>JAZKJV010008846.1:0-1478736 GCA_037367405.1 Ottelia alismoides
TAAGGATCGCGCCCGGTGGCCAGGCCGCCGTCCACGCGCAATTTGACGCGGGTGCGCAGGCCGTTGGCCAGGCAACGTTCTGGTGCGTTTCGGGGCCAGCCCCAATTCCCAGGGCAGGCCGGCATTCTTGACGCTGCTCAACGGCGACGCACCGGTGCCGCCGCTGTGACCGCTGAGGTGGATCACATCGGCGAAGCCTTTGGCCACGCCCGCCGCAATCGTGCCCACACCCATTTCGGTGACAAGTTTGACGCTGACGCGGGCGTTGGGGTTGACGGTCTTCAAGGTCGTAGATCAACTGCGCCAGGTCTTCGATTGAGTAGATGTCATGGTGCGGCGGCGGGCTAATCAGCGCTACGCCGGGCGTGCTGTGACGCAACACTGCAATCTCACCGCTGACTTTGTGGCCGGGTAGTTGCCCCACCTTCACCCGGCTTCGATCCCTGCGCCATCTTGATTTGCAGCTCGTCGGCGGCCATCAAGTATTCGGGCGTCACACCGAAGCGGCCCGACGCCACCTGCTTCACACGGCTGGCGCGCTCGGTGAAGTAGCGGTCTTTGGCCTCACCGCCTTCGCCGCTGTTGCTCATGCCGCCCAGCCGGTTCATGGCAATGGCCAGCACTTCGTGGGCTTCCTTGCTCAGCGCGCCGTAGCTCATGGCCGCGGTGCTGAAGCGGCGCACAATGCGATCCGCCGGTTCCACCTGTTCCACGGGGATGGCAGGACGCGAGCGGCGGAAGCCCAGCAAATTGCGCGGCGACAATTTCATCTCGTTGATCAGCCCCGGCGTAGACCTGATACTTCTGCCAGCCGCTTTCGCGGTCCTCGGCCTGCACCGCCTCTTGCAGCGCGTGACAACCTGCGGGCTCCACTCGTGGAGTTCACCGCCGCGGCGGCTTTTGTAGATGCCCCAGGTGTCCGAGTTTGGGGCGCACGCTTGCCGCTGGCGTAGGCCGACTTGTGCCACGAAAGCACGTCCTCGGCCACGCTGGCAAAGGAGACGCCGCCCACCACACTGGGCGTGCCCACAAAGGCCACATTGAGAAGATCCTCGCCGATGCCGATGGCCTCAAAAATCTGCGCGCCGCAATAACTGTCCAGCGTGCTGATGCCCATTTTGCTCATGATTTTTGAGCAGTCCTTTGTCGAGGGCCTTGACAAAGTGGTTGTGCGCCTGCTTCTGGTTGAGGAAGTTGATACGCCGTCCTTCCACCACCATGTCGTCGATGCTTTCGTAGGCCAGGTAAGGATAGACGGCATTGGCCCCGAAACCGAGCAGTGCCGCAAAATGATGCACCTCGCGCGGTTCGCCGCTTTCGCAGACAAGCTGGCGCTCATGCGCAGCCCGCGGCGGATTAGGTGATGGTGCACCGCGCCCACCGCCAGCAGCGCGGGGATGGGCAAACTGTGCGCGTCCGCCTTCCTGGTCGCTGACGATGATGATGCTGGCGCCGGCGCGCACGGCGTCCTCGGCCTGGGCGCAAAGACGTTCCACCGCGGCTTGAGCGCGTCGCCGTTCACCGCTGTGTCGGCTGTTTCGGCGTCGGGCGCGGGCCAAATGGCATCGACGGTGGCGCTTTTGAATTCAGGTTCGCTCAGCCCGCGCAGCTTCGCCATGTCCACAGGCTTGAGCACAGGTGACTTGAGTTCGATCAACCGTGTGGCTTCGGGCGTCTCCGAAAGCAGGTTGGCGCGGCGACCGAGCAACATGCGCAGGCTCATCACCATCTCTTCGCGTAGCGGGTCGATGGGTGGATTGGTCACCTCGGCGAAGCGCTGTTTGAAGTATTGGAAAGCGGACGCGGCAGCGCGCTCAAGGCCGCGGGCGGGGTGTCGTCGCCCATCGCGCCCACCGGCTCTTGACCGTCCATGACCATGGGGCGCAGCACGACGACCCATCTCTTCGCTGGTGTAGCCGAAGGCAAGCTGGCGGCGCGTGAGGGGGTTCGTTTTCGTGTTTGGGCACCCCTCTAGCGGCAGAAGACCCCCCTCCATCTCCCCCCGCAGACGGGGGGAGGGCTGTTGACGGGACATAGGATGACGGTGTTTCAACCGATGACAGGGGCAGCAGGTTTTGCTCGACCCATTTGGCGTAGGGTTTGCGGTTGGCGAAGTAGCGGGTAATCTCTTCGGTCGTTCATGACGAGGCCGCGGGTAGTGTCGACGCAGAAGATCTGGCCGGGGCCGAGGCGTCCTTTTTTGATGACGCGGCTTTCGTCGTAGGATACGCTGCCCACTTCGCTGGCGCTGATCACAAAGCCGTTGTCGAGGATCACATAGGCGCCGGGCGCAGGCCGTTGCGATCCAAAATCGTGCCCACAATGCGGCCCGTCAGTGTAGGTGACGGCGGCGGGGCCGTCCCACGGTTCCATAAGCGCGCTGTGGTATTGGTAGAAGGCGCGCCGTTCAGGCCGGATCTCCTCTTCGGGCAGCCGTTCCCACGCTTCGGGGACTCATCATCAGGGCGTGGCGCACGTCGCGCCCGCTGCGCACGAGCAGTTCCAGCGTGTTGTCGAGCTTGGCGCTGTCGCTGCCGTCCATGCCGATGATGGGATTAAGATCTTTAACGTCGTCGCCCCAGTAAGGGTGGGCCAGATCGTGGGCGCGCGCCTGCATCCAGTTGACGTTGCCTTCCAGCGTGTTGATCTCGCCGTTGTGACAGATCAGGCGGAAGGGCTGGGCGCGCTCCCAGGTAGGGAAGGTGTTGGTGCTGTAGCGCTGGTGAAAGACCGCAATCGCCGTCTTGTAGTCGGGATCGTTGAGGTCGGGGTAGAAGTGTTCCAATTCCTGGGCCAACACCAGCCCTTTGTAGACGATGGTACGGCTGCTCAGGCTGGCGATGTAGAGGGCGCTGCACCCCTTCGACTCGCGACCGGTGGATAATGCGTTTGCGCGCCAGGTAGAGTTTGCGCTCGAACTCGTCGCCGGCGTTGCCTGCTGCGGGCGTGCGACGCAGGATCACCTGTCCCATCCACGGGCGCACGGCGGCGGCCGCGTGCGCCCACGGCGCTCTCGATTTACAGGCACCGAACGGAAGGTGAGGATCTCGATGTTGAGATCGGCCATGACTTCGCTGATGATGCGGCGGGCGTGGGCGCGGTCTTCTTCGTCCTGGCGGAAGAGGAAGAGTTGACCCACGGCCAGATCGCCCTGCGCCGGCGGCTCGATGCCCATGCGTGTCAATTCTCGGGCGAAGAACTCGTAGGGGATCTGGGTGAGGATGCCCGCGCCGTCGCCGGTCTTGCGGTCGTCGGCCACGGCGCCGCGGTGGGCGTGGTTGCACAACGCCTCCAGCGCCATCTGCAACACACGGTGGCTGCGCCGTCCTTCAATGTGGGCGACGAAACCGATACCGCAGGCGTCATGCTCGAACCGCGGATCGTAGAGTCCTTGCTTCGGCGGCAACCCACACTGGGCGCCGGAATTTTCAATGAAAGTCATGGACGCACTCCTTGTCTACAACTTAAACACATTACACACGCAAATTTCACCGCAAAGGCGCAAAGGCCGCAAAGGGCAGAAGAAGAGATCCACAGATTTTCAAGATTAAAAGGATTTTCAGAAGGATTTGGAATAGAACGCGGATTGGGCGGATTGAGCGGATCTGGGCGGATTTTCAGAGATAATCCGTAAAATCTGCCCAATCCGCCCAATCCGCGTTCTATCTCTGGAAATCCTGAAAATCTGTGTAATCTGTGGAAAATTTCCCTCTCATGGACAAAAAAGCGCAAAGCCGCGGAGGATTGATAGCCGCTCCCTCGCGTGTCTTTGCGCTGAGATTGGGGACTGGGGACTGGGGATCAGGGACTGGGGATTGCGTAGAGTGCGACTCGCCAATGGCAACGAATCGCTGTCTACCCAGTCCCCAGTCCCTGACTCCCCAGTCCCTACGGAAGACTCGTCTCACCCATCAAATACCGATCACACTCCCGCGCCGCCGCCCGGCCTTCGTTAATCGCCCAGACGACGAGGCTCTGTCCACGGCGCATGTCGCCGGCGGAGAAGACGCCTTCGACGCTGGTGGCGAACTTACCGTATTCAGCCTTGACGTTGGATCGAGGATCGCGTTCCAGCGCCAACTCTTCGACGATCCGATCTTCCGGTCCCAAGAAGCCCAGGGCCAGCAGCACGAGTTGCGCCGGCCACACTTTTTCGGTGCCGGGGATCGGCACCGGCGTGAAGCGCCCGTTGACATTCTGCCACTCGATCTCCACCGTGTGCAGTTCTTTGACGTGGCCGTTCTCGTCGCCCACGAACTTGGTCGTCTGGATCGAGTAGCTGCGCGGGTCGGCGCCGTCGCGGGCGATGGCTTCGGCCTGACCGTAGTCCACACGCAGGATCTTGGGCCATTCCGGCCAGGGATTGTCGGCCTGGCGCGTCAGCGGCGGCTGCGGCAGGATCTCGAATTGCACCAGACTGCGCGCCTTCTGGCGCAACGACGTGCCCACACAGTCGGTGCCGGTGTCGCCGCCGCCGATGACAATGACATCTTTGCCTTCGGCGGAAATGGGCGGATGGTGGCCGCCGTTGCCGTTTCCATTGCTGCGGTGTACTGGTCGAGCAGGCTCTTGGTGTTGCCATGCAGGAACTCCATCGCAAAGTGGATGCCCGCCAGATTACGCCCTTCAATGGGCAGGTCACGCGGCTTGGTGGCCCGCAGCAAAGGACGACGGCGTCGAACTCCTCGCGTAGTTTGGTGGCAGGGATGTCTTTGCCGATCTCAACACCGGTGACAAATTCCACGCCTTCCGCCGCCATCAGGTCGATGCGGCGTTGCACCACGGCTTTGTCCAGCTTCATGTTGGGGATGCCGTACATGAGCAACCCGCCGATGCGGTCGGCCCGTTCGTAGACGGTGACCTTGTGGCCTGCCGTGTTCAACTGCGCCGCAGCCGACAACCCCGACGGCCCCGAACCCACCACCGCCACCTTCTTGCCCGTCCGCTGCGCCGGGGGATGGGGCGTCACCCAACCTTCTTCGAAGCCCTTGTCGATGATCGAGACTTCGATGTTCTTGATCGTCACCGGCGGCTCGATGATGCCCAGTGTACACGAGCCTTCACACGGGGCAGGACAGACGCGCCCGGTGAATTCGGGGAAGTTGTTGGTGGCGTGCAGCCGATCCAGCGCCTCGCGCCAGCGGTTGCGGTAGACCAGATCGTTCCATTCGGGGATCAAGTTGTTAATGGGGCAGCCCGACGCCATCCCACTGATCAACGTACCCGTGTGGCAAAAGGGCACGCCGCAATCCATGCAGCGCGCACCCTGTGTCTTCAACTCGTCGTTGGACATGTGAAGATGAAACTCATTCCAATCGTTCAAGCGTTCCAGCGGTGCACGCTCGTTCGGCACCTGCCGCGTGAACTCCATAAAGCCTGTCGGTTTACCCATCTTGTGCTCCAAGTGAGGTTGAATACATGCTTGGGATGATGAGATGATGAAGATGATGGGATGATGAATCTTGCAACCGTCGTCCCATCATCTTCATCATCTCATCATCTTCATCATCCCTTAGTTTCCGCTGACGCGCGTGACGTCGCTCTTGTTTCGTTCAAATGCCGCCATCAGCGCTTCTTCGCCGGTGAGGCCCTCGGCTTCGACTTCGGCCATGACTTCTTGCATGCGCCGGTAGTCGCGGGGATAGACCTTGACGAACTTGGAGATCACTTCGCCCCAGTTTGCCAGGACACGGGCGGCGACGGCGCTGGCGGTGTACTCGCCGTGGCGGCGGATCAGCGCTTCCAACTCGGCGATTTCGGCGGGGTTGTCCAGCGTCACCAGATCGACCATTTCGTCGTTGTAGCGCTGGGCGAAGTCGCCCGCTTCGTCGAGGACGTAGGCGATGCCGCCCGACATGCCGGCGGCAAAGTTGCGCCCCGTCGGCCCCAGGACAACGACGCGGCCACCGGTCATGTACTCGCAGCCGTGGTCGCCCACGCCTTCCACCACGGCGGTGACGCCGCTGTTGCGCACGCCGAAGCGTTCGCCGGCCACGCCGCGGATGAAGGCTTCACCGTCTGTGGCGCCGTAGAGCGCCACATTGCCGATGATGGAGTTTTCTTCAGCCACAAAGGTTGCGCCGTCCGCCGGGTACGCAATCAGCTTGCCGCCGGAAAGCCCCTTGCCGAAGTAGTCGTTGCCGTCGCCTTCGAGAACGAGCGTCATGCCCTTGGGCACGAATGCGCCGAAGCTCTGCCCGGCAGATCCCTGGAAGCGGAAGAGGATCGTATCCTCGGGCAGGCCGTCGCGCCCGTAGCGGCGTGTCACCTCGCTGCCCAGGATCGTGCCGACGACCCGGTTGATGTTGCGGATGGGCAACGTCGCCGACACCGGCTCGCCCCGTTCCAGCGCAGGTTTGGCCAGTTCGAGCAGCGTGGTGTTGTCCAACGCCTTGTCCAGGCCATGATCCTGCGGGATCTGGCAGTAGCGGCCCACCGTTTCGGGCACGTCGGGCCGGTAGAGCACCTGTGCCAGATCGATGCCGCGCGCCTTCCAGTGATCCACGTTGCCGCGGGGTTCGAGCAGATCGGTGCGGCCGATCATCTCGTCCACGGTGCGGAAACCCAGCTTGGCCATATACTCGCGCAGCTCCTGCGCCATGAAGTACATGAAGTTGACCACATGCTGCGGATCGCCGGTGAACTTCTTGCGCAATTCGGGGTTCTGCGTCGCCACGCCCACAGGACAGGTGTCCAGGTGGCAGACACGCATCATGATACAGCCCAGGGCCACCAGCGGGCTGGTGGCGAAGCCATATTCTTCGGCGCCCAGCAGCGCCGCAATCGCCAGATCGCGGCCTGTCTTCAACTGGCCGTCGGTTTCCAGGCGCACACGGCTGCGCAGGTTGTTGAGGACGAGCGTCTGGTTGGTTTCGGCCAGCCCCAGTTCCCAGGGCAGACCGGCATGCTTGATACTCGTCTGCGGCGACGCGCCGGTGCCGCCATCGTGGCCGCTGATCAGGATCACGTCGGCGTGGCCTTTGGCGACGCCCGCCGCAATCGTGCCCACGCCCACTTCCGACACCAGCTTGACGTTGATGCGCGCCCGCGGGTTGGCGTTCTTAAGGTCGTGGATCAGCTCGGCCAGATCCTCGATGGAGTAGATGTCATGGTGCGGGGGCGGTGAAATCAGCCCCACGCCAGGCGTCGAGTGGCGTACGCGGGCGATCCATGGGTAGACTTTGCGACCGGGCAACTGGCCGCCTTCGCCGGGCTTGGCCCCCTGTGCCATCTTGATCTGCAATTCCTGGGCGTTGACCAGATATTCGCTGGTGACGCCGAAGCGGCCCGACGCCACCTGCTTGATGGCGCTGTTTTTGGAATCGCCATTGGGTTCGAGGGTGTAGCGGGCCGGGTCTTCGCCGCCTTCGCCAGTGTTGCTCTTGCCGCCGATGCGGTTCATGGCAATAGCCAGCGCTTCGTGGGCTTCCTTGCTAATCGAGCCGTAGGACATGGCGCCTGTCTTGAAACGTTTGCAAATCGATTCCACCGACTCCACCTCGTCTAGCGGGATGGGTTCGGCGGCGAATTTGAATTCGAGCAGGCTGCGCAGCGTACACATCTCACGCGATTGGTCATCGACCAGCGCCGAATACTTCTTGAAGGTGGCGTACTCGTTGTTGCGCGTAGCCCGCTGCAAGAAGTGGATCGTCTGCGGGTTAAAGAGGTGACGTTCACCGTCGCGCCGCCACTGGTAATCGCCGCCCGCCGGGAGGACATGTCCATTCGTCTGCCGTTCGGGGAAAGCGGCGCGATGCCGGATCGCCACTTCCTCGTAGATTTCGGCCAGGCCGATGCCTTCAATGCGGCTGGGCGTCCAGGTGAAGTACTTGTCCACGAGGGCCTGGTTCAAGCCGAGCGCTTCGAAGATCTGCGCGCCGCAGTAGCTCTGCATGGTGGAAATGCCCATCTTCGAGAGCACCTTGACCACACCCTTCACCGACGCCTTGATGTACTTCATCACGGCGGCGTCTTCGCTGATGTCGGTGAGCATGCCCTGGCGCACCATGTCGGTGATGGTCTCGTACGAAAGGTAGGGGTTGACGGCGGTGGCGCCGTAGCCCACCAGCAGCGCAAAGTGATGCACCTCGCGCGGCTCGCCTGATTCCACAATCAGGGCAACCTGCGTGCGCAGTTCCTCGCGGATGAGGAAGTGATGCAGCCCCGACGTCGCCAGCAGCGCGGGGATGGCGGCCATGTCAGCGTTTACACCCCGATCCGAGAGGATGAGGACGTTGACGCCATTTTTGATCTGTTCTTTGGCCTGCTGGTACATGGCTTCGAGGGCCTCTTCCAGCCCTTGTGCGCCGCCGCCGATGGGGAAAAGCATGGGCAGCGTGGCCGACTTGAAGCCCGGTTCCTGCAAGTAGCGGATCTTGGCCAGCTCCTCGTTGGTGAGGATCGGGTTCTTGATCTTGATCTGGCGGCAGTTTTCGGGGCGGGTTTCCAGCAGGTTCAACTCGGTGCCCATGTAGACGTCGGTGGCCGTCACCAATTCCTCGCGGATGGCGTCGATGGGCGGGTTGGTCACCTGGGCGAAGAGCTGTTTGAAGTAGTTGTAGAGCAATTGCGGCTTGTCCGAAAGGACGGCCAACGGGGCGTCGTTGCCCATCGCGCCCACCGGCTCGACGCCGTCTTTGGCCATGGGGCCGACGAGCACACGCAGCGTTTCAAAGGTGTAGCCGAAAGCCTGCTGGCGCTGGAGCACCGTCTCGTGATCGGGGCCTTCCACGTGGGGCGGCTTGGGCAGGTCTTTGAGGTTGACCAGATATTTGTTCAGCCACTCGCGGTAAGGATGCTCCGCCGCGGCTTTGGCCTTGATCTCCTCGTCGGCGATGATGCGCCCTTCGGACGTATCCACCAGCAACATGCGACCGGGCTGGAGGCGTCCTTTGTAGAGGATGCGATCCGCCGGAATGTTGAGGACGCCCACTTCCGACGCCATGACCACGAGATCGTCTTTGGTCACGTAATAGCGCGAAGGACGCAGCCCGTTGCGATCCAGGGTGGCGCCAATCACGGTGCCGTCGGTGAAGCCGATGGAGGCAGGACCGTCCCACGGTTCCATAAGCGTGCTGTGGTATTCGTAGAACGCCTTTTTGGCGTCGTCCATCGTCTTGTGGCCCGACCACGGCTCAGGGATCATCATCATCATCACCTGGTGCAGCGGGCGACCGGCCAGCGTGAGGAATTCCAGCGCTTCGTCGAACATGGCTGAGTCGCTGCCGTCCTGGTTGATGACGGGCAGGATCTTGCCCAGGTCGTCGCCGAACAGCTTCGACTCAAAGGTGGATTGGCGGGCGTGCATCCAGTTGACGTTGCCGCGCAGGGTGTTGATCTCTCCGTTGTGGATGATGTAGCGGTAGGGATGGGCGCGTTCCCAACTGGGGAAGGTGTTGGTGCTGAAGCGGGAATGCACCAGCGCCAGCGCGCTTTCCACATCGGGATCGTCCAATTCGCGGAAATAGGCGGGCACCTGTTCGGGCAGCAACATGCCTTTGTAGACAATGGTGCGCGCCGACAGGCTGGAAATATAGAAGCGGTCGCCGGGGATGCTGTTGTTGTAGCGGATGGCGTGTTCGGCGCGCTTGCGGATGACATAAAGCTTGCGCTCGAAGGCCATGGGGTCGTCGGCCAGGGTTTCGGGATTCTTGGCGATGAAGACCTGGTGCATGATGGGTTCGGCCAGCTTGGCGGTTTCGCCCAGCGTGCTGTTGTCGGTGACGAGACGCCGCCAGCCCAGGAGCGTTTGCCCTTCCTCGCGCACGATTTCTTCGAAGCGGGTCTGGCAGACGCCGCAATCCTCTTCGTCGGGGGGGCAGAAGACCATGCCCACGCCGTATTCGCCGGGAGCGGGCAGGCTGATGCCTTCCTGTGCGCAGACTTTTTGGAAGAATTTGTGGGGCAACTGCATAAGGATGCCCGCGCCGTCGCCGGTGTTGACTTCGCTGCCACGCGCGCCGCGGTGATCCAGATTGAGCAGGATGGTTAAGCCCTGCTGCACAATTTCGTGAGATTTTTTGCCCTTGATGTTGACTACAAAGCCGACACCGCAGGCGTCGCGTTCGAAGCGGGGATCATAAAGCCCTTGCTTCGGCGGCAACCCAACATGATTTGGGTAAATGGGATGAGCGCTTGACACAATGACGTCTCCTCGTACTGAGGCTGCACAAAGAGGAATGCAGCCGATCCATCCAGATCCATAGAAGCATTACCCACCGTCTATGCGTTATCAATGCGCACAGGCATAGGGTAGATTGTGTCAGCGTAGACTGGACGACGTCGTTGTCGGATTTTCGGCGTTGGGGTGTGGGGGAGACTGCGGGCCGTTCCTGCGCATTGTTCCATTTTGCACAGGTCAGGTTCAAAGTAATTTACACCAACTACGATGATTCGTCAACTCGAATTTTCGCTGTGCGAAATTAAGTTTGTATACAATATCTTCCTCGTTCATTCACCCCCACCCGTTCGAGAAGGAACGTATGCACACCCAAACATTCAATATTTCAACCAACCTGCTGGAATTGGGCCTTGACGCCGCGACACAGCAACTTCGTTTGACCCAACTTTCGGCTTTCGGCGCTTCGTGGCTGCACGCGGAGATGGTTTCGCCGTTCTTCGCCGTCACCGTGGCCGGCACGCGCTGGGACACGACGAACCTGCAATTTGTCCATGCCCGCGAAGAGGCCGCCGCCGCAGGGATTCAGCACACTGTTTTTGTCTTCACCGGGCCGGGGTTTGTGGTGGAAGCACACATCCTGGCCTACTCAGGAGCGTCGCTAATCGAAGTGTGGCAGACGATCCGCAACGAGAGCGAGGCATCGATCCGCATCGGGCGCATGGACACGCTCTCGATCAACCTCGCCAACCCCGACATGCAGTTGCTCTCGTTCACCGGGCGCTGGGGCAGCGAGTTTGAACCGCAGCGCTACAACCTGGGCAAAGAGATCATCCTGCGCGCCGATCTGCAATCACGGTCGGGGCGTTCGTCTAAGGGCAACCATCCCTGGTTCGCCCTCACCCGCCGCGATGGACACGTCCTTTCGGCGTCGGTGGTCTGGTCGGGCAATTGGATTTTCCGCTTTGAGCCGCTGGCGCGGGCCGGCTACCAGATCAGCGGTGGCCTCAACGACTGGGAGTTTTTCAAGGATTTGCAGCCGGGCCAATCGCTGAACAGCCCTGCCGTGGTCCTGGCGTTGGGTGAAAACCTGAATCAGGTGTCGCAGCAATATGCTCGGATTGGGCGCAAGCATTGGTACCCGCGCAACGAACTTTCCGAACGGGCGCCGGTGGAGTGGAACCATTGGTGGCCCTACGAAGACGCTGAGATCAACGAGGATGTCTTTGCGCGCAATGTGGTGGAAGCGGAAAAGATGGGCTTTGAAGTCTGCACACTGGATGCCGGCTGGTTCGGCCCGTCCGACGCCGGCACCTTTTGGGAGCACTACCGCGGCGACTGGCATCTGGTCAACCAGGATCGCTTCCCCAGCGGCCTGCGCGCCCTGTCGGATCAGGTCCACGCGCGGGGGATGAAGTTCGGCATCTGGTGTGAAATCGAAGGGTTGGGCGAAAAGGCGCAGGTTGCCATTGATCACCCCGACTATGTGGCGCAGCGCAACGGGGAACGGCTGGGCTATGTCTGCCTGGGCAACCCCGCCGTGCAAGAGTGGGCCTACGCCACCCTGGCCCGCCTCATCACCGAGTACAACGCCGACTGGATCAAGGTCGACTACAACCTGGATGCTGGGGCGGGCTGCAACCGCACCGATCACGGTCACGGCGCGGGGGACGGTCTTTTCGAGCATTACCAGGGCTACTACCGTGTCATGCAGCGCATCCGCCAGGACTTCCCGCACGTTGTGCTGGAAAATTGCTCGTCGGGCGGCCTGCGCATTGACCTGGCGATTATGCGCTACACCTTCATGGCCTTCCTCTCGGACCCAGATTGGGCGGTGCACGATCTCCAGATTTTTTGGGGCGCCAGCACCATGCTCGCCCCCAACGTGTTGCTGCACTGGACGTACAGCCACTGGCGCAACCTCAACCCGCCGCCTTACCAAACCTTCAATCCACGTGATCCCAATCTCACTGTGAAGAAGTGGGACTATTACTCGCGCATTTCCATGCTCGGTCTCTTCGGCCTTTCGCAGCGCCTGCCCGACCTGCCGGATTGGCTGTGGCAGCGGGCTGAGCAGAACAACCGCATCTACAAAGAGCAGGTGCGCCGCTTCGTCAAAGAGGCCGACCTCTACCGGCTCACCGAGCAACCCCGCCGCGATGGGACAGGCGAACGCTGGCCGGCCTTCCAATACAGCCTGCCCGACAAGTCGGAACACCTGCTCTTCGTCTTCCGCCTGCCCGACGCGCCGGCGGAACGCACCATCCGTCTTCAGGATCTCGACCCTGCGCGCACCTACACCGTCCGCGGCCTCGAAGGCGAATTCGAGCAAACCGCAACCGGCCACACGCTCATGGCAGAGGGGCTTCACTTTGACACGTTGGGCGAAGAAGAATCGTCCTTGCTCAAGATTGTGTAGATTGATGATGGGATGATGGGATGATGGGATGATGGGATGATGGGATGATGGGATGATGGGATGATGGGATGATGGGATGATGGGATGATGGGATGGTGTCGGCAACACGATCCCATCATCTCATCATCCCATCATCAATCTACACACCAACACACCCAATCCCCAGTCCCCAATCCCCAATCCCTACTCCTTCACCGCGCCCAACATAATCCCGCGGATAAAATACCCCTGCAAGAAGGGATAGATCAGCAGGATCGGGATGATGGCCACGAAGAGTTTGGCGGCGTTGAGGGTGTTGTTGGAGAGTCGGCTGAGCAGTTGCGCGCCGGCGCTGCCCTGCAACATCGTGCGATTGGCAATCACCAACTGCTGAATATAGGTCTGCAATGGATAATTTTCGGGGTTGTTCATCAGGATCAGGCCGTCGAAGAACGAATTCCAGTGGCCGACCAGGCTGAAGAGTGTAATCGTGGCCAGCGCCGGCAAGGACGTGGGCAGGTAGACGTTCCACAGGAGTTGCCACGGGTTGGCCCCGTCCATGCGCGCGGCTTCGTCTAATTCGCGGGGGATGTTGCGGAAGAAATTCATCAGGATGATGGTGTTCCAGATCGGCAGCGCGCCGGGGAGCACCAGCGCCCAGATCGAATCGATGAGATCATAGTTACTAATGGTGAGATACCAGGGCACCAGCCCCACGTTGAGCACCATCCCCGCCACCAGCAACCAGATGAAGATATCTCGCCCCGGGAAAGCGCGTGTGCTGCGCGACAGCGGAAACGCCGTGAGCACCGCAATGGCAAAGTTCAAAAGCCCGCCCAACACCACCCGCTGGATCGAGATGCCGAAGGCACGCCAGAAGCCCGTGTCCTGTAGGATGTATTCGTAGGAAAAGAGATTGAAGCCGATGGGCCACAGCTTGACCATGCCGCCGCTGACAGCCGCCTTGTCGCTCAAGGAAATGGCCAGGGTGTTGACCAACGGCAAGAGCGCGCTGGCTGCCAGCGCCAGCAAAATAATCGAGATCACCCACTCCACCAACCGGTCCTGCCACCGCTTTGAAGTCACCATAGGCACCCCCTAAAAGATCCGATAGTTGGCGAACTTGCTGGCCGCCCAATACGACACGCCGATGAGGATGAGCGAGACAAGCGTCTTGAGCAGACCGACGGTGGTGCCGATGCTGTACTGTCCTTGCACGAGGCCGATGCGGTAGACGTAGGTGTCAATCACATCGCCCGTAGAATAGACAATCGGGCTGTACAGGTTGAAGATCTGATCGAAGCCGGCGTTGAGCACATTCCCAATTGCCAGCGACGCCACCAGGACGATCACCGGCGCGATGCCGGGGAGCGAGATGTAGATCATCTTTTGGAAGCGGTTGGCGCCGTCGAGATCGGCCACTTCGTAGAGGGTGGGATCGATGGTGGTCAACGCCGCCAGGTAGATGATCGCCTCGAAGCCGAACTCCTTCCACACATCGCTGAGGATGATCACCCAGGGGAAGACGGCCGGCGCGCCCAGGAATTGGATCGGCTCCAGCCCCAGCCACACCAGCGCGTCGTTGATCAACCCATTGCGCGCCAGCAGATTGCGCAAGATGCCCGCCAAAATCACCCACGACAGAAAGTGGGGCAGGTAAACCATCGTCTGCACGAAGCGGCGCACCCGCATAAAGCTGATTTCGTTGAGCAGCAGCGCAAAGACAATCGCCACCAACTGCATGAGGATGATTTTGGCGGTGGCGATAAAGAGTGTGTTGCTCAACACCTCGCGGGCGTCGTCCATGCGAAAGAGAAAGGTGAAATTTTCAAAACCGATCCACGGCGAATTGGCGATGCCCAGGGCGGGGTTAAAGCGTTGAAAGGCAATCACCGAGTAGATGAGCGGCACAAAGGTAAACGCAAACAGCAAAAGAATACCCGGCAGAATCATCAGGTAGTAGGAAACCGCTTCTGATTTTTTGTACATATTTTTCTCGTGGGTAAAGGACGTCCGTCCTGCAAGGGAGATTTTCGTCGTTCACGATGCGTCAACATTCGCGAACATTTGCGCAGTCGCATCCCCTGGCCGGAAAGGAGTTGTGGACACGGATTGGATGGAACACGGATCTATCTGAAAAAAATCCGTGTTTCTCTCAATCCGTGTCCACAACTCCTTTCCGGGCACGTGCCGGCTCTGCGTCAAAATCGTGAACGACTGAATGGAACTACTGATTCATTTTGTCGAGGAGTTCCTGCCCGCCGCTGGCGTACCACTGTTCGACGAAGGTGTCGAAGTATTCCAGAGGCTGTGCGCCGGTGATGATCTGCAAGTAGGCTTCTTCTTCCATCTTCTTCAGCGACGGCCAGTTGGGATCGCTGGGGAAGATGCGCGCCGCCGCCGGATCCGTGCGCACTTCGTTGTAGCCTGCCGCCAGCAACGCGGCTGCATCCAGGCGCGCCATGCGGGTGGCCCAAGAGGCGCTGTCTACGCGCGGTTCGGCAATGTCAGTCTGGATCTGGTCGAACTCGAGCTGCATCGCCTCGCTCAACGTGGTCGGGTCGAGTTGACCGTCCAGCGCCTGCTGATACTCGGTGGCCATGCGTTCCACCACATAGGGCTGCTCGATCAAGAAGGGGATGGGGAAGAGCGTCGTCCAGATTTCGTTGAAATTCGGGTAATACTGGGGCGCATCGTTGAGGCCGTAGCTCAGGTCGTTCTGCACGTTGAGGATCTTGATCACCGCTTCGGGGTGTTCGTATCCCTTGCGCACCACCACAAAGCCGTAGGTGTAAGCGCCCATCGAGTAGGTGTATTCGCCGTTGTTGTCCTGGATTATGAAGGGCTGCCAATCGGCGTTGGGATCGTTCTTCACCGAATCGACCAGCGGCCACCACGAAATCCACCACGGGCCGACCATGATGCCGCCCTGCCCGCTGATGACAATCTCATTCGACTGATCGGCGTTCTTGGTGGCGAAGTCTGGATCGATGAGGCCGTTTTCGTACATCTGGCGCAAGCGTGCCAGCGCTTCACGCGCTTCGGGCTGCACCGAGCCGTAGACGATTTCGCCGTTGTCGTTCTCGAAGAAGAGCGTGGGGAAAGCGCCGTAGACGTTGAAGAAGATGTCGAAGCCGTGCAGGTTGCTGGGCACCTGCACCGGCATCATCGTCCCGGTGAGGCCGTAGGTGTCGTCGGCGCCGTTGCCATCGGGATCCTGCTCGATAAAGGCTTGGGCGATGGCTTCCACGTCGTCAATGGTTTCGGGGCCTTCCAGGCCGAGCTTGTCCAGCCAATCCTGGCGCACCCAGACCATCAACGGCGCGTCGGCCTGCGGCTGCACATTGGGTATGCCGTAGATCTTGCCGTCCACCGTGGCCGCATCCAGGGCGACACCGCCGGTCTGCTCGTAATTTTCGAGGATGTCGGCATTGGCGTACTGCTCGATGTAGGGGGTCAGATCTTCCAGGGCGCCGGCGGCCACCAACTGCTGGAACTGAATGGCGTCCACCTGCATGGCGTCGGGGATGTCGCCGCTGGCAATGGCGAGGTTGAGTTTGTCGCCGAAGCTGTCGCTGGGCACCACCCACGAGAAGCTGATGTCGAGGTTGAGCGCGTCTTCGATGTACTGGAGTGCGCGGTTGTCTTCGATGCTCTCGCCCTCAGGCAGCAAGGACGCCCCTTCCTGGCCGCCCTTGACCAGGGTCAACTGCACCGTTTCGGGGAAAGGCGAATAGGGAGCAGTCTCGCGCCACGGTCCCCATTCGCGTTCTTCGGCGGGTTCAGATGCAGCCGTCGATTCGTCTGCACTCGTGGCCGGTTCGCTCGGCGCCGGCGCGACACAAGCCGAGAGGACCAGCACAACAAACACCATCAACAGCACGACCTTCAAGTACAGAGCTTTTGTCATTCTCTCCTCCAAAGGAAAAAGTTAGGGTAAACCATTGGCAGCGTGGGGCGCCAACGGCACGCAAAAGGGTTTGTTGTTGGAAACAACGTGCATTAGTGTATAGAGGAGATCGCGTTTTCGCCAAATCAGATCGAAGCGATTTTTTTTAGCTTTGCGCTGTCTCTCGGCTCTGCATATTTCACCCAAGATCCCACTGTGAGAAACCACCCACCATGCCAAGACGAATTGAAGCCATCGACTTTTTTTACCTTTCCATGCCCGAAATTCTGGACATCGGCGACGGCAGCCAGGACGCCCTGCTCGTGCGCGTCGTCGCCGGGGATCAGGTGGGCTGGGGCGAGTGTGAAGCCTCGCCGCTGGTGACCATTGCCGGCTTGATTACGCCCATGTCGCACAGCGCCTGCAAGCCGGTGGCGGCGTCTGTGCTCGGCCAGGTGCTCGAAAGCCACGCCGACATTGAACGCATCCACCACACCGTGCGCCACAACAGCATGGATCTGCTCCAGGCTGATCACGTCCTTTCTGGCATCGACGTGGCCTTGTGGGACTTGCTAGGCAAGATCCAGCAGGAGCCGACCTACCGGCTGTTGGGCTTTCCGCGCGCCCAGCCCAAACTGCCCTACCACTCGGTCCTCTTCGGCGATACGCCTCAGGAGACGCTGCGGCAGGCGCAGGACGCGCGCCGCCAGGGCTTCCGCGCCGTCAAATTCGGCTGGGGGCCGTTCGGTCATGCCGATCTTCAGGCGGACATCGACCAGGTGATGGCTGCACGCGAGGGGTTGGGCCAGGAGGGCATCCTGTGTATTGATGCCGGCACGGTGTGGACCACCGACGTGGACGAGGCGTCAAAGCGCATTAAAATTCTGGAGGAATGCAAAGCCACCTGGCTCGAAGAACCCTTCCACACCGGCGGGCTGCACGCCTACCTGGAACTGTCAAAGCGGCTCAGCGTGAAACTGGCCGGTGGAGAAGGCGCGCACAACGAATACATGGCCCAGCACATGATCGACTACGCCGGCATCGGTTACGTGCAGATCGACACCGGCCGCGTCGGCGGCATCACCTCGGCCAAGCGCGTCTTCGACTATGCGGCGGCGAAAGGTGTCCAATTCGTCAACCACACCTTCACCTCGCATCTGGCGCTGGCGGCGTCGATCCAGCCCTATGCCGGCGCGGCGGATCATCGGCTGTGCGAGTACCCCGGTCAACTCTCGGCGCTGGCGTGGAATCTCACCCACGAGCACATCCTGCGCGACGAAAACGGCGAAATCACCCTGCCCGATGCCCCTGGCTTGGGGATCACGCCCAATCTGGATACCGTGCGTGCCTATCTGGTGGATACGACGATTGAGGTCGGCGGGCGCGTCCTCTACCGCACGCCGGTGGTGTAGAGAGTCTTGTGCTATCAGCGCACCCAATAGAGGATAGCGACCACGAAGCCGATGACGACGACAATCACACGCAGGGTTGAGGCTTTGACGCGGCTGGCCAGCCGTCCGCCTAGCGCGCCGCCCAGCAGCGCGCCCACGGCCATCACCAGCGCCGCCGACCACACAACCTGGCCGGAGAAGAGGAAGAACAGCGCCGCGGCCACGTTGACGCTAAACGAAATCGACTGTTTCAGCGCGTTGAGCCGCGTCAACGTATCGTCAACCAGTAGACCAAGCACCGCCAGGACGATTACGCTTAAACCGGCGCCAAAGTAGCCGCCATAGACCGCAGCCAACCCAACCCCCAGCGCCGACCACTGCGGCGGGAGGGCGACCCCATCCGCCTGCTGCGCGCGGCGCAAAAGCCAGCGCCGCAGCGGATCTTGAAGCGCCAGCAAGCTCGACGCCGCCAGAATCAGGAACGGCACCAGATCACGAAAGAGACGTTCTCCCGTATTGAGTAGCAGAATGCCGCCAAGAATGCCACCAATTGCGCCAATCGGCATGAAGAGCCACAGCCGTTTTTCCTGGCCACGCAGATCCTTGACTTGCGCCATCGTGGCCCCAAGATAGCCCGGCGAGAGCGCCACTGTGTTGGTGACGTTGGCGGCAACAGCAGGCAAGCCCACCGCCGTCAACATGGGAAAGGTGATCAACGTGCCGCCGCCCGCCAGCGCATTGACCATGCCGGCTGCCAGCGCCGCCAGGGTAATCAAAATATAGTCCAGTCCGCTCAACATAAGCAGGGTCCCTTAGATTTTCCCTGAAATGCACAGCAGCCCGGTCAGGTCATCCAATATAGAGCAGGGGTGCGGCTGCGCACTGTAATTTCAGGATTGAGATTTAGTTGTGTGAAGTGGGGTTCAACGCCCGTTCTCCGGCCCGAATCGCCATCTTCAGCCGATTCTGCTGAGGTGGCCGCGGACAGGTGGCATAAGGCGTGAAGGCACAAGGCGGGTTGTAGGCGCGGTTGAAATCGATGACGGTGTGCCCTGCGCCGTCCACGGGATCGACGCTGAGGAAGCGACCGCCGCCGTAGGTTTCACGCCCGGTAGTGCCGTCGGCGAAGACGAGCCAGAGCGCGCTGCCTGCTGTGCCGAAGGCGTCGAGCCGGTACGTTTCGCCGTCTATCGTAAAGACGAGCGCGCCGGGCGAAGGCGTCTGGGTCACTGTGCCGAGGATAGTCGGCACAGGGATGGTACGCGGCGGATCGTAGGCTTCCAGCACCGCATCCACGCGCCACGCCGGGTCAACCGGAAAGGAGGGGATCTCCTCGAACGCGGTGAGCGCCGTGCTTTCGCTGTCGCGCAGGCGAATACCAATCTGGTCATCGCGGTGGATGGCCAGCCAGCTCAACGTGCGATGGGTGAGGATGGTTGGCCGCGGGTTTTTGTCGTCGGCCAGGGTTAGCCGGCCCACGCTTTCGCCGTCGTGGCGCACATCCACACCAGGACGAATTTCTACGCGTACGTGGCCGTCTTCCAGGATAAACCAACCGACGAAGGGATCGGCCTTGCCTTCGGGGAAGACAATATCGTTCGCAGGATCGCTGCCGAAAGAGACGCGACCGGGCGCCAGCCAGAAAAGACCCGCCAGGCTGAGCCATCCATCGGGGCGGCGCAACTGGGCGATGCGTTCGGCGCGCCATTTTTCCAGCGCAGCCACATAGCCATTGTCAACGAGCGTGCCAATCATCTGCTCTTGTCCCTTCGGGTGCGATGGTCGTTTCAGTAGAAGCGGTGGTTGGTGGGTAGCACGTCATTCTAACTCATACTTTCGTTGTAGATCGAATCCTCATTTTGCCGATGCCGGTCGTCCCGTCTCGTGGTAGCGTGAATAATGTCTGAGGACGCATCCCCTGGCGTCCTCAGGCCCCGATAGGGTGATCAGTGCCTACCGAAACAAGCCCTATCCTTTTCGAAAGCGACGAATCCGCCCAAGGATTCGTCCTTTTTGATTTTGATCTACAAATTCCCCAAAAACGTATAAATCTTGTCGTTCAAATCCGGCAGCGACTCGTGGCCGAAATCGGGGTAGATGACCGTCGATTTCTTGCTCTGAATCTTGTTGTACGCGGCATATTGGGTGGAGGGCGGGCAGATCTGGTCCATGAGGCCGACGCCCATCAGGATCTCGGCGCGGATGCGCGGGGCGAGGAATTGTACGTCGATGTAGCCCAGGCGGGTGAAGACTTCTTGCCGGCGCTCGTGGCGTGGATCGAAGCGGCGGAACCATTCACGTAGCTCGGCATAGGCATTCTCGTCTTTGTCGATCTCCCACACACGCAGATAGTCGGTGAGGAAGGGGAAGACAGGCGCGGCCAGCTTGATGCGCGGCTCCAGCGCGGCGCAGGCCAACGTCAAACCGCCGCCCTGGCTGCCGCCGGTGGCGCCGACACGGGTCGCGTCCACATCGTCCATGCCCATGACAATGCGCGCCATCAGCGCCGTGTCGAGGAAAATGTGCCGGTAGAGCAGATCTTCGGGCCTGCCATCCAACCCGCGGATGATGTGCCCGCGCAGCGTCCACCCTGGCACGCCGCCTACATCCTCCGAGCGCCCGCCCTGGCCGCGGCAGTCCAGCGCGGCCACAGTGTAGCCGCGCGCCACGTAACCCAGCTTGTCGGCCCAGTCGCCCGAATTGCCCGAATAGCCGTGGAAGATACACACCGCCGGGTGAGGAGCGTCCACGTGCTTGGGGCGCAGCAACTTGGCGTAGACACGCGCCCCGCCTGTGCCGGTGAAATACATGTGGAAACACTCAGCAAAAGGCGCCTGAAACTCCGCGGGGATCAACTCCACCTGCGGATCCAATGCGTCGAGTTCGGCCAGCGCCGCATCCCAATAGGCGTCAAAATCCGCCGGGCGAGGATTGCGTCCTTCGTAGCTTTCTAGTTTCTCAAACGGCATGTCAAACAGAAGTGGCATTGGAACTCTCCTTGTGTGAGGATGTGGAAGTGTGAGGATGTAAAGACAATTTCTCCATTATAGCGCAGTCGGGAAAGAAGCAAGGGGAATTGACGATTTGCGATTGACGATTTACGATTCCACGCCGAAGAGATTTACGATTTGCGATTGACGATTGACGATTTCATGTTAAGCGTGTGAGCGTTTTGTCGAATGCTGCTCCCGTAAAGTCAGCGCTGGGGTATGAATATTCGTCATCCCCTATCAAATAAGCCATCTCCTGCCCATTCACACCCTCAACCCGACAATCGACAATCGACAATCGTCAATCGTCAATCGCAAATCGTAAATTCCAAACCCATCATCCATTCACACCCGTAACCCGACAATCGTCAATCGAAAATCGTCAATCGTAAATCCTAGGAGTTTCCCATGACGCTCGATTCATCTTTCTGGAAAGCCCTCTCCTTCCGCTGTGTAGGACCGTCCCGCGGCGGACGTGTGATTGCCGTGGCCGGCCATCCTACCGAAAAGGCCACCTTTTACTTCGGCGCGGTGGCCGGTGGGCTGTGGAAGACCACCGACGCCGGCACGACGTGGTTGAACATCTCCGACGGCTACTTCAAAAGCGCCTCGGTGAGTGACATTGCCGTGTCGCCCTCGGATCCCAACGTAATTTACGTGGGCATGGGCGAATCCACCATCCGCACCGACGTCACCTACGGCGACGGCGTCTACAAATCCACCGACGGCGGCAAAACGTGGAAACATTGCGGTCTGGCCGACACCCGCCACATTGGCAAGGTGCGCGTCCATCCCCGCAACCCCAACATTGTCTACGTCGCCGCCTTAGGACACGCCTTCGGCCCCAACCCCGAACGCGGTATCTACAAATCGGTGGACGGTGGGGCGACGTGGCAGCACGTCCTTTTTGTGAGCGACAAAGCCGGCGCTGTGGACCTGACCATTGACGAGCGGAACCCCAGTGTCCTCTACGCCGGGGTGTGGCAGGTCTACCGCAACTTCTGGGAACTGAACAGCGGCGGCCCCGACAGCGGCCTCTGGAAATCCACCGACGACGGCGTCACCTGGACGAACATTACTCGCTCCAAAGGGCTGCCCAAAGCGGCGGTGCTGGGCAAGATCGGCGTCGCGGCGTCCCCTGCACAGGCAGGACGGGTGTGGGCGCTGATCGAGGCCAAAGAAGCCGACAAACCCGGCCTCTACCGCTCCGACGACTTCGGCGACTCGTGGCAACTGGTGTGCGACAAATCGGATCTGCGCTATCGCCCCTGGTATTACATGCACGTCTTCGCCGATCCACAGGACGCCGAAACGGTTTACGTTGCCAACCTGGGGATGTGGAAGTCGACCGACGGCGGCAAGAGTTTCACCGATATTGCCACCCCGCACGGCGACAACCACGGCCTCTGGATCGATCCCACCGACAACCGGCGTATGATCCAGGGCAACGACGGCGGCGCTTGTATCAGCTACACCGCCGGCGAATCGTTCAGCACCATCTACAACCAGCTCACGGCGCAGTTCTACCGCATCCACGTCGACAATTCCTTCCCCTACCGCATCTTCGGCACCCAACAGGACAATTCCAGCCTCTACGTGCCCAACGACAGCAGCAGCGGCGTCATCGCCTGGGGCAGTTGCAGCATCGCCGGCACCGGCGAAAGCGGCTTTATCACCGTCGATCCCAAAGACCCCGACATTGTCTACGTCGGCGCGGTGGGTTCTTCGCCGGGCGGCCAGGGCGCGCTGCAACGGGCCGACCTACGCAGTGGACAGATCCAGCTTGTCAATGTGTGGCCGGAGGATTACGGCGGCGACATTGGCCCGCGCGATTTTAAGCATCGCTTCCCGTGGACCTTCCCCATCCTCTTTTCGCCGCACGATGCGAATGTGCTCTACGCCTGTGGTGAAAGGGTCTTCCGCTCCACCGACGACGGCCATTCCTGGCAGCCCATCAGCCCTGATCTCACCCGCGCCGACAAGAGCAAACTGGGGCCTTCAGGCGGTGAAATCACCTTCGACACCAGCGGCGCCGAACACTACGCCACCATTGCCAGCTTCCGCGAGTCGAGCGTGCAGGCTGCTCTCTTCTGGTCTGCCAGCGATGACGGGCTGGTGCATGTCAGCCGCGACGGCGGCGAGACGTGGAGCAACGTCACCCCCGCCGAGCTGCCCGAATGGGCCTACTTGCAGACCATCGAGCCGTCGCCCTTCGACGCCGCCACCGCCTATCTCGCTGCCACCCGCTACAAATTAGACGACACCACGCCCTATCTTTTCAAGACCAACGACTACGGCGCCACGTGGACACGCATCACCGGCGGCATCCCCAGCCACGACTACACCCGCGTCATCCGCTGTGACACCGAAGTGGCGGGTCTGCTCTACGCCGGCAGCGAAACCGGCCTCTACGTCTCGTTTGACGACGGCGTCAACTGGGCGCGCGTGGACGGCAACCTGCCCATCGTGCCCGTCTACGATCTGGCGGTGAAGCACGGCGACCTGATTGTGGCCACACATGGCCGTTCGTTCTGGGTGCTGGACGACCTGACGCCGCTGCGCCAGATTGCCCGCAACGGCGAACAGCGCCTCTACCCGCCGCGGCAGGCGGTGCGTGTGCTGCCCAATCTCTTCGAGGATTGGATGCCCGGTGAAGGACGTGTCTACGACATCGGCTCCAGCGCCGTCTACATCGCCCGCAAAGACGAAGAGACCGGCGTCACCCAGCGCATTGTCCTTGACGGCGGGTTGGGCGCGCCACGTGGCGTGCTGATCCACTACACGCTGCCCGCCGACCTGCCCAAAGAGGCCGCCGTGAAGCTCTCCATCCTCGACGCCAAGGGCAACGAGTTGATTTCCTTTGGGCCGAAGCCTGCGGGCTACGCCGACTGGGACGACAACAAGAAGATGATGGAGCCGGGGCCGTGGATCGCGCTGAAACCGGGGCTGAACCGCTTCGTGTGGAACCTGCGTGTGGCCGGCGCGGAGAAGGTCCTCGGCAACAAGACTGCCGGCGAAGCCAACAAAGGGCCGGCGGTGCCGCCCGGCGATTATCAGGTGCGCCTCTGCATTGGCGACGACTGCGCCGTGGAGTGCTTCCGCGTGGTCAAAGACCCGCGCGTCGACGTCTCCACCGAAGCGTTGCAGGCCCAGTTCGACAAGATCCAATCGACGCTGGCCAAGATTTCCGAGGCACACCGCGGCGTGACACGGCTGCGCAAGGTGCGCGGCCAGGTGGAACACTGGCACAAACTGCTGGCCGACGAAGCCGCCGTGGTGGCCAAGGCCGAGGAAATTCTGAAGAAGTTGGGCAACGTCGAAGACGCCCTGATCCAGCCGGGCGACCAGAAGAACACCTACAGCCTCACCAATCGCCCGCGGCTCAACTCGAAGCTATCGTCGATGTTGCCCATCCTCAACACCGCCGACGCCGCGCCCACCGAAGCTGCCGTCGCCCTCATCGCCGAATACAGCACCCAGATCGACGGTCAACTCGCCACCCTGGAACGCATCATCGAAGAGGACATCCACGAACTCAACCGGCTGATCCTTAACGCTGACGCGCCGCCGGTGGCGATCTAAGAGAGAGGGGAGCACCGCAAAGGACGCAAAGCGCAGAGAAAAAAAAAGGAGAAGAGCGACACGCACTTAGTCACTCTTCTCCTCTTCTCTTTTCTCTTTTCTCTTTTCTCTTTTCTCCGCCCTTCTCTTCTTATCTTTGCGCTCTTTGCGCCTTTGCGGTCTATTTCCACCTCTCTACTTCCACCTCTCTATCCAAGCGCATACGCGGTTTCATACATCGCCACAATGTTCTCCGGCGGGCTAACGGCCTGGATGTTGTGGCAGGGCGCCAGGATGTAGCCCCCGCCCGCGCCAAGGAGGGCGATGTTCTCTTCGACTTCACGGCGCACATCCTCGACGCTGCCGAAGGGGAGCGTCTGTTGGTTGTCCATCGCCCCGTGGAAGATCACCTGATCGCCGAAAGTCTGCTTGAGGCGGGCACGATCCATGCCCTTGCTGCGCCACTGGATGGGGTTGAGGATGTCGATCCCTGTGGCGATGAGATCGGGGAGGATAGGCCAGATGGCGCCGTCGCTGTGGTGAAAGACGTAGGTGCCGTTTTCGTGGGCCAGATCCATCATGCGCTTCATGCGTGGCAAGAAGATCTCACGGATCGTCTGCGGCGCAAAGAGCAGGCTTTCCTGTGAGCCGAAATCTTCGGCCACGTAGGAAAGCAGCACCTGACCGGGCAGTTGTTCGTAGATGCGGCGTGTATTCTCGTAGGCCAGATCAAAGAGCTTGTCCAGGCAGTAGGTCACCAATTCGGGCTGCAAAAGCAGGTCCATGTACGCCTGTTCCATGCCGCGCAGACGTGCGTAGATCAAAAACGGTTCCGAGCCGCCACCCTGGATCGGGTACTCTTCCTTCCCCACAATTTGCGCCTGAATCCCCGAATAATCGAACCAATCCGGGCTGGGCCAGGTGTAGTTGGCCTCGATCTCGTCAACGCTGTTGAAGTGCGCCAGCGGGTGATAGACGCACTCGCGGTAGCGTCCTGTGCCGTAGTCGATGTCGGCGAAACGGCAGCCGAACATGTCATACTCGGCTGCAAAAGACGGCCCCACGTAGCGGGGCGACACGCCCACCACACGGTCGATGTGCAGGTGCTTGAACATTTCCCACACGGTGTGGCAGCCCAGGTAACCCAGCAATTTGGCCGTGGCTTCCTCCGTCGCCCAGTAGTCCATCGGCATCCGATCCGGCGTCTTGCGGGTGAGCACCGCCAGCCAGCGTTCTTTGGGGGTCATCGTCTCTTTCATATGCGCCCAGCGCTCCCTCTCCATTTGGTCTCTGTCCTGAAATTACAGTGTGCAGCCGCACGTCTGCTCAAAATTGAACGGCCTCGCAGGCTGCTATGAATTTTAGGATAGCATCTTAACTCGTCACCATTTCGTATTGGCATCGACCAGTACGGATCGATCTATGTCAGTATGCTAGGCCCAGCAACTTTGTGGATCAGTCCACAGGATAGGTGATGTGACCCAATCGCCGGCGGATTTGGTTGGGATAGGTCTTTGCGGTAGTATGAACGTCGTGTACTGGACAGAAGTAGTGTTTGAACCATCGACAAAAGGAAATTCACCTGAAATGGTGGTTGTGCCTATGGCGAATCTTTCGCCTGGTTTGCGAATCTGGCTACTGCTGGCGATGACAATCGCGCTGTTCGGCCTGGCCGGCTGTGGCGGCGGCGGGCAACAGGAACCCACGCGCACGCCTGTGCCCACCTATACGCCTACACCCGAAGGCGCGCAGCCTGCATCGGTGGCGGCGGTGGCGCCTGCCGCGCCCACCAATCCGCCGCTGGCGGCTGAAGCCGCGCCTACGGCAACCTTCACGCCGGAACCACCGACAGCAACGCCGACGCCCGAACCGCCCACTGAAACGCCCACCCCCGCGCCCACAGAGACGCCGACGCCGTCGCCCACGCCTACAGAAACGCCGACACCCACGGCTACACCCACAGAGACGCCGACGCCGACACCCACGCCAACGCCCGATTACGCCTTTGTATTGGAAGCCGCCGAGCAATTCCCCACCCAGGTGGAAGGTGTGGACGAAGTGCGCATCTACCTCTACGTCTACGCCGAGGACAACTACGCGCTGCCCGGCTACAGCTTCACCGTGCTGAAGAACGGCGAACCGTTGCAGGTGCAGGCGCGCTCCACCGGCGGCCTGCCCGGCGAAACCCGTCCTGGGCCGAGCCAGTACACCCGCTTCGCCAACCTGGGCGCCGCCTTCTTTGAGCCGCCTATCGGCATCTGGCAGATCCAGTTGATCGACCCCAATCAACAGCCCGCCGGCGACATGGTGGAATTTGTCCTCGGCGAAAACGACCCCAACCGCGAACTCTACGTCCGCTACAAGCAGAAATGATCCGTCAAACCTCAATCCAATACCGCGCAATCTCCCGATCATAGTTCGGCGGGGTTAGCCGGTCTTCCAGCACGCCGCCGTTGTGTTCGATGATGCGCACGGAGGCGATGTTGTCCACATCGCAGGTGACGAGGACGCGGGCGATCCCCAGTTTGCGCGCTTCTGCCAACGTCAGCGCCAGGATCAGCGTGCCGTAGCCTTTGCGCCTTTCGCTAGGACGAATGCCATAGCCGATGTGCCCGCCCATAATGCGCAGGTGCTCGTTGAGGTAGTGGCGCAGCCGGCTTGTGCCGAGGATGCGCGTCTCGCCCTCCGCATGGCGCACCAGCCAGAAGGTGGACTGTGGTACCCGATCCGAGGACGCACTGTGTACTTCGGCTTCGGCATGTAGCCGCGCCACGTAATCGGCAAAATCGTTTTGAATCAAGTAGAGAATGGGGAGATAGCCGCTGCCGCCGGCTTCGAGCTGTTCGCGCACAAAGGCGCGGAATTCGGCGGCCAGCGCTGCCGACGGGGAGATCAACTCAATCGAGGAAGCCATGAATCCTTGCCGGAATGGTTGGGGCGGGCCGTGCAGGTCAATCGCACGCCTGCCGGTCGTAGTTGCGGATCAACATCCCTGTCCACGGGCGGAAGCCCAGGCGCTCGTAAAACGGCTGCAAATCTTCGTCGCACATGAGATCGATCATGTAGAGATGGCGCAGCCGGGCTAACATGCGCTGCACCAACTCGCTGCCGATGCCGCGCCCCTGCCAGGACGGGCGCACTTCGAGGTGCGGAATGTACGCCGCCGAGACGCCGTCGGTGATGGCGGTGATATAGCCAATCACCTGGCCGCTTGCTTCGTCTACGGCGAGGACGACATGATCGCTGCCTTTGAAGATGCGTATCACGTCCGCCGCGGCTGGCCTGTGGCCCCAATAGCCGAACAGCCCCGCTACATCCTCAACGGTGACGTTTTCGCAATCCTCCTGATAAATGACCATCACACACTCCGCCGATTTGTGATCGTGTCGCCTCTCCTGCGGTTGGCTTCCATTTTGCGCCAACCTACCAAAATCCACAAACAACACCGCAGACTGTGATCTACTTCACATTGGATGGGTGATCTCTCTGGTTGTGGTGTTGATCGGGGTGTTCTACCATTGCCGCAATAGCTCCCCACAGATCTTCCATCATCCAAAGATCCCTGCTCGTTTCTCTGTACATCGTCGTTGCGTCAAAACACCATCCAGGAGGACCCTATGATCGATCGTCGCTCTCTCAATGCAGGAGCGCAGACAATTTCCCTTTCGCCCATACGGCGACTGTGGCTATTGCTGCTTGTTTCCTGTGCGCTGGGGCTGCTGACAATGCTGGCCGGCAGCCAGATCACCCGCGCCCAGGACACACTGCCCGTTATCGTGCACAAGCTGGCCAACGTCGAAGTTGCCACGATTGGCGACACTGTCGAATATTCGATCACCATTCAGAACAATGAGGACATCGACCTCAACCTGAGCATGAGCGATCTGCTGCCGGCAGATGTGGAACTGGGCGATCGAGCAGTGGAGGCGACGATCGGGGATGCCTCGTACTCTGACGCCGATCGTACTGTAAACTGGGCGGGGACGCTTAAACCCGGTGAAACCGCCGCCATCCGCTTCGCTGTGACTGTGATCGATGTGCCGTCTGTACAACTCAAGTGCAGCGGCGAGATCATCAACAAAGCCATTGTGAAGGCCGACCAACTCGCCAATTTCGAGGGCGTGGCGCAAATTGCCATCAAACGCATCTGCCCTGATCTGGGCGACGCACCCGATAGTTCCAACCATCCCAACGCCGGCATGACGGCCTACCCCGGCCCAGTGGCTGCCCGCTATCCCACCGTCTTTGATCCTGCCACCGGCGCCCCTCCAGGACCGCGCCACGCCCGCCCCAGAGCCGACGCCTGGCTCGGTGTCGATGTCAGCGGTGAACGCGACGCCGATCTCCTCCCCGACGAGGACGGCCCCGCCAACCTCGACCCGGCGGCGGACATTCCGAATCGCGACCTCAAAGACGACGGCCTGCTCAAACTGCCGCAGAAGTTCCACTGCCAGTTGACCACAATGGACGTCAAGGTGACGATTGTGGGCGGCGCGCAGCAGCGCTACCTCAACGCCTGGATCGACTGGAACCGCAACGGCAACTGGCGCGATTTCTTCCAGTGCCCGTCCACCAACGGCGTGGCGGCCATCAACTATGATTGGGTGGTGCAGAACCACGTCATCAGCCTGGGCAACGGCGTTCACACCATCACCGTGCCTGCCTTCCTCGCCGTTGATCTGCCCAACACGCCTGACGATCATTGGCTGCGCCTCACCCTCTCCGAAGCGCCGGTGCCCCTTGATCCTGCCATCAACCTGGCCGACGGTCGCGGACCTCCCAACGGCTTCCGTTTTGGTGAGACCGAAGATTTTCGCGTCGACTTGCCCGTTCAAAGCGAACCGAAGCTGACCATCGAAAAGCGCGCCGACGTCACCACGACGGTGCCCGGCGGCATTATCGAATACACCATCGTGGTGAACAACAGCGGCACCGGTCCTGCCAACGGCGTCAGCGTGCAAGACCCCATCCCCGCGGGGACGAGCTATGTACCGGGCACGTTGACCGCCACTGCGCCTACCACCAACGACAGCAACCCTGCCCTCATGCAGTGGACGGGGAACATCCCCGCCGGCGGCTCGGTCACCATCAAGTTCAAGGTGAAGGTGTCGTCTGACGCCAAGTGCCCGTTCGAGGTGATCAACGCTGCCAAGCTCTTGAATGCCGACGGCCAGGAAATCGGCAAGTCTGAGATCTTCACGATTGTCCAGTGCCCGCCCAATCAAGAAGGCGGCGACTTCGGCGACGCCCCCGACAGCCAGTCGAACCACCACGCTGCGCCCAACACCGCCTACGCCGCCGGTCCTGTGCCTGGCCGCTTCCCCACGGTTTGGGGAAACACGCCTGCTGCCGAACCCACCGGCCCCAAGCATGCCGCCGTGCTCCAATATTGGCTGGGCAAAGACGAAACCCGCGAACTCGACGCCGATCTGCTGCCCGACGCCGACGGTGTGACCAACATCCTCAACAATGGGGCCAACGACGTCGCCAACAACGACAAGGCCGACGATGGCTGGCTCAACCCCGACGCGCCGCTCAACAATTGCACCCAGAGCGAACTCAAGGTGCGCGTCTCCAAGGCCGTCACACCGCCCACGGTGGAGAAACTCTATCTCAACGTTTGGTTCGACGGCACACGTGACGGCGACTGGAACGACATCGCCGATTGCGCCGGGCAGACCAACCTCGCCTACGAGTGGATCGTACAGGACTACACCATCGATCCCAACACGATCCCGGCGGGCGGCTCGCTTGACATTACCGTGCCCACGCTGCTGATCCTCAACGCCAGGCCCGAAGCCGACGCCTGGATCCGCTTCACCTTGAGCGAAACACCGGCTGTGCGCGATTCGTCCATCAACCGCGCCGATGGCCGTGGGCCGGCCTTCCCCGCCGCGCTCAAGTACGGTGAAACCGAAGACTACTACCGCAAAGCGCCGCAGGGCGAACCGAAGCTGACCATCGAAAAGCGCGCCGACGTCACCACGACGGTGCCCGGCGGCATCATCGAATACACCATTGTGGTCAACAACAGCGGCACCGGTCCTGCCAACGGTGTCAGCGTGCAAGACCCAATCCCCGCGGGGACGAGCTATGTACCCGGCACGTTGACCGCCACCGCGCCCACCACCAACGACAGCAACCCCGCCCTGATGCAGTGGACGGGCAACATCCCTGCCGGCGGCTCGGTCACCATCAAGTTCAAGGTGAAGGTATCGTCCGACGTGCAGTGCCCGTCCGAAGTGATCAACCGGGCGAAGTTGTTTGATGCCGCCGGCCAATTGATCGGCCAGGATGAGATCTTTACCCTCATCACCTGCCCGCCCAATCAAGAAGTCGGCGACTTCGGCGACGCCCCCGACAGCCAGTCGAACCACCACGCTGCGCCCAACACCGCCTACGCCGCCGGTCCTGTGCTGGGACGCTTCCCCACAGTTTGGGGCAACACGCCTGCCGCTGAACCCACCGGCCCCAAGCATGCCGCCGTGCTCCAATACTGGCTGGGCAAAGACGAAACCCGCGAACTCGACGCCGATCTGCTGCCCGACGCCGACGGTGTGACCAACATCCTCAACAATGGGGCCAACGACGTCGCCAACAACGACAAGGCCGACGATGGCTGGCTCAACCCCGACGTGCCGCTGATCCACTGCCGTGATACAGTGCTCAAGGTGCGCATCTCGAAGGCTGCGCTGCCACCCGCCGTGGATCGTCTCTTCCTCAACGTCTGGTTCGACGGCACGCGCGACGGCGACTGGAACGACATCGCCCGCTGCCCCAACCAGGATGCCGTCGCCTTCGAGTGGATCGTACAGGATTGGACCATCAACCCAGCGTCGATCCCTGCCGGCGGCTTCATCGACATTGCTGTGCCCACCCGGCTTGTCCTCAACGCCAAGCCCGAAGCCGACGCCTGGCTGCGCTTCACCCTGAGCGAACAGCCCGCCGTGCTCGATGCCTCCATCAACCTGGCCGACGGTCGCGGGCCTGCCTTCCCCGCCATGCTCAAGTATGGCGAAACCGAAGACTACTACCGCAAAGGCCAGGAACCCGGCCAGCCCGGCCAGATCAAGATCACCAAGAGCTACATCGCGCCCAGCCCGCTGGCCATCGGTGGCGTGATCAGCTACAGCGTCGTCATTTCGCATGTGGGCGGCACCGCCCTCGCCTCCGCCGTCATGACCGACGTGCTGCCTGCCGGTGTGGTCCTCATCGCCCCGCCCACGGCGACGGAAGTCAGCCCCAGCGTTGCACCGCTCCTGGCTACCTTCAACCCGTCGATTGGGCCGAGCGGGGCCGTCCTGTGGAACGGCATCCTCACCCCCAACGCCGCGGTGCGCATCGACTTCCAGGTGCGCCTCATCGAATGTGTGGACATCGTTGTCAACCGCGCCGTAGTGACCGTCCCCGGCGGCCAAGCGGCCTTCGCCGAAGTGAAGACACCGGTGGAATGCAAGCCGGTTGATCCCAAAATCGGGTTGACCAAGAGTGTCTCGCTGGGCGGCGATCCTGTCACCAACGCCGACGTGCTGCCCGGTATGACCGCTATCTACTACCTCACCCTGAGCAACAGCGACGGCCTCACCCACACCGTCCACATCAGCGATGACCTGCCCAGCGGCGTCACCGCCGTGGCCGTGGGCAGCAGTTCGGGCATGGCCGCCATCGTCAACAGCGGCCAAACGGTGACGTGGAACGGTCTCCTCGGCCCCGGCACCTCGCCCGTCACCATCAAGATCGAAGTGAAGATCGGCCAGGTGGAATGTGGGCAGGAACTTGTCAACATCGGCAAGTGGTTCGTGGGCCAGTTAAGCGGCCAGAGCAACCCGGTGACGCTGCGCTACGCCTGCCGCGACCTGGGCGACGCGCCCGACAGCACCAACCACGCCGGCGTGGCCATGACGGCCTACCCCAGCGTGCAGGGGAACTTCCCCACTGTCTTCGACGTGGCTGCGCCTGAACGTGGACCGCGCCACGATCAGCCCCGTCCTTTCTTCCTCGGCAAGCGTGTCAGCGCCGAAGTGGAAGCCGACCAGGGCTTTGACGCCGACGGCCAGCCCAATCTCGATCCGTCCGCCGATGCCGCCGACCGCGACCGCTTCGACGACGGCCTGGATCTGACCACGGTGAACTTCCAGCACTGTCGTATCGCCACCATGCGCGTGCTTGTCACCATCACGCCGCAGGCGCTGGCGATGTTGCCCAACGGCACCGGCTACATCAACGCCTGGGTCGATAGCAACCGCGACGGCGACTGGGCCGACCGCTTCGACTGCCCGCAGAGCGCCGCCGGTGCGCTGAATATCGCCCACGAGCACATCGTCATCGATCAGCCGGTGGCGGCGAACCTCCTCGGCGCAGGGCAGCATGTGGTTGTCCTCACCACCACGGGGCCTGTCTACTGGCTGGCCGATCTGGCGCAACGCCCGGCCTGGCTGCGTGTAACGTTAAGTGATCGCCCGTCGAACAAGCCCTTCACCACCTACGGCGACGGACGCGGCTACGACTTCGCCTTCCGCCTGGGCGAAACCGAAGACTACCTCCTGAGCGGACAGATCGTCGATCCCACGGCAGACCCGGAAGTCACCAAACGCGGTGAAATCTGGCCCGACTTCGATCCCACCACACAGCAGCGCCGCTGGGTGATCGGCTGGATCGTCAACTACAGCAACGCCGGTTCATCTACGGCCAACAACGTCCACGTGATCGACACCTACGGCGCGCCGCAGACGCTGGTGGCTGAGCACTCGATTCCGCTCTACCCCCACACCGCCAGCGGCAACAGCCTCGACTACAACGTGGGCAGCCTGCCCGTCGGCGGCTCCGGCCTGATGATCCTGCGCACCGCCGTGCCGTGGACAACGCCGCCCGGCACCATCATCACCAATAGCGTCGTCGTCTCCAGCAGCAACGACGGCAACAGCATCAACAACAGCGCCGTTGCCACCGTCACCATCCCTGTGCTGCCGCCGGTGATCGTCAGCCCGGTGGCGGGTAGCACCTGCACCGGCACGGTGACCATTGAAGGCTGGGTGCAGCCCGGCGCCGTGGTGGACATCTATGTCGACGGCTCGCCCGTGGCCACCGATATCAGCACCAACACCCACGGCAACGGTCTCGGCGACTGGAGCTACGTGGTCACCCTGGCCGACGGCCCGCACGACATCTACGCCGTGGCCCGCGCCGGCGCGGTGACCAGCGATCCGTCGCCCACCGTCCACATCATCGTCGACAGCACACTCTTCTGGGATCCCATCAGCCTGCGCTTCGAGGATGAAAACGGACACATCATCGTCCCCAGTGGGCGGCTCGACGAATCCGGCTGGCAGATCTTCCTGCGCCCCGGCCACACCTACACCGTCACGTTGCGGGTCTGCTGCTCCGACCCCAACGCCCAGGTGACGTTGGAAATCGGCGACGACATTCTGGTGGAACTCACCGATCCCGACGCCGACCGCATCTACACTGGCACCTTCAGCGTGGAACAGGGCGGGCGTCTCACCGGGGCCGTGCGCATCTGTGTCACCTGTAGCCTGATCCGCCGCTGTTCCGACGGCACCGTGCTCATCGATCCCGAAGGCACCGTCTTCGACGTGACCACCGGCCTGCCCATCAACGCCGCGCTGGTGAGCTGCATGCAAGCGCCCACCAGCGCAGCCGGCAACAATGACGTCTTCGTGCTGTGGCCTGCTGCCCAGTTCGATCAGGTCAACCCGCAGACGGTGGCCGGCGACGGCTACTTCAGCTTCTTCACACCTGCCGGCGTCTTCCGCCTGGATGTGGCGAAGACGGGCTACCAGCCTTACACCAGCCCCGATTTGACGGTGGTGGATGCGCCTGTCCACTTCGACGTGCCGCTGACGCCGCTGGTCGCCGGGGAAGCCCATGTGCAGATCGCCATCACCGAAGGCGGCTTCGAACCCGCCGTGGTGACAGTGCCGTTGGGCGCCACCATCGAGTGGATCAACGCCGACACGTCACTGCGCAGCACCACCAGCATCACGCCGTCGGTGAACTTCAACGGCCCGTCGCCCGCCTCGGTCAACGCCGACAACGGCGCCTGGGACAGCGGCCTGATCGCCCCGGGCAACACCTACCGGCGCCAGCTTCAGACCGTCGGCCAGTACACCTACCGCGACGTCACCAATCCCCAACTCACGGCGACGATCATCGTGGAAGAGGCCGACACGAATCGCTACCTCTTCCTGCCGGCGGTGGAGAAGTAGCAAGTTAATGTCATTCAGTTAAGCCGTCTGCTTGAGATTAAGAGATTAAGAGATTAAGAGATTAGGAGATTAAGAGATTAGGCGATTGGTGCAGAAGTTCAATCGCTTAATCTCTTAATCGCTCAATCGCTAAGCCTTAACTGAGTGACATTGTGCAGCAAGTGGATTGGTATTTGTCAATGAAGAATGAAGTGAAGAAAGGGCGCCCTCAGCGAGGACGCCCTTTCTTCACTTCCCAATCTTGCTCGATTGTCTCCACGCGGCAACGGCTCCCTCCCCGCCACAGCAGACTCAACGAGAACAAAGAGTCAACGATTGCGGGGAGGGTTGGGGAGGGGTTCCGCTACCTCAACTTCGCATAGAAATCACCAGATGGATCATCCAATTTCATCTTCTCAAGCAGCGAGCGCATCGCCGCCGGAGACAACCACGCGCCTTCGGCCAGTGTTTGCCCTTCGCCCACCGACCAGTTGTACTCGTAGTCGCCCAGTTGGCTGAGCCGGTCGATGCAAGCGAGGGAGGCGGGGATGTCGGCAGGGGTGTACTCCAGCGAGAGCATCGGGATCGGCTGCGAGAGTCCTTGCAGCACGGCCTGTTCGAAGCCCTCCACATCGATCTTGCAAAAGACAGGCACACCGTGCTGCGCGATGAGGCTGTCCAGCGTAATCACCGGCACCTCGATGGCCTCGTCCCAGGTGATTTTGGCGAAGTCGGCGCGGCGCTGTACGGCGTCGATCCACTGCTGCGAGAGGGTGGCGATGGTGGGATTGGCTGGGTTGAGGTGAATGGTGGCGAGGCCGGCTGCCGCCCCCGCCGCCGCTTCCACGAGGACGATGTTGGGGTTGCCGCCGTAGATGCGCCGCAGCAGCGCCATGCAGTGGGGCAGTGGTTCCACGCCCACACAGCGTGCGCCCATGGCCGCCCACAGGCTTAGGCGGCTGCCCACATGCGCGCCGATGTCGAAGCAGAGATCGCCGCGGTGGATGTAGCGCCCGTAAAAACGCCGCGCCTGGACACGTCGCCACGGTTGCGCGTAGTAAATGATAAGCGAACGGACAAGTCCCCATTGGCGCGCCAGATTGCGGTTCAAGGTTGCGTCGTCTCTGTGGTGGTGAGCTTCTTTGTGGTGGTGAGCTTCTTGATCCAGTTGGGCAGGCTAAAGTGGAACTGCCTGCGTCTTTGTACGGCAATGCTGCGTTCGAGCAAAGCGAAGCGCCCGATGGGTGGCTCCTTGGCGGCAAGGACAACGTCGACGCTGTTGTCGATTTTGCAGAGATAGACGCTCTCGAACACATCCAGCACATGATCCAGGCGCTGATTATGTGCTGGATCACTGCTGTAGAGATTCATCGAGAGCACGCCGTTTTCTGTCAACCGTTGGTGGCAGCATTCAAAAAACACACGCGAGGTGACATGTTCAGGCGTGTTGCCGCTGTCGGTGAAGATGTCGAGCAGCATCACGTCGTAGGTGGCCGGCGCTTGCTTTGCCAGGAAATCGGCGGCGTCGGCCACTGTGATGGTCATGCGCTCGTCTTGGGGCAGCGGCAAATGGGTCGTCGCAGCGTCCACCACCACGGGCGAAAGCTCGGCGCAATCGATCGCAACGTTGGGGAAGTGGTGGTGCATCACCAAGGGCAGCATGCCGCCGCCCAGCCCGCTGACATAGACACGCCGCGGTTCCGGCTGCCACGCCAGCGCCAGCAGCATCGCTTGCGTGTAGCCAAATACAAGATGCAGTGGATCCGCCAGATCGAGGATGCTCTGCACCCAACTTGTGTTGGCGACATCTTCCTCCATCATCCACAAGCGCAGGTGACCGTCGGCTTTGGTGAGCACCACAAAGTGGCCTGACCACCATTCGGTGAAGAGGGTGTCGTCTTCCTGATCGCGTAGCGCGGCGAGGTGACGTTCGATGTGCGCCAGATTTTCGGCCTGCCAGGCGGCTTCGTCCACGCGGGCGGGGGCGTCGGTCATGCGTTTACTCCCACTGAAGTTCCCAGCGGTTGGGATCGTCTTGTGAGGGGAAGAAACGCAAGAAAAGCTCTCGCGTCGTCCCTTCGTTGATCACAAACTCGGCGTTGCCCGAACTGCCGCGGAAGGGCGAACTGGCCGAGAACTGTACGCGCCCGGCGCGAATAATGAACGAAATACTCTGGCCGGGGCTTAAGTCGTATTCCGAGGGCGAGCCTTCGGGCAGGCCATGTTGATTGGCGGCCAGGGTGAAGCGAATGTCCTGATCGAAGGCATTGGTGGCAATCAGCCGCGCCTGGCCCAGAGGAATGGCAGCGGGATCGGGCGTCTCTTCGGCCTCGGCTGCTACTTCGGCGTCCGCTGCCTCGCCTTCGTCGCTTTCTGCTGAAGCGTCGGCAGCCGCCGCGGCGACAGGCGTCGGCTCGGCCAGGCGACCGTCGCTCACCGGCGTCACAGCGAGGCCGTCGGTGGTGTTTTCGCAGACGACGAACTGCGGCGTGTTGATCACCCAGCCGCCCTCCACCACGGCTGGATCGACGGCCAGCCAGTCGCCGGCGGCGTTGCGCCCGACGGCGGCGAAGCGTCCACCGTCATTTGCCTGCTCGATCTGGGCGACCACGAGATATTCGGTGCCGGGTCCACTGCGCACATTGAGCCGCGGCACCTGCGCTGTGCAGATGACGGCGCCGCCCTCGGCTACCGCGACCTCCACCGGATCGGGTGTGGGCGGCGCTTCGGTGGGGGCAGGCGTCGGCGTGGGTTCGGGCGTGGGGGTAGCCAGCGCCGCCAGCCGTTCCTCGCCCAGCACCAATTCGAGCCGAATATTGGTGACGGCGCTGTTGGGCAGCACACCCGGCGCGGTTTCGTCGATGAGCGCGTAATAGATGCCGCCGACCACCTCTTGCGGCAGCCACTCGCAGACGGCGCGGTCATCCACGCCGAGACAGCGGCGCAGGTAGATCTCGCTCACCGGCACGCCGCCCACAACTTCAGCCTCTTCCAACGTCAGCTCAAGGACATTGCTGTTGGCCAGTTCAAAGAGATTGCCGCCGTAGAGGAAGCGTTCGGGGTGGCCGGTGCGATTCTGCAGCCAGATCTGATCGTCGGGTGGCGGCGCAGCTTCTTGCAGGATCAGGCTGAGCGGCGCGTCGATTTCGGCGCCGTTGACGATTTCGTAGAAGCCGTCCTGGCGCACGGGGTAGGGATCCCAGAAGCATTCTGTGTTGGCGACGTCGGCGGCTTCGCAGTTGTAGAGTGTGAGCACGGTGAGCGGGCGCTGTAGCACGGCGCTGGTGGAGCGTAGCGGCGGCAGTTCGTAAAGCCGACCTTCCAGGAAGAAAGTCGTCGTCACCTCGGTGCGGTTGGCCAGGATCGTGCCGGTGAGCACCTCGGTGTCGAGCAATTCCACCACAGGCACGCCCGGCGTGGGGGTGACGGCTGCTGCCGGCGTGGCTACACTGGTCACCGTGACCACCACCGTCACCGTAACAGGGACGACGGGCGCGGTGACGGTGGCTGTGGCCGTGAGCCTCGGAGTGGCCGTGGCCGTTGCCGCCGGTCGCGTAGAGAGCACGCGCTGTGTCGGCGTGGCTGTGGCTGTTGCTGATGTGCGTGTCACCGTTGACGTTGCGGTGGCCGTTGCCGTTACTGTCGCAGTGGCATTGCGCGTGCGTGTCGCCGTGGGTGTCGTCGTAGGTGTCGTCGTTCCTTGCGCGTAGACAAGACCGTCCACCGCGGTGAGGAGCGCCAGCAACAGCGCCAGGCCCATGACAATTCCCGAAAACAACAAACGAGTGCGTTTGTGTCTACTTTTCATACAAATTCCCTTCCTATCCAGCGTGGCTGAGTCGCCTGTCTCGGCAAAATCCAGAGGGTGGAGTCCAGATGAAGTCGCCGATCCACTCACCCAGTCACCCCATCTGCGCCACAACCTGTGCACGTAAATTCTCAATCTGCGCCGTCAACTTCGGTTCGCGTGTTGCGCCAAAGCGGCGTAGACGATGTTTGCGAAAGGCCAGTTCCACAAGCAGTTGCATACGGCGCGCCTGATTGCCATAGTGTTTGGGATCGAGCAGATCCGAGCGTCGCCAGCTCTTGGTGAGCGAGGCGTACTCCTGCTCTGTAAGGAGGATGCCCACTTCGTCGCTCAATTCGTCGCGCAGCCATTTAAGTTCTTGTTGCCAGGTGAGCATCAGTGCCAGGAAGACCATGCCCACACCCAGGATCGCCATCCCCAAACTGAGGAGCAGCCCCAGCCCGTTGACGGCGCTGATGCTGGCCCCAAAATTGTGCACGGCGTGCGCCACGACGGCTGCCACAAACCCGAAGACGATCCAGGCGTTGCGCTGCGCCTTCGTGTGGCTCAAGCGCGCCATGCCCAGCCCGATCCCCAGCAGGCCGGTATAAAAGGCATGGTTGAGGCCGAAGACGATGGAGCGCAGGAAGATCAAGATCGTCAGATCCACAAAGCCGCCTTCGGCAAAGGCGCCCACGAAATAGAGAAAATTCTCGGTCATGGCAAAACCGAAGCCGATCAAAGCGCCGTAGGTGATGCCGTCCAGCACACCATCAAATTCATGGCGGAAGAAGAAAAAGATCGCCAGGACGGCCAACCCTTTCACAAATTCCTCGACCAGCGGCGCCACCACCGCCGACTCCACCACCGCTTCGGTCAGCGATCCCGGCGCATTGACCATCGGCGCGCCGATGGCCAGTTCGCCAATCAGGCTGACGATGATGGCCGGCGCTGCACCCCACAGAAAGGCCACAAGCACCAGCCAGACCGGCTCACGTTCGTAGCGGTCGGCCAGGTAGAAGCCCAGCGCATAGACAATAGTGGGGACAACGGCGGCGATCAAACTAAGCGAAAGGCCGAGGAGTAAGTCCATAAGCGGCTCCCGAAAGGGTGTGTTGTGTGACAGCGATTTGATCCCGAACCTATGCCCGATGTTCCAACCCGCCATACAGGACAGGACGAATACGCTTTCGCCACTTGGCGTAGGTGCTGGCCAGGTGTGGCCAGACGGGGCTGATCGTCCCCTGCGGTTGGGCCTGTTGCAGGGCGGCGAGGAAGCTCTCGGCGTTGTCTTCGAAGGGCGGCAGCAGCAGGTGACAGCGGCCCAGTTCGCCCAGTGTATGGGCGTCGCTGCCGGCGGTGACAAGTTTGCCCCGTTCAGCAGCCAGTGCCGCCGCGGCCATGTTGTCTTCGGCGCGCACACAGCGGGCGTTGCGCACCTCCAGCGCGTCGACGTCGTCGATGACGCTCAGCACATTGGATCGTCCCATTGCCGAACGGCGCAGCGTGTCCAGCGGGTGTGGAATGCTGATCACCGCGCCCTGCCCGCGTAGCCGGCGAATGCTCTCCTGCGGCGAGAGTCCTTTGGGCACCGCTTCTTTGACAAAATAGGCGATGATCTCGCCATGTGTCGTCTTGATCTCCTCGCCGACGATGATCAGATCCGGATCAAGCGATTTCATGAACAATGCGCCGTCGAGGTTGTTGTGCTCGGTGATCGCCAGCTTGTTCAAGCCGATGGCGCGGGCGTGCTCGATCACCTTTTCGGGGTAGCTCAGGCAATCGCGGCTAAAAATCGTGTGCGAATGTAGATCAACCTTCCACATCTGTTTCCTTCTGCCTTTGTGGTTCTCCGCCTCTCCGTAGAGGAGTTTCTGGTAACTGCGCAGTTTCGGGTGCGTTGCACCTGAATTGTGATACTTTCTGCTTGTTTAGCTCTGCTCCCGGACTGCATTCTGCTCTGCTCCACTGAGCAACCGCGGCCACAGCAGCACACTGACAATGCCGATGGCGACGCCGAACCAGAGCGTAGCGAAGCGGATCAGCAAGGCCGCCGCGCTGGCCGGTGTGCGTGCCATGCCCAGCAATTGCACCGAGAGCGCCACCAGCGAGCCTTCAGTGCCGCCCAGTCCGCCCGGTGTGGCGATCAGCGCGCCCACCACAGTGCTGATGCTGAAAATGAAGACGCCGATGAGCAGCGTCTCCCAGTCGGGTGTAACGCCCATGCCCACCAGCACAAGATAGTAGGCGATGCCTTCGCATAACCAACTGATCACGCCGATGGCCACGGCGATCACCAGGTTGCGCGGACGAAAAAGCAGGTAGCTGCTTTCGTAAAATTCGTGTAGCCCGTGGGCAAAACGGTTGACCACAGGCAACTTTTCGCCGAAGTTGAGCATCCACAGCGCCAGTGGACGCACCTGCACCAACAAAATGATGCTGAGGATCGCCAGCAAAGCCACCACTGCCACCAGCCGGGTAGTGACGTCGTCGAAGGCAAACAGCCCCACGCCCGCCAGGATCAGCATCGCCAGACCGTCGGTCATCCGTTCCGCCAGCACCACCGGCGCGGTGATCGACATCGGCGTGCCGGCGACATTCTTGACCATGTAGCTCTTGAGAAATTCGCCGACCTTGCCCGGCGTCATCACCATCAACATGCCTACGCCGAAGATGCGTCCACTGTCGCTGCGGCTAATGGGCGCGCCCACCAGTTGCAGATACCAATGCCACTTGAGCAGACGTCCCAGGTAGTTCAACAGCGTCAGTCCCAGCGCGCCGGGCAGGTAGATCCACTGGAAACCGGCCAGTGTTTCGGTGAGCGCCTGCCAGTCGGCGTAGAGGATCAACGCCATGTAGACGATCAGCGCCAACAGCAGCGACCACAGGAACTTCGCGCGTAGTTGTGCGTCCATGGGCGCGGCTACCCTGTCACATACAGGCTGAGGCTATGGACGGCGTTGTTGCCGTAGCCAAGGCGGTTGCTGCGATGACGGAGCGGCTGGGTGTAGCCGGCGGCGTCGGTGGCGCGCACCCTGATGGTATATTCACCCGGCGCAGGCGGCGTCCACTGCCATCGCCAATGTTGCATGGCGCCCGCCTGGGCAGAGGAATCGAGTTTGGCATCCTTCCACACATCGCCCCCCACCGAAACTTCGACCCGAATCACCGGGCCGTGGCCCGACCACGCCACACCACTCACTTCCACAGGACCGGAGATCTCGGCCCCCTCGCCCAAGGAACAGATCAACGCGCGCACTGCTATCTCGCGCAAGGGTTCGCCGTCCGGCGCGTGGTCATCGTCCCAGTAGACATAGTGATAGCTCTGATAGTAGCCGTCGAAGGTATATTGCAGCACTTCGATTTCCTGTAGCCACTTCACCGACGCCATGCCATACCAGCCGGGCACCAACACCCGCAGTGGATAGCCGTGATTGGGCGTCAGGGGTTCGCCGTTCATGGCCCACACCAGCAGCACGTCCGGTTTCTGTGCCTTGCTCAACGTCAAGCTGCGTTCGTATTGAATCGCTTTTTGCCCCACTGTGCCGCCGTCCGCCCCCCGAAAGAGGACGTCGACGGCGTCGTCTTTGATGCCGGCCAACTTGAGCACTTCGGCCAGCGGCGTGCCCGTCCACGAAGCGACGCTCACCGCGCCCAATTCCCACGGCGTCCCCGCCGGCTTGGGTTCCATGAAGAGTCGCCCATTGCCGGCGCACTCCATGACGGCGGTCACCGTGCGGCTGGGCAGCGCCTGAATCTGCGCCAACGTCAAGGTCAGCGGCGTTTCAACTGCGCCGGTAACAGTCAGCCGATAGCTTTCTGCGTCCATTTGAGGGACATCAAAGTGATTGCGCACGTAGAAGAGGTCGGTGGGTGTCAGCGCTTCGGGCAGCACATCCAGCGGGGTTTCTGCGTTGAACGGGCGATTCGAAACCGGGATCAAAGACGGCATAGATGCTTCCTTGCAGGGTGTGAGATGTTCAGCGAAGCTTCGTCTGTAAAATACGCACCAGCGCATAACCGGTGATGATGCTGTAGCCGATCCACCCGATGCTGTAGGTCAACCCGGTAGCAGCCATGCTGCCCAGCCCGGCGCTGATGGGTGCGCAGGCGGCGGCGCAAAAAGATGCCTGCACTGTCCCCTGCACAAGGCCGCCCAGGGCGCTGGCGACAATCCACCAACCTGCGCCTGGGACACGCCGCCGCAACATTGCCCACTGCGCCATACCCAAAAGCGCGCCGATCATCGTCTGGTTGATCAGGTTGAGCCAGAGCACTTCCCACTGGCCGAAGGAGTTGAGCAGCGTCTCTACAGTGGAAGCGACCAGGGGGGAGGCGTTCATCGTGGTCGCCGTACCCGCCAGCCAGCCCACGGTGCTGCCTAGTACCCAGAGCGAGCCGATGCGCAGCGCTCGTTTGAGCACCAACCATTGTACCGCACCCAAGATAGGACCGCTCAACACCAGCGTCGCCATAAACTGCAAACCGCCGGCTTCCAGCGTCCCTACCAGCAGCCCGCCCAGCGCGTTGGCCACGATCCAGCCGATCCACAGCGCCAGCCAGATCCCTCCACTGTTCGACATTGTTTTGGTGTTGGCCATGCCTTTTGACCCCGATCCCTAATCCCCAGTCCCCGATCCCTAGTCCCTACTCGCGCCACGGCGACAGATAGGCGCCGTCGATCACCTCGATCTCGCGGCCGGGGATCTGCCAGCCCACGGCGAGGTTGTCTTTGCCGTCGCCCTGTTTGTGGACGACTTCGATGTAATACTTCTTGCCCGCTTGCAGGGTAATGTAGCCCGACGCCTGCTCTGGGTAGCGTGTCCAGTCGCGCAGACCGGCCCACTTGCTGACACCGGCGATGAAGATAGCATTGGCCGGGTTTTCGTCGGTGCTCAACCAGAGGCCGCTGCCGTCGTCACTGGCGATGAAGAAGCGATAGTCGCCGCTGACCGGCGGGTGAATGTAGCCACGGATGCGGCTGCCGTAGTCCGGCTCCAGGATGCGCGCCGTTTCGAGCATGGGCAACATTTCGCTGCCTGTGGGCGAATCGGGGTAGTTGGGCGAATCCATTAACGATTCGATGCTCTTGCCGCCCACCCCTTCCCAATATTCGCGCAGGATCTCTCCTGTGCCGCCGCCGGTGGCCGTCGAAGACGCGGATCCTGGCTGCGTTGCCGCCGCCGCAGCGGCGGGCGCCGGCGCCGCGTTGACAACTTCGGCGGCTGCGGTGTCGCCGTTGTTGTCCTCCACAACGTCGCCGTCGGCCCCGGTGTAGCGCACGGTCAGGGTGCGGTCACTGCTGCCGATGGTGATCTCGTGGGTGGCGTTGCCGCCGTCCGACCAGCTTTCGAAACGCAGTCCACCGGGCAAGGTGGCCGGCGCGCTCAACGTCCGCTTGGCGTTGACGTAGGTGCGCACCTTGAACGGCGTCGTGTACGCGCTGCCGCCGTAGGCCAGTGAAATGCCGCTGGGCACAGAGTCGATGGTGTAGACCACCTCTTGCGGGCGCACGTCGACACAAGCCTGGCCCTGTAACCCCGACGAATCCGTTGCCGTGAGGCAGAGTTCAAGGTAGGTGTTGTCGCCGTGATCCTCGAAGACAAATTCACCGTCCGCGCCGCTGCCGGTGTAGGCGTCGTAGTGGACGTGATCGTTGTGGTGCAGCACGCCCACCCAGCGCAGCCGATCACCGCGGATCGCCCCATCCTCCGGATCATTGGCCTGTCCGCTCAAACTGATGCTCTCGCCGATGCGGAAGCGCTGATCGGGCCGCGGGCTGAGGATCTCCACCGTCGGCGCATCGCTGCCCACCGACACCTGCACCGTGTCCGTCGACGATGCCCCCACAGGGTCGGTGACGGTGAGGCGCGCCGTGTACTGGCCGGCTTGTTCATAGGTGTAAGTGGGGTTGGCGTCGGTGGCGGTGCCGCCGTCGCCAAATTCCCAGCGGAAGCTCACCTGATCGCCGTCGGGGTCGAAGGTGCCCGACGACGAGAAGTTGACGCGCAGCGGCGGCTGTCCACTGCTGGGGGATGCGCCGGCTGCCGCTGTAGGCGCAACATTCGATTCTCCTTTGTAGACAACGCGGAAGAGCGCGCCTTCGGTGATAGAAAGGAAGTAGAGCGCGCCGTCGGGTCCGCTGGTAACCTGCACGCCGCCGGTGAAGCCGCTGCCGAAGGTTTCGCCCACAATGGCGCCGTCGGCATTGATGAAGATACGTTCGATGGTGGCAACGTTGAACTCACTGAAGAAGAAGTTGCCCCGGTAGGCCACCGGGAAGTTGGTGCCACGCAGGAAATCGCCGCCCAGCGCCGCCCCCCGTCCTTTGAGGTGGGGGTAGAAGTGCCACGCCAGCGTGTGTGGCCACTCGCCGCTCAACACCGGCTCACACTCTGGGTCGAAGGCATTTTGCAGTGGACCTTCCCAGCACGGCCAGCCCAAATTGGCGCCGGGAGGAATGCGGTTGATCTCTTCCCACTTCGATTGGCCCACGTCGGTGGAATAGACTTCGCCTGTCACCGGGTGGAAGGCGATGCGCCAGGGGTTTTTCATGCCCAGCGAAAAGACCTTGGAGCGGTTGCTGTTGGGGTTGCCGTCGTAAAATGGGTTGTTGGGGTAGCCCTGGCCGTTGGTGGGGTTGATACGCAGGATCTTGCCAATGGGGATATCCAGATTCTGTGCACGCAGGCTGGCCCAGCCGTAGTTGACGCCGTCGCCGCTGGCTACATAGAGCGCACCGTCGGGGCCGAAAGCCAACGACCCAATCGAGTGGACAGGTCCTTCGTTGGGCACACAGTCCTGGATCGGCGCGCCGCCGCCGTCGATACAACTCCAGGGCGGGGCATCCATCTTTTCTTTGTTGCCGATGGTGTCCCAGTTGCCGCCGGCGCCCAGGATCACCACCTCGCTGCCCGGCACCGCCACATTGGAATTGCTACGGCTCGCCTCAAAACGGCTGACGCGTGACACACGCGCCCCACTGTCGGTGAACCCTGCCGCTTCGGGCGGTTCGTAGACATAAGCCAGGTAGACGTAGGGCACCGCCGGGAAACGGGGATGGACGGCCACGTGCAGCAGGCCGCGGTCACCCACGGTGTTGACGCGGTCGCTGATGTCGACAAAGGGCGTGTCAAGGATCTGGCCATTCTGCACCACCCACACCTTGCCACTTTTTTCGCTGATAAAAATGCGGCCATCCGGCGCAAAGGCGAAGCCGGTGGGCAGTGTAAAGTTGGCGGCGACGGTTTCACGCACAAAACCGCGCGGAAGCAGGTAGGATTGTGCTTCCACTGCCGGCGCGCCGGGCAGTAAAGCAATCAGACCCACCACCATCGCCATGAGCACGCGGGGGAAGCGTTCAAGGAATCGAGTCATAAGGTTGTTCACCATCTCCAGAGTCAATGCTGAAGCGCACGAAGCGAAGCAACGAAATCGAGTGTTAGCATGCAACCGCCCGCTATTGTACGGTAGTTAAGCATGGCATACAAACATGGGTGGTCTACGAATCGTCGGCGTTTCTCGGCTGCACAGGAGGGGTGCCCGCTTCCTAGCCGGTTGGCTATTGCAGACGGCGGCGGGCCTCCTCTACATTGGTGAAGATTTGTAACCATACAGCCGCGTACGCGCGGGGGTTTGCCTGGGGCGGAAGGTGTGCTCGCCAATCAAGCGAAATCTTTTTCCGCCCCAGGCAAACCCCTACGCATTTACAGTGCAATCTCATGAAGGATGCATCGATGCAACCACGAGAACGCTTCATTGCTGCTCTGGAACACCGTCCTCTCACGGGCCGTGTGCCCCACTTTGAACTGGTCTTTTTCCTCAGCATGGAAGCTTTCGGCAAGGTGCATCCCAGCCACCGTCATTATGGACAGTGGTTCCAGATGGAAGAAAAAGAGCGTCAACTTCATCGCGCCGAAATGGCCCAAATCTACATTGACACCGCCGACCGCTACGAACACAGCGCCATTTTTATCCACCCCAACCCCGATAGCGTAGACGAGACCATCCGCACCGTCGATCTGATCCGCGAGCGCACGGGGGATCGCTACTTCATCATGCGCCACGGCGACGCCACCTTCTCCATCCCCGACGGCACCCACATGGCCGAGTTCAGCTATCGTCTCTTCGACGAGCCTGAAAAGGTGAAGGCTGAAGCGCAGTTGCGGGTGCACCAGGCCCTGGATCGGGCCGAAACCCTGGCCAAACATGGTGGCCTCGACGGTTTCGCCCTCTGCGCCGACTACTGCTTCAACAGCGGTCCTTTCCTCAGCCCCAACCAATTCGCCGAATTCATCACCCCCTACCTCGCCCAGTTGACCAAAGGCTATCGCGATCTTGGCTTCTACGTGATCAAACACACCGACGGCAACATCATGCCCATCCTCGATCAACTGATAAGCACCAATCCCCATGCCCTGCACTCGCTCGATCCCCAGGGCGGCGTGGACATCGCCGAGGTCAAACGCCGCTACGGGGATCAACTCTGCCTGATCGGCAACGTCAACTGCGGCCTGCTCGACACCGGCAGCGATGACGAAGTCGCCGCTTCGGTGCGCTATGCCCTCCAGCACGGCATGCCCGGCGGCGGCTACATTTTCAGTACCAGCAATTGCATCTACACCGGCATGCGCCTCGCCCGCTACGAACTCATGCTCGACATCTGGCGGCGCGAGGGGAATTACTCAAGGGGACTGGGGACTGGGGATCAGGGACTGGGGACTAGGTAATTGTTTCGCTCATCTTCATCCGCAACTCGCAACTCGCAATCCGCAACTCGCAACTCGCAACCCGCAGACAGGAGCAACCCATGGACGTCGACGAAATCTACGAAGGAATCATTGCCGGTGACATGAACGCCGTTGTCGAAGAGGTCACCGCCGCCATTGCGGAGGGACGCCCGGCCGCTGCGATTTTGAACGAATCGATGGTGCCGGCCATGACCGAAATCGGCAAGCGCTTTGAGACGGGCGACTGCTTCGTGCCCGAAATGCTGATTGCCTCCCGCGCCATGAAGGCGGGGCTGGCGGTGTTGCGTCCTCACCTGCAAGCCGCCGACGTAAAACCCGCCGGCACCATGATCATCGGCACCGTGCAGGGCGACATCCACGACATCGGCAAGAACCTCGTCTCGATGATGGTGGAAGGCGTGGGCTGGCAGGTAATCGACCTGGGCGTCAACGTGACGCCGCAGCAGTTCGTGGCCGCCGTGCAACAGCACAAACCGCGGGTAGTGGGCATGAGCGCCCTGCTCACCACCACCCAAAACACCATGCGCGCCACCATGCAAGCGCTGAAAGATGCCGGCGTGCGCGATCAGGTTACCGTCATCATCGGCGGCGCGCCTGTCACCGAGCGCTTCGCCAACGAAATCGGCGCAGACTTATTCGCCATGGACGCATCCAGCGCGGCGACGCAGTTGTTGTCTTTGGCGAACGCATAAATATATACTTCGTCCTCTTTGTCACATGTGAGTGCGCCTGAAGAGTTTCTCAGGCGCTTTGTATTTGCACAAAAAGCAGGAAGCTGCTGCCGGTGCTCGTCATTTTTGTTGTTGCTTTTTGCGCTGTCGTTGCCCTAGGAATGTTTTGAGATGTAGACTCTTTCAAAAAACTTGCCAAAGTTAGACAACAAACGTATAATCCTGGGTCGGGGTGTGCTATGCAGACCCCCAAAGCGTTTCGTCTACCGCCCAAAGCTGGCGCGGCGACGAATTATCCAATCACACAAAGATAGAATCGTGGACGCAAACCAATCTTATCCGGCTGATCATCAGCCGGATGCGGACAGTACCTTCTCCTCCTCGGATCAAGACGTCGTTCCCTTACCAGGCCGGCAAGGGCATCTACGATCCACCGAGAAGGACGTCTGCAAACAATCCAACCGAATAATGGACGGTGACGGCGGATCCATCACGCACCGGTCGGCAGGCGTCGCGTCTGACCGCCGGGCAGGGTCATTCCGGCTGGGCGTCCGTGTTCAGGGAAGGTAGCCTCTAGCCCATTCCCCGGCGCGGCAATGCCCGCCGGATCAACTTGTTTGGCTGATGAATTCCTCGCCGACCGCAACCCGGTCGGTTTTTTGTTGCCCCGCGCCGGCGCCCGTGTAGATCCCCGCGTCCCGTCCACACCGTCAACATCCTGTCATGGATTTAAGGAGAGTGGGCCATGAATGAGACCACGACGTTGGACGCGCTGATCGAACAGATCCAGGCGCTGCTCGAAGCTGGCGACGACGAGGAGGCGGCACAAATGTTGCGCGATCTGCACCCGGCCGACAGCGCCGAACTCCTCTACGAACTGGAACCCGATTACCGCGCCCGTATGCTCCAACTGTTGGAGTGGGAAGAAGTGGCCGCCGTCCTCGAAGAGATGGACCAGGAAGACATGGTGGAGATGGTCAAAGATCTCTCCGTGGCCGAACTGGCCGATGTCCTCGACGAGATGGAGCCGGACATGGCCGCCGATTTCCTCAGCGAGTTAAGCGAAGACGAGGCCGCCGTCCTTATCGGCGAAATGGAAGAGTCGGACGAAGTGGTGCCGCTGCTGGCCTACCCCGAAGACACTGCCGGCGGCATTATGAACAGCGCCCGTCACATGCTGCGCCGCTTTATGACAGTGCAACAGGCCATGGAATTCCTGCGCGAGTACTATGCCGAAGAGGACGATCTCTACTACCTCTACGTGCTCGACCGCTACCAACGGCTGGTGGGCGTCGTCAGTCTGCGTTCGTTGGTGTTGGCGCAGCCGCAGCAGACATTAGGCGAAATCATGCAAGAAGACGTTCTCAGCGTGGCGCCTGAAACCGATCAAGAAGAAGTGGCCCGCCTGCTGGCGCGCTACAATTTGCTGGCCCTGCCTGTAATCGACGAACACCAGCGCATGCTCGGCATTGTCACCGTCGATGACGTGGTCGACGTTATCGAAGAAGAGGCCACCGAAGACATCTACCGCCTTGCCCAGGTCGGTGAAGATTCCGAAGTCTTCAGCCCGATTCCACAGGCCATTCGCAACCGGCTGCCCTGGCTCAGCATCAACATGGTCACTGCGTTTTTGTCTTCAACGGTCGTTGCAATGTTCGCGGGGACCATCGGCCAGGTGGCAATTCTGGCGGCCTTGATGCCGATTGTGGCGGCGCAGGGCGGCAACGCCGGCAACCAGTCGATGACCATCGTCGTGCGTTCACTGGGGCTGGGCGAAATCAGCGTACGCGATGCCTGGCGTGTCTTGCGCCATGAAATCAATGTGGGGCTGTTACACGGAATCTTGCTGGGGTGTATGGTCGCCGTCATCTCGCTGATCTGGCTGGGCAACCCCTACCTCAGCCTGATTATTGGCCTTGCCATGCTGGGCAACCTCTTCGTGGCCGCTCTGGTGGGCGTCCTCGTGCCGATGACGCTCAGCCGCCTTGGGCTTGACCCTGCGTTAGGATCCAGTATGTTCGTAACCGCCACAACCGACATCCTGGGCTTTACACTCTTTTTGGGGCTGGCCACCTTCTTCATCCAACGGCTTGCCTGATTCAACTGTAAACAACAGCTTTAAATCTTTGCCTTCACTCTCCCAAAAGCCAGGGCCACCCGCATCCGGGTGGCCCTTTGCTTGTTATCCTTACGTTTTGCTGAAATTTTCCTCTTCGTCAAACTTCTCTGCACTCCGTACCTCAATCTGTATCTTGTACCCCTGAGAAGGCATATAGCACCGGTCACGTGCCTTTCCTACAATGGTAGGCGTGTACTGCCACCAGTTACAAAATTGTACAAAATCAGTCTAGAAGAAGGAGATGAACCAATGCACTTGAAACGAATTCGTGGTCACCGCGTCATTTTGATCTCACTGATCATGGCGCTTGCCCTTGTATTTGCCGCTTGTAACGATGATGGCGACGGCGTCGAAGTGGAAGAACCTGCCGTGAGCGTGGAAGGCGGCGAAGTTGAAACAGATGCAGATCTCGAAACGGAAGCAGAAACCGAAACCGAGACCAATACAGAAGCAGAAGGCGAAGAAGTGCAGACCGAAGTTGAGACTCAGGTGCTCACCGACACAAATGTCATCACCGAGACCGAAGTCTTCACCGAAGCGGTCGTGACCGAAGTGATTACCGAAACCAACGTAATTACCGACGTATCAGAAGGCGAAATCGTCGACAGCGAAGTGATGACAGAAAGCGCCGATGCAGGCACCACCACTTCACCTGTACAGGTTCAGGGCAGCGAACAGCAGGGCAGCGCTGCAAGTGGCTTCGTGATCTTGGTTGTCACCGATGCTGCCGGCAACGAATTTCTGGCCGACGCTTCAAACCAACGCCCCATTTTCGCCCAGAGTGACACATCGCAGGGCATAATCCAGGACGAGAACTTCGAGCCGATCGGCATTAACGAAAACATCTCAATTGCCGAGGATCTCGATCAGTCGCTCTTCGGCGTTGTGGATCAGGACGGCTTCCAGCAGTTGACCATTAACGGCTATCCTGTCTACCGCTACGTTGGCGACGAAGCCAACCTTCAGACCATCACCCAGGAACAAGGACTTACGCCGCTCACCCGCGAGGGTGAAATCGGCCAACTGAGTGAATAGCCTGATTGTAGACGTGGAAGATGGAGATTAGAGATTAGAGATTTCGCTACCTGACAGTTAGAGATGTCAAATCATCGCGCGGGAACCAACGTGGATCGATGCGAAATGAGACATCCAAAGGCAGAGAGAGTCTGAAAGCACGTTTGATGAATCGGTAACCGAGTTGAAAGATGCTGCGATCATTCCGGTCGTTGCGGTCAACGAGTCGTTGGCGAGGCGAGAGGAAAACAGAACTGCCCGTAGCGAGCGACCAGATGAAAGCAATGCAAGCAGCCAGGAGCAAGCGGTTAAGCCGGTCAGCATCGGTAAGGCGAGTTTGAGCCAATCGAAAGCCTCTGCCTTTGAAATCGCCGAAGAGTGGTTCAATCCAGAAGCGCCACTTGTAGACAAGCAGGGCCGCATCGGGATTGCTTGAGTTGGTGATGACATAGAGCGGCTCGTTTTCTCCTCGACGCCAGGTGGCAATCGTCATCAGAGGGCCAAAGCGGTGTTTTTGCGTCCAATAGATGTCATGCCATACCTTGGTTTCGCCGATACGTAGGCCGCATTGACTCAACTTGAGCCATTCGTTCTCACTGATTTCCATGCCGATATTGCTGCGGACCCGCACAATGAACTGCCATTTCCATTCGTCGATCTGCTGCAACAGGTCAATGGAGCAGAACTCGCTATCTGCCACCAAAACCACTTGTCCAGGTGGGAGAAAGGTGCGAATCTCTGCCAACAACTCGTTTTGTATCTCAGGTGGCGTGTGTCCTTTCCGACCTGACAGCACTCGCCACCCGAGCGGAATCACCTGTCCTGCATAGGCGATGCCAACGACGATGGCCCGATGCCTTCGACCATACTGGGTTGAATCCATCACGACGTAGCTGATCTCTTGTCGATACTGGAGTAGGGCGGTTCGCACCAACGGTTCATACCACCGCCGCACATCGACCGCCGCATTCTTAAGCCAGCGCCTTAGCCGTTGTTCTACGCTCAGATCAGTAATGGGCAGGGGAATCACCTCTGACAAACTGCTCAAATGGCAATCTGTACTGTGTAGCAATCCCACGACTATCAGCGCCAAGTTGCGAATTTGCGTGATCCGTGCCCACGGTATCAGTTGACTACAATAGGTGATGACCTTATGATACTGCTGAAGATTGGTAACCATTTGTACCTCCTGAGTGATTCTCGGCTGGATACCTTGAATTTACTCGAGGTCGCTTGCGTTGCCAATCTTTTTTCTTTCTTGACTTGGCTAACTGTCAGGTAGCGAAATTAGAGATTAGAGATTAGGAGATTAAGCGATTGAGGCCACCTCATTACCCCAATCTCCTAATCTCTAATCTCCTAATCTCTAATCTCCTAATACTCTGTAAACTAAGTTTGTTGATAGTTTGTGTTGTCCGGATTGACACGTTGGTAGTGAGAACTCATCTTGTGTCTGGCATCAGAAACAGAAAACTGCCAATCAATCTGAATGCGTTGGGCATCGCGTTGTTCGACAATGGCAAGCACTTCTGTCCGTAACAACTCAAGCGTCGGAATGCGTCGATTCAGACATTGCCGTGAAATCGCCGAAAACTCAATCTCAATCATATTGAGCCAACTGGCGGACTTGGGCGTGTAGTAGAAGTCAAACTTCTGAGCCAGTGCAAAGGCCTGCTCCGCCGGCAAATGGTGGTAAAAAGACGCCGCCGAATGTGTATTTAGATTGTCCTGCACGAGTCGAATCGTCTGTGCCTCCGGCCAGCGAGCGGCAATTGCCTGACAGAAGTGGGTGTACTCCACCATGGTGCGTTGTGGATAGACCTCAGCGAGACGCTTTCCCGTCAACGGTTCGATGGCTGCAAGCAAAGCACAGGAACCATGCTTGATGTAGGCGTAGTGTTCCTTGCGCACACGACCCGATTGAGGCGGTATCGGTTGGAGTGCATCGCCGATCAAGAAGCAAGGTCGCTCGTCAAAGCAGATGACTGGATGCAGTGGGTCATATGGCTGTGCATAAAGCCAGAGCAGACGTTCCATCTGCGCCAAGAAACGAGCATCCACTTTGCTAATGCACCAGGTTTTCTTCAGGTGTGGCTTGAGTTCGTTTTTTTAAGAATCTTACCCACCTCAGTGTGTGAGATACGCTCACAGTAACCGAGTTCAACCACCTTGTCTGCCAGCAAGCGTAGGCTCCACTGACTGTGACCTGCCGGCGGTTTGCTACATGCCAGGGCTGTGATTTTCGCTCGCTGTTCTCCCGTAATCTGGGGCGGACGGCCTGGGCGAGGCGCATCTTCGAGACAAGCAAGACCTTTCTGCTTGTAGTTGTCTCTCAATGTGCTCATGGTCTGAATCGACACGCTGGTCGTTTCCGCTACGGCCGTCAGTGTCTTCCCACGGTCTAGTTCCAGTAGTCCTATGGCTCGCCGGTAGACTGTCGCTGATGACTTACCTTTTTTCACCAATGCCTCTAGGGCATCGCGTTCCTCTTGTGTCAGTTGTATGTGTGGTTGTCTCATATCTTGAGCATGCACCATCCTCAAGATATTTTCAAACCTTTTCGTTTACAGAGTACTAATCTCTAATCTCCTAATCTCTAATCTCCTAATCTCTAATCTCCCAATCTCATTTTCCAATCCCGCGCAATCTTTCCCCCGCCGCCTGCAACGTCTCCAATCGTTTGGGGAAGGCGAAACGAACGATGCCCTCGCCGTAACCGGGCAGCGAGTAAAAGTTTGTCCCACCCACTGCGGCCACACCCACATCCGTTGTCAACCAGCGGGCGAAACGCTCACAATTCCAAGACGCCTGCGGTGCCTGAATATTCGTGTAGTCAGCCAGGACGTAGTAGGCACCTTCTGGCGGTGCGGCGACAAAACCGGCCTCTTCGAGCACACCCATCATCACATCGCGGCGCTGTGCGTATTCGTTCGCCACCTGATCGTAATAGCTTTCGGGCAGTTCCATCGCCACGGCTGCCGCCGCCTGCAAGGGGGTAGGGGCACAGATCGTCATGTAATCGTGGATTGGGCGAATGGCTGCCGAAAAACGCTCTGGCGCGATGACATAGCCCAAGCGCCAGCCTGTAATAGCAAACGATTTGCTCAACCCACCCACGGTGACCGTCCGCTCGCGCAGCGGTTCAAGCCGACCAGGTGAGACATGCACACGGCCATCGTAGAGGATGCGATCGTAGATTTCGTCGGTGATCAGGATCAAATCGTTGCGGGTGACGACATCGATCATCCCGGCGATCTCTTCGTCGTCGAAGACACGGCCGGTGGGGTTGTGCGGCGTGTTAAAGAGCAGGGCGCGGGTGCGTGGCGTTACGGCGGCAGCCAACCGCTCTGGATCAAGGCGGTAGTTGGGCGCTTCCAACGGCACCGCCACCGGCACGGCGCCGGCCAGTATGGCCGCCGGGCGGAAGTTCTCGTGCGCCGGCTCCAGGATCATGATCTCGTCGCCCGGATTGAGCAGCGCCATCATCGCCGCCGTGATCCCCTCGGTGACGCCGCACACCACCGTCACGTGCACGTTGGGGTCGACGTTCCAGCCCAGCGCCGTCGTATAGCGTTTGGCCAACGCATTGCGCAGGGCAGGATAGCCCCATGTCACCGTGTACTGGTTGTCGCGGCCACGAATGGCATCGACGGCAGCCTCCACGATGACCTGCGGCGGATCAAAATCGGGAAAACCCTGGCTGAGGTTGATGGCATTGTGCGCCATGGCCAGGCGGGTCATATCGCGGATCTGAGATTCTCGAAATTGGGTGGTGCGGTTGGCGGCGTACACGGATCTACATTGTCCTTTTCGTGTAGCGATGGGTGTGCTATTGATCTGTCTTATATCGGTTGGGGAAGGCATTGTACTCGATCCATCTTGATCCCTCAATCCTTCCACTGTTGAATCTTTGTTTTCGTGGCGTAGACTTTACTCCTGGTATACTGTACCGTCTGTTTGCAGTTGCCGAATTTTACCCTGTGAGAAAGCAAAGTGTCGCAACATACCAACTCATCCACGCCCCAGCGGCCGCTGAAAGGATCGTGGGAAGCGTCGCTGTTCGAGGCGCAGGAATTGGCCCGCCGCAACGATGACCGGGCTGTGGCCGCCTACAGGCGTTTGATTGACCGGCTGGCTGCCTTTGCTGCCGAGCGCCGCCGTTCAGGCAGTGGACGGCTTCAACTTTTCCTCGAAGAAGCGCTGTTTGGGGTGCAGTCGTACCTGGCCAAGCGCGCCCGCTTCCACGAAGCCGAGGATGTTGAATCTGCGCGCATTGAGGAACTCCTCGACGGCGATGCCCTGGCCGAGTGGACGCTTCACCGCGCCAAACTGCTCAGTTGGCAGGAGAAGACAGAGAACGCCCTCGATTTGCTTTTTTCGCACCTCAACCAATACCCGCTGAGTATCCCGGCGCGCTGGCTGCTCTTTGATATTTACATCGACGCCACTCGGCTGGACGAAGCCGCCGCTGTAATCGACGATCTCGAATCCACTGTGCGCAGCCAGGACGAAGCGCTGCCGCTGCACAACGGGCTGATCTGCTATCTGCGCTGTGTGCTCTCTCTTTCGGCGCACGCCTGGGACGACGCCTTCGAGCATTTCCGCCGCGCCGCCGACGAGAGCGACGCCTACGCCGACAATTGGCACATGCTCTACCGTCCACTCATTCTGGCTGGACAGCACGCCCTGGCCACCCGCGCCCTCAACCGTGAACAGTCGGAAGCGTCGCAGCGCTTCTGGCGCGGCCTGAGTGGACATTACGCCGGCGACAAGGTTGGCTCGAAAATTGAGTGGGAACAGGCGACCAAACTGGATATTGAGCAGGTGTGGGTGCGCTCGGCCATGGATTGGATCCTGGCCCACTACTTTCTGGGCGACGAGAAGCGTGAAGGCTTGGAACTGGCTTTGCGCCTACTCAACCGCCCCGATACCGATCCCGAACCCACCATGTTAATCGCCGCCGCGCTGGGATGGTCTTTGCGCGGGGAGTGGGGGCACGTGCGCACCAATCTCGACTTCGCCCTTGCCGGCTACCGCGCCAACCTGCAAGATCTCCTCCTGCCCAAAATGTACGGCCTCCTTGCGCGGGATCTCATGGGCGCCGAGCAAGCCAATCAATTCGCACGCTACTTCCGGCAGAATGGGTGATTGGGGACTGGGGACTAGGGACTGGGGATCGGTGATTGGGGACTGGGGCAGATGTGCCGTGGCGTGATGATGGGATGATGAACTAAACAAAGCCCTATCATCACATCATCAACTCGATCCCCAGTCCCTAGTCCCCAATCCCCAGTCCCTAGTCCCCAATCACCCATTCGCCGCCCAAACCTCTTTCAAGCGTTCTACGCTGTAGAGCAGCAAGCGCCGGTCGCCGAAGACTTCGAGGGTGATGGTGCCGTCGTAGGCGAAACTGCGCAGCGTCTGAATGTTCTGCTCCAGGTTGAGGCCGCCACGGATTGGCGCGCCGAGGGGCAGGTGCAGGTCTTCGATGCCGTTGTTGTCGCTGAGATGAATGTGCGCCAGCCGGTCGTTGAGCGAAAACAGGTATTCGCGCAACATGCTTTTGGCCGTCGCCAGATTGCCATGACCAATGTCATAGAGCAGCTTCAGCCCGGGCACACGCTGGAAGATCTCGCGGAAGTACTTGTGCTGGTGTTTGTTGTCTACTCCGTTTTCCATCGCCACCGCCACCCCCCGCTCCTCGCCATGCCGCACCAGGATCTCCAGCATCTGCCGGTAAAATTCATATCCTTCGGCATCGCTCAAGTAGCGCGGCCACCCCATAAAATGCATCGTGCACAAGGACGCACCCATGATCTTGGCCACATCCACTGAACGGCGCAGCTCATCCAGCGCAGCCTGCCGCACCAGTGGTGACGGGTTGTCGATGGGCAGGTAAGGCGCGGTATGACAGATCACGCCCAGCCCACTGGCTTGAATGGCCTGGGCAACCTCGCGCCATGGCGTCGACTCGGTTGGCGTGGAAGGCGCTTCAATGGTCAGGTCAATGTAATCGAAGCCGTTCTCAGCGAACCAGCGAATCTCGTCGAAAACGTTTCGTTGTGGATCGTTCATGGCACCGATGCGCATACAAGTTTCTCCTAAACTGGGTGGTAGGGAGGCGATGCTTACTGATCATCGATCTTCATGCATCAGAACTTCGATTTGAGACAACCGGAGCCTCTCTTCACCGCCCTGGCCCGGCTGAAGCGGCGCGCCGTTGGCGCCGTCGTAAACAATCAGATCGAGGAAATAGACGCCTGGCGGTGTCGACGGCGGAATCGGCAGCGCCAGCGGCACACGTCCACGTTCACCGGGCTGCCAACTGTTTGTCCCGCGCAGTGGACCATCGTCGATCTGGGCGATCATTTGATCGGCGGCGTCGTAGAGGCGCAGGCTGGCGCGGACTCCTGCCGGGTAGCTGCTCACGTTTGCCAGCGCTTCCCAGCACAACGTTGCGTAGAGAAAGCGCCCGGCAGAGGCAGTTGTGGGCGAAGCGCTGCCCACCAGTTGCAGCACTTCGCCGTAGCGTGCCCCCACCCCCTCTTGAGGACAGAAACGTGTGCCGGCAGTGGGCAGATCATAGCGCTGTAGCCGCACAAAATCCCGGCCAGGGAAGGGCATGTCCAGCGCCGGCGCGCCCAGCGTTTCCAGCTTGGCCCGCAGCACGCCAGTGGGATCGCTGACCGTGTCGTACAGCCGGTAATGCCAAAGCCGGGCATGGTCGCCGGCCACCTGTTCCAGCGCTGCCAGCGCCTGTGGAGCAGGCATGGCGAAAAAGTCGCTTTCGGCCAATCCCCAACCCAACGAGGGAGCGCCGTCCACGCTGCCGGTGGTGAGCAACGTTGGTCCTTGGTCTTTATTCGCATAGTCAAAAATGCGGATGCGATCCTGGATTGGGGGAGGAAGGGCAGGTAGAGCGGCAGAGGTGTGATTGGGCCAGTAAACGGCCAGCACCGGGTAAACCCAGCCGGCATTGACCAGGATGGCGTCGTCTGGTCGCCAGCCTGCGGCCAATGTTTGCACTGCCGCACGGTGATCGTCGGCTCGGTAAAGTGGATTCTGCCAGAATGTCCACAAACTCCACCCACTGACCAGCAGCAGGGCGGCCACGCCGAGGAAATGCGCAACGCGGCGGCGTGCCAGGACGTCTACGGCAGCCGCCAGGAGCAGCGGCGCAATGGCGGCATAGGTGAAGAAATAACGTACATGGTAGAGCGGCGTCACCAAGACGCTGAGCAGCAGGATCAGCAATAGCGGTGCAAACAGGTAGAGGAAGAGGTTGGCAACCGCGCGTCTATTCGTGTAGCCAAACAAAATCACAAAGAAAAGTACACCAATAGAAATCAACCACCAAACCACGCCCAGGGGCGGCGACTGCCCAATCATCAGCGCCGACAGGCTTTCATTGAGCGCAGCGCCAAGATCCACCTCTCCGCGCCAAGGCGGTACGGGTGGATCGGTCACCTGGCGCCAGGCAGTGGGGAGCCAGGGCAGCCACAGGGCCAGCACCCCCATCTGCGCCACGCTCCACTCTAGCAATCGTTGCCCACGCGCCGAAAGCGGAAATGCAGACGCGCCCAGGAAGATCCTCACGGCGACGATCAGGTTGATCGCCGCCAGTGCAAACGCCGCGTAGTAAAGGACGTACAATGCCGCCGCCCCCATTACGGCGTAGATCACCAGATGCCGCCGTTTTTGTTCGTCCATCCACTTGTCCGCTGCCCACAGGCAAACAAGGCAGAGCAGGGCGCCGACTGTGTACATGCGCACTTCCTGGCTGTACCAGAGTGCAAACGGATGAAGCGCGCCAATCCAGAGCGCGACCAATGCCACACGTGATCCAAACCAGCGCCGTCCCAGGGCATAGAGCAAGGGCAGCAGGAGCATGCCTGCCGCTGTGCTGGGCCAGGCATAGAGAAACTCCAGACCGTGTTCCAGTGTTGGGGCCGTCCACCATTGCCAGAAGTGGAGGAGAAGATAATATCCGGGCGGGTGAATGTCACGGGCGGTGTGGGCGATGAGTTGCAGGGCAGGCTGCTGCGCCAGATAGACGCTGACCGTCTCGTCGTACCATAGTGATTCTGCACCCAGCCGAAAGAGTCGCACGCCGAAACCTGCCAGCAGAGCGCTCCACAGAAGCAGGCGGTAAATCGGAGATGGGGTTGCCGCATCGGTCATTGTACGCTGTTTCATCCGACCGATGCTATCATCAGGGCGAATACACTGTCCAGATCCGAGTTACTCATGCGCCAGCGCGCATGAGCGTTGTGGACACGGATAGACCGAAACACGGATTTTTTGGATTGATCCGTGTCTTCTTCGAGCCGTGTCCACAATCTTCTTTCAGGGCGCGTGACGCCAGTTTATATTGCTCCTTTTGGCAATGTCTGCATCTACAGGTAAAATAGCGGGCATGTCTTCGATTACCGCACCAATTGATCGGCTGGAAAAGATTCGCATCTACTGGGGCGCGCTAGGACGTTTCCAGTCGGTGGCGGTTTATGTCGCGCTTGGCCTGCTGGCGTGGACGCTGTGGAGTGTCACCGCGCTGCCGGTTAACGTGACGGTGGATGGGGTCAGCGAAACGGTAATCACCCACCGACGCACGTTGGGTCCTCTGCTTTCGGATCTGGGGCTTGCACTGCACGAGGCCGATCGTCTCTCTTTGCCGCTTTCGACGCCGCTGCGCCGCAACCTGGTGGTAGAGGTTGAGCGCGCCTGGCCCGCCCGTGTTGTGGCCGACGGCCTTGATCGGCGGGTCTTCAGTTGGGCGCAGACACCGCGCGCGTTGTTGGCCGACGCTGAGATCGGTGTGAACAACTATGATCAGGTGACGATCAACGGCGTGCCGCTAGGATTGGACGATCCACTGCCGGTGCGGGCGCGTACACTGGCGCAGGCAACCTATGATCGCGGTCATGCCTGGGAAGAGTTGACGGTCGATCCCTTGCGCGTGCGCGTCTATCGCGCCATCCCCATTACAGTTGACGACGGCAACGTGCCCTTTGTCATCAACACCACGGCGCAGTCGGTGGGCGAGGCGTTGCGCGAAGCCGAGATTACGCTCTATCTTGGCGACAAGGTGCAGCCGTCGTTGGGCAGCCCGGTCAGCACCGGGTTGCGTGTCTTTATTGAACGTAGCACGCCTGTCACCTTGCAAGTGGACGGTCGCCTGATCAAGACACGTACTCGGGGTAAGAGTGTAGGCGACGCCCTCACCGAAATGGGCATCGGCGTTGCCGGCCTCGACCGTGTGACGCCTGCGCTTTCTGCCGAACTCTACGACAATGTGGAAATTTCGATTGTGCGCATCAGCCAGGAGATCGAAATCGAAGAGGACATTGTCCCTTTCGATACGGTCTTTGAAGGCGACCCCAATCTGCTCATCGACACACAGCAGATGGTCGCCCCCGGCGCCGAAGGGATCACCCGTCGCCGTTACCGGGTGACCTACGAAGATGGCAAAGAAGTGGAACGCCAGCTCGAAGACGAGTGGATCGCGCAGGAGCCGGCGCTGCGTCGCATTGCCTATGGGCAGCGGATTGACCCAAGAACCACTACAACGGCGGATGGACAGCAGATCACCTACTGGCGCAGAATCCGCATGAGCGCGTCCAGTTACAGTGCCGCCACAGCCGGCGTGCCCACAACGGCGTCGTACTATGGGCGCACCCGCACCGGCGACGTGATGCGCTTTGGCATCGTCGCCGTGGATCCATCCATTATTCCGTTACGTTCTCAAGTCTACGTTCCCGGTTACGGCGTCGGCGATGCGCTGGACACAGGTTCAGCCATCCGCGCCAAACGGATCGATCTGGGCTACGACAACGACAATTTGGTGCTCTGGAACCGTTGGGTCGATGTCTACTTGCTCTGGCCGCCACCCCCGGCTGGTCAGATCACGTGGGTATTGCCGAATTGGCCGGTGGAGAGGTAAATCATTTCTTGCAGCAACTACACATTCGACCTCTATGACAAATACCCGTACTTCGATCTGGATTTACACGTTGCTTGGGCTGGTGCTGTTGGCCGGCCTCACCATGCGCACCTGGAATGTCCGCTGGGACGCGGGCATGAACCCGCACCCCGACGAGCGCAGCACCACATGCTGGCCGGGTAGTTGGATCGCCTGGCCCGAAAGCTGGGACGAGTTTCGCGATCCACGGCAAAGTCCGCTCAACCCGCTCTGGAATCCCATCGATCAGCGCGAATTCGGCTTTACGTATGGTCATTTCCCCCTCTATTTGGGTGTGTTGATGGGTGAAGTGCTGCACACGCTGGCGCCTGTGGCCGATGCGTTGCCCTTCCCCGACCGCATTGTCACGATGATGCAGCGTGCTACCGAAGGCTGCGGTGGTGTGGCCATTCCTGGGCGCTTAACCATTGCGCTGCTCGACACGTTGACCATTTTCTTCCTCTTTCTGCTGGGCAGGCGCATTTACGCACCGTGGGCCGGCCTGCTGGCGGCGACATTCTACGCTTTTGCTGCGCAGGCGATCCAACTGAGCCACTTTTTTGCAATGGACCCTGCCAGCACTGCCTTCACCGTGTTTGCCGTGCTGGGCGGTGTATGGATGGTGCAGGAAAGGTCCTGGCGCGCAGCCATGCTCTGTGGGATCGGCGCAGGGCTGGCGATTTCGTCGAAGTTCAGCGCGCTGCCGATCCTGGCGGTGCCGGTGGTGGCGGCGGCGATCGTCCTCTGGCAGGAGCGCAACACCGGCCAAGGACGCAGTGCGCTGCGCGTGCTGCTCTCTGCGCCGCTGGCCCTGGCCGTCGCCGTGGTCACATTTGCCGTCACCAGCCCCTACGCCATCCTGGATTGGGAGAACTTTATCCGCTTTACGTTGGTGGAGCAGGGCGCGATGGTGCGCGGCGTCGCCGACTTCCCCTTCACACGGCAGTATCGCAACACCATGCCCTATCTATACTTCTTGCAACAGCAGATCGAATGGGGCCTATGGTGGCCGCTGGGCATCGTCGCCGCCCTGGGCACTTTCTGGTCTCTGGCGCGTGTACTGGCGCTGGTCGCCCGCCCTGGTGAACTGCTGGCCTGGGCCTGGCTTGTCCCCTACTTTGGGTTGACCGGCGCGTTTCTGGCCAAGTTCAACCGCTACATGAGTCCTGTTCTGCCCTTCGTCCTCCTCTTTGCGGCGGGGCTGTGCTGGTGGTTGTGGCGTTGGGCGGAAGACGGAAGACGAACGACGGAAGACGAACGTGGAACATCACCGCTGCGCATAACAGACAACTCAGTTCGCAATCCGCAACCCGCCATCCGCAATCTTCGACCCGTCACAAGCGCGCTCGCCCTTGTCCTCGCCACGGTGGGCGTCGCCGGCGGCCTCTTCTGGTCCGTCGCCTATGTTAACGGTGTCTATGGCGCGCCCCATCCTTGGGTGCAGGCGGCGCGGTGGATGGCCGAGAACGTGCCGCCGGGGGCGACGGTTCTTTGCGAGCAGTGGGACGACTGTATGCCGTGGGGCTTGCCCGACGAACCTGAGGTCAATGCCGCCAACAGCCAGATTCGCCGCATTGATTGGGGTCCCTACGAAGAGGACACGGCACAAAAGTACGAAATTCTGCGCCAGAAGCTGCTCGAAGCCGATTATGTGGCCTATTCCTCGAAGCGCATCTACGACAGCGTCGATGAACTGCCGGAACGCTACCCCATGACCACCCGCTACTATGATCTCATGTTCAGCGGGCAACTCGGCTTCGAGATCGCCTACGACGTCTCCACCGCGCCGAAGCTGTTCGGCATCGAGTTCCCTGATCAGGCGGCAGACGAGAGCTGGACTCTCTACGACCACCCGCGGGTGACTATCTTCCGCAAGGTGCGTGACCTGAGCGACGCCGAATTTGCGCAGTTGCTTGGTGGCACATGGGAAAACGCCATCCCCTTCTACCGCGGCGAAGATTCGCCCATCGATCCGCTGCTGACGGCCCTGGGCCTGGGCAGCGATCCCAGCCATCAGAGTACGGGGCTGCTCAACGGCATTATTGCCATCTTGCGCGGCGAAGAACGCCCGCCTGCGCCTGCGCCGCCGCCCGATGACCTTACCAGCTTGAATCTGGACACACCCCTGAACCAACTACCTGTGGTGGATGACTACCGCTGGAACGATCAGGCCAGCCGGAACACATTGCTGGCGGTGGCCTGGTGGTGGCTGGTGATTGCCGTCCTCGGCTGGCTGGCATGGCCGATTGCCTTTGTGCTTTTCCGTCCTCTGCGTGACCGTGGATATATGCTCAGTCGGGCGCTGGGCTGGCTGCTGGCGGGGTGGCTGCTCTGGCTCTTTGCCGGGCTAGGGCTGGCGCACAACACCGTCACCAATGCCTGGCTGGCGGCGGCGCTGATGGGCGTGCTGGGGTTGGTGGTGTTGGCGTGGAATTGGCGCGAGATGGTCGCTTTTCTGCGCAAATCCGGGCCGATTTTGCTGGTGGGTGAAGCGATTTTCACCGTTGCCTACCTTTTCTTCGTCCTCGTGCGCATGTACAACCCTGATCTCTGGCAGCCGTGGTATGGCGGCGAAAAGTTCATGGAGTTCGCCTTCCTCAACGGCATTCTGCGCAGCCCCACCTTCCCGCCGGTTGACCCGCACTTCGCCGGTGGTTTCATCAATTATTACTATTTCGGCATCTATCTCGTCGCCTACGTGATCAAGTTGACCGGCATCTACGCCGAGATCGCTTTCAACCTGGCGATCCCCACGCTCTTTGCGCTGACGGTGGTGAACGCTTTTGCCGTCGCCTATTCGGCGGTGCTCCCCGTACAGTGGACGGCGCCGCGCCGCTCCCTCTCTTTGCCAGGCGCGACAAATGGCGACTCACCGGCGTCGGCGCGCTCGATTGCTGGGGCGAATCCCCCCAACGGTTGGGATTTCTCAGATTACCGCTCGTGGGGACGTGCACCGCTGGTCGACAAACCGCAGACACAGGCACGCACAGCGGCAGCCGTCTCCGCCGCCGCTGCCGGTGTCGATGTGCTCGAAATTCGCATGGCCGACACACGCCAGGGGACGCCTACAGTTCGTCACCGCATTGAAGCCGCCGCCGACACCAACGCCACAGCCCCCTGGCACCGTGGCATTGGACCGGCGCTGCTGGCGCCGCTTTTCGTCGCCATTTTGGGCAATCTCGACGCTTTCGCCCAAATTGTGCGCCGTCTTGGCGACTTGAGCACCATCTCGTTCGAGAGCGCCATTCCCGGCATCGAAGGCTTGGTGCGCGCCTTCAACGGGTTGTGGATCGTCCTCACCACCGAAGCGCGCCTGAGCGGATACGACTTCTGGGCGCCCAGCCGTGTGCTCCCCGCCACGATCAACGAATTCCCCTATTGGAGCTTCACCTTTGCCGACCTACACCCGCACATGATCGGCATTCCTTTCTCGGTGCTCTTCCTGGCGCTGGTGCTGACGGTGTTGCGCCGCTATGCCGCCGATTGGCGGGCGCACTGGCGCTATGACGCCCTGCTACTGGGCGCCTTTAGCCTGCTGCTGGGCACCCTGGCCGCCATCAACCTCTGGGAATTGCCCACCTACTTTGGGCTGGGTGTCCTGGCGCTGGCGGTGGCTACCTTCCGCGGCAGTGGACGCATCGACTGGGCGTTGCTTGTTGGCTTTGCCATTGCCTACATTGGGGGCGCTTACCTGCTCTTCTGGCCCTTCTTCAGCAATTACGAAAATGTAGGCGCCAGCGGTGTGGGGCTGGTGCGCGCGCCGGATGATCTGGGGCAATGGCTCTTGATCTGGGGATTCTTCCTTTTTGTCATCATCGGTTGGCTTGTCTACGCCGTCACCCGCCCAGCCCGCCGCGGAGACACAGCACCCACCGGCCTCGAACGCTGGGTGACGGCCACATGGCGCCATCTGGACCGGCTGCCGCGGCTCTTTGTGCTGCATGGGCGGCTGGTGCGGCGACCTTCGGTGGCTTACCTGCTTGGACAATGGCTGGTGCCGCTGCTTGTGGTCGTTGCCCTGGTGGCCGCCTGGCAAGGATGGACTGTCCTGGCGCTTTGTTTGCCCTTCCTGGGCATGTCGTTTCTCTTGATCTGGCGGCGAGGACGCGCCGCCGATGCCGGTTCGCTCTTTATGGCGCTGCTCACCGTCACCGGCTTTGCGCTGCTGGCGGGTACGCAGATCTTCTACCTGCGCGACTTCTTGCAGGGCGGCGATTGGTATCGCATGAACACGCTCTTCAAGTTCTTCATTCAGGTGTGGGTCTTGTTGGGGGTGGCGGCGGCGATTGGCGTGGCGCGGATGATTTGGACGGAGGACGGCGGACGGAAGACGGAGGACGAAGAACGCAGTCAACCGCTGCCTGCGCAAGGGGTAAGGCGTAACATCTTCTCTCCCATCTGGCGCCATGCCTGGCTCACGGCTTTTGTGCTGCTATTCCTCGCCTCGCTGGCCTACCCCATCGTGGGGACGCCGGCGCGCTCAGATCAGCGTTTCCCTGGCTGGCGACCGGAGTTGGGAACATTGGACGGGTTGGAGTTTATGCGGCAGGGCGTCTACTTTTGGCCCGACGGCAACAACCCCATTGAATTCGGCTACGATTGGCAGTCGATCCAATGGATCCTCGACAACGTGCAGGGCAACTTTGTCATCGCCGAGTCGAGCGAAATGGACTATTACCGCGCCGGCGGCAGTCGCATCGCCAGCATGACGGGCTTAAGCGGACTCAACGGCAAACATGCCGGCGAACAACGCTACGGCGAAATTGTGGGGCCGCGCAGCGCCCTCTTCGGCGAATTTTGGTCGACGCCCGATCCAGGACGCACCCTGCAACTCGTCGATGAATTGGAGATTGACCTGATTTATGTCGGGCAGTTGGAACGGCATCTGCATCCTCAGGGTGTAGAAAAATTGGCGCGTATGGCCGAACAGGGATTGATCACACAGATTTATGCCAACGATCGCGCCATTATCTACGCCATCCCCGATCAACTGCTGCGCGGAGAAGACGAGCGCTACTATCCCAATCCGGGGGCCTGAGTGGATCTTGCACATCGCATCTTAGGATTGGTGTGGCGGACGATCCCTGAAGGGCTGCGCTGGTTTGGGCAGTGGCTGCTTAACCCCAAAGTCGTGGTAGGCGTCAGCGGCGTCCTTTTGAACGACAGCAACGAAGTTTTGTTGCTTAAACATCGCTTTCACCCAGAGAATCCGTGGGGCTTCCCCGGCGGGTGGGTGAATCGCGGGGAGCCGGTGGATCAGGCGTGGATCCGTGAAGTCCGCGAGGAGACCGGCCTGCACGTCGCCGTGGAAGGGGTTGTGATCCAGGAGACATCGCGGCTGACGCTGGAGTTCATCCTGTGGGGACGCGTAGCGGGCGGCGTCCTTGCGATTGACGGCCTGGAAATCCTCGACGCCCAGTATTTTTCGCTGAACAATCTGCCCACCGGCCTGCACCAGGATCACCATGCCGTCGTGCGCATGGTCCTTGAAGGGCGAACGGTGGCGTTGCCGTTGATGAAGAATCGGATCACGTAAACGATCATGCAATCCATCCTTGTCACATTCGTTCTCTGGTATCTGGTGGTGCAGTTGATGGCGCTGGCGGCGCTGCCGCTGGCGCTGCGTTTGTTCCCGGCGCTGGCTGATCGGGGCTACAGCCTGGCGAAGGCGCTGGGCGTGCTGCTGGTGGGCGTGCTCCTCTGGCTGGGGACGAGTTACGGCGTCCTGCGCAATGAAGTGGGCGGCGCCTGGCTGGCGCTGATGGTTGTGGCTGGCTTGAGCCTGATCGCGGGGTGGTCGCTGCGGGCCGATTGGCGCAGTCGCCTGCCTGGCTGGCGCGCCGTGCTGCTGGTGGAAGCAGTCTTTTTGCTCTCGTTTGCCGGGTGGACCTGGGTACGCGCCCATGATCCGGCCATCAACCACACCGAACAGCCCATGGATCTGATGTTCATGTCGGGCATTTGGACAAGCCCCACCTTTCCGCCACGGGATCCCTGGCTGGCCGGCTATGCCATTAGCTACTACTACCTGGGCTACTGGCTGCTGGTGACAGTGGCGCGCCTGGCAGGGCAGGCGCCCGAAGTGGCCTACAACGTGGGGCAGGCGTGCTGGTTCGGCCTGTTGATGGTGGGCAGCTTTGGCGTGGGCTACAATTTGATGGCCGGGAAGGCCGCCGCCCGCCTTTCTGCCATGATCAGCGGCCTGCTCACCGCTGTGGCGGTTGGGTTGACGGGTAACCTGCATGTGCTGGTGGAATGGCTCTATGCCCAGGGTGTCAATGTGGACGGGCTGGCGCGCTGGGCCGACGTGCCCAATTTCCTGGAAAATGCACGGGTAACCAACCAGTGGTTCATCGACGCCGGTTGGAGTTGGTGGTGGCGCAGTTCGCGCGTCATCGGCGACACTGATCTTTTCGGCAACCACATTGAAGTGATCGCCGAGTTCCCCAGCTTCAGCTATGTACTGGGCGACAACCACCCGCATGTTCTCGCCATGCCCTTTGTGTTGCTGGTGGTGGGCATGGCGCTGAACCTCTTCTTCTGGCGCACAGACAACGTTGGTCCACAAACCAACGAAGTTGACGCGGCGGGATGGCCGGCGCGCCTGCGCACTGCGTGGCAGGATCTGCTCGGCGCTCTGCCCGGGCGCGGGGTGGGGCTGCTGCTCGTCACCCTGGCGGTGGGGGCGCTGGTGCCGCTGAACACATGGGACTTTCCGCCCTATTGGGTGCTTCTGACGGCGGCGCTGCTCTTTGTGCTGACGCCGCAGTGGGGACAGGCCCGCGCGCTGTGGAGCGCGGCGCTGCTGGCCGCCGTCATCCTCGCCGGGACGGTTGTGCTCTACTTCCCCTACTTTCTCACGGCGCAGAGTCAGGCCGGCGGCATCGTCCCCAACTTCTTCAACCCGACGCGGCTGCCCCAATTCCTCCTCTTTTGGGGACATTTCCTGCTGGCTGTGGGCGCGTTGATGGCGCTGGCCTGGCGGGAACTGGCGCCGCGCTGGCATGAAATCGGGGTGAGCCTGCTCCTGGTGCTGGGGATCCCGTTGATCTTCCTGGCCGGAACCTTTGCGGCGGCGACCAACAGCGAAGTCGGCATGGCTGTGCTGCAACGGATGCAGCTTGCGCCTGAGTTCGCTTCGTACACCGACGCCGTCCTGGCGCGCTGGACGGAGCGCCCGTGGGCGTTCATCCTGGCGGGGACATTGACGGCGCTGCTGCTGGCGATCCTGTGGCGGCGCTGGCACGATCCTCTGCGCGCTGTCGACGTGCGCACCACCTTTGCCCTGAGTTTGGCCGCCATCGGCCTGCTGCTCATGTTTGGGCCGGAGTTCGTCTTTTTGCGCGACAACTTCGGCACGCGCATGAACACCATCTTCAAGTTTTACTACCAGGGCTGGCTGCTGTTGGCGGTGGCCGGGAGCTATGCCATTGTGACGGCGTTGGCAGCGCAGCGACAAGTCGTCTCTGCCCTGCTTGGCAGCGCGGCGCTTTTGCTGATCCTGGCGGGGATGATCTATCCTGTTGCGGGCGCCTATGCCAAGGTGCGCGGCTTCGGCGTCCCCGCGCCGACGCTGGACGGCATCGCCTACATCGGCCCTGATGAACAGGCGGCTGTGGAGTGGATTCGGCGGAACACCGACCCCGAAGACATCGTCCTACAGGGGCAAGGACGCAGCTACCGCGCCGCCGACAACCGCATCAACGCCGCCACCGGCCGCGCCACGCTGCTGGGCTGGGACGGTCACCAATCGCAATGGCGGGGTGAAGCCTACGGCGAAATGGCGGCTGGGCGTCCTGAGGCGATAGAGGTGATCTACCGCGCCGGCGCGCCGATGGCTGTGCGGCAGACGTTGGACACCTGGGGCATCGACTACGTGGTAGTCGGTCCTGTGGAACGGGAAATCTACGGTATCTCTCCGCTCGACGACGCCCGCCTGCTCGAAGTGATGGATCTCGTCTTTGAACAGGGCAATGTGCGGATCTTTCGGCGCAGAGGGTAGGTTACCAGGTGGGTAGGTTACCGGGTGGGTAGCTTGTTTGCAGTGTAATATTGGCGATTCAGCCGTAATGCGTGATGCGTAAGGCGTAACTCAGAACAGATCGTGTTGAGTGCATGATCCTGGTTGGGGCACGGATGCGCAGGCGGCTCTGCTTTACGCATTACGAATTATGCATTACAAGGAGCCGTTGTGGGTGAGTCACTGAGTACGAAGGAAATTAGTGCGCAGGCCGTCCATGCGGATGGTGCAGCGCTAGAAAAAGTAGCGGTTGCGCCACCGGCGGCGGTGTTTGGGTGGTTCACCGTGGAGCGAGGACTCTACGCGCTGATCCTGCTTGTGGCGCTGGCGCTGCGCTTGTTGGGGCTGGGCACGCGCATGCCCTTGCTACCGCTGGAAGCGGCGCAGGCATGGCCGGCCTGGCTCGATGCCATGAACCGTTCGCTTGAGGCGACCACGGCGCAAAGCCCACTGCTTTACACGGTGCAACGTTTCTTCTTTTGGATAACCGACAGCGGCGGCGACGGCTGGGCGCGTCTTTTCCCCGCACTGGTGGGGACGGCGCTGGTGTTGCTGCCCTGGGCGCTGCGCCGGCAGCTAGGACGCGGCGGGGCCTTGATCCTGGCGGCGTTGGTGGCCGTGGACCCCTGGCTGGTGACCTTTAGCCGGCTTGGCGACGGGGCGATTTTGTCGATTGCCGGGGCGTTTGTGTTGTGGGCGGCCCTGCTCAACTGGGATCGGTTGTCGGTGGGGCAGGTGCGCTTGATCGGCGTGGCGGCGGCGCTTTTCTTGATGAGCGGCCCGTTGGCGTGGCTGTTGTTACCGCCGCTGGCCGTAGCGGCTTTCCTCTACAGGCCGGCATTGCCCGCGGACAACAACGAACGCAGCCGTTTGTTGGGCCTTTTCGCGGGGACGCTCCTCGTGGTGGCGACCGGCTGGCTGGCCTACTGGGAAGGGTGGGGCGTGCTGAGCAGCAGCCTGTCGGCGGCGCTGGCTTATGTGAGTGGCGACGGCGGCTATCCGATGCAGTGGCCTTGGTTGCGACTCGTGGTCGACCAGCCGTTTGTCTTGATCGGCGGCGTTGTGGGTCTGCTCCTCATGCTGCGCCGCATGCGCACAGACGAAAGCGCCGGGCGGCTGGCGATTGTGCTGGCGGTGTGGGCTGTCTACGGGGCTGTGTTGTTGGCGCTGCCGGGCCGCAATCCGGCGACGTTGTTAATCCTGGGGCTGCCGCTGCTGGTCGCGGCGGCGTGGGCCACACGTCTGCTGCTGCGTTTCTGCCTGCACGAGACCGATTGGCAAGATGGTTCATTGATCGCCATCGCCCTGGCTGTTTTGCTGGTGACATCTTACTTCCTGAGCGCCGGCTTTTTGAGCGCCCAACTTGTCGACATGCGGGTGCTGCTTTTCTTTGCCGTCCTGCCCTTGCTGGTGGCCTTTTTCATCTGGTGGTCGGGCTGGTTGACCACAATGCAGGTGACAGGGCTGATGGTGGCGGTGGCCTTCCTGTTGGCGTCGTTAAGCAGCGTCTGGGATCTTTCGCTGCGCGGCGACCTTTTGCGTGGGAACCACCTTTTCGCGGTCTCTACGCAGCAGAATGTGCGCATCCTGGCCGAGGATGTGGCGCAATTGGGCGCGATTCGGGTGGGCGATCCCAGCCGGATCGGTCTCTTTGTGGTGCAGGTGGAGCCGTCTTTGCAGCCGCTGTTGGGCTGGTATCTGCGCTTTGTGGACGATCTGCGCTTTGTCGATGCCTTCGATCCGGCGCTCTACGGCGCCAACACCCTTGTGATAGCGCCGCCCGATCTGGCCTTGACCTTGCCCGGCTCGGCAGTGGGCAGTGACTATCCACTGGTGGGTGAATGGCTCCCCACCCAGTTTGAAAGCTGGCAACCTCGCCTGCGTTGGGCGTTTCATCGTGAACTGAGACAACTACCGGCCCAGACGCCGGTGGTTCTATGGGTACAAGAGGAATAAGCATGATTCGAGAAGAGCTTGCGCCGGTAACCACTGAAGGAAGCTGGTTGGATAAGTCTGTAGGCGCGCTGATGCGTGTCAACTGGGAGACGGTGGCCTGGGTGATCCTGTTGTTGATCACCGTTGTAAGCAGGTTCTACGACGTGGGCGCCCGCGCCATGAGCCACGACGAAAGCCTGCACGTGGTCTATTCCTATGAGCTATACAAAACCGGGAATTATATCCACAACCCCATGATGCATGGCCCCTGGCTTTTCCACTCGAATGCCTTCGTTTATGCGTTGTTTGGGGCAAATGATGCCACCGCACGCTTACTGCCTGCCTTAACCGGCGTGGCGATGGTGGCAATGGTGTGGGCCTTCCGCCGTTGGATTGGCCGCATGGGCGCTTTGATGGTGGGCGTGCTCTTTGTGATCAGCCCCAGCATTCTCTTTCATAGCCGCTACATCCGCGAAGACATCTACCTGTCGTTGTCCGGCATGATCTGGGTCTACGGCATATTCCGCTACATGGAATCGCGCCAGGTGCGTTGGCTCTACATCATGATGTTGGGCAGCGCTTTGGGATTCCTCTCAAAAGAAGCGCAGTTTATGAATGGCGCCGTCTACGGAACCTTCATGCTGGCTATCGCTGCGTGGCAATGGTGGCGCGAAAAGAAAGCCATCACCAACAGTGTTTTTGTCGATGTGGCCGTGTTGATGTTGACGATTGTATTGCCGTACACCTCTCCTTTCGGCTACTACGTTGGCGAAAAGCTGCTGGGTTGGGAGACGGTGCAATGGTCGAACTTTTCGGCTTCGGCGCCTATGCTGATTGAGTTTACCGTGCTGGTGCTTCTGTGTGTGGCGCTCTCGGTTGGGATTGCTTACTACTGGTTTGGCATTGTGCGCGCTCGCGACCCCCGCAATCCGTTCACCTTTCCTGTGTGGGCTGGTGTAATGCTGGCCTTCTGGGCGGTGGCGATTGTCTTTTACACCACCTTTTTCACCAATCCTGTCAATGGATTGGCCACGGGGATTGTGGGCAGCCTCGGCTATTGGCTGGCGCAACATGAGGTTCAGCGCGGCAGCCAACCCTGGTATTACTACGGCATTTTGACATCTCTCTACGAGTTCCTGCCGCTGTTGCTGTCGTTGGGCGGCGCCGTGACGATTTTCTTGCGGATGCCCAACCGAGCATGGGATCCCACACCGGCACACGATTTGCCCGCCAGTGCGCAACGTGAAAATGGGGCCGAGTTCGATGTTTCTCCGCTTTTGCTGCGGCGTGTGCTTGTCCTCTTTTTCCTCACCTGGACACTTGGGGCGTGGGGCGCCTATTCTTATGCCGGCGAAAAGATGCCGTGGCTGCTCATGCACATGGCGCAACCCATGGCGTTGCTGGGTGGCTGGTGGCTAGGACAGGTGATCAGCCGCATCGACTGGCGCAAAGCGCGCACCGATCAGAGTTACTGGCTGATTGGGCTGGCGCCGGCGCTGATCTTCGCCGTGGCCACGATACTCGCCGCCGATCCCTTCGGCGGCCGCGACCTGGCTGCTCTAGGCGGGACGATCCGCTTTGTGCTGGCGTTGCTGCTCACAGGCGGCCTGCTCTACCTGGCGTGGACGTGGATTCAGCGCAGTGGCTGGGCGACGGCGCTGCGCATGATGGGCCTGGGGATCACGGTGGTACTCTTCCTGTTGACCGTGCGCGCCAGCTACCGGCTGACCTATGTCAACTACGACATGGCCACCGAATATCTTGTCTACGCGCATGGTGGGCCTGACATCAAACGTGCCCTGGCCGAGATCGATGAACTCAGCGAGCGCACGGTAGGGGATCGCGAAATTCGCATCGCCTACAGCAACGATTCGGCCTGGCCGATGAGCTGGTACATGAAGTTCTACCCCAACAGCGTCTTCTTCGGCACCACCCCCAACCAGGACAGCATGAGCGCGCCGATTGTAATCGCCGCCAAAGGCGACTACCCCAAAGTCGATCCCTACCTGGCGCGCGATTATGTCTACCGCAACTACCGCATGATCTGGTGGCCCGAAGAGAGCTACAAAGATTTGACGTTGCAACAGGTGTGGGGCGCGTTGACCGATCCGGCGCGGCGTGAACGTTTGTGGCAGATCTGGTTCTACCGCAACCACCCTGATCGCGATGTGTTGGAATGGCCGCACCGCCACGAATTCCGCATCTACATTCGCAAAGATCTGGCGCAGACAGTATGGGATCTCAACGTGATTCCCACTGCCGGCCAGGCTGCGGCTGCCTTCGACTATCCTGAAGTGGATGTGACGGCGTTGACGGTCTACGGCGGCATTTACGCAGATCTGCCCATCAATCAGCCGCGCGATGTGGCCGTAGACAGCGCCGGCAATCGCTATCTGTTGGACACAGGCAACAGCCGCGTGGTGGTCTTGGATGGGGCGGGCAACCTGCTGCGAACGTTTGGCAGTAGCTGTCTGCTCAACGACGCCGGCCAACCCGGCTGTGTGGATCCGGATGGGGCGGGGCCGCTGGCTGTGGGCGATGGTCAATTCCGCGAGCCGTGGGGCATTGCTGTTGGCGCGGATGGGACGATCTTCGTAGCCGATACGTGGAACGGGCGGATTCAGGTCTTCGACAACGAGGGCAATTTCCTGCGCAAGTGGGGCACCTTCAACATCATCAACGACAGCAACCGTGATCCCTTCTGGCTCTTTGGCCCCCGTGGCATTGCTGTCGCGCAGAACGGCGATCTACTTGTGGCCGACACCGGCAACAAGCGCATCCTCCGTTTCACGCCCAATGGCGACTATGTCAGCGAGATTGGCGGCGGCGGCGTGGTGCTGGGTCGCTTCGAGGAACCGGTGGACGTCGCCGTACACCCGGTCAACGGCAACGTCTATGTGGCCGATCTCTGGAATCAGCGCATTCAGATCTTGTCGCCCGATTTAGTGCCACAGGCGGAGTGGCCTGTCCCCTCGTGGCAGAGCCAGGACATTTGGGACAAGGCCTACGTGGCTGTTGCACCCGATGGCGTCGTCTATGCCAGCGATCCACAATATGCGCAGATCTTCGTCTACAATCCTAGCGGCGGGTTAAGCGCCGGCTTTGGTCAATATGGCGTTGATCTCAACCGCTTCGCCAAGCCCAACGGCATCACCATCGACCCCAACACAGGTGAAGTGTTGGTGGCAGATGCGAACAACAACAGGGTGATGGTTTTCCCACAGGTTGTTGTCCCCTAGCCAGAAACGATTAGGGGATTAGGCGACGCTCAATCGCCTAATCCCCTAATCGCCCAAACTCCTCTGTTACTCCGGCGACCACGTCGCATAGACCCCTTCCGCCACCAACACCGGATCGCTCTTCCCATCCACCTTTTGCACCCAGATGCCTGTTTGCTGGTTTTCACCTGTGCCGGCATAGACAATCGCGCTGCCGTCCGGCGCCCAATAACGTTGACTTTGAACGTATTGGTCGGCAAAGCGCAGGTATTGCTCAAAAAAGACAGGGGTGGGTCGGAAGCGGGCCAGTTGGGTGACGCCCTCAGCTCTCCAGATCATGGAGCGCAGCCAGATCTGCCCACGGCGGGTTTCCACGGTGAGATAGTGCAGCGCCTCGCCGTTCGGGCTCCACGCAAAGTATACCACCGGCTCTTCGCTGATCTGGCGATAGAGTTGATCCTCCACTTCGAGCAGGTAGAGTGGGCCGAAAGCATTGGTGCCGATGGCGCGTGGGGTATCGACGAAGGCAAGGCGTTTGCCGTCCTGATTGAGGACGAAGCTGGCGATGCCGCTGAAGCCGATGCGTTGGGCATACTGTCCTGTCTCGTCGGCGAGGACGATCTGCTGGCGTCCATTCTCGGTGACGGCATAGACAAGCCGGCCATCTGAAAGCCACTGCGGCGTGGCGAAGTTGGCCGTCTGCCGCGCCAACACCGTGCGACTCCCGTTGAGATCTGTCAAAGCGGTTTCACGGTTGCCGATGTGGGTAAGCAGCCGATCTCCTTGCGGCGACCAGGAAAAGTAGAGCGGTTGTCCTAAAGAAACGGTGCTCAACTCTGCTTCGCCGCTCTCGAAGTCTGCCACGCGCAGGGCGATGGTGGTGCGCTGTGTGTCGATCCAGTTGCTCAAGTAAGCCAGGCGGTTGCCGTCGGGATTCCAAAAGTAAAAGAAGGGCGCAAATGGAACGTTCACCGCACGTCGCGCCGTCCCATCGGCGGCCACGGTAACGAGGCGGCTGTTGCGCCGCCCATCGATCTGCGTGTAGGCGATGCGGCTGCCATCGTTCGACCAGGTAGGCTGGTTGTAGAGCAGAGTGGGGCCGGCGTCGGTGGTCAGGTCAAAGCGCCGCCCGCCGTCGGGGTCTACCGAAAAGATGTTGCCGTCCGCCCCTAAAACGAGCAGGCGGTTGCGGCTGGCCTCCTCCAGCGTGAGCAGAGGACTCTCCTCCACATCATCCACCGCCGGCGCCGGTATGCGCGCCGCTGCGCTGCCGACCACCGGCGCCAAACCGCACAGCCGGACGTAAACAGGGTGAGGCAGGTCAGCACAGCCAACATCCCCAGCAAGGGCAGCCTGCGCGAGGAAAGAGCAAGGGCATGGGAATCTCCTTCATAATAGGACCGGTGTGTGGCAACTGAGGCGACACAGTTTCAATTTCTGCTTGAAGAAGGGGGTTAAACTCATTTTATGTCCTTTACATCCTGCTCTCCGGAAGAAATGCTCCAGACGAGAAATCTAAGTTGTCATAAGTTGACGCTGGGTAGTGCCAAGGGTATACTTAGCCACCTAAGGCATAGCGGGCTTATCTTTATTCAACCACAAACACTTCCAGGCTTTCGCCTGGAGGTTCTTTAAGTTGTACAGATTTCTCGCTGCCGGATTATTTAACCACTTGCATGATGAAGGAGTCGGAGAACATGGCGGAACGTATTCAGGGGACAGTAAAGTGGTTCAATGCAACGAAAGGGTATGGCTTTATCGCCCAACCAAATGGTGACGATGTCTTTGTTCACTATTCGGCAATTCGCATGGATGGTTATGCCACGCTCAATGAAGGCCAACGGGTTGAGTTGACAGTGGAAGAAGGGCCGAAGGGGCTTCAAGCCAAGGATGTAGTGCCCCTTTAAGCAGAGCGTCCCCCCGATTCAACTAAGTCTATGACTTAAAATAGCGTACGGGTTTGCGTGGGGCGGAAATGGCTGTCGCTTCATGGGCAAGCGAGCCTTCCGCCCCACGCAAACCCCTACGATTTCACCGCAAGATCCTTTAGGCCAGGCCCAGCGCCTGCCGTAGCGCCGCTTCTTTCGCCGATTGTAGGCCGAAATTCAAGACCCACATAGCCACGGTAGCCGATGTCATTGATGGCGCGGAAGAGGACGCCGTAATCGTTTTCGCCGCCCACCAGTTCATGCCGTCCTGGCACGCCGGCGGTGTGGATGTGGCCGATCTGGTGCGCAAACCGGTGCAGGTTGGCAATCAGGTTGCCCTCGGTGATCTGCTGATGATAGAGATCGTAGAGGATGGTCAATGCAGGCGAATCCACCTCTTCGACAATGTCGGCGGCCTGCGCCATTGTCGTCAGCCAGTAGCCTTTGTGATCGACAAAGGGGTTCAGCGGCTCTAAGCAGATCTTACAGCCGTTGTCTGCCGCCACCGCCGCCATCTTGCGCAGTTTGCGCACCACACGCCGCCGGGTAATCTCATAACTTTCCCCTGCCACCACGTCGCCTGTCGTCACAATGATCGACGTACAGTTGAACGGCTGGATCACCCTGGCCGTGTCGGCCATTCCCTGTACAATCTCTTTTTCGTTATCCGGGCGGACCACAGCGAAGCCCGGTTCCAGCGCCACCGCTGCCAGGGCGATGCCTGTCTCTTCCTGTGCTGCGCGCACAGCGTTTAGATCCTTGTTTTTCCAGCCCCAGAACTCATAAGCGGTGAAGCCCAACTGCGCCGTGCGTCGCACCCGTTCCTCATAGGGCAGTTGCGGCCAGAACATTTCGATACAGACGGACAGGTTAACCATGATCTACGCTCCTTGGATGGGGGTGGGGGTGTGCATCACTGTGCTACCTCATAGGTGTAAAAGGTTAGCCGATTCATGTTGTCGAAGTGCTGCTCGATGACGCCGCCAGGGTATTGCTCTTGGATCAGCAGCAAATCGTTGTAGCGGAAGGGCAGGGCGATGATCAGCGCCTCCTTCTCTTCGGCGCCGGTGGCTTCGAGGAAGGGCGGCAGTTCGGCAGGGGTGAAGAGATTGAAACTACGCGCGCCGTCGGCCAGGAAGCGAATGGTGCCGTACTCGACGAACAGATTGGGCGATCCCATCAAGTAGACGTGATGGCTGTCGCTGGTGTTGTAGATGATCCGCCCAATATCGGTGACGGCGATGTAGATTTGCATACGCCGAAAGTCGACGAAGTAGTCGACGTAGTTCAACTGCAACGTCACTGCGGCGAGGACGGCGGCCACCGCCAGGGCAATCCGCGTCTGTCCTGCCGCCCAGATGTGGTGCAGCAGATCGTAGAAGATCTGCACGCCGGCGCCTGCCGCCACGAAGATCGCCGGGATCGCCACGATCAAGCGTGGCCCATTGGGCGCGTCGTTGGTCAGCACCCCGCCGAAAAAGACGCCCAACAAGAACCAGAGCGCCACCACCTGCGCCGGGAAGCGTCGCCACTGGGTCAGCAGCACCCCAAAACCCAGCCAGACCAGCGCCACCGTCACCAGATCAAAGGCCGGGATGTCGGTGATGTGAAACGCGGAACGGTCGCCGCCCTGGATGAAGAGGCGCAGGTTCAGCTCCACCTGCTTGAGCAACAGCGCCGGGATATCGTTCGGCCACACGGCGTCCGGCCCCAGCGTGTGCTTCAAGCCGTCGGGGTTGAAGACGCTGACGCCGCGCATGCGGTTGATGAAGGGCGCCAGGTTGTCGATGTAGAAGATCATCAAAGGCAGGAAGGCGGCCAGCGAACTGACGGCGGCCACCACCACATGCTCAAACGTCGCCCGGCGCGTCCGCCACAGGATGAGCATGATCGGGATCGCCAGGATCGCCAGCAGCCGCGAGCCGTAGTAAAAGTATTGGCTCAATCCCACCACCAGCCCAAGCAGAACAAAGAGGGTTAAGCGCGCAGAATCATTCTCGGTACGCTTCACCGGCACCTCGACATCGAGCACCGGGCCGTCGCCGGGCGTGCTCTCGGCGGTTTTGGCCTCTTTGCGCGGGAGTTCGCCCAGCACCCAGACCATCACCGCCAGCAACACCAGCACAGCCATCAGCCAGACGCTTTCGATGTTGTTAAGCGCAATGCGGCTGTAGTGGATGTGCAGGTGCGACACTGCCAGCAGCCAGGCCGCAACCACACCGGCGGCGCGTCCCCAACCCAGCCGGGCAATGGCAAAGAGCGTGGGCGCGCAGAGTGCGCCGAAGATGGCCGAGAGAATCTTGAGGCCGACAATGTTGTCGCCGAAGAGGGCCAGGGCGCCGGCCTGCAAATAGTGGAAGAGTGTTGGGTGATCAAGAAAGCCGGTGCGGAAGTAGGCAAGCGGGCGGTCGCCCAGCCCCTCTCCTGGGCCGTAGAGCGCCAGCCGTGCCAGCATACCCATTTCGCCTTCGTCGCCGTGCATGGCAGGCAGGTATGGATCAAGCAGGTAAACGCGCAGGGCCAGCGCCACCACAAAGAGCGCCGCCATCAACGCCCAATCCAGCCGTTGCCAGCGCACGGCCTCTCCAAGCCGTTGCCACAAGCGGGTGCGCCTGTCGTGTAGCCAGCCGGCCAGCAGCAGCATAGCCATGCCGCCCAACCAGAGCGCCAGCACCAGCAGCGCAGGATCGTCCTCGCGCGCCAGCAGCGCCGCCATCACCGTCAACAGCACACCGATCCAAAAAACGAAAAGCCCCGGCTGTCCCAGCAGTCGCTCACCCACACTACGCAAGAAGCGCACATCGCCGGCGCCGGCGCGGCTGGTCAAGCGCTGCGTGCCGGCAGCCATGAAAAGCAAGGCGCCGAACAGCGCCAGTGCACTGCTCGCCAATACGCCATAGATTGCGGCTGCAACTGCCAACAAAAAGAGGATAAGGCTCATGTGCTGTCCGATCTGGGTGCATAATTGAGCTTGAGCCGGCGCTTTTCCACCGGCAACTGCCTACCTGTCGGGAATCAAGACTGTCGGCGGCACCGGCCCTTCGATCTGGCCCGGCGGCTGCCAGTAGAACTCCAGCGCACTGCCGCCCAGGCGTTGAAAATAGTCGATGCGGATGGGATAGTCGCCGGGAGTCAGTTCCAACGTTGCACGGATCTGGTTGGGCTGATCCGGCGTCAGCGCCTCGCCAATCGTCTGCCCGGCCAACAAAAAGCGGACGCCATCGTCGGCGTCTAAGCGGAAATTGTACAACCCAGGTGTAGAGATGCGCAATGATCCGCGGAAGCTTGCGCTGAAAGGATGGGGAAGCGGCTCATTGGGCGGCCACGCCATCAGCAGGAAGGGCGTATTTTGGCGCAAGATCGGCTCTCCCTCCCAATTTTGATTGGCGTAGTAGTAGCCCGTCAGGCCAACCTTCAGGGCAGAAGTGACAAACAGCAGAGCAGGGGGCAGGGGACCGTCTTCTCCGGCAGGCGTGCGCCAGTGGACTTGAATCCTCTGCGCTGTGTCAGGCGCGTCTACGTGCAGGCGGAAGAGATGCCGTCCTCGCCCCAGGTAGCGGGGAGCATCCCACGCTTTCCCGTCGACAAAGAGCGTTCCCTGATTGGTGGAGAAGTCATAGACACCGCTTTGGGGCAGGCGCAGAGTGCCTTCCCAGGTGAGCGTTTGGGTGGGTGAGTTGCTGATCCAGGCAAAATCCGGCACCCTACGCTGCTCCACAGCGCCATCGTGGCGTGAGATTGTCAGCGTCAATCCCTGTTGGGCCTCAAGGTCGTGGGGTGGAATCCAAATGCGCAGGAAGAGAGGTACATGGCCGGGGCCGCGTTCGGTTGAAATTTCGGCGTTGGGGTAAAGATCGGTCACACTGCTGCTGACTGCTTTGTATTGGGTGTCCAAGAGCAGCAGCGCCCCCTGTGGGTTGGCGGGCAGCGGCAGATCCACTTCGGGGCGGGCCAGTTGATAGGGTGGATCTGTCAATGGATTGTGCGCCGCTCCGTGCGCGCGTGCGCCGCTCTGTGCGCCGCTCTGTGCGCCGTAGACCAGAAACCGCAGCGGTGAAAAGCTGTAAAAATTGGGCGAGAGGTAGACGTCGGCGCCCTCGTCCAGGGCGTCGATGACCTGATAGGCAACCTGCGTCTCCATCTGGTTGAAGCTAAGTTGCACGTCCAGCGAATTGGCCTGCCGCACGAAGAAGGTTGTCACTTCCCAAAGGGCGATGAAACTGAGCAGAAGCAGAGGGATCACCACAGAGAACACAGAGAGCACAGAGAACACCGAGGAGCCGGGGGAGAGAGAAGAGAGAGCTGAATTTCTGAATCCCCGCGCCAGGATGTCCACCACGACGCCTACTGTGAGGGCAACCGCGATCACGGCGGCCAGGGTGCGGTAGGCGTTGGGCGAGACAAAGTAGTCCGGCGCGTTGGGGTATTGAACACGCAGTTCGCTGAGGAAACCCGCCGCCATGGCAATCACCAGCCAGAGCCAGAGCAATCCCCAGCGCCGATCGCGCCAGGAGAAGATCCCCAGGGCGAGGCCCACCGCCAACAACGCCCCTGTCATCGGATCGACCTGCGGTTCGCCGGGCAGATTTTGCCGTCCTACCGGATCGCCTTCTTGGTAGAACATGCCAATGTGCCGCCAAATGTTTTCGCGCAGCGGCCACCACGATCCTTCGTCGCTCACATCGCGGAAGATGCTGATCTCGGCGCTGCGGTTGAAGAACAAGAACGGATTCGCCAGGTAGGTCATCGCCAGCGGCGTCATGGCGGCCAGCGCCGAGAGGCCGAAGAGGAGCAAGCCTGCCCCGTGCCGCCGGAGCGCTGTCCACAGCCCTGCCGGCTCGCTGAGAAGCCAGTAGACGGCGAAGACGAAGAGCGTGAGCAGCACCAGCCGGCTGCTCAGGTAGGTGTAGAGCGTCAACCCACTGACGATCCCGCCGATTACAAAATCCAGCGCCCGCCGTTCGCGCAGGCCACGGATCAAAAAGTAGGTGCCCACGATCTGGAAGAGGGGCGGCATGAGTTCGTTCCAGCCCCAGCGGCTGAGTGTCATGTGCCAGCGGCTCACACTGAGCACAAACATGGCCGCCAACGCCGCCGTCGGCCCAAAGAGCATGCGGCCCAAGAAGTAGATCGCCGGGATCGTCAACAGCGCCGGGATCAGCGAAACGGCTTTGAGCGTCCAATAGCTGGCCCCAAAGAGCTTGTAAAGCCCGGCCATGTAGTAGATGTAGCCGTTGGGCGTCTCGTACCAGCCCGTGCCGAAGGGAGAAACCGCTCGCCCTTCGAGGATGTGCAGCGCATCGAGTGAGGCGTTTGTCTCGTCTACGTAGATGGCGGGTGGGATCTCGTCGAGGCGGTAGAGGCGTAGCGCCACACCCAGCACGAGAATCAGCAAGAAGAGGACGATTTCCCAGCGCGGCGAGAGTTGGGGTGCGCGGTCGGCGTCAACGCGGGGAGCGTGGGGGGCAAAATCGCCGGCGTCGCCGACACAGCGTAGCCACCAGCCACAACCAACGAGGATCAAGAGCGACGCCGCCCACCACCAGATCGCCGTTGTCCACAACATGGCGCTTTGCCAGAGCAGCCACGCCGCCCATCCTGTGCAGCCGGCAGCGACGCCGGATGCAACGCCGACGCCCATCCACGCCCAAATGCGCCGTCGAGTCGACGGCGCACAGATTTCCGGTGTGGGGGATGGCGCAGCATCGGGGAGCCAGCGCATTACACGCCGCAGGCCAATCGCGCCGATGACGGCCCCGGCGGCAAGGACGAACCAGGGCAGCAGCCAGTCGGCGGGCGTCTGGCGGATCCACCAGCTCCCGGCCAGCGCCAACACCACACCCCCGATGCCGATGGCAAGATCGCGTTGTTGTGTGGAGCGCTTCATCCCCGCATCGCTTTACATCGTCGCTTTATAATAGGTTGCCTCCGCAAAGAGGGCTTTCCCCCTCGTCGGTACGTTGTCGCTGGTCGCTCGGCGTCTTCTGCAATGAATAGTAGATCGATTCATACTTCTTCACCACATTGGTCCAGGCGTGGTTTGCGGCGCGGCGCAGGCCGGCAGCGCCCATAGCCGACCAGCGATGGGGGCTTTCGATCAGGGAGTGCATGGGGCGGCGGCGTCTTCTACATCGCCGGGGCGGAAGAGGCGACCGTTGACATTGTCTTCCACCAGTTCGGGCAGCGCCCGCGCCCGCGCCGCCAACACAGGACGGCCACAGGCCATTGCTTCGAGGGGTGGCGATGCTGAGCAGTTCCGCCTCACTGGGCATGGCGAAGATGTCGATGCTGTTGAGCAGGGTGGGCAGATCCTCGTCGGAGACGTAGCCCAGGAAGTGAACCTGATCGGCTACACCCAACTCCTGCGCCAGCGCCTGCCAATTCCTGGCAGCCGTCCCCTTGCCCACAATCGCCAGGGCGACATCGGGGCGATCCAGCGCAGCCAGGGCGCGGATGAGCACGTCCAGCCGTTTTTCGGCGTCCATGCGACCGACGAAGAGGAAAGTCACCCGCTGCGTGTCAAGGCCAAAGCGGCGGCGACAGGCGTTCCGGTCCACCGTGGCATCGAGGTGAAAGCGTTCGGTGTCGATTCCACACGAAACGGGGACCAGCGGCGCGGTCAGGCCTGCCTTGCCGCAATGCATGCGCCGCCGTCTGCGAGTGGACGGTGACACAATCTAAACCATTGTAGACTTGCAGCAGCCAGCGCCACAGGAACCAATTCAAAAAATGGCTGAAATATGTCGGAATAGGGCAGGTAGTGGATGACGTTGTCGGGGACGAAGTGGTTGGTGCCGACCAGGGGAATGCCCTGGCGACGGGCTACCTGTTCCACATTCCAGCACAGGGGATAGTGATCATGAATGTGGACGACGTGAGGGCGGAAGCGCTCAAAAAAGCGTTCAACCGTCGGATCGATCCAGAGCGTGGTGAAGGCATCGGGGTGCCAGAAGTCCAGGTTGAGTGATTTGACGCCCAGTCGCAGCACGCCGTCTTCCAGCATTTCCACTTCTTTGCGCTGTTGCGAGGGATAGATCACAGCGACGCTGTGTCCTTTTTTGGGCGAGTCTTTGCGCCAGATTGTAGGTGAAGACGGCCTGCCCATTGACGACAGGCGCGTAGGTAACAGTTGCCAGGAGTATGCGCATAGGGTTGTCAATCCTTATGTTGTTTACGGAAAAGATAGAGTACAGCAAGTACGAAGAGGAGACACCTACGAGGGCAACAAGCTGAAGTCCTTGCTCAATCTGGGCGATCCACTTGACAGCGTGGTAGCCCAGGTAGACAATCGTCCCGGTCCAGATCATTTCGGCCAGGAGCACAGGCAGAAACCAGCGTTGCCAGGGGATCTTGAGCATCCCCGCGCCGATGAGCGAAGGAATCATAAAGCCGGCGGTCAACTTGGCCAGCACCAGTACTCTGACGGCATTGGTGGCGCAGTTGCGCTTCTACCTTCTGCACCTGCTGTGGATGCACGCCGATCCAACGGCTGAAGCGGTAGATGTGATCGATGCGTCCTGCGTAGCCGAGCAAGTACCAGAGAGAGTCAGCCGTTAGATTGCCCACCGCAGCGATTAGGAAAACCCAATGCCATTTCATCACCTTGGCGCTGGCGGCAGCCGCCCCAAATAACGTCGCAATTGGCCCTTCTACCACCACCAGCAGTAGCAAGATCAAGTACGACCACGGCCCAAGTTGTGTTGCTTCAGATTGCAGATAGTCTATCCATTCCATACTTTGATTCTATACGCAAGTTACTTGGAAAATGTTCCTGACAAAACCACGGAGATAACGCGGAACGAGGGGTTAATCGGATTTCAGCGTCTGAGTATAATCTGAATCCCGTTAACCCCTCAATTTGTGATTGTGTAGGTGTAATAATGTAGGGGGTTTGTGTAAGGCGACAGGAGACGCCGCCTGATTTGCGAACGCTCCTGCCGCCCTACACAAACCCCTACATGTCCAGCCGCAACCCGCGCAGGCGCAAACTGTTTGTGACAACACTGATGCTGCTGAAGGCCATCGCCCCCGCCGCCAGGATGGGGTGAAGCTGGCGCAGCCAATCCGGCGCCCAGGCGAACGGAGCCAGCACACCGGCCGCAATCGGGATCAGCGCCACGTTGTAGCCGAAGGCCCAGCCCAAGTTCTGTTTGATGTTGCGCATCGTCGCCTTGGAAAGCTGAATGGCCTGGGCCACGCTGCGCAGGTCACCGCGCATGAGGGTGACGTCGGCGGTTTCCATCGCCACGTCGGTGCCGGTGCCGATGGCCATGCCCACGTCGGCCTGCGCCAGCGCCGGGGCGTCGTTGATGCCGTCGCCCACCATGGCCACACTCAGCCCTTCTTGCTGAAGCCGCTTCACATACTCGGCCTTGTCGCCGGGCAGCACTTCGGCAAAGACACGATCGATGCCCACCTGCGCCGCAATGGCGTTGGCCGTCGCCTGGTTGTCGCCGGTGACCATCGCCACCGTCAAGCCAAGCCGGTGCATGGCGGCCACTGCTTCTTTGGAACCCTCTTTGATGGTGTCGGCCACGCCGATCAGGGCGGCGGCCTGCCCATCGACGGCCAACCACATCACCGTTTTGGCCTGATCTTGCAGCGCCGTCGCCTGCGACAAGAGACCATTCAACGGCACATCCTGTTGTTCCATCAGGCGCAAGTTGCCCAGGAGGATCTGCCGGCCATCCACTTCGGCGCGGATGCCATGACCGGCGATGCCTTCAAAATTCTGCGGCGCGCTCAAGGAAAGCCCTTTGGCCTGCGCCGCCCGTACAATCGACTCGCCCAACGGGTGCTCCGATCCCCGTTCCGCCGACGCCGCCAGCCGCAGGAATTCGTCTTGGTCGGGCAGATCGAGCGTCAACACCGGGGCAGCCCCGCCACTGAGGAGAGGCTGCGCCCACCGTGAATTTTCAGACCGTGAATTTTCAGACCGGGCATTTTCAGACCGGGCGTTTTCAGCCACGATCACATCCGTCACTTCGGGCGTGCCCTTGGTGATGGTCCCCGTCTTGTCGAGGACGATGGCCGTGAGTTTGTGCGCGTGTTCCAGGGCCGTACTGTTGCGGAAAAGAATGCCCTGTTCAGCGCCTTTGCCCATGCCCACCATAATCGAAGTCGGCGTAGCCAACCCCATCGCGCACGGACAGGCAATCACCAACACCGCGATGAGTCGCAAGAGCGCAGGCACAAATTCCCCGCCTGCCACCATCCACACGCCGAATATAACCAGCGCCAGCACAATCACCGCCGGCACAAAGTAGGCCGACACCTGATCCACCACCCGCTGGATGGGCGCTTTGCTGCCCTGCGCCCGTTCCACCAGCTTGATGATCTGCGCCAGCGCCGTCTCTTTGCCCACTTTGGTGGCTTTGACGGTGAGCAACCCCTGTTTGTTGAGGGTGGCCCCGATCACGGGGTCGCCCACCTCTTTGCCCACGGGCAGACTTTCGCCGGTGATCATGCTCTCGTCGATGTTCGAGCGCCCTTCCACAACCACGCCGTCCACCGGCACTTTTTCGCCGGGACGCACCAGCAGCAGATCGCCCGCCACCACCTCGTCAATAGGGACGTCCACTTCCTGCCCGTTGCGGATGAGCCGCGCCGTTTTGGCGCGCAGCCCCATCAGCTTCTTGATGGCGGCGCTGGTCTGTCCTTTGGCGCGGGCTTCGAGCAACTTGCCCAGCACAATCAGCGTGATGATCACCGCGGCTGTTTCAAAATAGACATGATGCCCAAGCGTGTGATTGTCCATTGTGATGGCAATCAAAACGGCGACGCTGTAGACGTAGGCAACCGTCGTCCCCATCGCCACGAGGACATCCATGTTGGCGCTGCCGTTGCGCAGCGCTTTGTAGGCGCCAACATAGTAGTCTTTGCCCACCCAGAATTGCACCGGCGTTGCCAGCACCAAAAAGAGCCAACTCACCCACAGCGCATAGGCCCAGTCGCCCAGCAGATTGAGATCCCGGCCCATACTTAACACAAGCAAAGGCAACGAGAAGAGCACACCCACCAACAGCCGCTGTGTCTGATGACGGATCTCGGCTTCGCGTGCGGCCGCTTCTGCGTCTTCCACCGCTTCGTTGCTGGCAGCTTCCACCACACCATAGCCTGCCTGGCGCACCGCCGCCGCCAGATCCGAGCGACCAATCATGCCTGCGACATAGCGCACTTTGGCGCGTTCGGCGGCGTAGTTGACCTCGGCCTTGATCACGCCTTCGACTTTGTTCAGCCGGCGTTCGATGGTGGCGGCGCAATTGGCGCATGTCATGCCCAGCAGCGGCAACTCGATCTCCGCCGTCGGCACCTGGTAGCCGGCGCGCTCCACCCGCCCGATGACCTCGGTCAACACCTCCTGCGGCTTTACCACACTGGGATCGTAGTCGAAAGTCAGCTTTTCGCTGGCAAAATTGACAGACGCCCCGGCCACGCCGTTCGCCTTCTTGCTATTCCGCTCCACCGATGCCACACAGTTGGCGCACGTCATGCCGATGACGGGCACGGTGAGCTGTTTTGTCTCGCTCATGATCGGTTCCTTGCGAATTTGGTGACGGGCGATTGGTGATTGGGATCGTGTAGGGGTTTGCGTGGGGCGGAACGAACGCTCACCAATAAAGCGGTGGACGCTGTGTCCGCATGTGCTTCCGCCCTACGCAAACCCCTACAATCCCCATCTACACTACTCTGCCGGCGGGTAGTTGATCTCTCGCAGCAAAGACTTGATTTCATCCCACGAGGCGGGGCTATCCCAGGCGACAGTGACCTGTTTGGTCGCCTGATCCGCCTTCACCGACTGCACGCCGGCCATTTCGCCCACTTCCTGTTCGATGGTGTGCGTGCAATGTCCACAGCTAATGTTTGGTACGACAAAGGTTTTGGTACTCATTGTTTGTCTCCTGTTATGAATTTAGATCTTCCCCGACATCTCGAACACGGACGTGATCTCATGCAGCACCGCCTCGCGTTCGACAGGATCGTCGCCGCGTACAGCGGAGGTGACACAGGTGTGCAGGTGGTTATCGAGGATCAGCGCGCTAACTTTGCCCAATGCCGCCTGCACCGCCTGGATCTGCTTGATAACGTCGATGCAGTAGGCATCGTCTTCGACCATGCGTTCAATGCCTTTGACGTGTCCTGCGGCGCTGGCCAGTCGCCGCGCCACTGTCTCTTTGGTCTTTGCGTCCATTGCTTGCTCCCCTCTGCTATAATCCACCATATTTACCCATCCCCCCTGGGGGGGGGTATGAGGGGATTATATGCTGAATTGTTGAGGTTGTCAACTGGGGATTAGGGACTGGGGATTGGGGACTGGGGACTGGGGATAGCGATTGGTGATTCGGAATTATCTTACACGCAACCCAATCCCTAATCCCCAGTCCCCAATCACAACTCCAACTGATCAATTGCCGAGCGGATGACCTGGGCGCTGCGTGTCAGCGCTTCTGCTTCGGTGGGAGAGAGGGGCAGGGGGAAGGTGGTGATGACGCCGTCGCCGCCCACCAGATGGGGCAGGGCGAGGGTTACGTCTTTGACGCCTTGGACGTCGGCGTTGCGGTGGCAGACGGTAAGCAGCGTGCGCTGGTCGCGCAGAATGGCGCCGGTGATGGCCGACAGGGCGCCGGCGATGCCGTAGTAGGTGGCGCCTTTGCCTTCGATGATGTGGTAGGCAGCGCGGCGCACTCGCTCTTCGATCTGTTCACGTTGGGCGGCGGTAAGTTCTACATGTTCCATCGAACAGAACTCTTCCAGGGTAAGATTGCCCACGCGGATCTGTGACCAGGCCAACACTTCCGAATCGCCGTGTTCACCCACCACATAGGCATGGACGTGTCCAGGATCCACCCCCAGTTGGCGGCCCAGGAGAGCGCGGAAGCGCGCCGTGTCCAACGTCGTCCCCGATCCGATGACGCGCTGCGGCGGCACGCCCCGTTCGGCGGCAAAGTGGGCGGCGAGATGGGTCATTACGTCCACCGGATTGGTGGCGATGAGCAAAACGGCGTCGGGCGCATGGTCGAGGATCGAAGGGATCACAGAGCGGAAGACAGCGGCGTTGCGGTTGAGCAATTCCAGGCGCGTTTCTCCTGGCCGTTGCCCCACACCCGCCGCCACAATCACGACGCTCGCGCCTTTCAGATCGGGGTAATCGCCGGCCCACACCCTGGACGGCTGCACAAAGGGCACTGCATGCAGAATATCATCGGCCTCGGCCTCGGCGCGGACTGTGTTCTTGTCCACAAGCACGATCTGGCTGGCGGTTCCGCGCACGGCAAGCGTAAATGCCGCCGTAGCGCCAACCAATCCTGTACCAACAACACCGACTTTCATGGGGGAAGTTCCTTTCGGTTAGTCTCTGATTTGCTTATAGGCGTTCAACGTTCGCTGCCGCGCTTCTTTGTGATCCACAATCGGCGCCGGGTAATCAACGCCGATGCGACAGTGTGTGCGTTTCTGCTCGGCCACCGGCATTGTCCACGGCGCGTGGATGAATTGGGTGGGCACTTCCTTAAGTTCGGGCACCCAGCGGCGGATGTAGTGGCCGTTGGGGTCGAACTTTTCGCTCTGCGTCACCGGGTTGAAGATGCGAAAATAGGGCGCAGCGTCGGTGCCTGTGCCGGCGGCCCATTGCCAGCCGCCGTTGTTGGCCGCCGGGTCACCGTCTACGAGCTGCTGCATAAACCACCGTTCACCCCAGCGCCAGTCGATGAGCAGATCCTTCACCAAAAAAGAGGCAACCACCATACGCGCCCGGTTGTGCATCCACCCAATTTGCGCCATCTGCCGCATTGCAGCATCAACGAAGGGATAGCCGGTGCGTCCTTCACGCCAGGCCGCAAATTCGTCTTCGTCGTTGCGCCAGTGGATGGCGTCAAACTCAGGACGAAAGCTGCCGTTGCGCACATGGGGAAAGTAGGAAAGCACGCTGAGGTAGAAATCACGCCAGATCAATTCAGAGAGCCATGTTTCTGCGCCTTTGCGGGCGTTGGGCGTGGCCGCGTTTTGGATGGCATAGCGCGCCGCCGCCACTGCCCGCCGCGCCGAGAGCATGCCAAAGCGCAGGTAGGGCGAAAGGCGGCTGGTGTCATCGGCGGCGGGGAAGTCGCGAGACTCGGCGTATTGGTAGATGGGCGCATCCTGGCCCATGACGAAGCGCTTCAACCGCGCCAGCGCCTCGGCTTCCCCAGGAGCAAAGGGGAGTGATTCCTCCAGCGCCGGTCGGCCAGGAACCGCATCACCCGCGACATTACTTTCGGTGGGGATGAGAGCGGGCGCTGGGAGGATCTCCTCTTTGGTGGGGAGGCGTTGCTCCAGCCACTGGCGCTTGTACGGCGTATAGACCACATACGGTTCGCCGTCTGCTTTGCGCACCAGCCCCATCGGCAGCGCCGCCGCGCCGCCAGTGAGTTGGAGCAGCGGCAACCCGCCGCCTATAGCCTTGTCGCGGCGGCGGGCGAAGGGAGAATAGTCCTCTTCGGCGAAGACGGCGGTGGCGCCGGTCTGCTGCACGAGATTGGGAAGGACTGTTTCCGGTCGTCCGCGCAGGACGAGCAGCCGGCTGCCGCGCTGTCTTAGATCTGTGTCGAGTGTGCGCAACCCACCAAAGAGGAAGGCCAGGCGCTTTTCACCCGCCCACGAGGACTCCACCAACCGCGGGTCAAGCACAAAGACGGGCAGCACATTGTTGCCGTGTTCGAGTGCAGCGTGCAGCGCCTGATTGTCGGCCAGACGCAGATCGCGGCGCAACCACCAGATGGCGGTGCGTTTCTCGCTCATGCCGCTTTCTCCAAAATCTGCCTTGTGCGCCAGGCCCGGTAGGCGAAGAGGACGGGCAGCCCCATCCACATGCCGAAGCCCACCAGTTGCCACCAACGGTTGCTTTCATGAAACTGCACTGTCACCTCGTCTTGCACTTCGGTGGTCTGTGCGTCGATGGCCACAAAGCTGTGCCGGTGTACCCAAAGATTGAAGGGTCCACGCACCTGGCGATCTACGAAGCTGTGCTCGGTCACCTCTTCAAATTGGGCTACCCAGCGCACGGGCAGGGGACCCATCCACATGGTGAAGTCCATGCGGTCACCTTCGCTGAGACGGGACGGCGCCTGATGTATGCGCACCAGGATCGGCGGCGGCGTGATCTTTCCCATGCTGGCTGTCTGTTGGTGGAACTCGGTCACGGCGGCCAGCGGCGCGCGTAGACGAAAGCTGTGGCGGTAGATCATGGGTTACTTCTTATTCTGTAATACATCACGCAGGGCGGGCACCGCATCGCCAAAGTTGAAGTTGAAGCCGGCCTCTTGCAGGCGCTGCGGCACGGCGCGTTGACCGTCGAGCAGCACCGTGGACATTTCACCAAAGAGAATTTGCAGCCCGAACGAAGGCACCGGCAGCAACGAAGGACGCCCCATCGCCTCGCCCAATTTTTTGCTGAACTCGGCATTGGTGAGCGGGTTGGGCGCAGCCAGATTGTATGGACCGTCCGCCGTGGGCGAATCGAGCAAGAAGCGAATGGCGCGCACTTCGTCGTCGATGTGGATCCACGGGAAGTACTGTTTGCCGCTGCCCAACGGCCCGCCGATGAAAAATTGGAAGGGCAACAACATCTTGGGCAGCGCCCCACCCTTCGTCGAAAGGACGACGCCGGTGCGGATCACAGGGCGGCGCACGCCCAGATCCTTGACCCCTGCCGTCGACGCTTCCCAATCAAAACAGACCTGGGCCAGGTAGTCGCTGCCGGGTGAACTGCTTTCTGTGAGCACCCGACTGTCGCTGGGGCCGTAGTAGCCCACCGCCGAAGATTGGATCAGCACCTTGGGCTTTTGTTTGGCGTTGCGAATCGCTTCCATTACCGCTTTGCCGGCGTTGACACGGCTATCGCTGATCTGCCGTTTGCGCTCGGCAGACCAGCGGCTGTCGGCAATGCCGGCCCCGGCCAGGTTGACAATTGCATCGGCGCCGTCGGCCACTTCGCCCCATCCTTGCGCCGTGCGGCCATCCCAACCCACCAGATTGGCGCCGGCAAGCGCCTGGATCTGCTTCTTTTGCGGAGAACGGCTAAGCACCGTCACCTGATGACCATCTGTAAGTAGACTTTGCACCAATGCTTTGCCAATAAGGCCCGTTCCGCCTGTGATAATGACGTGCATCTTGCCTGATTCTCCTGTGATGAGACATGTTGCAATGAAGACATACCGAGTAAAAACAAAACCGCGTAAAAACAAAATGGAGGCCCGGCGTTGAAACGACCTGAGCCTCCATCTGTTGGCAATGATTCAGTTGACCGCCGCCCCGAAGTTACGAGACTTCGTCTCCGTTCACTGAAGTGCGCATACCGTTGGCCTGAGATTGCCGGTGCCCGGAGTTTTTGCTCGTAGACACATTGCGCACCGCAGGTGGCTGCACATTCATCTGATCGGGGATCTCGGCGCCGGTATAACCGTGCCGGTTCAGCAAGCGGGTCAGCCACTCTACAATAATCCGCCCCGATTTACCCAGGTAGCGCCGCGCCGCTTCGGCGTAGACGGTAATGTAGAGGACCAGCGCTTCGGGTGAAATTTGGCGGTACGAGAGCAGACCGGCGATCCAGTTCAAGTCGTTTCCAAGGTAGTCTAAACTCCCCAGGGTCAACGCTGCGGTTAGATCGCGTCCAAAGTTGTGCTTTGCTGCATGAAGATGACTTTGAGGCATACCTTGCGCGCTCATCACCTGCCAGACGTAGGCGTCGATCTGCGCCTGCTTTTCCAGGAACTCGATCAATGCGGCTTCATACTCGCGCGGAATCGGTTGCGCCGTCGGCAGCAACGGTGGGCGCATCAACAGCCGTTCGATCTGCATCGGCGCCGCCGCCAATTCAGTGCCCAGGAAATAGGCTGGAATGTGCTCACGCAAGGCCGGAATCATGTTGAAAATCTGCCCACCATAGGCCACACGCACCCGCTGCGTCGAGAGCATCCGCGCCATTTCCAACAGCGTCGCCGCAGTGGATAGCTGTTGCGCCACAAGCACCACCAGATCAGGCCGGGTTGCCCGCACCGTTTCGGCCAGCTCTTCTTGAGGCAGGTTGGCGCCCAGGTAGACTACATCCCAGCCGCGCCGCCGCAAGAGCACGGTGACCAGTAACGGGCTGAAGGTGTGGTTTTCGTGTGTAGGGCAAGCCACCACCACACGCCCGTGCTGTGTCGGATCAGGTGTGGCGGCCAAAAGCGTTTCCAGGCGGCGCATGGCAAGCGCCGAAGCAAAATGCTCTTGTTGGGTGGTGTACTTGCCCCGATACCACTCCATACCAATCTGATTCAGCCCCTTCTGTAGCATTTCCACAACCACAGTTTCAGGGGGATAGAGGGCAAAAGCTTGTGCCAGAATCGCTTCTGCTTCACGTTCGCTGAAGGTGGCGCAGGCGTCAATCCAACGACGGCGCAGATCTTCAATGATCCCACCGCTAGAAGCATCATAGGAAGGCAGCTTGTCGATTGACCGGCTTTGGGCAATCGGGCTTTCTGTTGCCGAAGGCAACCTGCCTTCTTCTTCCAACGTTTTCCACAGTTTCGCAGCCTGCGAAATATTCATGCCTTCGTCCTGGCGTGCAATGAGCCAGAGTAAGCACTGAACATCCGCTTCTGAGTAGACGCGATGACCGCCATTGGTGCGATTCGGCACCGGCAACCCATACCGTCTTTCCCAGGCACGCAGCGTATCGGGCTTGAGGCCCGTGCGCTGCACCACAGCCCGTAAGTTATAGGTGGGGCGGTCTGAAGGCGCACTTGAATCAGCACCGTCACCAGGCTTATTTACCGATTGATCTTGACGCTTCTTCGACGCCATAGCCCTTCCCTCTAATGCCAAAAGAGACACATTCGTTCGATGATTTATACTATAGCACATGGCATACTTAATGTCAATCAATTGTCCAGCTTTAAGGTGAGCTGTTTTGCGCATAGCACACAACCCAAAGCAGTGAAAACTTACAAAATCGACAGGTTTGTGACCTGCTTGTTTGTCAGTTTGCTGTGCACGTTCAATTTAGCAACAAGAACTTAAACCGGTCAAGAATGGAAACCAAAAGGAAATACAATGGCATATAAAAGTGCCGACAGAAGGACGTAGTGTGGTGCACACTTCCCTCTGTCAGCACTTGAGATTTGGTACTGCTTATGATGTTAGCGATCTAAAAGCTTACGCCCAGCGATTCAATCCCATCTCGTATGGATTCACCATTGCTTCATGGTGTGGGCGTACACGCACGCCGACTGTAAGCTGCCCGCTGTCTTCTGCTGTGATGGCGCCCTCGTACTCAATGCCGTGATCCACGCGCCGTCCTTTTTGCATGGGGATGGTGCGCGGATCCTCAACAATGTTGAGGTCGTTCTGGTGACCTACCACAATCTCGGCGGTGACATCATCTTCGCCCAGCATGCCCGACCAAACCTGCGCCAGCAGGCGCACGGGTTCGCCCACCCGGGCTTGCGCCGGCGCCGACTGCCGAATCTCGACATTGACGGTGGACCACTGCTGGCGCACACGGCGTTTCCATTCGGCCATCTGGCGCGCCAGGCTGCAACCATTCGCCGTGTAGTGTTCCGCCGTTTGCATCGCAGGGACGTAGTAGATCTCGGTGTAGTCTTTGATCATACGCTTCATGCTGAATTGGGGGGCACAGGTGCGAATAGCCGCCTTCATCCGTTCGATCCAGCCATGCGAGACGTCGTTGCCGTCTTTGTCGTAGTAAAGTGGCACGATTTCGTCTTCTAGCGTGGTGTAGAGGCTGAGGGCGTCGGCTTCGTCCTGGGTCTCTTGATCTTTGTACTCACGTTCCTCGCCGATGGCCCAGCCGTTACTGCCGTCGTAGCCTTCGCGCCACCATCCATCGAGGACGCTGAAATTCGGCGCGCCGCTGAGTGCTGCTTTCTGCCCGCTGGTGCCACTGGCTTCGTAGGGGCGGCGCGGGTTGTTGAGCCAGATGTCTACGCCGGCGATAAGGTGCCGGGCGATGTTCATGTCGTAGTTCTCTACAAAGACGATCTTGCCGGCAAAGTCGGGATTCTGGCTGATTTCGTAAATGCGGCGGATCAACGCCTTGCCCGGCTCATCTTTCGGATGTGCCTTGCCCGAAAAGACGATCTGCACCGGGCGATCTGGGTTGTTAAGGATGCGCTTGAGCCGTTCCAAATCGCGGAAGATCAGGGTGGCGCGCTTGTAGGTGGCGAAGCGGCGGGCGAAGCCAAGTGTCAGCGCATGTGGATCGAGTAGTTGACCGGCGGCGGCAATGCGGCGTGGTCCTTCGCCGTGGCGCAGATATTGCTGCTGCACCCGATCGCGCACAAAGTCGATCATCTTGCGTTTGCGATCCACATGGACGGCCCACAGCTCGGCATCGGGGATCTGCGCCACCGCCTGCCACATGCCGGGATCGTCGGTATGCTCCAACCAATCCTTGCCAAGATAGCGGTTGTAGAGATCGCGCAGTTCCGGCACCAGCCACGTGCCGGTGTGGACGCCATTGGTAATGTGACCAATCGGCACCTGTTCCACCGGCGTGCCCGGCCACAGTTCCGTCCACATCCGCCGCGACACATGACCATGCAGTTCGCTGACGCCGTTGTGGTAGGCGCTCAAGCGGAAGGCAAGCACCGTCATGCTGAATTGGGTGCCCCACTCCTGATCATGGGCGGCGAGGTTGAGGAAGCGCTGGCGGTCGATGCCCAGTTGCCCCCAATATTGCCAGAAGAACTTTTCCATCAACTCGAAGTTGAAGGCGTCGTGGCCGGCGGCGACAGGTGTGTGTGTGGTGAAGACGCTGCCGGCGCGCACCACTTCCACGGCGTCGTCGAAGCTCAGCCCCTGCTGCTGCACCATTTCGCGGATACGCTCCAGGTTCAGGAAGGCGCTGTGTCCTTCGTTCATGTGCCAGACGGTGGGGGTGTAGCCCAGCGCCCGCACGGCGCGTACACCGCCGATGCCAAGCACAAATTCCTGGCTGATGCGCATTTCGTGATCGCCGCCATAGAGCCGTGCGCTCAGTTCCCGATCTTGCGGGGCGTTGCGCCCCACGTCGGTGTCCATGAGATAGAGTGGAATGCGCCCCACCTGAATGCGCCAGATCTTGGCGTAGACGGTGCGCCCAGGCAGATCGACGTTGATCATCAACGGCACGCCGTGGGCATCCAATGCTTCGGTGGCGGGCACTTCCGAAAAATCAATCTTTTCGTAGATGGCTTCCTGGTCGCCGGCGGCGGAGATACGCTGTGTAAAGTAGCCTTGCGGGTAGAGAAAACCGACGCCGATAAAAGGCAGCCCCAGGTCGCTGGCCTCTTTGCAATGATCGCCGCTGAGCACGCCCAGGCCGCCGCTGTAGATGGGCAGCGCTTCGTGCAGGCCGAACTCGGCGCTGAAATAGGCGATGGTCAGCTTATTCTTGTCCCCATGCTGGGTGTTGAACCAGGTCTTGGCGTTTGGATCCATGTAGGCGTCGTAATCGGCCAGCACGCGCTTGTAGAGGGCCAGGTAGTCGTTGTCGGCGGCAGCGTGGTTCAATTGGCTCTGCTTGATGCTGCGCAACAACTTCACAGGGTTTTGGTTGACGGCCTTCCACAGTTGCGGATCCAGCGAGGAAAAGAGCCGTTGGGCGTCGGGATTCCAGATCCACCAGAGGTTGTAAGCAAGATCTTGCAGGCGAGCAATCGACTCCGGCACTTTGGGGAAGACAGAGATTTTGCCCAGAGATTTCATGCCATAACTCCTTCGCGGTTTCGTGGTCGGAGATTAAATCGTAGGACGTAGCGGTCTGTTATGGAATAGATGCAACCGGTTGCAGCAAAATAATCTGCACCAATTGACATTGTACCCGACACCGCAGAGAGCACACAAACAACGGCTTCAACTGCTTTATTTCATTTCCGATTCGATGAGCGAAAAGGCGGCTTCATCCACCAACCAGACGATCTGGCCGTCCACAGGGCTAAGCGCCTGGATGGGCAGACGCTCCGGTTCGTAGGGGCCGCTGATGACGCTGCGCAGCGCTTCGGCTTTCTTTTCGCCGCTGACCAGCACCAGGATACGACGCGCAGCGTTGATCAGCGGATAGGTGAAGGTGATGCGCGTGGTCCCAAGTTGGGGCACAGGGTTGGCGACGACAATACGTTCGCTTTCTGTCAGCGCGGGCGTGTAGGGGAAGAGGCTGGCGGTGTGGCCATCGTCCCCCATGCCGAGGACGATCATATCGAAACGGGGGACGAAGCCCGTTTCTTCGGTGCGGAATGAAGGCACCAGTTCGTGGAGGCTGTGTTCATAGCGCAACGCCGCCTCGTCGGGTTCGAGTTCGGCGGGCACACGCACCACCAGGCCAGGCGGCGTGGCCAGGTGATCAAGCAGGCTGGCGCGTGCCATCGCATAATTGCTCTGTGGATCAGTCGGCGGCACACTGCGCTCATCCCCCCAGAACAGATGCCACTTGCGCCAATCAATGTACGGGTCCGCAGCCAGATGTTCGTAGAGGGGACGCGGCGTCGAGCCACCTGAAAGGGCGATGCGGAAGGCGTTGCGCTGTGCAATCGCAACCAGCGCTGCGGCGTTGATCAATTCACTGGCCACGCGTACCAGATCCGCTTCACTCGGCACAACTTCAACACGTCGTCCTCTGGCGGCGGATGTTTGCTGCGCTTTGGTTTGCTTTGTGGTCATGGCATTTCTGATTTCTCTAGTGGCGACCATCCGGTTCGCGCCAACCTTGCCCGTCGGCGGCCAGCATGGCATCGGACTCTTTGGGTCCCCAGGTGCCGGCGGTGTAGGTAGGCAGACGCAGTGGCCGTCCTTTTTCTTCGATTTCTTGCGCTTCCTGCAAGCGCCAGCCTTCCTGTACACGGGTTACCCGATCCCAGGCAATCTCGACTTCGTCGCGGCGGGTGAACAATGTGCTGTCGCCCAGAATCACGTCGAGGATCAGCCGTTGGTAGGCATCGGGCGGGTTGCCGCCGAAACTGCTGCCGTAATCGAATTCCATGTCCACCGGCTGCATGTGGATCGCCGGCCCAGGCTGCTTGGCGTTGATCTTCAGGTGAATGCCTTCGTTGGGCTGAATGCGGATGGTGAGGATGTTGCGGCTGACATGCTCGGCGCCGTCCACATTTTGGAAGACGAGATGGGGCACACGGCGAAAGGTGATGATGATCTCCGACACCTTGCGCGCCATCCCCTTGCCTGTGCGCAAGTAGAAGGGGACGCCGTTCCAGCGCCAATTGTCGATTTCGAGTTTCCAGGCCAGGTAGGTTTCGGTGGTGGAATTTTCGTCGACGCCGTCTTCTTCCCAGTAGTTGGCCAGATTCTCTTTGCCCGCTGTACCGGCGCGATATTGGGCGCGCACTGTGTAGTTGGGCACTTCCTGCGGCTCAAGTGGACGAATGCTGCGCAGCAGGTTCACCTTTTGGTCGCGCACAGCTTTGGCATCGAAGGCGACGGGTGGCTCCATTGCCACCAGCGAGACCAGTTGCATCATGTGGTTCTGGGCCATGTCACGCAGCGCACCGGATTTGTCGTAATAGCCGCCGCGTTCCTCTACGCCGATGGTCTCGGCCACGGTGATCTGGACGTTATCGACATAATTGCGATTCCAGATCGGTTCAAAAATACCGTTGGCGAAGCGGAAAAAGAGGATATTCTGCACCGTCTCTTTGCCCAGGTAGTGATCGATGCGGTAGATCTGATCCTCATCGAAGATGCTGAGCAGGTGTTGGTTGAGGCTGTGGGCGCTGGCCAGATCATGGCCAAAGGGCTTTTCCACCACCAGACGTGTCCAGCAGTTATCGCTTACCGGGCGCACCAGGTTCACGTTGCCGATTTGGGTTGCCACATTTTCGTAGACAGAAGGCGGCGTGGCCAGGTAAAAAAGACGGTTGTTGTTGGTGCTGCGGATGTCGTCGATTTCAGAGATCCGATCGCGCAACTTCTCAAAATCTGCCGTATCGTCGTAGCCGCCGGCAACATAGAAAAGCCCTTGGGCAAACTCGGCCCACTCTTTTTCGTCGATTTCCACATCGCCGTAGGCTTCGATCCCTTCACGGGCGCGTTGACGGAACGATTCATCGTCGTAATTCGAGCGTGCATAGCCGAGCACAGAGAAACCTTTGGGCAGGAGTCCTTTGTGGTAGAGGCTGTAAAGCGCCGGCAACAGTTTGCGCTTGGCCAGATCGCCGGATGCGCCGAAAATCACCATCAACGCCGAGACACGTGAGCGCACGGCGGCTTGCTCTTGAGATTGCTTTTCGACGACGGCGGCTTGGTTGATCATAGAAATGCTCGTTTCTGAAGGAATTGCCAGAGTAAAACGCCGATTGTACACGCGTACAGGTTTACTCTAGTTCGCGCCATTTGTCTGTAGAGTGCTCTACAGGTGGAGAAAGAGTAGGGGTTTGCGTGGGGCGGAAGGCTCTCTCGCCAATGAAACGACCTCTGCTTCCGCCCCACGCAAACCCCTACACTTCATTCATTTCTGTGTTGCATAGGCCATCACCAATCCACGCACCTGCACCGCCACAGGCTGGCCGATGGCGAACTGGTAGGTGGGGCCAAGGCGCACGTTCAAGAGCCGTCCGTTGGCCATCTGCACGGTGACCAGTTGATCGTGGCCAAAGAAGAGTTGGCTGCGCACCCGGTGCGCCTTGTCGGAAGGCGGCGCCGGGCTGATGGCAATGCTTTCGGGGCGGATGAGCACGTCCACGGGGCCGTGGGCCGAAAACTGCGCTTCCAACACGCCGAATTCGCAGTCGATGTGGCGTCCGTCGGCGGTGCCGGGGATAAAGTTGGCGTCGCCGATAAATTCCGCCACCTGGCGATTGGCAGGCTGCCAGTAGAGTTCCTGGGGCGAGGCAAACTGCTGCACCTTGCCCCCCAGCATCACAGCAACTTGATCGACCAGGCTGAGCGCTTCCTCTTGGTCGTGGGTCACGAAGACGGCGGTAGCGCCGGCCTGGCGCAGGATCGCCTGTACTTCGGCGCGCACGCGCACACGTAGCCCGGCGTCGAGGTTGCTAAACGGTTCGTCCAGCAGGATCAGCGCCGGGTCGGGGGCCAGCGCACGCGCCAGCGCCACTCGCTGTTGTTGTCCACCGCTGAGTTCATGGGGCATACGTTTTTCCAGGCCCATCAACCCCACCAAATCGAGGACATCGCCGATGCGCGACGACTTGCTATCCTGGGCGACGTTGCGCAGGCCAAAGCGTACATTTTCCAGCACATTCAAATGGGGGAAGAGCGCGTACTCTTGAAACACCATGCCCACACGGCGCCTTTCCGGCGGCACATGCAGGCCGGGCGCGGCCACCCGCTGCCCACCAATCTCGATGACGCCGTTGTCCACACTTTCAAAGCCGGCGATGAGGCGCAGTGTGGTCGTCTTGCCACAGCCGCTAGGACCCAGCAAGGCCACGAGCTGTCCTTGCCGCACGGTGAGATCGACGCCATTGGCCGCGCCCACCTCGCCGAAATATTTGGTCACGCCCTGCAAGGACATCCCCACCGGGCAATCTTGCGTATAGTCGTTCATGATTCTTCCTGACTGACGATGAGGAGAATGCTCAACGCCGACACCACCAGCAACAACAGGGCGGGGGCGGCGGCGCGGGCGAAGAACGCTTCGGCGGTGGCCGACCAGATCTGGGTTGCCAGGGTGGTGAAGCCGGTTGGGCCGAGCAGCAACGTGGCCGGCAGCTCTTTGATCGTGGTCAAAAAGACCAAGGCCGCGCCGGCCAGCAGCCCAGGGCGCAGCAGCGGAAGGGTGATCCGGAAAAAGACGCTGCGTCGGCCTAGCCCAAGGCTGCGTCCTGCTTCTTCGAGGCGCGGGTTGAGTTGCACCAGGCTTGTTTGCACATTGCCCAACGCCTGCGGCATAAAGCGCACCACATAGGCAAAGATCAGCATGGCCAGCGTCTGGTAGAGGGCCGTGGCATAGTTGGCGCCGAAAAAGACAAGGCTGAGCGCGATGACAATCCCAGGCAGGCCATAGCCCAGGTAGGCGCTCTGGTAGATCAAATTGCTGAAGCGCCCCGGATGGCGCACCTGGAAGAATGCCACGGGCAGCGCCAGCAGCATGGCAGCCAGCGCCGCCAGTGCCCCCGCCTGCACGCTGTTGACAACCGCGTCCCACATTGGCAGCAGCGATTCACCGGCCAGCAAGCCGCGCACCAACCAATAGACGACAACGCCGGTAGGCGCAATCAACGCCGCCCCCACCACCAGCGCGCAGAAGATCAATGCCGGCCAGCGGTAGCGTCCTAGTTGCACCAGGCGGCCTCGGCGCAGCACGCCGGCGCTGCTGCGGTAATAGCGCGCCCGTCCGCGCGAACGGCGTTCGGCCACCAGCAGCAGAACTGTCAACAGCACCAGGATCAGCGCCAGCAGCGAGGCCAGGCTGCGGTCGAAACTACTCAAATATTGCACGTAAATGGCGCGGGTGAAGCTGTTGAAGCGGAGCAGCGACACCGCGCCGAAGTCGCTCAGGGTGTAAAGCGCCACCAGCAGCGAACCGGCAGTAATGGCAGGGCGTAGGTTGGGCAGGGTCACGCGTAGAAAGGTCTGCCAGCCATTGTAGCCCAATGAGCGCGCCGCCTCTTCGATGGCAGGGTCGAGGTTGTGCAAGCCGGCGCGGATGCTCAAAAACAGGTAGGGATAGGTGAAGAGGGTCAAGGCGTAGAGCGCGCCGGGGAAACCGTAGATCGAGGGCAGTCGATCCACGCCCAGCGGCGCCAGCAGTTCCTGGAACATCCCTTTGGGGCCAAGCGTGGCAATCAGCGCGAAACCGCCCACGTAGCTGGGGATCACCAACGGCATGGCGGCGAGGATCGTCCACAGGCGGCGGCCCGGCAGATCGCTGCGCACCGTCAGCCACGCCAGCGGCAGCGCCAGCACCAACGACGCCGCCGTCACCGAAAGGGCCAGCCCCACACTGTTGAAAATGATCTGAAGCGTACGCGGGCGCAGCAGCATATCGGTAGCCTGTGCCCAGCCCACACCGCCGGCGCGCACAATCAGGTAGAGCAGGGGTAGCAGCATCGCCAGGCTGATGAGCGTGGCGATCACCGCCAGCGACCGCGAACGAGGACGATCCCTGCGTATCATAAGCCAGCGGCGCCAACCGCTGGGCGGCGGCTTCAAGCCCATGTCCAGCCGCTCGGCGCGCTGCTGCATCGTGGGCTGCCGGTTGCGAATCGCCCTATTCTGCGTCACGCGTCGGCTCCGTCTTGATGATGCCATAGTTGCGCAATGTCTCAGGCCACAGCAACCAGGCCAGCCCTAACAACGGCTGGAAAAGGGGGAAATATCCATAGTCCGCGCCGAAATGACGCCAGGCCGTGCTGCCGATGACATCAGGAATCATGAAGCTGAGCGTGCCGACAATGAGCGTCAGCACCGTTTCAAAGGCGAGCACCGCCACCGACAAGTTCCACGCCCAACGTTTGCGATAGGTGAAACCAAGGGTGGCGATCAAGTAGCAGAGCGCCGCCACACCGCTCATGGCCGGCCCCAGATAATTGGTCACGCCCTCTTTCAAAAAGAGCTGATAAAGCGCGCGCACCCCAGTGGAAAGCGCCAGCAACGGGTATGAGACGGCCAAAATATAGCCGCTTGTGATCAAAAAGCGCGTCCATGCAGATTTCGCCTCAGTCTGCGGCAAGGAACGATCCAAATTGCTCATTACGCCTTACTCATTCTACATACGAAGATGGCATGACAAGAGGAGGTAACGCCAAAGCCGGTATACCGTAACACACGCCAAAGCGATTTTTCAAGGGAGAGACACCACAATTGAGTAAAAGTAGATAAGGGGCAGGGTTAAAGGGGCTTTGCGTGGGAATTAAACGAGGTTAAACCACGAAAGAGAGAGATTAAGAGATTGGGAGATTAGGCGATTTTTGCTCCTGTGCTGCAACAAAATCTCCTAATCTCTTAATCTCTTAATCTCTTAATCTCTTCCTCTCTTCCTCTCAGCGTCTCAAAAAGTTCTCTTCAATAAACGCCTTCGCTTCTGCATACGTGTGCGCGACCGGGAAGTTGGGATGGTCGGCAACCACGTTGTCGGGCGGGGCGAAGAGGAGGCCGACATCGGCCTTTTCGAGCATGGCGATGTCGTTGTACGAATCGCCCATGGCCATGGTGCGGAAGCCGATCTCACGCATGGCCAGAATGGTGCGCCGTTTGGGCATGTCCAGCCGCATGCGGTAGCCGGTGAGGAAGCCGTCGCCGTCGACCAACAGAGAGTGGCAGAAGATGGTGGGCCGTTCCATTTGCGCCATCAACGGTGCGGCAAATTCGTAAAATGTGTCCGAGATGATGATGAATTGCGATTGGCTGCGCACCCACGAAACGAACTCCGGTGCGCCGGGCAGGGGGCTGAGCGTGGCGATGACATTTTGAATGTCGGCGAGGCGCAGGTTGTGCTCGCGTAAAATGTCGATGCGCATCTTCATCAGCACATCATAATCGGAAATATCGCGTGTGGTGAGGCGCAGCTTTTCGATGCCGGTGACCTCGGCAAAGGCAATCCAGATTTCTGGCACGAGGACGCCTTCAAGGTCGCTGGCAATCAGCGGCGGCTGGTTCAGATCCATTCGGTGCTCCTTCGGTTACGTAATCAGGTCGTGGGAAAGGTGATCCACGCGATTCACGTAGCGGACGACGACATGTTGGCCGCCGCTGTACTGTGATTCGCTGAAGTCAACACGGGTGATGCTGGTGTTGTAGTGGCCAAAGCGAAATTCAGAGCCGGGCAGCCGGCCAATCAACGCCTTGAGCAGACAATCGAGGAAGGTGCCGTGCGACACGATGGCGACACGGTCTTTTTCTTCCGTGCGCGCCATGCGCAAGAGTTCTTCGGCCACACGCATGGCGCGTCCCTGGCAGGCGGCGTAATCTTCTTCGTGGGCGAACCACCAGCCTTGCTCGGTCACGTCGTCGGTCACAATGGTGTTGGGGAACAACTCGGCGATCTCCAGCCGGTTGAGGCCAGGACGCCCCTGGGCGAGGCCATCGTCGTTGCGATTGTCGAAGACGCCGCCGTGTTCGTGCACGTCAAGCCAGATCCTGGGGCGGATGCCCAATTTTTCGCCGATGGGCCTGGCCGTCTGCAAGGCGCGCAACATGGCGCTGCAATAGAGGCGATTGATGGCGAAAGGATTGCCCTCAAACTCACCCGGCTCCAGATCGCCTGGATCATCGAAACCGGCGCGGTGCTTCGGTTTGGCCGTCTGCAAATAGTCGGCCAGAATTTCCGCTTGCCGAAAGCCGATCTCCGTCAAAGAAGGATCGGCCACGCGATAGAGGCGGTAATCGTCGTACGAGAGTTCGTCCAGTTCGCCGACGGCGCGGACCTTTTCGGCCAAAACATTGTTGGCCGACTGGGCATGCCGGATCAAGTAGAGGATCATGGGGGAGGGTCGCTTTCTGTTGCTGGTTGATTGACTGCCCATGCGCCGCTGTGCGCGCGGCTAGAATAGACTAATCGAAATGGGGGGTGATGCCAAATTATTGGGGAGTGGGGATTAGGGATTGGGGAGTGGGGATTAGGGATTGGGGAGTGGGAAAAGCAGTGGGATGCAGTTCAGAGAAGTGTCCTGAGTACAGACCAAATGTGCTAGGCAATTTGATTTACAATCGCTGCTGCCGAAGCCGGGGTGGGGGGCTGTGATGGCCAGGTGGGCCAGGAGCGATTGAATCCAAAGACATTCGATCCGCTCGGCGCGGTTAGGTTGGAAGATAACAAAGGCGGCGTTTGGCGGCTGAATAAGGCTCAGGGCATCAATGTGCCAGTGTGGTTGTTTGTCCTGGCGAAAGTGACGGCCAAGGCGAGCGCGCACGCCGCTGGGTCCCCAGGCGCTGCCGGTATAGAGCCAGAGGCCAGGATCACAGGTCAACTCGCCCAGGCGACCAGCGTGAATGGTAACTGTTCTATCAAGTTGAAAGATCAGCAGGTAACTCGCCGGCGTCTTCGGCAGAGAGGAAATATCCGCCGCGTGGACTTTGCGCATAGTCGATGATTCGGGCAATTTGTTCATTCAACAGAGATGAAGTATAACTCAATCTATTGGCGATGGGTGAGGGCTTCGTCGCCGCAGCTTCTATCCCACGCAAACCCCACAGTCCAAAAATCATGCACGAGGAGGCCGATTGTGTTCAAACTTGGCTACGCTACACTGCGCTGGCGTGATCCGGATTTGGAGCCTGCGCTCACCGCGCTGAAAGAGGCAGGCTGGGATGGCTGGGAAGGGCGACTCAGCCTGGATTGGATGGGCACGCCGGCGCGTCTGCGCCAGGTTTGCGCCAACGCCGACATGCCACTGGTTGTCCTCACCGCCAACGGCTCGCCCGATGTGCGCGATTGGGCGCATGTGGAACGCAACAAACGGCGCATGGAGTACGCCGCCGAGGCCGGAGCCGATTGCTTTATGTTTATGAACGCCGCCAAACCCAAAGATCGCCCCGTCACTGTGGACGATCTCAAGGCTGCCGCTGATGGAGCCGATGCCTGGGCAGACTATGCGGCGCAGTTCGGTTTGGAACTGAGTTACCACATCCACACCAATCTACTGGTCGATTCGATTGAAGATTGGCGCGCCTACATGGGTTTCCTCAAGACAGCGAAACTCTGTATCGACGTCTCCCACGCCCAGTTGTGGGGTTACGAACCGTGTGCATCGCTGCGCGATTTCAAAGATCAGCTCAACTACGTCCACTTGCAGGATTACTCGTCCACGTCGCGCCGCGAAGACGGCTTCTACCTGCCCATTTGGGTCGATGTGGGCCAGTCCACCAACGTCGATTTTCCCGCCATTCGCAGCACACTCGAGGAGATCAAGTTTGACCGCTGGGTGACGGCCTGCCCAGGTGAACCGATCCCCGGCGCCGACGATCCCCTGAGCGAAGCGAGACGCAGCCGGCGTATGGTGGAGTACCTGCGCGGGATTGGGTATTGAGAGCACCTAAAACCCGCGGCGCTTGTCTACAACGTTGACCACCGGTTCGCCGCTCAGGTAGCGGCGCAGGTTCTGCTGAAAGAAATTGACGATGTCGCGGTGACGGTGCTGAGATGCGCCGGCGCGGTGGGGTGTGAGAATCAGGTTCGGCGCGTCCCAGAGCGGGCTATTTTCGGATAGTGGCTCTTTTTCCACCACGTCGAGGGCGGCGCCGGCGATCTGCTGATTCTGCAAGGCCGCCAACAGGGCATCCTCGTCAATAATGCCGCCGCGGGTCACGTTGATCAGATAGGCGGTAGGCTTCATCAGGCTGAATTCCTCGGCGCCGATCAGGTGATAGGTCTCTTTGGTCAAAGGACAGGCCATCATCACCACGTCAGAGAGGCGCAGGAGTTCGTGTAGATTTTCCTTGGTGGCGGGCTTGAGTTGAGCGACACCGGCAGGCGCCTGAGTGCGCACCGCATCAACGGCCAGGATCTGCATGTCGTAGCCTTGTGCCCGCTTCACCATCTCCAGGCCGAAGCCGCCCATGCCCACAATGCCCAGCGTCATCCCCGTCAGCGCGATGACCGGCCCACCTTGCCAGCGGTGTTGATCCTGTGCCCGGATGGCCGTAGGCAGGCTGCGCGCCAGCGCCAACAGCAGCGCCCAGGCATGTTCTGCCCCCTGAACAGCATAAAGACCGGCAACGTTGCAGACCGTCACCTCATCCCGCTCCACGATTTCGGGGAATAGAAACTTGTCCATACCGGCGCTGAACGACTGGATCCAGCGCAGATTCGGCGCAGCGGCGCAGACGGCAGGGCGAAAGTGGCCCAGAATAGCCTCGACATCACCGGCCATAGCGACCGCTTCCTCATCAGAATTTGCGTGTAGTACTTCGTGGTTACCCAAAGTGTGCGCCAACTGGCGGAACTGCTCGATTTCGTCCGCGCTGAAAGGGTAGTGGATCAGGATTTTCATGGCCTGGGTCTCCGCTGCTGGTGAGGTTGTGGATGTGGGATGTTGGCAGCATAGACGAGGCCGCCATCTCTGTCAACGTGGCTCTGTCAACGTGGCTCTGTCAACGTGGCTCTGTCAACGTGTGGCCCTGACGGCGGGATGCGTAGCGAACAGTGCCAGGCACGGGCCAAACGCACATCCTTTGACAGACGATCTACTCACTGTCGCGTGTAGCAAGCGCGCTCCCAAGTTGACATCAATCAGCCGAAACACCTTCTCGTTGGTTTTATTGGTATAATTTTCATTATACATAGTAAAAATGCAAACACAGGGAAGGTCCCACAGCGCGCTTTGTAGTACAATCGACCTGGATCCACCCACCCCTACAGCAAGGACAAGCACAAGCAAGGACAAGCACAGATGTTACAACCATTAACGCCCGAACAATCTCACTGGGTTGAGCGCACGCTGGCCGGCCTGTCGCTGGAAGCTGCCGTTGGGCAATTGCTCTGTATATCGCAGTTCAACGACAAGCGCGACTACTGGCTGCCCCTGCTGGAACGCGTCCCCTTTGGGGCAGCGCGGGCGCGATCAGACAGCGCCGAAGGCTATCGCACCTTCCTGGCCGAGTTGCAGGCAGCGGCAACCATCCCCCTGTTGGTGCCTGCCAACATGGAACATGGCGCCGCCGAGATGCGCGGCTACGGCACAGACTTTCCCTGGCCGATGGGTATCGGCGCCGCGGACGACGAAACGTTGACCGCTACCGTGGGTAAGGCCATCGCCCTGGAAGCCCGCCACCTCGGCGTCAACTGGCTTTTCAATCCGGTGGTCGATCTCAACTACAACCCCGATAACCCCATCACCAACATTCGCGCCCTGGGCGATGACCCAACCCGGGTAAGCCGGCTGGCTGTCATCTGGCTACAGGCGATGCAGGCACATGGCGTGGCTGCCACCGCCAAGCACTTCCCCGGCGACGGCATCGACGACCGCGATCAACATCTCTTGACCTCGGTCAACAGCCTGCCCTTCGATCAGTGGATGCAGACATTCGGTCTGGTGTGGAAGTCGGTGATTGACGCTGGGGTCATGTGCATTATGCCGGGCCATATCTCGCTGCCCGACTACCAGGGCTACCAGGACAACCCTGCAGACGCCCCCCCTGCTACGTTGAGTCGAAAGCTGCTGATTAGTCTACTACGCGAAGAATTGGGCTACGGAGGATTGATTGTTTCAGACAACGCCAGCATGATCGGCCTCACCGCCCATCTTGACGCCGAAGACCGTGTGGTGGAAAGCATCGCCTCCGGTATCGACATCTATCTTAACGCCGATCCAGACCACGATTATGACCGGCTGCTCCATGCCGTTCATGCTGGACGTCTCAGCGAAGAGCGGATCTACGACGCAGCGCGCCGTGTGCTGGAAATGAAGGCGCGGCTCAACCTCTTTGCCTCGCCCACCTACGCTGCGCCGTCAGCCGCCGAGCAAAGCGCCTTTCAGGAGGCCGCCCAAACGCTGGCCGATAAAAGCATGACCCTCCTGCGCGGTGCGGGCGCGGTGACGCTCGATCTCAAACCGGGCGACCGCGTGTTGACCGTCACGGTTGGGCATTTAATGCCGCACATGGGCGTTACCGATCTGGATACGTTCGATAACGAACTCACTGCACGTGGTTTCGCCGTCACCCATCTGCTCAACCCCAGCAGCGATGAAGTACGCCAGGCCGTGGAAGGCCATGCCGCCGTCTTCATCAATCTACTCAAAATCCCGGTGATGCCGCTGGGCACAACCCGCATGACCGACACCTTCCGCACCTGGGGCTGGCGTTCGCTCTATCGCAGCCACCCGCAGGTGGCGTACACCAGCTTCGGCAGTCCGTACATCGCCTACGAACTGCCTGCCGTTCCCCGTCTGCTGGCCGCCTACGGGGACAGTGCGGCATCGCAGCGCGCAGCGTTGAAGGTGTGGTTGGGTGAGATCGAGGCCAAGGGGAAATTGCCTGTCAAGGAGCGCCGGGTAGAGATCCGGCCGCTGTCGTACTTGGTGGTTGAGTCATAGAACAGCAGCGTGGGGCAGAAGCATTGCTCTCTTTCCTTCTGCCCCACGCCTGCGCCTACTTGATTTGCTTACTCCGTCTCGGCGTGCAGCGTCGCCAGGAAGTCGCCGGCGTCGCCGCTACGACGCACGATGTAGAAGGTAGCCCTCCACTCGTTGCCATTGTCGCTGAATGTCCACGCGCTCCAGGAAACATCTTCAGTTGCACTGTCCGCGACGCGAGCCCAACCTGCTTCTTCCAACTGTGCTTCATAGTGTGCAGCCAGTGCAGAAACAGGCTGTGTCGTCTCAATTTCGGCTTCGGCAGAGATGCTGAAACCGTCGACGCCGGTGCTGGTGCTGCTACCACGTCCGCGCACCTCGGCCTGGGCCGGCGGTGCAAGGCTAGGCAGCACGGCAAAGACGTTGTCTTCAGCACCATCCCCTTCCACCCCACAAGGCCCGCCAAAGCCGGCGGCTGTGCTCACGTTCAACACAACCACGTCTGCCTCATCGGCCAGAATGACGGCGTTGATATTGACCACAAGATCTGGTCCACAGAGCAAGACCGGCGCACCAAACGGGCTGCTGGAGGTAAAGATCTCGCCTGGCCCGGCTGCGTCCTCTTGGGCGGCAACCGTGTAGCCGGCATCCACCAACTGTTCGCTCACCGTTGTTACCAGATCGTTTGTGTTGCCTTCTGCAGACAAGAAGAGTTGACTGCCGCCGAACTCACCTGCGCGGCTCACCCCGCCGATTACGGTCACCGTTGCTGGGAGTGTAATGTCGATGGGGAAATCAACCGGCACACCGCCGATTGTGGCCGTGATCACGGCTTCTTCTGTGCCGAAACCCGCCAGCAAGATACGCACAAAACGCGTCAAGGCGGCGTCGGCGGCGACGTTGCCGGCGACGCTGATAGAGACTTGCGCCCCTTCTTCAACCTCGCCCGCTTGGGTTCCTGTGGTGGCTGTGGTCTGGGTGACCTGCGCGGTCGTCGTCACCTGGGTTGTGGGGGTGACAGGCGTGGTTGCTGGCACAGGCGGCGCGGTGACCACTGGAACATTGCCGGCGTTTTGCGCGGTGACGATGCTAGCCAGCACCCATCCCTGTGTGGCGTTGACCTGGATCTGCCACCAATCTCCGGCCTGATTGCGGCCTAGAATCGGCGCACTTTGGCCGGTCTGCAATGTGGCTACAATTGGATAGTTGGTGCCTGGACCACCGCGCACATTAATGGTGCGTTGCGTTACGATCTGCGCCGCGCCGGTGGGTGGCGTGGTGGTGGTTGCCGTCGGTGTGGCCGTTACAATGACCGTGGCTGTGGGTGATGCCTGGTCGGTCGGTGTGACTATGGGCGTTGACGTTACCGTGGCGGTAGCTGTCACCTCGGCGGTGGGCGTTACTTCGACCGTCGGGGTCATGGTAGCTGTTGCTTCCACTGTGGCTGTGACCACAGCCGTAGGTTCCTCTGTGGGCGCCTGGGCCGCTGGATCTACCTCTAGATTTTCCACAAAGTATTCGGTGTAGTTGCCGTCGGTGCGCACCACACGCAGGCGCAGGTCATAGCTACCAGCGGCCAGGCTGGTGGTGTCCCATAAGCCGAGTTGGGCATCGACAACGGCACGAATGCCATCGGCAAAGTAGATATAGTCGCTGGCCGGCGCATTGCTGGGTTTGTAGTGAAGTTCGTAGCGTTGGAATGTTTCATCGGTTGCGGTGCCCAGCACCGGCACAACGCCGTTCACGGTTGCGCCGCTTGTGGGCGAAGTAATGACGGATGTTTCTTGCGCCTGCACCGCGGCCGGCGTCATGGTTTGCCAGGCAACCCATAGCCCCAACAGAAGCAGGACGGGTAGCACAAAGGCAAACACAAGCGGCCCGCGGGCGCGCAATGCATGTGAATTCAGGTTCATCGGGGGAATCTCCTTACTATAGAATTTGAGCTTGATCCAGCAGACGATTGCATCATGTCATAGGCAGGGAACTCCCTCTTTCTCCAGGCTCTTTGTGAATTTCAGGAGTAACGATACGGGTTTGCGTGGGGCGGAAGCAGATGTCGAGTAATTGGCGAGCGCGCCTTCCACCCCGCTCAAACCCCGACTTTGCAACGGTCCATATCCGGGGAAAGTTCCAGAGATGGTTCCTCATTCCAGACGTTGTCAGTGAAATGTGCCCCGAATTACCCCTTATGCTTATGCCAGGGTAGATAGAAGCGTAGCATTCATGAATGTTAGCCTCTGGTTGTCCGCTCTACAGGAGAGATACGAAGACTTACGAAAAATACCGATAAAAAAAATAGCACAGAGGAGAAAACCAGATGGTCAACAGATGTAGGGGTTTGCGTGGGGCGGAAGCAGATCTCGCCAATGCAGCGAGATCTGCTTCCGCCCCACGCAAACCCCTACGGTAGATTTCGAGGAACGTTATAAACTGGTATTGTCTACGTCTTGTCTATTCGGTTAATTTTTAGTACACTAACCATATCCCCAAAATAAGTTGCGAAGCCAGTTGTACGCAATTTATTTTTTCCTGCCGTCGCCGCCTCATCACTCCTTTAGACGTACCTGCATGGTAAAGCGTCTGTTGGCCCGTACACAGTGTCGATTGGCTGTCCGCCAGTGGGAAGAGAAGCTGGAGGTCGCTTTACGTCTCTTCTGGCTAGGCGATTTCGCCGCCGCCGATGAGCTTTTCGGCCAACTGCTACGTCGGATCATCCCTTTCCTGGCGATCCTTGAAGCGCCCACAACGGTGGTTTCCTCACGTCGTGATCCTGCCACAGAACGCCTCTTCAGCATAGCAACGCAGATAGCTGTTGGGCGTTGGGCTGTCTCTTATGTGCAAAATGATCACGCTCCTCTCCCTCACCCACCACTTCCTCCCCATACGCCGGGCGCCGATCGTGCATTTCGGTTTATCGTCGATGTGCATCTCGCACGCTGTGACCTTTCCGGCCAGGCGCTGGTGGCTTATGCCGAGTTCCTCGATCGAGACGACGATCCGAAACGGCTGGCACGAATTGACGATTTGATGCAGAGCGCCACCCCCTCCCCTGCTGCGGAACGGGTGCTGCGCAAACTCTACGACCATTCCAGTGAGTACATTGCCAGCGGACGGCGTCTTTGCGCCTGGCTGATTCAGGGGGGACGACTCGCCGAAGCACGCAGCCTGGCCGAGCAACTATTCCGTCGCCATCCCACTGATGTTGCCTGTGCCGATCTGTTGGCCTACACCGCCGAAATGTCAAAGGAGTGGCGCATCGCCTGCGCCGCCTACAGCCGCGCCGACAATCCGTTACGCTCGGCTTTCATGGCCATGCTGGCCAATGATCCGCCGCTGCTCAGTGCCGCCGTGCAAGAATTGCCGGACGACGACTTGCACACGCCGCTTGGTTACCTCTGCGAAGGACGGCTCAACTACCAGCGCGGGAAACTGCGGCAGGCGTTGGATGCCTGGATCCTGGCTGTTTCGCCTGGCACGTCACAGGAGTTGGATATTCCACTGCTGGCGGCGCTGCGTTCGTTCGAAGAAGACCCATTTGCAGCGTTGCTGGAGATTCGCACTTTAGCCAAAGACCGGCTGCCCCCGGCGGCCCTGATCGCCCTGGGCTGGATTGCAGAACAGACCAAACGCCGTCCTCGCCGGCGCAAATCCGCCAAACAGAACGCCGAACCGACGGCAGCCGAGTCGCTGCGCCAGCTCTTGCTGGCGCGCTCCCCACAGGCGCTCGACGATCCGGACCATCCTTTTTTGAAAGCAGTCGCCAGCTCCGCCGCCATTGCCTTCCTGGCCGATGCCTCTGCCGACGAGCGCCCTGCCTTGCTGCGCTGGCTTGAACCGCCGCTGCGCGAGCAAGTTGAAGCCATTGACTATGCCTCAGAATCACGCTGGTTCGAAGCGCTGGCCACCCTGGGCGAAGACGTAGACAGCGACGGCGAGGTGACACTGCTCCATCGCCGGCTGGCGGGCAAAGCCCTGGCCCAAAGCCTACAGCAGCGCAACTGGCCTGCCACCCATCAGTTGCTCGACGATTGGCGCATGGTTTTGCACACAATTGTCTCGGTTCCAAACCTTGAGCAACGATTGCACCAGGAATTATGGGAGGCAGGAGACTATCCACTGTTGGCCCAGGAATTGATGCGTATACTCCTGGGTGACGATGCGCCCCCCGCCCTTGCCCAGGATTTCGACGAGCCAACGTTACGATCTCACCACAACGCCGCCATAGTCAACGGCCAACTGGCACAGTCGACCCACACAGTCGATAGCTGGCGGACGGCGATTGCGCATTGGGCTGTGGTCCTCTCGCACGGGGCCTACTGGCGTCGTTGGTATGATGAGCGCAGCGACCGCTATGGCGCCGGCGCCGAGACACTTGATCCAACACAACTTTCGGAACGCATCGGTCAACAGGTGGCCGAATTCTGGCAACGGGGCTATGCCCAAGAGACCAAGTTGCGCTGTTTGGCCCTGCTCTCTTGGGAATGGCAGAGCGTGCTGGCAATGCGTCGTCTGTTTCGGGCCGCGGCAGACGCCGGGGTTGCCCTGCCGCAACGTGTGCTGCGGTTGACCAGCCCAACGCTGATCCGTTTTTACGCCGCAGACGACGCCGAGCGCTTTTTAGCCGCCCTGGCCAAACTCAAGGTGACACCGGATGCGCGTACGTTGATCAAAGCCGCTTTTTCGCCCGAAGCCGAAATCGAGGCGCTGGTCAATGCCGGCCATTTTGATCTGGCGTTGACCCTAGGGCGCGTGCGTGGCCTGCCGGTGGAGCGGCTGCGTCCACTGGAAGCGCAGACCCAGCAGCAGGTGATCGATGAACTCTTCGCGCGCAGCGACGTCGATGGCGCGCTCCACCTCGCTGTAAATGCCTATCAGGAATTCGATGATGACGCGCTGGGCGAAAAGATCCTGGCCGATGCCGTAGTGCGATGGGCAACCTTAACCCTTGAACAAGGACAGCAGCAGAAGGTAATCCAGCGCCTGGTTGAACTCCAGACACGCTTCAACATCCTGCGCCCGGTCTGCCATCCTCTGCTTGCGCGTGCCTATCAACTAGAAGGGCAACGCCGCCTGAACCTGGGTGACCTCGACAACGCCCAGCTCGACTTGCTCAATGCCCTCCAATACGACAGTCAGAACACGCCAGTACGCGCCCAGCTTTCGTTGATCCACCACAACCGTGCTGTCGACGCCATCGAAGTTGGGCATCTGGACGACGCTCTTGCCGACGCCTCTCAGGCTATGCGTTACCTGGCCGATCCAGATACAGCCACCTTGCTGATCGACATCCACACCCGATTGGCGCGGGTTGAACTCCAGCGCGGTGAGTGGCAGGCCGCCCAGCAACATGCACAGGCGATCCTGGTCTACGCCCGCGACGGTGACGACATCAATCTATTTACAGAGTGTGTAAAGACGCTGCTGGCTGATTTCGTCAGCTACCGGCGGCAAGATCAGGCAGTGGCGTTGCTCGAAGGCGCCGCGCGCCTGCCTCACAATCGGGCCATCCTCGACATTGAGCACGCCCTGGCCTCGCTCCTCGTGCGTGTAATAGGAGGTCGGCGTGTCTGATATCGATCCACGCGACACTTACAAGCGGCTCAACCTCTCGCCCGACGTCGCCCAGGACGAGATTCGTCGTATCTACGTGCAGCTAAGGCAAAAACTGGATGGCGACGATCTGCGCCTGCTGCACGAAGCCTGGGAAACTTTGCGGTCTCCGCAGAACCGCGCGCGCGTAGACGCGTTGCTTCTGCAATCAGACCGAACGCCGCCAACGCTCGAAGAACTTCTGACCGAAATTTCGGCGACAGCCGATGTCGATGATTGGAACCAATTTGTCGATCAAGATACGCTCTTGCAGAGCGAGACGGCCCGGGTGACATCGCTGATCATCGACCGCACCTGGCTAGGACATGCCTACAGCACGCTGTTTACACGCGAAGCGCCGGTGGTGGAACAGCACCCCTTGCCACAAAGCACGCTGACGCCGGTAACCCGCGCCGCCCGCCCTGTGCAGGCGATAGAAGCTCCGGCTGTTGAGCGGCCTTTACCCCGATGGCGGCCAAGGTGGACGACGGCATGGGCAGGCGCAGCCTTGGCCGCACTGTTGCTCATCTTTGTGCTGGTGCGTGGCGCGGGCTTGGCAGGATCAAATGCAACGACGACACCGGTGGTATCGTCCTCTGCGCCACATGTTGCCATTGCAGCGTCGGTGGCCGCTTATGATGCGCCCAGCCGTTCTTTTATCATTCCTACCCCCACCCCATATGGTCAACGCCCCATTCTCGTGGTGCAGATAACGCCGCCGCCTGCCCTCACAGCGCCGATTACGTCGGCAGCGTTGATCGATCAACTGCGCCGGCGGCTTGAGCGCACCACCGAGGTCGTCGAAACCGATGAGACAGACTTTGCGCGTAGCATCGCCTTTGGCGCAGTAGAGCCGGCCCCCCTGCTGCCGGTTGCCTCCCCTGTGACGCTGCTGCCTTCATCGGTCAGCCCCCAGGCCACCCCGACTGCCTCATCTACTGCGTCATCTGTTGCCCAGCCCACCTCCGAACCTACACCAACGGCAACCGTTCCACCAACAGCCACACCAACAGCCACCCCCACCCCAACAGCCACACTCATCCCTGTTTTGGTGCAGAGCCGCACCTTCACCAATATTCGCAGTGGACCGGGTACTGAGTTCGATGTCGTTGAAATCCTCGAACCAGAGACCAGCCGCCAGGTCCTTGGACGAACAGCGAGCGCGGCCTGGCTGCTAATCGAAACCACAAACGGCGAAGGCGGCTGGATCTCGACAGCCGTCGTCGACATTGACGGCGACGTTGGGCAGATAGAGATCCAGGACTAGCTGTCTACAACCAGTGCCGGCCACAGGCCAGAGCCACTGCTCAAAGCATAGACAATTGGCCTGTGGCCGGCACTGGTTGTAGAGTATACCCTCACCCGCTCCCCTCTTGACCTCAAATCGACTCCATTGCATAATCGGAAGACCGACCCGCGTTGACGACGCTTCCACAGCAGCACAAGAAAGATCAGGCTCCGATGGTGCAACCGCAGGGCGATCCGCCCAAACACCCCGATGATGGCATATCATCTTCTTCGGCAAAAGATTCTTCGGCAAGAGAGGAGACCACACCTAATGCCCCCGGTCACAATTTCGTGGCCCGTTTGAACCTTCAGGAGAGAGCCACTGCCCCCCGCCCACCCTACGGCGAAAGCGGAATACAGGATGGCGCCCCAGGTATGGGCGCCGTACAACGCTCACGACAGCGGACGTCCGGTCGTTCCAGAGTGCAGACGCCCCAAGTGCTGATCCTCGGCTTTGCCCTGATGATTCTAGTCGGGACGCTGCTCCTACGTTTGCCCGCCGCTTCGGCCACCGGCGAACCCATCTCCTGGGTAGATGCACTCTTCACATCGACCAGCGCCATCACCGTCACCGGGCTGACGGTTGTGAGCACCGCCAACACCTTTTCATTTTTCGGTCAAGTGGTGATCTTGATTCTTCTCCAGGTAGGCGGCATCGGCTTTATCTCGTTCAGCGTGCTGCTCTTCCGGCTGATCGGGCGACGTGTGACGCTCAACGAACGGTTTATTGTGCAGCAGACGCTGGGCATGCAGGGAAGCGGCGGAGTCGTACAGCTTGCCCTTTTTGTCCTCTTTATTACTGTCACGGTGGAACTGATCGGCGCTTTCCTGCTCTGGTTACGCTGGCGCACAGTGCTCCCCGACGGCGAAGCCTTCTGGTATGCGATCTTCCATGCCATTAGCAGTTACTGCAACGCCGGCTTTGATCTCTTCTCAGGCACCGATCGAGGTATCCTCTTCGGTTTTGGGACAGACTATTACACGCTGGCGGTTATGGCCATGCTGATCATGCTGGGCGGTTTCGGCATTGCGATCCATTATGACGTGGCCAGCTATTTCCGCGGTGATCGCTCGCTTTCGCTCAACACACGCATCAATTTGCTGCTCACACTGGTGCTGACCGTTGTCGGCGTCGCCCTGATGATGATGGATCGCAAGATGTACAATGATGTGCTGGCCCACCTGTCATGGATGGAACAGTTGGCCGTGAGCACCTTCACCATCATCTCATCGCGCACCGCTGGGCTAACCATTCTGCCCATCGAAAATCTGAGCGAATCGACACAATTGATCATCATGTTGTGGATGTTTATCGGCGCCGCGCCTGCCAGCATGGGCGGCGGCATCAGCACGAGTACCCTTGGTGTGCTCATCATTGCCGTCATTGCCACCGCCAGAGGACGCAGCACCGCCGTTGGTTTTGGTCGCACGTTGCCGGCAGAAACGATCTCCAAAGCCGTAGCCATTATGACGGTGAGTACGCTGCTGGTAACCGTCATGACGATGACTCTAGCGTTTACCGGCAACGGAAATATCTTTCGTGAAGGATTTGAAGTGGTTAGCGCCTTTTCAAATACAGGCTACACACTGGCCTTCACCAGCGAACTCGACACACTGGGCAAGCTGCTCATCGCCTTCACCATGTTTTGGGGACGGCTGGGGCCGCTGACCATCGTTGTGGCGCTGGCCGAAAGCGAACAGCCCAGCCTGGTCCACTACCCCGAAGAGCCTGTCATCCTGGGTTAGCCTGCGCCATCTCACAGAAAGGAGTCGAACATGTCCAATGCGCCGCTGCCGGTGGTACAGAGCATTCCCCACGGCGGGCTGGCCATCGCGGACGAGGTGGCCGCCTCTCTCGCCATCAACGAAGTGACCATCTACAATGAATGCGATTTGTGGGTGGATCAACTCTTCGATTTTGATCACCCGGATCTGCTCACACTACGACCGCCGGGGCAAACAACCGCTACGCTGGGAAAGGCCGACCTCTCTATCGCACGTGTCTTAATCGACGGCAACCGTCCGCCCGACTCGCTCGACGATCCTGACGGCGTGGTCAAGACGCAGACCAGCTATGGCGATCCGATCTACCGCGATCCCATTGATCGGGAGATGCAAATCGCTTTGCGCGACCGCTACTGGCAGCCCTTCCACAACCAGATTGACAGCCTTCTCCACGCCAATGCCGGGCGCACACTGCTTTTTCTCGACTGTCACAACATGGCGCAGCGCGGCCCCGCTGCCTACCACGATCCAGGCAAAGTGCGGCCTGCCATCTGCATCGCCAACTTCGGCGACGCCGACGGTGAAGCGGTGGGAGATCGTCCGCTAAGCGCGCCGGCATGGTTTGCACGTCAAGCCGCCCGCATCGCGCAGCCGCTCTTCGCCGACCTGCCGTTGCTTGAACCCAACCCCGAACCCACACCAGTCGTGGCGCTTAACCGCCCCTACGCCGGCGGTTATATCCTGCGCAAATATGTCGATGAAGCATACCAGCGCAGCCTTCCCGGCAACCGGCGTTATGTTGGGTTGATGGTGGAGATCAACCGGGGTCTTTTTGTGGGCAATCAGCACACAGACACACCGGTGCGCCCACCCAACCAAGAACGGATCGCCGCCGTGCGGCTACGTCTCTACCGGTGGTTGACGTCTGTTGTTGCTCTGCTCGAAGAGAGAGCACAACAAGGAGAGCTATGGAGTCAGGAGTTCCCCGAATGAGCGACGAACACAACGATTGGCTCACTTTCGCCCAAGAAGTAGCAATAGAGGCAGGCCAGATTGAATTGCGCTACTTCCGGCGCAGCCATGCCCGCCGCAAAGCAGACGGCACCCTGATTACAGAGGCCGACGAGCAAGCCAACGCCTTTATCGTCAATCAACTGCGGCGCCACTTCCCCGACCACGCCATCTTGAGCGAAGAGGGTAACACTGTCTACGATCCCACCAAACGCTATACCTGGGTCATCGATCCTTTGGACGGCACCACCAACTTTGCGCGCGGTATGATCATCTGGGGTGTTTCAATTGGTTTGTTGTGTCAAGGAAGCCCGCTGCTTGCTCTATTGCATTTCCCTTTGCTACACGAAACCTATCGCGCCCAAAAAGACAAGCATGCATTTTGCAACGACGAAGTGCTTGAACTCGACCCTGGCGCCACCATCGACAACCAGCAGATTATTGCGCTGTGCACACGCAGCCGCCGCCGTTTTCACATTGACACACCTCTGAAGGCGCGTATGCTGGGCAGCGCTGCCTATCACCTGCTGACAGTTGCCACCGGCGCAGCACTGGGTGGTCTGGAATGCACCCCCAAAGTGTGGGATTTGGCAGCCGCCTATCTCGTATTGACGGAAGCCGGTGGTGTTGCGGCCTATATGGACGGCAGCCCTGTCTTCCCCCTACCCCCCACCCCACGTGACTACGCGTCAGACGCCAGGCCACTCCTTGCCGCCGGCTCACCACAAATCTTTGCGCAACTACAACAGAGCATTCGCCCACTTGCGTAAGTTGCTGGTCAGATAGGGCGCTGTTTGTCAAAACATCTGTTTTCGGACAGAATGGGTTTACTTTGATTGGTTTCTCTTTTGACTACACGAAACATTTCTCGGGAAAGGATACTCAGGCGCATGGAAGCGAAGAAGGTTGAGGTTCTTGTCGTCGGCGCCGGTGTGAGCGGTCTTGCTGCGGCCTGCTCGCTACGCCAGGCCGGGCATGATGTCCTCGTGGTGGACAAAGGCCGCAGTGTCGGCGGACGCATGGCCACACGTCGCATTGGCGCGGGTATCGCCGATCATGGCGCTCAGTACTTTACCGCTCGTTCCAAGGAGTTTGAACAACAGATCGACCGCTGGATTGATGAAGGACTGGTCTACTTGTGGGCAATGGGCTTCAGCACAGGCAGCCTCACCCAAAACGATGCTGTCGGCCATCCTCGCTACGCTGTGCACGGCGGCATGAACCAACTCACCAAACACATGGCGGCGGGGCTGAATGTTGATGTCGATGTGCGCATTGAGCGCCTGCAAGTGATAGACGGGAAGTGGCAGGCCGAAAGCGAAACGCAAAGTTACCTCGCCGATGCGGTTATCCTCACACCGCCGGTACCGCAGTCGCTGGCGCTGCTCGACGCTGGCAAGGTGACACTCGCCCCAACCGACCGCGCAGCCCTGGACAAGATCACCTACTCGCCCTGTATTGCCGGCATGTTCCGCTTCGACGGAGAGTTGACCATCCCTGCCCCCGGCGCGATTCAGCGCCCGGCCAACACCATCCCCTGGATTGCCGACAACCAGCAGAAAGGCATTTCGCCCGACGAAAAAGTGGTGACGCTGCATGCCGATCCCGACTATAGCCGCCGCTACTGGGATGCACCGGAAGTGGAGATCATTGAAACGATGCGTGCATACTTGCAGCCCTATATGCTCCCCAACACGCGATTGGTGGAGTCTCAGATCAAGCGTTGGCGCTACTCTTTCCCAGAGACGCTTTATGCAGAACCAGCCTTATTGGCGGCATCGCTGCCGACGCTCGCATTCGGCGGCGACGCTTTTGGCGGTCCGCGTGTTGAAGGCGCCTACCTTTCAGGGCTGGCGCTGGCCAGAGTGGTGAGCCGGTCGCTGGCCACAAGAGCATGACGCGATTCAAAAATCCCCCATTCAGAAGGTGACAAACTATGTCTACCCACCCGATTCCAACCATTGTCGTTATGCACGGCGATCAGACCGGCGAAGAGTTATTGGCTGAGTCGCTGCGTGTGCTCGATCCTGAGGTGACGCGATCACAGATTCACCTGGAGCATTATGATCTGAGCCTTGATCAGCGGCGCAAAACCGACAATCAGGTGGTCTACGATGCAGCAAAGGCAATGGTGCACAGTGGTTTTGGCTTGAAGGCTGCCACGATTACGCCGGAGCAAAGCGACGACGTGGGCAGCCCCAATGCGATCCTGCGCAGTGAAGTCGACGGCAAGGTGATCGTCCGCACAGGACGCCGCATCCCCGGCGTGCGCACAGTGGCCGGCGTCTTTGCGCCGATTACGGTGGTGCGCATGGCGGTAGACGACGCCTACGGCGCCACCGAATGGCGCAAAGATGAAAACGGCGACGAGTGGGCCTTCCGCACCGAAAAGATCAGCCGCAGCACCTGTCATGCCGTGGCGGAGTACAGCTTTTACCGGGCGGCCCGTTCCGGCGCCAAGGTCTTCGGTGGCCCCAAGTACACCGTATCGCCGGTTTACGAAGGCATGCTCAAAGAAGAGATGGACGCGGCCGCCAAACGTTACCCCCACGTCCGCTACGAGCCACAGTTAATCGACACCACCTATGCCCTGCTCCTGCTTCAGGACGGCGAAGGCCTGGTCATCCCCACGTTGAATCGCGACGGCGACTGTATGAGCGATCTCGTGTTGCAGATGTTCGGCACCATTGCCAGCGCCGAGTCGCTGCTGCTCTCATTCGATGCCAATTTCCATGTGAAGACGATTATGGCCGAAGCGCCCCACGGCACGGCGCCTTCGCTGCAAGGGAAGAACATTGCCAATCCCATGGCGATGATCCTGGCGTGTGCTGCATTGCTGAAGCAGATCGAGAGCAAAGAATCGGATTTGGCGGCGCGTGCCATCCGCGAAGCGATGATGGAGGCTGTTCACGAGGGGGTGCGCACGCCCGATATTGGCGGGCACGCCACCACCAGCGGCTTCACCGACGATGTGATTGAACGGACAAAGCGCAAACTCGATATCTGGGCAACAATGGGAGGATGATTGCAGTACTAAGTAAACCCCGCATAAACACGGATGGTCGAATCACCCAAACATAGCACAATAGTAAGGCAATTATGTAGCCTACTTTGATGCCTTTCGTATGAGAGAGTATATTCAATAGTAATTTTCGTTTTCGCCAGGGGAGCGTGCAATTCGACGTCAAGTCCCCGCAATTTCCTATGCGAAGACAGAAATTTAGATCGTACGAATCTCTGCTGTGTGTAATGTAGCCCCGAAAGGGGAAATGGTATGTCCACACCGTTTGAATCATCATCCTACATTCTCATCGTCGACGATGAACCGCTTCACCGGCGGCTGATTGGTGTTATGCTCAAGCGCGCCGGCTACGTGATTGACACCGCCAAAGACGGGCGCGAAGCACTGTTGAAAATCCGCATGCACCGTCCGATGACGATTATCCTCGACCTGGAAATGCCTGAGCTATCTGGTTTGGAACTACTGGCGAAGATGGCGCAGGATCCGGCGCTGAGCAAGATTCCAACCATTGTGGTCAGCGCCAACAGCGACAAGCCCGAAGCAAGGACACTGCTGGCACGTTACTATACTTTCGTCGATGTCATTCAGAAACCCTTTTTGCAGACGCACTTGCTGGAACGGGTGCGACATGCCCTTCCCCCTACTCCTCCTCTGCGCAATGGATTTGCACACAATCATATGGCTGATTAAGCTTCTATAATCAAGGACATCCCAACCAGGGATGTCTTTTTTTGTGTTTCAGGTGCGCGCCTCTGGTTCGGTTGATTTTCAACAGTTGGGTATAATGGCTTGCCGGGAGACGGCATCAATATCAACAGAACGGCATGCAAAGAGCGGCAAGGAGCAGTGGGAGCGATGGCCCGCACAGCGAGGAAGGCAAAGACAATTGCAGAGAGGCAGAAACCCAGCGCCAGCTATGCCGGCCTCAAACGACGTATTGTGGCCTTCGCCTACGATTACGTTTTGATTGCCATCTATATCGGTCTGCTGGCGGGAGCAGGATTGGTTGCGGACGCGCTAGGACGTCCTTTGGCGTGGTTGTTTGTGGATCCGCTGTCGAGTGACCTCAGCGCCTTTGTGCTGCTGATCTTGCCCGTCATCGTCTATTTCGGCTGGCAGGAAGGTTCTGCCCGGCAGAGCAGTTGGGGGAAGCGGCGTGTGGGGCTGCGTGTCACCGATGCCAGGGGGCAGCCCATCGGCTATCGTCACGCATTTGTGAGGAACACACTGAAGTTCGTCCCCTGGCAGATGGCGCACACCGGGATCTTTCAGCTCTCTTTCGCCGGAGATGGCCCGGTGATCTGGGGCTACCTCTGGCTGGCTGCTGCCTATGGGCTGGCCATCGTCTACGCTGTTGCCATCTGGCGTCGGCCTGATCACAGGGGTTTGTACGACGTGTTGGCAGGAACAGCCGTGATTTTGCCCAATGAGTTCAACCAACCACAGATCGGGAAAAGCAAATGAGCCAATCAGTTTCACTGCGAACAGATCATCTGGTCTATGCCGTGCCAAATTTGGCGGAGGCGATAGAGCGCATTGCACAGGAGTGGGGTGTCCGCCCGGTGGTGGGAGGAAAGCACCCCAGCGGCACCCACAACGCCCTGCTGGCTTTAGGTGCGCACACCTATCTCGAAATCATTGCGCCTGACCCTGAACAGGTCGGGGCGCGTGGACGTTCCTTTGGGTTGGATCAGGCGCCTGCATCCCCTGTGCTGGTGACATGGGCGGCGGCCACCACGGATCTCGATGTCACCCTGACGCAGGCGCGCCAACGTGGCTACGATCCTGGCGCGACGATGCAAGGTGCGCGCAGTCGCCCAGATGGCGTCCAACTGGCGTGGCGCTCTACGCGCATTGCCGCGTGGCCGCCGCCGGGCGATGGGGTGGTGCCGTTTTTGATTGAGTGGGGAAAGGGGACGCCCCATCCGGCTGGAGATTCTCCACAGGGCTGCCGCTTGCTGTCACTGCACGCCGTGCACCCGTCGGCAGCCCAGGTGACGGATATGCTCAACGCCCTGGGGTTGGATCTGCGGGTTGAAAACGGTGACACGCCGGCCCTGATTGCACAGATTGAGACGCCGATGGGGGTAGTCGAAGTGAGGTGAGGCGGATGGCGGATTGCGGTGTTTACCCGCAATCCGCCATCCGCCACCCATCAAAAACTTAGCTTTTTAAACCCTTCCGCGTAGGTAAATCCCGCTGTTGCTTCTCCGCCATCTTCGGCGACCTTGCGTGTCCGTTCACGCAGGCGCTCGTCGAGCTTCGCCCGGTCTTCGCCCACCTGGCTTACATGACAGGCCAGCGCATCGATACGTTTGTCGATGGTCGATGTGATGTCCTCATAGTGATCAACGTGATCCGTCCAGAAGAGATAGGCTTCTTTGACGCGCCAGGGTTCTTCGCCATTGGTCAACTGCTCTGGGAAGATGTTCCACTCACGGGCGGCCCAGAGTGCATCCAGGGCAGCTTGCCCGGCAGCGCGGTGATCAGGCGCCAGTTGGTAGAGACGCCACGGATCAATGGCGAAGACGATGTGCGGCTTGTGGCGACGGATAATGTCGGCAAGCTGGCGGCGCAGAAACATACTGTTTTCTAGCAAGCCGTCTGGGTGGCGCAGGAAAATGACATGTTGCACGCCAAGGATCTGGTTGGCGGCGCGCTGCTCGTGCTCGCGGCGGTCGGCCAGTTTGTCGGGGCGCAGTGTGTGATCATGGCTGCCCTTGTCGCCGCTGGTGAGGAGCAACAGTGTGATCTCTTTACCTTGTTCGGCCATTTTGGCAATCGTACCGCCACAGCCGAACTCCATGTCGTCGGGATGGGCCGCGATGACCATCACACGGCTGAGGGGCTGGGATTCTTCTGTCATCTTATCTCCTTCATCAATCGTAACGATACAGGTGACGTGCCGTAGGGGTTTGCGTGGGGCGGAAGCCGACGTCGTTTCATTGGCGAGCCATCCTTCCGCCCCACGCAAACCCCTACGTGAATCGGGTGAGGGTCCACCGCGGGTTGCACTCGCGGTTGACGTACGAGCGGGGATATTTGCCGTCGGCCATCTGGATCACCATTTCCACCGAAAGACGCCAGGTAGCTTCAACCGATTCATCGGAGACGCCTGCCGTGTGCGGCGTGACGACGATGTTGTCGAGGGTGAAGAGGGGGTTGGCGGCGGGGCTTGGCTCCTGCTCAAAGACGTCAAGCCCGGCGCCTGCGATCCAGCCTTCGGTGAGGGCGCGGTAAAGGGCGGCCTCGTCGACAATCGGTCCACGCGCGGTGTTGATGAGGATGGCTGAAGGCTTCATCAGCTTCAGTTCGCGCTCACCAAAGAGATGATGGGTCTCAGCCGTAAGCGGTGTGTGGATCGACACCACATCTGATTGCGCCAGGAGTTCGTCGAGTGTCGCCGATTTGGCGTTGTACTGGGCAAGCGTGGCGGCGTCGACATAGGGGTCGAAGACCAACACGTTAAGATCGAAACCGCTCAATTTGCGGGCCAGTTGGCGCGGGATGTGACCAAAACCGAGCAGGCCAAGGGTACGGCCGGCCAGATGCCATTCGGGCAGGGCCTGGCCGCGTTTTGACCAATCGCCGTTGCGGGTGATGCGATCCTGTGCAACGATGCGCCGCCCAACGGCAAAGATCAGGGCGATGGTGTGATCCGAGACAGGTCCATTGTGGGCAAGCGGCGTATTGCACACCAACATGCCGCGAGCCGTCGCCGCATCGACATCAATCACATCGACGCCACTGCCCGATCGGATAATGGCGCCACAGCGGGTTAACAGATCAAGATTGTTGCCGCGCGCCAGGCGGCTACCACCGTAGATCCAGAGCACGTCGGCGTCGGCGGCCACACGCTGTAGATCCTCGATGGTGGCGCACGGTTCAAAGATAAAGTCAATATCGGCGGCAGTCAGCTCTCCCGGCACCCAACTTGGCACCTGTTCAGGCGTCTTGTCGATGAGAGCTACCTTGAAACGTCCCATATGCAATTTTTCTCCTCTTCGTGATGTAGCAGGTTTCGTGATGTAGCAGGTGGGGAACTTTAGCGGTTTACCTTGGCCAATTCCACATCAATTTCACGCTGTTGGCCTTCTTTTACAATGCCACTTTCTACACAATTAGACAAGATAGCGAGCGGCGCGTGATGTATAGAATCTATGGAACGCGACCGTTCAAATAAAACAAAACGGCGCCTGTGTTGGTCAACACAGACGCCGTTTGCTTGTCAAAAGCTCAGAAACTCGGTTACTGGCGCGCCCTTCGCCCAATCCACAGGCCAATCACAGTCGCGACCACAAGCACAGTTGCCAGTGGGAACCAGGGAATTCCCGGCATCGGTGCGCCTGTGATGGGTAGTACATCTGGCGGCACAGGGGTGGCTGTAGGGGCAACCGGTTCGGGTGTTGGCGTATTGGTTGCTGCCGGCGCTGGTGTGTTGGTTGCCGCCGGCGCCGGTGTATTGGTGGCGGGGGGGGGCGGTGTATTGGTGGCCACCACACTGGTGGGCTGCGTAACCACTGTATTGGTTGGCACCGGCGTGTCTGTAGGCACAGGTGTGTTGGTTGGCACAGCCGTATTCGTCGGCAGAGGCGTATTTGTCGGCAAGGGTGTATTGGTAGGCACAGGCGTATTCGTGGGGACAGGTGTATCGGTAGGTATGGGTGTGCTGGTGGGCGGTTCAACGGTAGGCGTTAGAACCAGCAACAGTGAAGCCGAAACACCTCGCGGCGCAGCCGCCAGCATGGCCAACAACATGATGGCACCCAATCCTAAAGCGAACCGGCGGGACCGATAGGACATTGCATCTCTCCTGAATGACTACAAAGGTCGATTAGATAAGATTTACCAACTATTTAAGTAGAAGGAAACGCAAATCGTTTACACATCGTAGCAGGTGTTACTGTAATTGACAAGTGAATTTTCACTTACAATTCCACTTGCGTACCCAGCTCCACGACGCGATCGGCAGGCAGGCCGAAGAAATCAGTCGCGCTGCGGGCGTTGCGGCTCATCAGGCCGAAAAGGCGCTCTCGCCAAATTGCCATACCACGGCGTCCAGTGGCATAGAGCTGTTCACGTCCTAAGAAGTATGTCACCTCGTCCAGGTCAAGATCAACCCCGTGCGAATGCACCAACACCAGATCACGTGGAATATTCGGCGTCTCCATAAATCCGTAAACCAGCACAACCCGTGAAAATCCCTCGCTGAGGCGGTTGACAATTACTCTTTCCTGGCGCGGCACATAGGGCTGTTCAATCGTGCGCACCGAAAGAAGGATCACCTGCTCGTGCAGCACACGGTTGTGGCGCAGATTGCGTAGAAGGGCGGGCGGCGTCATCACCGGATCGCTGTACATAAAAACAGCGCTCCCGGGCACACGAACGATTTCTTCACTTTCGATCTGCTCTATGAAATCTTGGAAAGGTAGAGCACTGGCGCGCAGCCGATCACCGAGGATCAGGCGGCCGCGCTTCCACGTGGTCATCAAGAGAAAGACAAACGCGCCCACAGCCAGTGGGAACCATCCTCCCGCCGGAATCTTGAGCAAATTCGCTCCCCAAAACGCCGCATCGATTACAAGGAAAAATCCCGATACCACGATAGCAAGCCACAAAGGCCACTTCCATCGCTCATGCTGCACCACAAAAAGCAGGATTGTTGTCACCACCATGGTGGTTGTCACGGCCATCCCATACGCAGCGGCCAGGTTGCTGGAACGCTGAAAAGAAAGCACCAGGGAGACACAGGCCAGCATCAGAATCCAGTTAATTGTGGGAATGTAAATCTGCCCAAACTGCCGCTGTGAGGTATGGCGGATTTCTAGACGAGGCAGATAACCCAGGTGCACCGACTGCATGGCCAGGGAAAAGGCGCCGGTAATCAGCGCCTGCGACGCGATGACGGTAGCCGAAGTAGCGATCACAACCACTGGGTAGAGCGCCCACGCAGGCGCCATCCGGTAGAACGGGTTGGCGACTGCCTCGGGTTGTGCGAGCAACAATGCCCCTTGGCCAAAATAATTCAGCATCAGGCAGGGCAACACCACCACAAACCAGGCAAGCTGAATAGGCAATTTACCGAAGTGCCCCATATCCGCATAAAGCGCCTCCCCGCCGGTGACCACCAGAAAAACCGACCCCAGCACAGTGAAGCCACTGAAGCCGTTGCGGGCAAAAAACTCATACCCCAACACTGGGTTCACGGCGACCAGCACATCTGGGCGTTGCAGAATCCAATAAAGCCCTAAAGAGGCCAGGGTGAAGAACCATAACAGCGTCAATGGGCCAAAGACGCGTCCAACGCGCTCGGTGCCACGGCTCTGAAAAAGAAAAAGCCCCACCAGAATCACGATTGTGATTGGGATGACGTAGGGTGCAAAGAGCGGTGTCGCCACTTCCAATCCTTCCACAGCCGAAAGGACTGAAATCGCCGGCGTAATCATGCCGTCGCCGTAGAGCAGCGCAGTGCCAAAAAGACCGAGCAAAATCAGCAGCCAACGCCGGCTAAAGCGGCGTACACCATTCTGCGGCGCCACCAATGCTGTCAAAGCCAGAATGCCTCCTTCGCCTCGATTGTCGGCGCGCATCACAAAGAGCAGGTATTTCACCGTGATCACAAAGATCAAAGACCAAAAGATCAACGAGAGGATGCCGAGCACGTTTTCTGGCGTTACGGACAGCCCATGCTCTTCGTGGAAAGATTCGCGAAACGCATAGAGCGGGCTTGTACCAATATCACCATAGACGACACCTAAAGCACCCAATGCCAAAAAGAGCAGCGCTTTACCGTGTCCACCCGGCGCAGCGTGGCCATGTACATCTGAGTTATCCGAAAGAACGGAAGGTTTTGAGTTCGGTGATTGCATAAGTGATTCCCTAAAAATTCATCAAATAGATTGCTTCAAAAGCGCGCGATTAGAACATTACACAAGAGAATAATGTTAGCAGAGACGGGCACAAGATGCACATGTCTAAAAGTATCTTCAAAAAAGACATTATTTATCGACAACTGCTTGACACGCCAAATGGAATTGACAACCTACAGATTGGTAGGTTAAAATCGAGTCGTACAATCTTTGTCCAAGTAGCGTGTAAATCTTTGGAGCAGTAATCAATTGTAGTGTTGTGCGAAAAATCTAGACACGGGAACTCATGTGTTCAGGGAGAGATAAATATGTCTGTGACTACACGATATAAAAGCGAGACAAAAACTGAGTTACCCGGCGTCTTGACGCGGCGCGACATGCTGGCACTGTGGGGCGGCATTGCCTTTAGCGTCATCTTCACAGGCATTATCTGGCTTGTGGGCGGTCGACTTGACCGAATTGAACTACTCCCTGACAGTGGTATGACCTGGTATTACTGGCAACTGCCTGAGCCTACTTTCTGGAGCCGGGCCACAGCCTGGGGCTTCTACCTTGCCCACCAATTTGCCATCTGGGGATTGATCTACTACGCCCAGTCGGTGAAGAAACTTCGTTATACCGACGGCCTGCACAAGGTCAATGTGATGGCCCTGGCCGCCAATGCCTTCTTCATCACCCTGCACCTGGTGCAAACGCACATCTGGTACGATGGCCTCGCCCAAGATGTGTCGATCTTCACCTCGCAAGGTTCGGTGATCGTGCTCCTGGTGTGGGTGTTGCTCATGGAAAACAACCGTCGCGGCCTCTTCTTCGGCAAGAAAGCACCCATCTCTAAAGAGGTGATCCGCTTTGCCAAGGAATATCACGGCTATTTCTTCGCCTGGGCCACCATCTACACCTTCTGGTACCACCCCATGGTCAGCACGCAGGGCCATTTAATCGGCATCTTTTACACCTTCCTGTTGATGCTTCAGGGCAGCCTCTTTTACACCCGCGCCCACGTCAACCGCTGGTGGACTTTTACATTAGAATTCATGGTGTTGATCCACGGCACGCTGGTGGCTGTGATGCAGGGCAACGGCATCTGGCCCATGTTCTTCTTTGGCTTTGCCGGCATCTTTGTGATCACACAGATGCACGGGCTAGGACTTTCACTGCGTGTCAAGTCGATTCTGCTGTCGATTTTTGTTGGGCTGGTGGTGCTCGTCTACAGTGACCGTGGCTGGGTGCAGATGAATGAGATTATCCGCATTCCTATGATCGACTATGTGTTGGTCTTTGTACTGGCCGGCATTTTTTGGGTGGGCTTGAAGGTAGCGGAAAAGGTGCGGGCGCGGCGAGAGGCGATCCGCGTCTAGCTGCACACTTTGCCATCACGATGAGGACAACACGCCGTGATCGATCCGAATAACCGCCCACCTGCCGTTACACCTGTCCAGGCGTGGATTCTGGCCGCCCGCCCCAAGACGCTGCCCGCCGCGCTGACGCCTGTGCTGGTGGGGACGGCGTTGGCGCTCCACGACGGCGTCTTTGATCTGCTGCCGGCGCTGGCGGCGGCGCTGGGCGCCTTGCTGCTCCAAATCGGCTCGAACTTCGCCAACGATTATTTTGATTACTTCAAAGGCGCCGACACGCCCGAACGGCTCGGCCCGACACGGGTGACGGCAATGGGCTTGATCTCGCCGGCGGCGCTGCGCTGGGGAATGGTGGCCGTCTTCGGGCTGGCGGTGTTGGTGGGCGTTTACCTGCTGCTGGTGGGTGGCTGGCCGATTGTCGCCATCGGCGTGGCCTCGATTCTGGCCGCCTTGCTCTACACCGGCGGCCCTTTCCCCTTCGGCTATTACGGGCTGGGCGATCTCTTTGTCTTTATCTTTTTTGGGCTGGTGGCTGTTTGCGGCACCTACTACGTGCAGGCGCTGAGCCTGAACTGGGCTGTGGTGCTGGCGGCTGTGCCACCCGGCCTGCTGGTGACGGCGATCCTGGTGGTGAACAACCTGCGCGACATTGACACAGATCGCAAAGCAGGCAAACGTACGCTGGCCGTTATGCTGGGCCGCAACGGCACACGCATCGAATATCTGCTGTTGCTCACCCTGGCCTACATACTGCCCTTGTTTCTCTGGCTCTTTTTTGGCTTCCACTGGCTGGTGCTCCTACCCTGGCTGACTTTTCCGCTGGCCATGCGCTTGATGACACAGATTCGCAACGAAGTTGGCCGTCCTCTGAACAAGGCGCTGGCAGGCACCGCGCAGTTGGGTCTCCTCTTCAGCATCGCCTTCTCAATTGGTCTACTCTTTTGAAGCTACCGTACAAAAAAGATAGCCCCTCTCTGCTAAAGTGAGACCGCAGTCCGCTTTGTAACCAATCCAAACAAGACCTTTGCACCGTACACGGTTACAGGAAGCCGTTTTGGTTGCACTCTCGTCTTGGCCGCTTCCAGGACGGTTAACCACGTGTGTCTACGAAGAGAGACCGAACAGGAGACAATGCATGGAAGCTAACAAACGCATGAACCGCATAGAAGTGATGAATCTGGTGACGTCATACCAGCTTGGCCACATCAGCCGCCGCCAATTTACACGGCGTGCGCTGTTGGCCGTGGGGAGCATGGGTGTGGTCAACATGCTGCTGGCTGCTTGCCAGGCAGTGCCGATCAATGCGCCGGCGCCGACGTTGATTACACCGCCGCCTGCCGCCGAAACACCGGAAGCCGCCGCAGAGCCGACAGCAGCCGCCACCGAAGAAGCAGTGGAAGAATCAACTCGCGCCGGCGAGATGATCACCTACCCCGATCGTGACGGCGAAGAGTTGACCGGCTACCTGGCTCGCCCTGCCGGCGACAGCCCCGCGCCGGCAGTCATCGTCATTCAGGAATGGTGGGGCCTTAACGACCACATTAAAGATCTGGCCGATCGCTTTGCCGCGGAAGGGTTTGTGGCGCTCGCCCCCGATCTTTACAAGGGACAGATTGCCACCGAACCCGATGAAGCGCGCAAACTGGTAATGGAACTCGACATGATGGAAGCCGTGGCCGAAATCGACCAGGCGATGGCCTTCCTCCTTGAACAGGAGTATGTGGCGGGCGATAAGGCAGGCGTGGTTGGCTTCTGCATGGGCGGTGGATTGGCGTTGCAGGCTGCTGTAGCCAGTGAGCGCGTCGGCGCCTCGGTGCCCTTCTACGGCACGCTGTTGGAGCCGGAACAGGCGGCGCAGGTGAAAGCACCGGTACAGGCCCACTACGGCACCGCCGACCGCTTCGACCTGGCCGCGCTGGAAGAAATGGGCCAGATCATCGAAGACGAAGCCGGCCAGCCCAGCGAAGTCTACATCTACCAGGACGCGCCACACGCCTTTATGAACGACAGCGCCGACAGCTACCGCCCCGACGCGGCAGCCGAAGCATGGGAACGCACATTGAGTTGGTTACGCACCCACCTGGGCTAAACTTCTCGGCAGGCACAAAAAGAGGTCGCCGAGCAGAGGCGGCCTCTTTTTATGCCTGCCAATCATAGACAAAAGCAGTGCAAAAACCAAACAAAACACAGACAATAGGAGATTTTTTACAGTGAAAACAACAAATCTAGATAAAATTCAGATCAGGGATCTAATGGTGCGTGGGATCCTGGGTATCAACCCCGACGAACGCAAAAATCGCCAGGACATTCTCATCAATGTGACGCTGTGGGCTGATACCCGCGCCGCCGCGGTCAGCGACAGCATCGAAGACGCCGTCAACTACCGAACCATCACAAAGTCAATCATCGCCCATGTTGAAGAAGGCGCGCCGATGCTGGTGGAACGGCTGGTGAGCGAAATCGCCAAAATCTGTTTCGACGCCGACAGCCGGATCGAAGCTGCCGAAGTCAGCGTAGAAAAGCCCACCGCCCTACGCTTCGCCCGTTCCGTTGGCATCACCATTTACCGCACACGTGCCGAATTCACAAACGCTTGAGCCGATCATATCCGTCTACCCCTGCGTGCAAACGTGGAGACCATGTCGTGAACGAAAAAAATGGGGCCGAAGCACCCAGCGTGGCGCTGGTCCTGCTGGGCAGCAACATTGAACGCGAACGCAATCTGCCCGCTGCACTGGAAAGGCTGCGCCAACACCCACAGTGGCGTGTCACCGCCACCAGCGCTATCTACGAAAGTGCGGCTGTCGGCGGCAACGGTCCGCAGCCAATCTTCTGGAATGCGGCAGTCTGTCTGGAGACATTCCTGGCGCCGGCGGAACTACGGGCGGAGTTGCGCAAGATTGAAGCGGACATGGGCCGCCGGCGCAGTGCAGACAAGTTCGCGCCACGCCCAATTGACATGGACATCGCACTTTTCGACGACTGCGAAATCAGCATTGAAGGCAGCCTGATCCCCGATCCTGACATTGTGCGCCATGCCCATGTGGCGGCGCCCCTGGCCGAGATCGCCCCCCATCGACTTCACCCCAGCAATGGGTTGACGCTGAGCGCCATTGCCGAAAGGCTGGATCGCTCGCATTTGTCCGTGATTCATGCAGCACCCTCACCCCAATGGTGATAGAAAGAGATCCACACATGGAAATGCAGACAGTTCCTCTCAACGGCAATAACAAAGGTCGGAAAAATGGTCATCGCAATGGCTATGCGAATGGCCAACATCAAAATGGACACAGTCATCCAGTCCCCGAAAAAGCAGCATCTGCCGAACATTATGATCCAGCCTTTGAAGCGCTGGTGGAACAGATGTTGGTGCGCCTGGGCGAAGATCCCACCCGCGACGGCCTTCAGCGCACCCCATTGCGGGTGGCCAAGGCGATGGATTTCCTCACCAGCGGCTACGAAACGTCGCTGGAAAAGGTGGTGAACAACGCCCTCTTCGAAGCCGACACCGATGAAATGGTCATTGTGCGCGACATTGAATTTTATTCGCTATGCGAACACCACATGCTCCCCTTCTACGGCAAGGCGCATGTGGGCTACATCCCCAACGGCAAGATCATCGGCCTGAGCAAAGTGGCGCGTATTGTTGACGTCTTCGCCCGGCGCTTGCAGGTGCAGGAACGGCTGACCAGCCAGGTGGCCGACGCCATGATGGAGTTGCTCGACGCCCAGGGTGTGGCTGTGGTCACCGAAGCCAGCCACTTCTGCATGATGATGCGCGGCGTCCAAAAACAGAATAGCTTCACCCTCTCCACCGCCACCCGCGGCGTGCTGAAGACCGACGAACAGTTGCGCGGGGAGTTCATGCGCATGATTGGAAAGTAGTAGTAGAATAATGAGTAACGAGTAATGAGTAAGGTCGTGTCCAGACTGTGATGCTTCATTCGAGTTAAGTGCGTCGACCAGATTTACTCGTTACTCCTTACTCGTTACTTCTTCACTAGCCAACGAACGGATGGCAGATCATGTCAGACTACGACGTCCTCTTTGTCGGCGCAGGGCACAATGCGCTGGTCTGTGCAGGGTATCTGGCGCAGGCAGGGTACAAGGTGGGCATGGTGGAACGGCGACCGGTGGCGGGCGGCGCTGTGGTCACCGAGGAACGGGTGCCGGGCTTTCGCTTTGATCTGGGCGGCTCGGCCCACATTTTGATTCACCACACACCGATTATTCGTGACCTCAAACTCGATCAATACGGCCTCAAGTACATCGACGTCGATCCGCTCTTCTTCTCACCCTTCCCCGACGGCAGCCATATTTTTATGTGGAAGGACCTCGATCGCACCGTCGAGAGCATTGCTGCCGTCTCCCCTGCCGACGCTGAAAAGTACCGCAAGTTTATAGACAATTGGTTCCCCATGGCCGAGGCAATGGTGGAAACCTTTTTGCACGCACCCACACCACTCAACGTGGCCCGCTACCTGGCTTTCGAGAGCAAGGCCACAGAGGACTTTCGCCGCCGCTTGACGGCGATCCTGGGCGGCTACGGTCAACTGCTGCGCACAGAATTTGAGTCGCCGCAGTTGCAGGGGATGATCGGCTGGATGGCGGCGCAGTCGGGGCCGCCGCCCACCGAGCCGCTGAGCGGTCCTTTTGCGCTGTGGCAGCCCATGTACCATGTCAGCGGCATCAAGCGCCCGCAGGGTGGATCGGGCATGTTGACGCAAGCGTTGGCGCGCATGATCCAGGCCCACGGCGGCGAAATTCACCTGGGCCAGCCGGTGGCGCGCATCCTCAGCCGTAATGGCGAGGCTGTAGGCATCGAAACCGTGGACGGCACCCGCTACACCGCCCGCAAAGCCGTGATTTCAGGCGCTCACATTCACACCACCCTCAAAATGTTGGGCGACGCTGTGCCAGAGCGGCGCACACAGTTGGCGCGCAACGCCCGCATCGGCAACGGTTTCGGCATGATTGTACGCTACGCCATGAAGTCCCTGCCTGACTACACGAATCTACCGTCCTCGCCGGATGGTGCGCCAGGACCACAACATCGGGCGCTTCAGTTCATCTGCCCCGATCTCGATTATCTCGACCGTGCTTACGGCGACTACCTGGCCGGGCGACCTTCTGAGCGCCCCGGCCTCATCGCCATGACTTTCTCTGCCGTGGACCCGACGCTGGCCCCGCCTGGGAAGCACACTCTCTTCCTCTGGGGGCAGTACTATCCCTACGAGCTGGCCTCCGGCGAATCGTGGGACGATATCGGCCAGCGCGTCGGCGATCAGATGCTGGCGACGCTGGCGGAGTACGCCCCCAACGTGGCCGACGCCGTCATCGGCCAACTGGTGGAGACGCCGCTCTTCCTCGAACGGGAATTGGGGCTGCTGCGTGGCAATGTCATGCACCTGGAAATGTCGGTCAACCAGATGTTCATGATGCGCCCCGCCCTCGACATGAGCGACTACCGCGGTCCCCTCAAAAAACTCTACCTCACCGGCGCCAGCACCCATCCCGGCGGCGGCATCATGGGCGCCGCCGGACGCAACACGGCGGCGGTGGTGATGCGCGATTTGCAGAAGCGGAATTGGTGATTGGTGATTGGTGATTGGGGACTGGGGCAGATCTGCCCCAGTCCCCAATCACCAATCACTCCGTTAACGTACAACCACCGGCAAGAAGAAAGATCGACCGCTTACAATCACCCCCGGCGTCTGCGCCAGGACGAGACCGCGTGCATCGACGGTGATTTGGGTTTCCACCGGGGCGGCCAACTGCACCGCAGACGTCGATTCAACGCGCACGGTGTAATCACCGAAGGGGACACCCTCAATCAGCCAACTGCCGATGCTGTCGGTGACGGCGCTGAAGTCGGCTGTGCTGCGCCCCACCGGCGTCAGGGTGACGGTGAGGCCGCTCACGCCGCGGTCGTCCTCGTCAGGTTGGCCGTTGCCGTTGCTGTCTTCGAAGACGATGCCCGCCAGGATCGCCTGGTTGGGTGCGGCGGTGATGTCAATGGTCACCGTGGCGGCTTCGGAGGTGGATAGACTGTCACTGGCGGCGAAGGTGAAGAGGTCGCTGCCTGCGAAACCGGCGTTGGGGGTGTAGACCCAGGCAGCGCCGTCACCTTCAAGGACGCCGTAGGTAGGCGTGGTGACCACTGTGTAGGTCAATTCGTCGCCGTCGGCGTCGGTTGCCGAAAGGTTGATGGCAAGGGCACTGTCCTGTGTCGTCGAGAGCGCCTGGCTTTCGGCTACCGGCACGCTGTTGACGGCGTTGACGGTGATGGAGATTGTGCCCGTCGTCGCCGCACCCTTGTCGTCCATCGCCTGGAAGGTGAAGACGTCCTCGCCGGTGAAGTTGAGGTCGGGCGTGTAGACCCAATCCACGCCTTCACCGCTGAGGAGGCCGTAGGTGGGGCTGGTGGCAATGGTGTAGGTGATGGGATCGCCTTCCACGTCTACGGCTTGCAGGGCGATCCCGGCGTTGTTGTTGCGTGTGGTGCTGATCACATCCGACACCGCCACCGGTGCGTCGTTCACCGCCGTCACCGTCAAGGTGATGATGGAGGTGTTGGAGAGATCCTGGCCGTCGTGCGAGCGGAAGGTGAAGAAATCGGTGCCCACAAAGTCTACCGTGGGCGTGTAGATCACCGTGTTGGGTGGCTGCCAGGTGTATTCGCCATGCTTGGGCTTTTCCAGCAGGTGGTAGAAGAGATCGTCGCCGTCGGCATCGTCACACAGCACGTCCACAGTGATGGGTGTATCCTCGAAGACGTTGACGATGCGATCCAGCGCCACCGGCGCGCTGTTGGGGGCAACGTTGCCCACGTGGATGCGGGTGAGGCCAAAGCCCGACTTGTTCTTGCCGTCGCTCCATTGCCATTGAAGGATCTCCGTACCTTCAAAATTTCCATTAGGGATATACATCTTGCCTTGGAGAACACCGTCGTCTGGAACGGTGAAGACTGTCAACTCCAATTTGCTTAGGTCATCATCAATATCCTCGACAGGGAATTCTAAGAGTACCGGGGTGTTCATCGCCGTCTGTACGAATTCATCAGAGGCTATTGGGACAAAGTTCAGTGGCTTGTGTTCGCCGCGTACAACCGCTATTTTATGGATGATATCGACGTTCGTTCGGCAGAGCGCGCCGTCGTCGGTGTAGCCGCGAGGGCACTGCTTCCAACAGACCGGCCCAATGCCAACATAACCGGCGGCGCAGCGTGGATAGCAGAGCGATCCATTGCGCTCCATCCCTGCCGGGCAGGCGGTCACCGGTCCCCCTGCGCCACGGCCATAGGTCTGTTTGCCGTAGAAGTCGAAGATGTGTCGGAAGCAAGTCGCACCATGATCGGCATAGCCTGGTTTGCAATGCGCCCAGCAGACAGGACCGACGCCATAGTAGCCGGCGGCGCATCGCGGGTAACACAGCCCGCCCTGTGCTTCCTGGTTTGCGCCACAGATCAGCGCTGTCCCTGCGCCGCGACCATACGTGGCTTTGGGAAAGATGTGGGCGTCCTTGCGGCAAAGGAGACCATCGTCGGCGTACCCCCGTGGGCAAGGTGCAAAGCAATGCAGGGTATCGCCAGTCCAGCCAAGCGGGCACTTGTTATAGCAGAAGCTGCCGAGCTGCTCCATCCCTTCAGGGCAAGCCAGCCCACTTACCGGCGCCGCCTCAGCCACACGCACATCGAACTGCCCAACCAACACCATCAGCAAAACAACGCCGAAGACAACTGCCGCCGGCTTCGCCAGGATGCGCAGACAGGTGCGCAACTCACGTGAACACAAAAAGCCAATCACGGTCCAAACGAGTGAAATCAGATTTTTCATGTTGGTTCTCCTCTAGTTGATAAGGACGGAGGACGGAAGACGAAGGACGAACGTTGAGGGGATTGGTGATTCGTGATTGGTGATTGGGGCAGAATCTCGCTTCTGCCCCAATCACCAATCCCTAGTCACCAATCACTTAACGTACAACCACCGGCAAGAAGAAAGATCGACCGCTCACACTGACGCCCGCCGTCTGCGCCAGGACGAGACCGCGTGCATCGACGGTAATTTGGGTTTCCACCGGGGCGGCCAACTGCACCGCAGACGTCGATTCAATGCGCACGGTGTAATCACCGAAGGGGACACCCTCAATCAGCCAACTGCCGATGGCGTCGGTGACGGCGCTGAAGTTCGCTGTGCTGCGCCCCACCGGCGTCAGGGTGACGGTGAGGCCACTCACACCGCGGTCGTCTTCGTCGGGTTGGCCGTTGCCGTTGCTGTCTTCGAAGACGATGCCCGCCAGGATCGCCTGGTTGGGTGCGGCGGTGATGTCAATGGTCACCGTGGCGGCTTCGGAGGTGGAGAGGCCGTCGGCGGCGGTGAAGGTGAAGAGGTCGCTACCCGCGAAACCGGCGTTGGGCGTGTAGACCCAGGCCGCGCCGTCCCCTTCGAGGACGCCGTAGGTAGGCGTGGTGACCACTGTGTAGGTCAATTCGTCGCCGTCGGCGTCGGTTGCCGACAGGTTGACGGAGAGGGCGCTGTCCTGTGTCGTCGAGAGCGCCTGACTTTCGGCCACCGGCACGCTGTTGACGGCGTTGACCGTGATCGAGATTGTGCCCGTCGTCGCCGCACCTTTGTCGTCCATCGCCTGGAAGGTAAAGCTGTCTTCGCCGGTGAAGTTGAGGTTGGGCGTGTAGACCCAATCCACGCCCTCACCGCTGAGGAGGCCGTAGGTGGGGCTGGTGGCGATGGTGTAGGTGATGGGATCGCCTTCGGCGTCCACAGCTTGTAGTGCGATACCGGCGTTGTTGTTGCGGGTGGTGCTGATGGCCTGTGACAGCGCAACCGGCGCATCATTCACCGCCGTCACCGTCAGCGTAATGATGGAGGTGTTGGAGAAATCCTGACCGTCGTGGGAGCGGAAGGTGAAGTAGTCGGTGCCCACGAAGTCTACCGTGGGGGTGTAGATCACCGTGTTGGGTGGCTGCCAGGTGTATTCGCCATGCTTGGGTTTCTCCAGCAGTTGGTAGAAGAGTTCGTCGCCGTCGGCATCATCGCAGAGCACGTCCACGCTGATGGGTGTATCCTCGAAGACGTTGACAACGCGATCCAGCGCTACCGGCGCATTGTTGGGCGCCACGTCGCCCACCAGAATGGTTATGATGGCCACATTCGACTCATTCTTGCCGTCGCTGACCTTCCATAGGATGCGATCCTCGCCCTCAAAACCAAGCCTGGGTGTGTATATATTCGCGTTCTGCAATCCATTACGTGGGCTCTCCACAAAAACAAAATCGACAATAGGATCGCCATTTTCGTCATCAGCAATGAATGGCACATTTACTGGCGTGTTTTTCGGTGTCGATACTGTCCCATCCATGGCAACTGGTACAATGTTCATCACGTCCCCAACGCCGCGGCCATAGCTCGGCTTGATGAAGATATGGCCATTTTTGCGGCACAAAGCGCCATCGTCGGTGTAGCCAGTGGGGCAACGCTGGAAGCAGACCGGCCCATTGCCGACAAAGCCGGCGGCGCAGCGGGGATAGCAGAGCGCGCCGTTGCGTTCCATCCCGGCTGGGCAGGTGGTCACCGGCCCACCTGCGCCACGGCCATAGGTGGGTTTGCCGTAAAAATCGAAGATGTGACGAAAACACGTCGCGCCATGATCGGCATAGCCCGGCTTACAATGCGCCCAGCAGACAGGACCCAAGCCGTAGTAGCCAGGGGCGCATTGGGGGTAACAAAGCCCGCCCTGCGCTTGCTGGTTCACCCCACAGACGAGCCCTGTCCCTGCGCCGCGGCCATAACTGGCCTTGGCAAAAATGTGGGGATCTTTGACGCAGAAGATGTCGCTGTCGGTGATGTAACCTACCGGGCACTCCTGCCAACAGACGGGGCCGACGCCTTCGTAACCGGCGTCACAGAGGGGATAGCAAAGAGCGCCATCCTGTTCTGTCCCTTCAGGGCAGGCCAGTCCGCTTACAGGCGCTGCCTCGACCACACGCACATCAAATTGACCGACCAACACCATCAGCAAAACCACGCCGAAGACAACTGCCGTTGGCTTCGCCAGAATGCGCAGACAGGTGCGCAACTCACGCGAACACAAAAAGCCAATCACGGTCCAAACGAGTGAAATCAGATTTTTCATGTTGGTTCTCCTCTATTTGATAAGGACGGAGGACGGAGGACGAACGTTGAGGTGATTGGTGATATGTGACTGGTGATTGGGGTAGAGCAAGCCCGACACACCTTCCACCAATCGCGCATTCACCGCCTCAACGTTCGTCTTTCGTCCTTCGTCTTCCGTCTCCGTTAACGGACTACTACCGGCAAGAAGAAGGATCTGCTGCTCACGGTCACCCCCGGCGTCTGCGCCAGGACGAGACCGCGTGCGTCGACGGTGATTTGGGTTTCCACCGGGGCGGCCAACTGCACCGCAGACGTCGATTCAATGCGCACGGTGTAATCACCGAAGGGGACACCCTCAATCAGCCAACTGCCGATGGCGTCGGTGACGGCGCTGAAGTCGGCTGTGCTGCGCCCCACCGGCGTTAGGGTGACGGTGAGGCCACTCACACCGCGGTCGTCTTCGTCGGGTTGGCCGTTGCCGTTGCTGTCTTCGAAGACGATGCCCGCCAGGATCGCCTCGTTGGGTGCGGCGGCGATGTCGAGGGTCACCGTGGCCGCTGCGGAGGTGGATAGACTGTCACTGGCGGCGAAGGTGAAGAGGTCGCTGCCCGCGAAACCGGCGTTGGGCGTGTAGACCCAGGCCGCGCCGTCCCCTTCGAGGACGCCGTAGGTAGGCGTGGTGACCACTGTGTAGGTCAATTCGTCGCCGTCGGCGTCGGTTGCCGACAGGTTGACGGAGAGGGCGCTGTCCTGTGTCGTCGAGAGCGCCTGACTTTCGGCCACCGGCACGCTGTTGACGGCGTTGACCGTGATCGAGATTGTGCCCGTCGTCGCCGCACCTTTGTCGTCCATCGCCTGGAAGGTAAAGCTGTCTTCGCCGGTGAAGTTGAGGTCGGGCGTGTAGACCCAATCCACGCCCTCACCGCTGAGGACGCCGTAGGTGGGGCTGGTGGCAATGGTGTAGGTGATGGGATCGCCTTCGGCGTCCACGGCTTGCAGTGCGATGCCGGCGTTGTTGTTGCGGGTGGTGCTGATCACATCCGACACCGCCACAGGTGCATCGTTCACCGCTGTCACCGTCAGCGTGATGATGGAGGTGTTGGAGAGATCCTGGCCGTCGTGCGAGCGGAAGGTAAAGAAGTCAGTGCCTACGAAGTCCACCGTGGGGGTGTAGATCACTGTGTTGGGTGGCTGCCAGGTGTACTCGCCATGCTTGGGCTTCTCCAGCAGTTGGTAGAAGAGTTCGTCGCCGTCGGCGTCGTCGCACAGCACGTCCACGCTAATGGGCGTCTCCTCGAAGACGTTGACAAACCGATCCAGCGCCACCGGCGCGCTGTTCGCATCCACGTTGCCCACCAGGATAGTGGCAATGGCGACGTTTGAGTCGTGCTTGCCATCGTTGGTCTTCCACAAGATCGTGTCCACGCCTTCAAAACCAGGATCGGGTGTATAGATACCGTTGCTGAGATGTCCGTTGCTGGGCCGTTGTACAATAATCAAATCTGAAAGCGGGTCATCATTAGGCTCAGTAACCAGAAAGCGGCCCGTGATTGGTGTATCTTTCGCGGTGCGGAGGGTTTCATCATGGGCAAACGGTACAGTGTTCATCACGTCCCCAACGCCGCGGCCATAGCTAGCCTTAGCGAAGATGTGAGCATCCAGGCGACACAGAGCGCCGTCGTCTTTGTAGCCGGCAGGGCAGCGCTGGAAGCAGACCGGCCCATTACCGACATAGCCGGCGGCGCAGCGGGGATAACAGAGCGCGCCGTTGCGTTCCATCCCGGCTGGGCAGGTGCTCACCGGGGCACCTGCGCCACGGCCATAGGTCTGTTTGCCGTAAAAATCGAAGATATGCCGGAAGCAAGTCGCGCCATGATCGGCATAACCTGCCTTACAATGTGCCCAGCAGACAGGACCGACGCCGTAGTAGCCAGGGGCGCATCTGGGGTAACAAAGCCCGCCCTGTGCTTCTTGGTTTGTGCCACAGACCAGCCCTGTGCCTGCGCCGCGTCCATAACTGGCTTTGGGAAAGATGTGGGCGTTTTTGCGACAGAGTGCGCCGTCGTCGGTGTAACCGGTCGGGCACACCTGGAAACAGACCGGACCAACGCCATCGAAACCCGCGTCACAGGGTGGGTAGCAGAGTCCCCCATCCTCCTCTGTGCCTTCAGGGCAGGCCAATTCACCCAGCGGCGCTGCCTCAGCCACGCGCACATCAAATTGGCCAACCAACACCATCAGCAAAACAACGCCGAAGGCAACCGCCGTCGGCTTCGCCAGAATGCGCAGACAGGTGCGCAACTCCGACGAACATAGGAAATCTCCCAACATCCACCCAATTTTCAGCATCTGTTTCATCTTCTGTTTCATCTTCTGTTTCATCTTCTGTTTCATCTTCTGTTTCATCTTGGTTCTCCTTGTGACACAATCTGAGTGTCCCGCTTACTGCAACCATTTCCATAGATAGGCAAAGAGTGCGGCCAGGCTGGCAAAGTGACCGATCTCTTCACCGTTGGCGTCGATTAGCGCCACCCGCCAGGGGTCGTTGCCGCTCCGCCGGAATCGCAACAGCACGACAGCATATTCAGGCGTTGCCTTTGCTTTCGGTTCCGTCTCTTCACATCCTTGCGGCAGTGGATGAGACATTTCGTCACCTCTTTCTCACGCCTGATACGGTTGTCTTTGTGCTTGTGGTCGATTCTAGCGGGGCGGGCGTTAGCACCGCGTCAGCACTTGCCCGCGCCGCTGCTAACGCCGTCAAGTGGTTGTGCGTTGAGGGCAATTTGGCTACACTGTGATGCAGTCAACAGGGGAATGGTGTGGTGAAGCGAGGATATGATGGTGTGACGAGGAGATCATGGGATGAGCCAAGTCACCCAGTCACCTTGTGATTCTGTTGGCGAACTCGTTGAGCACGCCCGTCACGCTGGTAGCGTGACCTACGACATAGGCAGATCTCTCGTCTGTCGTAGCTGCGGTTATCAACCGCAGAACGTGGTCTTCGAGACCATTTCCGTGTCACAGCGGGTTTGCTAACAACATCACCCAGTCACCTCTTCAACAAAGGATATATATGGCCCAACTGCGGATGAACTTGTTCGGCGCCTTTCGGGCGAGCCTGGATGAGGTGCCGATTACCAAATTTCGTTCGATGAAGAATCAGGCGCTGCTGGCCTATCTGGCGTTGGAGGCGAATCGCGCCCATGCCCGATCCACGCTGGCCGATCTCCTGTGGCCCGAAGAAAGCCAGGACGCCGCGCGCACGAACCTGCGCCAGGCGCTTTTTCAACTGCGCAGCATCCTCCAGAGCAAAGAGAGCGCGGAGATGGAGGTGCTGTTGATCACCAGCACCTCCGTCCAGTTCAACCCCGCAAGCCGCGCCTCAATCGACGTCGTCCACTTTTTGAATCTGCTCGACGCCTGCGAACGCCACGATCACGCCGATGCAGCCGTTTGTGAAGCGTGTATGCACCGGCTGGCCCAGGCCGCCGATCTTTATCGCGGCCAACTCCTGGATGGCTTCTTCGTCGACCAATCGCCCGCCCTGGAAGAGTGGCTGCTCCTGCGCCGCGAGGATCTGCACCAGCGCGCCCTCAGCAGCCTCTACACCCTCACCAACTGGCGGCTCGCCCAAGGAGACGCATCGGCGGCCTATCGCTCGGCCCAACGCCAGATCGAACTCGATCCTCTGCGCGAGGAAGCCTACCGCCAGGCCATGCGCGCCCTCGCCCTCAGCGGCGAAGTCAGCGCCGCCGTGGCGCTCTACCTCACCTGTAGCCAGCGCCTCTACGACGATCTGGGCGTGGCGCCCAGCGCGGAGACCGAAACGCTCTTTCAACAACTCAGCACAGGCTCGCTGCCCACGGTTGAAGCGCGCCCGATTACACGTCCGCGCCACAATTTGCCGGCGCCGCCCACCCCTTTCGTCGGGCGCGAACCCGAAGTCGCCCGCGTGGTTGAACGGCTGCTGGATCCCCAGTGCCGCCAGCTCACCCTGATCGGGATCGGTGGTGTGGGCAAAACCCGCCTATCGCTACAAGCAGCCGCCAACCTCATGGGCGCTTTCGCCGACGGCGTCTGGTTTGTGCCGCTGGCCGGTGTGCAGATGATGGCCGATCTGGCCACGGCCATCATCACTGCCCTGGGCCTCACCCCACCCAAAGGGGATGCAACCCGTTTTCTGGTCGACTATCTTGCCGGGCGCGAACTCCTGTTGGTGCTGGACAATTTTGAACATCTCATCCCGGCGGCGGATCTGTTGGCCGAAATCTTGACAAGAGGCCCCCAGATCAAGGCGCTGGTCACCTCGCGCGAACGGCTCAACCTGCAAGCCGAAGCCGTCTTCGTCGTCGATCCGCTGCCCATCCCTTCGCTTACCGACGAGGAAGGCAAAGTCGATCTGCGCACCTTTAGCAGCGTCAAACTCTTTGCCGAACGCGCCTCACGCTCGCTGCTGGGCTTCACCCTCGACGACGAGACATTGCCCGCCGTCGCCGCCATCTGCCGGATCGTCAACGGGCTGCCGCTGGGGATCGAACTGGCCGCCAGTTGGGTCGATCAATTTACCTGCGCCGAAATCGCCGAAGCGATTGCGCGCAATCAAGACTTCCTCACCACCACCCAACAGGACGTGCCGCCGCGCCAGCGCAGTCTGCGCGCCGTCTTCGACCATTCCTGGCAATTGCTCGCCCCGTCCGAACAGGCGGCATTGGCCAAAGCGGCGGTCTTTCCCAGTGCGTTTAGCCGTAACGCCGCCCTGGCCGTGGCCGAAACCGAGATCGCCACGCTGGCGGCATTGACGCACAAATCGCTGCTGCGCCTGCTCTCGCCAGGACGCTACGCCATGCACGAAGTGGTGCGTCAATTCGCCGGCGAAGAACTCCAGGCGCGCTTCGACGTGGGCGCCGGCCGGCGCCGCCACAGCCAATACTACTTGGAATTTATCGCCGGTTGGGAGGGGATGCTGTGGGGCGATGAGAACAGCCGCGCCTACAGCCAGATTTTGTTGGAGATCGACAACGTGCGCGCCGCCTGGCGCTGGGCCGCCCAACACGAGATGCCCGATGAACTGCGCGCCACCTTGAAAGCACTGCCCCGTTTCTACGTGGTCGCCGGCCTCTACCGCGAGGCGGTTTCGCTGCTGCAACTGGCGCTCGATCAACTGCCCACCCAGGCCGATCCTGCCATTCTGGCCTTGCGCAGTCAGTTGCACAACGAAGCGGCCCGGCTGCTCCACCACCTGAGCGATTACCCGGCCAGCGCCGCCTCCGCCGAGGAAGCGCTGGCCCTGGCCGATCAACTGGCCGATGCGCGGCTACGCGCGGCGGCGCTGCGCACCCTGGCCGACGCCCTCTACCAACAAGGCGAACGTCCACGCGCCCAGGAAATGATGGCCGACGCCTTGCGCCTGGCCCAGGCCGCCGGCACGCCGGAGTTGGAGGCCGACTGCCAACTGGGCTACGGCGACATGCTCATGTACCGCGGCGATCCACAGGTGGATGACGCCCACCAGGCCGCACTGGCGCTCTATCGCCAATTGGGCGACCGCTGCGGCGAAGCGTGGACGCTCAACAGCATGGGGATTGCCGCCGCCTTCCAAAAGCGCTATGCCGACAGCCAGGGCTTCTTCGCCGCCGCCGTCGAGATCTTCCGCCTGCTGGGGGATCGTCCTAGCACGGGGCGCGCCCTCAACAACCTGGCCGCCATCTACGTTTTACAAAAGGAATATGGACAGAGCGAGCCGATCCTCTTGCAGTCGCTCACCCTGTCGCGCCAAAACGGCTATCGCCTGGGCGAGGTGCAGACGCTCACAAACCTGACGGAAGCGCTGCGCGGCCAGGGCAAACGCGCCGAAGCGCGCCGCTACTGCGAAGACGCCTTGAGCCTGTCGCGTACGCTAGGTCATGTGCGCGGGGAAGGCATACAGCTCAAGATCCTGGGCGAAATGGCGATGGAAGATGGCGACCACGCCGCCGCCATCCCCTTGTTTGAGCAGGCGCTGGCGGCCGCGCGCACGCAAGGAGATCGCTACTACGAAGGGGAACGGCTCTACGCGCTGGGCCAGGCATGGGCCGGGCTGGGCGAGCAGAGACACGCCGCCGCGCTGTTCAGCGAAGCCCGCGCCGTGGCGCAGCAGGTGAAAGACAGCGCCACGGCGAGTAAGACAACTGAAGCGCTGGTGCAGATCCTGACCGAACGCTGGCGCAAATTGACCGAGCGCCTGGCCCTGCCCGCCGCGGACGAAACTGGCGCGGCCATCTTGGGCGCCTATGCCGCCGAAGGACGCGCCTACCACAATCTGGCCCATTTGCTGGCCTGCCTGCACTGGCTGGACGATGTGCGCGATCAGCCCGAAGACGCCGACGAAATCGAGCTGGCGCTCTGGTTCCACGATGCGGTCTACGATCCACGGCGCGCCGACAACGAAGCCGAGAGCGCGGCCTGGGCACAACGTTGGCTACACGAATCAAAATTGGATGAGGCGCAGATCGAGCGGGTAACGGCGCTGGTACTGGTCACCGATCACCGGGGCGCCCCACAGCACGAGGACGAACGCTGGATCGTGGACATTGATCTGGCGATCTTGGGCAGCGATGCGGAGAGCTACGCACGCTACGAAGAGGCGATTCGCCAGGAGTACGATTGGGTGGATGTGGCTGTCTACCGCGAGAAGCGGGGCGAGGTGCTGCAAGCTTTCCTTGGGCGGGGGCGGATTTATGCCACCGATTTCTTCCAGGCGCGCCTGGAAGGGCAGGCGCGCCGGAATCTGGCGTGGGCGATTGCACGCTTGCCTGAGGTGAGTTAGTCGGTGAGCACGCCGGCCAGCCGTGCTTTGTGCAGCGCTTCGATACGGCTGTGTACGTCGAGTTTGGCGTAGATGCGTTTGGTGTACGAGCGCACGGTGGCAACGGTGACGACCAAACGATTGGCGATCTCTTCGGTGGAAAGATCGCTGGCAAGCAGGCGCAACGTCTCCAGTTCGCGCTCGGTGAGGGGTTCGGGCAACGCTGCTGCGGCGGCGGAAACGGGGTCCTCCGCGGCGGGGGGCGGGGCGGCGGCGGGGGCAAACAGGCGCAAGAGTGCGGCGGCGGCAGCGTGTGTCTGGTCCCCGGCAGGCGCAGCACTGAGTTGACGCAAGAGATCGCGCAGCGCGTCGCCTTCGTCGAGGAAGAGGCCGGCGTAGTCGTTCACAGGCACGGCGGCGAGGGCGACGGAGAGCGCAGCACGGGCGCGGGCATCGTCTGCTTGGGCCTGGGCGATGAGCGCCTGCAAAATTGCGATTTGGGCGACGCGGCGGGCGCGTCCTTGGGCCTGATTGGCGGCGAGGGCGTTGTCGAGTAACTGCTGGGCCGCCGCCAATCGATCGGGGCGGCGCTGTCTCCTACCTTCCACAAGCCAGAGCTGCGCCAGCACCACCAGCCGCGCCACGTTGATTTCCGCCGGCGATTTTTCCTCTTCTAGAGCCACTTCTTCGGCCCAGCGGCGGGCGCGCACGGTATCCCCAAGCCGCAAATAGAGAGCAACCGCTTCCACCAGTGCATCATCCACATCCACCGAAAGAGGACGGCCCGTTGATCGCTTCTCCAACTGCGCCAGTTCGCGTTCAGCCTCGTCGAAACGTTGTTGGCGGATGTAGTGATGTGCCCAGGCGAGGTGCAGAATGAGCAAGCTGGGTGTGTCGGTTAAGTACGATTCGACAACGGCAGCGGCCTCGCGGTAGCAGCGCACCGCGTCTTCCACCAGATTGGCTTGATAAAAGAGATCGCCGAGGACAAGATAGAGATCGCCTGCCAACGGCAGTTGATCAAGGCGTTGGTGCACCAGCCAGGCCAATGTTTCTTCAATGCGCAGGCGGGCGGCGCGGGCGCGTCCACTTTCGTTTTCCACAGTAGAGAGGATGATCTGTGTGCCGACGTAGGCAGTGTAGTTGCCCACCTGGCGGCTGAATTGAGCGCCTGTTTCGGTGTGGGCGATGCCCGCGGCGATGTCGCCGACAGAGAGGAGCAGGGTGCCGAGGAAGAAGCTGGCGAGGCCGCGGTAATTTTTTTCGTCTGCGGGCAGCAGGTCCAGCGCCCGGCGCAGGATGGCGATGGCCTCGTCCATGCGGCCTTCGGCGTAGGCCACCCAGCCCCGCAGCACCGATGCCTGCCCCAGCAAGAGCCGTCGCCTGGCGTCGGGCAGAGCCGGATCGGCGACGTAGGCGTCCACGTAGTCGAGCATGGGTGAAGCGGCGTGGGGTTCGTTCTTAAAATAGTGGATCCAGGCGGCGCCAATCGCCAGCAAAGGGCGGGTGGCGAAGCTCGCCGCCGGCAGCGCCGAGATCCAGGACCACAATTTTTTCATTTCGCCGCGGAAAAGCATAGATTCGCCCAGATCCTGCACCAGATCGGCGGCGCTTGCGCTGTCGCCGGCGGTGAGGAAATGGTGGATCGCTTCGTCGGCGTGTCCTTGGGCGGCGTACCAGCGGGCGGCGCGGCAGTGCAGATCAGGCACGTCGACGCGCGGTTGTTGGTGGAGGCGGCGGCGCAGCAGGTCGGCGAAGAGATGGTGATAGCGATACCAGCGCCCTTCGTCATCCAGCGCAATCAAGAAGAGATTGGCCCGATCCAGGTAGGCCAGCAGGCGGCGGCTCTCTCCGGTCAGCGCCGGTTGGGCGGCCAGCAAGTCGTCGCACAGGTCGGCGCAGAAGCGGTCGAGGATCGACGTGTTGAGGAGAAAGGCGTGTACATCGGCGGGCTGGCGTTCCAGCACTTCGTCGGTCAGATAATCCATCACATAACGGTGGCTGCCGCTGAAGGCATCGACAAAAGAAGCAGGATCGCCAGCATTTTGCAGAGAGAGCGCCGCCATCTGCAAGCCGGCAATCCAGCCTTCGGTGCGCGACTCCAGCGCGGTCACCACTTCGGCAGCCACTTCCGTGCCTTGTTCCAGGCGCAGAAAGGCAGCCGCTTCGGAAGCGGTGAAGCGCAGATCGTCGGTGCGAATTTCGACGAGTTCGCGGCGCACACGCCAGCGCGCCAGGGGCAGGTTCGGGTCGACGCGACTGGTGAGGATGAGATGGAAGTTGGGCGGCATGCGCTCAATGAAAAAGAGCAGCGTTGCGTCTATCTCGGCGTTGGCGGCAGTGTGATAATCGTCGAGCACAAGCAGCAAATCGACGGGGCGCTGCACAATCTCGTTGATGAGGCGCGCCAGCAGCGTTTGCAGGGCCGGCGGCTGTGGCGCATGCAACAGTTGAGCGATTTCATCGCCCAGGTTGGGGCATTGGCTCTGTAGCGCCGCCGTCACATAGCGCCAGAAGACCACAGGATCGCTGTCGCCGGCGTCGAGGGAAAGCCAGGCGGCGTTGCTGCCCCGGCGCGCCAGCCAATCGGCGACGAGCGACGTCTTGCCGAAGCCCGCAGGCGCGGCGATCAGCGTCAACTTGGCCGATTGGGCAGCGTCGAGGCGGTCGAGCAAGCGCCGGCGTGTCACATAATCGGCGCGGCGCCGGTGTGGGGCATAAAGTTTTGTCTGTAGCAGTGTCTCCATGCGCATAGTATAGCAGCCACGTAATTCGCCAACAAAGTGACGGGCAGAATGCCGGAACCTTACTTTTCTGCTTTTTGCGCACTCCGTTTAAAATTCGTAAGAGTCGTCTTCCGTCCCCGCCGGCTGCCGTACCGGCACACCTCCCCGAGGAGAATTGATGGAAACTAGCATCTGTTCGTACAGCTTTCACCGTTCGTTTGCGAACGGCACAATGGACATCTTCGACTACATCCAGTGGTGTTACGCCACAGGTTTCACCCAACTTGATCCCTGGATGAAGCACCTGGAGCCGGGCCTCACCGATCCGGTTTTTGTGGATCGGGTGTTGGCGGCAGGCGAAAAGGTGGGGCTGCCCTTCGGCTGTATTGCCGTAGACGGCGCCCACATTTACGAAGAAGATGAGACGAAGCGCGCCGCCAATCGACGCATGGCCTACCGCTGGATCGACATTGCCGACCGCCTGGGCGCCACCCAGGTGCGCATCGACGCCGGCGGCCCCGACGTGTTGACCGACGAGATCTTCGACATCATTGCCGAAGGCTATGCCGATGTCATCGGCTACGCCGCCAAACGCGACATTGAGATCATTGTCGAAAACCACTGGGGATCGACCAAGCACCCCGAAAATGTGGTGCGCCTGCTGGAAAATATCGACGGCCTGGGCCTGCTGTTCGACACCAACAATTGGGCCGAAGGCAAGCAGGAGGAAGGCTGGCTGCGCTGCGCCAAGTATGCCCGCCTCACCCACGTCAAGACTTTCGCGTTCGACGAGGAAGGCAACGATCCGTCGGTGGATTTGCGCAAAGCGTTCCGCCTGCTGCAAGAGAGTGGCTACAGCGGCACCTGGGGCGTGGAAAGCTGTCCACTCGACGGCGACGAATTAAGCGCCGCGGCGGCGACGTTGGCCTTGATTAAACGCGAGGTTCGGTGATTGGTTATCTCTCTACTCTGAAAAGGATTCCTCTCCATGTCTAGACAGGACAAAGTCCGCGTCGGCGTCATCGGCGTAGGACAGATTGGCAAGGCCCACATTGATCAATACAGCAAGATGAGCAATGTGGAATTGGTGGCAGTGGCCGATATCAACGAGGCCGAGGGCAATCGGGTTAAGGAGTTCTACAACATTTCCGCTGCCTACACGAATTTCCGCGATCTGCTGGCGCGTGATGACATTCAGGCCGTCGATGTCTGCCTGCACAACAACTTTCATCGCCCGGTGACGGTGGCGGCGCTGGAGGCGGGCAAAGATGTCTTCTGTGAGAAGCCGATGGCCGGCGCTTATGCCGACGCCGAGGCCATGCTGCAGGCGGCGCACGACACGGGGCGCAAGTTAAGCATCCAAAATCGCAACTACTTTTTGAAGGAAACCCGCGCCGCCCGCGCTTTGATCGACGACGGGCACCTGGGCCGCCTTTACCACGCCCGCTCAACAGGACATCGCCGGCGCGGCCGTCCTTATGTGGATGGCTACGGCAGCCCCACCTTTGTCCAGAAATCGTTCTCTGGCGGCGGGGCGCTCTATGACATGGGCGTTTACCACATTTCCACTCTCCTCTATTTGCTGGGCAACCCGCAACCCCGCTGCATCACCGGCCAAACCTACCAGGAAATGGACATGGATTCTCGTCGCCGCGAGTTGAGCGGCTACAGTGTAGAAGAGTTGGGCGCCGGCTTTGTGCGCATGGAAAACAACCTCACGCTGGACATTATCGAGGCGTGGGCGATTCACATGGACCGCTTTGAGGGGTCGTTTGTGGTGGGGTCGAAGGGTGGCGTGCGGCTTGATCCGTTCGGCTTCTACCAGACATTGAGCGATCTTGATCTCGATGCCACCGCCGATCTGGATCGCTTCATTTACCGGCGGCACAATGTCCACGAAGAGGGCGACATTTACGACGGCCCACAACAGCACTGGATCGCGGCGCTGCAAGGACGCGTCGAGTTGATCCCCACGGCGGAGATTGCACTCAACTGTATGCTGATCAGCGAGGGGATCTTCCTCTCCAGCCAACTGGAACGCGAAGTCTGTGTAGATGAAGTCCGCTCGCTGTCAAAATCGACAGCAGTGATGGTATAGACGGCAGAAGAGGGACGACCGCTAGCGCTATTGGCTGTCGTCCCTCTTCTGCCGCCAAAGGACATGCTATGCCCATAGTCATCGATTATGCGCTGGTGCGCAATACGATTGAGCACCTGCCTGTTGCAGTGGCGATCTTTGATCGAGAGTTACAGTTAGTTGCATGTAGCCGGCAGTTCCTCATTGAGTGCGACGTCAAAGAGGATCCCAGTGGCCGCCAATTGCATGAGATCTTTCCAGGCGCGACAGAACGCTGGCCCAAGTTGCTGGAACGTAGCCTGGCAGGTGAAGTGCTTGCGTCAAAATATGATCCCTTTGTCTGGCCGGGCGGCACAGTCTCGTGGTTGGAATGGACGACGAGGCCCTGGCAGCCGACCAACGACGGCATTGCCGGAGTGCTTGTCCATGTTAAGGTTATCAGTGATGATGCACAGGCGGAGGCAAATCGCAAGCATTTGGAAGAAAAACTGCGCAACGAGTACGCACGCTTTCGCAACATGGAGCGGCAACAGCGCACCATTCTAGAACTCTCCAACGAAGTCATTCTGATTTGCAGCTACTCAGGCCAGATTTTTGATTGTAGCGCGGCCTTGCACAGGCTGCTTGGCGTCAACGCGCTTGAGGTTCTTCCCAATCTGCTGCTGGAACGTGTGCATCCTCTTGATCGCCAAATTTTTGTAGAAACCCTGCGCCACAGCATTGAAAGCAACCAATCTGAAGCCGCTGTGCTCATCCGCTGCCTGACTATCGAAGGCAGCTATTGCTGGTTGGATTGGCGATTCAGCATCTTGCATGACTATCAACTGATCCTGGGTGTGGCGCGCGACATCACCCATGAGATCACTCGACAAGAAGAGCAGAGCCGCATGCTTGCGGCGTTGAAAACTAGCCAGGAACGCCTAACCCAGGCAGAGCGGATCGCCACAGTCGGCTACTGGGAAAGCAACGTCGACGGTTCGGATTCACACTTCAGCGAAGGACTATACACAATCTATGGTCTGTCGATTGAGAATCCACTGACATCGCTCCAGGATCTCTGGAAATACACTGCCGACAACCGCTACCGCACTTGCATAACCCATATCCAGCGCGCCATTACAAACTGCGAGCCGTTTGAGTTTGATTACGCCATTCGCCGCCAGGATGGTGAGCAGCGCAACCTCTATGCGCGTGGTGAGCCTGTCTTCGATGAAGATGGGCACATGATCAAGTTGCAGGGCATCGTTCAAGATATCACTGAACAGGTACGTGCGGCGAAGGCGTTACATGAACGTGAGCAGCAACTCGCCGAAGCACAGCACATTGCCCGCATCGGCAGTTGGCACTGGGAAATCGCCAGCGGTGTGGTGACGTGGTCGCGGGAGATGTACAATCTGTTGGGCTATGCCGAAGGGGAGATTGTGCCCACATATGAGGCTTTTATGGCGCGTGTGCCTGCGGTGGAAAAGCATACAGTAACGGCCAATATCGAAGCAGTGCTGCGCAACAAAGAGCCAGCCCAATATCGTCATCGTGTAGAGTTGCCGTCAGGCGAGATCCGCACCTTTCACGTGCGTCATCACCCGTATGTGAACGAAGAAGGCGTGGTCACCGTCCTCGAAGGTACAAGCCAGGACATTACCGAAATCCTCGAAGTGGAACGCAGGTTGGCGCAGCAGGCCAAAGATCTGGCCCGTTCTAACCAGGATCTGGCGCAGTTTGCCTACGTTGCTTCACACGATCTGCGCGAACCGTTGCGCAAGGTCAAAAGTTTCACCGAACTGCTGGCGCGACACTATGGCGATCAGCTTGATGACCGCGGACGCCAATGGATGCAGCACATTGTCACAGACACGGCGCGCATGCAGTCGTTGATCCAGGATGTGCTGGCCTACTCGCAGCTTAGACAGGATCGGCAACTCCAGGATGTCACCGACTTGAATCGTGTCTTCGAGCAGGCATGCACGGCGCTTTACTCACGTATCCAAGCCACAAGCGCGCAGGTCACCGCAGATCCGCTGCCGACGGTATTGGCCAATTTCACGCAGATGAGCCAATTGTTCCAGAATCTGCTCGACAATGCGCTTAAATTTCACGGCGCCGGCGCGCCCGTCATTTACGTGGCGGCGCACCAGGATGACGACTTCTGGCGCATCGAAGTGACAGACAACGGCATCGGCATCGATCGCCGTCACCGCGAGAGAATTTTTGAGATGTTTCAGCGAGTACATGGCCGCACACAGCATGCGGGCAGTGGCATGGGATTGGCGATTTGCAAAAAGATCGTGGAAGGGCACGGTGGGCAGATCGGTGTGGAATCTGGACTGGGCGCGGGCAGCACCTTCTGGTTTACACTGCCTCTATCCAAACAGGATGAGCGCAGAGAGCAGAATGTCAATGGGGTGGCGGAATAGTGCGCAAATGCCCTGATTAAAATGAAAAAGCCCACACCGTCATGGTGTGGGCTTTTTCATTTTAATCAGGGAGGGGTGGTGTTTTCGCCGCTGTTGGGGTCGGTCGTCATATCGGCAGATTCGCCGCCGGCTCCGCCGACGCCGTCAGAGACCTCGACTTCTGGTGCCTCGGCCTCGGCTTCCGGCGTGGCAGCAACGCCCGGCACCCCTAATTGCTGCGCCACATAGTTGGGCACACCCTGGGGCGGCGGTGGGCAGGCGTTGGGGTTGGTGCGTCCTGTTTCAGCGAGGCTTGCCCCCGACCAGACATTGGCGATTACGGACTGAACCTTGGTTGGGTCGCCGACGCGCAACACATCGGCGCCGGCAGGCGTAATGTAACGTTCTAGCTCTGTGGTGGTGAGGGCCGCCGAACGCACATTGTCCGAGTCGATGGAGAGGCCGAAGCGTGCCAGTTGCACCATTTCGAGCAACGAAAAATCGGTAGAAAAGGTCTGATTGAAGGCGGTCCACAGTTCCGGTAGACGCACGATCAGGTTGGTATCAAGGGCCTGATTGCGCAACGCCCACAGGAACTGCCGTTGACGGCGCGAGCGTCCAATATCGCTTTCGATCAGGCGCAAGGTGACAAAACGATAGGCGGTTTCGCCGTCCATCAGGACATTCCCCGCCGGTAACTCGAAGTAGGTCCACGCCTGCTCATCGAGATCATAGATCAATTCATAAAATGGGCAGTCGAGTTGAACCGTCACCCCACCGAGGGCATCGACCATCTGCTCGAAGCCGCGCATTTCGATGCGCACCCAATGCTCGGTTGAAACGCCCAGCACCTCTTCGATCACCTGAGAGAGCAGTGCAGGGCCGCCGCCTTCCGCCTTAAGCACGGTTTCGCCGATGTAATCGATCTGATTGATACGCCCAGGGCCATAGCCAGGTATATCGACGTAGAGATCGCGTGGAATGCTCAACACCGCGGCGCGGCGATACTCGTAATCCAGCCCGATGATCATAATCGAGTCGGTGCGCCAGTTGGTCCAGTCGGGGCGGCGATCGGTGCCGAGGAGCAGGATGTTTTCAGTCTCGGCAAGGCTGAACGGCGGCGGAATCGGCGTCGGTGTCGGTGACGCAGCCGGTGTGGGTGGTAATGTTGGCGCCGGCGTGGGCGTGGGGGTCGCCGCAGAAAGCCCAACAAAAATTGGTTCCATCTCAGTGCTGCCGGTGGCCTGGCAACCGGTCAGCAGCAAAACAGTAGCCAGTGTAACAAAGGATGCAACGATGCGACTCCACATGATCAACCCAACCCTATTCCACTAAGATTCTATCCTGAAATTCACAGCAGCCCGGCGAAATGATCCAATGTGGAGCAGGCGTGTGGCTGCGCACTGTAATTTCGGGATAGAGACTAAGAAGCACCACGAACGGTCTGAACATGTCACAGAATCAAGGACACTGATTGGTTTGCGAACCAATTTCCTTGGTATTCCCCTCAACAAAGGGGGGACGCTCAAAGATCGTCTGCACCTGACTGCTGACCATTTCCCAGTCGGCCACAAAGACAAACATACCGCCGCGCCAGCCTTCACGCATCATATCAGGCGGCCCCAGGACAATGCCATGCACATCCTCTTCGTCGAGAGAGAGGGCAAAGCGAACATAACGAATCGCCGCCATCAAGCTGATGTCGGTCTGTACGCTGTCGTGTAAGGCGTCGTAGAGCGCGGGGACACGCGAGACTAGATTTTCGCGGCGGATCTCGTCGCGCACGGCCCAGACCATGCGCTGTTGTCTGCGCGCCCGGTCGAGATCACCACCCTGCCGGCGGGTACGTACATAGGCCAGCGCCTGCCGGCCATCAAGGCGGTGCGTTCCAGGTGGGAGACGGATGGCAATGTCTTCTTCAGGCAAGTAATCCGAAACCGGGCAGTCGATGGTCACTTCCACGCCGCCCAGGGCATCGATCACATCCTTGAAGCCTTCAAAATCGAAGCGCAGGTAGTGATCGATGCGGATCCCCATTTTTTCCTCGATAATGCTGGAAAGCAGGTCAGGGCCGCCGCCGTCGGGGTCGTCCTGTTCGCCCAGGTAGTCGATGACGTTGATGCGATTGGGGCGGTGATTGGGGATTTCGTCGATGTAGACATCGCGCGGCACCGAGATCACGCCGGCTTCGCCACTCTCCAGATCCATAGCGACGATCATAATCACGTCGGTGCGCCAGTTTGGTGTGTTCGGGCGGCGATCGCTGCCCAACACCAGTATATTGGTGGTGGCGCTGAGCGGTCGCAACAGTTCGGAAGATTGGGGTTGTTGGCTCGTCACCGCTTCCTTCACCGCCGAAGCCAGTGGTTCCTCGGCAACAGGAACAGCCGCAGCGACATTGTTATCTTCTGTCGCTGTGCTTTCTTCTACCGCTGGGGCAGCCGACGCCGGCTCGACCGCACTGGCAGCGGCCTCTTCGTCAACGATCTCTGCTTCAACGATCTCTGCTTCAACGTTTGTTGCTGCGGTAGAACGGCTTGCGCCACATCCGGCAAGCAGCAAAGGCAAACAGATCAGCAGCGACATAACCAGCCAGCAAGAAGGCCGAAGGCGCGTGCGTTCGTCTCTCACGATTCTCTCCCATTCGTCTTGTCTATAGAAGCGTTAGAGGAGTGCCGGCGAACACGGCGCATTGGCGATGTGGAGCTACAGCGATGTGGTGCTACCGCGTCGAAGACTCTTGTGTGCATTGTTGCAGCAGGCTCTCGTACAGCATCTCGCATAGGGGATAAGACCAACGATGGCCTTCCCAAAACTCACGCAGGTTGCGCTGACCACGCGTTGCGTAGCGCAACGCCTGCACAACCATTTCCAGCTTGTCTACATCTTTGACGAGGCGCGCCTCAGGGGTCGATGTTGTGTCATAGGCGCGCAGGAAATCAAGATAACGCCTGGCATTGGGCAGGGGACCCATGATCTCGGCGGCAATCGCGGCTTCGGTCTGGTGCTTCACATCCTCGCCCAGAAATTGGCTTGTTCGTCTGGGCAGATCGGTCAGTACACTCTCAGCAAGGTCGTGGATGAGCGCAATCTGCACCACAACGCCGATATCGAGTGGCTGGGTTAGCCCTTGCTCTGCCGGCTCGGCGTTGATGGCCTCGGCCAGAAAGAGCGACATGAGCGCAACACCTGCTGCGTGATCAGCCACAGATTCTGCATCAGCCACATTCGCCAGGAGCCAGCCGGTCCGTGGGAGCACTTTCAAATCGCCGATGCGCTCGATGACGGCAAGCAGGGCAGAGACAGCTTGTGTTGCAGGCATCAACCATGACCTTACTACAACGAACTAAAATATCAGTTTACCGTGAGTTATGCAAATATACCAGAAAACAAAATCGCATAAGCAGAAATGCAAAACCTGCACAAGAAGTTCGTATACATCCATGCCCCAAAGCATTATGGAGAACGATAAACCATGCCCAACAGGGCACGGCGCAGCATCTCAAGCATCTGGTGGCCGGCGCGGATGACGGTGATCTCATCACGCCCGCCGAAGGGATAGCGTACGGCGGTGATGGCATCGGGGGTGGCCAGGGCAAACCAGCTCTGGCCGGGATCGTCGGCATAGAAGTGCTCACCTTCCAGCCCCGATCCAAGGGCAACCAGGGCATAGGTGACGCCGGTGATCTGGCGCAGTTGTGCCGCAGCCTGCCGCACGGTTGGCTCGTTTATGCCGCCGGCGGCGAGGGTTGCAGCCAGGGCGGGCGGCAGCGTCTCGCTGTCGGTGCGCCATCCCAGCGGGCGCGGCTCGTCCATGACAGCGGCAAGGCGATCTGTCACAGCGCCGGCGGTTGTACTTTCGAGGATGGCCACCGTTGCCCCATTGCTGCGCAGCAGACGCGCCACCACCGCTTCGATGCTTTCGTCGTCGGTGGTGCTGTAGATGAAGTCGCCGATACGGGCGCGGATGGCTGCTTCCATCTCGTCGATCATAGCTTCGGCTTCGGCGGCAGAGGCGGCGCGGGCGGCGATGCGGATGTCGGCCTGGCCGGTTTTGGCGGCTGTGCCCACCGTGGGGTTGGCATTTTGCATGAAATCGTGGATGCGCGTATCGATCATGCTTTCACCGATGCCGATGGTGCGCAACATGCGACGGCGGATCACACCTTCGCCGCCGGTCAATTCTTTTAAGAAAGGCAGCACGGTGTCGAGCATCATCTGTTTCATCTCACGGGGGACGCCCGGCAGCGCAACCACGTAGGCATGGCGTCCATGCCGGAGGTCGCGCACGATGAAACCGGGCGCAGTGCCCTGGGGATTGGGCACAATCGTCGCGCCCGCGGGGATGTCGGCCTGGCGCTTGTTGTTTTCGCTCATCACAGCGCCCCAGCGGCTGAAGCGTTCGTACAGCGCAGCAACGATGGTTTCGTCTCGCTGCAAAGGACAGCCGGTGGCATTGGCGATGGCATCGCGGGTGACGTCATCCACCGTCGGCCCCAATCCACCGGTGACGATGATCACGTCGGCGCGTGCCAGCACCGTTTCCAGCACACCACGGATGCGACCTTCGTTGTCGCCAACTGTGGTTTTGTAGTAGAGATTGACGCCGATCTCGCGCAACTGCTGTGCGATCCAGGCGGCATTGGTGTCGACAATGTCACCAAGCAGAATTTCGGTGCCGGTGGTGACGATTTCGGCAGAGAGCGAAGTTTTGTTGGACATGGGCAGCGCCTTCCGTCTCAAATTACATTTACATCATCAATGAAACCTGCGCCCGCACAGCCTTAATGCGGTCGGCCATTTCGGCGCTGCTTTCCTGGCGGAAGCGATCTTCGAGTTCACGCAGTGAGGCCACGAAGTCGGGGGTGAGCAGGTCGCGGTTTTCTTTGAGCAGGGCGCGCACCGAGGCTTCGTCTTCGGCCATGAGGAGCTGATTGAGCAGCCGTAGGTCGGCAGGCATCCCCTCTTGCAGGATACGCATGGCGGCGCTGTAGATGGCACGCAGGCGCTTGACGGCAAAGGTGGCGTTCTTCTGCTCGGCTTGCTGAATATTGGTTGCCAGCAACGAAAGGAAAAGCTCATCGACGGCGTCGGCGTACTCGCGCAGTTTTGCTTCTGGGTCGGGTGCTTGCAACACTTCCTGAAGGATGGCCTGGGCCTGCTGCATCATGGCTTCGCGGCTGTTGCTCTGCTGCTGGCCAATCGAGAGGAGCAATTCGCGCAGTTCCAGCAAGTCGGCGCGGACTTCTTCGTCGGTGGTGCGTTCAATGCGCCCGGCCAGCGCCATGAGGAATTCGTAATCGACGATGCCGCGTGTCATGGAGAGGATGGTGGTGACGATGCGTTCGCCTTCAGAGCCGCTTCCCCAATATTCGAGCAGAATGTCGAGCAGTTCTTCGCGGCCTGTCTCTGGGCGAATGCGCGCCAGCGCTTCGCGCAATTTGTCTTCTAAGGCTTTGATCTTGGCGCCGGCTTCGGTGCTATCGAGCAGGTATTGGCGCAGGTTGCGCATCGCCGTCAGATTTTGCTCTTGACGCTGCGCGGCGTAAGCCTGCATCACCTGGCCGAGCAGGGCGAAAAGATTTTCGTCGACCAGATGGCGCTTGCGATCAAGGACCATGCGCATGGCGGTTTCGTCGTTGGCCAGGCGCACCAGGCTGTCGATCAACTCACCTTGCTCGCGTTGACGGCGCAGTTCTTCGGGGCTGACGCCTTCAAAGCCCCAGAACTGCTCCAAGAAGGAATCCCAATCGAAATATTGTTTGGGCTGCAACATGTAGCCGCGGCGCGCTTCGTTGGGCAGGCGACGCATCAACGCCTGGCTCATTTCGCCGATTACCTTTTGCATTTGCATGTCCTGCAAACGGGCCTGGCTGGGAATGAGGACGCCCAAGAATTCGTTTTCGGGATCGTGGACCATCAACGGCGCGCTCAACGGCCCGCCTGCGCCACACTTGGGGCAAATGGCCATGTTGATCTGCCCGCCCAGAAGCGCCTGCCGCAATTCGGGGTTGCTGTTCAGGTCGACGATGCTGAAGACAGGAGCCGTGAAGGGCGTGCCACAACTCGGGCATTGGACCTGCACGCCGGTAGGCGGGAACAGAAAGTCGGGGCCGCGGCCGCGCTGTGCTTGACGGGGTGGGGCGGCCGGCGTTTCGGGTGCAGCGGCGGGTGCTTCCTCTGGCCGCGCCTTCTCTTCGTCGCTGCGACGGCGGGCAAAGCCTTTGGGCAGTTCAATGCCGCCGCTTGGCTGCTGGCTGGGGGTGCTGCCGGGTGTCCAGATTTCACTCATGAGGGGTTATCTCTTTCTCTCTTCAATCAGGTAAGGCAAGTAGCATTCAGCTTTTGCACCAGTTCAGGCAGTTCGGCTACGTGGTGGATGACCGCTTCAGCGCCGCGCCCGCGGAAGAAGTCGGCTTCTTCAGGACGCACCACCGAGACGGCGCCAATCCAGCGGGCGTCGCTGCCCTTGAACGTGCGATAGTTGAGCACAGCGTCGAGGTCGTCTTTGGTGTCGCCGCAAAAGAGAGCTGCGCTCGGCGTCGATTCCGCCCGTTCAACGGCCAGTGTATCGAGCGTGTTCAACACCCGATCCAACACGCGGCCATCGGGCTTGGCCAGGATGTCGCCGGTGAGCATGGCCTGTTTGGGGATCTCACGATGCAGGCCACTGCTTTCCAGCACAGTGGAGAGTTCAAACTGGTTGCGTCCGGTGGCGATGCCGAAATGACGGATGCCCAGCGCCCGCAGATCGGTGAGCAGCGACGGCGGCAACAACTGCTGTTCCTTGTGCCAGCAGCCGGCGGCATCGGGGACATAGGCTGCCGGCTCGCCAAAACAGCGCAGAAAGTCGGCGGCGCCCCAGTAAATTTCATCGAAGACACGCACAATCTTGCGATAGTCGACCAGCGCAGCATCGGGCAGCAGTGTTTCGGCCCAGGCGCGACCGCGCCCACCGCTTTCGGCGGCGGCGCTTTCAATGTCATGGCGACCGGCCAGGCGGGTGGCTACCAGGGTGTAGGTCATGTCCCAATCGTTGTTGAGGCCACCGGCGCGGCGGTAGGCGCGCAATTCCTCTGTGGTGACAGGGCGAAAGGTGCTCTGGTTGAACTCACGGGTAAGGAAGTAGGCAACCGTCTCTTGCACAGCGGTGTCGAAGCTATCGCCGGTGTCCCAGAGGACGCCGTCCACATCGAAGATGATGGTGTCAACCGGGGCTGGTGGGGTGACAGAATCTCGCAACCAGACTGAGCGTTTCAAAACATTCGACATAGCGTTCGGCGTTTCCAAAGGTGAGTGCAGTGAACTGATAACCAAAAAGCAGGCAGGCGAAGCACATCGCGTCCATTGTACCTGAAAGGAGGCAGGAACGAAAGAAACAGTGTAATCAAACCGGTCAAAGGACCATGTCCAAGATGAGCGGAATCAACTAAAATCAGAACATGAACAGCGAACTTCTCGAAACGATGATGGATTGGGGCTACTATCTTTTGCCCAAAGCGCACCCAGCAAGCCCGGGTTACCCGGCGGTCTACGTCAGCATTCGCAACAAGCCAACCCACCAACACTTTGATCCCGAAGAAATTGAAACCCGTGTCAGCAACGGTCATAGCTTTGTTGAGAAGAGGCGGTTGGGGCTGCATGTACATGGGCGCTTGCCCGACCGCATCTGTCCGGGCCGGTTGACTTTGTACGACCGTTTTCGCAAACGGACAGATTTCTATACCTTCGGCGCGCAGATGCGCGTGGAAGCGATGCCAGATCAGGCCATCTACACCTTCACCTCGTCGGCGCCGATTCTTTTCTTGGACGAAGACGATAACGATTTTCCCGAACAACTAGAGGCAGAGGCCGAAGCGCTTGTGGCGGAGATTCACGTTGCCTGGCGCATGAATGACACGGAATTCTACCAGCGGCTGGCGCAGATCGAAGCGTTCCGCTTCTACACGGCGGCGTTGCGCTCAATCCACCAGCGCTACACCGCCCACCCATCGCTACACGAACGCTCCCCACACTTCTATGATCGGCTTCAAACCGAAATCCAATGGCAGATACACAGGACACCAGACTTTAGCCAGGGGCCACTCCTGCCTGATTTGATCGGCGCACCGCACCGCTGAAGTTGTTGTCACATAGGGGCAGGCGGCCTCACCACCTGAGCATGGCAAGCAAAAAGCGGGAACAACGTGCAGTTGTTCCCGCTTTTGTTTTTGTTCTACACAGGTGGGGCGATCAAGCGGTTGCGGCGGATGAGCGCCAGGCCTGCAATCCTTCACGGAAGGTGACGAGACGACGGTGTTTCTCGTCCCACAATGTAAGCGAAATGGTCTTCAAACTGCTGGCCAGCGTCAACTGCGTCACCTGTTGCAACATGGGGTTCTCTTCGTGCGCCTGTTGCAGCAGGTAGTTCGGGATGCGCGGGCTAAGGTGATGAATGTGATGGAAGCCGATGTTGCCGGTCATCCACTGTAAGATGCGCGGCAGTTTGTAGTAGGAGCTGCCATGCATGGCGGCCAGCGTGTAGTCCCATTGCGGGGTGTGATCCCAGTAGGTGCGCTCGAACTGGTGCTGCACGTAGAAAAGCCATGTGCCCACACAACTGGCCACGGCAATCACCGGCAGAACGATGGCCAGGGTGTTACCGAAACCAAAGATGGCGCTAAGCAGGGCAAACTTGCCAGCCAACATCAGATTCGACCACCAGAAGGAAGCAACCTCCTGGCGGCTCCAATTCCTGGCATCGCCCGAAGGGAAGCGCAACAGGACAACGAAATAGAGTGTCGGCGTTAAAAGGAAGAGGAAGAACGGATTGCGGTAGATCCGGTAGGCGATGCGCTTCCACTTAGAGGCGGTGTAATATTCCTCGACGGTGAGCGTCCACACGTCGCCGATGCCACGCTCTTCCAACTCGGCATGGTGGGCATGGTGAATGGCATGGCTTTTGCGCCAATAGTAATAGGGGACAAAGGTGAAGACGCTACAGATGATCCCCACAATGTCGTTGACGCGCTGCGAGGGGAAAAACGAGTTGTGCCCACAGTCGTGTTGAATGATAAAAATGCGCACCAGAAACCCGGCAGCAGGGATGGCAAGGAGCAAGGTAAGCCAATAGCCAACGCTCAGGCTGTAATAGAGGATCACCCAGGAAATAAGTAATCCACCAAAAGAGTTGATCACTTGCCAGATGCCTTTGCTCAGATCGGGCTTTGAATATTTGCGAACCAATGCTTGCCAGCCTTCGTAGGCGGCGGCTGCCTGTTTGCTGTTGCTCATGCAGTTTCTTTCTCTTTCACTTAGGGTAAAAAAACGAAGAGTGTTGGCGCAGGTCAACAGTTGACGCTGTTAACTGTTGATAACGATAACACACGACAGAGCACTCTCCCAAATGCGTATGAACACTTAGGGGGTTTCTTGGGGGGTTTCTTGCCGAATACGCAAGAAGTCGAACTTCTCTTTTGGCACAAGAATTCTGAACATGCGCCGCCAGAAGTTCGACTTCTGAATTCCCGCAAACTGGGCGAGAAAATCATGTCAGCGAACGCAGGGGCAGGGGTGGGAGCAGACATTTACATCTGCTCCCACCCCTGCCCTTACGCGTCTACTGCTTAAAGATGTTCAACAAGTAGAGAAGCCGGATCACCACCAGTTCGCCGGCGGTGAGCGCAACGCCCGGTTGCGCATTGACGCCGTCGCCAATCGCCGTGATCTCAAGGATCTGTCCATCCACAAGCTCAATCACCGGCAGGTCGATGACGGTGGTGGCGCAGTTCGAGCCGGCAGCCGTCACCTTCAGATCATATTGGCCGACAGGCAGTTGGAAGTAACCGCTCGTCGCCTTGTAGGGGACGTTGCTCAGGTTGGGCAGCGGCGTTGTGCCATTCTGCAAGCAGACGTCAACCTGGGTACCGGCCAGGGTGTTGGCGAAGGGCGCCAGGTGGGTGATGCGCACCTTGGCATTGCCAGCGGCGGGCGGCGTGTTGTCGTCCACCAGGGCGAAGAGTTCCAGCGGCTGGTTGGTGCCGTCGCCGATGGCGGAGAGGGTGTAATCAACCGAAGGCGACAGCGTCACCGTGGCCGAGATGGCCACCGTGTTGGTGCCGGTGGGCACAATCTCGATCAGCCGCTGGCCAGAGGGGATAACCGCGTTCTTCACCACGTTGGGGTAGGTGAAGCCGGTGATCACGTCGCTGCCGTCAATGCGCACGGTGACCGAGGTGCTATCGACCTGGCGGGCCAGCGTGGCGGCGAAGGGAGCGAAGTGGGCGACCGTCACCGTGGCCGGGGCAGGCGTCAACACCAGGTCGGTGGTGGCTGTCACCGTCGGGGCAAAGTTCGTCACATTGCCGATGGCCACCACTTCGGTGACCGATCCATCGACCAGGCGCACCGAGGGCACGTCGATGAGCGTGGTGGCGCAGTTGGTGCCCGCAGCCGCCACCTTCAGATCATAGTCGCCGGCGGGGAGGACAAGGTAACCGCTGGCAGCTTTGTAGGGAACATTGGTCAGCCCGGCCACCACGGCGCCACCTTCGGTGCAGACGTCCACTTGGGTGCCGGCCAGGGTGTTGGCAAAAGGAGCCAGATGGGTGATGCGCAGCTTGGCGCTGCCGGCGGCGGGCGGCGTGTTGTCGTCCACCTGTACAAAGAGTTCCAACGGCTGGTTGACAACGTCGCCGATGGCCGAGACGGTGTAATCAACCGCCGACGACAAGGTGACTGTAGCCGAGATAGCCACGGTGTTGGTGCCGGTGGGCACAATTTCGATCAAGCGCTCACCCGCAGGGACTACCGCGTTTTGCACCACGTTGGGATAGGTGAAATTGGTGATCACGTCGCTGCCGTCGATGCGCACGGTGACCGAAGTGCTGATGGCCTGGCTGGCAAACGGGGCGAAGTGGCCGACTGTCACCGTGGCCGGGGCAGGCGTCAACACCAGATCAGTTGTGGTCGTCACGCTGGGGGTGGCGTTGGTGCCGTCGCCGATGGCCACCACTTCGGTGACTGTTCCAGCTTCCAGCCGCACGGAGGGCACGTCGATGAGCGTGGTGGCGCAGTTCGAGCCGGCAGCCGTCACCTTCAGATCGTAGTCGCCGGCAGGCAGTTCAAAGTAGCCGCTCGACGCCTTGTAGGGGACATTGGTCAGGTTGGGCAGCGGCATCGTACCATTCTGCAAGCAGATGTCAACCTGGGTGCCGGCCAGGGTGTTGGCGAAGGGCGCCAGATGGGTGATGCGCAGCTTGGCGTTGCCTTCGGCGGGCGCGCTGTTGTCGTCCACCTGTACAAAGAGTTCCAACGGCTGGTTGGTAACGTCGCCGATGGCCGAGACGGTGTAATCGACGAGGGGTGAAAGCACCACAGTCGCCGAAATAGCCACAGTCTCAGTGCCGGTGGGCAGAATCTCGATCAGCCGCTCGCCCGCGGGGACCTCGGCATTCTTCACCACGTTGGGGTAGGTGAAGCCGGTGATCACATCGCTGCCGTCAATGCGCACGGTGACCGAAGTGCTGATGGCCTCGCCGGCGAAGGGAGCAAAGTGGCCAACCGTCACCGTGGCCGGGGTCAACACCAGATCGGTGGTGGCGGCGACAGTGGGCGGGAAGTTGGCGCCGTCACCGATGGCGGCTACTTCGGTGATGGAATTGGGCAGCAGGCGCACCGAAGGCACGTCGATAAGCGTGGTGGCGCAGTTCGAGCCGGCAGCCGTCACTTTCAGGTCATAATCGCCGGCAGGTAGTTCAAGGTAACCGCTGGTCGCCTTGAAAGGCACATTCACAAGATTGGCCACCACAGTGCCGGCCTGTGTGCAGATATCTACCTCAGTTCCATCCAGCGTTGCCGCGAAAGGAGCCAGGTGGGTCAGGCGCAGTTTGGCAGCGCCGGCAGTGGGCGGTGTGTTGTCGTCAACCTGAGCGAAAAGTTCCAGCGACTGATTGGCGCCGTCGCCGATGGCGTAGACGGTATAGTCGGTGTCATCGCTGAGCGTCAGGGTGGCGGAGATGGCGACGGTTTGCGTGCCGGTGGGGAGGATTTCAATCAGGACAGGGCCGGCGGTGAGGGCAGCGTTGCGGACAACTTCAGGGTAGGTGAAATCGGTGATCACATCGCTGCCGTTGATGCGCACCGTCACCGAAGTGCTGATGGCTGCACTGGCAAAGGGTGCAAAGTGCGCCACGGTGACGGTAGGGCCGGCGTCGGCATCGGCTGGGCTTACCCCCTGCGCAGCAGGTGACGCCCAGGCCAGCGCGCCGCCCATTAAGACAATTGCGCTCAGGGCAAAGATAAACGAAGCTGTTAGTTTACGAAACATCCTAAGTTTCTCCTTCGGTGGTTGATCTTAAATTGGCATAGAGCGTGCAAAATTGCCAGGACAATTAGCAGTCTAAGCAAGGTAGCACAAACAGATGCACACATTTTATCCATTTAATGCAACTGTTCTGCACAAGTAGGCACAATATCTACAAAGAATATGTTCAACAGTGATCCACAATCCAATCCAATAGCGCCCCCTCACCCACCACACTGAAATTCCAGAACTGAAATTTCAGATTGGCAAGATTGATGGCGTGCGCCTATAATTCGCCTGATTTTCAAACGAATTCCCTTTAGAAAGGAGTCTGTTCATGTTGGAGCCAACCTTCCCCAAGCATGCCAGATTGGTGATTATCGGCGGTGGGATTGTAGGCTGTAGCGCCGCCTATCACCTGGCTAAGCTGGGTTGGCGCGATGTCGTGGTGCTGGACAAGGGCGACATGCCCTACAACGACGGTTCAACCTCGCATGCGCCGGGCAGCATGCACATCACCAACTTTTCGCGCATGATGACCCGTTTTGCCGTCTACTCGACGCAGCTTTACGGGCAATTGCCGGCGCACGAGGCGGGCCGCCCACCTTTTCGGCCTGTAGGCGGCATTGAAGTTGCCTACACGAAGGAACGGATGCACGATCTCTACCGCAAGCACAGCACCGCAAGCGGCTACGGCGTCGAAACTCACCTGCTCACGCCGGAAGAGACGCAAGCGAAAATCCCTATCCTCGATCCCAAAGTCATTGTGGGCGGCTACTATGTCCCCAGCGACGCCAATGTAATCGGCTGGCATCTGGCGGCGTCGCTGGCCGATGAGGCGAAGCGCATCGGCGGCGTGCAGTTTATCCCCCATACGCCGGTGCTGGATATTGAAGTGCAGCACGGGCAGATCCGCGGCGTCGTCACCGACAAGGGGATGCTCCACTGCGACGAGGCGTTGCTCTGCGCCAACATCTGGGCGCCGGTGATTGGCCAGAAGGCGGGGCTGATCATTCCTCTGCTGGCGGCGCAGCATCAGTACACCGTCACCACGCCGATTCCTGAGCTGGCGCACTACGCACGGGAAAATGAAAACCGTGAAATCGTCCACCCCATCATGCGCCACCAGGACTTTTCGCTCTACTTCCGCCAGCACTGGGACAGCTACGGGGTGGGCAACTACCGCCATGTGCCGTTGATGGTGCGTCCCCACGATCTTGGCCGCACGGCCATGTTGCCCTTCACCCCCGAACACTACGCAGTGGCCGATAAAGCGGCCAAAGAGCTGCTGCCGCCGCTCAAACAGACGACGCTCACCACCAAGTTCAACGGCATGTTCGCCTTCACCGTCGACGGCTACCCGGTGATGGGTGAATCGCAGGTGAAGGGCTTGTGGGCCGCCACCGGTGTCTGGATCACCCATGCCGGCGGTGTGGGCAAGAGCATCGCCGAGTGGATGACCCACGGCGAACCGGAATGGGATGTCCACGAAGCCGACATCAATCGCTTTTTGCCTCACCAGAAGACACAACGCTACGTCGATCTGCGCTGCGCCCAGAACTACCGCGAGGTCTACGACATCATCCACCCGGTGCAGCCCATCAACGAGCCGCGCAACCTGCGGCTGGCTCCTTTCCACGCCCGATTGGTGGAGTTGGGCGGCGTCTTCTTCCAATCCGCCGGCTATGAGGTGGCGCAGTGGTACACCGCCAATGCCCGGCTGCTGGAAAAGTACGACAGTCAGATTCCATTGCGCGATGAATGGGCGAGCCGCTTCTGGTCGCCGATTCAGGGAGCGGAACATCTGGAAGTGCGCAACAACGTGGGGCTGTTCAATATTGCAGCGCTGGCGGTGATCGAGGTGAGCGGCCCCGGCGCCGTAGGCTTTTTAGAGCGCATGGCCGCCAACCGCATTGACCGCCCGGTGGGTAAGGTCGTCTACACCAGCCTGCTCACGCCCAACGGCGGCATCAAGGCAGATCTCACCATCGTGCGCAAAGCCGCCGACCGCTTCTGGGTCCTCACCGGCGGTGGGCTGCTGCCCCACGATCTGGCGTGGCTGCGCCAACATGCCCCCGCCGACGGCAGCGTGCAGATTGTCGACCTTTCGTCCACCTACACCCCGCTCGGCCTGTGGGGACCCAACGCCCGGCGCGTGCTGCAAAAGGTGACCGCGGCGGATGTGAGCAACGCCGCCTTCCCCTACTACACGATGCAGGAGATCGAAATCGGCGCCGTCCCGGTGACGGCGCTGCGCATCAGCTACGCTGGGGAACTGGGCTGGGAACTCTACACCCAGGCCGAATTTGCCCTCGGCCTCTGGGACACGCTCTGGGAAGCAGGCCGTGAGTTCGACATGATTGCGGCGGGCGGCGGCGCGTTCGATTCGCTGCGCCTGGAGAAGGGATACCGGCTGTGGGGGCAAGACATCCACAGCGACTACACCCCCGACGAAGCGGGCATCGGCTGGGCGGTCAACCTGAACAAAGGGGATTTCGTGGGCCGCGCCGCCCTCCTCGAACGGCGCGCGCAGGGCACCCAACGCAAACTCTGCTGCCTCGTCCTCGAAGCGGGCGGGACGGCGCTGGGCAAAGAAGCCATCTACACGAAAGATGGCGCGTGCGTCGGCTATGTCACCAGCGCCAACTACGGCTACAGCGTGGGCAAATTCCTCGCCTATGCCTATCTGCCGGTGGACCAGAGCCACGTCGGCGCCACCCTGGCCATCGACTACTTCGGCCAACGTTGCGCCGCCACAGTGGTAGAGGAACCGGTTTATGATCCGGCGATGGGGAAGTTAAAGGGGTGAGAGAAGAGATTGAGAGATTGGGAGATTAAGAGATTAAGAGATTGAGAGATTGGGGGATTCGAAGAAAATCCTTAATCTCCCAATCTCTCAATCTCTCAATCTCTTCTCTCACCCCAAGCTTATCTGCACCTTCACCGACGACGGCGGCATGTTGACGGCGTAGTTGAAGGCGGCGACGCTTTCGGCGAAGCTGAAGGTGTCGGTGATGAGGGGCTTGACGTCGATTTTGCCGCTGGACATGAGTTCAATGGTGCGCGGGTAGACGTGGGCGTAGCGAAAGACGTGCTCGACGCGCGCCTCTTTGATCTGCGCCTGCGCCACGTCGTAGGGGACGGGTTGGAGCGGGATGCCGACGAAGACGACACAGCCGCCGGGGCAGAGCAACTCGAACGCGCCGGCGGCGGCCTGCGCGTTGCCGCTGCACTCGAAGACAATGTCCGCGCCCCAGCCGTCGGTCATGCGTGCAACGACGGCGGCGACACTTTCGTCGCGCACGTTCACCGGCACAATCGGCCCCAGTTTGGCCGCCAGATCGAGCTTGGGCTGCTGCACGTCGCTGATCAGCACGCGGCTGCAACCGCCGGCCAGCGCCGCCAGCGCTGTCACCATGCCGATGGGGCCGGCGCCGATTACCAGCGCCAGATCACCTGGTTTGATACGCGCTTTGTTGGCAGCCTGCATCCCCACGGCCAGCGGTTCCACCATCGCCCCTTCGGCGTCGCTGACATTGTCGGGCAATTTGAAGGTGAAGGCGGCGGGGTGGACGACCGTCGGGCGCAGCACACCGTGCACCGGCGGCGTGGCCCAGAAACGCACGGCAGGGTCGAGGTTGTAGAGGCCGAGGCGGGTGGCGCGGCTGTTGGGATCAGGGATACCCGGCTCCATACAGACACGGTCACCTGGACGCAGATGGGTGACGGCATCGCCCACTTCCACCACACGCCCGGCGGCCTCGTGCCCCAGGATCATCGGTTGCTTGACCACGAACGGGCCGATGCGCCCGTGGGTGTAGTAGTGCACATCGCTACCACAGACGCCGACGCGGGTAAGGGCGATGCGCACATCGTGGGGGCCAAGTGCTTCGTCAACGGCAATGTCGCGGATCGAAAGATCGAGGTTGGGTTCCAGCACAAGCGCTTGCACAGGATTACTCCTTATCGATGGGTAAACGTCGATGGGTAAACGTCGATGGGTGGACAATGTCGGTAGTTGAGCGGTGGAGACGGGGGCAGCGATGCGGCATGCTGCATACGGGCGACCTGCTCCGATTGTACCACACAGGGGATACCGACCGCGGGGGAATCAAAAAACGGGGCGAATGTCTGCGCAGACATCCGCCCCGTTTTTATTGAGCTACCTTGTCTACTGGGCAGTGGCGACGAGGTCGAGTTCGAGGATCAACGCTTCCTCGACGCTGGCGACGAAAGGAACGCGCGGGATATTGAGCGAAAAGTCTTCGCGCAGGATCTGCGTGCTGCCACTGAGTTGCAGTTCGCTCTCAGAGACCACCACCGCCGTCAACTCGAAGGTGACAGGATTGGTAACATCGCGAATGGTGAGGTCGCCGGTCACCTGGAAGTTGACTGTGTCGCCCACGGCCACCGCAGCGGGCATGCCGCTGATCTGTGCCGGCGCAAAGGTGATGGTGGGGTGATCAGCGCTCTGTAAGATGAAGCGGCGGATGGCGCCGTTGCGCTGGTTGTTGTCGGTGACGAAGCCGCCGGCGCCGATGGTGATTGCCCCGATTTCACTGGCGGCAGGGTTGGCTGGATCCACGATCACCTGGCCGCTGACCTCACTGTTCACGCCGGTGACAGTGGTGGGCTGGCCGCGCAGCACTTCGTCTACCACAAAGCGCACCTGGGAACGGGCGGCGTCAATTACAAAAGTGATGGGGGCGGCTGTGGCTGGGGCGGTCTCGGCAGGCGCCTCTTCGGCGGGCGCGGCGGTTGCCTCGGTGGGGGTAGCCGTCGGCTCAGGAGCGGTTGTGGCCGTTGCTGCTGGGGCAGCGATGGCGACTTCGGCACTTTCTTCATTTTGGGCACAGCCGGCAAGCCCCAGCGCCAACACCACAATCAGAACAACGAGCCAGCGACGCGATAAACTTTTCAACTGCATTGGGTATTCTCCTCTAAAGGTCGTGAAATCTGTCAATTGTTTGCATGCTGCATCGAAGCATAGCATTGCCTGGTTGCCGTCCTATGAAGATCTCGTTAGAGAAATGTGAAGATCTCATCCTATCTACGTTGGGGCAAGGCGCTTTGGATGTATGAAGCAGCAACTGTAACGATGCACAGTGCAGGCCATGTCCAATCTCACCTGTAAACCAACTCCTACCTTCCTTTGTATCGTTCTCCTCTATCAAGCTATATAGAAACCTATGCGCCGTTGTGCAAAATTATTGTACAAAGTGTGTCCACGCACGGGGGCAACATCACCTGTGCAGCGAATCGGTGAACCAAATTTCAAAAGTAGAGGAGATAACCATGATTCGAAAACTGCTTACGATTGGCGCAATCGCCATGCTCACCCTTTCACTGGCCGCCTGTGGTGACGGTGGAACGGCTGACGATGGCGGGGCTACCGAGCCGATGCCCACCACCGCGACGGTCGAGGAAGCGCCTGGGGCAGCCGCACCCGTGCAGACAGATCCCGGCGGCGGCATGATTGTACGCGCCACCGAGATGGCTGACTACGACGTGTTCAACCTCAACGGTGAAGACCTGGGCGATACCGAAGACATGATGATCACGCTGAGCAACGGCGAGATTGACTACCTTGTGCTCAGCTTCGGTGGATTCCTGGGCCTGGGCGAACAGAACTTCCTGATCCCGTGGGAAGCCGTCGATCCCATGCCGGAGACAGAAGCCTTTGTCGCCGAAGTACTCACCGAGGAATCTTTGGCACAGGCCCCTGTCTTCGAAGCTGACGCCTGGCCGGATACTTCGGTAGATGATTGGGATGCGGAGATTAGAAGCTATTGGCAGGGACTGGGTATTGAATTTGGCGATGATACTGTGTCTACGCCGGAAGCCGGCGCCAGCGGCACCGTCACCGATACCGAGACCATCACCGACACCACCGAGCTAGAGGTGACGCCTGAAGCCACCGAAGAGGCCGACGCTGAAGCAAGCGGCACCGTCACCAATACCGAGACAATGACCGGCACCGGCGCCGTGACGCCTGAAGCCACCGAAGAGGCCGACGCTGAAGCAAGCGGCACCGTCACCGATACCGAGACAATGACCGGCACCGGCAGCGTGACGCCTGAAGCCACCGAAGAGGCCGACGCTGAAGCAAGCGGCACCGTCACCAATACCGAGACAATGACCAGCACCGGCACCGTGACGCCTGAAGCCACCGAAGAGGCTGACGCTGAAGCAAGCGGCACCGTCACCGACACCGAGACAATGACCGGCACCGGCGCCGTGACGCCTGAAGCGACCGGCACCGTCACCGATACAGCCGGCGTGGAAACGACGCCGTCTGCTGAAGGAGGCGAGGGAGTCGATGTACAGTTGCCTCGTTCAGTACGCATGTCGGTTCTGCTCGACTATCCTGTGCGTAACCCCGCCGGCGAGGACATCGGTCAACTCGAGGATCTCATGATCAACTGGCAGGAAGGCAAGGTTGCCTATGCGGTCCTCTCGTTTGGTGAATTCCTGGGCATGGGTGGCAAATGGTTCGCCATTCCACTCAGTTCTATGACCTTTAACCCGATTGACCAGATTGTGGTCATCGACATCGAACCCGAAATGCTGGAGGCCGCCCCCGGCTTTGATCAGAACAACTGGCCGCTAAGCGCCGATCCGGATTGGGATGTAGAAATCCGCAACTTCTGGGAAGAACGGCAGCGCGAGTTGGATCAGATGCTGACCCCGGTTGATCCCGCCACCGGCGGCGAAGCGCCGGGTGCAGTCGCTACACCCACCACTGCGCCATAACGACAAACCGTTCAGTTGCACAGTTACCACCTACGGCGTCCACCGGGAGATCCCTTCCGGTGGGCGCCGTAGGTGTTTTTCAGCGGGAATTTGCTATAATCGACATCGTGCAAGTCCAACGTCTTCCATCTGTGGATCCCTACTGGTAGATCGGCCACCGGTAGATCCCCTATCGGTGAGTGTAGCATGTACAAACAAGAGAACGATCCCATTCCAATGTCGAATCGCCGGCGTTGGCTGCTCATCTTCTTGCCTGCCATCGTATCGCTGGTTGGGTTGATTGCACTATTCGTCTTCCAACAGCAGTTAACGCCCCGTTGGCAGATTGCCGTGGAAAGCTATCAGCGCGCCCAAGCGGAGCGAGGAAACGAGTTCGAAGTGCTTGCTGTGGTAACGGCTTTGCTGCCGCAGGAGTATGGCGCAAGCGAGCCGTTTCGTCCTGTCGGCGAGTTAGCAGCAGGCGCTCTGCCCACAGCGGCAGCAGAAATCCGCTGTGTCGAAGTGCGGCCTACGGGGCGTGATGCACGCCACTTCCTCCTCCTGATCCGTTACGGCGAGAGCGCTGATCCCGACGACTGGGTGATCTATGAAGCCGCCGGCAGTGAAGGCCGGATCAACCGCACGCTGGCCGAGATCGGTTGTTTCTTTCCTAGTTTTGAAGAGGAGTAGCGAACAGGCCGATTTGCAGACATAACGGTAATCAATGTGAAGCAACCTCTATCTTTGGCATGGGTCACGATCTATGGCAGCAGGCATCGTTCGTCGGCAAAATACGATGTCTACTACATACTTGCGGTGCATGCTCTTATGCTTCGACGATTTCAGAAAGAGGAGGTTGTGCGATGGTGTTTGCGAAAGCCTGGCCGGTTCTCAAGGCATCATTTCGAGAGTGGCGGGAAGACAATACCGGTGACTTAGCGGCGGCGCTTTCCTACTACACTGCCGTCTCGATTGCCCCTCTACTTGTCTTCGTGTTGCTTCTGCTGGGTCTGTTCGTTGGCGGTGAAGCGGGCGACCAACTTGTAGCGCAGTTACAGGCCGTCTTCGGCGAGGAAGGCTCGGCCTTCATCAAGACCATCATTGACAATGCCAACAAACCAACGGCAGGCAGCATTGCCGGTATTCTGAGCCTGCTCACCCTGATCTGGGGTGACGGTTTCCCTCGTCCTCAGCTCTGCGCTTTCGGTGATCACCAACACACTTTCCGGCGCGCTGCCGGGCACCGACGTCGTGTGGCAGATCCTCGACATCCTGATTTCGGTGGGCGTCCTCACCCTGCTCTTCGCCGCCATCTACAAAGTGCTACCCGACGTGGAGATCAAGTGGCACGACGTCTGGTTGGGTGCGGTGCTGACAGCTATCCTCTTTACAGTCGGCAAACTTGCGTTGGGCATCTACTTTGGGCGCGCCGGCATCGGCTCCAGCTATGGCGCCGCCGGTTCGGTGATCATTTTCTTGCTGTGGGTTTACTACTCGGCCATGATCCTCTTCTTCGGCGCCGAGATGACCCAGGTCTACGCGCGGCGTTATGGATCGGGGATTCAGCCGTCAGCGCACGCCGAACGGCTGGATCGGAAGGGCAATGTGCCCCAAAAGGCCGACTGAAGCATGGAGATCCGCAAGGCAGAAATACAAAAGGACACCGCCGCCACCGGACTCACCCCCACCTGTCGCACTTCCCCCCGTTCCACCTGAATGTAGAACCATAGCTGCGCGTACTCGTGGCCGCTGGTCACAGCCTGATCAATCAGCTTATCCAACGCTTCGACTACATTGGGCGTTAGGTGCTTTGCCATAGTCTCACATTTCAGCGAGTGTGGGGCGGAGATCGCCATCCCGTCCCACCAACCGCCACAACCCAAATCACTTTCCCACACATCAACCAAAGGAAGGAGAAGCACCGCGCCCAAATCCTAGCACGTCCGTTCCTCGAACGTAAGTGCTAAATCGTATCTTCCATTCACCGCCCACACTTTACAGATTCGTTGGTCAATTAGCGAACACCCCCCCAAAACACACTCAATTTTGCAGCAAAATCGAAGGGGTCTTCGCTAAACGTTTAACGGTGGGAGAAGATCGCAGATCTCTAGGGGAAACTAAGCCGGAGTGAGCTTGCTCTGCCAAATACTTTGCATTAAAATTGTGCCCACGTGGGACGCTTCTTGTTCGGCTGCGAGCCAGGGCAGAAACCACCCAATCCTCGTGAGGGGACTACGACTGCGTTAAGCCAAACTAGTCAAATCAAGGTATTGAGGCAGAAACCACCCAATCCTCGTGAGGGGACTACGACGTCGTAATTGCGTATCCGTTCTTCTGCAACATGAACGGCAGAAACCACCCAATCCTCGTGAGGGGACTACGACAGCCAGATCGGTGTAGTTGGGCACCGAAAGTCTGCGGGCAGAAACCACCCAATCCTCGTGAGGGGACTACGACAAAAGCACCCTTCCCCTGTGCCACTACTACGAATATGGCAGAAACCACCCAATCCTCGTGAGGGGACTACGACATTGCGGCTGTGGCGTCAATGTCGCCACCCTGGACTGGCAGAAACCACCCAATCCTCGTGAGGGGACTACGACGCAGTGGCCTCGCCGTCCGTATCGACGGCCTGGAGATGGCAGAAACCACCCAATCCTCGTGAGGGGACTACGACTTCCACGGGTCGTAACAAAGCTCTTGCACATCGAAGATGGCAGAAACCACCCAATCCTCGTGAGGGGACTACGACATTTCTAGTCTTTCTAAAATCGTTGCAACAACTCGCTGGCAGAAACCACCCAATCCTCGTGAGGGGACTACGACGACTTTGCCGAGTTGATCAGACTGGCGATAGACACCGGCAGAAACCACCCAATCCTCGTGAGGGGACTACGACCGCCCTGGTCGGTGACGACCAGGGCGCTTCTGCCGGCAGAAACCACCCAATCCTCGTGAGGGGACTACGACGGCAAGCTGGTGGCGGGGCCGCTTGTGGATGCGTGGGCAGAAACCACCCAATCCTCGTGAGGGGACTACGACTGTCTTTTATGGCCTTGCCATATTTGCTGGTCATTCCGGCAGAAACCACCCAATCCTCGTGAGGGGACTACGACTCAGCGCCTCCGCTGCGCCCGTCGCCTCCCCATCCTCGTCGGGCAGAAACCACCCAATCCTCGTGAGGGGACTACGACACATGGGGTTGGCGCAGGGCAGACGACCGGCAGATGGCAGAAACCACCCAATCCTCGTGAGGGGACTACGACCCACAGAAAGTGAACATGGCGTCAGCACAGCGCTGAGGGCAGAAACCACCCAATCCTCGTGAGGGGACTACGACGTACGGATGCGACCGGGGTGATCCACACTGCTATTGAGGCAGAAACCACCCAATCCTCGTGAGGGGAGTACGACGAATCGCTGGGATGTGGGCACGCTGGCGGTGGGGAGGCCGAAACCACCCAATCCTCGTGAGGGGACTACGACGTCTGAACCGGTGAGGCAATTCCTCCCTCGTAGTCCGGCAGAAACCACCCAATCCTCGTGAGGGAGGGTTTTACATAACATAATTTATGGGGAATGGAACATGAAACGATCTTCACCAGAGGGGAAAAGGTGGAGGGGATAGGAACAAACGAAACAGTGCTGGCCAAACACTGTCTTGTGAAGGTTGAAAGTGCACTATGCCTGCGCTAAACGCAACGGCAGGCGTTCAAGCAGACGGAGATTGATCAGCACATAGATCAAGGTGTTGAGGTTGGTGATTGACTGGCGGTTGCGCAGTTTGGGGCGTTCGATGCCGAGTTGAACGGCCTGGCTGAAGATACGCTCAACCGCAGTGCGCTGTTGGTAGAAAGACCGATAGGCTGCACCCTCTCGGTCGATCTGGTGGCGCAGTCGAGCGCCGATACTGCTGGCCATCGTCGATTTGCACCCACCCTCGTCCCATTTGGCCAAGTGGATCGGACATTCCGCTGCCGTCGGCTCAGGATGCAACAGCGGACACGCCCACCGTTGGCATTCATGTTCAATGAAAGCACTACGGTTGATAAAGGTGCCTCTCAGAAACATGGGCAGCCCGGCTTTACACAGGGGCGTGCCATCGGGCGCAAACGAGCGAATGCCTATGCTCCCACGTTCCACAAAGGGAATGGCGGCCATGCCACCCGCAGTGTGGAAGTACTCGTAGATATAGAAAGCGTCGAAGGCTGCATCTGCTGTGCCGAAGCGGGGTTTGCTTCCCAACCGGCGCTCTGTTTGGGCCATCAACGGTGCAAAGTAAGAGACGTCAGATTGGTCGAACGTTTGCGTCAACTCAGCCAATATCAGTTCTCCAATCCCGCCTAGCTTGGTGACGGTAACGCCAGAGGCGTAGCCCCAGTAGAATTCACCAACACCGGCGCCGATGCCTGTGACAGACTTCCCTTCGGCTGATGGCGTCTGACCCGTGTCATCGTTTGCGGATTCCCCCCTGTTGCGACGTCGTTTGCAGCCGACTCGGCAATCTCGGTCTCCGGCGGGCTGGTTCTCTTTGTGGAAGCGTCCATTGGCAATATAGGCTTTGGGATTGTTTTCCTTCACCCACGCCAAGATATGTTTGGTGTCGAAAGAGACGCAGTCACCAAACGAGTCAGGGTTGCCAAGCAGGGTTCGGCAGTGGGCCACCGTCTCGTCCAGTGCAAACTGCAACCAGACATTGGGCAGACGGCGGATCACCTGGCTGAACTGCATCGCAGTGGGCACACTGGCGACGACATCGAATCCCCAGACTGATTCTTCATCGGGGACAAGTGGGAAACCAGCTAGCCAGACGAGTTCGGGATGCTGTTGCAGGAACTCCACCAGTTGTCCCATCGAGGTGTGCCCTTGGTCGAGCCGCATCAGCAGGGCAATCACATACGGTACACAGGAGCGAGGTGGCATCCCGGGCCAGGCGCGATTCTCCAGTCGCTTGGGAAAACGCTCCCATCGGATGGGCTTCAGCAACGTCAAATACTTTTGGGCCAGCGCCGAGTTTTGCAACACGGTCGGCAATGCTGTGACAGGTTGCTGCATCAAGTCTGCAAACTCAGGCCGCACGAGTGGAAGCCCGTTGGGTGTAGGCGGCTGCTCATGCAGTCGCATCGTATCCAGAATCTTGGTGATAAATGTGGTAAGCTGCATCTAGGAGTCTCCTGTACGCAAATAGACAGTGTTTGGCCAAATACAGTCTACGCGAAAAGGAGACTCCTGTAACCACTTCTTGCACCTGCCAAACCCAGTTTCAACCTACTTCGGCCAGAAACGTGTCACATCTTATGTCAAGCCACGTTTCACAAAGATTTCGGCATGAAAAACGTGTCACGATCCTTGAGAAACGTGTCATGTCTTATGTCAAGACACGTTTGCCGAACATTGTGACACGTTTTTCGTGTCAAGATATCGCGGAAACCTGTCATGAATTATGTTAAGTAAAACCCTCTCGTGAGGGGACTACGACCCTTTGTGGATTTCGGTGACGTTGTGGAGTTTCGTGGGGCAGAAACCACCCAATCCTCGTGAGGGGACTACGACTATTAGCGGCTGTACATACCGCGCTGAAATGATAGGTGGCAGAAACCACCCAATCCTCGTGAGGGGACTACGACATAGTCGCGGACAAGGGCGAATACCTCCGCCACCATAGGGCAGAAACCACCCAATCCTCGTGAGGGGACTACGACTGTTGTCACGGTGTCGCCTCCTGTGGTTGTGCCGGCGGTGGCGGCAGAAACCACCCAATCCTCGTGAGGGGACTACGACGACTCCTTTGGCTTTGTGCCATAGATTACGAGGACATGCGGCAGAAACCACCCAATCCTCGTGAGGGGACTACGACGAATAATCCGCCGTTACTGCCCATTTCTTGTATCCTACGGCAGAAACCACCCAATCCTCGTGAGGGAGGGTTTTACATAACATAATTTATGGGGAATGGAACATGAAACGATCTTCACCAGAGGGGAAAAGGTGGAGGGGATAGGAACAAACGAAACAGTGCTGGCCAAACACTGTCTTGTGAAGGTTGAAAGTGCACTATGCCTGCGCTAAACGCAACGGCAGGCGTTCAAGCAGACGGAGATTGATCAGCACATAGATCAAGGTGTTGAGGTTGGTGATTGACTGGCGGTTGCGCAGTTTGGGGCGTTCGATGCCGAGTTGAACGGCCTGGCTGAAGATACGCTCAACCGCAGTGCGCTGTTGGTAGAAAGACCGATAGGCTGCACCCTCTCGGTCGATCTGGTGGCGCAGTCGAGCGCCGATACTGCTGGCCATCGTCGATTTGCACCCACCCTCGTCCCATTTGGCCAAGTGGATCGGACATTCCGCTGCCGTCGGCTTAGGATGCAACAGCGGACACGCCCACCGTTGGCATTCATGTTCAATGAAAGCACTACGGTTGATAAAGGTGCCTCTCAGAAACATGGGCAGCCCGGCTTTACACAGGGGCATGCCATCGGGCGCAAACGAGCGAATGCCTATGCTCCCACGTTCCACAAAGGGAATGGCGGCCATGCCACCCGCAGTGTGGAAGTACTCGTAGATATAGAAAGCGTCGAAGGCTGCATCTGCTGTGCCGAAGCGGGGTTTGCTTCCCAACCGGCGCTCTGTTTGGGCCATCAACGGTGCAAAGTAAGAGACGTCAGATTGGTCGAACGTTTGCGTCAACTCAGCCAATATCAGTTCTCCAATCCCGCCTAGCTTGGTGACGGTAACGCCAGAGGCGTAGCCCCAGTAGAATTCACCAACACCGGCGCCGATGCCTGTGACAGACTTCCCTTCGGCTGATGGCGTCTGACCCGTGTCATCGTTTGCGGATTCCCCCCTGTTGCGACGTCGTTTGCAGCCGACTCGGCAATCTCGGTCTCCGGCGGGCTGGTTCTCTTTGTGGAAGCGTCCATTGGCAATATAGGCTTTGGGATTGTTTTCCTTCACCCACGCCAAGATATGTTTGGTGTCGAAAGAGACGCAGTCACCAAACGAGTCAGGGTTGCCAAGCAGGGTTCGGCAGTGGGCCACCGTCTCGTCCAGTGCAAACTGCAACCAGACATTGGGCAGACGGCGGATCACCTGGCTGAACTGCATCGCAGTGGGCACACTGGCGACGACATCGAATCCCCAGACTGATTCTTCATCGGGGACAAGTGGGAAACCAGCTAGCCAGACGAGTTCGGGATGCTGTTGCAGGAACTCCACCAGTTGTCCCATCGAGGTGTGCCCTTGGTCGAGCCGCATCAGCAGGGCAATCACATACGGTACACAGGAGCGAGGTGGCATCCCGGGCCAGGCGCGATTCTCCAGTCGCTTGGGAAAACGCTCCCATCGGATGGGCTTCAGCAACGTCAAATACTTTTGGGCCAGCGCCGAGTTTTGCAACACGGTCGGCAATGCTGTGACAGGTTGCTGCATCAAGTCTGCAAACTCAGGCCGCACGAGTGGAAGCCCGTTGGGCGTAGGCGGCTGCTCATGCAGTCGCATCGTATCCAGAATCTTGGTGATAAATGTGGTAAGCTGCATCTGGGAGTCTCCTCTATGCAAATAGACAGTGTTTGGCCAAATACAGTCTACGCGAAAAGGAGACTCCTGTAACCACTTCTGGCACCTGCCAAACCCAGTTTCAACCTACTTCGGCCAGAAACGTGTCACATCTTATGTCAAGACACGTTTCACAAAGATTTCGGCATGAAAAACGTGTCACGATCCTTGAGAAACGTGTCATGTCTTATGTCAAGACACGTTTGCCGAACATTGTGACACGTTTTTCGTGTCAAGATATCGCGGAAACCTGTCATGAATTATGTTAAGTAAAACCCTCTCGCCAGGGGACTACGACTTCTTTGACACGTTCCACACGTTTACCGGCTTGGTCGATGGCAGAAACCACCCAATCCTCGCCAGGGGACTACGACATAACTATGGCGTCGATCACTCTAAAGAACTTCATTGCGGCAGAAACCACCCAATCCTCGCCAGGGGACTACGACCACTGGGGAGACGCAAAGGATAAGCTCGACAATCAAGAGGGCAGAAACCACCCAATCCTCGCCAGGGGACTACGACGTCAAGCAGGTTTCTTGACATAAGTTCTCCTGCGTCGACGGCAGAAACCACCCAATCCTCGCCAGGGGACTACGACGCTTCGGATGGTTTGGTATAGCCTAGTTCGCTGGCGTATTCGGCAGAAACCACCCAATCCTCGCCAGGGTGTCAATAGCGGGAGTAAACTCCCCAAAAGTGCCGAGATAAAATTCCCCACCTTCGCCCAGGTGCGCTTCAATCTACAGAACGAAAAGAGTCGAATTGTAGAGAGGAGAGCGCCGCATGTTGAATGTGGAGGAACGTTTCATGATTCGAGAGATGTACCGAAAAGGTGTCTCCATCAGCGAGATATCTCGGCAAACAGGATATGATCGCAAGACCGTACGCAAGAGCATCGAGATGCCGTTGCAGACAGAAACCAAACGTCGACGGCCCAAAGTGCGCAAGATCGATGAGTACGTTGACTACCTGGAGCAGCGAATAGCCGACGGTGTGTACAACGCACGCAAGCTCTACCAGGAAATCCAGGCGTTGGGCTACACAGGCAAAGAGACACGAGTGCGAGACTTCGTCCAGCCGCATCGAGTACCTCGATCTCCGGCGGCCACCGTGCGTTTTGAAACAGAAGCAGGCCAACAAGCGCAGGTGGATTGGGGACACTTTGGCTTTCTACAACATCAAGGCCGACGGCGTCGGTTGTATGCGTTTGTGATGACGCTGGGCTGGTCCCGAGCCAGCTATCTGGAGTTCACCGTGAGTGCCGACGTGGCCTGGTGGCTGCGCTGCCATATCCACGCCTTTCATTACCTGGGCGGCGTGACCAAAGAGATCCTACACGACAATCTAAAGACGGCAGTGCTGCACCGCAAGCGTGATGGCAAGATCCAGTGGCACCCGCGTTATCTCGACTTCGCCGAATACTACGGCTTCAGCCCGAGAGCCTGCCAACCCTACCGAGCGCAGACCAAGGGCAAGGTGGAAAGTGGTATTCGCTATGTACGCGGCAACTTCTGGCCGGGCCTAACCTTTGTGGATTTGGCCGATCTCAACCAACAGGCACTCGGTTGGTTGAACCGGACGGCAAACACACGAATTCACGGGACGACCGGCGACGTGCCTTTTGAGCGTCTGCCCAAGGAAGGATTGCTCTCGCTCTATGGCAAGCCCGACTACGACACCAGTTTGATTAGCCATCGTCAGAGCAGCCGCGACTGCTTCATCAGCTACGAAGGCAACTTCTACTCAGTCCCTGCACTTTATGCCCAGAAACGGTTACTGGTGAAGGTGACGGAACAAGAAGAGTTGTTGGTTTTTACACCACAAGGTGACGAAATTGCCCGTCATCTGCTGGCATCAGGTCACAACCAGCGTTTGATCGTGCCGACGCACTATCAGGGTCTCTATCCAACCCAACAGCCACCCCTATCCGGTGGCGCTATACAGGTGGAAGCCCATGATCTGTCGCCATTACGACTCCCCAACGCCCCAAAGGTTGAAGTGCGCTCACTGAGCCACTACGAGGAACTGCTGGCGGTGGGCTATGAGTGACCTCGCCTACGCACGAGTGCAGAATAACTTGGCTCAGCTCAAGCTCATCCGTATGGCCGAACACCTCGATAGCATGGCGGAAACGGCAGCCCGGGAAGAATGGACCTACCTTTCCTTCCTAGACCGCTTGCTGGAGCTTGAAGTGTCCGGACGTTACGACCGGGATGTGAGCATGAAGACAAAACTGGCTCACTTCCCCTTCCATAAGACACTGGCCGACTTCGACTTTGCTTTTCAACCTTCCATCAACGAACGACAGGTGCGTGAGCTGGCGACTATGCGCTTCATCGCCCACGGAGAAAACGTACTGCTGCTCGGCCCACCAGGCGTTGGCAAGACTCATCTCGCCATTGCCCTGGGCATGGAAGCCATCGCCCAACGTCAGAGTGTCTACTTCTTGACCATGGTGGACTTGTTGGAAATGCTCCATCGCGATGCCAAGGAAGATCGTCTTAACCACCGCCTTAGTACATTGTGCAAGCCCAAACTGCTCATCCTGGACGAGATGGGCTACTTCCCGCTCGACCGCATGGCCGCTCAGTTTCTCTTTCAACTCGTCAGCCGTCGTTACCAGAAGGGCAGTATCATTCTCACCAGCAACAAATCCTTCGGCGAGTGGGGCGAGATCTTCACCGACCAGGTTCTGGCCACTGCCATCTTGGACCGATTGCTGCACTTCTCTACCACGCTCAACATCCGGGGGCAGAGTTTCCGTCTGCGTCAGAAACGCAAAGCCGGTGTTTTCACAGACATCACTGACGATGCCGCTTCTCCAGCCACTCCCGCCTAACACGTGTGATTCAAAAACGCTTTAAGGAGGAAATGCTCTCGACAATCTATCGTTACATGAGTATCTACCGCCGTATCCGAACCTTTGTGCTGGGGAATTTTATCTCGGCGTTTTTGGGGATTTTTATCCCGCTATTGACACAGGGGACTACCGCCCGGCTATTGACACTGACATCAGGATCAAAAAAGTCCCCGTAAATGGGGACTGTTCACCTGACTGCATATGTACTTCTCCACTCACCTCACCGTTCCACCACCCACACCCGCCCATTCTGCCCCCACTCACTCACCAGCAGTTGGTCCCGTTCCGGCCAGTACCCAATCGACAACAGCCGCACCGGCGAAGACAACACCCGCGTCCACGTCGTCAAGTCGCGCGTGCGCCAGATGCCGCCGTCCCGCGATAGGACATACAGATTGCCATTTTCGTCAGCCGTCATGGGGTTCGGCGCATTCAGAAGATCAAAGTCGGTAGACTCCAGGCTGTAGGCGCGCAGCGCGCCGGCAGCGTCCACGGTGTAGAGGCTGCGGCCGTCCCTCGCCACCACAAGCAGCCGGTCATCGAAGACAAACAGCCGAGGAGAGCATGCTACCGGCGCATCAACCACAGCCTGCCACGATTGACCCTCATCCTCACTCACTGCAAGACTGCACGGAGAACCAAGCGCGTCGTTCGTCACCGCATAGAGATTGTCGTCGAAGCCGAGGACGTCATAGGTGCAGTACAAGCCGACGCCCTGACTCCCATCGGCCACCACCCGCCAAGTTTCGCCGAACGTATCCGTGCTGGCCAGCAGCGCGCCGTCATGATCAGCGGGCAGACCGCCGCCAAAACCGCGGATCAGCCGGTCATCGATTGGATGGAGGAGATACGCGCCGAAGTATTCCTACGTCGGCGCAAACCCCGACTCCTCCCCATACCACGAAACATAATCAAAGCCGGGAGCAATCTCAACCAGGCCAGGAGGATCAACGCGCTCGAAGGCAGGGGAAGGCGAATCGGGGCGCAACCGGGAGAACACAAACAACGCACCACCGCCACATACAAGGATCAGAAACCCAACTCCACTACGTGACATGAGCACCCTCCCCACAGACCAAGACGTTACGCTGCCGTCCTATGAGACTTCTGAGGAAGCCTATTACCACACAAGACCAAGCCGCTGCGTGATGTCAATCTGGTAAATTTTACCAGATAGACACCGCCAACATCCTCGAACCACGCGACCGTTCGCGACTGTTTGCGACCATCACCACAATCGTCTACTGGTAAAATTTACCAGTAGACACGCCGCCCTCTCTACGCAGAGCGCTCACTTAGCCACGCATGAAACTCCTTAGCAGGCACCATCCACCGCCCGCCATCCTTGCGCGCCCCGGTCAACGTCCCACGAGCGCAAGCACTCACAATCGTGCTCAACGGTAAACGATGCCCGGCCTGCTCAGCAATCTTGCGCGCCTCAACCGTATCAATATACTCCCCTGTCATCGCCAACACCCCATCGCCAACACCCCATCGCCAACACCCCATCGTCGAAATCAAGCACACCATCAGGTTCGCCGCGGCTACCCACAGCCTCCACCCGCTGCCCCCTTTGCTTAAGTGTACCTGAACCACAAAAAGAAAAGCGCCTACCGTTTTGGTAGACGCTTTCCATACTGCACATTCTGGTGACTCACCTAGGACTCGAACCTAGAACCCGCTGATTAAGAGTCAGCTGCTCTGCCAGTTGAGCTAGTGAGCCGTGGCAGACTCAAAAAGTATATCGGCAACAGGAGAGAAAGTCAAATTTGCATCGGTTTGGGTCACATGAGAATTGTGGAAACCGGCGCTTCGGACGCGTTTCGGACGCGTGTCCGCTATTCTGTTCCAGGGGTCGGGCACAGGAGAGGTTCGCCCCTTATTATTTTCAAACAGCGGAAAGCAGCGGAAAGGATTTGGACAGAATGGTGCTAAAACGGAAGTTATGGTCAGCAGTTGTATTTTTTACTGTGTTATTGGGGATGATCCTGACTTCTCCAACCGCACAGGCGCATGACGGTGTGGTTGGCGGCAAGAATTTGGGCAGCGGGGTTGTGGTGAACTTATCCTATGACCGTGCTCCACAGCCTGGAGAAATCGTTACCATCAACGCCACAGTGACTTCGCTTGTCGCCGCGCCCGAACTGCTGATCTACTGGCAGTTGCCCGCCGGAGCAGAATTTGTAGATGGCGCGCCGGTGGATCGCTTCCAAGATGTGGCCGCCGAACAGATGCTACTTTCAGTCCGCCAGATTCGCCTGCCCGCCACAGGCATCTATGGGATTGAAGTAGCCGCCATCGCAAAGCCTGTACCCTCTTTGCAACTGGCTGAATCAGCCAGCCTCTATTTCACGGTAACCGAAAACGGCAGCACAACCTCAACCGTAGACCCTACGCTCAAAAGCCCAATGGGTTCGCGCATGCACACCATCGAAGTGGAGACGATCGAAGCCGTCAACGCACGTGCAGCCAACGATGACCCCTGTTTCAACGTTTCAGGACGAGTGACACGCATTGACCGCAGGCCGGACGTGAACGATGCAAACATGCTCATCTATGTCGATGTCCTAGATGTACCCGTCCGTTTTGCACGGGTTGAACTGCGCGAGGAAGATACATTCTTCGACGATTCCTACGGCGAAGTCAAAACCGACGCCAATGGAAACTATTCGTTCCCCCAGATTTGTGACAATGACGGCCTCGGCGACGACAAGCTCGAACTCTATGTACGCCTACATGCCGAAGTCTACGCCGACAACAGCGAAGACGCACATGAAGTGGCCTATGTCACCGATAGCTCGTGGATCGATGAAACATACTACTACGACAGCAGCTTTATCAACAGCAGTGCAGGTGGCAGCTTCACCAGGAACTTCCAGCTCGACTTGGTGCAGAGCGGTATCTTCAACATTGCGGATGCGGTTTTGGACGGTTGGAACTTCTGGCGGGAAAGCGGCGGCCTTGCTGAAGAAGACAACGATTTCTACGATCACACGACCAAGGTCCACTGGGAGATCGATTATGTAGATGGGGGCAGCTACTACAGCCCCAACACCCTCGAAATTACGATTGCATCGGTTGCTTCAGAAAGGGGCGACCCCGACGAATGGGATGATTCGGTGATCCTCCACGAATTCAGCCACGCCATCGAAGACAAGTACGCCTGCGACGACAGCCTGGGTGGCCCGCATGATTTCGACGAACTCTTGGATGATGAAGAATTCGCCTGGTCGGAAGGCTATGGGAACTACTTCCAGAGCGCGGCACGCCGTTGGCGGGGCGATCCCCTGGCCGTTTGGTATCTCGATGGGTTTGGCCGCGCCAATCTGGAAACCTGGGACACAAGTAACCCCAATGTCGGTGTAGCAGACCAACCCAGCCTTGTCTCTGTCTTTAACGAGGTGGCCATTGCCGCTATGTTCTGGGATCTGCTCGACGGCAACGTCGATACACAGGACAGGGTCGCATTCGGCCACCCCATGATCCAGGAAGTCTACACCCACCCCGAATTCGCCAACAACGGCTGGTTCGACGAAGACTGCACCACCGCCGTCTACATGACGGCATGGCAGACGCTGGACAAACCCGCCAATGCCGACACCGCCGCCGCTATTGTGCAGAACGTGACCGACACCACGCTGCCCTTCTCGGCAGCAGCCGCCGCCAGCGAAGCCGACCTGGCCGCCGCCGCAAGCCTGGACGAAGGCATCTTCTACGGCCCTGTGACGGGTGCAGCCGCCAACACCGGCCCGGCCAATCAACTTGATTACCAGTGGTGGAAACATCTTGTGCTGGTGACAGACCGCAGCAAGAGCATGGAAGGGACAAAGTTCAACGCCGTGAAGACGGTGATGCAGGAGACGGTGGGCGACATGGCCACCGATCCCAACGGCGTTGAGTTCAGCCTCTACACCTTCGACAACGGCACCCTCTTCAACAACAACACAGAGGTGGAAGGGAAATTCTACGCCGATCTGATCACGCCCCAGATCAACGCGCTGACCACCAACAGCGCGGCTGATCCCAACTGCCCGGTGAACTCGCTGCAAGCGCTTTCCAGAGCTATCGGCCCCAAGATGAAGGGCAACGCCTGGCTCTTTACCGACGGCGATCCCACCACCGGCATTTCGGTGGAAACGCTGGTAGGCCAGCTCAACAACCGCCAGATCAAAGGATCGATTGCGCTGTTGGGCGGCTGCAATTCCACACCCGTTAGCTCGGTGAACACTACCGGCGCCACAAAGAACTACCTGGGCAAGGCAGCCAACGCGTCGCAGCAGGGCGGCATCATCCCCTACCTGCTCACGGCCATCGGCAGCGGCGGCCAATTCCTCTATGTGGATCAATCGAAGATGGAAGACGCCGCCGAGATCCTGCGCGCACAGTTGAGCCACAGCGCCGGCGCCGGCCGCTGGAGCGACTATGTCAGCACCTCGCCCACCTACATCTACGACACCCTGACTTCGTGGGAATACAAGTGGATCGACACCAGCCCCGCCGCCGGGGGGACCAACCACGGCGTCCCCAGCCCACAGGTGAATGTGCCGCTGCCGGCGCCCTTCACCTACTACGGCGCCAACCAGACCAACAGCTTTGTCACAAGCTACGGCTACCTGACCTTCGGCGCAGCCCAGCAGACGGCGCAGTCGAACAACACGGCGATCCCCAACGCCGCGCTGCCCAACAACGCGCTCTACATCTTCTGGGAGGATCTTTTCTGGAACAATCCACCCGCCGCCGCCGACGCGCCCAACGCGCCTGACGCGGCGCGTGTCAATGTCTTCTCGCGCCAGGACGGCGATTGGTTCGCCATTGAAACAGCGGGCGAAGGAACGGCCAACGGCGAGCCTCGCGCCTACCAGATCCTGCTCAACAGCAGCACCGGTGAGATCCGCTACCAATACCAGACGTTGCAGGGCGACAGCAGCGGCGCCACCATCGGCCTGGAAAACGCCAACGGCAGCGCCGCTGTGCAGGTCGGCTTCAACGACAGCAACGCCGCCAAAAACAACATGGGCTACAAATTCGTGCCCGCGCCGGCGCAGCCCAGCAAGACCTTCACCGTGGCCGTGGACAGCCTGACGCCCAGCGTAGGCTTCCTGCTCACAGGCTTCAGCGGCACCTTCGCCCCGCTCGACGTACGCACGCCCAACAACAGCGCCGTCTCCTGCGCCGACACGGCCAATGTCACCTGCCTGAATTTGGGGTTGGTGCAGTATGTGCAGGTGAAGGTGAATGGCCGCACCGGCAACTGGAAAGCCACCGTCACCCCCGGCGCCGGCGGTGTAGGCACCTTCATGTTCAGCGCCATCGGCGCATCCACCGTCAACCCCACGGTGACAGGAGAGCGTGCGCTTTCCACCGAAGCGCAGAACTTCCGCATGCTTCTTGGCCGCGCCGTCACCGGCAATGTGATGGACGGCTGGTTCACCCGCCCCGACGGCACGCCCTTCGGCGCCGCCATCCGCTTCTACGACGACGGCCAGCACAACGACGGCGGCGCCGGCGATGGTCGCTTCGGCTCCGATGCCTTCACACCGCCCGCCGGTGGGGTCGCCTATCTCTGGCTGAAAGGCAACATCGACGGCAACGACTTCGTGCGCGCCGAGCAGACGCCGTTCAACTTCCAACCGCTGGCAGTGACTTCACTGGGCGACGGCAACAACTACGGCGGCGTCACCAAACTCGTGTATGAGATCAAGAATCTCGATTCGGTGGATCACTGCTACTTCCGCAACACGATCATCCCGCCAGGGTGGACGGCCAACTGGAATATGCCGGTGAACGAACTGATCAACGGCCTCTGCATCAGCGCCGGGGCATCGGTGACACGTACACTTGATGTGCAGATGGCTACCGTGTCGCCCAACACGCTGCCCAGCGGCGCCAATGGCGAGGTGACCGTCGTCTTCTACGAAAAGGAAGCCGGCCTGATCAGCGACAGCGCCACCGCCACCGTCACCCGCCGCCGTGAACCGGCTATTGTTGTCATCAACAACAAGTACACCTCCAGCTACCTGCCGCCCACCGGCGCCGCCACAGCGCTGCTGCATGCGAAGGTCTTCGACGATCAGATGGTGAGCGTGGGCGACGGCATCTCGGTCACGTGGAGCAGTACGCTGGGCAGTATGGCGCCGGCGGGCGGTGTCACCGCCGACGGGCGCGCAGACGCCACCTTCAGCGCAGGCACAACCGAAGGCATCGCCCTGATCACGGTGACGGTGAGCAATACGCTCGTGGCCACCACCACCATCCCCATCCACGCGCCGCTGCCCGACAGCATCGACCTGACCGCGGACAAGCTGATCCTGCCCGCCGACAGCAACACCGTTCAGTTGACGGCGTTGGTTCGTGATGTGTGGGGCAATCCGCTGGCCAACCAGACGGTACGGCTAGGCGTCTCAGGGGAAGGTGAAGGGGGCGCCATCGACGGCAGCGAGGTGATCACCGGCACCACCAACGCCAATGGACAGGTCACCGCAACCTATCACCGCGGTATCGCGGGTGGACCGGTGACGCTGGTGGCGCAGTTGATGACAGAGGAGAATGGAGAGCGTCGTGCAGCCCTTGAGGATCAGCTTGTCATCGAAGTGGCGGCGCTGACCAACAAGCTCTATCTGCCGGGGATGGAAGATAATGAGTAAGGAGTAATGAGTAAGGAGTAATGAGTAAGGAGTAATGAGTAAGGGTTGGGGCTGGAGTCTTTTAACTTGACCGTTAATGCCGACAAGTTAAAGACTCACAGACCCAACCCTTACTCATTACTCCTTACTCGTTACTTATTCATTTCTGCAACACGGGCAGAAAAATTCGCTGTCCTAGAACGCCGAGCGAAACTGTTGTATTGCTGCGCTCCACAGAAACGTTGATATCCTGCACAGCACCCGTTCCGGCACTGATGGTATAATCGCCATATTCAATGTTGCGAAAGGAAAAACGACCATTTGCGTCGGTCATAACCCGCACGACGAGGGCACCCGGCAGCCCTTCACCCTTGCTGACAAGGGTAACCGGATGGTCTACAAGCAGCGGCTCATACGCTTCACGCCGGTTGTTGCCGTTTGCATCGAACCAGACTTCTCCACTAACATTTGCCAGGTCACTCTGCGCGTGGACAGAAGCCGGCAACACCCATACGGCGAACAGGCTCAGGAGCATTACCAACCAAGCCTTCCACCCCATGCTCATCGAAATCGTCTTCATTGACATCTCGCTTCCTCCTCATCCTGGCCCGCAGATCAAACAGCGTCACCGTAGAAATCCAAATACCGCAAAAGCCTAAGCACTGCCAGCGGTAACGCTATCATTTTATTTGATTTATCATACGTTTTGTCTTATGCCAGGATACAGGATTGAGCACAATCCACATCAGACGAATGTAGGTTCTTTTTCAGACCAACCCTATACTTTACAAGAGAATGTGCAGAAAATTTGTAACTGTACAGGTCGTCTAGGGGTTTGCGTGGGGCGGAAGCAGGTGTCGCTTCATTGGCCAGTGAGCCTTCCGCCCCACGCAAACCCCTACGGCACGTCACCTGTATAGTTACGCAAATTGTATAGATTGAGCGAAAGCATAGCCACAAGGAAAACAAACAAATGATTGAGCACGCGCGAACCGAAATTCACCAGTTGAGCGCCACCCTGACTTCCATGACAGAGCAGGTTCAGCAACATGCTGGCCCCCTTTCCATCAAGCAGTTAAACTGGAAACCGAACGACTCAGAATGGAGCGTCGGCCAGTGTATTGACCACCTGATCGTCACCAACACCAGCTACTTTCCACAGATTGACCAGGTGCTCGCCGGCGATAAACGCCCCACGCTCCTGGAGAGGATGCCGTGGCTGCCCAGCCTATGCGGGCGGTTGATGATCAAGATGGTTGGGCCGGATGCAGGCCAATCTGTACCCGCGCCCAGCGTCTTTTGGCCCACACAAAGCGCTGTAAATTTACAGATCGTGGCGCGGTTCGTGGAAATGCAAGAGGCCATGCGCCGGCGCATGGCCTCTTGTGCAAATTTACCCGTCGAGACGATTGTCATTACGTCGCCGGCATCGTCGTTTGTGGTCTACAGCGTGCTGGATGCCTTCCGCATCATCACTGTTCACGAGCAGAACCACTTCAACCAATTGATGCGGCTGATCCAACACCCCAACTTCCCCACCTCTTGAAAACTATTTGCGCACCCCTGGCAGGTAGAAACGATACTCAGCCGCCGGTGCTGCCTTCTCACCAACGAGGGCGAACTCGCCGAATTGGTTTACTTTGGCAATCACTGTGCGGTTGGTCGTGTCCACGCTGCACCCGTTGCAGGGGAAGACTGGCTGCCAGCTTGTGCCGTCCCAGCGCATGAGTTCGAGCGTGGACGGATCCGCAATGCCCAGCGCCACCAGTTGGCCATCGCTGTAGGGGAGACGCAACGTGTACGGCTGCGCCGTCGTGGGGAGCGACGCGCCGCCGGCCATCGCTTCAAAGACGAAACCACGCACCGGCAACGCCACATCGTCCATCGCATGAGACAGCGCAAACAGCGGCGTGTAGTAGGCCATCGCCCCAGTAGGAGCCGCCGCCGCCGGGAATTCCATGCGGGTGCCGTCGTCCTGTGTCAACGCGCCGCCCGCCGCCGGGATCTCCTGTGCCTGTGTGGGCACAGACCAGTGCGCAAAGCCCGAAGAAGCCAGTCCACCCGGTTTATCGAATTGACCACCGGCATAGATCTCGCCGCCTTGCGCTGTCACGGCGTAGACGGCGGTGTACTTGTCGTTGTAGTAGGCGATGCCGCTGCCCAGCGCCGACCAGCTTTGCGTCAATGTATCGAAGAGGGCCACGTAGCGTGCGCCGCTGTTGCCGGCCACGGTGAAGTAGCCGCCCACCACCAGCGTCTTGCCCACCACATCCAGCGCCGCCCCCGGTGAATCGCTCAGGCCGGTAGTGTCCAACCCGCCCAGGCCGCCGCCCAGTGCGCTCCAGGCGTTGGTAGCAGCGTTCCAGCGGGCGATGTTGCCGGCGGAAATGGTGCCCGCCTGGTTGAACATGCCGCCCACGTAGACGTCGCCGCCCACAATCGCCAGGCTGCGCACCGACGTGCCAAAGCCACTGTAGCCATTGTTGGTGACACCGGGTTCCTGGTTTCCAGTCCACGGCCCCAACAGCGTCCATTGATCCGCAGCACGATTCCAGAGGACCACATTGTTCGCCAGCTCGTAGTTGGCGAGATTCTGCGTGTCCGTCCCCAGTTTGTGGATGGTCTGGAACTGGCCGCCGATGACCACATCATCGCCGCTGGCGGCCAGCGCGTAGACAGTGGTGCCCACTTCGCCGCCCTCTTTCGAACGTTCATAAATTCGATATTGGTTGCCGAAGGCGTGCCACTGCGCGCCGTCCCACCAGGCCAGATCGTAGGCGGTGACATTGCCCGCCGCCGTGAAGCCGCCGCCGGCGTAGAGGATGCCGTTGGCATAGACCAGCGCGTAGACGTTGTCGTTGATGCCGCTGCCCAGCCCACTCCACTGCCCGCTGACCCGGTTCCAGCGCGCCACGCGGTTGGCGGCCACATTCCCCGCCGCCGTAAAGCTCCCGGCCACGTAGACGTCGTCGCCCACAGTCACCAAAGCTTGCACGTCGCCGTTGACGCCGTCGCCCAGGGCATGCCAGGTTACGCCATCCCACATCGCCACATTGTTGACAGGCTTGCCGCCTGCTGTCTTGAAATTGCCGGCAATGTAGACGCGACCGGCGGCGTCGGTGTACATGGCGTAGATTTTGCCCGGTGTGTCTCCGGTATCGGATTGGGTGACGCCCTTACCCAGCGCCTGCCAGCCCTCGCCGTCGAGGAAGGCGACGTTGTAGATCAGCAGCGCGTCGATGGTGGTGAACTCGCCGCCCACGTAAATGCCGCCGCCGGGCGCAGCCACCAGGGCGTGGACTTCGCCCTTGCCGAAGCGTTCAATGTCATTGGCCAATGGCGACCAGTTGGCGCCGTCCCAGCGCGCCAGGACGGGGCTGTCCGCGCCGCCGGCGTAGTCGAATTCACCGCCGACGTAGAGATTTCCGCCCGCCACCAGCATGGTCTCTACCATGCGCAAGGGTGAAAATTCAGCGCCAAGACCGTCGCCCAGCGCCTGCCAGTTTGCGCCGTCCCAGCGGGCGATGTTGTTGGCGGGTTGGCCGCCGGCGGCAATAAAGTTGCCCCCGGCGTAGACGACGTCGCCGTCGGCTGCCAGGGCGTAGACGGTGCCATTCTCAAAGCTGGTGGCGCCGGTGACGCCGCCGCCCAGTGCAGCCCACGTCGCGCCGTCCCAGCGGGCGACGTTGTTCACGCGCAGCAGCGCGCCGCCGTTGGCCGCGGCGTCGAAATCGCCCCCGGCGTAGAGGAGATCGCCCACCACGGCCAGCGCCTGCACCGAGCCGAAATCGCCCAGCGCGTCCTCTTCCCAGGTGAAATCGGCCAGCCCAACCGCCAGCGCATGCCAGGACGTGCCATCCCAGCGGGCGATGTTGCGGGCGGCCACGCCGTCAATGCTCACAAAGTCGCCGCCCACGATCAGGTCATCGCCTAACAGCGCCGCCGCGTACAGATAACCGTCGTCGCCGTACTTGTTTTTGGGGCCGACGCCGTTGCCGATGCGCGACCACGCTGTGCCGTTCCACTTGGCCAGCCCCTTGGTTGTCACTGTGCCGGCTTTGGTGAAGTTTCCAACCGCATAGAGGACGCCGTCGCCGCCGGTGAGCAGTTGTTCGGGGTAGCTGTTCAACCCCTGCCCAAGCGTGCGCCAGCGCAGACCGTCCCAGCGCAAAATGCCTTCGGTGAAGCGTCCACCAGCGTAGAGCGTGCCGTCTGCCGCCGTCGCCATTGCCGTCACCTCGTTGTTGGGGATGCCGGGCAAGCCGAAGCGCCCGTCCCAACCTTCGTCGCCGGGGATCAGAGTCTGATCCTGGGCGGCAGGCTCAACTTCTTGAGCCAGCGCCGCCGGCGTCGCCACCCCAACGAACAGTGCAAAAACCACAAACAACAGGATAAGACGTTTCATGCCAGCTTTCCTTTTTCGATAGAATCCCGTGCGAACTGCTTCTGCACTCTATCGCCGGCCATGTTTCGCAAACGTTTGACATGGCGTTTGGCTGACATTTCTATATCCAAGATCATTGCCCTATCGGCTGTCATCCGTTAAACTGAAACCACGGTGATCGGCGCCCCACTGGCCGTCACCGGCGCACAGCCGAAGCACGCACACAACCGATGGAGGACACTTTATGCGTCAACGAATCCCCCCGTTGCTCGTAGTCCTCGGAATTTTGTTTTTGCTCGTGATCTTGTACCTGCTGCCGCGCGTCCTTGCCGGGATGCCGTGGTAGGACGAGAGATTGGGCGATTGTGAGATTGGGAGATTGAGGGAATCGGCCTCCGGTGTTATGCCGACAGTGCCGGCAATTTCTTGTGGATAATGTAAAAGACACGAAGGGGGAGAAAACACTTCTCCCCCTTCGTGTCTTTTACATTATCCACAAACGCGGAGATCAGAGACTCAACGCGATCCCCAATCTCCTAATCGCCTAATCCCCCAATCGCTTCCTCACTCCGTCACGGTAAACAGCGCCCCTGCACTGCGCCCCCACACATCGGGGAAGTACATCGCCTCGGCCCGCGCCGGGAGGACGCGGTATTCGCCGGGCAGCGTGGCGCGCACGAGGAAGGTGTATTCGTAGGTGCCTGCCGGCAGTAGATCGGCGAAGAGCGCCACCTTCTCGTCGCGAATGTCGCTGTGCGAGGGAATCCATGGCTGCCACCAATAGTTAGAGGCAGTTTCAGGCCCCGTCATTTCCATGCTCGGCCCGCCGAAGACGTTGCTTTCGGTGGCCAGGCTGGTGTCGATGGGTTCCGTCCCCGCGGGGATGGGCACTTCGAGCAGCAGATAATGGATGTCGCTGGGCGCTTGCAGCGTCACCGTGACGCTGATCACGTCGCCCACGGCAGCCGCGGTCACGGTTTCGCCATCCTCGGCCAGCAGGCGACGGCTCACCACCAGCCCCCGATCCAGCGCGGGGACGGCGGTAGCGTCGAGGAAGTAGCGCAGGTGGGCGGTGTAGTAGAGCTGTCCACTCTCGTTGCTGCGAGAGAAGGCCAGGGCATTGGCTTCCCCGCGCAACATCTCTGACACTGCCGCCCGCAATTCCACACGCTGGTCCAAATTGTCAGACGACACAGATCCCTCGCCCAGCGTGTCGCCGTTGAGCGTCACCTGCCACTCGTAGTTGGCGTCGAGTTCGCCCGTCGCCGCCATCCACTCGCTCAAGCCGATAATCGACCACGCCGTCTCTTGCGTGCTGGCCCAGCGCCCGTCTTCACGCGCCAGCATCAGCCAGCGCACCACATTGGGCAGGATCGGATTTTCCGGCTGCAAGCGGGTGAAGGCGGCCAGCACAATCGCCGTGGTGCGTGTGTCGGTGTTCATCGTCCACCAGTCGGTATCGTCCTCTTGCCAGTGCGCGCCGCTTGCGCTCAAGATCGCCTGCCCAGCGATGTTGTCGAGCAGCGACTGCACGCGCTGCGATCCGTCGCCGTCCTCAACGGCATTGGAGAGCGCCAGGGCCAGGAAAGCCTGCCCGTAGATGTCCAAGCGTTCACGCTCCTCGTAGAGCGTCACCATGCGGCCCGGATCGGCCTCGCCCATCTCGGCAAGGACGAAATGGGTGAAGGCCATTTCGTTGAGTTCCCAGTTGGCTGTGACATTGCTGGGCGCTTGCCAGCCCGTGTCGAGGAAGTTGAGGGCATTGGCAATGTTATTCTCCGACACGCTGTAGCCCGCCTCTTTGGCATTCCACAGCCCCCACAGCACATAACTGGTGATAAAGCGGTTGCCCTGCATGCCCGGCCACCATCCCCAGCCGCCGTCGGGATTCTGGCGGTTGATCAGCCGTTGCAGCCCGATCTGCACCTGGGCGTCGAGATTTTCTTGCAACTCAGGACGTTCCAACCCCAACTTGCGCACGGCGAGGACGCTGAACAGATTGGGCAAGAAGCGGCTCACCGTCTGCTCCACACATTCGTAGGGGTAATGTTCCAGGTAGGTGAGGCCCTCGATCATGCCTGCCGCCAGGGATGGCTCCACCTGCACCGTCAGATCGCCGTTTTCGGTGGCGGCGTCGGGCACGAGAATCGCCTCCAAACGCCCTTCCACGGGGACGGCGCCCGCTGTGCCCACGGTTTCGGGCGTCTCGTAGCGGTGGATGGGCAGCGCGATGCGCACGGCATCGCCCAACCGCTTCGACTGTTCGGGATCCGCCGGTTGCAGGGTGTAGGTGACCACTACCTGCGTGGCGGTGTCGTCCACCACGAGCAGCCAATCTTCTTCCAACTGCGCGCCCGCCGCCAGATCCACCATCTGCACCACTTCTTCGCCGGCAGCGTTGCTGCTTTGCAAGCGCCCGCCTTCCACCGTCACCGTGAGTTCGGCGGCGCTGAGATCGACGTCGCTGTTGTTCTGCAACACGGCGCCGATACGGGCGCGGTCACCGGCGGTGAAGAAACGCGGCAACATCGGGCGGATCAACACTTCTTTAGTCGCCACCAGATCGGCAGCGGCGTCGCCCACCTGCGTCTCATCGGTGACGGCGCGCGCCAGCAGCCGCCAGGTGGTGAGGTTGTCGGGCAGGGTTACGCTGAAGGTGATGATGCCGTTTTCGTCGCTGACGGCGTCGGCGCGCCAGTAGGCCACGTCGGCAAAGTTCTGGCGCAGGGTGAGACCGTCGCCGGGTCCACCGCCGCCGCCGCCCTTGCCGCCTTCGCTCAACTGCTGGCTTAGGCGATCCTGGTTGATCACCAGGGTGGCGCCCATGCTCACGCCCAGCGGTTGCAGCGTGTAGAAGCGGTCGATCAAGGGCTGGTCCACACTCGCGGCCAGCGACAGCACCGCCTTGTCCACCAGGGCCAGGCTCACTTCCGCACCAGCAACCGCATTACCTTGACTATCCGAAACGCTGACGGTGTAAGTCACCGTTTCGCCGGGCCGCGCCTGCTCAACCGACGTTTCCACCGACAGCGCAAGCGCCTTGGCAGAGGTGTCCACAGGCAGTTGCACGTAGCCCACGCGCAGCGCGGGGAAGGGATTGGTCTCGTCGACGCCCTTCACCAGCACCACGCTGAGGTAGACGTTGGGGATGTAGTCGGCGCGGATGGGGATGGAGAGCGTTTCACTGTTGCTTTCCAACACCTGCACCGTCCGCTCCAGGATGGCGCCGCGCTCAATGGTGACCAGGGCGTAGACCGGCCCGGTGAAGGGGCTGGGCACAAGGATTTCGGCCACGTCGCCGGGGGCGTAGAGATTCCGATCCGCCACCAGTTCGAGGCGGTCGTTGTTCTCGCGCGGCCAGGGGATGAAGCTGGTTTCGTCGGCAGCCTGCACCCAGACGAAGATGCCGCTGCTGCTGGGGTTGCCGGCGGCGTCCTCGCCCAGCGCAGTGACGTAGAAATTGCCGCCGCCCTCCGGCGTCCACACGATCTGGGCCAGGCCGTCATCGCCGCTGGTGACGCTGGCGGTGTAGACCGGCGTCTTTTCTACGCTGGTTTCCCAGCGGTAGGTGCCGTCGGCGCCCTGCTCGTAGACGCTGTTCCAGCGGTAATCGTAGATCACCACGTCGAGGTCGGCGTTGGGGTAGGCTTCTTGTTGCGGCGTCAACGTCACCACGTCGACGGTCATTTCTTCACCGGCGCGGCCCAGGTATTCCACGGGGCTGAGGCCGATGTAAAGCTCACTGCGATGGACGGGGAAGGTGGTGCGCCCGCTCACAAACTGGTTGCTGGGGCTTTGCACCGTCACATCCACCGCCCAACTCTGGCTGAAGAGCGCCTCGCCCAGATCCGCCGGCACTTCGAGGACGAAAACGCCCTCCTCGTCGGTGACGGCGACGCCTTCTTGCAGCAGCCCCAGGACGGCGCCGGTGTAGGGGTTGACATTCTCGTCGTCCAGCGCGGCAGGCTCGAAGCCGAAATAGCGTCCACGCGGCTGGCCGGCCCAACTGAAGCTGTAGGGGTCAGCGAGCAGACGCCAATTCACGGGCGCATTCGCCAACGGTCCACCGCTGAAGTAGAGCGCCTGCACACGCACGCGCACGGTGTCGCCCTGCACATATTCGGGTTCGAGGCTTTCGACGCTGATCTCAAATTCGGGGGCGCGGTATTCGGCCACCTGGAAGCCGGCGCCGCCAAAGAGCGAGCGATCCTCGGCCACGTCGATGCGCGACTCCACGTAGTAGAAGCCGGTGCCGGCGGTATCGGCCAGCATCAAGGCGCCGTGGATGGTGCCGTTCTCGTTGGTGGTGTAGGTGCGCTGCAAAATGGCATTGCCCATCTCGTCGCGCACGGTGATGTGGACGGGCAAACCGGCGGGCGGCAGTGCGTAGGTGTCATCCTCGGCGATGGCGCGGATGATGCCCTTCCAATTCACCGTCTGGCCGGGGCGATAGATGGGCCGATCGGTGTAGAGGACAGTGCGCAATTGCTCAACACTGTAGTTGATCTGGACGTCGAACTGCCAGGGCGAAATGCCGTCCTGCCAGTCGGTGGAGGCGACGGCGAAGTGATCGTCGCCGGGTTCGCCGCTGATGGCGATGAGGCCGTACCACGACTGTTCTTCGTTGAGGTCGAGTGTGGCCGCCGCCAGCCCATCGCCGTTGGTGACAGCTTCGCCCAGGGCGATGGCGTCCTCGTAGAAGCGCACACGCTGGTCGGGCACCGGCGCGCCGTCGAGCAGCCCCGTCTGCCAGGCCAGGCTGTCGCCCTGGAAGCTCTTTTTGAGCACAAGGTTGTCGTGGCTGATCACGATGACGCTGCGGGCGTGGGTGTCGGCGTATTCGTCGTTGGTGGGCGGCAACGCCACTTGCAGCAGGTAGATGCCTGGCGAGAGCGGATCGTCGTTCTGGTCCACCAGCGCCACCGGCTGGCGGAAGGTTTCGTTGCGCACGTCGCCGGTGTCGTAGTTGAATTGCCAGATCAGGTTTTCGGCGGGGTTGGGCACCTGATAGCGCGACCAGATTTCCCAACTGCGCGGGCCGGCCAGCCGCAGAAATTCGTCTACGGGCAGGCGGTAAAGCGCCACGTCCAGCGCGTCCATATTGCGGTGCAGAATGGGCACTGTGGTCTGGGTGTAGGCGCTGAAATGGGTGAACTGGGGCAGGCTCAGTTGCACCAGCGGTGAATAATCGCCGGTGGTGAAGCTGAAGCTGTAATCCTGGCCCAGCGTATTGCCGTACTCGTCGGCGATATCGCGGCCCAGGGTGATGGTGTAGGTGGTGTCGGGGCGCATGAACCAGTTGAGGCTGAGTTCGTTGCTCCACGGCGAGAAGTAGCTGTAGACCGATGTTGAGGTCAACCGCGGCGAGATGGTGATGTTTTCCAGCACCGTGGCGGCGCTGATGACGCCGCTGAAGCGCACCAGTGCACCGTTTTCGGGCGAAACGCCGGTGGCGCCGTCCTCAGGGCGGGTGCTTGCCACCTGCGGCAAGGTGACGGTGCTGAATTCCTGGTTGAATTCTTCACGTAGATTGCCCTGCCGGCTGGCGGCCAGCGCATCGGTGGAGAGATGAATCTGGTAGCGTTGGCCAAAGTCGAGGCGCTGCGTGGGTGTGAAGCTGAAGCGGTCGCCCACTTCGCCCCAGGCGAAGACACCGGCTACGGCGGGACCGTCGGGCTGTCCTTCGCTGGTGGGGCGCAGTTGGAAGGCGGCTTCGGTGCTGGGCTGGTCCATGCGCTGGTTGAAGACAACTGTGATCGCCGTCTCAGGGCGTGCGCCGTCGACGCTGGGCTGCGCTTCGACCACGACGGGCAACGAGGTGGTGAAGCTGAAGGTCAGCGGTTCGCTGCTGCTGCCGTCCTGCGCGGTGAGGCTGTCGACGTTGACGGTGTAGGTGGTGGCGCCGGCCCAGCCGTCCACGGGCTGGAAGGTGTAGACGCTGGTGTTGAGCCAGCGCCCTTCGCCGTCGATGACGGGGTCGATGGTCAACGGGTTGGGCAGATCGGCCTGCTCTTCGATGCCGGTGAGGGGCACCACCGGCTTGTTGAAGACGACGACGACGGGCGTGTCAGGGGAAATGTCCTGGGCGCCGTCGCTGGGCTGTGTGTTGGTGACGGCCAGCGGCCATTCGCCCACCAGAGAAATTTCGAGGACGCCAGAGAGCGCCGCCCCGTCCGCCGTGCGCACCCCATCGTCGAGGATGAAGTGGTAGCGTTCGCCCGGTGCAGGCGTCTGCGCGGGTGTGAAGGTCAACTGTGCGCCGTCGACGCTGACTTCGCCGTCCAATACAGGATCGACGCTGAGGCCGTCCACGCTGGCGGGGTCGAGTGCGCGATCAAAGACGAAGACCACCGGCGATCCGTCCCAGTTTGCGCCGTCGGCGGGTGTCACCGAGACGATGGCGGGGGGCAAACCGTCCTGACGGGCGGGGGCGTGGACTTCTTTGTAGGCGACGCGTTGCAAGGTCATCGGGCTGTGGGCGATGCTGTTGCGGATCACCGATCCCTGTCCACTGCTGGTGGGAGTAGCTTGGGGCGTCGGCGTGGGCACGATGGCGTTGTTCTCGCGTGTCTGCTTCGGCTTGATCTCAATCGAAAACTGAATATTGGTCCCCGGCTCGGATGTGGCCGTGGCCGTCGCTGTCGCCGTCGGTGACGGTGACGCCGTCGGTGACGCCGTCGGTGACGGTGACGGAATCGCTGTTGCCGTCGCCGTGGGCGTGGTTTCAAGTGTCCGAGAAATTTCAATCGTCAATGTCATCTCGACACTGTCGGTGATTTCAACACTGTCGGTGATTTCAACACTGTCAGTGATTTCAACACTGTCGGTAATTTCAACACTGTCGGTAATTTCAACGCTGTCGGTGATTTCAACACTGTCGGTAATTTCAACGCTGTCGGTAATTTCAACGCTGTCGGTGATTTCGACGCTGTCGGTGATCTGAACCGTTTCGGTGATTTCGGCGGCGCCGGCGATGGACGGCGCAACAGGGACGATGCCGGGCGCGGCAGGGTTGGGCGACCCGGCAATTTGTTCACCCGGGGTCGCAGTGGCTGTAGCGGTTGTTGTAGCGGTTGCGGTTGGTGTTTCGGTGGCCGTTTCCGTTGGCGTAGCCGTCTCGGTTGCTGTCGGTGTTTCGGTTGGTGTTTCGGTCGGTGTGGCAGTCTCAGTTGGAGTGGACGTTGTGGTTGGCGTCTCTGTTGGTATTTCGGTTGCCGTCGCCGTAGGTGTCTCGGTGGCGGTTTCTGTCGGCGTGGCAGTCTCCGTCGGCGTGGCCGTCGGTTCCGCGGTCGGGGTCGGCTCCGGCGTCGGGGTTGGCTCCGGCGTCGGGGTTGGGCGCGGGAGCAGGGCAAAGCTGGGTATGTCCAATGCCAGCGGGGCGGCAGGCGTATAGGTGGCGATCAGCGTCGGTGTAGCGTCGGGCGCGTTGGAGCGGAAGACGAGCGCGCTATCGTCAATGGCAACAACAGACGTGGCCGTGGGTGGGATGTTGGTCACCGCGCCTTCGCAGGCGGTGAGCACAAAGAGCGCTGCCAACAGCAGCGCCAGGTTCCAATAAAGACGGCGAACGACGCCGGCCATAGGTCCTCCTCAATCGGGGGTGGGTGGGACGTGATGCGTGTTGGTGATGCTACGAGCAATGAAGCGGGGAAAAATGAGTAAGGAGTAATGAGTAGGGGTCAACAGCGTATCGTCTTCGATGCAAGTAGCTCCGTAGACACCTACTCATTACTCCTTACTCATTTCCCCTCGCGCCAACAATCTTTGTTGAGACTACATTCTTTGTTCATTCTACCACAATAATCGCGCTTGCCGACCGCTCTGTCGGTGAATCCGCTTCGATTTCGCCTTCGAGCCAGAAGGTGTGTTCGCCGGGGGTGAGGGTCCACCAGCCTTCGAGGCGGGCGGCGTCCTGCGCTTCGAGGACGGTTTCACCGTCGGCCACGAGGCGGAGCGAGTGCCAGGCGCTGCCGTCGGCCACATAACCGGCGACGCGGATCCGTTGCCTCTCTACCGGAACGCCGGGGTGGATGGCGTAGGCGCTGGCCCCCACCGGCGCGTCGAGGACCAATCCCTGGCGCGCAACTGCATTGTCCACCACAAGCGTGGCAGCAACGTCACAGCGCCGGCCAGGCGGGCAGGCGGGCGGCGGCTGAGGAAGCCCTTGCGCCGCCATCCAATCGGCGTATTCGGGGCCAAGCACACGGTAGACGCGCTCGACGATGCGCTCTTCAGGCGTCTGCTCTGTGGCGCGCAGACCGGTGGCGCTGTCCACGGCGATGCGCTGGAATTGGTCATCGGGGCGGTTGGGCTGTGTGCCGGCGATGAAGGTTTCCTGGCGCGTACGCGGGCATTCCGGTGTGGGCAACAGCCCACTGGCGGCGCAGATTGGGGTTGTCACCAGCCGGGCGGGGCGACGGAAGGCCGGCGGATCAGTGGGGTGCGCCGCCAGCATGAGATCGCGCCAGATCGGGCCTGCGCCGTCGACGCCAGAGATGCCCTGCATGGGCCGATTGTCGGCATTCCCCACCCAGACGCCCACCACCCGCTGGCTGCTGTAGCCCATCGTCCAGTTGTCGCGCCAGTCGGTGGTGGTCCCCGTTTTGGCGGCGGCGGGGAAGGGCAACGAGAGCACCGATCCTTCGCCAAAGGCTGGAATACGGGCGATGGGATCGGAAAGGATGTCGGTGATGAGGTAGGCGGCTTCGGGCGAAATCACCGGCGACTGCGCCTCCTCGGCGCGGCTGGGCGCTTTCCACAAACTGAGGCCGTTGATGTCGCGAATTTCGAGGATGGCGCGTGGCTCCAGCCGTTCGCCCTGGCGTGGGAAGATGGCGTAGGCTTTGGTCAGGTCGAGCAGGCTCACTTCGCCGCCGCCCAACGTGAGGGCCAATCCATATTCACCGGTGAAGCTACTGATCCCCGCCTGGGTGGCCAGCCGTTGCATGGTGGGCACACCCACCTGTTGCAACACGTAGACGGCGGGGATGTTGTAGCTGTTGGCCAGCGCCTCACGCACGGTGACCGGCCCGTGGTAGCGCAAATCGTAGTTCTTGGGCGTGTACGCGCCCTGGGCAAAGCGATCCTCGTTGGTGACGGATTGCAGATCCTGGCCGCGGCCGCCAGGGAAGGCGGTGGGCAGATCAGGCAGGATGGTGGCAGGCGTCATGGGCGCAAAGAGGCCGGCGGCGGCGCTCCAATCAGGATCGAGGGCGGCCGCATAGGTGAAGGGTTTGATGGCGCTGCCGGGCTGGCGCTGGCTGAGTGCGGCGTTGACACTGCCCTGAATCTCGGCATTGAAGTAGTCGGGGCTGCCGATCATGGTGAGCAGATCGCCCGTCTCGGCGTCGAGGACAACGGCGGCGGCGTTGCGCACGCGGCGTTCGCGCCCGTCCTCGCGGCAGGCGGCGTCGGTGCGCGCCGCCTGGCCAGGGACGTCGTCGATGCTGCAATTAAGCTGTTGCAGGCGGCGATCCACAATGGTTTCGGCCTGACGTTGCAGGTTGAGATCGAGGGTGGTGCGCACTTCCAGGCCGCCGTCGCGCAGCCGTTCCTGTCCAAGCTGGGCCAGGAGCAGATCCTGCACGTAGACGACGAAGTGGGGCGCTTCGATGCTAAAGAGCCGGCTACGGTAGCGCAGTGGATCGGCGTAGACCGTGGCGACGCCGGCATCGTCGATGTAACCGGCGTCGCGCATCAGGCGCAGCACTGTCCGTTGGCGCAATTTGGCCGCTTCGGGGTTGGAAAATGGGTTGTAGCCAAAGGGATATTGGACCAATCCCGCCAGCAGCGCACATTCGGCGGCGCTAAGTTGATCCACTGGTTTGGCGAAGAAAATTTCCGACGCCGCTTGCAGACCGAAGGCGAAATTGCCGTAGTAGGTCTGGTTTAAGTAGAACTGGAGGATCTCGGTCTTGGAGTAGCGCCACTCAATTTGCAGCGCCAGCCAGGCTTCACGGATCTTGCGGGGCAGGCTTTGATCGTAGCGTTCGGCAGGCTCCATGAGCAGACCGCGCGCCACCTGTTGGGTCAACGTGCTGCCGCCGCTGACGATGACGCCGCCGGCGCGGAAATTCTGCCAGGCGGCGCGGGCAATGGCGAGAGGATCGACACCGGGATGGAGGAAGAAGCGGCTGTCCTCGGTGGCGATGGTGGCTTCGATACAAAAATCGGGTACACCGGCGATGCCGTAGCGGCTTGCTTCGGCCAGGGCCAGGTTGTACTGCTTGCCGGCGTTAGGATCGAGGATCTCGTAGAGCAGCCGCCCGTTACGGTCCAAAATGCGTGTGGTGGGGCGCACCACACGCTGTTCCAATTCGGATATTGGCGGCAGGTCGGCCAGCATCGTCACGTAGATGAAGATGCCCGCGCCGATCCCAACCAGCCCGACGATCAGGCTTGTCCACGCCAGGATACGTTTCCAGTTACGGAGGAAGTGCAATGCGCTCATGCTCTCTGGTACGTCGGCGGGCGGGCGCAGGTTCCCTCTCCGCCGCAGGAAATTGTGCAAGGGTGATGTCATCGTCTGTATTGTAGCAGAACGGTCTGGATTGGGACTGGGGAGGAAGGCAAAAGGCAAAACCGATCTCATCTCTCCGTTCGTCGTCGGTCTTCTGTCCCAGGTCAATACTTTGACATCAAACCATCTTATGTTAAAATACCCACCAGCCGGCCAAAACCAAAGGAGGTTGAAGATGGGGACTCATTTCGAAGGAACCGATGAACAACGCCGTGCCTTGAGCGTTTACATCAAACTCATGCGCTCGTCGGAATCGGTGACAGGACGGATCAACGATCACCTGCGCGATTACGGCCTTACCGTCAGCCAGTTTGGGGTGTTGGAAGCGCTCTATCACCTGGGGCCGATGTGCCAGGGCGAATTGGCGCGCAAGATTCTCAAGAGCAGCGGCAACCTCACCACCGTGGTGGACAATCTGGTGCGTGACGAGTTGGTGGAACGCTGCCGCGACGAAGCCGACCGGCGCATGATCCACGTCCACCTCACCGACAAAGGACGCGCCCTGATCGACCAGATCCTGCCGCCGCACGTCGCCAACGTCGTCGAAGCCTTTTCCGTCCTCACGGCGGAGGAGCAGGAGACGTTGGATGGGCTGTTGCGGAAGGTGGGGAGGGCAGTAATGAGTAAGGAGTAAGGAGTAATGAGTAAGGTCTTGTCGACGAAGCGAATTCTCAATTGGCGGCAAGTCCTGTCGACCTACTCCTTACTCGTTACTCATTACTCCTTACTCATTACTCATTTCTTTACCCTGCAACCCACTAATCAAGAACCAATTCACCCAACGGAGCCTCTCCCATGATCTTCAAACCCAACGACATGCCCGAACGCGAGCGCTACAAATTGGTGACGGGGACGGTGGTGCCACGCCCGATTGCGTGGGTCAGTTCGGTCAACGCGCGGGGACAGACGAACCTGGCGCCTTTTTCGTACTTTACGGTGGTGAGCAACGACCCGCTGACAATGATTTTTTCGGTGGGCCACAAACCCGACGGCAGCCGCAAGGATACGTGGGTCAACGCGCTGGAGACGGGCGAATTTGTGATCAACATTGTGGACGAAGCCAACGCGCCGGCGATGAACAAGTCGGCCACCACCTACCCCCACGGCGTTTCGGAGTTTGAAATGACGGGGTTGACGCCTGCGCCGGGTGTGGCCGTGCGTGCGCCGCGGGTGGCCGAAGCGCCGGTCTCGTATGAATGCAAGCTGGCGCAGATTGTGGAAGTGGGCGGCAACGCCGTCATCTTCGGCGAGGTGCAGGCCATCCACGTGCGCGAGGACGTCTACGACGGGCGCTACGTCGACATCGGCGCGCTCAAGCCGGTGGGGCGATTGGCGGGGAACGGCTATTGTCGTGTAAATGATCTGTTTGAGCTGATCAGAGAGTAGAAAAGAGAAGGCAAAAGTCAAAGGGCAAAGCGCAAAAGGCAAAAGTGATGTGCGCACGATCACCTTGTCACCCGCGCACCTTGTCAACTTGTCACCTTGTCATTACCCCCCGGAGGGGCAACCATGAATCCAACCATCACAGGGCTACATCACATCACCATCGTCTGCGGCGATGCGCAGCGGACGGTGAACTTTTACACCGGCATTTTGGGTCTGCGCCTGGTGAAGCAGACGGTCAACTTCGACGATCCGGGCAGTTATCATCTCTACTTTGGGGATCGCACCGGCAGCCCGGGCACGGCGATCACCTTTTTTGAGTGGAAGCATGCGCCCAATGGCGCGCCGGGACTGGGCGGCACCCATCACTACGCCCTGCGCGTGGCCGACTACGACGCTCTGCTGAAGTGGAAGCGGCGGCTGACCGACCTGGACATCAAGGTCGATGGGCCGTATGACCGCCACTACTTCACATCGATCTACTTCAAAGATCCCGACGGCACGATTATTGAGATCGCCACCGACGGCCCCGGCTTCACACGTGACGAGCCGGTGGAGACGCTGGGCAGCGCCAGACTCGATCCGCCGCACGAGATGATAGTGCGCAACCGCAACGAAGATGTAATCCGCGCCACCACATGGCCGGAGCCGGTTGCGCAGATCACGCCCGACATGGCGCTGGCCCACGGCATGCATCACATCACCGCGATTGGGGCGAACATTGAACGCACCCACGCCTTCTACGCCGACATCCTCGGCTTGCAGCGGGTGAAAATGACGTCGAACTTCGACGATCCCACGTCGGCGCACTGGTATTGGGGCGTGGACAACGGCAGGCCGGGCACGCTGATCACCTACTTCGAGCGTCGCCCTGGCCAGGAACGGCAGGTGCGCATGGGGAAAGGACAGACCCACCACTTCGCCTTCAGTGTCCCCGACGACGCGGGGCAGGCATTCTTCAAAGAAAAATTGGAGCGCATGGGCTGGGGGGTGTCGGCGGTGATGGATCGCACCTACTTCAAGAGCATCTACAGCCGCGACCCCGACGGCCACATTGTGGAAATCGCCACAGCAGGCCCTGGTTTTGCGGTGGACGAAGATGTGTCCGCGCTGGGCGAAACGCTGATGCTGCCGCCCTGGTTGGAACGCCGACGCAGCGAAATCGAAGCAAAGTTGACGCCTTTACACGTGCCCACAAGCAATGCAGCACTAGGCAATCCAGAGGTGATGAAATGAGTGAATTAGAGACAAAACATCTCCCCGCGCCGCATGGGGGGATGCCGGTGCGCACAATGGGCGCGGCATTGGGTGAGGCGAAGGCGGCGATGATCCTCATCCACGGGCGGGGCAGTTCGGCGGCGGACATTCTCGGCCTGGCGCGCCTGTTGACGCAGGATGGGTTTGTCTACGTTGCGCCACAGGCGGCGCGCAACACCTGGTACCCCAACCGCTTCATTGCACCGATTGAGAACAACGAGCCGGATTTGTCCGCGGCGCTGGCGCTGGTGGATGGTTTGGTGGAGCAATTGGGCGAACAGGGCATTGCGCGGGAGAAGGTGGTGCTGTTGGGTTTTTCGCAGGGCGCCTGCCTGGTACAGGAATACGCCGTGCGCAATGCGGGCAGGTATGGCGGCATCGTTGGCCTGAGCGGCGGCTTGATTGGCCCGCCCGGCACACGGTGGAACTTTGGCGGCAGCCTGGAGGGCACACCCGTCTTCCTCGGCTGTAGCGACGTCGACTTCCACATTCCGCTGGAGCGGGTGGACGAGTCCGCGTTGGTCTTCGAGCGCATGGGCGCAGCAGTGACCAAACGCATCTATCCCGGCATGGGGCATACGGTGAATGAGGATGAGATTGAGTTTGTGAAAAAACTAATTGGAACAATTTACGATTGACGATTTTCGATTGACGATTGTCTGGCCGAGTGTATGAACAGTCATTGGGTTGACTTTCTGTAGATCACGTAGGTACTCGAAAAGCCGTCCCAATTGCGTGCTCACCTGCTCTACCAGACAATCGTCAATCGAAAATCGAAAATCGTCAATTCCCCTTGATTCGCGCCAATCTCTCTGCCCGTTCGCGCCGGATTTGCCGGCTCAACCCCTCCGCCGGGCCGCCGCGCATGACGTTGATGATCTCGGCCATGATGCAGACGGCGATTTCGGCGGGGGTGATGGCGGCGATGTCGAGGCCGATGGGGGCGTAGACGCCGTCGAACTTGCGCGGGTCGATGCCCTGTTCTTGCTCCAACAATTCGAAGACGGCTCGAATGCGCCGCTGGCTGCCGATCATGCCGATGTAGGCCAGCGGGTCGTCGATCACCTCTAGCAGTGATTCCACATCGTATTGGTGCCCCCGTGTCACGAGGACAATGTAGGTGTCGTTGTCGAAGACAGGCTTGCCCTGGCGCAGCCTGTCTAATTCGGCGCGGAAAGGGCCAGCGATCACCTCATCGGCGGTGGGAAAGCGGGCGGCGTGGGCATACTGTGGCCGGTCATCGAGCACGGTGACCTGAAAATCGTTGATCTTGGCGATGGCGGCCAGGGGCACGGCGATGTGGCCGGCGCCGACAATGATCAGGTGAGGCGGGCGCTGCTGCACTTCCACAAAGAGCGAAACCTTGCCCTGCGCCGTGTCGTACTGCAAGGTGCGGTGCGCTTTGCCCTCAATGGCGGCGCGGATGTCGAGCAATGCCTGGGCTTCTAATTCACCCAGGCTGAGTGAACCGACAGGGCGGCGTGTAGCTTCGGGCCAGACAACGGTATGGTTACCCAGCGCGGCGGCAAAATCTCCCTCTGCCGCGGTGACGGTAACCAACGCAACCGCTTCGCGACGTTCAATGGAGTCGGTCAACGCTTTGATGACGGCGCGATCCATCGTTTTGTGTATCCGATCTAGTGTGAATCAGGATTGCGTCAATTTGCGATCCTGATACAATGGATTAGTTTAATCGGCTCAATTGGCTGCTACAAAAGACGCTGCTGCTACAAAAAAGGATTTCGTATGGATTTTCTAACCACCGAAAGCATTGTTGCGCTTCTTACCCTGATTCTGCTTGAAATTGTGCTGGGTATCGACAACGTAATTTTCATCGCCATCTTGAGCAGCAAGCTGCCAAAGGAACAGCAGGCGCGCGCCCGTTCTATCGGCATTGGGCTGGCAGTGTTCACGCGTATCCTACTGCTGTTAAGTATCACCTGGATCATGCAACTGACCGAACCGCTGTTCAATCTCTTCGGCAACGATGTGTCGGGGCGCGACTTGATCCTGCTGGTAGGTGGTCTTTTCTTGATTGGCAAGAGCACCTACGAAATCCACGAAAAACTCGAAGCGGCGGATCACACCGGTGCGACCAGAGTGGCGGCTTCTTTCGTCTCGGTGATCATCCAGATTGTGTTGATCGACATTGTCTTCTCGCTTGATTCGGTGATCACGGCGGTGGGCATTTCGGGCGAGTTGATCGTGATGATCACGGCGGTGGTGATCGCGGCGGTGATGATGCTCTTCTTCGCCGGGCCGATCAGCGCTTTCGTCGAGCGCCACCCCACCATGAAGATCCTGGCGCTGGCCTTTTTGATCCTCATCGGCTTCTTGCTGGTGCTCGAAGGCTGGCTGCACGAAGCTGTACAAGATCTCCATCTCAAGAACTACGCCTACTTCGCCATGGCCTTCTCATTCGTGATCGAGTTGATCAACCTGCGTCTGCGTGGCAAATCGCAGCCGGTGACACTCCACAACCGCCCACACCTGGCCGAGGCGAAGGGTGGAGCAGAGACGACGACGCGAAAGCGAAAGTGATGCGTAGGGGTTTGCGTGGGGCGGAAGCAGATGTCGCTACATTAGCGAATGAGCCTTCCGCCCCACGCAAACCCCTACGCATTATTATTCCGCCACCGCTCCACAAACACATCCATAATCCCCCCGCACACGCCCAGCGCCTGCATGGAGATGTCTTCGGTCAGGTCAACATGGACGGTGCGGGGGATGCCGTCCTGAATCACGTCCAGCCCGGCGCGGATCACGTCCGCTTCGCCGCAGCCGCCCCCCACTGTGCCCACATGCTTGCCCAATGGATGGATGATCATCTTGGCGCCTACTTCACGCGGCACCGAGCCTTTGGCGTCCACAATCGTAGCCACGGCCACGGTATCGCCGCTGTCGATCATCTTTTGCAGGTGATGGTAGATGGTGGATGACATGGTTTTGCCTCTTGCATGGGAATTGGTGTTGTGTGATTTTTTGGTGACGGAGGACGGAGGACGAAAGACGAACGTTTAGGCTGTGCCCCCAACGTTCGACCTTCGTCCTTCGTCCTCCGTCCTCTCTGCCAGCAGCGCCCGATACTCCACCCAATAATCCATATCGCGGCGGATGGCGTCGGTCTCAACGTCGACATAGATAATCTCTTCGCCAGGACGATTGAGCAGGTCGCGCAAGGATTGGTGCGCACCCAGGGAGAGGAGATCAGGCCAAAGCCGGCGTGGCAGGTAAATTGGGTGTCCTCGGCGCATTTGATGGCTGGGGATCACAAGCCGATCCGGCGTCTGCTTCGCCTCTTCGATGATACGTTGGAGCACGGCGACCGGGATGTGGGGCTGATCGCCAAGGGCCAGGAGTGCGCCCGCCGTGTCTACACCAGCGCCGTCGCACAAAGAGTGAACGCCTATCTGGTAGGAGCGTAGCATCTCAATTTCGGCGTAGTCGGGGTTGTGCAACACCTGCGCCGGTGAGCCGGCCAGCGCAGCGGCCACCTCGTCCCCGCGGTGGCCGACCACACACAGGATCGGCGACGCGCCTGCCGCAGCCAGATTGGCGACAACAGACGCGATGACAGTCGTCTGTCCCCAGGGGAGGAGTTGTTTGAATTCGCCCATCCGGCGGCTCATGCCGGCGGCGGCGATGACCGCGGCGATAGGTGTGGTTTGCATGCGCACAGTATAGCACGGAGCAGCAGAAGCGGTTGGATCAAAAGCGCTGGAAGCATCGGGGTAAGTTGTCGAACTGTGTAGAGGGGAGTAGAATGGTTATATCCACATTGCTACTTGTTCTAGAACGCTAGATTGGATTAACCCCATGCTTTCGCACAGTGCAGTGCGCCAGAGTGCTATTGAAGAGGCGCGGCGATTGCTTGCACAGAAGCCGATTTACCTGGATACAGAAACCACCGGTCTGGATGACCGGGCCGAGATCGTGGAAATTGCGATCCTTGATCACGATGGAACCCCACTTTTTGAGAGTTTGGTTAAGCCCCGTTACCCCATCCAGGCAGATGCGGCGCGCGTTCACGGCATTTCCAATGCCGCGGTGGCCGACGCGCCGGCCTGGGGCGATCTATGGCCGCACATCGAGCCGATCCTGCAAGGACGGAGCGTCGGCATCTACAACGCCGACTTTGATCTGCGCATGTTGGCCCAATCCCATCACTTCGCCCGCCTTACATGGACGCGTGAAGCGCTCACCTCATTCTGCATCATGCAGATCTACGCCCGCTACTACGGCGAACGGGGCTACGGCAGCTTCCGCTGGCAAAGCCTGGACAAAGCCGGTCGCCAATGCCGACTTTCCCTCGCCAACAGCCACCGCGCCGCAGACGATGCGCGGTTAGCGCGGGCGGTGCTCCATCATGTGGCAGGGGAGAGTAATGCGTAAGGCATAAAACTGTAGGGGTTTGCGTGGGGCGGAAGGCTCACTCGCCAATAGAGCGACATCGGCTTCCGCCCCACGCAAACCCCTACGACACGTCACCGCCACAGCCCTCGCCAAAAGTCCCCTATTCGAGACCAAAAGCCGTCTTCGTTCGGTCTCTCCGGCTGCGTTGAAGACGTTGCCGGCGTTGCCAAGGGCGATGACGATGTGGGCGCGGCGCCGTCGTGCGTCGTCACACGGACAGCTTCGCCTTCGATGACGATGATCATTTCGGGCGAGAGGCTCAGCCATTGGGCGGTGTCCAGGTCGGCGGCGGCGGTGAAGTAGGCTTCGCTGCCGAAGATCAACGTCCGCGCAGGCAAGTTCTCGTCGTAACGCGTGTCCACCCAGAAGGGGACGGTTGCACCGTCGGCGGTGTTGCTCCATCCTTGCTGCACAAAGCTCTTGCCTGCTACGAAGCGCACCCCCTGAGAGGCAGCAGCAGTTTCGGCGGTTTCGAGCATGCTGCGCTGTTGGCTTTCTGCCACGGCTGCGCTGCCCGAAGCCTCAGCCGCAGCGGATTCCTGCACCGCTGCGGCCACGCCGGCCTCCGCCGCAGCAGACATTGAAACTGGGCCGGACGACGGCGCGTCTAGTGAACCTGCCGGCGCTGCTGCCACCGGCGCGCCCGGCTCAAGCACCAGATAGCTGGTATACGGCGTGACAATGCCGTAGGTCAGGCTCAGATCCACGATGGCGTCGATGATCTCCTGGTTCGCCCCTGAACGCCGCGCTTCGCTGAGGAGCGCGCCGATCTTGCGCGTGGCCCACAGCCGCGCCACCGCCGATTCGCCGCCCCGTTCCGCCAACACCAGATCGTCGTAGACAAATTCGCGTTCCTCACCGTTGACCTCGCCGCGCAGTGTCAGCGTAACGGCGCCGCCGCCCCGGTAACGTCCTGCCCACACAAGCTGATCCCCGGCAAAGAGGTCGGGCAAGGGGAAGGGGTAGGTATCGTTGATCTGCGCCCCGTCCACCTCAATTGACACATTGGAAAGCACGGGCGTGCTGATGGAGGCGTAAAAGTCGCCCACTGCTTCGTCGATGGCCTCTTCGGGGCGGACGTAGCTGCTGCGCCCACCGAGGACACGGCTCACTTCGTCCAGCAGATCGGTGTTCACGTCGTAGCCGACGCCGAAGGTGAAGAGACGCAGCGTGCGGTCGGCGGGTGCGTTCTCTTCGGCGTTGCGCACAATCCGCGCGGGGATTTGCTCGCCTTGCGTGGGCAGGCCGTCGGTCAAAAAGAGCACATAAGCGGGGCGGCTGTGCCCGTCTCCGCTGCGCGAGGCTAGATCGATCTGCCCCAACGCTTCGAGCAGGGCGCGGTTGATGTCGGTAGAACCGTTGGCCAGCAGATCGTCGATCCATTCCAGCGCATCGGCGCGGCCGGCTGCGTCGGCGGGTTGCAGCGTCCCCTGCCAGGCTTCGGTGCCGGTGGAAAAGGCGATGAGGTTGAAACGATCTTCGGGGTTGAGGTTTTCCACCACATATTGGGCGGCGCGGCGCGCCTGCTCCATCTTTTCCCCCTGCATCGATCCCGACACGTCGAGCACCAGCACCAGATCACGGGCGATTACCGCCTGTTCGGGCACGTCTACACTGGGCGCGGCCAGGAGCAAGAAGAAACCGTCCTCGCCGGTGGGCTGATACGAAAGCAGATCAACGCCGATGGCGCTTTCGTCTGTGCCAAAATAGAGGACAAAATCGCGCATCTCCGCCGGATCGTTGCTCTCGAAGCCGACCGCGGCGCTGTCGTCGCCGCTGCGCTGCACCGAAACGTTGTGGCTGGGGCTGTACACAGTGCGCAACCCTGGCTGATCCTTCAGTTCCACGCCCACGGCCATCGTCTGCGGCGCGGCGTGGCTGGGTCCACTACCCAGGGGCACAGAGAAGCGATAGAGGCCGTCGTCCAGCGCAAGCACCTGGCGGTAGGTCAACTCCACCGTGCGCGTCGCCCCGGCGGGGATCGGGAAGACACTGGCCTGGAAAAGCCCCTGGCCGAGATACTCTAACAGCGCCGGATCGCGCAGTGAGCGCACAATCTCTTCGTAGATGGCGCGGGCTTCCTCGGCGCGGTAGAGCTTGCCTTCCAACACCTGGCCGTCCACCGTCATCTGAAAATCGCCGATGGCGGCGTCGGCGGGCAGCGGAAAGACAAAGGTGCCTTCCAATTGCTGTTGCGTTGGGTTGAAAAAGCGCTGCGTCACATGGACAGCGGCCACATTGCCTTCGATGGTGGCCTCGACGCTGTGCAGTTGCACGTCCACACCCAGTTGAATGGGGAACATGGGCGGTTCCACAGGCAGGGGCGGGTTGGGGATTCCTTGGGCCAGTGCGCCGAACGGCGCCAAGACAAGCAAAAGCAGGCCGAACAGCGCCCAAAGCAGTCGGCGGCGTGCATCGGTTGGCGGGAACATGGATCGCTCCTTTTTGAGGTAAAACGGGAGAAAACAGAGCCGCGGCATTTTTGGGACGAATGCGGGGTGGCGATTGTTCCCGATACGGAGGAATCAAGACTGATGATGGGGGAAAGGTGGCTTCGGGGTTGCGGGGGCGCTGGCGTGTCGGGTCCGCAGCAGTGGGACTGGACGATTGGCTGATGATTGGAAGTTGTCGCGGGCGTAGGATCAGATGACCCTCACCTAACCTCCCCCGCAACGGGGGAGGAATTGTGGGCGGGGTGGTGCCAATATTGAACCATTGGCTCAACTGGTACACGCACTACGCACTACGCACTCAGCACCATCACACAACATAACCATAAGGAGTTTTGCACATGCCATCCCCAACACCCGAAATGGAACAGTCTTTGCGCCAGGGATTTAAGGTTTTCAACAAGTTTATGCTGCTTATGTGGCGGCTGGGGCTGGGATCGTGGGTGAATGGCTGGCCCAGTGTGGGCGGGCGCATTATGGTGCTCGTCCACACTGGCCGCAAAAGTGGACAACGCCGGCGCACGCCCATCAACTACGCCCTCGTCAACGGCGAACTCTATTGCACCGCCGGCTTCGGCAGCGTCTCCGACTGGTACCGCAACATCTGCGCCAATCCCAATGTCGAAGTCTGGCTGCCTGAAGGATGGTGGCAGGGTGTCGCCCAAGAGATCGAGGACGGCGACCGCCGTCTCCCGCTGCTGCGTCAGGTGCTTATCGGCAGCGGCTTTGTGGCACCGGCGCTGGGCATTGACCCCAAAGCCACCAGCGACGCCGATCTCGACGCCGTCACTCGCCAATACAAACTCATCCACATTCAGCGCCGCGCCGCCTGCACCGGTCCTGGCGGCCCTGGCGAACTTTCCTGGATCTGGCCGCTGGCGACGTTTGTGCTCTTACCATTGGCTATGCGCAAAAGGAGATAACAGAAAAAGGTGACAAAGGGATCGCCTGTGTTCTTGATCACAGGCTGTGCGCTGGATCACCAAAAGGACGCGCAGTGGACGTTTTTCGCCCCCTTGGTTGTCGAAATCGGACGCATTTCGGACGCTCAATGCCTATAGTGGACATCAGAAAGCCATTCGTGGCCCATGCTGAACATCAGCGCATTAAGCACCAAGGAGCATTTTTGATGAACACCAACCGCACACCGCACGCCATTGTCATCGGCAGCAGCATTGCCGGCCTTGCCGCCGCCCGCATGCTTACCAACCACTTCGCTCAGATAACCGTCATCGAGCGCGACCGCCTGCCCGAAGGGCCCGACTACCGCGCCGGGGTGCCGCAAGCCCGCCACGCCCACGCCTTGCTCGTCAAAGCGCAGCAACTGCTTGAAAAAATGTTCCCCGGCATGAGCCAGGATCTGATCGACGCCGGCGCAACCCGCTTCAATGTGGGTGACAATATGGCCTTCAACCTCTTCGGCCAGTGGCGGCGCCCACTCTTCCAGTCCAAACTCGACATGCTCTCGTGCAGTCGTCCGCTCATCGAATACACCATCTACCGCAAGTTGGCGCAGAACCCGCAGGTGCGCTTTTTGCAGGAACACGAGGTCACCGGCCTCACCACCAACGACGCCGGGACACATGTCACTGGTGTGCGCATGCGCCCACGCGGAGAAAAGCTCGCAAACGAAAGCGAACTAAACGCCGATCTGGTCATCGACACCAGTGGACGCAACTCCCGCGCCCCCGAATGGCTGGCTGCGCTGGGCTATCCTACCCCGCGTGAAATCAGCGTGAGCGCACAACCTGGCTATGCTTCGCGCATCTACCGCAAGCCCGCCAACTTCAACGAGGAATGGCAGGCGATTTACATCATGCCCTCTGCGCCCCACCAACGGCGCGGCGCGGTGATTCTGCCCCTGGAGGGGAATCGCTGGCAAGTCACCCTTATCGGCATGGACAGCGACTATCCGCCCACCAAGGAAGACGAATTCCTGGCCTTCACCCGCACACTGCCCGATCTGCGTGTCTACGAGGCACTGGCCAACGCCGAAGCGTTGACCGATCCTGTGGGCTTCCGCCAGGCCGAAAACCGGCTGCGCTGCTACGACAGCCTGCCCCGTTACCTGGAAGGCTTCCTGCTCTGCGGCGACTCCGTCTACGCGCTCAACCCTGTCTACGGCCAGGGGATGACGGTAGCCGCCATGGCCGCCCAGGCGCTGGATCGCATGCTCCAACGTCACCGCCGCAACCATGCTGCGGCAGACCAGACCGGCCTTGCCGCTGCCTTCCAAAAGGAACTGGCCCGCGTCATCGCCGCGCCCTGGCAGATGGCCACCGGTCAAGACAAGCGCTGGCAAAGCGTTGAAGGCGCCGAGGCACTCGACGCCGTCACCAAGATTATGCAGGGCTATCTGGACAGGGTGCAGCGGGTGATGATGTACAACCCGCGCGTCGCCGAGGCTTTCTTCTACGTCATGCACATGGTCAGTGGACCGGAGATCCTCTTCCGCCCGGACATCCTTGCACAGGTGTTGATCGGCTCCTGGCGGCAGCCGAAACGCTCGGCGCCGCCGGCCACGGCGCACGTCGAAACCGCCGCAGGCATCGGCGACTGATTCTGCATAAATGCATAACGCCGCCGCGGGCGCAACACGTAGAGCGAAGGTGCGACGCACTGGTCCACAATCGTCTCGATGGCAGCGAGAACTGACCAGTGCGTCGCACCTTCGCGGCGCTATCCAAGCTGTCTTGTCAATACACATAAGCACCAAGGAGCATTTTTGATGAACACCAACCGCCCGCAACACGCCATTGTCATCGGCGGCAGCATTGCTGGCCTTGCCGTCGCCCGCATGCTCACCAACCACTTCACTCAGATAACCGTCATCGAGCGCGACCGCCTGCCCGATGGGCCGGACTACCGCGCCGGGGTGCCGCAAGCTCGTCATCCTCATGTCATGCTCTTGAAAGGACAACAACTGTTCGAAGCAATGTTCCCTGGACTCAGCCAGGCTTTGCTCGACGCCGGCGCCATCCGCATTAACGTGGGTCGCGACTTCGATTACAACATCTTTGGCGAGTGGCGTCTTCCACGCTACCAATCCAAACTCGATGGGATTGCATGCAGTCGCCCGCTCATTGAACACACCGTCTACCAAATGGTGGCGCAGAATCCGCAGGTGCGCTTCTTGCAACAACACGAAGTCGTCGGCCTCACCACCAACGACGCCGGGACCCACGCCACAGGTGTGCGTTTGCGCAACCGTGCAGAAAAGAGCGCCGACGAAATCGAACTGAGCGCGGATCTTATCATCGACACCAGTGGACGCTACTCCCGTGCCCCCGAATGGCTGGCTGCGCTGGGTTACCCTACGCCACGTGAAATTACGGTCAACGCCCAACCCGGCTACGCTTCACGGGTTTACCGCAAGCCCACAGCCTTCAAGGCGCCTTGGCTGGGATTCTACATCATGCCCGAAGCGCCCCACCAACGGCGCGGCGCGGTGATTCTGCCCATGGAAGGCGACCGCTGGCACGTCACCCTCATCGGCATGGACAGTGACTACCCGCCCACCAACGAAGACGAATTCCTCGCCTTCACCCGCACACTGCCCGATCTGCGTCTCCACGAGGCACTGGCCAACGCCGAAGCGTTGACCGATCCTGTGGGCTTCCGCCAGGCCGAAAACCGGCTGCGCTGCTACGACAGCCTGCCCCGTTACCTGGAAGGCTTCCTGCTCTGCGGCGACTCCGTCTACGCGCTTAACCCTGTCTACGGCCAGGGGATGACAGTAGCCGCCATGGCCGCCCAGACGCTGGATCGCATGCTCCAACGTCACCGCCGCAACCACGCCGCCACAGACCAGACCGGCCTTGCCGCTGCCTTCCACAAGGAACTGGCGCAGGTGATTGCCCCTGTTTGGCAGATGGCCACCAGCCAGGACAAGCGCTGGGCAAATGTGCAAGGTGCCGAGGCACTCGACACCGTCACCAAGATTATGCAGGGCTATCTGGACAGGGTGCAGCGGGTGATGATGTACAACCCGCGTGTCGCCGAGGCTTTCTTCCACGTCATGCACATGGTCAGTGGACCGGAGATCCTCTTCCGTCCGGACATCCTTGCACAGGTGTTGATCGGCTCCTGGCGGCAGCCGAAACACTTGGCGCCGCCGGCCACGGCGCACGTCGAAACCGCTGCAGGCATCGGCGACTGATTCTGCATAAATGCATAACGCCGCCGCGGGCGCGTTGCGTCTGCGGCGGCGTTACACCGCACAAGCACCCTGTCACCCCCTCACCTTGTCACCCCCTCACATCCGCGGTATCCTTCCCATATCGTCCCAACCCCACCCCACCACGGAGGATAGCCCATGTCTGTCGCGTTACAGGCCGGCCAGCGTTCGCATGTTCCTGATTGGGCGCTGCGCCAGCGCCATTTGATCGCGGTGATGAACGAAGCCGCCCCCCTTTACCAGCAGCGTTACGCTCGCGCCGACGGCACCTTCCACTGGCGCGAGGAATGGCCCGGCATGGACGGCTCCGACGATGCCTACGAGAGCTACCACAACTGGCCCCTCTTTTACGCCCTCGGCGGCGCCGCGGATCTGCATGAACGTAGCCGCTTCTTGTGGGATGCCCTGACACGCCAGTTCACCGACTACGGCCAGGTGTGGCGCGAATTCGACGCCTACTACGACTGGATGCACCACGGCGAATCGTCGATCTACTTCTACTACTTCGGCCTGGCCGACCCCAATCGCCAACAAGACCGGGCGCGGGCGCTGCGTTTCGCCGGCTTCTACATGGACGAAGAACTCGATCTCACCCATCCTGAACTGGGACACGTCCGCAAGCGCATACCGGGCAACTGGGACGCGGAAAAGCGCATGATCCGCTCCCCCATCAACGGCAGCCGTGGTCCTCGCTTTGAAAACACAGCCATGGACTGGACAACCCATCGCTGGGTGTTGCGTGAATACCCTGTCCCCTTCGACGATCTGAACATCCCCACCATGATGGAAGAGTTTCGGCGCGGCGAAAGCGTGCCCAAGGCCGACTGGAACGACGACGCCGTCTTTGCCGTGATCCTCGACGCCATGAACAAGCGCATGATGCGTTGCGATGTGCCGCTCAACCTCACCAGCACCAGCCTGATTACGAATGCCTTCCTCTACACCGGCGACGACCGCTACCGGCGCTGGGTGCTCGATTACCTGGAAGCGTGGGGCGAGCGCATCACCCGCAATGGCGGCGTCTGCCCCGACAACATCGGCCCGTCCGGCGAAATCGGCGAGACGATGGACGGCAAGTGGTGGGGCGGCTACTACGGCTGGCGTTGGCCCCACGGCTTTATGACCATCATCGAGCCGCTGACCATCGCCGCCATGAACGCCGTCCTCCTCACCGGCGACATGGGCTACCTCGACATCCCGCGCGGCCAGTTGGATTACATCCTCAGCCTGGGCCGCGAAGAAAACGGACGGCTGCTCGTCCCCTACCGGCGCACCGACGAAGGTTGGACGGCATGGCGACCGCTGGAACCGAAGCACGCTTCGCAGATCTGGTACATGTCGCAAGATCCGCGCGACAAGGCCCGTGTGGACGCCCTGCCCGAAACCCGCACCGACTGGCTCACTGTCCACCCTGGGCGCAGCAAAGGCGACGATCTGCACTTTGGCCCCTGGTATTGCTACATCGACGGGCGCAACCCCGACTACCCGCGACGTATCCTCGAAGAACAGTACGCCGAAGTCTTGCGCCGCATGGACGCCATCCGCGCCGACAACGGCAACCCCGAAGATTGGGACGTGCACCACTGGCAGAACATGAACCCGGTACACACCGAAGGGCTGGTGCAGCTCACCTGCGGCGGCCCGCAGATCATCTACCACGGCGGCCTGCTGCATGTGCGCCTGCGCTACTTTGATCTCGACACGCGCCGCCCCGGCCTGCCCGAAGACGTGGCGGCATTGGTCCCCGCGCTGGATGCTGAGAGCACCACCGTGGAATTGATCAACACCAACCCCAGCCACACGCGGCGGCTCCTCGTGCAGGCGGGCGCGTTCGGTGAACACAACTTCACGTCGATTGAAGATTTAGATAGCGGGAATATCAACGGAGTGGACGGCAAAACCTTCGAGATCGACCTCCCTGCGGGCAAGTCGATCCGGCTCAAACTCGGCATGAATCGCTACGCCAATACACCGAGTTACGCGCAGCCGATCTGATCAGTCAGTGCCTGGCACTGCGCAAGCGCTCTTTCGACTACGAAGTTGCGTGTGCGCAGTGCCAGGCACTGACGGGTCAACCACACAACATCCCCATACAGCCTTGTTGATCAGAATATCGGCGAAAAAGATTCACCTTCAAAAAAATCTAACGCGAGGAGAGGGAGTGGATTCACCGTTGGTGCTCAAGCCACAAACGGCAAATTGACGCAAATCGAGTTTGCGCCAGGGGGATGTGCGCTGGTTTTTGCATGGACAAGACATCCCAACCTGCGTTCCCTTCAAGTAAGCGTGGTCCGTCCGGCGTTAGGGCGACATCCCAGCCAAGAAAGACATAAGCGGGTACGTGTTGATGCGCCCTGCGCGCCAACGCAAGTGCGCGCCGCCAATCCGGCAGGGTGCATCCTGTGATTTGAGCGTTGGTGACAGGGTGTTTGTCAAAGCTGCGGCTGATGGGATGATAACTGTAGGCGGACGCCAGTTGGCCTGTGGCCAGATCAACGGGACTGTTCAGGCCGTGGGTGTTGATGATCAGTGGTTTCCATGCCATTTTGAAAGTCGCCGCAATGGGTTCGATAGCGCCGTCTGGGGTGCGCCCGGTGACAATCCGCAGGGTCGCCAGTGCGTTTGGCGAGAGAAAGGCAATGGCTGGGTGATTGACGAGGCAAGGCTGCACCAGGTAGGCGCGTTCCTGGCTCAACGCAGCCAGTGTTGCCGACAACGCCTGCCAGGAAAGCACGGCGCCTTGCTCATCCTGATAACGGTTGGCGTCTAATCGCCGCCAACGCAGCGCGCCTTCCCCACGCGAACCGTTAACCGGTTTGGCGAAGAGATCGCCGAGGGGTTCGCCTTGCCATCTCACCTGTCCGGCCTGACAGTAGGCCAGGATGGGAGCAGTGGGCAGATCGGCTGTTGCACAAAGCGCGGCAAAGAGCGCTTTGTCGTCGATCGCTGGGTGACGCTGATATTGATTGAGAGACGGCAATAAGCTCGTCATTTCATACTGATGAAGATAGTGATCGACCAGCGGGCGCTGTTGTGGGCGATAGAGTTCATAGTGATAGTACATATCGGGCGGCAGGGCATGAACGAACGCCAGCCAAAACTGCTCCCAGCCCTGTCTCCACACAGAGATGCCGGTGCGTTGGGCAATGGGTCGCGCATATTTACGCAGATTTTGGCTGATGAGTATACAAGCGCGTAGCGGCCAAGTGATGATCAGCGCAACAACGAACGCCTGTCGTAACAGGGCATGTTGCCCGCGTCCTTGATAGCGACTGGCCCATAAGCGCAGCTGTTGCCCGACATGGGGCACAGACCAAGGGGGCCAGAGAATGTAGAGCGGACAGTAGTCAGCCGTTAGGATCTGCGCCAATCGGCTATGCCAATGTGCCATGTTGTTGCTTTGCCCAAGTTACAAACTCCTCTAGCCCAGCGTACAGATCGACTTGTGGGCGATAACCAAGCCATTGTTGCGCGCAATGGATGTCGGCATAGCAGGTATGAATATCGCCAACCCGAAAGTAATCAGTTGGTTGGAGGGAGGAGTTAAGGCCAGTGACAGTGATTAAAGTCGTCGCTAATTCATAGATTGAGTGGCATTGACCGCTGCCGATGTTGAGACAAAGACCTGCTGGCAAAGCCGGATTGAGGGCCAGCAGATTGGCATACACAACATCTCTGACATGCACAAAATCGCGTCTCGGCGTTCCTTTTTCATAGAGCAGGAGGGGCTGGCCTGTGCGTAACCGTTCATAAAAGTGGGTGACCAGCCCACTGTATGGATTGCAGAGCGATTGGCGTGACCCATAAACATTAAAGTAGCGGAGAATGACCGCAGGTAGTTGCCATGCCTGCACCGCCTGTTGTACGAGTTCCTCTTGTTGCCATTTGGTTTCTGCGTAGACAGAAACAGGGCAAGGGGCCAGAAATTCTGGCGTAGATTGGGCTTGCAGTGGGCACCCAGTCTGCCTATCCACAGCAGCAAAGCAGCCCCTTTGCAAATCTTGGGGGCGACGGGGTCCGGCATTGATCAGCTTACCATCAACAGTGCAATAGGCACCTTCGCCATAAATTGCGCGTGAAGAGGCGAGGATAAAGCGCCGTACAGGAATTTTCTGTTGACGAAGTTGCGCCAGCAACAGGGCAGTCCCTGCCACATTCATCTGCTGATAGGTGTCGGCTTCCTCCATACTTTGCCCAACGCTGGTGAGTGCAGCAAAGTGATAGATCGCTTCGACCCCAACCAGCGCCGCGCTGACCGCCACTGGATCACAGAGATCACCCTGGATCAACTCGACAGCAGGGTGCAAATAGACTGGTCGTTGCGCCGCTGCACCATGCACATCAGACAATAAACAATCCAAGACGCGTACCTGATGCCCATTCGCCAGCAATAGATCAGCGGTATGCGAGCCGATAAAGCCAGCGCCCCCTGTAATCAAGATCTTCATGCTGCTGCTTTTCCATCATCATTTGTCAGGCTTTTAATAATCAAGCCTTGACCGGTGGGCAGCGATAAAATTTTGATCCGTTTACTGGCTGCCCATATGTCATGCGCCCATTTTTGGTCCTGGTTGTTGCCATAGCCATAGTCATCGAGAATGATGATGCCGCCGGGAACTAACTTCGGCCAGAAATATTCCAAGGCGGCCACTTCAGGCATCACACAGTTCATGTCAATCGAGAGATAACAAAGCTGTTGGGCTGGCACTTGGGGTAACGTTTCCGGCACAGCGCCCTTGATCAGCGTGACAAAGGGGAAATCATGGAAGGTGTTTTTTACCTTTTCATACAGATCGGTATGTTTGGGATAGCCAAACCTTTCATTCTTTTCCATTTCGGCAGCCGTGCTATAGCGTGCGTCTAGACCAGTAAAGGTGTCAAGCAAATAATAAGGCTTGCCCAGTTTTTGAAAATCCAGATAATGGATCACGGCCCGTGCGCACATGCCGCCACAGACACCACAATCGACAAATGCGCCTGGCAATTGTTGTACTTGGGCGGCGGCCCAACAGAGGACGTAGACACGCCAGTGGATCTCCACTCGGTTGCGTAATAAGATGCCGCCATCCGCCTTTTTGCCCAGTTCGTATGCTTCCTGAAACTTCGGCTCTTGCATAAAGGCAGCACTATGGAAGGAGTGTAGGCCATCTTGACTGTAGGTTAAGCGTTCTTTCCAGAGGACGCGATATTGCTCTTGATGCTGCCAATAGTCGAATGTACTCTTGAGTCGAGATAGAGAAAAATATTTTCGCCACATAGGTATCGTCTTTTTATACTCGTCTTTTGCTCTCGTCTTGGTGCTGGGTATCTACCGCAGTGACGGCTTCTGCGTTGCCTCGATCAAAAAGTGTTCCAGGCCGCGCACTGCTGTCTGATCATGAAAAATGAGGGCTTTATGGTTGGCGATTGCTGTACGTATGGCTTGCCGCCAGGCCCCATCTTGCCCTAGACGCGCGGCAATGGCGACATACTCCACAGGTGTCGTAGAAACTGTTGCGGTCATCCCTATGCGCCGAAGCAGGGCTGTACCCATCCGGCCCCGTTGAAATCGACCGGTCAAGGTTACGACGGGCAGGTTGTGCGCCAGGGCATTGAAGGTAGTTGTGCCGCCATTCCAGCCAATGCTGTCAAGATAGACATCGCCGACGGCTTGCAGTGCATGATAGTCGGCCGCGGGTAAACGGCGTAACATGACGACATACCGCTGCCAATCCATGCCATAGGCGGCAAAGGCGCGCGCCAGCCGTTGCTCGAATTGATGTGTAATCGTCGCTGTGCGGTTGTCTTTCATAAAGACAAACTGACAGTCGCCTACTTGTTGCGCAATCTGCGGATAAAGCGTGTCGTATTGCGGTAGGTGCTTAAAGAGTGATTGAAGCGAGAGATAGAGCGGAACACCGGCGCGTAAACCAAAGTCTTGACGTTGGGCCTGATCCGTTGGTGAGGTAGGCAGCGTAAAGTAGGTGGAAAGATTGGGCAAACGGATCAATTGCTCTGTGTAGTGGCTAGCGCCATCTGCCGGCTCAAACAAATCAGCACTTAGGAAATAATCCATCGTGGGCAGGCCGCTGGTCACACAATGCCCCCAAGTTGTACATTGGACAGGTGCCAGCCGCAGCGTTGCCAGCCGTGTCGCCAGCATATTTTCGCCAACTTCGGGATAGATCAGCACATCAAGCTGATCCTGTGCAATGGCTTCGCACCACTCTGTAAAGCCCGACAACCCTTGCACAAAACGCGTACAATGGCTGCGGGCCGTGGCGGTGACGGCATCTTCATCGCTGTCAAGCGCATAGCCATAGCAGGCAAACTGTCGGCGATCCAGGTTAGTCAGCCAGCCACCGAGAATGCCATCCCAAACCGTATGGGTGCGAAAATGGGCTGAGACAAAGCCAATCCGCAGCGGGCGACCGCCGGTTGATGTGACGGGCGAACAAGTGGCCCAAGCCGGATAGCGCGCTGCCATGATGCGGCAAACAAAGTCACCATAAGCGCGTTGCAATGCAACATCATCTTCATCCTGATAGGCCAGATAGAACGGTTTGAAATGGCCAACGCAGGCTGCTGCCTCTGCCAGCACTTGCGGATCGCTAAGATTGGTCTCACTGATCAGTTGGGTCAGTTGCTCGCTATAACGTCTCCGGCTGTTGATCACCTCGTCTGGGGTTTGATAAAGAAGTGGCAGTTGGACGATACAGCGTAACCATTGGGCGCGAACGGATCGCGGGTGGCGTTTGAGTGCCTCGGCACAGGCTGTGTCCGCTTGGGCCGCGTAGCCCAATTTCTGATAAGCGCGTGCCAGACCTAGCCAAAGGTCAAGGCTATCCGGTGCCAACGCCAATGCTTTTTGATAGCAAGCGAGCGCCAATGTCGCTGTGCGTGGGTCAGGCGGCTGTTGTAAGTAGTGTTGGGCCAGTTGCTGCCATTCGGCCGCAGTAGAAGGTGACAAGACGAATGCCCCTTATCTCATAGGACTCACCACCTGCCGCTTGGGGCATGCCCCAAGCGGCAGGTGGTGACCAGTTGATCGCATATCTCAATCAAGCGCCGCCGCCGAAAAGACAATGCGCATCCGATTGACTATGAGCCTGCCTTCGGCCCTGAAGTAGGAAACTCACTGGTAGAAAAGTTCTTCTGGGTTTGCTCCAATTTCAGCATACTCAAGTGGGGCGTGCGCCACGGTTTCTGCGCTTGGCTGGTTGGGTTGTCTACCCCATTCAGGTCAGACGGCAACGTGGCAGGATTGGGATTGGTAACGCTTTGCATACGAAAACTCCTTTACAGGTGAAGAAATTGCGATGAACTAAGAAGAGGTTGCATATAAAAACAGGCTAGGGCACGGGCAAAGCCGTGCCAGGGAGTAAATTCAAGTGGATTTACGCGTTGTCTCACTTTTTCTAGGCAGGCGATATTGACATACCTGGCGGCTGGATGATGGGGTGCAACAGTGCTTAGCTGTTGGTAGATGTGCAACAGAGTTTGTTGGTGAAGCGTCCGAAACCGGGTGCGTAAGGCCGGTTCAGCTTTAGATCTTTGGTATTGTAATGAAGCAGGCAGAATTGTGGCCGTCACTTTACTAAAGAAAGCGCGCGACCACCCTTGATCAAGGAAGAATGTCTCTGGCAAACCCAAGCAGAACTCTACAATCCGCAGGTCTAAGAGGGGATAACGGTAGATCAGTTGATGGCGTGCCCCCTCTGTTGCCCAATCTTCGATGCGCCGCGTGACATGACCGTGTGTCAACAAGCGCTGTTGGTTTACACGCAGATCAGGGTATTCCCCACCGCGTGGGCCACGTAGGGCCACCACCGCTTGCTGCTGACGTTGCGCAAAGGCTGGTTGAATACAGCTATCTTCCCAGCGTCCATAGCCAATATTGTCATCCCACCAGGGCTGCACCTGACTCTGCCAGACCGGGGTGATGGCTTGCGTATAGAGGTAGCGCCCATACTGTTTGACTTTCCGTAAAGGATTTACTCCAACCGCATGGGCTTGGACGCGCTGCCGTATAAGGCGATGGAGCGTTCGCCATTGACCACGCCATAACAGCGAAGGCAGATAGCCGCGCCCATTGAAAGAGACTCCTTCATCGCCGCCCCACCCAGAGAGCAGGACACGGATGCCTTGCGCACTGGCCCGCTGTTGGACGATTTGCTCGTGGGCAAGCATCAGCGTTGGTTGGCGGGTAACATCGCGTTGGTAGAGCGCCAGCAGATCAGCCGCGCACAAAGTGGTATAGTGACAGGTGATCTGTTCATACTGGCACAAAGTGGTAACGCGCTGCTGATCAAGTTCTTCGCTCGTCTTCTCTTCTGGTGGCGGCGACCAGGAAAAGGGGGTGAGCGTTTGACCCTGTGGCCGCAACGCCCGCACCGCCAACGCCGTCACAACCGAAGAATCCATGCCGCCGCTAAGATGGGCGCCAACGGCAAAAGGGGTGCGCAGCCGTGTGGCGACGGCTTGGTGTAAGCGTTCGCATACTGTTTCTACCGCCTCTTCCACCGAGTTCACATGGATGGCTGGCGCGTCTTGCGGCGACCAATATTCGACTAATTGACTTTGCGTCGCTGTCACCGTCAAGGTGTGTGCTGGCGGTAATTTAACGATACCCTGATAAAAGGTGAGCCGTTTCTCTGCAAAGTGTGTATTTTCCTGCAACCAGGCAGCCAACAACGTTTCATGCAAAGCCGGCGTACTCGGTAAGGCCGCCAATAGCCCGTTGATGTCTGAGGCAAAGAGAAAGCGTTGACCATCGTCGTAGTAGAGAAAGGGTTTGCAGCCAAAAGGATCACGGGCACAGAAGAGTCGTTGTTGTACCCCGTCCCAAATGGCAAAGGCAAAATCGCCGAGCAACTGGGCAACGCAGGCCGTTCCCCACTTTGCATAGGCCAGTAAGATCAAGGTGCTATCGGGCATGGTCGCTTGTTCATCCCGGTGTACACCAAGGAGGGCAAACAACTCCGCACGATTATCCAGCCAGGCATCCGCTGTAATGAGCAGCGCCGGTATCTGGGGATGTGCCGCCGGCAAGCTTTCCCGCAAGGATTCAGGCGTAGTGTGCAGCATAAAATGCCCGATACCTACCGCCCCAGCCATCCACTCGCCATGACCATCTGGTCCCCAAAAGGCCAGAGAGACGGCCAGGCGTGCTAGATCGTTTGGCGTGACCGGGGCATGGTTTTTGTGAAAAACTCCGTAAATGGCGCTCATAGCGATCTATCCAACGTTGACTAACCCCTCATTGGCCAACTGTTGCACAAAGGCAGTCACTTCCTGTTGACAGGTTTCGGTATCGACCACATACTCTTGTTGTAAAGCGGTGCAGAGTTGGGCAAGAGTCTGTGGTTGCGCCAGTAATCCCCAAATGCGACTCCCCACTTCGTCCAAGCCATAGTAATTATTGCGGCTCAAACTCATCATAACAGTTTCGTCACCCAGTGCCGAGGCAAGAATGTCTGCGTTCTGCTGAAGGCGATCGTTTGGGGTTAACGTGATAGTATTCATTGTTTGTCGTTCCTTATCATGAGCTGGATATTGGCAACTAGAGGTTGAAGAATCTGTCGTCAAATCTCTAATCTCTAATCTCTAATCTCTAATCTCTAATCTCTAATCTCTAATCTCGCCATTTTCATCGAGATAGCCAAAACGACGCATCACTGCACCGTGATCCTGAAGGATCCGCTCGACTTGGGCCGGGGTCAATACGTTGCGCCAATCGCCGATCTCTCCTTTACGAAAGAAGAATTGTATTTCAGGTGGTCGTTCTCTAAAGCCATGCCTTTGTTCTTGTTCTTGCAGGGTGGCAAAGCTGGCGTGTTGGATGGCGCGTTGTAGCCGTTCTTCTTCAATGGCAAAACCAGCAAAGTGGAGTGCGTCCCGAAACGCCGGATACGGATTGCGCTTCATTTCTTCATAGCGTAACAAATGTAACGCCAAATCTGGCTCATCTATCCAACTCTGCACATGACCGCTCCAGCCCAACAACTGTTGAGGCAATTGTTTCAGCAAGTGCCTAGGCTGATACGAGAGCATATCATGCCGTGTATTCATGCGCCGGATGGCGCGGTCAATCGACTCGTTGTTATGATGGGCTAACGAAACTGCGACATCCAACGGATTACGGATGAGATAGATTGCGCCTTGCGTTGATGCTTTAGAAAGTAAAGGGACGCCCTGCGGGGTATAGGTGTAAGCATCATGAACCTTCATGAAGAGGGGTTCATCACTCTCGGCGGCCAGTTGTTCATAGAGGGTTGGGCGTAGGCAAGCAATTTCTCTGGGCGTTAAATCGGCGGCTGAAATGCCCATGACCTCGTCAAAGAGATGCCGTCCACTGGCAATCGGTGTGCGTTCTAAGTCGTTGATGTCGGCTGGCTCTGCACTGTTGCGTAGATAGTTGGTCAACACAATGCGTAGCCACGTATTGCCTGATTTGACATAGGAAGCCAACCAGATGATCTTGCCCATATTCCGTTACGCTTTACCCCATTCGGCGATCAACCGTTCGCACAGTTCCGCTATACAGAAACCAATGGCAGGACGTGTGACCCGATAGACGCGTACTTGGCTGGCAATGCGGGTGATCTGTTGAAAGTGTTGCTGTCGCATTCCCAACCCAACCAAAAAGCGTTGGCGATAGGTATTGGCAACCAGCATCTCCACTTTCTGGAGTTGGGCCACTGATTCGATCCGCCATTCACCAAGATTGCTATCGCTTAAGATATAGACTGCGCACAAGCGAACTGGTGCTTGTGCAAAGGGGTTGGACAAAGGTAGGGCATACTTTTCCAATTCGGGGCGTACGCGCCGCGTCGCAACGGCGCTTAAATCCAACTGTTCGGCGGCATCCGCCCATAATTTCAGGTGCGCCAGCCCTGGATGAACTTGTGCTTCTCGCGCGGCTTCATCATAAACAATTGAGCTAACATCATCGGCCAAGACCCGATAGCCTTTCTGCTGCAAGGCCGCCGCCAGCGTCGATTTCCCCACCCCCGACGGCCCCACAAAGATAACGGCTCCACGCTCGGTTTCCACAGCGCTGCCGTGTAAGATGATCTGACCACGCTGATGCAGCAACGCGCCCAACGCCGATCCCATCAAAAAGAGCCGAATGGTATCTTCGTCGCTCCCCGGCGCCGGTTCGATGGTGATCCGATTGCCATCCTGCACCCAAAACCGGGCAATCTGGATCTGATCAAGGGCGAGCAAAAACTGATTTGGTTTGGCCTGGTAGAAACCGCCAGCCTTGACTGGGTCTTCGAGCGCGGCTGGTGTCTGCCCCAGGCAGATGATCACATCAGCCGCAAGATCTGCGAAGGTCGCCGGTGCAAGTTCAGGACACGCGAACTCAGATGCGATACGCAGACCGTGAGCAAAATAGTGATACATTCAAGGAACCTAACCGTTGTTGGATGGCACAGCAAAGGAGAGATAGAGGACCCTTTAGGTCAAATCCACCGAATCAATATTCGAACAAGGAGAGTTGCTCGTCTACAGTATAAAAGGTGCCAGCAAATTATCAACCTAAATGACTATTTGTCAAACGCCATCATCAAACCGGGTGTATTTCACGCTGGGGGCGAAAGTGCCGGGGACTTATCGCTGCAGCGAGACAGGGTCTTCGCACAAGTCATCGCATCCTCCGTAAAGTCCCCGGCACTTGGTCTGCCCCTAAATTGACATACACCCCATCACAAACCATCAAATACAAAATCGTCAATCGGCAATGGTCTCAGCCAAACCCCATCCTGTGAACGCAGGGTGAAGCGCGCCTGGAGCGTGGAAGGTCGAGGATCACGCCGCAGATCAAAGCGCTGCACGACGAGGGCGGTGATCAGCGCCATTTCGAGGCGGGCCAGGGGTTCACCGATACATTTGCGCGGGCCGTCACCGAAGGCAAGGAACGCGCCGGGCTTGATCTCGTCGCGTCCCCAGCGGTCGGGATCGAAGGTGAAGGGATCGCGCCAGAGATCGGCGTGGTGGTGCAGTCCGTAGATGTTGACGACGATGGTGCGTTTGGCGTCGATGGGGTAGCCGCCGATTTTGTCCGCGCCGATGGATTGGCGCGTGGTGACGTAGGCAGCGGGGTAACGGCGCAACACTTCGTTGACCGTCCCTGCCAGCAGGGGCAGGTTGGGCAGATCATCGGGGGTGGGCGTGCGCCCGGCGAGGACGCGGTGCAGTTCGTCGCGCAGGCGCACCACCAGTTCGGGGCGGTCGGCCAGTTCGTAGAAGAGCCACGAGAGCGTCACCGACGTGGTTTCGTGGCCGGCAGTGACGATGCCGAACAGTTCGTCCAAGAGTTGAGCGGGCTGAAGGACAAAATTGCTCTCGTCGTCGCGGCCGGCCAGGAGCAGGGTGAGCAGATCGTGGGGCTGGTCCACCTCGGCGAGGACGCGGCGTTCGTCGATCACCTCTTTGAGCGTGGTGCGGATCACGTCCAAGGCGGCGTGGAAGGCGCGGTTGCGCGCAGTGGGCAGGAAGTTGGGTGTAAACCGATCCGCCGGGTTGGTGGCTTTGTCGATGACGAAGCCGGATACTGTCTCGAAGGCGTGGTACAACTGCGGGTGATCATCCAAGATGTTGCGGCTGAGCATGGCCTGGCCGATGATGGACATGGTCACGTCCATCATCTCCTGCTCCATGTCCAGCGGCGTGTCGTTAGCCCATTGGGCCATGCGCTGGGTGATGGCGGCAACAATCAGATCGGCGAAGCGGGCAATCACTTTGCGATGAAAGGCAGGCTGCATCAAGCGGCGACGTTTGAGCCACGGGTCGCCGTCGCTGGTAAAGAGATCGTCGCCCGACAGCAGCACCTGGCGCGCCACGGCCATGAAGTTCTGTTCCTTCATATAGTTACGGCTGTTCTTTTGCAGCACATGCAGCGCGCCGTCGGGATCTGTCACCACCACCTGCGGCACAGGACCAAAACGGGTCAGCACCACCGGCCCATAGGACGGAGCCATGTCAAGCAACATGGGCAACGGCTGCGTCTGAAAGTCCTTGAGATCGCCAAGCAGGAAATCGTTGTGGCGACGTTTGGGCATAATCGACATCGTCTTTTCTCCTTTGGTGTCCACAATTTCAGCTAATCGCGCAGTCGCCCAATCGCTTCGGCCGCGGACTGCGCCCAAATCGCGTAAATCGGCGGCCCAGGGTGAAAACGATCCTCGGCCATGAGCATCACATCCAGCGGATAGCGGATTTGATTTAGATCGGCAGGGAATTTCTTGGCGGTGTGTCGGGCGGTGGGTTGAACGGGGTCTGTGGTATAACGGGGTCATGTGCTGACCACAACGATTTACCACTGGAGACGAACCCAATGCTCCCCCATCCACCGCTTCCGATTTCCGTGCCTGCTTCATTTTGTGTGATTGCCCACCGCGGCGCTTCGGCCTATGCGCCGGAAAATACGCTGGCAGCCTTTGAGTTGGCCGCGCGCATGGGTGTGCCCAATGTTGAGTTGGATACGCAGTTGACCACCGATGGCCTCGTCGCCGTCTGCCACGATTCAACGCTGGCCCGCTACGGTTACGGCGAGCGGCGCGTGGAAGAGATGTCTTGGGCCGAGTTGGCGGCGCTGGACATGGGATCGTGGTTCTCGCCTTTCCTTTTCGGCAGTGAACGCATGATCCGCCTTGATCAGCTTTTCCAGCACTTTGGCGACCGGCTCACCTACCACATCGAGTTGAAGGGACATGCCCCAGGTTTGGCGGCGGCTGTCTACGCGCTGATCGAACGGTATGGGCTGCACGACGTCTGCTACATCACCTCGTTTTCGTATGACACACTGGTGGCTATGCGCAATGAATGGCCTTCGGCGCGACTCGGCTGGCTGGTGCGCGTCATCGACGCCGAGGTTTTACGCCAGGCCGAAGCGCTGCGACTCTACCAACTCTGCCCCCAGGCTGAACAAGTGACGCATGAGATGGTCACCGCGGCGCGGGGTGTGGTGAAAAGTGTGCGTGCCTGGGGCATCCTGGGCAAGCAGGTCTCCCAGCACAATGCCGAGGTGATTGCGCTGATCGAACGGGTGCGCGATAGCGGCTGCGACGGCGCCACCATCAACTGGCCCGATTGGATCGTGCCCGGCCGCTAATCTGCCGGAATTATTCTGACAATTGTCCCGCCGCGATGGGTCATTCGTCGATGGTCGGGCCTTATATAAAGGTGTAGGCTGAAGATGTGAAACGGTCCAATCAAAACAGCTAATCCTATGGAGGCGGGTTATGAAAGAGCCGACTTCGAAGTTCATGCTTTGGCTGCCCTGGGGCGCGCTCGTGATCCTGGGTGGGTTGTGTACGCTGATGTTATGGCGCGAGGCGAGGGGCAACGCCGATGCGCTGATCGGTACAATCGTCGGCTTTGTCAGCGCGCTGATTGTCTTTCTTTCGCTAGCCCTGGCCCTGGAAGGCGTTGAGCAAGAGGTTGAGAATGGAGAGATGGAGCGGTGGCTGCGTCGCTTGCTCTTCTGGACACCACGCACCGTTGCGATCCTCTTCGCCCTCTTTTTGAGTCTGTTTGCGCTCGATGTCTTCGGAGTGGGCTACAGCCCTTGGGAGGTGACGGTTGCGCTTCTGATCCACCTGATCCCCACCTTCGTGCTGTTGGCGGCGACGGCGCTGGCATGGCGCTGGGAGTGGATCGGGGCGGTCGTCCTCGCCGCTTGGGCGGTTTGGTACACGGTTAGCGCCTGGAGCTTTTTCCCCTTCTCAATTTATCTGCTCATGGTGATCCTGCCGTTGAGCGTGGGGTTACTTTTCTTGTTGAACTGGCTATATCGACAAGAGATCCGGCAAGCGGCGATTGGGCAAAGGTAAGGGGCGGTTAAGTGGCTCTCTCGCCAAATGCAGGGAGATCGCGGCACGTCTACCCGTGAAGATAGTTGGACAAAGTTGAAAACTAGTTTCGTATTTCGCCGAAAACTTGGACAAACAAATCGTAAGGAAACAGAAAGCGAGGCCAAAAATCTAGACAAATCGACAATTTATGTTAACAAACAGACATATTGGTCCACAAACTTGGACAAAGTTTTACAGTACATTACCTGTATAGGACAGATATATCCAGCGGCCATCAGCGCTCTTTCAACCGTGGATCAATCGCCTCGCGCAGCCCATCGCCCACAAAATTAATGCTGGCGACGGTGAGGGTGATCACCACGCCAGAGAAGATGGCCAACCACGCTGCGTTGCGCAAATAGCGCTGGGCGTTGTAGAGCATATTGCCCCAACTGGCTGTAGGCGGTTGCAGCCCAAAACCGAGGAACGAGAGCGCAGACTCAATGAGGATGGCATAGGCCACCAGCAGCGTCGCCGCCACGACAATGGGCGAAATGGCGTTGGGCAGCAGGTGACGGAAGATAATGCGCAAGTTCGACGCACCAGTGCTGCGGGCAGCGTCGGTGAATTGAGCGCTGCGCAGTTCGAGGAATTCGCCGCGCACCAGCCGCGCCACGCCCATCCACGACACCGCCGCCAGGATCAGCGTCAACCGCAGTGGTGTGATCTGGCTGAAAGCGCTGATCACCAGCGCCAGCGGCACTACCGGCAGAGAGAGGACCACGTCGATACCACGGGCGATGATCCGATCTACAAGGCCGCCGTAGTAGCCCGCCAGCGCGCCAAGGACGGTGCCGAAGATCACGGCGATCAGCGCCGATCCTACACCCACCAGCAGCGAAACGCGCCCGGCAAAGAGCAGACGGCTGAAGACGTCGCGGCCCAGGTCGTCTGTCCCCAACCAGTGGACGGCGTTGGGTGGTTGCAGCGCTTCGTAGGGGTTGACTTCGTTGGGATCAAAGGGGGCGATTGCCGGCGCAAAGATGGCGCTGATCCCCAGCACGACGAGCACTGTCAGCCCGAAAAGCGCCAGCGGGTTGCGCCGAAAGCGCCGCCATACAGAGTTGCGTCCGCGCCGGACGACCAGAGTATCGTTGGAATCAGCCGCGCTTACAATCGAATCTGTCATAGGTGCTCATTTTCTGCTGATACCACTTACTCGTACCGAATCTGCGGATTGACCAGGCCGTAGCAGACGTCGGCGATCAGGTTGCCGATGATGGTGAGGAAGGCCGAAAACATAAACGCCCCCATTAGCACCGGGTAGTTGCGCCCCAGGATCGATTCGGTGATCAGCCGTCCGATCCCCGGCCACGAGAAGACTACCTCCGTCACCAACGCGCCGGAGAAGAGGCGCGGCACTTCCAGCCCCAGCAGCGTGATCACAGGCACGCTGGCGTTGCGGAAGGCGTGCCGCCAGACCACGGTGCCGTTGCGCAGTCCTTTGGCGCGGGCGGTGCGCACGTAATCCTCTTGCATCACCTCGATCATGCTGGAGTGGACGTAGCGGGCGAAGCCGGCCATGCTCACCAGCGCCAGCACCAATGCCGGCGCCAGCAGATGGTGCGCCTGATCGAGTAGATCCCCGGTATCGCCCCGCCCGCCGCTGGGGATCCAGCCCAGCCGCCCAGCAAAGATGAGGATCACCATCAGCCCTGTCCAGAAAGTAGGCACCGAGATGCCTAGCATCGTCAGCGCGTTGATCACATAGCGCGACAGCCGGTTGGCGCGGGTGGCGGTGTAGATGCCGATGGGAATCGCCAGCACAATTGCAATCAGCAACGACGCCACCATCAGTTCCAACGTCGCCGGCAGCCGCTCCAGGATCGCCTCGGTGACGGGCCGACCGTCGCGATACGAGACGCCCCAGTCGCCTGTCACCATACCACGCAGCCACTTCAGGTATTGGACGGGCAGGGGATCGTTCAGCCCCAGGTTCTCGTTCATGCGCGCCAGATCCTCGGCGGAGGCAGTGGGCGACCCCGCGTAGATGTCCGCCGGCCCACCCGGTGGCAGGTGGATCAGCACAAAAAGCAGGATCGAGATGCCCAGCAGCAGCGGAATCGCGCCGAGCAAGCGGCGGAAGATGTAGCGGCCCAAGAGTTTGTCCTTGATGAATAATGAGTAAGGAGTAATGAGTAAGGAGTAATGAGTAGGTCGGGCTTGCCGTCTTTTAACTTGGACGGAATCTCGTACAAGTTGATGTGATTCAAGCCCGACCTACTCATTACTCCTTACTCATTCACTTTACCCGTTCGCCAACCACCATTCGTGGACATTCCACATGTTGGTAGAACTCGACGCGCTGGGGACAAAGCCCTGCACACGGTTCTTAACGGCGTCGAAGAAGATGCGGTTGTAGACGTAGATGTTGGTGGCGTCCTCGACGACGATCTCTTGGAACTGTGCGTAGATGGCGCGGCGGGCGTCGCGGTCCAACGTCTTCAGCGCATCCAGCAGCAGGGCGTCGACTTCGGGTTTGCCGTAGTTCAGCCAATGGCCGGCGCTGCTGCTCAACCAGCGTTCGTTGTAGCCGCTGGGATCGACCGAGAAGCCCCAGAAACCATAGGCAAACTGGTAGGTTTGCGTGGTCATAGCATTGACGAAGGTCGGCGCGTCCACCTGATTGATATTGACTTCGACGCCGAGGTCGGCCCACATGGCCTGGGCAAGCTGTACGATCTGCAGCCGTTCGCTGTCGCCGGCGATATTGAGCAATTCGAGGGCGAGGCGTTGGCCGTCCTTGGTGCGAACACCATCAGCGCCCAGCGTCCAGCCCGCTTCTTCAAGCAGCACGGCAGCCTGTTCGGGGTCAAAAGGATAGCGGTCGTTGTGATCGACGTAGGCCCAACTGGGCTGCGCCACCGGCGAACCGTGGGGTTCCACCAGCCCGCCGAGGACAGTGTCGGTGATCACCTGTTTGTCGAGGCCGTGGGTGAGCGCCTGGCGCACGCGCACGTCGCCCAGGATGGGGTCGGCGTTGTTGATGGTGAAGTGGAAGTAGGCATGCGCCGGGGTGGCATGGAGCGTGTAATCGGCCAGCCCCTGCACAATCGGCACCTGTTCGGCGGTGACGCTAAAGCGCATGTCGATTTCGCCCGTCTCCAGCATGGTGAGCAGCGTGTCGGAACTGGGCACAATGCGGTAGACGATGCGGTCGATGTAGCCCCCTTCCTGGTAGTAGTCGGGGTTGCGCTCAACCACGATGCGGTCGCCCGACACCCACTCCACGAATTTGTAGGGGCCGGTGCCCACGCTCGGTTCACGGTTGAAGTTGGAGGTGTTCATGTCTTCGTTCTCGAAGATATGCTTGGGCAGGATGCCGCGGTAGCCCCACGTTTCGAGGAAGACGGCGCTGGGTTCGTTCAAGGTGAAGACGACGGTGTGATCGTCGGTGGCTTCGGCGCCGGCGATGAGGTTGAAGCCGGTGCGCGAGCGGGCGTTGACTTCGGGATTGGCAATGCTCTCGAAGGTGAAGACGACGTCGGCGGCAGTGAAGGGTGTGCCGTCGTGCCAGGTGACGTCATCGCGCAGTTTGTAGGTGTAGGTGAGCAGGTCTTCGCTGATGCCGCCGTTCTCCAACGTGGGCACTTCCGCCGCCAGGAAGGGGATGTGATTGCCTTCGGGATCGACACGGGTGAGCGAATCGTAGATCATCGCTTCCACTTCGAGGCCGACGGTGAGGCCGGTGAGCCAGGGGTTGAGGCTGTCCGGTTCCTGGATCGAGCCGATTACCAGTTCGCCGCCCACGACGGGTCCACTGCCGGCTTCGGCGGCAGGGGCGGGCGTGGCGGCATCCTCGCCGGTAGAGGACGGCACAGCAACAGGCGCACAGGCAGCCAGGAAGGCTGCACCGGCGGTCAGGCCCGTCCACTGGAGGAAGGCACGGCGCGAGAGTTTGCCGCTTTGTGGTGTTTGGTTTTGAGACATGGATGGGTTTCTCCTTGGTTGGTGAGATGATGAGAATGGGTTGATTTGAGAGCAGAACCCCTCCCCAACCCTCCCCGCAGAAAAGATGCGGGGAGGGAGTTGTTGTCATGTGGAGGGGACAACTGGACATTGGCGAGTTTCAGAACCCCCCAACCAACGCCCTGCACACGTCAACGGTACTCCCCCTGCGCCGCTGTCCGCTGTCCGCTGTCCGCTGTCTTCAGCGGCTTCAGCGGCTTCAGCGGCTTCAGCGGCTTTTGCGGAGGGAGCTAGAGGGGGGTTAATGCCAGCGGCAACGAATTGAACGATTCGTGGCCGCTTTCGGTGATGAGCAGATCGTCTTCGTTCTGGAAGCCGCCCACGCCGTTGACGTAATACGGCACTTCAAAGGCGACGACCATCCCCGGTTCGAGGATGCGTTCTTCGGTGGCCGAAATCCAGGGCCATTCTTCGCCGTCGACGTCGCTGCCGATGCTGTGGCCGACGTGTCCCCGTGCGTAGGATGGGAAGCCCGCCGCCCGCACGGCTTCTTGCACGGCGAAGAAGACGTCGCAGAAGCGCTCGCCGGGGCGCAGTTTGGCCAACCCAGCCTCGAAGCCGGCCAGCAGTGCGTCCTGGATGCGAAGTTGGGCATCGCCGGCCGGGCCGAAGGTGAAGGTGCGGCCCATGTCGGTCTTGTAGCCGCGGATCTGGGCGGAACAGTCGAACTGAATGATGTCCCCGCGCTGTGCAGGGCGGCTGGGATCAATCTTGGCCCACAGCAGCGGACCCAGGTGGACGTTGGTAAATGCGCTTTGAAAGCCCAGTTCGCGCGTCTCTCGGGCGCGGGCGCTGCATGCTTCGGCAAAGCGGGTGCGAATGTCCAGCGCCAGCGTCTCCTCGTTCAGCCCTTGCAGCGAGGCCATGATGCCGTGTTCCGAAATCTCCACCCCACGGCGCAGGATCTCGATTTCCACCGGCGTTTTGATCAGGCGCAGTTGGCGGATCAACGACGAGCTGTTCACAAACGATACGCCGGGGAGGAGTTCGCGCAGCCGCGCCATGTCAGCATCAGGGGCAAAGTCCAGATCCACGCCCACCCGCTTGCCCACCAGCCCAAACTGATGGATCATCTCGCGCAGCAGGTCGTCTACCAGGCGCGGATCATAAGTTTCGGGGCGGCTGTGTGTGCGGCCTGAAGTGACAAGGGCGATCCGATCCTGAATGGGCAGTTTGGGCGCCATCTCCGAGACGTCCACCTGCTCGATCCAGAGTGGATAGCTGAACAAGGTCGCCAGTGGATTGGCGCGGCGCACGGCGGCGTGTCCTGTTTCGGCGACGACAAAGGCGACGCGTCCGCTGGGAGAAACCAGCGCCGAGGCCGGTCCGCCGCGCCGCCACATTGTCACCGGGAAGCCTGAGACGCCGGAAAAATACTCGAAGTTCTCCGGCGAGAGGACAAGCAGACCGTCTAATTCGTTTTCAACCAACAACTGCTGCACCCGGCCGAGGTCAACATAGCCCATAGACTTTTGTGATCCTTACGGAGTGGGAATAGAACGCGGACTCGGTTCTACTCTGGAATCAAAAACAGCGCCCCGTGGGAAATTCCCAGGGCGCTGTTGTAGGGCGCTCTTCCCACCGGCTCATCCATACACAAAGCAGAGACCAGTAGGATCTTCATTGTGGGGGCGTAAAAATTCCCCTACGAAGGTTACTGTCTCCGCCAACAACAACAAGTACAACAGGTGTAGCCGATGTTACAAACCATCACGTTAACCTCAAGGAAACGCGCAGTGTGCCAAAGAAAACATGGTTTGGGAGTATAGTAGATGGGCTATCAAGTTGTCAACAACATCATGTTGCCAGAAGTGTAATTCAGTGCTTGGCCCGTGCCAGCCAATGTTCGCCCGCGGTGAAATACAGGGTGAAATGCACGGTGAAATACACCATGTTGCCTGAAAAATTACACGTCTTTGTGCCGGAGTTCTTTGTGCAAGGTACGGCGATTGGTGTAGACATGCTGCATGTAACGCTCACTGCTCAGCCGTTCATCCAGGCCGGAAACACGGAGGGTCCACAGCTTTGTAAACTCGGTGAACAGCGTACACTGACGCGCCAATATCACCGCCATTCTGGTGACGTCGTTTTCTTCTCCCTGTGCAAGATAAGCCGCAATCTTCTCTTTGTCGGCATTGGCAAGGAACTGTTCGTGCCACTCTTTTGGCTTAAGTTGCCGCATTGTCACTGCGCTCCTTCGAACGAACAAAACATTCAGTCACACCAAAAAAGAACAACGTGGAGGACCAGCCTCCACGTTGCTTTGGTTCTTGAGAAACAGCAATTAGTAACGCCGTCGCTTGTCATCTGAGCGACCGCCGTCACGTCCACCGCCGTCGCGTCCACCGTCACGTCCGCCGCCGCCATAGCCACCGCGACTGCCGCCGCCACGGCTACCACCACCGTCACGTCCGCCGCCGCCGCCGTAGCCACCGCGACCACCACCACCGCCGCCGCCGTCAAAAGAACGGGGTTTGGGCGGTTGGGCCTCGTTGACAGTCAGTGCGCGACCATCCACTTCACGGTTATTCATACGCTCAATGGCCTGCTGGGCATCGGCGTTGCTCTGCATTTCGACGAAAGCAAAACCCTTTGAACGCCCCGTCTGCCGATCCATGATCAGTGCCACCGATTCCACAGGGCCGATCTCGCTGAAAAGTGTTTGCAGCCGTTCCTCGGTGGTGCTATAGCTCAAGTTGCCGACGTAAAGTTTCTTAGCCATGACTGTTACGCTCCGCGACCACTGATAGGAACGACGTTGACGGCATTCGGGCCTTTGGGGCCTTGCTCGACACGGAACTCCACCTTCTGGCCTTCATCAAGCGAGGCATATCCTTGCATTTGAATCGCGGAATGATGGACAAAGACATCCGGTCCACCTTCGCGTGCAATGAAGCCATAGCCCTTGGTGGCGTTGAACCACTTGACCGTGCCCAATACTTGTTGGTTACTCATTGTTGGAAACCTCCTAAGGTTTCAAGCGCCTGCAAAATCCGTAGATCGTGCAGAAATAAAATTGTCCCAAAACATTGTCGGCCCCAACAATCGAACAAAAAAGCCGCCGGGACTTGTGAGGTCTAGGCGGCGTGTTCACGCAACTTATTAGAACTTACAATATCTTGTAAGAATCAGTATACAGCGCATGGAAGGGGATGTCAACTATTTATGCACTGGAAAAATTTAGGACCCGGCATCAAGGTTTTGGGCTCACAGTTGGCAGGTGCAACCAACGTGCCCGTGCCGTCCGATCTTGCTCAAGCACGAGGAGATCGAGATCAGGAACATATACATAGTTGCCGTTAACGGCTACTTGTCTTGCCCATCCTTGCAGGCGATTGTAATGGGCTACTTGAACAGGTTGGGCTGGATAGGAAATATCGAAGACCTGTATACCGCCGTAGGGGCCTGATCCCCAGGTGATGTAAAGAAACGGGAACTCAATCGTCATCGCATTGATGTCGGGGGGTGTCTCCACGAAGCGAACCTGCACAGGCTGATCACGATCTGCCAGGCTTAGGATGCTAATTCCCTGGAACGGAGCTTCTTGGCGATACTTCCAGGCAACATAGGCATAATCAGCAACGGTAACGACATCTGCCCCGTAGCCTGACCCTGTATCTGAAACAGTAGCTACCAAAACCGGCGCTGTGATAGTAGAAACATCAACCACAAATACCTTTCCATCGCTAGCCAGGACAACAGAATCACCCATCAACGCCAGATGCAAGGGCAATGCGTCATGTATCTTAAGGTGCGCAACCTCCTTGATCTCAGCGGGGGTGCTGACATCGATGATATAGAGGTAACCGCGGCTGGTGGCGTAGGCGTAGGGTAAATCAACAACCACATCCTGGAACGTGCTGTAGTTACTGTCGGGTAAGTAATGGTAGCCAATTGGTGCAGGTGTCGACACATCAGAGACATCAATCAAGCTCAAGCCAGCGCCCGCTGTGTACAGGGTGTTGTCAACCACAGTGAACCGTAAGTCAGTAAACGGATAGTCTACTATCCACTTAGGCGAAGTTGGATCGTTGACATCAAACACCGAAAGGGTTCTGCTCCCTTCCGAAGCAGTGAACAGGTATCCTGAGGCGTAGACCGACTGCGAAAGATAGAGAGGCTTGCCATAACGCGAAACGACTTGAGGGGTATCAACAACCGAAAAATCAATCAACGTAAGGCCTTGATCCACACCATACACCATGAGTGCATAGACACGCTGATCTGCAGCAAAGATTTCCCATGCCCCAATGAGAACATCAACCGGCCCCCACACGGCGCGGTTCCACCGGGTTCGACACATCGACCCTGTCCCACCGCGCGTTTTCGCCCATCTGAACCAGAGCATGCTCACCACTGAACTCCACCCGGTTTACCCCACCGAGCGGCCAATAACGACCAATTTCTTTTGGCGTCGCCGGAGAAGCGACATCCAAGATCCGCAGTCCTTTGACGCCATTCGCCACATAGAGCAGGTTGCCACGCAAATACAGATCATTCATCTGATCGCCCGGTGCATAGTAGAGACCTACCCGGCGGGGCGCAGCGGGATCGCTGATGTCAATTACCGCTAACCCACTTTGCCTGTTGGCAACATAAAGATAGGGAGCGGCGATGATGATATCGCTCACGTACATGACGAAATCCGGTGACTCCAAATGAGCAACAAGCCGAGGAGCGGATGGCGTTGATACATCTATCACAAGGAGAATGCTGTAATATCCTATGGCGAACACATAATCTCCGTCGACGACCAGGTTACTCAACCCCGGTCCACTGGGCAGGTCACAAACGCCCACAATCTTTGGCGCGCGTGGATTGGAGATATCGACGATGTACAAACCGTTTTGGAAAAGGGCGACATAGGCGTAGTTGTCTTTGACGGCAACATCCTGTATCGATTCCGGCATCAGCACAAATCCTGTGCGCACCAGTGCGCTGGGATCCCTGGCATCAATAACGGCAAATTCTCGATTCGCGCCTGTATAGAGATAATCGTCTTTTTCTGCAACCACCCTGATGTTGGGGCTGCGATGGCCGATCACAGAGAGATTCTGAGAATCCAAGCTGATCCCAGCAATTCCATAATGATCCACCGGTGCCTGACATTCTTGAGAGTTCTGTGCGTCAACTCCTCGTGGCATGAGACCAAATAAAAACAAGAAGATCGCAAACAAGCACCAGGTAATGCGCATCATAATTGGATCCCCCTTGTGTAGTGGGCGCGAACGGAGTGAGTTTGGTCGTGGATTCAAAACGCGAATAGCCCAGCGACAAAGTCGCTTTGCAGAAACGTTGTAGTCGACGGAAAGTCGTAGTGGACAGTGCGGGTAGTGAAGACGACAACGGGGTCAGACTACGGTATTTGCCCAATTATAATGCGGTCATTGCGGCTGTCAACTGGTTTTTGTCCAGTGTGTAATATACTAACAAGACACCTTTAGTCTCTATCCTGAAATACTGTACGCAGCCACGCGTCTGCTCTACATTGGCATGATTCGTCGGGCTGCTGTGAATTTCAGGATAGAATCTCATCCTCCACATCACTCCTTAGGAGATCGCGCATGACCAAACCACTTGAACTCATCCTCATCGGCGCGGGTGGGCGTGGCGCGCATGCCTATGCCTCTTACGCTTTCGCAAACCCCAACGAAGTGCGTTTTGTGGGCGTAGCCGAACCGGATCCTATCCGTCGCCAGCGCTTCGCCGAGGATCACGATCTCGACGAGTCGCAGATTTTCACCTCTTGGGAAGAGATTTTGGCCAAGGGGCAGATGGCCGACGGTGCGCTGATCACCACACAGGATCAGATGCACGTGGAACCCGCGGTGACGGCGATGCAAGCCGGCTACAACGTGCTGCTCGAAAAGCCGATGGCTGATTCGTTGGAAGGCTGTGTGCGCCTGGCGCAGACGTCGGAAGAGACGGGCCGCACGCTTCAGATCTGTCATGTGCTGCGCTATACACCCTTCTGGCGCACGCTGCACGACATCCTCGAAAGTGGGCGCATCGGGGAAATTGTGACGGTGGAACACCGCGAAAATGTGGCGTGGTGGCACATGTCGCACAGCTTTGTGCGCGGCAACTGGCGCAACAAGGAACTGTCTACGCCCATGATCCTGGCCAAGTGCTGCCATGATCTGGACATTCTGGTGTGGAATTTGCCGCACCGCGTCAAGCGCCTTAGTTCCACCGGTTCGCTCTTCCACTACAAGCCTGAATCGGTGGGGCCGGAAATTCCGCTGCGCTGCACCGACGGCTGCCCCATTGAGCAGGAATGTGCGTGGTCGGCCATCGGCCTCTATCTCGATGCCCGCCTCTTGCCCGGTCCGCGCAAGCTAGAGGAAGGCGAGACCGCGCCGGCGGCCTGGCCCTTCCTGGCCATGACCAACGACCTCTCCTGGGAAGGGCGCAAACGCGCCATCGAAACGGGTCCTTACGGGCGCTGCGTCTACCGCTGTGACAACAACGTGGTGGATCATCAGGTGGTGATGATGGAGTTGGAGAACGGCGCGTCGTCCACGTTGATCATGCACGGCCACTCCAACGAGGAACACCGCTCTATGCGCTACGACGGCACCAAAGCCACGCTGCGCGCCCGCTTTGGTCGCCCCGACGAGATCCTGATCTATGATCACGGCAAGCGCGAACCCGAAGTCGTCAACATCCCCGCCGCCAGCAGCGGGCACGGCGGCGGCGACTGGGGCACCATGAGTTCCTTCCTGCGCGTGCTGCGCGGCGAAGAAAAAGCCCTCACCGACGTACGCACCTCCCTCGAAAGCCACCTCCTCGCCTTCGCCGCCGAAGAAGCGCGATTAAGCCATCAAATGATCGATATGGCCGAGTATCGCGCGCGGGCGGAGTTGGTGACGAGAGATTAAGAGATTAGGAGATTGAGCGATTGGGCGATTAGGAGATTTCAGATCCCATACACGATCTGAAATCTCCTAATCGCCCAATCGCTCAATCCCCAGTGCCCAGTCCCCAATCCCCAGTCCCCAGTCCCCAATCCCTACTCCCCAACCTCCCACACAATCAACGCCGCCCAATTGTCCGAGGCGCTGTCTTCGAGGTAGTTTTCGAGCATGCCGCGGACTTTGAAGCCGTTGCGCAGTTGAAAAGACAACGTGGGATCGCTGAGTTCGCCGCGCACCACACGGTCGACATATTCGGCGGGTGTGATCTTGCCTTTGTGATGGACGTAGCCGGGCAGCACACCGCCGCCGACGATGCCTTTCTTGCCGTAGCGGCGCACGAGATCCTTGCGGGCGTCGTAGAGCAGACGCCCGATGCCCAGGCCGCGAAAATCAGGATGCACGCTGATGTCGGCGGCGTAGTAGTAATCGCCGTCGGGATCGTGGTTGGTGTAGTAGCCTTCGGCGATGACTTCGAGGAAGGTGTGGTGCGGATCGTCGAAGTCGAAATCGATGAAGAAACCCGACCCCAGCCCGATGACGCGCCCATCCAACAGCACCACAAAATCACCCTCAGGGAAGATTTTGTAGTGGCTGAGGAAGTGATACTCCTTCATCAATTCCTGCTCTCCCAGCGTGGGGAAACAATCGCGCTGAAGCTGCGCCAGCCCTGGCGCGTGTTCAGGACGAATGTTGACGATCTCGATTCGGCGGCGCAGTTCGTTCCGATCCATACAAATTCGTGGTTCTCCCAATCTGTGTCAACACGGGTAGTGTAGAAAAAGCATTTCACCACGGAGGGCACAGAGGACACAGAGCGCAGAAGAGAAATTGTCCACAGATTACGCAGATTAAAAGGATTTCCAGAAGGATGGGAGAAATTCTTTTCTGAATCCTGAAAATCCGTGAAATCTGTGGATCATTTTCTGCTTCTTTGTGTGCCTTCCTGGATCACTAAAATTCTGGAATCTCCTGAGTAACGTAGCACCAGTGGATGCTCAACCCCTATCAGGACTCGCGATAATCAGGATTCTCCCACACGATCAACGACGCCCAGCCGCGCGTGGTCTTGTCGTGGAAGTAGTTTTTGAGCGTCCCCCGCACGCGGAAGCCGTGCTGGATCTGAAAACTCAGCGTCGGATCGTAAAGCTCGCCGGCCACGACGCGGGCAATGTAATCGTCCGCCCGCATCTGGCGAATGTAGCGGGCATAGCCGGGAATTTCACCGCCGGCGATGATGCCCTTCTTGTTGGCGCGGCGCACCAGATCTTTGCGCAGGGCGTAAAGTTGGCTGCCGATGCCACGTCGCCGGTAAGCTGGATGTACGCTGATGTCGGTGCCGTAGTAATACTCGCCGTCGGGATTGTGATTGCTGCACAGGCCGTCGCCCTCGATCTCGTCCAGGGTGTGTTGTGGACGGTTGAAGTCGAAGTTCATGTACATGCCTGATCCCATGCCCACGGCTTTGTCGCCGTCAAAGGCCACAAAGACAAGATCGGGCAGCACTTCGGCCATGCGCAAAAAGTTCTCTTCGGTAAAGAGATGATCCGGCGGCACGTTGGGAAAACAGGTTAACTGCAAGAGACGCAACTGTGCAGCATGCTCAGGACGCAGGTTTGTGTAGGTTATTTGGTTGTTCATATCTCGTTCGCCGCGACCGCGGCCCCCTTGGATAGTGAAAAGCAATGACGAAGTAATCGATTGGGTAGATCGATTCTCGTCCGCTAAGGCGGGCGGTGCGTGTTGCGGAAACGTTGAATTGTGCCGTCAACCTGACGCGCAGATGGGCTGGTACATCCCGGCGGATATTCGCCGTGGTATTGGCGCCCCAATAGACTAGAGGCGTTAGACGTCAGTCAGAGGTGGAAATGTTCGTAGGTGTTGTGTGCAGGCAACCCCCACACGGCCCAGAAATCGCCGGTGGACGGTCTCATAATGGCGGCGCCGCAGCTTTCGATGTGTAACGGCGGTGTGGCGCGGACACAGATGGTTTCGTCTCGTGTGAGTTCCATAAGATGGTCCGGTGTGATATCTGTCCGATCCAGTAGGTGTGTGGCGCGGGACAGGCGCGCCTCGGTGCTGGCCTGTGAAGCCGCCGCACGGGGACGGCAGCGGGCCAACGTTTCGGTGACAAGACAATGATTGGTGTGCACGATGGGATTTCCCTGGGGTGCATCCCCGTCGAGTTTGGTGACAGCGGTGGCGCTCGACGTCGCCTCAATGTTGTAGCCGTTTCCCTCCTTGTCGAAAAGTAGGTAGTTGTGGGCGCCGGCCAGTTTGGCCTCGGTGATGCAGCGCAGGGCGGATTCGATGTCGGTCTGTTGCAATGCTTTACGCACCACAAACGGCCAGGTGACGCCGACTTGACCGTCGCCGCCCAGCAGGTTGTTGATGCCAACGGCAATGCCGGCGTCGTTCATGCCGATCATGCCGATGCAACCGGTGATGGTGAAAGTGAGGCAGGATGGGGCGTCGTCGGGGCGACAGCGCAGCAGGATCACGTACTCGGTGGACGAGGCGTGCATGTCCCACGTCTGGCCGAAGATGCCATGACCGTCGGCGGCGCGGCTATCGGGGACGATGAAGGCGGTGCAGTCGTCGGCCACCATTGCGGTGGCGGCTTTTTGGCGGGCGTAGGTGTAGACAGTGTCGACGAAATCGGTGAAGCCGTTGGCGATCACCAGTTCGGCCAGGCTGAGACCGGTGGCGTCGGCGATGCCACGCAGTTCGTCCATGAGATCGGGGGCGTAGGCTTCGTGCTCGGCCACACACGCTTCGGCCAGGGCGAGAACTTCCTCGCGGGCGAGATCGTGACCTGTCCACCCTGCGCCGCCGGCGAGGGAGACCCGTTCTTCGGTATAGCGCCGAATGTCTTCGGCAAAGGCTTGCCCGTGGGCAAAACCCATCGCGTAATAGGAACCGGTGAGTTCCAGCACTCGTAGCTTTGGCATAAGTGCGATCCTTTCGGATGAGGTAAAGAGACGTCGACGCCACAATGCATCGTACAGATGGGTGATGGGATGGCGGGATGATGGATCGACCGATCCTCACCCCGTTATCTCATCATCTTCATCATCGTCTTCTTCGCCCTCATCCGCAGACATCGCGTTAAACTCCTGAAATTACACCTGCTCACCAAGGCGAACTCGTCGAGCACGCCCGTCACGCTGATAGCGTGACCTACGACATAGGCAACTGTCTCGTCTGTCGTAGCTGCGGTTACCAACCGCAATTCTTCGGCTTCGAGAGCTTTTCCTCGCCACAGCGGATTCGCTGTCACTCAGTTACGCTGTCGTCCCTGCCCGCCGGCTGCTGCTGGGTGATGCAGTGGATGTTGCCGCCACCTAACAGAATTTCGCGGCCAGGCACACTGACGACTTCCCGATCCGGGTAGAGCGACTGGATTGTCTCCAGCGCGGCTTCGTCGTGCGGGTCGTCGAAGACCGGGACGACAACGCCCCCATTGGCGACGTAGTAGTTGATGTACGAACCGGCCAAACGCTGACCGGCCATGCGCCCGTAGGTGCCGCCACGCGGCACAACGCCGAAGGCTTCTTCGTGCGAAAGGTAGAGCGGGCCGGGCTGGTGGATCTTGTGGATTTCCAGGCGGCGCCCCCTGGCGTCGGTCGCCTTCGACAGCGCATCGTAGGCCAGGTGTGAGCGTGCAAACTGCGGATCGCCGGGATCGTCCGTCCACGTTAACGCTACCACGCCAGGACGGACAAAACAGCACAGGTTGTCGACATGGCCGTCGGTCTCGTCTTCGAAGACGCCGTAGGGCAGCCAGATCACCTTTTCGACGTTCAGGTATTCGCAGAGTGTGCCTTCGATGTCGGCGCGGCTCAGGTGCGGGTTGCGGTTGTCGTTGAGCAGATTCTCGGCCACAACCAGGAGCGTGCCTTCGCCGTCCACATGCAGCGCTCCGCCTTCCATCACTAGTTCGGCAGTGTAGCGCGGTGTGTCGATTTGGTCAAGCACCTGTCGCGCTACCCGCTGATCCTGGCTGAAATCCTGGTAGAGGCCACCCCAGGCGTTGAATTCCCAGTCGATGCCGCGGATGTAGCCGTCCTGGTTGATCACAAAGGTGGGGCCGACATCGCGCATCCAGGCGTCGTCGTAGAGCATTTCCACCAGTTGTACTTCGTCGGGCAGCATACGGCGCGCCCGTTCCCAGTGCTGGGGTTTCACGCCCATCACCACCGGCTCAAAACGCGAGATGGCCCCGGCCACTTCGGCAAAGGCCGCCTGCGCCGGTTCCGCCTCACGCCGCCAAACGTCGTCGCGTTCGGGCCAGAGCATCCAACAGCGGGAATGCTTTTCCCACTCGGCGGGCATGTGGAAACCGTCCTCAGAGGGGAAAGAATGAAGTGTCGTATCTTCGAGAAAAGATGGATAGTAGTAGGTCATAGCCAGCGATCTAGGTCTAGGTAATTGAGAGATCAGGCGATTATGTAGACTTCGTTCTCTAACAATTACGCATTACGAATCACACATGTAACTGTACAGGTCACGTAGGGGTTTGCGTGGGGCGGAAGCAAATGTCGCTTCATGGGCGAGCGAGCCTTCCGCCCCACGCAAACCCGTACGATACGTCACCTGTATAGTTACTCACGCATTACATGTTCGCCACCGCATCCACTGCTTCAAATAAGACGTCGATGCCTTCGTCGAGTTCCGCATCGGTGATGGTGAGCGGCGGCAAGAAGCGCACACAATTACTATACAACCCGGCACGGATGGTGATCAAGCCCCGTTTTAAAGTTTCCTGACAGATGGCGGCGGTGGCGTCCATGTTGGGTTCTTTGGTGTTGCGATCTTTCACCAGTTCCATGGCCAACATGGCGCCCAGCCCACGCACATCGCCGATGAGGTTGGGGTAACGCTGTCGCAGTTGCGCCAGGTGTCCCCGCAGGTGACTGCCCAGGTCGGCCACTCGGCCCAAGAAAGCGGGCTGGTTGATGATCTTAATCGCTTCCACGGCGGCGACGCAAGCAAGTGGATTGCCGCTGTAGGTGCCGCCCAGGCCACCGGGATGGGGTGCGTCCACGATGGCGGCTTTGCCGGTGACAGCGGCCAGCGGCATCCCCGCGGCCAGCGACTTGGCCGAACAGATCAGGTCGGGCACGACGCCATAGTGTTCCACGGCGAAGAGTTTCCCTGTGCGGCCAAAGCCACATTGGATCTCGTCGGCCACCATTACGATTCCATGTTTATCACAGAGTTCGCGGATGCGCTGTAAGAATCTAGGCGGTGTGGGCACAAAGCCGCCTTCACCCTGCACCGGTTCGATCACAATCGCGGCAATGGCCGACGGATCCACCTGGGCGATGAGGGCGTTTTCGAGCTGGCGCACGGCCCATTCCACGTAGCCTTCTTCGCTCATCTCCGCAGGGCGGCGGTAGAGGTTGGGGAAGGGGAGCCGATAAATTTCCGAAGGGAAGGGGCCAAAGCCTTTCTTGAACAGGCCGTACTTGCTGGTCATGCCCAGCGTCAGGTTGGTGCGGCCATGATACGCGCCTTCAAAGACGACGATGCCGGCGCGTCCTGTGTAGGCGCGGGCGATCTTAATGGCCGTTTCCACCGCTTCGGCGCCGCTGTTGAGCAGCACCGTCTTTTTGGGGAAGTCGCCGGGGGTGGCGGCGTTGAGCAGCTCGCAGACTTCGACAAACGGCTCGTAACTGGCGACGATGGCGCACATGTGGATCAGCTTCTCGGCCTGCGCCTTGAGCGCGTCCACCACCTGCGGCGGACAGTGACCGACGGCCAGCACGCCGATGCCGCCGGCAAAGTCGAGGAAGGTGTTGCCGTCCACATCGGTGATGGTTGCGCCTGACGCCGATTCCACGGCAATGTTGGTCAATTTGGCGGCTCCCCGCGCCGACGCCGCCTCACGTCGCGCCACAATCGCACGACTCTTGGGGCCGGGGATTTCGGTGATGAGGTTGATGGTGGACAAGTTAAGGTCCTTTGGTGGGAGTTGAAGGTAATGAGTAATGAGTAATGAGTAGGTCAACGAAGCTGCTTGCATCTGCGCAAGTGCCATCGTCGACGAAACCCTTACTCATTACTCGTTACTCATTACTCATTACTCATTACTCGTTACTCATTCCTAAACGCTTTCCTGCACCCGCGCAAACGCAACGTCCAACTTCTCAATCGCCTCGTCCACGTGTTCTTTCGTCGCCGTGAGGGGCGGGGCGATGCGCAGGGTGTTGCCGTAGAGGCCGCCTTTGCCGATGAGCAGGCCCAGGGATCGGGTGGCTTCGAAGATGGCGGCCACTTGCTTGGGCGCGGGTTCTTTGGTTTGGCGATCAAGGACCAGTTCCACGCCTTGCATGAGGCCGCGGCCACGCACGTCGCCGATGAGCGGGTACTTTTCGGAGAGGCGATCCAGCCCGGCGCGCAGGTGAGCGCCTACGTCGGCGCTGCGGGCGGGGGGCGCTTCTTCGTGCAGCGCTTCGAGGACGCCCAATGCCGCCGCCGTAGAGACGGGGTTGCCGCCGAAGGTGCTGATGGTCAAGCCGGCGCCGACGGTACTCTGGGCGATTTCGGGGGTGGTGGCGGTGGCGGAAAGGGGCAGGCCGTTGGCAATGCCCTTCGCCATGGTCATCACGTCGGGGACGATGCCGGCGTGTTCAATGCCGAACCAATATTCGCCGGTGCGCCCGAAGCCGGTCTGCACTTCGTCAATGATCATCAGGCCGCCGTAGCGGTGGACGATCTCTTGCACAATGGCGAAGTATTCGGCGGGCGGTGTGATAAAGCCGCCCACGCCCTGGATCGGCTCGGCCAGGAAGGCGGCGATCTTGCCCGACGTGCTGGTGCGGATCACGTCTTCCACATCCTGGGCGCAGGCGACGCCGCAGGATGGGTAGGTCATCTTAAGCGGGCAGCGGTAGCAGTAGGGTGTGAGCGCGTGTTTGATCCCTGCGATTTGGGTGCCGCCGATACGCCAGGGCGCCTGCCCGGTGAGCGCCATGCCCATAGGCGATTTGCCGCTGTAGCCATGCCGCAGCGCCACAATCTCCTGGTAGCCGGTGTAAACTTTGGCGATCATCACCGCTGTCTCGTCGGCGTCGGTGCCGGAGGTGCCGAAGTAGAAGGTATTGAGATCGCCGGGGGTGATCTCGGCCAGCTTTTCGCCCAGCGTCACATGGTTCTCGTTGGGGTAGAGCGTGGAACTGTGCAGCAGTTTGTCCACCTGTTCGTGGACGCGCTTGTTCACCCGTGGGTTGTTGTGGCCGACGCTGGTGGTGAGGATGCCGGCGAAGAAGTCGAGATACTGCTTGCCTTCCACGTCCCACACGTAAAGACCGTCCCCGCGCTCCAACGGCATGGGTTCGGTGTAGTAGAGCAGGTGATTGGGCCAGAGGTGGGCGCGCTGTTTTTCGAGGATTTCGGATGTTTTTGACATGATGCCTCCAGGTAAGAGAAGAGATTAGGAGATTGGGCGATTAAGGGATTGGGGGATTCGAGATCACCCTCTGGCAATCGCCTAATCGCCCAATCCCTTAATCGCATTTTTATCCACGCGTTTCGTCCAGCGCCGCGCTCAATCGGTAGTCGCGGATGGTGGGTGAAAAGAGATAGACGGCGATGGCGATCAGGGCTGCGCCGCTGCTCAGGATCAGGGTGATGGCCTGAGGACCGATTAGATCCGCGCCTACACCTGCGATCAGTGCGCCGATGGGCATCAGGCCCATGTTCAGGCTGACAATGCCAGTGACGCGTCCGCGCAGTTCGTCGGGGATGGAAAGCTGGAGGAGCGTCTGGTTGCTGGTCAGGTAGATCATCTCGAAGAAGCCGGAGACGGCCAGACAGAGCAATGAGATCCAGAAGATAGCGCTCAGGGCAAAGCCGATCAACGAGAAGGCCAGCAACAGCAGCGCCGCCAGTTGAATCAGTCCACGGCGTTCAAAGCGGCTCAGGGCAGCGGAAACGAAGCCGCCGACAATGCCGCCGACGCCCACTGCCGAGAGGAGCGCGCCCAGCGTATCCGGCCCGCCGCCGAAGACGTCTTTGGCGTAGATGGGTGGCAGCGCCGAATAGATCGGGATCACAAAGAGGGGCAGCACCCAGCCCATGAGCAAAAAGGCGCGTGTGGCCGGTTCACGGGCGATGTAGCGTAACCCCTCCAGCATGTTGCTGCGGCCCGCCGCCGCGGCCTGCTGCACAGGCTCCGGCGGGAAAGTCAGCTTGAGGATAGTAAACGCCACCAGCGCGTACGCCCCGGCCTGCACAAAGAAGTTGCCGTGTGGCCCCACCCACAGGATCAAAAAGCCGCCGATGGCTGGTCCTAACGAACGCATCACCGCCCAGCCGGTCTGCACCAAGGCCACAGCGCTGGGAGCGTAGACACGTGGCACCAGCACGAAGACGATCGTCTGGCGCAGCGGCATGTCCACGGCCTGGGCCACACCGCCGAGAAACGAAAAGGCGAAGAGCGGCCAGATCAGCGACGGGTTGATCAAGATCACGAAGCCAAAGACGAGGCTGAGGACAAAGAGCCAGGTGTTGGTCATCACCATCAAACGGCGGCGTGGAAAGCGGTCGATGGCGACACCCGCACCGGGGGCCAGCCCCAACGTCGCCAGCGAACGCACCAGGTTGAGCGTCCCCAGCATCGCGCCGGAGCCGGTGAGTTCATAGACCAGCCAACTCAGCGTCACCTGTTGGATCCACTGTCCACTGTTGGAGAGGGTGGTGCCGGTGAGGAACCAGGCAAAGTTGCGTTGGCGCAGCACGGCGAAGTTGCCAGGACGTTCCTGGGGCATAACAGCGTCGGGTGGCACAACGGCATCGATGGGCGGGGGTGCGGAAGGGGCCATAGTTTGAGTTGTCCCTGTGGCTGAAACAGTTTCAGTACTTCACAAGTAACTGTACAGGTCACGTAGGGGTTTGCGTGGGGCGCAAGCAGATATCGCTTCATTGGCGAGCGATCCTTCCGCCCCACGCAAACCCCTACGGAGTCAAAACCGTGAACTACTGAATTTAGAAAACCATCTTGTCATTATAGCAGACTCAGCGTTCCACCAGCCGCCCGTACACCGCCGGTCTGCGTTGCCGCAGCAGAGGAAACAGATCGCGCCACTGCGCCAGGATCTGCGGATCCAGCTCCGCCACGATCACCTCCGTCTGGTCGCGGCTGGCCTGTGCCAGGATGTTGCCCATGGGGTCACAGATGAAACTGCTGCCGTAGAAGGCGACGCCTTCCACGCCGGTGCGGTTGGCGGCGGCGATGAAGACACCGTTGGCAATCGCCTGCCCACGCATGACGGTCTGCCAGGCGGGCATGGTGTCGATGTCGGGGGCAGACGGCTCCGATCCAATCGCGGTGGGGTAGAAGATGAATTCCGCGCCGTTGAGCGCGTAGATGCGCGATAGTTCGGGGAACCATTGATCGTAGCAGGTGGGCAGCGCCGTCTTCACGCCCGCAATGTCGTGGACGGGAAACTCGTCTGATCCGCCGAAGTAGTAGTCCTCGTGGTAGCCGTCGCCTTGCGGGATGTGCACCTTGCGCGTGAAGCCCACCAGATCCCCGCCAGGCGCATGCAGGGTGGCCGTATCCCAATAGCGCCCGTCGTCGCCTTCCTCAAACAGGCTGCCCACGATGTAGATGCCGTGGGTCTTCGCCAGTTCGCCGAAGAGTTGATCCGACTCTCCGCCGCGCAATGGCTCGGCCCAGATGTAGTTTTCGGGGTCAATCACACTGGCAAAGTAGGGCGACAGCGTAAATTCCTGCAAGCAGACAAGCTGCGCGCCCTGCTCGGCAGCCTCGGCCACCAATTTACACACCGAGTCGATCATGGATAAGCGATTGCCTGTCCAATGGGTTTGGGCCACAGCGATTCGTAACGGGTTCATGAGCAGGGTCTCGGATTGGAAGTGGTGAATTGAAGGGCAGAGAAATGAGTAACGAGTAATGAGTAGGTCGAGAACATCCTAATTACACTTGAACGTGATCACGTACAAGAGAAACAGCAACTGCCTTAGCCTACTCATTACTCGTTACGCATTATGTCCCGCGCCGCCCGTACCCCTGTCTCCCACGCGCCGTGGACGGTGCCGAAGTAGCGCGGGTGCGCCGCTTCGCCGGCAAAGAAAAGACGGTCGGCCACAGGGGCAGCCAGAGTGAGTCTGTCGTCCAAGTGGCCGCCGATGGCCGAGTAGGAGTAGCTGCCCAGGCTGAAAGGATCCGCTTCCCAGCCGGTGCGCACATAGGCGACGGGGTCGGGTGCGGCGGCGCCGAAGAGCTTGCGCAGCACTTTCATAGCTTCGGCGATGATTTTGTCATCGGGCCAGCGGTTGGTGTGGCGGGCGCGGCTGCCCGAGTGCATCGCCACCAGGATGGGCGCGCCGGTGTAGTGGGCCACGTTGACCCACGAAGTAAAGAGTTCGGGGTCGCTCTCGGGCAGGTAGCAAAGGCGGTGTGGCTCGGTCGGCCAGAAAGAGTGGGAGAATTTGAGAACGAGTTTTTCGTATTGGCCGTAGCCCATGCGCTGGATAACGGCCTGTTTTTCGGCGGGCAGCGCGGGGAAAAAGGCGACGCGCCCGGCTTTAAGCACCCCCAACGGCAAGGTGATCACGGCGCGATCGCAGCGTTCTTCGCCACGGTTGGTGTAGATGCGCACACCGTCTGCGCCGTAATCGACGGCGTCGACGATGGCGCCGGTTTCAATGGCGAGGCCCTCGGCCAGACATTCAATAATGCGTCCATAGCCGCCGCCGTGAAGGATGAGATCGCCGCCGGGCAGTTTGACGTAGCGGTTGCTCAAACGCCAGTCGATCTCGTGCAGGTCGGCGGCGTCGCTGTATTGGGCGCGGATGACAGACGAGTAGTAAAAGCCCTTGCGCTCAACTTCGTTGAGATCTTCCACGCCGGGCAGGCCACAGCGGTAGAGATCGGCCATGGAGCGCACGTCTTTGCCGGGGCGTTCGTAGAGGATCGACGTAAAGAGCCGATCATAGGCGGCGTTGAAGAAGCGTAGGCCGGTGGTGAACTGCTCAGTGTCAATCGGTTGGCCGGCGGCGTCGAAGGCAATCAGCGAGGTGCCGGAGCGGTTTTCAAAGTCGGTGTGAGCGGTGGCAATGCCAAACTGTTTGGTGTAGGGGGTGATGGGGTTGGCGATAGGCCCATGAATCCAGGAAGCGCCCAGATCGATGGAAGCGCCAAGCGAATGATCGGTGTAAGTGCGCCCGCCGATGCGGTCGCGCCCTTCGAGGATTTTTACATCGTGTCCTGCCTCGTGCAGCGTACGTGCTGCGGCAATTCCGGCCATCCCTGCGCCGATGACAATGGTCTTGTGGGGCGGCATAAATCCTCTCTTTGGTGAAAACAAAGCGATTGACGATTGACGATTTTCGATTGTAACTATACAGATCACGTGCCGTACGGGTTTGCGTGGGGCGGAAGGCTCGCTCGCCAATCCAGCGACACCTGCTTCCGCCCCACGCAAACCCCTACGTGACCTGTATAGTTACAACCGAAAATCGAAAATTTACTGTCCCTTAATCGCCGTCCACATCTCGTCGTAGATAAAGACAGCGTCGCCGACTTCGGTGAGCCACTGCAACTTTGCCATCACATCCTCAGGCGGGAAGATGCCGGGATCGTTGAGGATCTCCTCAAGGATGAACTCGCGGGCGGCCAGGTTGGGGCTGGGGTAGTAGGTGTAGTTGGTGATGGCGGCGGCGTTTTCCGGTTCCAGCAGGTAGTTCATGAAGTGCAACGCCGTCTCGTAGCGTTCCGACGAAGCGGGGATGCAGATGTTGTCCAGATACTTCACCGCGCCTTCTTTGGGGATGGCGAAGCCCCATTCGCTTTCGCCGGTGGCGTCGTCGATGGTGTTCCAGATGGCGTTGGCGGCGTCTCCGCTCCAGGAATGGGAGATGGTCACCTCACCTGGGATGAGCAGCGAGTCGTCGTAATCTTCGCTGTTGAAGGTCTTCCAGAAGGGCTTTGCTTGCAGGATCAGATCGCGCGCTTCTTCGAGTTGAGCGCGATCCTGGGTGTTGGGGCTGTAGCCTAGGTAGAAGAGGGCCGTGGCAAGCAATTCACGCTGGTCGTTGAGGACGTTGACGCCTCGTTCGGCGTACTGTTCCAGCAGCGCCGGATCGTAGAGGTAGGCCCAGCTATCCGGTGCGCCGTCGGCAAAGGCCGGATCGTTGAGCTGGTAGGCGATGCCGGTGGTGCCCCACTGGTAGGGGACACAGTGCGCGTTGCCTGGATCGAAGGGAGCGTTGATGAAGCCGGGATCGAGGTTGCCGAAGTTGGAAAGCTGTGTCACATCAATTTGGGCGAGCAGCCCCAATTCGATCATCTGGGCCACCATGTAGTCAGACGGGAAAATCACATCGTAGCCCGTAGCGCCGGCAGAAAGCTTGGCCAGCAGGTCTTCGTTGGAGGCGTAGGTGTCGTAGATGATGTCGACGCCGTACTCCTCTTCGTACTTCGCCAGTACTTCCTCATCGATGTAGTCCGTCCAGTTGTAGACGCTTAACTGATCAGCCAACTGCGGGCCATCGCTGCTTTCAGCAGGCGAGGCTTCCGTTTCAGCCGGAGCCGCTGCCGGGCCACCCGCAGGTCCGCCGCCCGGCCCACCGGCGCACGCCGCCAGGGCCAACGCGCTTAACAACACCGCCAACATCAAGACTTTCTTCATCCGATAGGTTCCTCCGTAGGTTGGGGATCAGGGATTGGGGATTAGGGACTGGGGATTGAGAGTCGGCGACTTGGGTTTGGAGATTGAGCGATTGGGAGATTTCAGAAGCGATACACGATCCGAAATCGCTTAATCTCCAGTCCCTAATCCCCAGTCCCCAATCTCCAATCACCAATCACTTCCTCTGCAAGATTAACGAAATGACAACCAAGATTGTAGATCCAACAAACATCAATGTCGAAATGGCATTTACTTCTGGAGAGACGCCGAAGCGGATCATGGAGTAGACGCGCACGGGCAGGGTGGTGGAGCCGGGGCCGGCCACGAAGAAGGTGATCACAAAGTCGTCGAGCGAGAGGGTAAAGGCCAGCAGCGCGCCGGAGATGATACCGGGCATGAGTTGCGGCAAGGTCACCCGCAAAAAGGTCTGCCATGCGTTTGCGCCAAGGTCGGCGGCGGCTTCTTCCAGGCGGCGATCCATGTTGGCGAGGCGTGCGCGTACCACCAGCGCCACAAAGGAAATATTGAAGGCCACGTGTGCAATCAGGATCGTGTAGCGACTGAGCGCAATCCCGGCCATGACAAAAAAGAGCAGCGTGGAGAGCGCCATCACAATGTCGGGAATGATGATGGGCAGGTAGAGCACGCCGTCGAAGGTCAACTTGCCGCGGAAACGGTAACGCTCCAGCACCAGCGCCGCCAGTGTGCCCAAAATCGTGCTGATGAGCGTCGACCAAAAGGCGACCCACATACTCACCCAGAACGAGTTGATCACGGCGTCGTCTTGCAACAGCACCCGATACCAGTCCAGCGTAAAGCCCGTCCACACGCCTACGACTTTGTTGGCGTTGAACGAGTAGATCACCAGGATGAAGATCGGCACATAGAGAAATAGAAAAATGCCGATGGCCAGCCAGGTCAAAATATTGCGATTGAAGGCCGTCCGGATACGGTTGCGAAGCGGAAGCGTTTGGATCGTCAATCGGAAATCCTTTGCTGGTTGTTCAAAATGCGGAAATAGACCATCACCGCCACAAGCATAATCGACATGAGGATGAAGCCGATGGCCGATCCGAAGGGCCAGTCGCGCACGGTCATAAATTGCTGTTGGAGCAGGTTGCCGATCAGCGCCACCCTGGCGCCACCCAGAAGGTCAGGCGTCACATACGCGCCCAGCGATGGGATAAAGACGACGATAGAGCCGGCCACGATCCCCGGCGCAGAAAGCGGCAACAGGATGCGGGTCAGCCGCTGCCAGGCGTTGGCCCCCAGATCCGAGGCCGCTTCGAGCAGAGACCAATCCATCTTTTCGAGGTTGCTGTAAAGCGGCAGCACCATAAAGGGGAAGTAGCCGTAGAAAAGACCAAGCAACACCGCGCCGGAGTTAAAGAGCAGCGGCAGCGGGTTCTCGGTGATTGAAGCCAGCCAGGCGAAAAAGGCCGATTGCCCGGCCAAACTCACCGCCAGTTCGTGCAGCGTCATCGTCCAGAAGTTGTTGATCACACCGGTGTCGCGCAGGATCAGCATCCAGGCATAGGTGCGCACCAGGAAGTTCGTCCAAAAGGGGATCATCACCAGGAAGATGAGGAGGCCACGGTACTGCGGTGGGCGGCGGGCAATCCAGTAGGCGAAAGGATAGCTGAAGATCAAACAGATGACGGTGTTCAGCGTAGCCAGCCAGAGCGAACGGACAAAAATGCGCAGGTAAAGGAAGTCGCCGCTTACCGGGCTGAAGAAGCGCACATAGTCATCGAAGTAGATGCCGAGGTTGGTCAAGTCAAAAGCAGGATAGGTGACCGTGCCCAGGCGCGAACGCTCGCCGAAGCTGACCACCAACACAATCAACATAGGCAACAGGAAGAAGATCCCCAGCCAGAGCGCTGCCGGGAAGGCCAGCGACCACGCCGTCTGCCGGGTAGCGAGCAAGATCAACAACCCCGACGCCGCCACCAACAGCAGTGGAATGTAGAACTCGCCGTCCCAGAGCACGAAGTAGAGGAGAGACAAAACCCCGAAGACGGCGCCGTGCAGAACGCCAAGCAATTGCAGCGGTCCACGGTTGCGCCAGAACAACCATCCCAGCAACAGATCCATCACCAGCGCGCCGCCGTAAATGGCGTAGGCAGCCATGCCGGGCAGATCTGCCAGTACCAATTCCACCTGCAATGGACGCCAATCGAACTGGCTAAAGGTCACCCAGCGAAAGAGCAGCACCGCCCACAACAGCGCATGTCCCCACAGGAGCAGCGCGCCCACCTGAAAGTGCGGGCTAACCCCGGCATACATCTTCGGTTCCGGCTGGTTCGTCACTTGTGTCGCAGAAGTTGCTGTCATTTTGTTCTAAGTTCACCTCGTTAGCGAGTTGCGAATTGCAAGTTGCCCTGAGAAAATCATTGAACGCCCAAGAACTTCTGTCCAATCCCCAGTCACCACTCCCCAGTCACCAATCCCCAATCCCCATCTCACTCAGTCAACACAGTCGCATTCTCCGCCGTCCAGTGGACGTAGACGCTGTCGCCGACGTCGTAGAAGCGGTCGTAGCGGTCGCCGTAGTTTTGCATGCGCACAAAGATCTCGACGCCGTCGGCAATTTGCACACGGTAGCGGGTGTCGGTGCCGATGTAGATCTCTTCGAGGATCTTGCCGTCGATCACAACGTTGTCCGCTTCCATCGACAGATACTCGTACATATCGACAGGTTGGTTGGCCTTCCCATCGCCGATGATCTGCAACGCCTCTTCGGGATCAACGCCGGTTTTCAGCAGTTGAACCTTGCCGCGCGGGTAGACATTGATCTTCTCAGGGCGCACGGCCACTGTCACCGATTGCTGGGGCGACACATCGCGCCCGTCGGTATCGGCCAGGATCTTGACGCCGTGTACATTCACCACGGCGAAGCCGTTGAGCGCGTCCACTTTGCCGGGGATGAAGTTGGTTTCACCGATAAAGTCGGCCACGAAGCGGTTGGTCGGATGTTCGTAGATTTGCCAGGGTTCGCCCACCTGCTGCACCACGCCGTTGTGCATCACGGCGATGCGGTTGGACATGGTCAACGCTTCTTCCTGGTCGTGGGTGACGTAGATGAAGGTGATGCCCACTTCGGATTGGATCTGTTTGAGTTCCAACTGCATGGCCTTGCGCAGTTTCAGATCCAGCGCGCCCAGCGGCTCGTCTAAAAGCAGCACCTTGGGCCGGTTGACCAGCGCCCGCGCCACCGCCACACGCTGTTGCTGCCCGCCGGAAAGCTGCGCCGGTTTGCGTTTGCCCAGGTGTGGAAGTTGCACCAGTTCCAGCGCTTCACCGACACGCCGGTTAATTTCGGCCCGTGGCACCTTTTGCATCTCCAGCCCAAAGGCCACATTTTCGGCCACTGTCATGTGCGGGAAGAGCGCATAGCTCTGAAAGACGGTGTTCACCGGCCGCAAGTGCGCGGGGACGCCTTCCACATGCTGGCCGTAAATGCGAATGACGCCCGACGTCGGCTGTTCAAAACCAGCCACCATACGCAATGTCGTCGTCTTGCCGCAACCGCTCGGCCCCAGCAACGAAAAGAATTCGCCGTCCTGGATCTGCAAAGAGAGGTCGTCTACGGCGACGAAATCACCAAATCGCTTGGTCACATTGACCAGATCAACACTCACGGCCAAGGTTGGGTCCTCCGCTGCGATGCAAAGAGAAAATACAAATACAGCGCACACCGCGCCGTCGACAACAACATTCAGTTTAGTTCAGGGTTCAAGCTCATCCCGGTGACGAATGCGGGGAATCAACGCAGGTGGTTCGTGGATGAGCGTCCAGTCGGCGGAGCCTATCGTCTTCGTTATAATGACATGAAAGGATAGTATGAAATCGGCTGTGATGCAATTATTGGGGACTGGGGATTGGGGACTGGGGATTGGGGACTGGGGATTGGGGATTGGGGATTGGGGTGAGATGTTTCAGGGTGATGGGCGGGGCGCAAGGATTTCCTGGCACCAGGTGAAGAGCGAGGCGTCGTCGCGGGCAGATGACCAGAAAGCAGCCAGCCAGCGTTGCGCAGCGACGAAGAGTTCGGCCAGTTCGTGCGCCGCCAGCCATTCGGCGGCAACGGCGCGATCCTGGGCGCCGGCGGTGGGCGTGATCCAAGACGAGAGATAGGCCGCCGCCGCCAGGGGATCGAGCCGCCGATCCCCGCGAATGGCGACGACGCCGAAATCCAGGACTGCGGTCACGCTGTCGCCTTCGGCCAGCATGTTGCCGGTGAAGGCGTCGAGGTGGACCAGTGTGTAATCGGGCGGTTCGGGCCATGCCGCGGCCAGCGCCTGCGCGTCGATGTGCGCAAAGACGTCCCGCGCCGTAGACAGGCTCGCCTCGGCGCGGCGGGTTAAGTAGGCGGCAAATGTGGATGTGTGAATTTCAGGGGTCCTCAGCAAATCGCCCACCCAAGGACGTTGCACGTTGAGATCCCCGATCTGCGCCGCGGCGTCGAGGTGACTGCGGACCAAGGCGGCGCGCCTTTCTCCTGTCACCTCGCCCAGCAGTTCGTTCAGCGGGCGGCCCGGCAACCTGCGTTCAATGGTCACAACGCGGTTTGCGTAGAGCACCGTTTCAAGAACAGAGGGAATGGCGAAGGGCACCTGCTGCGCCGATGCGGCGAGTTCGCCGAGCAAAGAGGCGCGGGCGTAGACATTTGCCGGATCGGTGCCGGGATGGTAGACACGGGCGACACGCTCGGCGTCCATGGCGTAGACGACAGCTTCGCCGCCCTGCCCCAAACGGCGATCCGGTGAAATGTTGAGATGGTGGAAGAGATCCACGGTTTCGGGTGAGGTCATTTCGGGGCAAGCGGGTGTGCGGTCAAGCTCGTGTTCAGCGTTTCGTTCCCCACCGTCACAAAAAGCTCCCCCGCCGTCACGGTGACCGTCAAAGCGGTGCGCCGATCGATGAGCGCCGCCAGCCGATCAACGAAACGACGATCCAGCGCGTAGACGCTGATCTCCTCGGCGCGGTGGATCTTTTTGCCGGCCAGTTGGCTCAAGAACTGCTCCACATCGCGGTGGGTGTAGATCGCCACGCGCTCGGCCATGCGGCTGCCGCGGTGAATACGCTCGGCGTCGGGCAGGCCGACTTCGATCCAGGCGGTGGGCTGGCCGGTAAGATCACGCACCCAAATGGCAGGTTCGTCGCCGGCGGCGACGCCCTGGCTAAGCGAAATGCCTTCGGTGTACTCCAGGCAGTAAGCCAGCACGCGCACTGTCATAAATTCGGCGGACTCAGAAGGCTGGCGCGCCACACGTAGATCGAGCGATTCATAGACGCCGCGATCCACGTCGGAGATCTCAATGGAGAGGTTGTAGATGGTTGCAGAGAGGGCCATGATTGAAAAAGAGATTGGGGGATTAGGCGATTAAGGGATTGGATAACGGTGCGTCCAGTCTAATCCCTCAATCGCCCAATCGCCTAATCTCCCAATCTCTTTTTTACATCAATTCCAGCACAAAATAACACCCTGGATTCCACGCCTGGCAGATCAGGTAGAGATTGCCGTTGTGAACGTGAAAGACGACGTTGTGCAGGTGTTGGGCCAGATCCACACCCAGTTCTTCTTTGGGGCGAATGGTAGAGAGGAGTTCAAAGCTCTCGCCGTCGAGGATGTAGATGGGCGCAGGGCGATCCGCCACCGGGTCGCGCAGACAGCCGATCACGGCGAGCAGGCGTCCTTTGTAGTCGACGTAGTTGATGCCACAGGGCCAGGCGCCCGCCGGCACGCCATAAGAGGCCACAAATCGCCCATCTAGATCGTGCGCCTGAATGCGCGAGCTGGGCCGATCGGCGATGGTGAGGTGGTGGTGGGTGGGGTGCAGGTTGAGGCCGTGGGCGGTGGCGAACTTACCGTGTTCGTGGGCATCGTTGCTCTTGCCGCCGAAGAGGCCTGTCCAGGCGCGGGTGGGCAGATCGTTGATACTGATGTAGTTGGCGCCGTAGCCGTCGGCCACGTAGAGTTGATCGCCCACCAGCGCCGTATCGGTGGGGCGGTAGGGCGTCTCGGCGGCAGCGTACTCGGCCAGTTCAGGCCGCGTCAGCACAAATTCAACGCTGCCATCCAGGTTGAGGACAGCCACTTTCTCGTCGCTGTTGGCAGGCAGGAAGAGACGCCAGGCGCCGTCGAATTCCCCGATCTTGGTGCTGTGGAAATTGAGTGGTTTGAGCACATCGGGCAGCGCAATAATCGACTGGCTCGACAGGTCCGCTTCAATGCGCATGATGCCGCAGCCGGGCATGCCGTAGTAGATCTGTCCCTGGCCGGGGCGAGGATCGACGGCAAAACCGCCGTGCAGGTTCACTTCAAACGCCGCCGCTTCGCCGGGCAGGTTGCGCAAGTCGGGGCGATGGACAAAACGAAACGGCGCTTGGCCGCTAGAGTGGTCGGGCATGGGAATCGCTTTCTCTATTTGGTATGTTTGGTGTTTGGGGAGACGATGGACGATGGACGACGGATGACGGACGACGGACGATGGACGACGGACGACGGACGACGGACGAAGTAGACGGACGACGGACGACGGACGAAGTAGACAGAAGACGGAGGACGGAGGACGGAGGACGAACGTCAAGCTGGCCCTCACCGCGGCAACAGGCTCGACGTTCGTCCGTCGTCCGTCGTCCGTCGTCCATCGTCCGTCGTCCGTCCTCCGTCCTCCGTCTACTTCGGAAACGAAATCATACCCGTCTTGTGCGCATTGACCCAATCCCAGTCGATGTCAACGCCCAAACCGGGGCCGGTGGGGACGGGGACGCAGCCGTTTGCGTCGATGGCGTCGAGGGCGTCGCTGTAGTTGGTGTAGCAGCCGTGCTCGGAAGCGGGCGCTTTGGGGTGGACGAGACCCAGTTCGTAGTAGTTGGCGTTGCGCACCGACGCCATGACGTGGCGTTGGGCCGGCCCTGGCGCGTGGATCTCGACGTCGAGGCCGAAGCCTTCGGCGGCGTGGCAAACTTTGATGGCGCCGGTGATGCCCATGTCGTAGGTGGGGTTGACGCGCATGTAGTCTGTCGCTTCGGCGAGGACCATGTCCACCTTCGGCTCCAGGGTGCGCACATGTTCGCCCATGAGGATCGGCGTCTTGATCAACTGGCGCAGTTTGCGGTGGGCGTTGAACGAGAGGCCGCCGTCTTTGAACGGATCTTCGTACCAGAAGAAGTTGGCTTCGTCGCAGGCGCGGCCTACGGCGAGGGCATCGGCGAAGGTCTCATATTCGCAGGCGGGGTCGAGCATCAGGTGCATCTCTGGGCCGATCATCTCGCGCACTTTGAGGACGTTGTCGATCTCGCGCTGGATCGGGGCGTGGCTCCAGCCGTGGATCTTGAAGGCTTTGTAGCCCATCTCTTTGCACTGGATGGCGAATTCGCCAAACGCTTCGGGGCTGTCGAGGCCGCCGTTTTCGTCGCCGTGATAGGTGGAGGCGTAGGCGGGCAGCGCCATGCGATAGCCGCCCAAGAGTTCCCACACCGGCGCATTGTAGAGCTTGCCGGCGATGTCCCAGAGGGCGATGTCCACAGGGCCCATGCTCATGCGGTCGTATTTGCGTAATGCCCGTTTCACATCGTTGTAGATCAACTCCCGTTGCAGCGGGTTGCGCCCCAGCAAATAGTGGACGAACATTTCCATCTGCACATAATCGCCGCGCGTGCCGCCTACAAATTCCCCGGTAATGCCGGTGTCGGTGTGGATCTGCAAAATGCGGCCCGTGCGCTTGAGCACAGCGCCTTCTTTGTAGACGGTGTTGAAGCTGTTGTAATAGTCATCGGGCGACAGGTTCGGCGTCTCAAAGGCAAATTCAGTGACGTCGATTCGGGTGATGACGGGTGCGTTGGGCATTGGGATCTCCTTGGGTGGGGCAGTTGTTTGTTAAATTAGAGATTAAGCGATTGGGGGATTAAGAGATTTCAGAATCTCAACACGACTCTGAAATCTCTTAATCCCCTAATCGCCCAATCCCATCTCTCAAGAGGATTCACGCTGTGCTGCTACAATCTGCGCCGGTCGCTTCAAAATTGTCCACATCAGCACGCTTCCGGCAAAGGCCAGGCCCACGCCGATGAGGAAGAGGTTGGCGTATCCCCAGCGGGCGGCGAAGTAACCGCCAAGCAGGCTGACCGAACCGAAGCTCAGCCCCATCGCCATTGAGGACATGCCATAGGCCAGCGAACGCCAGTGACGTTCCATCGTCTCCATCTGGTAGACCTGAAACGCGGGCATCCACAGGCCGACAAGCGCCACGACGCCGGCGCTGCCGATCCCCGCGCCGACGAAGTGGTGGATCAGCGACAGCGGCAAGAGGATAATGCCGGTGGCGGCGCCCGCCATCATCAGCAGCCAACCGTTGCCGTAGCGCGCCGCCAGCCGTGGCGCCCACAGCGGCACGAAGACGGCCACAGTCTGCCCCAACCCCACAATCAGGCCGATCAGCGCGGGCGAGAGGCGTAGATCGGTGTCCATGTAGGCGTTGCAGAAGGATTGGCAGGTGGCCCAGGCAGCGTTGATTAAGTAGACGTGCAGCACGGTCAGGCTCACTGCGCCGAGGGGGAAACGGCCATTGCCCTGGATGCTGTCATCGCTCCCGGCGTCAGGCAGTTCGCGGATGCGCAGCAGGAAAGCGACGGCGACGGCGCTGACCAGGGCGCTGATCCACAGCCCCCAGCGATAGGGATCAGGATCAGCGGTGGTCTGTCCTAGCACGAAGGCAAAGAGGCCGGGGAGCACGCCGCCCACCACAGTGCCCACCAGCGTACCCAGGCTACGCAGCACGGCGCTGAAGGCGTAGACGTCGTTGCGGTTTTCGGGTGTGCTGGCGGCCATGAACGCCGGCACCAGGTTGATGCCGAAAAGCGCCCAGCCCACGGTGTTCATCACCTGCGAAAGGATCGGCCAAACCAATTGCCAAGATACAGGCAACATCTCGGTCATTGGCAGCATGACCATGCCAATGATCACACAGAAGCCGCCCCAGCGCATGGCGCGCCGTAACCCCAACCTTTCCCCCAGCGCGCCGGCAGGCAAGCTCGCCAACATGTACGAAAACGCCCCCGACGCATTAAAAATCCCCAGGAATTCAGGTCCATGCCCCAGACGCAGCACGTAAAGCACCTTCAGCAACGCCTGAATCCCGAAAAAACTAATCGACATCAACCCCGACACGATCAACAAACGCTGCACATCGGGGCGGAAACGGGAGAAAGAAGCTAGTGGAAAGTTCAAGTGAGTGATCTCGTTGGTGGATTTGAATTTGCCGACAAGGACGGAGGAGGGTGGACACACGGCTGATTCTTCAAAAAATCGTCGTTCAATTCCACGCCAAGCCCCGGCTCGGTGGGGATGGGCAGATAGCCGCCGATCACCACGTGCGTTCCTTCAACAACTCCTGAATCGCCTCGCGCGGCACCGACAGTTCGTTGATGTGGCCTTCGAGCCAGCGCGAGAAGTCGGTTTCGATGTGGTCTTCCCAGCGGCGGTCGATTTCGCCGGAGGTGTAGACGCCTTCGCGCAGGCGCTGTTTGCCGAAGTCGTCGCGCAGACGGATCAGCTCGGAGGTTTTCACCACCTTTTCGGCCAGGTGCGCAGGGATGAAGATCACGCCGTCTTTGCGGCCCAGGACGACATCGCCGGGCATCACCGTCACCTGGCCGATGCGGGTGGGGCAGTTGACGCCCAGCAGCATGATGGTGGGCGAAGCGTAGGTGGGGTGAAAGCCACGCACGAAGGAGACGAAGTTGGGCAGTTCCTCAATGCCGTCGAGATCGCGCACGGCGGCGTCGTGGACGACACCGTTGCCCGACTTGCTCCAGATCGAGGTGGCGAGGTTGTCACCGATGATGGCGCCCTGGTCGATCTTGCCGTAGACGTCGGCCACATAGACATCGCCGGGCACGAGCATGTCGATGGGCCAGGAAATCTGGTCACCGATGCAGCCGAGGCGTGATCCCTTTTCTTCCATCACCCGGCGCATTTCGGGGCGGCGCGGCATGTAGAGCGCGGTCAACGCCCGCCCCACCAACACCCCGCCAGGATGGGTGCAGACGAAGCCGTCAGCGTATTGGTGATGATAGCCGTCGCCGCGCAGCACGCCCCAAGCCTGGGTGACGGTGACGTGGCGCATGCGCTCGATAATGCCGTCGGCCACCTTCGGGCGACCGTCGGCGAAGCGTTCGCCCGTCCAATCGGGGGTGTATTCGATCAACTCGGCGGGGGTCATGTTGAAGGGCGCGAATTTTTCCATGGGTTGTCCTTTGTGGTGGTGATTTCGGGCCGATGTGATGCTATAATCACGCTTGCTTGAACCGTGTTCATCTGTACGACAGGAAACCTAAATCATGACACTGGCCATTGAAGAAATCGCCAATGCACTGACCATTTCCCCTGAAGACTTACAGCGCAGAAGCCTGCTGGCTTTCTTCGAGCGCGAACGCCGGTTGGCAAATCTGGATATCGCAGACATCCAAGATCGCTATAGTGCCCAGACGCCGAAGGAACTGGCTGCCAAAATCGAAAACAAGACCATCCACGCCCATCCGGCCTGGGAAGACTTGATCGAATGGGAGCAGATTGAGCATTACCTTGTTCAACTTGCCCAATGGGAACTTGAGGTTGAAGGTCAGCATGTATGAACGTCTGGCTCAGATTGCGATAAACGAATTCGGTGACATCATCACCGACTTTGAGTTGATTGGACGCCGCACAGGTGTGCCGCTGAAGCTACGTCTGCTTGTCCAAGATGAGACCTATATTGATATCTGGCTGAGTCCCGATCAGCAACGATATGCCTATCATTGGGAACAACGCGCTGTACGTGGTTTGCTTCACCGCCACGACAACGCGCCTGATCACCCCGACATCGCCACTTTCCCCAAACATTTCCATAACGGTGCGGAAGAGCGGTTGGAAGAAAGCTACATTTCCAGCGATCCCACAACGGCTATCCGCCAATTTCTTAGCTTCGTTCAAAAACAGCTAGGATAACATCATCCCCATCATCGTGCATGGGGATAATGCCCCGCCGGATGTTTCAACAATTCTTCCTCGACTAGATCCGACCCCAAGCCAGGACGATCCGGGATCTTGAGATAGCCGTCTTCGATTTCAAAGGGGTGGGTCATCAGGTCATCGCGCCAGGGGGCGTCGTCGACGTCGAGTTCATGGATGAAGAAGTTGGGCACAGTGGCGCAGACGTTGGCCGAGACCAGCGTGTTCATCGGGCTGTGACAGTTGTGCGGAGCGATCAACGTGTCGTAGGCGTGGGCCAGATCGCAGATTTTTTTGCCCATGGTGATGCCGTTCCAGGCGAAGTCGGGCATGATCACGTCTTGGGCGTAGCGCTCCAGGAAAGGACGATAGCCCTGCTGCCCAAAGAGGCTCTCGCCGGTGCAGATCGTCGTGCGCGTGGACTGGCGGATCAGCGCCAGGGCGTCGGCATCGAAGGTCTCGGTCTCTAGCCACATGAGGTTGTACGGTTCCAGCGCCTGCGCCAGTTTGATCGCCCCCCCCAGTTTAAAGGTGAAGGCCACATCGAGGGCAATGCCCACATCCGGCCCGAAGGCTTGGCGGAAGGTGCCCACGATCAATTCGGCGTTGCGTAGCACCGAGGGATGGGCGTCGCCGGCGTGGTTTGTAAAACGGTTCAGAAGCGGCGTGGCATCGGGGCGATCTTTGAGCGCGAAGAGATTGGTTTTGATGGCGGTGTAGCCGCGATCGACCACTTCCTCGGCCAGGCGGCGTAGATCGTCGGTGGTTTCCACTTTGGGCAGGCCCAGCCTTTCGGCGTGGTGCGCCCGCACCGATCCACAGTGCGACCAGTAGAGGCGCAATTTGTCTCTCATCTTACCGCCGAGGAGCTGCCACACCGGCGCGCCGAGGACCTTGCCGCGGATGTCCCACAGCGCCGAGTCGATGCCCGCCATCGCCTTGTAAGCGATGCCGCCCATGTGGCGCACCGAGGCGGTGTGTAGATCCCACCAGATCGCCTCCGCCTGCATGGGATCGCGGCCGATCACCCACTCGGCGTAGCGTTCTACCGTGGCCGCCACTGGTCCTGGCGAACCCCAGTCGGTGCAATCGCCCCAACCCACCAACCCCGGCTCATTCGTTTCCACCTTCACAAACGTCCACGGGCGAAAACCGCCGTCAACGAGGAAGGTTTTTACCGCTGTGATTTTCATAAGCAGTTCGCTATACGATGTGAATGGATATTGGGAACAATCTTTGGGAAAGGAGATGATGAGGATGATGGGATGATGAGCATCATCCCATCATCCTCATCATCTTATCCTCCAGTCACCGTCAGCTTCCGCCCCATCTGTTGCCGCGCCGGTTCGGAGCCGGATTTGCCCACGAGGAAATCCAAGTCGCAGCCGGTGTTGGCCTGCATGACGTGTTCGGTGTAGAGGCGGACATAGCCGCGATCCTGGTGTGGGGCAGGCGGCGTCCACGCGGCGCGGCGACGGGCCAGTTCTTCTTCAGCCACGTCGAGGTGCAGGCGGCGGTTGGCGACGTCGAGTTCGATCCAGTCGCCGTTCTGTACCAGCGCCAGCGGACCACCCACCGCGGATTCCGGCGCCACGTGGAGGACGACGGCGCCATAGGCGGTGCCGCTCATACGCCCGTCGGAGATGCGCACCATGTCGCGCACGCCCTGCTCCAGCAGCTTTTTGGGCAGGCCCATCTTGCCTTCTTCGGGCATGCCAGGGAAGCCACGCGGCCCGATCCCCTTAAGCACCATGACACTGTCGGCGGTGACGTCGAGATCGGGGTCGTCGATGCGATCATAGTAGTCTTCGATACTCTCGAAGACGACGGCCTGCCCCCGGTGTTGCAGCAGTTCGGGCGTGGCGGCGGACGGTTTGATCACCGCGCCGTCGGGGCAGAGATTGCCGTAGAGGATCGTGGTGCCCGACGCCTTGGCCCACGGTTTTTCCACAGTGGCGATGACGTCATCGTTGTAGCAGACGGCGCCTGCGGTGTTCTCGCCCACCGTCTTGCCGGTGACGGTGATGGCGTCCATGTGCAGGCGATCCTTGAGCTGTTGGATCACCACGGGCAGGCCGCCGGCGTAGTAGAAGTCTTCCATCAAGTACTTGCCCGACGGCATCAAGTTGACGAGCAACGGCTGTTCGCTGCCGAAGCGGTTGAAGTCTTCCAATTCCAGCGGCACGCCGATGCGCCCGGCGATGGCCAGCAGGTGAAGGATGAAGTTGGTCGATCCGCCAATGGCGGCGTTGATCATAATGGTGTTCTCGAAAGCCTGACGTGTGAGGATCTTAGACAGGCGCAGATCCTCGCGCACCATTTCCACGATGCGGTTGCCCACAAGATGGGCGGTGCGCTTGCGTCGCGAGTCCACGGCAGGGATGGCGGCGGCGCCGGAGAGGGTGAGGCCAAGCGATTCCACCATGCACGCCATCGTAGACGCCGTGCCCATGGTCATACAATGTCCTTCACTGCGCGAGATCGAGCCTTCCGCTTCCAGATATTCGGCGGCGGACATGTTGCCGGCGCGCATCTCTTCGGTGAATTTGTAGGCGTCGGTGCCGGAGCCGATATCGGTGCCGCGATATTTGCCGTTGAGCATCGGCCCGCCGGAGACGACGATGGTGGGCAGGTCTACACTGGCCGCGCCCATGATTGTGGACGGTGTGGTCTTGTCACAGCCGGTGAGGAGGACGACGCCGTCCAGCGGGTTGGCGCGGATCGACTCTTCCACGTCCATGCTGGCCAGGTTGCGATAGAGCATGGTGGTGGGCTGCATCAACGTCTCGCCCAGCGACATCACCGGGAATTCCACGGGGAAGCCGCCTGCTTCGTAAACGCCGCGCTTGACCATTTCGGCGATGATGCGGAAATGGCCGTTACAGGGGGTGAGATCCGACCAGGTGTTGCAGATGCCGATCACAGGGCGTCCGTCGAAGAGATGATCGGGGTAGCCCTGGTTTTTCGTCCAGCCGCGGGCGGCGAAACCGGCCAGGTCATTGCGGCCAAACCAGTTGGCGCTGCGCAGACCGTGCCCGTTGCCGTGCCCGTTGCTGTGTCCGTTGCTGTGTCCATTTGAAGACGAGCTCATGCATTCCTCCTTGATGGCGCGAACAATTGAAGTAGGGGTTTGCGTGGGGCGGAAGGCGCTCTCGCCTCAATGGCGAGAGCGCCTTCCGCCCCACGCAAACCCGTACGGTAAGACTGGAAAAATCGTAATCGAGGTGAGGGGATTCGTCAATCGAGACTCGCGCGGCGAGACAGTGCCCGCCACTGTCTGCACACAGCAACAATTGCAAAAGGTGCTTTGAGGATGGCACGTGGATGTATATAATGGGATGGTCCACGTGCGGTTTTGGCAGAGTGAAAGCTGAGGACAGAGATGGTTCAAGTGGTGCAGGAGTTTTCAGTTCCAGATCGAACAAAGCCGTTCAAAATTGAGGGTACGATCAGTGAGGAGATTGCAGTTCCACAAGCAGTTGCACAACGGAAGGCCAATGCATTCCTCGCAGGGAACGTAACTATGATGGTTTCAGCCGGCGAACCGAGCCTCATATTGGGTGAAATCGTACGATGGCAGGTTCCGGCAGTTTTGCTTTTACCCGAACAAGGAGAAGTCGGCAACGTCGGCATTATCTACGTTGACGCACAGACCGGCGAAGTTGCAGGGCTGAGCGACACAGAGATTCATCAAATGCAGGAACTCGCCCATGCCATTGCTGCCCATTACACATCAGCCGCAGCGCAGGCAAGCTGACTGCCTGGCTGCTTGCGCAAGAATGCTCCTCGATTACTACGGAATTGATACCAGCTACGAAAAACTTATCAAAGTTTTGATCCATCCCGTCAAATAACCCACCCCACCACCAGAAAGACAAACCCCATGCAACCCATCAGATTCGCCCTGATCGGGGCGGGCAACATTGCCAGGATCTACCTTGACGCTTTCGCCAAAATCGCCGACGCCCAGGTGACGGTAATCTGCAATCGCACCGAAGCCACAGGACGTCCCCTGGCCGATCAAGCCGGCGCAGCATGGACAACCGACTTCGCCGGCGCCGTCACCCGCCAGGATGTAGACGCTGTGGTCATTGCCACGCCCAGCGGCACCCACGCCGAGATCGCCATTGCTGCGGCGCAGGCGGGCAAGCATCTGCTTGTAGAAAAGCCCATCGACATCACCCTGCCCCGCGTCGATTCGATCATCGCCGCCGCCGCCGATGCAGGCGTGATCCTGGCTTGTGTCTTTCCGTTGCGCTTTGCGGCAGGGGTGGCGAAGGTGAAAGAGGCGGTGGACGCCGGGCGGCTGGGGCGCATCACCCTGGCCGATTGCTACGTTAAGTGGTTTCGCCCCCAAAAATACTACGACGGCAGTTGGCGCGGCACCTGGCCGCTGGACGGCGGCGGCGCGTTGATGAATCAGTCGATCCACAACATCGATCTGCTCCAATACCTGGCCGGGCCGGTGAAGACGGTCTTTGGACGCACGGCTACGTTGGCCCACGCCATGCAAACCGAGGACACCGCCAGCGCCGTCCTCACCTTTGCCAACGGCGCGCTGGGTGTGATTCAGGGCGCCACAAGCTGCTGGCCCGGCGATCCCGCCCGCGTCGAACTGCACGGCGACCGTGGCACCATCGTCATCGAGGAAGGCCAGATCGCCAAGTGGAATTGCAGGATGCGTCACCCGAAGAGAAGCAAGGCCATGCTCACCCTCGAAAACAGGACGGCAGTGGCAGCCGCCGATCCCATGGCGATTGGCTCAGAGAAGCACCGCCGCCAGCTTGTGGATCTGATTGACGCCATCCGCACAGGACGCCCGCCGGCGATTCAGGGCGCGGAGGCGCGGCGCTCGGTGGAGATTATTCGAGCGATTTACACCTCTGCGCAGGAGGGGCGATTGGTGGAGATCGGTGAGTAGAGAGTCGTAGGGAAGCGGTCTCACCACCGTCCGACTTTGAGGAAACCAGAAAACAGCCGTTTGCGTTATAAAAGAGGGGAATCGCACGCCGGTTCCCCTCTTTGTCATGTTGGGCATTGTTCTTGAGGAGCGCCTTTTTGCGCCAAGAATTTGGAGAAATTGGGTTGAGCTTGAAGTTCATGAAGTTTCTCATCTTTGGCACGCTGTGGGTCATCGTCATCGTATTGGTGACAATGTTTGCCCAGTCGATGCTAAGTCGGACGGTGCGGGCACAGCCGGCGGCAACCGCGACGGCCATTGTGGCGTCGTTGGCGACGGCGCTTCGTCCCTTCGCCACGCCGACGCCGTCCGCTACGGTCATTGCGCCATTGACGCGCACCACAGCGCTTCCCGCCGGCGCCACCCCTGCGCCGATCTACAGCGAGCCGGGGGAAAGCGCCACGCTCACCGGTTTCAGCTACATTCGGCAGACGTGGAACAACTGCGGCCCGGCCACATTGGCGATGAATCTGAGCTTTGGGGCAGCACACTCGATCAGGCGACCATCGGCGCGGTGTTGCGTCCCTTCCAGGATGACAAAAATGTCAGCCCCGTGGAGTTGGCCGAGTATGCCCAGGCCCAAGGATACGGCGCGCAGGTGCGCGTCAACGGCAACGGTGACCTGCTGCGCACCTTCCTCGCCAACGACATCCCGGTGATCATCGAAACCTGGCTCGAACCCCATCCAGGCGACGGCCTGGGCCACTATCGTATGCTGGTGGGCTACGACAACGCGGCGTCCAACTGGATCGGCTACGATTCGTACTACCGTGAAAATTTGGTCAACCCCAACGGCGACTACCAGGGCATCTACATGGACTACGCCGAGACCGATGCGCTCTGGCATGTCTTCAACCGTACCTATGTGGTGATCTACAGCCAAGAGAAAGCCAATCTCGTCGCCGCCATTCTGGGCGAGGAAGTGGATGAAGGCGTTATGTGGGCGCGGTCCTTGCAGGCCGCCGAAGACGCCGTCGCGCAAAACCCCGGCGATGCTTTCGCCTGGTTCAATCAGGCGACAAGCCTCACAGCGCTAGGACGTTACAATGAAGCGGCAGAGGCATACGATGAGGCGCGTGCGCTGGGTTTGCCGGCGCGCATGCTCTGGTATCAATTTGCACCATTTCAGGCGTACTACGAGAGTGGCCGCTACGAGGACGTGATCGCCCTGGCCGATAGTGTGCTCAAGGCGGCTGTGCAGATCGAGGAACTCTACTACTGGAAGGCCGAGGCGGCGCTGGCACTGGGCGATCAACAGGCCGCCGCTCAGGCGAACCAACGGGTGGCCCAGCTCAGGCCCAACTTCCGCACCCACTACGCCAGGATGGCGGCGGTGCAGGCGCCGGCAATGGGTGCAACCCAGCCCGTCGCGGCATCGGTGACACCGGCAGCGTCGCCAACCCGCCTGCTTGGCGCCCCCACAACGCCCACCGCTGCCCCGCCGACGCGCGTCAAATTCGTGGCAGATGTCACCATTCCCGACGGTACGGTGGTGCAGGCGGGCGAACGCTTCACCAAGAGCTGGCGTGTGCGCAACGACAGCGACATGGCCTGGAAAGGCTATCGCCTGCGCGAAATTGCCGGCGGCGCCTGGATCAACGACAACTTCGCCCCGGCCACCGACCAGCCGCTGCCCGACACCGCGCCCGGCGCCACCGTGGACATTGAAATCATCGTCACAGCGCCTGATCAAGCGGGCAGCTACACCGGCTATTGGCAGATCGTCAACGCCGACGGCATCCCCGTCCCCGGCGGGCAGTTGTGGACGATCATTGCCGTCCAAGCGACAGAGGAGTAGACGGACGACTACCGCGGTCGTCCGTCATCCATCGTCCCTATTTCACATCATCGCCGCCGTCTCAACGGCAACGCCGGGTGACTTGACACAACGCCCGTCCTTGAAGACGTGGGTGATCTTGTCTGCTTGTTGCAGGATCGTGATATCGGCCAGCGGATCGCCGTTGATGATCACAATGTCGGCTTTTTTGCCCGCCGTGAGGGCGCCGATTTCGTCTTGCAGGCGAAGCAGTTCCGCCGCCGTGCTGGTGGCGGCATGGATCGCTTCCATCGGCGTAAAGCCACCCTTCACCAATTCCTCCAACTCTTGTGCATTCTCATCGTGGTTCACCAGGAAGCCGGCATCGCTGCCCGCGGCGATCTTTACCCCGGCTTTGTGGGCGCGTTCCAGGCTGCCCCATTTGGCGTCGTAGGCCAGTTGCAGCCAGCGCCAACTTGCATCGGAGACGCCGAAGGTCGCTTGGTCGTAGTCGAAATTCTTGGTGTTGACGATTAAGGTGGGCACATAGTAGGCGTTGTGTTCCAACATCAAGTCGATGGCACGGTCGGTTAGCCAGTGACCGTGTTCGATGGTGTTCACCCCTGCCAGGATTCGCTTCTTCGACAGGCGGGCCGCCGGCGGTGTGCGCGGCCACATGCAAGCCAAACTTGTGGGCTTCGTCGCAGGCGGCTTTCATCTCCTCAAAAGACATTTCCTGCCGGTAAGGCGCTTCGGGATTCTTCACCGAACCCACATCTGAGTTGATCTTGATCAAATCCACGCCCATTTTGACATGCTGGCGCACGGCCTGACGGAAGCCGTCGGGCGTGTCACAAACGCCGACGCGCCCCATTGCGGTGACATGCTGGGGATAGCGCAGTTTGTCCATGTGGCCGCCGGTGATGCAGAGACCTTGCCCACAGACCACCATCCTCGGCCCGATTAGCCGCCCCGAACGGATGCTGTTGCGCAACGCCACGTCGGCATAGCCTGGGGCGTGGAGATCGCGCAGGGTGGTGTAGCCCATGCGCATACTTTTCAGCGCGTTGGCATACCCTTTCAACGCCGAATCGGTGAACGATTCCGGCGAGCCACCCAGAACAGCGTGAAGGCTACTCAGTCCACCGTCGGCTGTGATGTGGACGTGCACATCGATCAAGCCGGGCATCACCGTGCTGTTGGGCAGATCGACGACGTCCGCCGTTTCGGGCCAGTTTGCCCCCGCGCGCGGACCGGCGTAGGTGATGCGCCCATTCTCGACAACGACGGTGGCATTGTGCAGCGGCTGCGGTTGAACGCCATCGATCATGCGCCCGCAGTGAATGACGGTGGGCATGGCTATGTCCTTTCTGTAAATAGGGAAAGCAGTTTCTTACGGCGCACCAAAGGTAATCTGAGGGGCAAAGTACCATGTTTCATCTGCATCGAAGTGCCAGAGACCACTGGATGTGCCAATGGATTCCATGCGCATCGACTTGGGCCAGGGGATGTTGCGCCAGCCGCCTGGTCCCCAGACCATCGGGGTAAAGGTTTTGTTGGCGAGTGGCTGCACAGGTAGGGAATCAAGCGCTGATGTGCCGGCCATGTCTTCGGGATAGACGAGACGGGGAGGTGATGGTTTCCACCGCTTCGGCGCCGCCCAGGTAACAGGCCAGTACATAGGTTGGGGAAACGTTGTGCACCGAAGCGAAGAATCCAATGTAGTGTGAAGGCAAGTCCTCAATGGCAAATGAGGTAAGGGGGCCAAAAAAGGCGCGTGGGGGCTGATCTTCCCACTGTTCGAAGCGCCGGCTCCAATCCTGATAGATACCCCAAGCCACACCCAGCACCTTGCTGCGTGGCAACCCGCTGGCAATGCGGTAGGTGGCGCGATAACCGGTGATTCCTTCGCGCACCCCCTGCTCAATGACAACGTATCCGCCGCGGCGGGCAACGCGCTCTACATCCTCAATGATTTTGGCCGGGTTGCCGGTGAAGAAGTGGTTCACATCAAACCAGCCGTAGCGATCGCTGTACAGGTAGTGTGTATCAGGATGATCCGCAACCACGAACTCGCGTTCGTCACATTCCAACAGTTCACTATCCGGCTGAATAGGAAAAGGGATCGTCAACCGTTCACGCAAAAAGAAAATGGCGGCGCTGACCGTTGTAGCCAGAGTAATTAAGAGAATGGCCAGATAGCCTAATGTCAGGCGTTCGGCGGTCCATTCAAAACGTGGTTTCACTGATGCTTTACGCATGACAGTAGGCACTCCGGTCTGTATACGTTCAGAAAGCGCAGGCTCTATACAATCCAGTTCATTTCACAAATTGACTATCCGGCGAAAAGAAATACAGATTATCATATAACAATGTATCGCCACTTCAAAGACAGATGCTCGACAATTCCACACTGAACACCATACGAATCTGAACACCATACGAAACAGTGAGAATTGGGCAGTGAGAATTGGGCAGTGAAACTCGGGTAGTGCATGGGCACCATCCGTGGTAGACTTATCGCGTCCAGGTCAACGTGACAATGTACCAGCGGAGGTTACAGATGACCATCACCCAGGACGTTACTTACTGCACGCCAGAGGAGTATCTTGCACGCGAACGCATGGCCGAAGCCAAGAGCGAGTATCGCGACGGCGAAGCCTATACAATGGCGGGTGCAAGCCGCGCCCACAATTTGATTGCAGGCAATGTTTTCGCGCAACTGCACTCTGCACTACGCAACCGCCCATGTGAAACGTACATGAGTGACATGCGCGTGAAAGTGGCCAAGTCGCGGCTTTACACCTACCCAGATGTGCTTGTCGTCTGCGGTGAACCTCGCTTTGAGGACAGCCAGGGCGACGTTCTGCTCAACCCCACGGTGATCGTGGAAGTGCTGTCGCCCTCTACCGAGGGATACGATCGCGGCGACAAGTTCTTTCACTACCGGCGTCTTGCATCGCTTCAAGAATACGTGCTCATCGCCCAGGATTGTCGTCGCGTCGAACATTATGCCCGTCATGGCGACCAATGGTTGCTCAGCGAATTTGGCGAAGACGAGCAGATGGTCACCTTTCCAAGTATCGAGTGCCAGATCCCATTTTGTGAAATCTACGCCAGAGTCGAATTCCCAGGACGCAGAAACAGCCTAGATTCTATCCTGAAACTCACAGCAGCCCGGCGATGCCACCAATGTAGAGCAGACGTCCGGCTGTTTTCAGGATATAGACTGAGTCCAGGTAGACGCTCTGCACCATGAAAGCAGACTTATGCGTCGCCCCAATATCCTCGTTCTCTACACCGACCAACTGCGTTGGGACGCCCTGGGCGCCAACGGCAATCGTGACGTCAAAACGCCGAACCTGGATCGCCTGGCCACAGAAGGCGTTAATTTTGATCACTGCTTTGTGCAAAGCCCGGTCTGTATGCCCAGCCGGGCCAGCTTCCTCACCGGCCAATACCCGTCCACGCTGCGCATTACACACATGGGCGTGCCCCTGCCCGAAGAGACCATCACCTTGCCCCGGCTGCTTCGCCCCTACGGCTACCAGTCGGCCATCTGGGTAAGTTACACTTTCTGCCCACGCCAACCGGGATCACCGCGCGGGACACCCCGACTATGGCTTCGACCAACTGGAAATTTCCGACGAACCCGGCGTCTACGAAGACGCCTACCGCGCCTGGGTGCGCCGCCAACAGCCCGATCAACTGGACCGGATCAGCGTGGGGCTGCCGCCGGCGACGGCGGTTTGGTATGAAACAATGGGCATTGAAGATCCGGTGAAGCACCCAGCGCGGGAGGACGTTCTGACTTCAACGGGCCGATTGCCTTTGGCGGCGATGAACACCTCACCCACAGCGCGTTCGTGGCGGATCGCACCGTGGAGTTCCTGCGCACCCGGCACCACGAACCGTTCTTGTGTGTGGGCCGGTTTCTACTCGCCCCATGCGCCCTGGGTGACGCCGCAGCGCTTCCTCGATCTGTACGAACCGGCGCAACTGAACGTACCCCGGGTTCCCGCCGGAGTTGATCAACCAGGGAGCGAGTGAACGCTTCCCGGTGGAACGTTTGCAGGCGGCACGCAGGCTACTACGGCATGATCAGCGAAGTGGATCACCACGTCGGCCACATTCTCGACGTCCTCGATGCGCGGGGATTGGCCGACAACACGATTGTGATCTTTACGGCGGATCATGGAGAGTGGTTGGGTGAGCATTGCGCTACGGCAAAGGCTATCCTGCCCACGATCAATGCAGCCGGGTGCCGCTGATTGTGCGCTGGCCGGATCATGTGCCGGCGCAGCACACGGTGTCGCATCTGGTGGAAGCCGTAGACGTGCTGCCCACACTGCTCGACTGCGCCGGCATCCAGATCCCGCCCCACCTGCAAGGACGCTCGCTGTGGCCGCTAATGCAAGGCGCGGATCGTCCTGTGAAGGCGGTTGCGCTCACCGAACATCACGGATGGAAAAGCCTGCGTTCCGAACGTTTTCGCTACGTCGTCCAGAGCAATGGACAGGAACACCTTTACGATCTCGCAGCCGAGTGGGGCGACTACCGCGACCTGGCCGAACGCGACGATTTCAACGCCGCCAAAGCCGATGCGCCATCACCTGCTGCAACGGCTGCTGGAAATGGAAAGGCCGTTGCCACGCATCTGGCCTTATTAGAGGGATTGGGGATTGGGGATTGGTGATTAGGGGGTGTAACAGGTGAGGTGTTGGGTTAACGTTCGTCCTCCGTCTTCCGTCCTCCGTCTCTCACCCGCACAAACAGATCGGGACGATCCAGATTGATCAGGTCGATGTCGCGGGTGAGCAGATCGCGGAAGATGGCTTCGGTGTTCTGATCGGGGTAGGCCATCACCCGAATGTGGCGCCGGCGGCAGGCGGCGATGAGGTCGTCGGTGAGATGCTGGGGGCTAACCTCGACGATGCGGGCGCCGAATTCTTCATGCGCCATTTCCACATCGGCGGGCGTCTGCACATTGACCTTCAATGCCAGTTCGGGCGCCATCTGGTGACAGAGCCACATCCAGCCTTTGCTGCCCGACCAGAGGAAGCAGTCGTCGGCCATGCCCTTGGCGCGGATCAGTTCGATCAGGTGATGGGGATGGGCGAACTTGACGTCGAAGAAGACCTTGGTGCGTCCACGCGCCCAATCGAGGAAATCTTCCAGCCGCGGCACCCGTTCACCGGCAAAACGGGGATCGAACCAACTGCCGGCGTCCAGTTGATCGATTTCGCTGGAATCGAGACTGAGCAGGTGCCCCGATCCGTTCGTTGTTCGGTCCACCGTATGATCGTGCATGATGTAAAAGACATGATCGCGTGAGGTCCACACATCCACTTCGATGTAGTCTACCCCCAGGTCTAACGACGCCTGCGCCGCCGCCATTGTGTTCTCCGGCGCAAGGCCATTTGCCCCACGATGCGAAACCACTTCGATTTTCAATGCCGCTCTCCCATTCTCATTTAGACTCTGACTTGAAAATAGCAGGGTCCCCAGTCTGCATCAAGCAGGGATAGCCGTCTGGGGAAGAATCGAGACTTGGTAGCCGAGTTGTTCAATGCGACGTACGGAACGTTTGAGAATGGTGTCCTTGTTAAGTTCATCAAGGTAGGTCGCACCCAAATCACGGTAGGGTTCTCGCTTGGTCAACATGTGATAAATCGCAATGAGCATGTGACGAGCTACGGCAAAGATGGCACGTTTTGCACCACGACGTGCGGCAAGACGGTAGTAGAATGAAGCGAGATAGCTCTTCTTGATTTTGACTGCTGCCCAAGCAGCCTGCACAAGTGTGGTGCGCAGCCAACGATTGCCATGTCCAGTGGCACCCGAACGGCGTTTGCCGGCGCTCTCATTGTTGCCTGGTGCAACTTTTGCCCAACTAACCAGATGGGCTGAGGATGGAAAGCGAGTCATGTCTACCCCGATCTCGGCCAGAAGCAGTTCTGCCGTACGCCGGTTGATGCCTGGGTGGGTATCGACCAGAGCCACGGCATCCTCCCAGTTTAGGGCAACTCCGGCAAGTGCAGATGCATCAGAAGCGTTGCTCCCAGATGCATCTGCAGGCGTATCTGACGGAGTCCCAGATGGTGGTTGCGATGGTGGTTGCGATGGTGGTTGCGATGGTGGTTGTGGCGGAATCGGTGCCATGTGCTGGATGATCTGATTGTCATACTGGGCAATCTGCTCGTCCAGAAAGTCAATCTGCGCCAGATGTTGGGCCAGCATGAAGCGGTGGTGCTCGCGTACAACCCCATTCAGTGCACGCTCTAGTTCGCTCCTTTTGTTGCGTAGTCGCCCTTTGGCCAGGTTAGCCAGGGTCTGTGGTTCAGTACGGCCCGCAAGAATAGCATCGAGCATGGAACGGGCGGATACACCTGTGATGTCTGTTGCCACTGCACTCAATTTGATGTTGCTCCACTCGCACACCTTCTGCAGCCGGTTAACCACGGTTGCCCGATCCTGCACCAGATTCGTGCGTTGGCGGGTCAGATCACGTAGGTCTCGTTGGGCTTGCGGGGGAATGAAACTCCCACGCAATAATCCATGCCGTAAGAGATCTGCAATCCATTCGGCATCTTTTACATCGGTCTTGCGCCCTGGCACATTCTTGATGTGCTTGGCATTCACGACCAACAACTCAAAGCTGCCTTCCAGAATGTTGTAGATGGGTTTCCAGAATTCACCTGTGCTCTCCATCGCAACGTGCGTCACCCCTCGGACTGACAACCAGTCTGAGAGCGCCAGCAGGTCAGCCGTCATCGTCTCAAATGTCCGGATCTCGATCTGCTTCTCGCCTTTCAAACCCGGCGTCATGCTACACGCCACTACTGTCTTCTTGTGCACATCGAGACCTGCACAATGACTATACGTTACATCCATGCTCAGCCTCCTCTGTTATCTATCATTGCGCTGGCTGGCAGGACATCCTTTCGTTCTGATTCTGACTTACGTGCTTCTCGCTCTTCGGCGAGTACCACAATTGACTGTGCCAGGAGATGTCCAGGTCCTACTAACCTTCAGGCTCTCAGCACCATCTGTTCTTCGACCTTGGCGCCAACCATTGACGCCAATATAGCATAATTTTCATTCCCGATTGTGCCCCACCGGGCATGAACACTATCCTGAAATTACAGTGCGCAGCCACGCGTCTGCTCTACGTTGGCATGATTCGTCGGGCTGCTGTGAATTTCAGGATAGAATCTTGTTGCCAACCCGATGAAATTCAGGTTTATTCTACCGCAGATGAGCAGATAGCCCGCTGCCACAGATGATGATAGAATAACCAGCGCGCATCCGCCCACCGGCATTGCAACATGTTGGCGGCGGACGCACCCCACTTGCAGCAACTTACACCACCAGACGGAGGGAAAGCTCATGACGATTGCACCGCAGGTCCGCATGGAGACGGACGCGTTGCTCACAGCGCTTGAGGGTGTCACCACGATCCCGATTGTGCCCTACCGCAACGGCCAGATCGACTTTGACGGCCACCGCAAGAACATCCGTTACTTGATGAACAACAACAATCTCGACGGGGGTCGCCCGCGTGTCATTTCCATTGCCGGCACCAGCCCCATCCACCACATGACGGTGGAGGAACAGGTGCAGTTGGTGGATGTGACGACACAGACGATGGGCGCCGACGGCGTCTACGTGGCCGGCGTTGTGCCCAATCCCCTGGCCGATGCGCGCCGGTTGGTGGAAAAGCTCTCGGCCCTACAACGCCCACCCGATGCCTATCTGATCATGCCTTTAAGCGGCATTTACGATCCGGAAGGGCTTTATCGCACCTTCCGCGAGTTCGGCGACGAAATGGCCGACGTCCACGGTGCGCGTTTCATCTACTACTTTAAGCAATCGCGCGATTTGGATGCCGTGGCGCGGCTTTTTGCCGATTGCGAGGCATTCATCGGCGTGAAGGTGGGCACCGGCGAAGAGGACGTGCACCCGTTGGTGCGCGAAGTGGGCGACAACGGCCTGATCATCTGGGGCATCGGCGACCGCAGCACCCGCGCCGCCGAACTGGGCGCCAAAGGACACACGTCGGGTATCGCCGTGGTGGCGGCGCGCATTTCCGACGAGATCAACAACGCTCAACGCCGCGGCGACTACCGCAAGTCGGCCCAATTGCAGGCCCGCGCCGACGCCCTGGAGACCATCCGCTTTCGCAATGGGCGCATTTACAACTATTCAGCGGTGGTGGAAGCCATGATCCTGAGCGGCTTCGAAGACATCGACGGCGGCGAAGGCGCACCCTTCAACCCACGTGTCCCCGACGACGTGGCCGCCGAAGTGGAAGAGGCCATCAAGCCGCTAATCGAGTACCACTAAAATTCGGCGCCCTGGCCCGCCTCACAGGAGGGGATTGTGACCGACGAATGGATCCTCGATAACCCAACCCTGCGCGCCTTCATCGGCGCGGTGAACGCGATCCGCAGCCGTGAGGACGATGCACGAGCAGCCATTGCGGCGATTCGTCCTCACTTTGCCCAACTGCTCAACACGCCTGGCTGGCTGCCGTCGGCATACCAGGAACCGTCCGCCGAGAGCGGCATGGGCAGCGGCATCGGCATGTGGCTGCTTTACCGGGCGGGGGATGGCAGCCTGGCCTTCTCGGCGCTGGTGGTGCCGCCGGGCGCGCAGACGCCTGTCCACGATCACCTGGCCTGGGGGCTGGTCGGCCTCTACCGCGGCGAGCAAGAAGAAGATGTCTTCGTGCGCCGCGACGACGGCGTAGACGATCACCATGCGGATCTGGTCCTTAGCCAGCGCAACGTGCTCAAGCCCGGTGATTTCTACGAACTGCTGCCCGAAAACGACATCCACTGTGTGCGCACCATCTCGCCGGTGACATCCGTTTCGCTGCACTTGCTCAACAACGACAACGGCTGCATCTGGCGTCACCGCTTCGACCCGGCGCAGGGCAGTGTGCAGCCATTTCGTTCAGGCTGGCTCAATGTGCCGTGCAGCGAGGAAGAAGATCCGGAATAGAACGCGGAGGGGGCGGATAGAGCGGATCTGTGCAGATGATGCCAACTCAAATCCGCTTGAATCCGCCAAATCCGCCCCCTCCGCGTTCTATTCCGCCCACCGCTGAAGCCCTATGGCGCCATCCTCGCCCAAGTTGACATTCAGGCGAAAGTGGCTATACTTACGACTCAGTTGCGGGCGTAGTTCAGTGGCAGAACGTTAGCTTCCCAAGCTAAATGTCGCGAGTTCGAATCTCGCCGCCCGCTCCTAGCCGCACGAAAGCGTGGCAGAGCCTTAGTAATTAGATGCAATTCGGTTATTAAGGTGCTGTCGAAAAACGGTCCTGCTTCTCTGCCAAGAGATATGCGTAGGGCCGTTTTCGTTTTTATTGCGTGTCTGTTACTCTGGTTTAGGCGTGAAGAAGATGTCTTTTTCCTGAGCCAGCCGCCGCAATTCTTCTTCACCGATGCGAACGAGCCAACGGATTCCAATTAAAAGATTCCAATTTAAAAACAGGAGACAGAGATGCCGAGATCGTTTGTGAGTTTCTGGCAAAGGCTGTGGATCTTGCTGGCCCTGGTGGTGATGGTCGGTTGTGCAGCGCCGATCCCCCAACAGAGCGACGGCACAGCGGAGAAGATCACGATCAAGCTGGCCGAAAATCCGTGGTCGGCCTCGCAGGTGAATGTGGCAGTGGCCAAACAGTTGCTGGAGGAAGAGCTTGGCTACACCGTCGAGATTGTCACCATCGACGAGAACGCGCAGTGGGCGGCAATTGCCAACGGCGACATCAGCGCCAGCCTCGAAGTCTGGCCTTCGGGTCATGCGGAGAATATGGCGCAGTTCATTGACGATCAACAGGTGGTGGAAAATGCCGGCGAGTTGGGGCCGCTAGGCGAGATCGGCTGGTTCATCCCCGCGTACATGATTGAGCAGCACCCGGCGCTGGCCACGTGGGAAGGCTTTGCCGATCCTGAATTGGCAGGGCTTTTCAAGAGCGCCGAGACCGGTGACCTGGGCCAGTTCCTGGCCGGTGACCCCAGTTGGGTGCAATACGACGAGCAGATCATTGCCAATCTTGGCCTGCCGCTGCAAGTGGTCTACGCCGGGTCAGAAGAAGCCATCCTTGCCGCGCTGGATTCGGCCTACAGCCGGGAAGCGCCCATCCTCTTCTATTTCTACTCGCCCCACTCGGTCTTCAACCGCTACCAGTTAACGCGTGTGAAACTGCCTGACTATTCTGACGAATGCTACGCCAAGGCCGACGAAAACGGTGTCGACTGCGACTATCCCACGGATCGGCTCTTCAAGATCGTGTGGGGTGGCCTGGCCGAGGCCGCACCGGATGCATACGCCTTCCTTAAGGCCATGAACTACAGCACGCAGGATCAGATCAGCATGGTCGCCGCTGTGGATGTGGAGGGCCAAAGCCCCGCCGAAGCCGCCGCTGCCTGGATCGAAGCCAACGAGGCGATCTGGAGCCAGTGGCTGCCGTAAGCAGATGAGGGAGTGAGTGGGTGACAAGGTGATTATCTTGTCACCCACTCACTCCCTCATCTGCGCGGCGGTTTCCTGGTTTCGGCGATGGCCTGGGTGATCCGGTCCAGGATCACGGCCAGGAGCACAATCGCCAGCCCCGCTTCGAGTCCCCGCCCGGTCTGGTTGCGCGAGAGGCCCATCACCGCTTCCAGCCCCAGCCCGGCGCCCCCCACCAACCCCCCAATGATCACCATAGCCAGCACCATCATCACCGTTTGGTTGATGCCCATCATGATCGACGGCAGCGCCAGCGGCAACTGCACCCGCCATAGGATCTGCCGCGGCGTCGAGCCGAAGGCATGGGCCGCTTCCATCACTGCCGGCGAGATCTGCCGGATCCCCAGTGTGGTGAGGCGGATCGCCGGCGGCAAGGCGTAGAGGACCGAGGCGATGATGCCGGGCACACGTCCCACGTTAAAGAGCATGATCACCGGCACCAGGAAGACAAACGACGGGATGGTCTGCAACACATCGAGCAGCGGACGCAGCAGCAGATCCACGGTGTTGTTGCGGGCGGCCCAAATGCCCAACGGCAGTGCAATCGCCACCGCAATCGCCGCCGCCACCACCACCTGGCTGAGCGTGTCCATGCTCAGGCTCCACATGCCCAACAGGCCAATGCCGAAAAGCCCAAGCACACTCAGGATCGCCAATCGCCAGCCCGACACCCCATAGGCGATCCCGGCGACGATCAGCATGAAGACGGGCCAGGGGATGATCTCTTGAAAGAGACGACGCAGGGGCAAAATGGCATAGAGGGTGATGAAATCGCTGAACGGGCCAGTGCCAAGCGGCAAATCGCCAATCTGGTAGAGGTTGTCGCGCATCCAGCGCACGGCGGCGTCGACGCCATCGCTCAGGTTGATCTGCCACACGGTGGGGAAGCTGCGCCACCCCATAAATTCGCTGATTCCCCACAGCAGCGCCAACAAGAGTAGAGCGCCCAGCCAGTAGGCATGGCGGACCAGGAAGGCGCGCGCCCCTTTGCCCAGGCGATCCCCCAGGGCGCGGGCCAGGCGGATTGAGAGGTGATGAGCAGCTTTGCCAATCGTTTGCAGGGCCGCTTCAATGCGCTGCGCCCAGCCGTAGCGCATCCACGCCGAGGGCAGCAGCACAAAGTGGGCAGGATGGCGGCGTCCTGGATCGCGCACCAGCGACGCGCTGACCCGATCCAACAGGATCGCCAGGGCGACGATGGCCAGCCCAGCTTCCACGCCGCGCCCCACCTGCTGACGCTGAAGCGACAACAAGACCTCGCGCCCCAATCCCCCTGCGCCGATCAACGCGGCGATAACCACAATGCCCAGCGCCATCATAATCGTCTGGTTGACCCCGGCCAGGATCGACGGCAACGCCAGCGGCAACTGCACCCGCCACAGGATCTGCCGCGGCGTCGATCCAAAACTCTCCGCGGCTTCGAGGATCGAGGACGGCACCTGGCGCAACCCCAACGCGGTGAGGCGGATGGCCGGCGGCAGGGCATAGATCACGGTGGCAATGACCGCAGGCACGCGCGCCACGCCGAAAAACAAGATCACCGGGATCAGGTAGACGAAGGCGGGCATGGTCTGCATGGTGTCGAGCAGCGGACGCAGCACTGCTTCGACATACCGGTTGCGGGCAGCCCAGATCCCCAGCGGGATGCCGAGGGTGAGCGCGATCCCCACCGAGACGCCCATCAGCGCCAGGGTCTGCATACTTTCTACCCAGAGGCCGACCATGCCCATGTAGAGCAGCGCCGCCGACACCACCAGCGCTGTGCGTACCCCGCCGCGACGCTGAGCGATCAGGAAGGCGGCGGCAACCACAACGAACCACGGCAGCCCCAACAGGACGCTCTCGAAGGTGCGCAGGCTACTGTTGATGATGCTGCTCAACGGATTGAAAAAGTAGGCAAAGAGGAAATGGTTGCCGCGGTTGCGGATCACCCAACTTTGAAATTCATCGACGGGGTCGCGCAGCCCCAAATTCCAAGCCGCGGGGAAGTCATTCACGCCGCCGAAGAGAGGGGCGAGGAGGAGGGCGCTAATCACGGCGCTCCCAAAGAGGAGGGGATAGAGGATGCGCGGGTTGCGCCAGCGCGGACGCAGCAACGCGGTGGATGGGGAGATCGACGCCACTACTCACCTCCTAGCGCCAGCAGCACAGATCGCCAATCCACCTGACCGACACCACGGCCATCATCGTCCACCACCCGCAACGGCTCGTTTTGGGCCAGCAGCAACGGAATGGCGGCGTCTACTTTGCTGGTGGCGGCGATGGTCCCTGTGCAGTCGGCGGATAGCGGCCCCATAATCGAGGCCACATCGAGCACTTTGCTGCGCGGGGCATCGCGGGTAAAGGAGCGCACGTAGTCGTTCACCGGGTGGGCCACCACCTCTTTGGGCGCGCCCACCTGCACGATTTCGCCATCCTTCATGATTGCAATGTGATCGCCCAGTTTGAGCGCTTCTAAAAAATCGTGGGTGATGAAGATCATCGTCTTCTGCATGACGCTTTGCAATTTGAGCAGTTCGTCTTGCATCTCGCGGCGGATCAGTGGATCGAGGGCGCTAAACGGTTCATCGAAGAGCAAAATATCGGGATCGACAGCCAGCGCCCGCGCCAATCCCACGCGCTGCTGCATACCGCCGCTCAATTCCTGAGGATAGTAGCCTTCCCAGCCGGAGAGGCCAACCAGCGCCAGCATTTCCTCGGCCTTTTGATATTGCTGTTGGCGGGGAACACCCTGGATCGCCAGCCCATAGGCCACGTTGTCGAGAACGCGCAGATGGGGAAAGAGGCCAAAATGTTGGAAGACCATACTAATGCGGTGACGGCGCACCTTGCGCAGCGCTTTTTCGTCCATGCGCATGAGATCGGCCCCGTCGATGAGGATCTGGCCGTGGCTGGGTTCAATCAACCGCGAGAGACAGCGCACCAACGTCGACTTTCCACTGCCCGACAGCCCCATCACCACAAAAATTTCGCCCTGGCGTACATCAAACGAGACGTCGCGCACGGCGATCACGTGGCCGCTGCCATTCAGGATCTCGGCTTTGGATGCACCGCGCTCGGCCTGCGCCTGTGCCTGCGCCGGATGTGGGCCAAAGATCTTCCACAGACGGCGGCAGGAAACGGCAACCGGGAGTGATGACTTCATGGGGATTCCTTTCCAAACCGTAGTGCGTGGTGGGTGTACCGGCTTACAGGGCGACGTTGGACTGGATCATCGACGCGCAATGTGCGCCGATCATTGTCACAGTGATGGCCGGGTTGACGGTGGTCCGCGTGGGGAAGATCGAGGTGTCAGCGATGCGCAGCCCATCCACGGCGCGCACCCGCAACTGCGGATCGACCACCGCGCCCAGTTTGCACGTCCCCGCGGGGTGATAGACGGTGTTGGCCGTGCACTGCACAGACTCGCTGAGATCGGCGGCGTCCTGTAATCTCTTACTCCTCAGCAATTAGGGTAATGTGACTTTGTCGAAATAGTCAAAAAGGGAGTTTTGAGAAGTCCTGGCATAACGCGTAGGCAAGAGATCTTGGCGGGTACAGGCGCAACGGTTCAGTCATTATGAAAACGGCCCTGGGTTTCCAGACAAGGAAACTCAGGGCCGTTTTTTGTTGGGGCTTACCTGTTCAGGCGATTACGCGGCACCCATGCACAGATGGACGCGCTTATCATCCGCCATCTGAAATCAACCCGACACCAGTTCGAGTTTGAGAATTTCTGAACTCAGCTCGCCCAGCGCCAAGGTGACGCCCTCACTGTGCAGCGATTCGGCGCTGCGCACACTCACCTGTCCACTGTCGACGTGGCGCACGGCATAGGACGCGCCGGCGCGCAGGCCACGCAGCCGGAGCGTGCGTTCCGCTGCGCCGCCCAGAGCACGGTAGACCATCACAGCGCTGCGTTGCTGATCGAGGCTGACGGCCTGAATGGCGTCCCAGTCGCGGCCAAAATGGTCGACGTTGCGGCTGGGCGGCAGCAGGTGGATGATCTTGGCCTGGCGCACCAGGGTGCGCAGTTCTTTGTACTGGGCGATGGCGGCTTTGGTGTCGGCCATCTGTGTCTCATTCCAGTTGCCCACGCGGTGCATGAGGATCAGCGGGCCGCCGAAAATCGAGCTGCGCAGCGTGTACGGCGTGGGATCGTCCTGCATGTAGCGCACGCTGTAGCGCGGCGAAAACGCAAAAGATGCGCCGTAGACGCCCTGGCGGGTGGCATAGGCGGCGATGTTGTCCACCGTGATCGAGGTGTGGCAGAGGCGCGCCATGCGATAGGTCATCATACAGCCGCCGTCTTCGCAGTTTTCCCACACCAGGTTGGGGTGGGCGCGGCGCACGGCCATAATCACCTGATCCAGCCCTTGTGTGGAACAGGCGTAGTTGCTGTTGCCCGGGGCATGGCTGTGATCAGCGCGTGTACAGCGCTTCACCACATCTTCACCGTCTTGGATGATGTAGTCGATGCCGTTTTCGTCGATGAGGCGGTTGAGTGAATCGATCAACCACTCGCGACAGGGGGTATTGCCGAGACAGATGGCGCCTGCGCCGAAATAGTCATCGCCGGTGTAGACAAGCCATTCGGGATGTTCCTGGGCAGCGGGGGCGTCGGCGGCCATCTGGGCAATCGCCACATGGACGCCGAACTTCATGCCCAATTCGTGGGCGCGATCAGAGAGCGGGCGTAATCCGCGCGGGAACTTTGCCGGGTTGGGTCGCCAATCGCCGATGGTGCGCGCCCAGCCCAGATCAAGGATGGCCACTTCGATGCCCAGCTCGGCACAGCGTTCGAGGATGGCCATCTGCTGCGCTTCGTTGATCTCCTGTCCATAGCCCCAGGAATTGTACTGCACCCAGGGGTAGCGCTCATCGGGCATGGGTGGGTGGACGTTGGCTTCGGCGAAACGCTGGGTGACAAAGCCGGCTTCGTCCCAGTCGCCGTGGAAGCAGCCGATGAAGAAAGCCGGCACCTCGAACACTTCCCCCGGCTTGAGGGGATGGCGCAGATCGTCGATACGGCTCTCGGCGACGGCGCTTTGCGCCGTTGCCCAGGCATACAAACGGCTTTTGCCGTTGAATTCAATGCCGACCACCACACCGGCGCCGACGCCCGGCGCTTCGTCTGAAGGATCGGGCCGCCCTTCACGCAGCGAAAACCATGCGCAACTGGTGGGCGACCAATAATGCGACGGGAAGGATCCCATACGCAGTTCGTAGGGGGTGAGGTTGCCCACCAGCGGGATCTGCCGGTGACGGAAGAAATCTTTGTTGTAGGGCCAGCTAAATTGTTCGACGTGGAAGAGCGTAACCGGGTGGCCACCTGCAATCGACAGGTGCAGGATGGCGGCGGCATCAATGACCGGGTCTTCGCCGCCGCCGATGCGCTCGATCACGGCCCAGGTGCGGGCAAAGGCATGGCCGGCAAAGAGTTCAAAGTGACGGGTTAAACGCAGGCGGCCACTGCTGTCTTCCACGGTGACCGAAAGCTGGGGAACGGGCTGTGTGCTGCTTTGGGCATCGACCAGCGTTGTCCAGGCCAGGGGACGATGGTCCGCGCTGATGGGGCTAATGGGGGTGAGCTGTGTTTGTCCTCCCGGCGCGGCGGGGTGGACGATCTGCCACCACAGTTGATCGTCGCGCCATTCGACACGACAAACGAAGCCTTCAAGTTCAAGACTCCAAGCAGTAATCATGCAATCTCTCCATTGATCTTGGCGAATGTCAACCTATTGTGTGCACATGGGTGTGCAGGGGAATTATGCCACAGAGGTGCATGGTGCAATCCACCGCACCCATGCTAAAATAGCCCCATGACAAACCCAACCAGCGATCTGGTCCCCTTGCCAGAGGACCGTACCGACATCTTCAAAATCACCCGTTACGGCGAGTCGCGCGTCGGCTGTGTGGACATGGACGGCGGCATCTACACCATCGTGCGCCATCGACTGGCGCAGCGGATTGGACGCGCCCAGCCCCACGGCGAAGGCTACCGCATCTACCGCAACACCCGCCACGACGAGAAAGAGGTGGGCAATGTCGACGGCCACGGCGGCGTTTTCAGCTACGGTCTCTTTGAAGGCGGCGAGTTGGGCTGGCTCGATCCTGACGGCGTGGTGGTGCAGGGCGGGCTGATCCTGGGCGAAGAGGAAGTCGGTCGCGTCGACGGGCCGATGGACAGGGTCGCCGCCGCCGCGCTGCTGCTGATCTTCCTCCCCGAAGACGCTGAAGTGAATCGCAAGATGACACAACGAGAGTAGAAATATGCCCCTGCTCGAAACCGAACGCATGACCTTCCACTACCGCACCCACGGCGCTGAGGACGGGCTGCCCATGTTGCTGCTCCACGGCAGCTTTGGCACAGGCCGCTGGTGGGAACCCTTTTTCGCCATCCTGCCCGAAGACATTTTCGCCATCGCCCCCGATCTGCGCGGCTGCGGCGGCAGTAGCCACAGCGAGCGCGGCTACACCATCGAGGAACAGGCCGCCGATGTGGCCGCTTTCGCCGACGCGCTAGGATTGAACGATTTCGATCTAGTCGGCCATTCCAGCGGCGGCGCCATCGCCGTGGAGTATGCCCTTAACCACATGGACCGCCTGCACAGCCTCGTCCTCGTAGACACGGCGCCGGTGGAGGGTGTCTTCACGCCGGTGGAAGGGCTGCGCCTGCTCGATTCCATGCGCGAAGATCATGAGCTGCTGGCCCGCGCCCTGGCCACGTTGATGCCCACGGCGCCGCCGTCCACGATGACGCAGGCGCAGTTCGACGCTTTCTTCGCCCAACTCGTCGAAGACGCGTCACAGATGGCGCCGGCGGCCTTCAGCGGCGTCGCCCAGGCATTGGATCGCTGGAACCGCTTCGAGGAAGCACGTCGCCTCTCGCTGCCCACGCTCCTGATCTGGGGCAACCAGGATAGCATCGTCGACCGCGACGCCACCACCCGCACACTAATCGCCATTCCCGGCGCCGGCAACCTCGAAGTCCTGCGCGGTGTGGGCCACAGCCCCATGATCGAATCACCCGTCGTCCTCGCTGAACGCATCATCGACTTTGTGGCGGAGGAGTTTGAGGCGTTTGAGGAAGCGCGGAGGATTGAATGAGTAAGGAGTAATGAGTAAGGGTGAAGCTCGACTCGTCAACGATCCTTGTTGGCGGGTCAAACTCTCCCCCTACTCATTACTCCTTACTCATTTCTAGAAAGCCACCCATGACCAATCACCCGTTCATCCGCTCCATCCTGCTCATCCCCGCCCTCCTCCGCCTGCTGATCCGCAGCCTGACCAGCCGAATTGGGTTGGTGCTGCTCAATTTGTTTGGGATCGTGCTGGCGGTGGCGTTGTTGAGCAGCGCTGCCTTCTTTGCGCAGGCGGTTGATCGGGCGATTTTGCAACAGGAGTTGGAGGCGCTCACCAGCCAGACAGGACGCGACGCCTTTTCGCTGCGCGTCTACGTCTTCCCCTCGGCGCGCAGACCGCTTTCGACGGCCAATGCCGAGGAAGTGGCGGGCAACCTGGCCGGCACACTTTCCGGGGAGATTGGGCTGCCGCCGGCGCGCCAGAGCATTCAGGTGGAAAGCGGCAATTTGATGCTCTTGCCACCCGCCGGGGAAAGCCGCTACGCCGATCCCAACGGGCTGCTCAACACCGTCAACGCCGTCTACATCGAAGGCGTGGCCGATCACCTGACGGTTGCAGCGGGCGCGCCCTTTGTGGCCGATGCAGCGTCGGCCGACGCAACGTCGGCGGGCGATGTGATGGACGTGTGGATGCACGAAACGCTCGCCGCCCAGATGGGGCTTGACCCCGGCGAGAACTTCCGCGTCGGCTTTACGGTGAGCCAACCGTTCGCCTTGGTGCGTATCGCCGGTTTCTGGCGCGCCGCTGATCCCGAAAGTTCCTTTTGGTTCAAAGACCCCGACAGCAGCCTCAAGTCGGCGCTGCTGGTCAACCGCGCCGACTATGTCCGCTTTATCGAGCCGGTGCTGCCGGCCAAGGCGCGGGCGATCTCGTGGTACATCACCCTCGACGATACGCCGCTCAACCCCAGCCGCGCCGTCGACTACGTCTCCGGCTTTGACCGCGCCATGTCGATCATAGGCCGCTACCTGCCCGACGCCCGCCTCGACATTTCGCCGCTTGGCCCGTTGCAAGACTTTGTGGGCCGCCAGTCGGTGTTGACGACGATGCTGCTGGCCTTCAACCTGCCCGCGCTCATCTTCCTCGTCTACTTTCTGATCCTGCTGTCGGGGATCATTGCCGGGCGGCAGCAGCGCGAGATCGCCGTCCTGCGCAGCCGGGGCATGAGCAAATCGACACTTTTCGGCCTCACCCTGCTCGAACAAGCGCTGCTCTTCCTCGTCGCCGCGCCGCTGGGCATCGCCGCGGGGATGGGATTGGCGCGGGGGATGGGCAACACCGCCAGTTTCCTCACCTTCGCCGAGCGCCCGCCGCTGCCCGTTTCGCTGCAAGGGCTGGATTGGCGGCTGGTGGCGCTGGGCCTGTTCGTGGCGCTGGCGGCGCGGCTTGTGCCAGTGCTCAACATGGCGCGTGCAACGGTGATCGAGCAAGAGCGCGCCCATTCCCGCCAGAGTCGCCGCCCATTCTGGCAGCGCATCTACCTCGATTTTATCCTGCTGGCGCCCACGGTCTATGTCTACCGCCAACTGCTCTTGCGCGGCAGTTTTGTGGACCCCAACGTGGGCGGACCCGAAGGCTTGTTTCAGGATCCGTTGCTCGTCCTGGCGCCGGCGCTCTTTGTGGTGACGGCGGCGCTGCTGGTGATGCGCTGCTTCCCGCTGCTGATGACCCTCCTCGATTGGCTGGCGGGGCGCATGCCCTGGCTCACCCCTCATTTGGTGCTGCGCCAACTAGGACGGCACAGCGCCGCCTACAGCACGCCGCTGCTGCTGGTAATTGTCCTTTTGGCGATGGGCATCTACACCGTTTCCATGGCGTCGAGCCTGGATCGCTGGCTGGTGGATCGCATCTACTACAGCGTGGGCACAGACATGCGCTTTTTGCCCTACCTGCCCAGCGAGACGAACCCCGTCCCTGTGGTGACGCAACGAGGAACGTTCAACGATCTGCCCGGTGTGGCGGCAACGGCGCGGGTAGGCGACTATGGCCTGCGCCTGGACACCAGCCAGGGGCGCTACACGGGCCGTTTCCTGGCTGTGGATCGGCTGGATCTGCCTGGGGCGCTCTGGTTCCGCAGCGACTTTGCCCGTGAATCGCTGGGCGGCTTGATGAACCGGCTGGCCGGCGGCCCCGAAAATGTGCTGGTTTCGCAGCGCTTCCTCGAAGAGAATGCCCTCAACGTGGGCGATCCCCTGCCCCTCACCGTCATATTGGACGACGGCTTCCGTCTCAACAGCAGTTTCACCATCGCAGGGACGTACCGCTACTTCCCCACCGTCTACACCGAAGACGTGGTGATCATCGGCAATTTAGAGACGCTCTTCTTGATCGCGGGCAGCGAATTCCCGCACCACACCTGGCTACGTCTTCAGCCTGGGGCGGCCCCCGACGCGGTGATCGACGCCATCGAAGCGCGTGGACTCGCCGCCGGGCGGCTGCGCAACGCCGTCGGCGAAGTGGCGGTGGAACAGGCCAAACTGGAGCGGGTGGGCATTTTCGGCACACTGTCGGTGGGCTTTGTGGCGGCGGCGGTGATGGCGACGTTGGCGCTGTTGGTGCAGGGGTTTGCCTCGTTAAGCGAGCGGGGTTACCAGTTTGGCGTGTTGCGGGCAATTGGGCTGCTGCGCGGGCAGATCCTTGCGCAGGTGGGGCTGGAATACAGCCTGATCACCGCCTACGGTGCGCTGGGCGGCACGGTGGTGGGCGCAATGGCGGCGGCGCTCTTCTCGCCCTTCTTCCGCATCACCGGCGACATCGCCGCGCCGCTGCCCCCGCTGATCCCCTACATTGATTGGGTGCAGATCGCGTGGATGGCCACGATCTTCACCGTGGGCATGGTGTTGGTCGAGATCATTGTGATCCTGCGCAGTTTTCGCCAACGTGTCTTCACCACGCTGCGGCTGGGCAATCCTGGGTGATAGAACGCGGTGATAGAACGCGGTGATAGAACGCGGATTGAGCGGATTGGGCAGATTGGGGCGGATCAAATCAGACAAATCCGCTTGATCCACTCCGTACACGTTTTATTTTAGATTTGCAGTTGTCCGCATAGGCAAGCCGATGCTACAATACACACAGATTCACTGCTTCATGTGTATAAGGAGGCATCCATGCGCACCAATGTTGTGCTAGACGACGAATTGATCGCCGAAGCGATGCGACAGACCGGGATCACCACCAAGAAAGGTGTGATTGAGGAAGCATTGCGTACTCTGGTTCGCCTGAAAGCACAGGAATCGGTGCGGGCGTTGCGTGGTCAACTCAATTGGGAAGGCGATCTAGACGCCATGCGCGAGTCGCGCGTCGATTACACACCGGAGCAGGATCGTGTGGATCGTTGATTCTTCAGTCTGGATTGACTACTTTAACGGTATGCAGACGCCTGTCACGGATCGACTCGATCTGGCGTTGGGTCGGCAGGAGTTGGGCATTGGCGACATCATTCTGTGCGAAGTGTTACAGGGCTTCCGCCAAGACAACGACTTTGAGCGAGCGCGGCGTGCGCTGCTCAACTTCCCAATTTTCACGCTTGGCGGCACTGATCTTGCTATCCAAAGCGCCAGAAACTACCGTATCCTGCGCCGAAAGGGCGTCACAGTCCGCAAGACGGTTGACTGCCTGATTGCAACGTTTGCGATTGAAAACGGCTATGCCTTGCTCTACCAGGATCGAGATTTCGATCCTTTTGTGATTCATCTGGGGCTACGGGTTCCATAGCCCCTGGCACCACCGCACCGCTCAGTACTGAATTCCCCCGAGACACAACCATGAAAATACCAACAACCCGTTCGATTTTGACATCTGCATTGCTGACCCTGACTTTCCTGCTCAATGGCTGCACAACCCTGTACCCTACCGTCCCCGCCGCGCCGGTGACACCTGCCGTAGTGATGCCGCAGCCGACGATCGCGCCCGATTTGGGCAGCCTGGGCGACGCGCTCTACCCTGAACTGGGCAACGCCGGTTACGATGTACAGCACTATGCGCTCGACCTGTCTGTGGATGTGCCCAGCAACACGATAACGGCGACGGCTGTGATCAGCGCCGTGGCGCAGACCGCGTTGGAGACTTTCCACCTCGACCTGCTCGGCCTGAACGTGGACAGCATCGAGGTGGCTGCGCAGCCTGCCGACTTCAGCCGCGAGGACGGCGAACTGATCATCACCCCGGCGGCGGCACTGGCCGAAGGCGAAACCTTCACCGTCACCGTGGCCTACGGCGGGCAGCCGACACCCCGTTCGCTGCCAATGCTTGGTCACATCGGCTGGCTCCAACGCGGGGAGACCATCGTTGTGGTCAGCCAGCCCTTCGGCGCGTCGACCTGGTTCCCATCCAACGACCACCCACAGGACAAGGCCACCTACGACATCCGCATCACTGTGGACAAACCATTTGTGGCGGCGTCTAACGGGCTGCTTGTTGACGTCATTGAGGCAGACGGCCAACGCACCTACGTTTGGGACGTGATCAACCCCATGGCGACTTACCTGGCTACCGTCGCCATCGACGAGTACATCATCGAAGAAGAGGAAGGCCCCAACGGGCTACCTATCCTCAATTTCATCACCCCCGGTACACGCGACGTAGCCTTGATCGCCCTGGAAAACACGGCGAAGATGATCGAATTTTACAGCGACATGCTCGGCCCCTACCCCTTTGAGAGCTACGGCGCCATCGTGCTGCCGCTGGGCTTCTCACTCGAAACACAGACACGGTCGCTGCTGTCGCAGGGTCACCTGCTGATGCCGGGCGAAGAAGTGGTGGCGCATGAACTCGTCCATCAGTGGTTCGGCAACAGCGTCAGCCTGGAACAATGGCAGGACATCTGGCTTAACGAAGGCTTCGCCACCTACCTCTCCTGGCTGTGGGCCGAACACCGCTTCGGTCCTGAGCGGCTGGAACGCATCGTCAGCGGCAGCATCGAAGCGCCCTTCAACGTCATCCCGCCCGGCACCCCCACCGGCGACGATCTCTTCAATCAGACGGTCTACGTGCGCGGCGCGTTGACGCTGCACGCGCTGCGCTTGCGTCTGGGCGACGAGACCTTCTTCGAGCTACTGCGCCAATACTACGCCACCTTCCGCGATGACAACGTCTCTACACAGGAATTTATTGCCCTGGCCGAAGAGGTCGGCAGCGAAGAATTGGACGCATTCTTTGAAAAATGGTTGTACACAACGGGCATTCCGTCTTTGACGGGAGAGTAGAGATTGGTGATTGGTGATTGGTGATTGGGTGGAGACGGCTAGTTCTGCTGTCGAATACAATTTTGCAGAGTTGGCGATTAGGCGATTTTAGATCTTGTACACGATGCCCAATCTCTTAATCTCTTAATCCCCTAATCGCCAATCTCACCTTGCCGATGGTATAATCTGCGCCACTGTGCCACCGCTCTCCCTGAGCGTAGACAAGAGCGAACGCCCTATGCAGATGAAATTTTCGCGCAATGGCAGCGATCACCATGATGCCGCCGAAGTGCTCACACCGCCCAAGCAGCCAGAAAAGCCCCGCTACAAGCTCACCAGCGACCCTGTCTTTTACATGATGGTCGCCTTTTTCGCCTTTCTGACAACGGCGCTGCCTGCCCTGATCGGGCAGCCCAACTTCATGCCCATTATTCAGGCGGTGGGGTTGACCGTCTTCACCGCCATTCCGCTGCGCAGCGGCGAACGGCGGCATGCTTTCGTGGTCATGTTGCTCTGGCTGGCGGTGCAGGCCGGGGTGATGTACCTGCTGGCGATTGCGCTGCCGGTGCAGACGTCTCGCTCCATCCCCGACGGCTTCGACTACCGCAACGAGTTGGTCACCTGGGCCTATACCGGGGATCTGCTGCCCCGCTCCCTGGCCGCCGCCCCGCTGGGACGCGTCATCGAAGTTGCCGGCGTCGTCGTGGGCAGCCTCGTCAGCGGTGGGCTGATGGGCGGCTGGTTCCTGGTGCGCGGCGTCGATCTCTTCGCCTTCAGCGCCGCCACGTTGACCACCCAGGTGGTCCCTGGCGGCATTGTCATGGGGCTGATGCCCTGGCGACTGCTCACCCTGTGTGGCTACGCCGGCCTCTTCCTGCTGCTGGCCCAGCCTATCTTGACCAACCGCTGGGACATTGCCCACTACGTCAAAGAGCAGCGCAACCTGCTCCTCTGGTCCACCATCCTGCTCATTGCCGGCCTGGCGCTGGAAAGCGTCTTGCCCGGTCTCTGGCAAAGTATGTTAACGCCCGGATAGGGGACTCGGGATCAGGGACTGGGGGCAGAGCAGAGTCTCCCCAATCTCCTAATCGCCTAATCTCGTCGAACAAGAGATTAGGCGATTAGGAGATTTCAGAACGTCCACCCGATCCCCAGTCCCCTATCCCCAGTCCCCAGTCCCCAACATCTCTATGCTCCGCATCAAACGTGTAGAAATTCAAGGCTTCAAGACCTTCGCCAACAAGACGGAATTGCTCTACGATCCCGGCGTGACCGCAATTGTAGGCCCCAACGGCAGCGGCAAGAGCAATGTGGCCGACGCCGTGCGCTGGTGCCTGGGCGAGCAGAGTTTCGGCCTGCTCCGCTCCAAGAAGACGTCCGACGTCATCTTTTCGGGCAGCGACAAAAAGGCGCGCCTGGGCATGGCCACCGTCACCATTACGCTGGACAACAGCGAAGGTGACCTGCCCATCGACTTCGCCGAGGTGGAGATCAGCCGCCGCGCCTACCGTGACGGTGAAAACGAGTACCTGATCAACGGTCAAAAGGTGCGCCTGGGCGATGTAACCCAACTACTCGCCCCCAGCGGGCTGGGCAAGCGCACCTACGCCGTCATCGGGCAAGGACTCATCGATCAGGTGCTCAGCCTCAAGCCCGAAGAACGCCGCGCCCTCTTCGAAGAAGCCGCCGGCATCACCGGCTACCAGAGCAAGCGCGCCACCTCCTTGCGCCGGCTCGAAGCCACCCAGCAAAACCTCGAACGCGCCCAGGACATCATCGCCGAAATCAGCCCGCGCCTCAACCACCTACGCCGTCAGGCCGAGCGCGCCCAAGAACGCGCCCAGGTCGAAGCCGATCTACAGGGTCTGCTCCACACCTGGTACGGCTACCGCTGGCACAGCACCATCGCCGCCCTGCGCACCCACCGCATCGAAGCCCGCCAGACCGAACGGCACGTCAAAGAGCGCCGCCGCCAGCTCGACGAAGTGGGGCAGCGCATCGAACAACTGCGCCGTACGCAGGCGTCCTTGCGCGAGACGCTCAACGAACAGCACCGCGTCAGCAGCGACTATCACCGCCAGGCCGAAAGCGTGGGCAAAGCGCTGGCCGTGGCCCAGGAACGTCACCGCCAACTGGCCGCCCGCGGCGAGGAACTCGAACGCGAACTCACCGACCTGCGCCGCGACAAAGACGGTCTCGAAGCGCGCCTCAGCGAAGCGCAGGCCGCGGTCCAGGCCGCCGAAGCCGTCTACCGCCAACGCCAAAACACCGTCGATGCCCACCAGGCCGATCTCAGCCGGCGGCAGGCCGAGCGCGCCGCCCTCCTGGCCCGCGTCGAAGCCGTGCGCAAAGAGCAGCGCCAACTGGCCGACCGCATCACCGACCGTCAAACCCGCCTCACCCAGCTTGCCGAACAGCGCCAGAAGTTGCAGGGGGAGGAAGAGGAGCAGTTGGCGGCATTGAACAACGCCCGCTCGTCCGTCGACGTTGCCGCCGTTGAAGTAAGCAAGGCCCAGGACGCTGTCGCCGCCGCCGCCCAAAGTCTCGTGGACATCCAACACGCGGTGGAAGCACACGAATCCGCCATCGTCGAACTGCGCAAGCAACTCACCCAGCAAGAGTCGGCCCGCCGCGACGCCGACCGCGCCGTGGATCGGCTGCAAACCCGCTACGAACTGCTCGAACGGCTGCGCAACGAAGGCGCGGGCTACGCCAGCGGCGTGCGCGCCGTCCTGCAAGCCGCCCAAAAAGGACAGCTCAGCGGCGTCATCGGCACTGTGGCCTCACAGATCAACGTCCCCGCCCAGCTCAACCTGGCCCTGGAGACGGCGCTGGGCGGCGCGTTCCAAAATGTCATCACCCGCCGCTGGGACGACACCCAGGCCGCCATCGACTATTTGAAAGCCGGGCGTGGCCGCGCCACCTTCCTGCCGCTGGATCGGCTGCGCAATTCAAGTGCCATCGACGCCCCGCGCATGGACGGCATCCTGGGCAACGCCGTCGATCTGGTGCAGTACGACGCCGACGTGGCCGACGCCGTCGCCAACCTGCTCAACCGCACCTGGGTCGCCCGCGACCTGCCCGCCGCCCGCCGCGCCCTCGACGCCCACCGCGGATCGCAGCCCACCGTCGTCACATTGGACGGTGAAATCATCCGCCCCGGCGGCGCTGTCACCGGCGGCAACGACACCCGCCGCCAGGATGATTCCGTGCTGGCGCGTGAGCGTGAGTACCGCGAGTTGCCCGCCCAGATCAGCGCCGCCCGCGGACACGCCGACAGCGCCGCCGCAGCCTGTCGATCCTTGACGGCGCAGATCGAAAACGCCACGGCGCAGATCAACATCTTGCGCGAAGAAGAGCGCAGCGCCCGCAGCCAGGAACGCCAGATGCAAGCCGCCGTCGAGACGGCCCGTTCACGGCTGGCGCAGGCGCAGCAGCAGGTCACCTGGCAAGAGGAATTGATCAGCCGCCGCGGCCAGTCGCTGCAAGATCTCGACGAACAGGAAACTGTCTACCGCGGCGAACTGGCCCAGGCACAGGCCGCCGCCGTGCAGATCGACGCCACACTGGCCGAAGTCGAAGCCGCCGTGCAGGCGCAGGGGATCAACGATCTCCTCCAGCAGTTGGGCGAACTGCGCGCCGCCGCCGCCGATGCGCAAGGCACCTGGCGCAGCCGTCAAGCTGTCTTCACCGAACAAAAACGCAGCCTCGAAAGCATCGCCACCCAGATCCAATCGCGCAGCGACCGTCTCAACGGCGTCGCCGCCGAAAACGAACGCCTCGACGCCCAGATCGCCGACCGCAGCCGCGAAGAAGAGCGGCTCAGCGGCCTGATCGCCGCGCTGCAAGGCGAAATCGACCCGGCGGAAAAAGAACTGGCCCGTCTCGAAAGCAGCCAGCAAGAGACCGAAGAAGAAGAGCGCAACCTACAACAACTGCTGCGCCAGGAAGAAACTCACTGGAACGCGGCCCAGCTTGCCCTCCAGCGCGGCGAAGACCGGCTCGAAGTACTGCGCGACGAGATCCGTCATGATTTTGGGCTGGCCGAAATGGAAGAAACCGAGGATCTGGCCTATCAACCGCCGCTGCCCTTACAGACGATTGTGGCCCAACTGCCCGTGGTCACCGAGCTGCCGCCCGGCATGGAAGAGGAAGTGCAAGAGACGCGCGCCCGCTTGCGCCGCCTCAGCAACGTCAACCCCGACGCGCCCAAAGAGTACCAAGAAGCCGCCGGTCGCCACGACTTCCTGCTCACCCAGTCCAAAGATCTAGAAGCCGCCGCCGCCGACCTGCGCAAGGTGATCAGCGAACTCGACAAGCAGATGGAAGAGGCACTGCGCCGCACCTTCGACGCCGTGAGCAAAGAATTTGTGCGCTACTTCGAGCTGCTTTTCCGTGGCGGCACGGCCAAACTCACCCTCACCGACCCCGACGACGTGATCAACACCGGCGTCGAGATCATTGCGCGGCCACCCGGCAAGCGCCCGCAAAGCCTGGAACTGCTCTCTGGCGGCGAACGCTCCCTCACTGCCTGCGCGCTGATCTTCGCCATCCTGCGCGTCAGCCCCACGCCCTTCTGCATCCTCGACGAAGTGGACGCCGCCCTCGACGAAGCCAACGTCGACCGCTTCCGCACCGTCCTTGAGACGTTGATCGACCGCACCCAGTTCATCATCATCACCCACAACCGGCGCACGTTGGAAGCATCCAACACGATCTACGGCATCACCATGGGCGACGACGGCGTCAGTCGGGTGATCAGTTTGCGCTTGGAGGGCGATGAAATGGTCGACGCCAAAGCGGGGACGAAGGTGGAGGAGGCGGAGGTTGCGATGTAGGGGGTGGGACGGGATGATGAGGATGATGGATTTCGACCCTGTTCTTGTACGGTGTTGAAAAAGAACCTATGACCATTGTATCGACACAGGGTATGCGCCAAATTGTCCATCGCTTGTAACTAAATCCATCTCCTCAGAAATCGCTTGAGCGATGATGAGGCGGTCAAACGGATCCTTGTGATGAAAGGGAAGTTTGAGTAGCTGCTCCAGATGTTCGGGTGAAATGGCGAGCAATTCGATTGCATTGGCTTGTACATGATCTCGGACCAAGTCGGTCATGGGAGTCGGTACTTTCAGTCGGCCAAGGCTGGCCTTGACCGTGATCTCCCACAGACTTGCAATACTTAGGAACCGCCCATTGCTTGGGTTTTCGATCAATTGACGGGCGCGATCAGGTAGCTTTGCATCTCCTGAGATAAACCACAAAAAAGCATTCGTATCCAACAAAATCTTCACGGCATGTACTCCTCGAAATCTTGGATCGGATCGTCAAAATCCGGTCCAATTTCGACCTGTCCTCGAGCACTACCAAACATGGGTTTCGGGATGCGTGGCAGCGCCACCAACTGAAACGCAGTACCATCATTAGCAATGATGATAACATCCTGTCCTTGTGACACTTCCCCTAGCAGTTTGTCTAATTCGTTACCGGCCTGTGCCGATGGAACTTGAATCATTGTTTTTTCTCCGTCATTACCGCAAAAGATGTTGCGCCAACGTCTTCTGCACGCCGATGATGTCTGTCCCGCGTTTGAACTCGCGCTGAATGGGGATTGGGTTGCTGGAGACGTAGATTTTCAACTCTGCATCTGCGTCGAATGTCCCTGCTGTTTCCACAGAGAAGTGACTGATCGACTTGTAGGGGATTGAGTGATACTCGGCCTTTCTACCCGTCAGCCCTTGCTTATCAATCAGGATCAAGCGCCTGTCGGTAAAGACAAACATATCGCGCAGCAACTTAAAGGCGCGGGCCACACGCTCACCTTCAACCAAGAGTGCGTCCATTTCCTTTTGTAGGGCAACGGCATCCACTTCAGAAGCATTGCCAAACAGTCCTTGAAACATTTTCAACTCCTCATCTCAAACAAAAAACACCAAATTCAGACGGACAGCAGTTCAATCAGCCGCCACCGATTGCAACACCGCAGGCACAAAGACATGAGGCAACCTGCCTGTCGGCAAGTCAGTCGCCGGTGCGTCGAGCAGTTGAAAGAAACTGCGCAACGGCTCACGCCGCAAGAGTTTGAGTATGGTGGTTTGCAGCGGCGAAGGCAACTCGTTCAGGCCATCTAGCACAATGGGGGCGTTTTCGTGTGCGTGCAGCATGGCCTGATAGCTGGAAAGAATCAACGCCAGGGGTTGTTCGGCAGCAGGGGTCCAGGGACAAGATGATATTGTCGGAAAGTTCCACTCCAGTTTGAGTTCTGCGTTCACTTTCGGCAAAGTATACGGATAAGATGTCACCTTCCGCATCATATTGAATCGATTTCATTGATTGTGTTCACCGCGCACATGATTCATGGCCGCCTGGCTGATCTCCTCAACCGTGCGGTCTTCCCATAAGTGTCGCTGCCACTTGGTGTAATCAAACGGCTCGCGCAGGATCAAACTGATAAACCGCTCTGCGTCTACTTCACCAAGAGCGTCAGTCAATGCTTTTACACCTGCTAGCTTCACTTCTGTATCAGTCATCATTATTCTACCTCCCGGACTATTCTATCATCCCTCACCCATCTGTGCGTTGGCAATGTACGCCATCGTCGCCTCCGCGATAAGACCGGAACGGGTCTCGCCATGTTGCGCCGCGTACTGATCCATCACCGCCAGTAGACGCTCCGGCAAGGTAATGTTGACCCGCTTCGATTTGCCGCTGATCCGTGACAAGTCCACAGTGACCAATGCCCACACGCCGTCCGCGTAGTCGGAATTCTGTTGGTGGACATCGACGGATTGGGGCAACGGCAACGGTTCACCATCCAACAACATACCTTCCAGGTGCAATTCGATGGCTTCGACGGCGTTGGTTAGCGCATCGTCCATGGTCTCACCCGCCGAAAAACACCCCGGCAGATCGGGCACAGTGACCCCGTAATCGCTATTTACATCCTTATGAATAACCACAGGAAAACGCATTCTTCATCCTCATCCTCAGTTAATCGGGCGATGACTTCACGACTTGTCATGGCACAATCATACACACCATACACATTGCAGTCAAGCAGTCCTCACCATCCAGAATAGAACGCGGATTGCGCGGATCGAGCGGATTGAAGCAGATCTGTTCAGTCTCAAATCCGCTTCGATCCGCCCAATCCGCGCAATCCGCGTTCTATCTACGCAAATTCAGCGCATCAGATCAATGGTGAGAGCGCCATTGACATGCTGTGAGCATCATCTCCGTGAAGCGCGCCGTAAAGGACGAATCCAACGGGCTGCATGCGTAGACGCCGAAGCGAATGGGCTGCGTCGCTGGGGCCGGTGGATTGAGTTTGCCCATTTCGGCGGTGGTTTCGCCCAGCACATGCAGGTGGAAGATCCGCATCTGCTTAAAGTGGAGGCCGTCGAGGGCACTTTCGATGAGAAAATCGGGGCCGCGGCGGCTAAGGCGATACCAGATCTGCGTCGGTGTCTCAATGTCGGTGGTGGCCCAGTCGGAGTAGCCCAGGTTGGTGACAACGCTACCCAGCCGTGAAAATGTGGCGTTTTCGTATTCGATAGAGGCTTTGAACCAGTTTTCGCTGTCCAGATAGATGATCACGCCACATTGGTCGAACTGGGCTTGATAGTCGAAGCTCGCTTTGACGGTGAAGGTGAAGTTGGCGTCGCTTTCCAGCAACAGCGCCGGCGCGTTGTCGTTGCGAAAGCCGTAGTAGCTGCGCTGCCAGAAATCCGTCCCCGGCTCGGTGACCAGGGTGACGGTGTGGTCTGTCACTGCGGACGTTTTGGGCGGGTAGATCCAGTGGGCGTCGGCAAAGGTCGAGGTCATAGGATATTCCTCAGGATGATGGTTGGATGATGAAGATAGGGTATGCACAACGGCGGCGCTTGTCCAGATCAGCAAAATAGAACGCGGATTGAGCGGATTCAAACGGATTTTAAAAATCTGCCCAGATCTGCTCAATCCGCTCAATCCGCGTTCTATTCTCGGCTCAGCACGATCTCCTTGATCTGCACCTCGTCGTAGGCGAAGTGCTGCGCCTGAATCAACGGCGAGGACTGGGCCACGGTGATGCGCGCGTGGTTGGGGCCGGGCTGGAGCAGATCCGCCGGCACAGGGACGCTGACCGCCGCCCAACTGCGGCTAAAATCGTCGGGCGGGATGGGCGTCGGCAGCGGCTGGCCGTTGATCCAGATCTGGTTGGCCCAGAAATTGCTCTGCATCACCCGCACCGTCAAAGACCAATCCCCATCGCCGGGATCTTGCAGGTAGAAGATGCCCTCCCACTCCGGGCTGATGGGCCGGGCGCGGAAGATGGGATACCAGGGCTGGCCCAGGTGGGGCGCATCCCCCAGGTGAACGACGGCATCGGCGGCGAGGAGGCTCACGCTTTCGGCTTGAGGATGGCGCGGGATCAGGGGCGCGCCCCGCTCCGCCAGCACAGCCCGTTGCAGCGCCGAGTACGCAGGCCGTGGACGCCCGTCTCGCCCCAACAGGCTGTAGCCGCCCCAGTCCGGGTGATCCTGCCCGCCCAGATTCCACACCGTCACCAGCGATACCCACGGCCAATCGCGGCGGATTTTGGTCAACGCATCGGCCCAGTAGCGCGCCTGCTGCAGGGCATTCACCCCTTTGCCCACAGCGTGGCCGTAGCCGGGCAGCGTCCACCCCATTTCGGTGATCCAGACCGGCTTGTCGCCGTCGCCGTGAATTTCCATGAGCGCGCGCAGATCTTCGAGACGGGCCATGTTGAGGCCGTTGTTGGCGCCGCGTGGATCATCAGGCGGGCGGCCAAAACCGTAGGGATGGGCAGCCAGCACGTCGAAATAGTCCGCCGCGCCGTGACGGTACATCGCCTCCAAGAAAAGACGGTCGTCCAGCGCTTCGTCGTTGCGGGTGTTGGTGGGGGCGAGGCCGGCGCTGAGCACCGTCGCCGCCGGATCGACTGCCTTCACCGCGGCGTAGCCCGTCTTCAACAGCGCCACGTATGCCTCAGGATCAGGCGGCAACCCCATCCATTCCAGCGCCAGATTCGGCTCATTCCAGATTACGTAGCCGGCCACACGTCCTTTGTAGCGTTGGGCCACGGCGCGCACAAAGCGATCATATTCAGCCAGATCCACCGGCGGCTCACCCGGCGCCGACGGTTCAACCGTGGCCCAGGACGGCGGCTTGTCCAGGCGGACGATGAGGTTGAGTCCATAATATTCCGCGCCGGCCACGACTTCGTCCCACGGCTGCCAGATGAACTGCTCGCGCGTCGGTTCGATTTCCCACCAGGTGAAGAGTTTGACCACGGTGTCGAAGCCGGCCTCGTGGATCAACGGCAACATGTCGGGGTTGGCCGAGATGGTATGCATGCCGTAGCGGGGGGCGGGTGGCGAGAGGCGAGAGGCGAGGGAGCGAGGGGCGGAGGATGGTTCGTTGGTGCAGCTTTCGCCGATGCAGGGGGCGGGTGTATCGGGCAGTGTGGTGATGGCTTTGGTCAAAAAGCCCTGGTCGGTGGCGGCGTAGAGGACGTCGCCGCCGAGGGAGAAGTGCAATGTGTCCACGCGCAGGGGCGCGTTGAACGACGCCGGATCGAAGTCGAGTTGCCAGCTTGCGCCGCCGTCGTCGCTGCGGAAGATGCCGGCGTATTTTGTCCCCGCGTAGATGACGTGCGGCGCTTCGGGGTGGCGCGCCACACTGGTCACCGTGCGATTTTCCAGCCCCGTCCCCCACTGCTGCCAGGACGCGCCCAGATCGCGGCTGATGTAAAGGCCATTGGTCGCCCCGGCGAAGACCACGGCGGGATCGCCGGCGTCCACCGCCACGAAGAAAACGCTCTGCCCATCCAGTTCGGGGCCGATGCGCTGCCAGGTGACGGCGCCGTCGTCGCTGCGGTAGAGATCGGTGGCGCCGCCGGCAAAGAAAAGGTTGGGATCGTGTGGGCTTTGCACAAACGACATCACCTCGGTGACGGTGGACATGCCCGTCCAGCGGGCAGACCATGCGTACTCTGCGCCGTTCAGCTCGCCGGCGTAGATGCGCTCAAAGGCGAGGCGGGCAAAGATGCGTCCAGGCTGCGCCCAGTCGGCCACGGCGTCGAGGATGGCGGTATTCTCCCAGTCAAGCTGTCTCCATGTCGCGTCGGTGGGCGTCCTCTGCCAGAGGCCGCCGCCGTCCAGCCCGGCCAGCATGCGCCCGGGCTGATGGGGATCGAAGCGGAGAGAGGCCACGGCGCGGCGTGGTAGAGCGTCACCGGCCCACACCCAGCTTGCGCCCTGATCGGTGGAGCGGTAGACGCCGTCGTGGCTGCCCACGTAGAGGACGCCATCCTCGGCGACGGCGAGGGCGGAAAGATTGGGCGCGCCCAGATCGGGGTGCAGCGTCCAACTCTCACCGTCGTCGGGGCTGAAGTAAAGCCCGTGCGCCGTCCCTGCCCAAAGACGCGCCACGCCGTTGCTTTCCACCTGGGCCAGCGTTTGAAAAAGGCCGTCGCGAGGAAGGCCGCCGCCCCAGGGTTGCCAGCCGTCGCCGTCGTCGGCGTAGAGTTGGCCGGTGCTCATGCCCACCACCCAGCGTGCTGTTTTGGGATGGGCCAGCAGCGCGTCGGGGCGTCCTTCGACGTCGAGCGTCACCGGTTGCCAGGATTGGCCGCCATCACGGCTGCGGAAGAGTCCTTTGCGCGTGCGCGCCAGGAGATCGGCGTCATCCCACGGCGCAACGGCAAGCGCGGCCACGAAAGTGTCGCCGATCTCCTCAACCTGCCGCCAGGTGACGCCATCATCTGCGCTCACAAAAAGCCCTGCGCCGTCGCTGCCGGCCAGGATCGTACCATCGGCGAGGACGAGCACACTGAGCAGCGCGCCGGGATCGTCTACGACGGGCGTGGTGAAGCGCCCACCTTTGCCGTCGAAGACAAAAAGTGCGGGCCACAGCCCGGCGATGACACTTTCACCGTTGGGCGTCTGGGCAATGGAATAGACGGCGCGGCGATCCGGCCAGCCGTCCAGGCGCGCCCAGGTGGGGTCGCCGCCGTCGTTTCCATTTTGGCTGAGGAAGAGACCTGTGGCTGTGCCGGCCAGGAGTTGTTGCGGGCCATGCTGGGCCAGCACGTGCACCGGCTGGCCGTTGACCCCGCCGGCGCCGGCCATACGCCAGGTGACACCGCCGTCCTCGCTGGCGTAGAGGCTGTGCGGGGCGTAGACGCCGGCCAACAGCAGATCGGGGGCTTGTGTCCTTGGCACGTTGAGCAGGCTGGTCACCGAGATTTGGGGCGGCAGGCCGTCGTTGAGCGCCGTCCAGCCAGGAGAAGACGCGGCAGGCTCCTGGGCGGCTGCGACTGAAAAACCGAGAAACGTCAATCCAAGAACGCCGCACAAGAGCAGCTTCACCAGATGGGTCATCCGATCACGGCGGGTGCGGCGACAGTTCAACAACTTTGAAAGCATAGTTAGAGTAATCCGTGTTCCCTTGCATCCGTGGTTACAAGCCCGTTTTAGGCCAGGGCGTCTGGCAGTGTACACCAGCGCCGGCATGCACTCCGTAATTTCATACCGAAGCGCTGGATCAAAGAAGACGGTAGAATTTTGGGAATCTGCGTTACAAAACAGAATTTGAGACTTGACGATGAAAAGGAGTTCAGCTACAATGAAACCGGTTTCATGAAACTTGTTTCCCCACCCGCCTTACCAATTGATTGAGACAATTCCCCCTGTCGAAATTAGGGTGTAAGGCGTAGACAAACAAGTCTGCCGTCTTGGGCGCTTCTTGAAACCCAGACCCCCAATTCCACAACCAACAGCTCAGCCAGGGACAATGGAGTCCGAATTGGCAATCAACTGTTTTTTCGTCCTCAAATTTGAAATCTACACCAATGCTGTTCATCACAGCGGCGACTGACTGCTCTTGTTTTGAGCGGGTGGTAGTGTCGCGCTGTTCTCGGAAAGTGCATTTATGGAGCGAAGAACAGCTTCTGTCACAATTCGCGATGTTGCCAGAGAAGCAGGCGTATCCGCGGCCACGGTCAGCCGTTACCTGAGCGGCAACGCGCCGGTTTCGGCAGATACGGCGCAGCGCATCCAGGAGGTGATGGATGAACTGCACTATAGGCCGCACACCATCGCCCGGCAATTGGCGACACAACGCTCCTATGCGATTGGGCTGTTGTTGCCCGATTTCAGCCACACCTTTTTCACGCCGCTGATTGGCGGCATTGAAGCCATCGTCCGCCAGGAACGGTACAGCCTGTTGGTGGCCACCAACGTCCATTCCGAAAACCACAACACACCGGCGCCTATCGGCCCCCACAACGCAGATGGGTTGATTATCTTTCCGGGTACGTTGAGCGATCACGAAATCGTGCGCTTGCATCGCACCGGCTATCCGCTTGTGGTGCTTTACCGGACAGCGCCGGCAGGCTCAACGATTCCGTCGATTACGGCAGAAAACGAACGGGCGACGGCCAGGATCATTGATCATTTAATCGAAGTGCATGGGCGGCGCAGGGTGATGTTTGTGCGTGGGCCGGCGGATCAAGAAGACTCCTACTGGCGCGAAGAAGGCTATCGGGCATCGCTGCACGCCCACGGCCTTGCATACGACGAAAGGCTGGTCATCACCGGTCTGTTCGATCGTACAAAGGCCTATCAGGCTATGTGCGAATTTTTGAACAACAACCCGCCGCCGTTCGATGCCGTCTTCACCGGGAACGACGATTCGGCGATTGGCATCATGGGCGCACTGAACGAGCGAGGCATCACCGTTCCGGGCGATGTGAGTGTGGTTGGCTTCGACGACATGGAATTGTCTTCGTTTTTGAACCCACCCCTCACCACCGTGCAAGCGCCCACGGAACAGGTGGGGCGAGCCGCCGCCAGATGTCTTTTCGGGCTGTTGACGGGGCAAGAAGTCGATCTGCTTACTTTCCTCCCCACGGGAATTGTCATTCGCCGCTCGTGCGGCTGCCCCGTGTGATGGTTTATCTTTTCTGTAATGCTCGATAGTTTCAGGATAAGACAAAGAACGGAGGTGACCTACAGCCACATTTCCTCAAACCCAACGAAGCTGTTTGATGTCGAAGTGTTCACTGTCACATTGTTCACTGTCACATAAGGAGAAAGGTATGAAGAAGAAGATCTATTTGCTGACCGCGCTGCTCCTCGTCTTTACCCTGCTGCTTGCCGCCTGTGGCGGATCGGAACCAGCCCCAGCCGAAGAACCTGCCGCCGAAGAGGCTGCGCCCGCCGAAGAGGCCGCGCCGACTGAAGAGGTTGCCGAAGAGGCAACTGCCGAAGAAGCAGCAACCGAAGAACCTGCCGCCGAAGAGGCTGCGCCTGCCGAAGCAGCCGATCCCAACGCATTGCCCCGCGAAGAGACACTCTACTTCAACGGCCAGCAGTGGGGTTCGGTGGTGGGCTGGAATCCCTACTCCAACAGCAACAACAACGCGATGGCGATTGGTCAACAGGACAATGCCCGTGTGTTGATGTTTGAGACCCCCTACCTCTACAACATGCTCGACGGTCAGGTCTACCCGCTGCTGGCGGACGGCGCGTTCGAGTGGAACGAGGAACGCACCGAGATCACCTTCAAGATCAAGCCCGCCGCCAAGTGGAGCGACGGCACCCCGGTGACCGCCGAAGATGTGGCCTACACTTGGGCGACGCACGTCAAATACAACACACCCACCGGCGCCAGCAACACCGAATACATCGCCGACGTGGTGGCAGTGGACGAACAGACGGTGGTGGTCAAGGCTGCGTTGAACGAAGAGGGCGCCGCCGTCAATCCGTTGCTGGTGGCCGCCTACCTGAGCAGCAACTATGTGATCCAAAAGGCATGGACCGAAACGCTGGAAGCCCGCGTCGGCGGCGACGCCACGGCGTTGATGGCCGATACGGCTGAGGATGTGGTTGCCTCCGGCCCGTACAAGAAATATTTCGCCGACGATTCCAAGGTTGTCCTCATCCGCGATGACAACTACTGGGGCCAGGACGCCAGCATGTGGGGCAAGTTGCCTGCGCCGAAATACCTTGCACACACCATCTTCAAAGACAACGCCGCCGGCACCACCGCTTTGCAGGCCGGCGAAGTTGACGTGAGCCAGCAGTTTAACTCCAACGTGCAGTTGCTGTGGGAAGACGACGGGCTGCCCATCTCCACCTACTTGCCCGAACCGCCCTACAACATCGGCGCCAGCCTGCCCACCGCCTTCTTCAACCTGGAATCTCACGGCCTCGATCAGGTGGCAGTGCGCAAGGCCATCGCCATGGCAGTTGACTACCCCACCATCATCGCCAATGCCATGACGAACCAATCCGCCACCTTCGATCAGGTTCCGCGCTCGTTGATGAACCCGACGCCGGGTGAACAGGCGCTCTACGATCGCGCAGCCGTGGCCGACTTGCAGTGGGTGGGCAACGACATTGAAGGCGCCAAGGCGCTGCTTGACGAAGCCGGCATTGTGGACAGCGACGGCGACGGTTGGCGCGAATTCGACGGCGAAAAACTGAGCTACATCGCCACCTGCCCCAACGGCTGGTCCGACTGGCAGGCCGCGATTGAAGTGGTGGCCGCTGCCGGTAAAGAGATCGGCATCGACATCACCACCAACTTCCCCGAATGGTCCGTCTACCAGACCGTGGTGACCAAGTCGGATGCGCCGCTGCCCGAAGGCTACGACATCTTCATGATGTGGAGCGACGGCGCCGGCCCGACCCAGCCGTGGGGACGCATCCGCAAGATGCTCAGCTCTGAGTTCATCGGCATGGCCAGCAACTGGAACGGCAACTGGGGCAAATACTCGAACCCCGAAGCCGACGAGTTGATCAAGGCCATCCCCGGCGAAAGCGATCCGGCAGCATTGACCGAGATGTACACGGAACTGGTACGCATTTACCTGACCGACGTGCCATCCTTCACGCTGATGTACCGCCCGCAGAGCTTCCACACTGTCAACGAATCGGTGTGGACGAACTTCCCGTTCGATGGTGACGGCACCAACCCGCCGGTGCCGCCGCTGAATCTGATGGACGGCTGGAGCGTGGCCGGTCTGTATAACCTGGAATTGGTGAATCAGTAGTGTGTAGTGCGTGGTGCGTATAGCGTAGTCAATGTCAGCAAGCTAAGAGACGACTGAGCGATTAAGAGATTAGGCGATTAAGGCGAATGAACTTCTGCTCCAATCGCTTAATCTCTTAATCGCCTAATCTCAAGCAGATGGCTTAACTGAATGACATGAATTACGCACCACGCACCCCCACATTCCTGTGTGATTGACATTCCTGTGTCATCGGTCGTTACAAGGAGGCGGCTTTGAAAGGATATGTAGGGTATTTCGTCAACAAGTTTGGGTGGTTTCTGGTGACACTGGTGGCCGCTTTCATCCTCAACTTTATTCTGCCCCGTCTCATGCCCGGCGACCCGGTGGCGGCGATTGTGTCGAGATTGGCGCAGGGGATGTCAAACACCACGGGCGTGCAGGCGATCTATGAGCAGTATGCCGAGCTATTCGGCACAAATCGCCCCGTCTTTGAGCAGTTTGTGATCTATTTGCGCAATGTGTTCCAGGGCGACTTCGGTTTCTCGTTCAGCCAATATCCGCGTACCGTGGCCGACGTCATCGCCTCATCGGTGTGGTGGACGATTGGCTTGCAGTTTCCGGCGATTGTGGTGGGCTGGGTGATTGGAAACACCCTGGGCGCGCTGGCGGCCTACATTCGTGGTGGTTTCGATAAGGTGCTGATGCCTGTCAGCATTTTCGTGAGCAATCTGCCGGCGTTTGGTATGGCGATTATCCTGCTGGTGATTTTTGGTGTGATCCTCAAGTGGTTCCCCACCTCCGGCGGCTATGGCTTTGATCTGCTCCCCAACTTTAGTTTGAGCTTCTTCTGGTCTGTTTTCATTCACTATCAACTGCCCTTCTGGTCGATTGTGTTGATTACGATTGGTGGGCAGGCCATCGGCATGCGCTCCATGTCGATCTACGAGTTGAATGCAGATTATGTAAAGTACAGCCGCTTCATGGGCATCAAAGACCGCACCATCGTCGGCTACGTCTTTCGCAATGCCATGCTGCCACAGGTGACAGGGCTGGCGCTTTCCATCGGCACGATGGTGGGCGGCGCGCTGGTGGCGGAGATTATCTTCAGCTACCCAGGACTCGGCTCTACGATCCTCACCGCCGTGCGCGGCCAGGACTATCCCCTGATCTCGGCGACCACGCTGATCGTTACCCTCATGGTGCTGACGGCGAATTTCCTCATCGAGATTATCTACGGCTTTCTTGATCCGCGCATCAAGGCAGCGCAGGCCGACTAATCGGCCCACCCGCAGAGTATAGAATCTCAGAGTCTATCCGTGACTTCGGCCAGGTTTTAAGGAAAGATCGCCTATGAACCCATTCATCCAGCAGACGTTTCGCTCCGGCAAATTCACCGTTGGCTTTTCGATCCTGGCGGCGATTTTGCTGGTGGTGCTTGTCTACCCGCTGATTGTGCCGGATCCGCCGCTGGCGATCATCGGCCAGGGAACATTTTTCAGGCCGGGCATTTACGTAAACGTCTACGACAGCATCAGCGCCCCCCAATACACGTTTAATCTTGAAGACGCAGACGCCAAACGCATTGCCAGCCGGTTGAGTGGTGAAGATCGGATCGCCATGCAAGAATGGCTGGTGGCCGCCGGCATCCCCGGCGAAGAAATCGAAATCGAAAACACCGAAAAGCTGCTTGAGCAGTGGTTCAGCAATTTCGATCCCACCAAGCGCGTCGCCGGCATGACCAATGCCCAGCGCAATTACTTCATCCGCCTCAATAAATCGATCCAGGGGCTGCTTTCCACCGAAGGGGCGATTGTGGCCGCCCCCAATGCAGAGACAGGCGCGCTGGAAGAGACAAATGTGGTGGCGCAGACGGCGTATGTCAATGTGAGCCAGGTGGCCAACACCCGCATCCTGCTCCTGGGCACCGACAATTTTGGCCGCGATGTACTCACCCAATTGGTGGCCGCCACCCGTGTTTCGCTCCAGATCGGTTTTGTGGCCGGCCTCATTGCCACCTTGATCGGCCTGCTGTTGGGGCTGGTGTCGGGCTATATCGGCGGCATGGTGGACGATCTGATTATGTTCGTCACCAACCTGTTTACGGTGATCCCCAGCTTTGTGTTGTTGATCCTCATCTCTTTCAGCATCGGCCAGGATCAGCGCGGGGCTTTCACAGTTGCCACCGTCATCGGCTTCACCTCGTGGGTGTGGACGGCGAGAGCGGTACGCTCGCAGGTGATTTCACTGCGCAACCGCGATCACGTCAACCTCTCTAAGCTGTCGGGCCACTCCATTGCACACATCATCCTCAAAGACATTCTGCCCTACATCGCCTCTTACGTGGTGATGGCCTTCATCCTTCAGATCTCGTCGGGCATTCTGGCCGAAGCGGGGCTGTCGATCCTGGGGCTGGGGCCGCGCACCACCGAGGTGCCCACCCTGGGCCTGATGATGAACTGGGCGATGATCTACCAGGCGCACATCCTGGGCAAGTGGTGGGCCTACTTCCCTGTGATTTTGACCATCGCGCTGATCACCTTCTCGATGAATTTGATGAACACGGGTCTCGATCAGGTGTTCAATCCGGCCTTGCGAGATTAGGGAGCCAAGATGTCAAGGGTTATTTTAGAAGTCAAGGATCTGACCACCAAGTACGTCACCCGTTTCCGCGAAGACGTCTACGCCGTCGATCATGTCTCCTTCAAAGTGGAGGAAGGCAAATCGCTGGGCATTGCCGGCGAATCGGGCTGCGGCAAATCGACGCTGGCCTTAAGTTTGATGGGCTACTACTTTCCACCGCTGCACTACACCAGCGGCGAGATCATCATCGACGGGCGCAACATCACCGGCATGGCGCCGGACGACGTGCGCAAGTCGATCCTGGGCAAAGAGATCGCCTACATCCCCCAGGCGGCGATGAATGCGCTCAACCCCACACGCAAGGTGATCCACCTGATCGAAGATGTGGTGCGCGCGCACGATCCCACCGCCAAGAAAAAAGAGATCTACGAGATGGCGCGAGACAGCTTCGAGGTGCTGGGGCTGCCTGCCGAAGTGCTGCAAAAGTACCCGGTGGAACTTTCCGGCGGCATGAAACAGCGCACTGTCATCGCCATTTCGGTGATCCTCGGCCCCAAAGTCTTAATCGCCGATGAACCATCGTCGGCGCTCGATGTCACCTCGCAGAAGATGGTGATCAAAATGCTGCGCAACCTGATGGAGATGGGCTACATCAAGGCCATGATCTTCATCACCCACGAGCTGCCGCTGCTCTACAATGTCACCGACCACATTATGGTGATGTACGCCGGGCAGTTGGTGGAGTTGGGCGACGCCGATCAGGCTGTCTTCGATCCGCTGCATCCTTATTCCAAAGGCTTGATGGGATCGATCATTGTGCCGGAGGCCGGGCTGCGCGATGTGAAGCTGACAGCCATCCCCGGTGTGCCGCCGAACTTAAAGAAGCCGCCCGCCGGCTGCCGCTTTGCCGAACGCTGCAAGTATGCCCGTCCTGAATGCAACATGGCCCCGCCGGTGCGCACACTGGGCAACGGGCGCAGCTACCGCTGCATCTTTTCGGAAGAAGAATTGAGGGGGATCTACGAACATGAGCGATAAGAAAGATATCTGCCTGAGCGCGCGCGGCGTCACCAAGATCTTTGGCCTGGGCCGCAACAAGACGGTGGCCGTCGATCACGTGGATCTCGATCTGCACGAGGGCGAGGTGATCTCGATTGTGGGCGAATCGGGCAGCGGCAAAACCACGCTGGCCAAGATCATCCTGGGGTTGATCAACGAAACCGAAGGCGAGATCTATTTCCAGGGCCAGAAGCGCGACATTCGATCACATGGCAAGCGCCGCGAATATTGGAAGAACATTCAGGCCATCTTCCAGGATCCCTTCTCGTCTTTCAACATCTTCAACAAGATCGACAGCGTGCTGCTCGATTGCATCAACATGCGCGGAGGACACAAGTTGCCGCGCCAGCAGAAGATCGAGATGATGACCGAAGCGTGCAGCTTCGTCAACCTCAAATTCGAGGAGATGACCAACAAATACCCCTTCGAACTTTCAGGCGGACAACAGCAACGCCTGATGATCGCGCGCATCTTCCTGCTCAAGCCGAAGATCCTGGTGGCCGACGAACCCACCTCGATGATCGATGCCTGTTCGCGCGCCACCATCCTCGACATGCTGATGCAGTTGCGCGACGAAATCGGCATGACGGTTATCTTCATCACCCACGACATCGGCCTCGCCTACTACGTCTCCGACAACGTCTACATTATGGAACGGGGTCGCTTCGTGGAAAGCGGCAGCGCCGACGACGTGATCCTCCATCCCAAAGAAGCCTATACGAAACGGCTGCTAAGCGACGTGCCGAAGATTTATGAGGAGTGGGATCTTTCGACGGTGTAGGGATTGGGGATTGGGGATTAGGGATTGGGGATTAGGGACTGGGGATTGGGGATTGGGGATTGGGGCTGTTGGTGCAAGCCCAAGGCAGCATCACGACGTCAACGCCACAACAGCTCCCTCCCTGCCTTACTCGCGCAAGAAGGCTCCAAGCTTAACCATCGCGGGGAGGGTTGGGGAGGGGTTCCGCTTTCGAACCACGCCGATCTCCCCGCCAAGGACGAAACATGAGCTGGACCAATGAGCAACTGGGCTATCCGCCCGACGCGCGGCTGTTGATCGTCAACGCCGATGATTTTGGGATGTGCCATGCGGTGAATGCGGCCATCATCGGAGCGTTGCAGGCGGGGATCGTCACCTCGACGACGTTGATGGTCACCTGCCCGTGGGCGCAGCAGGCGATGCGCTTCTTGGGCGAGCACCCCGAAATCGCCTTCGGCGTACACCTGACGGTTGTTTCAGAGTGGGTGGATTACCGCTGGGGGCCGGTCAGCAACAGGCGAGACGTGCCCTCGCTGATTGACGAGACAGGTCATTTTTACCATTTTGAGCAGGTGCATCGGCGACTTGATCAGCTCAAGCCGGCGGAGTTGGAAAGCGAATTTCGGGCGCAGATCGAAGCTGTGTTGGTTAGTGGCCTGCGCCCCACACACCTGGATTGGCACTCGCTGCGCCTGCCCGGCGGCGACGAGATCTCGGCGTTGATCTTCCGCCTGGCCCGTGAATATGGCCTGGCCTATCGGGTGCGCGGCCAGTTGTGGATTGCCGAAGTGCAGCGCCGGGGCCTGCCGTGCCACGATTTCGATTTCCTCGACAGCTACCTCATCGATCCCCAGACGAAGTTCGACCACTTGACAGCGCTGCTACACCAGTTGCCCGCCGGATTGAGCGAATGGGCTGTCCACCCCGGCCTGCACAATGCAGAGCTACAGGCAATTGATCCGGGCGGCAGCCTGATTCGCCAGACAGACTATGATTTCCTCGTATCAAAACAGGCACAGGAGACAATCGAAAGCGAGGGCATTGTCCTGCTCGATTATCGATCCCTGCAAGATGCCTGGCAAAACCGTTAACAAAGGAAAAGCGCAGTATGGACATTGATGCAATTGTGAAACAGATGACGCTGGCGGAAAAGGCCGCCCTGTGCACCGGCGCCAGCGCGTGGACAAGCACACCCGTTGAACGATTGGGTGTGCCTGAGTTGATCGTCTCCGATGGACCGCATGGGGTGCGGCGCGTGGAAAATGTCCACGAAATGGCGATGGAAAGCCTGCCCGCCACCTGCTTCCCCACAGCTTCGTGTCTGGCTTCCACCTGGGATGTGGCGCTGATTCGCAAGATGGGCGAGGCGCTGGCCGAGGAGTGCATCGCGCTGAACGTGGGCGTGGTGCTGGGGCCGGGGGCCAACATGAAACGCTCACCGCTGGGTGGGCGCAACTTCGAATACTTCTCCGAAGATCCTTTCCTGGCCGGCGAAATGGCCGCCGGCTACATCGAAGGCGTGCAGAGCAAGGGCGTGGGCACGTCGCTCAAGCACTTCGCCGTCAACAACCAGGAATACCAACGCTTCAGCATCAGCGCCGAAGTGGACGAACGCACGCTGCGCGAAATCTACCTGCCCGCCTTCGAAAAGGCCGTCAAGCGCGCCCAACCGTGGACGGTGATGTGTGCCTACAACAAGGTCAACGGCACCTTTGCCTCGGAACACGACTACCTGCTCAACCAGATCCTCAAAGAAGAGTGGGGATTTGAGGGGTTGGTCGTGTCGGATTGGGGCGCGGTGCGCGACCGGGTGGCGGCGCTCAAGGGTGGATTAGATTGGGAAATGCCGGGGCCACAGCCGCGCCGCGTGCAGCAGGTGATCGACGCCGTCCGCGCCGGTGAATTGGACGAAGCCGTGCTCGACGAGTCGGTGCGCCGCATTGTGCGCATCGCCTTCAAGGCGGCGCAGACGCCCAAAGGCGGCGCCTTCGACGTCGACGCCCACCACAAATTGGCCGCCGACATTGCCGCCGAAGGCATGGTGCTGCTCAAAAACAACGGTCTGTTGCCCCTCAAACGAGACCAACAGATCGCGGTCATCGGGCGCGCCGCCGAGAACGCTCACTTCCAGGGCGGCGGCAGTTCACACATCAACCCCACGCGCGTGGCGGTGCCTTTCTCTGAATTCCAGAGCCGCGCCGGCGACGCCGAGGTCACCTACGCCCAGGGCTACCCCACCGACAACAGCTTCCGCCAGGAGATGATCGACGAAGCGGTGACGCTCTCGCAATCCGCCGACGTGGCTGTGCTCTACATCGCCTTGCCCACCTTCAAAGAGTCGGAAGGCTACGACCGCATCGACCTGGATTTGACCCGGCAGCAGATCGCGCTGATCAAAGCTGTGGCCGCTGTCCAACCCAACACGGTGGTGGTGCTCAACAACGGCGCGCCGGTGGCCATGAGCGAGTGGATCGACGGTGTGGCCGCCGTCCTCGAAGGGTGGATGATGGGCCAGGCCGGCGGCGTGGCGATTGCCGATGTCCTCTTCGGCAAGGTGAACCCGTGCGGCAAGCTGGCCGAAACCTTCCCCATCAAGGCCGCCGACACGCCTGCGCATGTCAACTGGCCGGGCGAAGCGGGCAAAGTGCGCTACGGCGAGGGGATCTTCATCGGCTACCGCTACTACGACGCCAAGCAGATGCCTGTACTCTTCCCCTTCGGCTATGGGCTGAGTTACACCACCTTCGCCTACAGCAACCCGCAGGTGTCGGCCACCCGCTTCAAGGACGTGGACGGCGTGACGGTGACGGTAGAGGTGACCAACACCGGCGCGGTGGCCGGCAAAGAGATTGTGCAGATCTACGTCCACGATCGCGAGGCCCGGCTTGACCCGTCCTGAAAAGGAATTGAAGGGCTTCGCCAAGGTCGCCCTCCAACCGGGCGAGACCAAAACCGTCTCTATCCCGCTGGATTTCCGCGCCTTCGCCTTCTACCATCCTGAACACAGGCAGTGGATCACCGAAGACGGCGAATTCGATCTGCTCATCGCCGCCTCCGCCGCCGACATTCGACATCTCCTCACGGTGACGCTGGAATCGACGCTGGACTTGCCCTGCATCCTCGACCAGGAATCGACCATCCGTGAGTGGCTGGCGGATCGGCGCGGGCAGGTGGTCTTTGGGCCGATGTATGCACAGATGGAAGCGGGCGCACGCCAGATGTTCGGCGGCGCGGCTGAGAACGGCAACCAGAGCGCCATCGGCATGGACATTATGGTGATGTTCGCCGACATGCCGTTGGTGAGTGTGCTTATGTTCCAGCAGAAGATGTTGCCGCAGCACCCGGAAGAGATTGTGGCAGGGATGTTGGCGCAGGCGCACAGCATGGCGTGAAGTGGCAGTGCGTAGCTGGTGAATGCCGAGCCGTTTGGCCCGATACAACCCATCATCATACCTATACACAAAGCCGCCCGATCCTGTGATCTGGCGGCTTTGTATAAATCGCTATGTCAACAACGAACTCCTCGCGCTAGCCCAGCCCAACTCTAGGCCAGGGCGTGCCATTGCCGATGCCGAAAGATCAATGCCAATGGGGAAGACGGCGGCGTAGCCGTCGGCGGTTTGGGTTGGTTTGCACCCAGCAGTTCGGCTTTGTAGATGCCGTCGTTGCTGTTCAACGTAGAACGTTGACGCGCGCGGCGTACGGCTGTGCGGTATAGGACCTGATCGGTGAACTCGTCGGGGAAAAAGAGTTGCGACGTAAAATCCGTCTGTTCGGTGGGGCGGATTTTGAAATGAATGTGGACGGCGCGGCCTGGATACGCGCCAGGATAAATGGTGGTGAAGGTGGCGACGCCGGCTTCGTCGGTGACCTGAGCGGCGCGCAGCCAGGTCTGGCCGCGGGCATCGCCGATACGATCACGCACGCCGGAGTATTGTCCTTGGGCGTCGCAGTGCCAGATTTCCACCAGCGCGCCGGGCAGGGGTGTGCAACTGTCGGCGCTGACCTGCGCCACGTTGAAGGTCAACAGCAGGGGTGCGCCCTCCCTGTCTTCGCGGGCGTCGGCGCGCAGCGTGCCCAAGTCAAGGTAGTAAGGACCTTCCGTCACCTCAGGGCGCACCACACAGGTGGGGACAGGCACCTGCGCCTCCGCAACCGCCGTCGTTGCCGCCGGTGCGGCCGCAGCGGTGGTGGGCGCCGGTGTGGCCGTGGCTGCGGGCAGTGCAGTGGCCCGCGGCTTCACCGGAAGTGACAGCAGTGGTGGGCGCACAGGCTGCCGCCAGCAGGCCGGCGCCGGCAGCGCCCAGCAGCGACAGCAGTTCGCGGCGGCTCAAAATCCGCCCGATGGGCAGATCGTCGTCATCGTCGTCTTGGGGCGTAGGTTGGTAAACGGATTCTGGCATGGTTGATCTCCTGATCCTGGGTAGCATGAAGCGATGGCAAATCAGTATGGCCGGTGGGCGCTCAATTTACGGTGACGGGGCATCCCGTGCCGCCGCCGTAGACAAAATATAGCAGACGAAGGTTGTGATTAGGTGAAGAGGGTGTATGAAGATTGTTAAGAAGCGAAAGAACAAGTTTTGTACAACATCAACAAGGGACATCAAGAAAACAGTAATTTCAGCGCAAATTCTTTGACAAAGCCAAAATCGAGGGTCAACCATCCCAAGAAAATTGCCAAAAGAATATGCAATCTGCACAGTGCATACAGCGCCGCCGGGGAGTAAACTGGATTCAGCAGTCCGAGATGCGAAACTTATGTGGGGTAGGCTTCGCAGTGAAAATCTCACTGTCCCTCTTCTTCTCTCCTTGTACCATCCTTCGTGTGAGGCCCGCTGTTGGTCACTTGACCGACAGTGGGCCTTCCTCTTTGTGGCGACGGGGTCGTTCAAACTGTGCTATACTATCGTCACTGACGACTTCAAACCCTTCCTCATACCATGTCAGACAACCTCAAGTTCCAAAGATCCATCCCACGTAGGAGAAATTCATGCTGCGCATTACGCTGTTCCGTTTGATCGTCGTTTTGTTTGCCTTGTTTGCCTTCAACACCATAGATTCTGCCGCCCGTACAGACTTGATCGCGCCGGCAGTTGAGTGGGTACGTCAATTTGACGCCACCGATGCCGCCGGCGATGAGCAGGTCACAGCTATTGCTGGAGAGAATGACGTATACGTGGTCGGCTACACGATGCACGCCCTTCCTGGGCAGACCGACCTGGACACGGCCTTTCAAGAAGACGCCTTCATCCGCAAGTATGACGTCAACGGCAATGAACTGTGGACGCGCCAGTTTGGCACGGTAGGTAGTGACCGGGCCGAAGCTGTGGCAGCCGATGCTGCGGGGGCCTTCGTGGTGGGCATCGAATTTGGCAACGGCAGTGCAGAGCAGGCGTTTGTCTACAGATTCGATGCAAACGGCAACGTCCTCTGGGTGCAGAAGTTTGGCAGCACCATGGGCACCAAGGCATTGAGTGCAGTCATCGCAGAAGGGGCACTCTACGTCACCGGCTTTACCTTTGGCGCGCTGCCCGGCCAGACCGCCCTGGGATTTGCAGACGCCTACATCCGCAAATACGACTTCAACGGCAATGAAATCTGGACTCGTCAATTTGGAACGACTGGCAACGACCCAGTAGAAGGGATTGCAACAGACGGTTCACATATTTACGTGGTGGGCTATACGTCGGAGATATGGCCGGTCAGACCAACGCCGGCGACTTTGATGTCTTCGTGGCAAAATTCGATAACAGCGGCAATCAGTTGTGGGTCCGCCAGTTCGGATCGTCCGGGTATGACGAAGCACAAGCCATCGACGTCAGCGGCACAGACGTTTTTGTGGTTGGCCGAACATCGGGCACGCTGCCTGGGCAGACCAGTACGGGCCAATACGACTCGTTCATTCGCCGCTATGACGTCAATGGTAACGAAGTATGGACTCGTCAATTCGGCACTCCGTTCGACGACGGAGCATTTGGGGTGGCGATCAACGGTGACCGGGTGAATGTCACCGGCTCTGGTCGTTACAGCGCTGAGTCGCAAACCAATTTCGATGTATACGTTCATGCGCTGGATGGCAACGGCAACCAAGTGTGGGCGCAGCAGTTTGGCGCAAATGCCACACAGAATCCCAACAGCGTTGCTCCCGACGATGAAGTAAACGGCATTTTGGTGATTGGTTCGGATGTTTATATCGCAGGAACCACCAATTCTGCCCTTGCAGGTCAGCTCAATATGGCCCAAGCAGGCGCATTTGTGCGCAAGTATACGTTCGACGGCGCTGAGTCCTGGACACAACAGTTCGGCGCCGTTCAACGGGGACAGGGCGCTTGGGCAAACGGGATTGCTGTGCACAACGGTGTCTACGTGGCGGGTAGGACAGACGCAGCGTTCCCTGGCCAACCCCACTTGGGCAGTAGCGACGGTTTTGTCCTACGCTACGATTTGGACGGAACGAACGCCTGGGTACGTCAAATTGGTTCGAACAATAGCGACGTGGCCACTTCGGTTGCCGCCGACGACTCAGGGGTCTATGTGGGGTATGTCAGCACGAATACGGACATCTTCGCGGCCGGCACAGGTTATATCCGCAAGTACGATAGCAGCGGCGGCGAGATATGGGTGAAAGAATACGGCCGTTCTATCCAAAGCATTGCCGTAAATGATTCTGGCCTTTACGCCGTTGGGACAAGACAGTCCGGCATGCACGTCACCAAATTTGACAGAGATGGGAATGAGATTTGGAGCCAGCCGCTGGCCAACACCGACACCGCCAACATTCTTAGCTTGGATGATTCAGGTGTCTACGTTTGGGGGAATCCAAACGACGACAGACGCTACATCGTCAAGTATCAACTGGATGGCACCAGCGCGTGGACGATCTCGCTCTCTCAAGCGACTATCGGCTGTTTCGCCCCAAATGCAACTATCGGGCCGGCAGGTATCTTCCTGTTTGGCTCAGACTGTGCCCGACGTTACGATCTAAACGGAAACGAAATCTGGCGTGGTAGCGTTGACATGCCGTTTGGCGCTCAGTATGGCACCGACAGTTCACACATCTATCAGGCGTCGGCAGGGACTCAGATCGATGTGCGCAAGACCGACTTTGTGGGCAATGAAGTTTGGACCCAATCCATCACCATTGCCAACGCCAACTTTGGCAACAGTTACGAGGTCAGCCAGATGATGATAGACGATACACACGTCTACATCCTGGGTCGCGTGGGCACTTCCACCGGCAACCAAGTCCGCACGGTCACCTTCCTCGCCAAGATCACCAAAGAGGCCATCAATTACACCGAATTCCTCTACCTGCCCGTCGTTGACGGCAACTGATCCTGCATGATCCTGTGGTGCGACACGCCGGGCGAGTGACGGCGTGTCGCACCGGCACAGCGGCTACTCCTCTTTTTTGCCAATCCACCCCTTCAATCGCGTAAAAAATTGCAATACCATCAGGTTGAGCACACTGACAACGATTGCAATTTCATAGTAGCCGTAGGCCACCGAGGCGCCCACGATGCCGGTAGACCAGACGCTGGCTGCCGTGGCCGTGCCGTGCACACGGTTCCCCGTCTTCAGGATGGCGCCGCCGCCGATGAAGCCGATACCGGTCATCAGGCCCTCGACGATGCGCGCCTGTGCCTGGTTGTCGTCTGGTGCAAAGCGCAGGCCCAGGAGTAGATAGGCGCAACTGGCCACCGCCACAATCGGCATGGTGCGCAGGCCCAAACTGCTGTCTTCAAATTCGCGTTCCCAAGCTACCGGCAGCGTCAAGAGGAAGGCGATTGTCAGTTTGATCAGGTATTGGACAAGCAGTTGCCAATCCAGGGCGAAGTTGACTAGTTCATCCACGGGAATTCCCTTTCAGGTCAAGAGTTGATCCACATTTTATAGATCCACGAAGGCACACGAAGAAACACGAAGGCAGAGAAAAGCTAAAATGATCCACGGATTACTCAGATTTTCAGGATTCAGAGGAGAACCGACTGCTCCTTCTGCAAATCCTTCTAATCTTTGAAATCTGTGGATCTATTCGCTCCTCTGTCTTCGTGTTTCTTTGTGTGCCTTCGTGGATCATTTTTTCTCTGTTTTCTCCTCAGGTGGATCAAAAAGCTGGAGAGACGTCTAACGACGTACTCTCCAGCATAGGACACGGATATAACCTGTCAACCCTGTCAGGATCGAGGAAAGGGAACAAACTCAGGGTAGAAATTTCATCCAACCCCAATCGCCCAATCCCCCAATCGCTTCTGCCTACTTCTCCACCCCCGGCAAGTAGATCACCCGTGCCGGCGGCGTAATTTCGAAGGTCACCGGCGACGAGGTGCGACCGGTGGGCGCCGGGTTGATCACGGCCACGCCCACATCGCCGCCGTTGAAGAGCATACCGGCCTCAACGAAGACCGTCAGCCGCGTCGATGTTAGCGCGTCGGGGATCAAGAAGCCGCCGTTCCAGGCCACCAGCGCCCCTGGCGCGAAGTTGCTGCCCGTCACCTCCAGCGTGAACGAGCCGCTACCCGCCATCACCGAGGACGGTTGCAGCGCGGTGATCACTGGCGTCAACCCTTCCACGGCGAAGGCGGCGGCATTGGAGACGAAGTTGCCTGGTTCCGGTCCCCGCGCGGTGACGCTGAAGAGGCCGGCGCTGCCGATGCGAGAGGCCGGCACCTCAACGTTGATCTGTTCAGCGTCCACAAAGGTGGTGACAAGCGCATCGCCGTTCCACAACACCACGGTGCCGCTGACAAAGTTGCTGCCTGTTACCGTCATGGTGAAGGACGGCCCCGTCGCCGTCGCCGTGAATGGATCGAGGGCGGTGATGAAGGGCTGGCTGCCCAGCGCCGTAGTCGCCCAGGTGACAGGCTGCGCCCAACCGGCGGCATAAGGCCAGGCGTAGTCGTCGCCTGCCACGTCGGCGCTGTGATGGCTCACCGCAAGGTTCAGGGTGCGATCCCAGCCGCCCAGCACGCTACGGTCAATGCGCAGTTCGGCGCTCCACGCCGTGGAACTGCTCACGATCTGCGCCTGCAATCCGCCTGGGCCGGGCAGCGAAAAGTCGCCGCTGCCGTCGCCGCTGCGGGTGAAGACGTCGCCGTCTGCACCGGCGAAGAAACCCAGGTCGGTGGACTGTGCAAGCGGATCGCGGCTGTTGTCGACATCGACACGCAGGCCGGCCAAGGCGCCGATGTCCTGGGCGTCCAGGCGCAGGCCGCTGAAGCAGGCCCACAGGTGATCGGCGCTGCGCAGCAGACGCACACTCGCCTGTTCGCCGTCGGCGTAGGGGCGCAGCGCGAGTGACACGGCGGCGGCGTAGGCGTCATCGGCACAGCCGCCGTCGAGGAGAGGCGCAGCGCCCAGCGGAATCGAGAGCGGCGCAACGTCGAAGGTGACCGTTTCTGTCGCCGTCTGGTTGTTGCTGTCGGTGGCGGCGAAGGTGGCGCTGTGTGTGCCAGGGGCAAGGCCGGGGGCGAAGAGGTCGTTGCCCTGGCCGAGGACGCTGCCGTCCACCTGCCAGGTGAGCGACGTGGCGGGCAAGCCGCCGTCTTCGACGTCGAGGGCCGTCCCCTGCAAGAGGATACTATCGCCGGCGGCAAAGCTCTGTCCTGGCGCGGGGGCGAGGATGGTGGGATCGGGTGGGCGGTTGGCTACGGTGAAGCCCGCCGACGTCGCCACTGCCGTGTTGTAGCCGTCGCTGGCGAGGACGCGCACCCGCGCCGCGCCGGGCGCGCTGCCATGCAGGATGCCCAGGTCGGTCAGCGTGAAGCTGTTGACAGCAATCGGCGCGCTGGGGACGTTGAGCGCCAGCGTGTACCAGCTTGCGCCGTTGTCGTGGCTGTATTGCACGGTGTAGAGCAGGCGATCATCGGGATCGGGATCGCTGGCCGTCCAGGCGATGGTGAGGGTGTCGCTGATCTGTGCGCCGGCAGTCGGTTGCTGCACCGCCGCCACAGGTTGGTTGACGCCGATTCTCTGTGTGTCCACCACCACGCCATTGGCCAGCAGTTCGATTTTCGTCACCTGACCGGCGGGCGGCGTGAAGAGATCGCTGAAGAGCGCCGTGTTGCTGTCGGGGCGATGATCATCCATTTCCTGCAACACCAGCGTGCGCTGAAGCAAGACGTTATCGGCGTTGTCGAGCAGGCGCAGGGTGTAGGTGATGTGCGGCTCTTCGCCATGTCGCGGCGAGAGGCTCTGGCCGCGCAAGGCCAGGCGTGTGGACGGCGGCACGCTTTCGGTGGGCAGTGTCAGCGAGACGGTCAATTCGCCACGCGCCTCGTGTGTGTCCACCACACCGGCCACAAAGACGCTGTCGCCGGCGGCGGCGGGTTCGGTCAATGCCGCAGAGAGTGCAGCCGAGGCGGCGGCAAAGTTATTGAAAAGCCCACGCCAGGTGTAGTCGCTCACCCAGGTGCGCCCGGCATAGGACATAAAGTCGGCGGCCCCGTTGGGGCGAATGGGCTGGCGGGTGACGGTATCGAAGCCGTAATAGCCGGCGGCGTCCACCGCGCCGATCTGGCAGGGCGGGTAAGGATAGCTGTTGTCGAGATCGTCGGGGTTGCCACAATTCACGTGACGACGCCCATAGTTGTGGGCCAATTCCTGGGCCATGGTGCTGCCTTCGCGCATGGCGTCCCAGGTGTTGGGCAGCGGGTTGGGGGTGCGCGCCGGCAACTTCACCCACGATTGTTTGCTGTAGAGGCTGGCATAGCCCAGTGTGCCGCCGGCGTCGGCGTTGGGGTGCACCAGCCCCATGTGGTGGACAGGCGCGCCGATGTCGTCGCAGACGTCGGGGTTGAACGAGAGCTGTGCCCGCCCCCACAAAGAGACGATCACCTTGTCGGCGTCGGGGATGCCGCCGAGGCCCCAGCCGTCAGTCAATTCATAGGGGCCGTAGCAAGGATAGGGCACCGGTCCCCACCAGCAGACTTCGAGTTCTTCCACCGGATCAGTATCGCGGAAGACCCACAGATCGGGGATGGGCCAGCGCCGCTCGAAGTGGCTGAACATGGTGCTCACGTTGGGATCATAGACCGATGGCAGCGGGTTGTGGGTGCGCACCGGCGCGGTGACCACACAGACCGGCGGCTGCGTGCGGAAAAGCGCTGCGTAGCTGAGTTGATTGTTGTCGCGATTGGGGTCGCTGTGGATGGGCCGCGGGTCGATTTCGACGCGCAGATTGGTCGTCCCCGCCGTGATCCAACTGGGGGGCAGGAGGAAATACCAGCCATCGTTGAGGCGCACACGGTCAAAAGTGCCGCCGGTGGTGAGGGCGCGCACGCCGTTGATGGGTTGGAGCGGCGATCCGGGCAGCGCGAGGTTGTTGCGCGTGCCGTGGAGACGCACTTCGACGTTGGAGGTGCTGGGGCCGGAAATCTGGCGAGCGTAGACGCGCACATAGGTGGCCTTGTCGGCGATGAGCGGCGCGCCATTGGCCAGATTTTGGATGCCCTGCGTTACTTCGATGCCGTCGGCGCTGAAGTCGCGCAGGATGGCGGTGGCGTCGAGGGGCAGGGTGTAGATGCCGGTATTGCGCCGGGCGAAGAAGAGGTTGTTGTTGGCGATAAAAACCTTGGGATCGAGGTTGGGCTGACCCGTGCCAATCGTGTCGGCGCCGGCGCCGGCAGAATTGTAGACCTTGCGCTTGACGTCGCCGTTTTGCAGGTTCTTGGTGTCGAATTCCGTCCAGTAGAAGGTGTTGCTAAACAGGAGCGGCTCGCCGATCAGCCAGTTGGTGGCCGCCTGATAGAGGATCGGCGCGGGCGGCGGCAGTTGTCCTTGCGGGGGGAGAATGAAACAGACAGTAAGGTTGTTACAGGAGACATAGCGGATCGAATAGTTGGTGTCGCTGCCGCTGGGGGTGCGCTCCACCCAGTAGATGCGGTAGTTGCCCTGAAAACCGCCCAGGAACTGATAGTTGAGTCCATAGCCGCGGGTGCTGCCCGAAAAGAGGGCGAACTGGGTCACCGCGCAGGGCAGGGCGTCACAGTTGGTGCGGGTGCCGAAGACGCCGGTGCTGTCGGCCCAATAGAGGGTGTTGCCCACGATCATCAGGTCCGAGGGTAGAGCAGCGGTGTCGGCCACGGTTTCGATAGCGCCGGAGCCGTCCTTGAGGGTGCGGTAGATGCGGTTGGGGAAGATGCCCGCCCAGTACAGGTGATTGCCGCCTTCCACCATCGGCAACACAGGAAACTGGCTAGGTTCCAACGTCTTCACCGGCTCAGGCGTGAAAGGCTCGGCCAGCGGCATCCGTTCAAATTGTGTCTGGCTCTCGTTGAAGTAGTACAGCCCGTCGCCAGTGCTCACGGGGTAGCGGAAGGTGAGGCAGCGTGCGCCGTCGTTGATGGACGAGAGCGACCGCTCGACGCCGCCCGATGCCGGCTTGCGTTTGAGGGCGGCAAATGGGTTAAATTCATCACCGAAACAGTTGTTGGCCCAGTAGAGCAAGCCGGCGCCCACCGCCCACTCCTCCACATTGTCGGTGACGATGGGCACGGGCGTATCTGTCGTCTCGGCCAACGAGATATCCACGCCGGGCGAGAGCAGCGTCACCGCGACGACGATCAACAAACCCAATGCCCAATGAAGTGGCCACGAAATAATACGTCGCATAAGCTCTTCCTTTCGGTTGTTCAAACAGTCAGATCCAGTGCAGCACTGTGCGGAGATGGGACGCGAGCTTTTCGAGAGGGAGGGGTGGCAAGTTTGTAGGTGGCAGGTGGCAGGCGGCGTTGTCATTGCCTGCGCCGGCCATCCAAGCTTGACTCAATCCCCAGAAGATGCAAGATTTGCCTGTTTGGTCACAATAGACAAACGCAGGCAAGCCCCTCATTCTTTCGAGAAGCCTTGAGAATACGCATGGAAGCGGCCGGTCGGGGAAACGACAACGTCGAAATCATTGTACAACAATGAGCTTTTTTTGAAAGTGCGGTAGAACACACCGGTTTATCCACGCAGCCCGTGGCAGAACCCCCAATCCCCTCATACCACCGAACCGGCGAGTTTGTGGTATGCTGAACCCTGTCGGGGTTGCCCTGCCCTGGCGAATGACGACCAACCGCAGCAACGGATGAATGACGATGTCCCCCACACAACACAACGATTTACCTTTGCCCCGCCGGCTCAACCGTTTGCCTGCGCGCTGGTTGCGCCTGCTGCGTCCAGCCCACGCCACGTTGATGCTGACCCTGCTTGTGTTGATTCCCACTCTTGTGCAGGCTGCGCCTGCCGGCAACCATCTGGCCGTAGACGGCAAGACCACACAGCCGCTGACTGTCCGCGGCGTGATCGAAGTCAGTGGCATCGCCGATCACGAGGACTTTCGCAAGTGGCAGCTTGATCTGCTGCTCGACGGCGCCAGCGAGAGCTTTCTGGCCCTGGGCGAAGACCCCGAACCCGAAGTCGCCTTCCTCGCCGCCGTGGACACAACCCGCTACCCCGACGGCAAACACCTGCTGCGGCTGCGTGTCGTCCACAGCAACATGAACTATGACGAGTACACGCTGGCTGTCGTCTTCGCCAACCAGGCGCAGGAGACAGCCACAGTCGAAGTCACAGCCACAGTCGAAGTCACAGCCACAGTCGAAGTCACAGCCACAGTCGAAGTCACAGCCACGGCGACGGTCACACCTACCACCACGTCAACAGCCACGGCGACTGCCGCGGCGACCGCCACGGCGACTGCCACGGCCCCGTCAACGCCAAGCCCAACCGCATCGCCCACACCCACACCCACAGAGACGCCGCGCCCACCGTCGCCCAATGGCCTTTTTGTGGCCAATGCCAAAACCATCCGCGGCCTGCTGACCGTCGAAGGTGTGGCCGTTCACCCTGCGTTTCGGAAGTGGCAGCTTGATTTGCTCATCAACGGCGACCAGACCCGCGCCACTTTCCTGGCCCTGGGCGAGGAGCCGGTGACCACACGCGCGCCGCTGACCGAGGTGGACACGACACGCTACCCCAACGGCGTCCACGTGCTGCGGCTGCGCGTGGTGCACTCCAACATGAACTACGACGAGTACATCACCCAGGTCACTTTTGAGAATCCGCTGGCGGTGGGCGCACTCGCTGCACCGGCATTGGCGGCAGACGGCAAGCCCATCTATCGCGGCGGCAACGGTAACGCCGTGCTCTACCTCACCTACGACGACGGCCCCAGCGGCGACACCCAGACTATCCTCGACACGCTGGCGCGCTACAACGCCCGCGCCACCTTTTTTGTGGTGGGCAGTTTCGCCCAAGGACAGCCCGACCTGCTACGCCGCATCTACGAGGCCGGCCACGGCATCGGCAACCACTCGTGGAGCCACCGCAAGTTGACGGGGCTGAGCGAGGCCGCCTTCGACGACGAGGTTCTAACCACGCAAAACGCCATCGGCCCCTATGCCGCCGCCTGTATGCGTCCACCCTACGGCGCCACCGACCCGTCCACCTATGCCCACGCCACCCGATTGGGCCTGCCGGTGGTGCTCTGGAGCATCGACCCCACCGACTGGCGACGTCCTGGCGCGCAGGCCATCGCCAACCACGTCATCACCCGCGCCTTCCCCGGCGCCATCGTCGTCCTCCACGACGGCGGCGGCGACCGATCCCAAACGGCAGCAGCCACAGAGATCATCCTGCGCGAACTCGGCGCACAGGGCTATCGGTTTGAGGCATATTGCAGGTGAAGGGGTGACAGGAGCTTGGGGTGAAGAGTGGCTGGCACTGTGGCGTGCGCTCCCCCACCTTGAAGGCCAGCGCACCAGCACACGCTCGTGCGCAGTTCAAAGAACTTGATCACGGCCAGCGCCGAAAATGTCTTGCCCAGGCCGACGCTGTTGGCCAGGACGCAGCGGTTCACGCCGCGCTGAGTAGGCGTGGATCGTAAAGTAGACCGACACCACCGCCAACTCCGCGCCGGGTGTAATCGCTTCTTGTAGGAACGAACCAACAGAGCCGTAGGGGTTTGCGTAGGGCGGGGCGGGCGAGAATCTCGTCAAAAGGCGAATCATCGCCTGCACCGCCCCACGCAAACCCCTACTGTTGATCTTCGTCTGTTGTGGTTGGATTGAGGGGCAATGCCACGCCTTGCACATCCAGATCTGTGGTTGGCGGCGCTTGCACGGGTTGGGTCATCTGCGCATCGGCGACAGGAAGAGGAGCCGCGGTTGTATCGTTGGTGACAGGCGCGGACGCTGTGGTAGTGGGGCCTGTGTTGGTGGGTGGCGTGGCGACAGGCTGTTTGGGCGCAGGCTTCTGCTTTTGGCCGACGCCCAGGCGGCGGTTTCGTCCTTTCTCGATTTCGTCGCCGGTGGCGCTGACTTTGTAAATGCCCTTGGCTTTCTTGCCGAAACGCCCATATATTTTGAACAGTTCATTTAGCTTGACGACAGAGGCACGGTCAAGCGCCAGGTTGGCCTGGTTAAAGTCTGCCTGGGTAGGGTTCTGTGTGGGGTCGAGCACCTGCTGCACCTCGACCGGCACCAGGGGCAGCCAAGGCTCATTTTGAAATGAGGGTACTGCTTTGGGGGCAGGCCGAGTGATGCCAAGGGTATTGGTGAACTGCTTGAACTTGCTGTGCTCCGGCGCCGGCCCTGGCGTGAAACGCTGCCGCCTGGCCAGCGCGATCTTGGCCTTGTCGTAGACGTTTTGCTTCCAGTCAGCGTATCTGCTGTCAATTTCCTGTTTTGCTTCTTTCGTCTTGACCATCATGCGCGCCGACTGTTCAATGCCCAGCGCATTGCCGCCGACCTGGGCCAACAGCGATCCAGTACCTTTGAAGCCCTGTACAGAAGCCGGTGTGGTGCCGCTACCGCTGCGTAGTTGATGGAGACGGATGGCCACAGCCTGGGCATAGACGGTAGTCACGCAACATAACGCCTGCTTTCCTATTCAGCCATGTAGGGGTTTGCGTGGGGCGGAAGGCGTGCCCACTTCATTGGCGAACACACCTTCCGCCCCACGCAACCCCTACCGTACAAGTTGATACGCCGAGTATAGCATTGGTATCTTAAGAGAGGTAGCGGCGCAGCCACCACTTTTCGATTTCCAGGGCGGCAAAGGTGAAGACGCCCAGGCCGATGCTAACCGCCCAATCCATGGCCCGCATCGGTTCGGTGCCGAAGAATGCCTCCAGGAAAGGCAGGAGCAGCACCGCCACCTGCGCCGCCGCCACAAAGATGACCATCGCCAGCAACGGCTTGTTGCTCAGTAAGCCGATGCGGAAGAGCGATTCGGTGTTGGAACGTGAGGCCAGCGCCTGGCCAATCTGAGCAAAGGCCAGCGTAGTGAAGATCATCATCTGCCAGGTGGCCTGACCCTGCTGCCAGTAGACGAAGCCCACCCCCAGCGCCAGTAGGCCAATCAAGCCGCCCACCCACATCACATGCCGCCCCAGGCCGCCGCTAAAGATCCCCGACCCCGGCGACACCGGCGGGCGGCGCATGGCATTCGGTTCCGCCGGTTCAAAGCCCATGCCAATCCCCAACAGGCCGTCGGTGAGCAGGTTGAGCCAGAGCAGTTGCAGCGGCAACAGCGCAATCGGCATGCCCAGGAAGGGCGCCAACAACATCACCAGCACTTTGCCGATGTTGCCCGCCACCGAAAACTTCACAAAGCGACGCACGTTGTCGTAGATGGTGCGCCCTTCTTCCACAGCGGCAACGATGGTGGCGAAGTTGTCGTCGCGCAACACCATATCCGCCGCTTCTTTGCTCACGTCGGTGCCGGTGATGCCCATCGCCACGCCGATGTCGGCCTGTTTCAAGGCAGGCGCATCGTTGACGCCGTCGCCGGTCATGGCCACCACTTGCCCTTTGCCTTGCAGGGCGCGCACGATACGCAGCTTGTGTTCAGGCGAAACGCGGGCGAAGACGGAAACATAGTCCACCACTTCGGCCAGCCGTTCATCGTTCATCTGATCCAACTGCGCCCCTGTCACCACCGGCGAGGAGGGTTGACCATTGTGGAAGACCACGTTCTCGTTGGAAAGGATGCCCAGATCCTCGGCGATGTAGCGGGCGGTCAGCGGGTGATCGCCGGTGATCATCACCGGGCGGATGCCGGCGCTCTGGCAGGTGCTCACCGCATCGCGCACTTCGGCGCGCGGCGGATCGATGATGCCGAAAAAGCCGACAAAGACCAGATCTTGTTCAAGACGGCTGTACTGAGCAGGATTGTCGGCAAAGTCGGCAAGCGGCTGAAAGGCCACCCCCAGCACACGCATCCCATTCTCGGCCAGTTCGGCATTGGCCACCTCAATGCGTTTGCGCAGTGCATCGGTCATCGGTGTAATCTCGCCGTCGATCCAGAGTTGTGTCGAGAAATCGAGCAGACCGTCCACAGCGCCTTTGGTGATGGAAAGGAAGGGCGAACGCAGGGCTACATGGCTTTCAATAAAGGCAGGCAACGTCTGGTTGACGGCGTGAACAGTGGTCATGCGTTTGCGTTCAGAATCGAAGGGGATTTCCCCCACACGCGGCAGACGCTCTTCCATGCCGGCGCGTGTGATGCCTGCCTTGCCGCCTGCCACCAGCAACGCCCCTTCGGTGGGATCGCCGATGGTCTGCAAACGCTTACTGTTCGGCTCATACTCAATCTGCGCATCGTTACAAAGGACGCCACCCAGCAGCAGCAAGCCCAGCGGTTGCGCCTTCTCAATCAGAGCGCCGTTGGCAGTAAGCAGAGGACGATCACCCTGATCGAGCACCGGCGACGAGTGACGCAGGCTTTCGTCCAGATTGACCCGATGGCCGGCCACGTCGAGCACAACCACCGTCATACGGTTCTCGGTGAGCGTGCCGGTTTTGTCGGAGCAGATGGTGGTAACCGACCCCAGGGTTTCCACAGCGGGCAGTTTGCGGATCAGAGCGTTGCGCTGCAACATGCGGTGCGCGCCCAGGGCCAACGTAAAGGTGACCACAGCAGGCAGCCCTTCGGGGATGATGGCTACAGCCACGCTGACGGCAGTGAGGAACATTTCTTCAAGTTCGCCGCCGCGCAGCAGCCCCAGGCCGAGGATAACAAGCGCGATCAGCAGACCGGCCAGCGCCAGCCGTTTGCCCAGGTGATCAAGCCGCTGTTGCAGGGGCGTCTCTTCATTCTTGACCGCCTGCAACATGGCGGCGATCTTACCCAGTTCAGCCGTCATGCCCACGGCGGTAACGATCCCCGCGCCACGGCCATAGGTGACGGTGGTGCCCATGTACGCCATGTTGCGCCGATCACCCAAGGCCATGTTGGCTTTGTCAAAGGCTATCGTCGTCTTTTCCACGGCTTCGGCCTCGCCGGTGAGCGCCGCTTCTTGAATACGCAGATTGACGGCTTCGATCAACCGCAAATCAGCAGGCACCACACTGCCCGCTTCGAGCAGCACCACGTCGCCCACGGTGACCTCGCGCGCCGAGATCATTTGTGACGTGCCGTTGCGGCGCACACGCACCTGCGGCACAGACATCTTCTTCAACGCCGCCATGGCGCGCTCGGCCCGGTATTCCTGCACAAAACCGAGCAGGCCGAAGAGAATAACAATCGCAAAGATGGAGATGGCTTCGTTGGCCTTGCCCAAAAAGACGGAAAGCAGGCCGGCGCCAATGAGGATGAGCACCATGGTGGCGCTGAATTGTTCCCACAGGATGCGCCAGGGGGATTTGCCGCCCCGTTCGATCAACTCGTTGGGGCCGTGGGTTTTCAAACGGGAGAGTACTTCGCCATCGTCCAGACCGCGTGTTGCGTCCACGGCCAGTTCTTTGGCGACTTCCAGCGGAGAATGCATGTGCCAGTTCACAGTCGTTGCCTCCAGTGCAATTGGGTGGGCGCGGCGCCAATGAAAAAACGAGACCACCGCGACATAGATGTCGTGATGGTCTCGCCAAAGCCTTGACAGCGCTTGCAACAGACCGGGTAAGGCATGCTTACCGTCATGACGATCCGTTGCCCCAAATTTCTGGGCGGCTACTCCCCAACAGCAGCAAACCATTGTACAAAGGACGGGTTGAATTGTCAAAAAGGTTGATGCAGTCGATTGAGCGAGGTCGCATATCTGCGCCCCACTTGACATTTCAGAAATCGACACGATAATTTAGATAAGTTGTCAGACAAAGTTGGAGGATCGCACGCCACTGCCCCTTCAATCTTTCATCTCTTCCTCTGCGCAAACGGCTGCGTTCCACTTGTCGGTTAGGGCGCGTGTTTTGCACGTGTCTATCTTTCTATCTCATCGCTTTCTCTATCTCATCGCTTTTTCTATCTCATCGCTTTCTCTATCTCATCGCTTTCTCTATCTCATCGCTTTCTCTATCTCAAGGAGACACTTCATCAGCATCCCAAGCACCAATCACCGCCAAAAGGGCGCCTATGAACGACTACGAACGTGGCTATGCGCAGTTTAGGGAGATGGTGGGCGAAGAGCGCATTGAGGCGCTGCTGGCCCGCTTTCGGGCGGTTTACCCAGCCTTTGAGGAGGAAGTGGTGAGTGTGGTCGGTGGGCGGGTGTGGAGCCGGCCCGGCCTCGATCTAAAGACGCGCTCACTGTGCAGCATCTGCACCCTGGCCGCGCTGGGACGGGTCAACGCGCTGCGGTTGAACTTCCACATGGCGCTGAACAACGGCGCCACCCTCGAAGAAATCGGCGAAGCGCTTTTCCAGGTCGCTGTCTACGCCGGTTACCCCGCCATGTGGGACGCGCTGACCATGCTGGAGACGGTATTGGCGGAAAAACATAGCTAGACTGGAATACTTTATGGACATCGTCGTCCCCCAAGAGTTTGTCACCATTACCGCCCACCTGCTCGGCGCCCTGGTGACAGGCAGCTTGATTGGGCTGGAGCGCAGCTATCATGGACGCCCGGCCGGTTTTCGCACCCATGCGCTGGTCTGTATGGCGTCGGCGCTGCTCATGCTCGTCACCGTCTACCAGACGCAGTGGATGAAAGGTGTGCCCGAAGAGGTGATCCGCACCGATCCCACCCGGATGGCGCAGGGGATCATGACGGGCATCGGCTTTCTGGGCGCCGGCGTGATCTACAAAGAGGGCTTCAGCGTGCGTGGGCTGACTACCGCCGGCTCAATCTGGATCACAGCAGCTATCGGCATTCTCTTCGGCATCGGCTTTTACTTTCCGGCGCTGCTTACCACTTTCCTCACGTTGGGCATCCTATCCATCTTTCGCCGCATCGAAGCAAAGATGCCGACCCAACTCTACGCCCATCACCACATCTCATTTGATCGCCACAACGTGATGCCCGAAGCGGAGCTGTTGGCCATGCTGCGCCGTTTCCGCTTCACCGTGGCGCATATGAGTTACAGGCTGGAAGAAAGCGGCACCAGCTTTGAATACCGTATGGTCATTCGCACCACCGATCCCAAAGCCGCCCCCATGTACGCCGACGCCCTGCGTTGTATGGAACAGGTGCGCGAGTTCCGCATTTCGCCCACAGGCGATTGAGGACAGGCGATTGAGGACAGGCGATTGAGGACAGGCGATTGAGGACAGGCGATTGAGGACAGGCGATTGAGGACAGGAGATTGAATTGAGAAGTAATGCGTAATGCATAACCCCGAAGGGGATCGCCTCTAGAGCATGTGAATGTGCATTCCCCATGTAACTATACAGGTGCGACGCACTGGCCTGGAGGCCAAACTTGTAGGCGTCAACCATTTGGCCAGTGCGTCGCACCTGTGGCTGTATAGATACATGCGTCAATCGTTAATCGTCAGTTCTTTTTTCCGCCTGCTAAAGTGCAGCACGGTGGCGAGGAAGACGAGTCCTGGCGCGAGGTAGACGGGGGCGAAACCCAGTTGGGCCACCAGCGGCAACGCCAGGAGCGGGCCGAGCGCGGAGCCGCCGTCGGAGAGGGTGGCGTAGACGCCGATGAAATGGGGCGGCGACGGCGCACGCAACGCCACCTGGTTGGCGGCGGCATCCAGGGTGACATTGACGCCGGTGCTGAGCACAAGAACGAGCAGGAAGGCCAGCGGCGCCAGCCAGCCGTCGAGGAACAACGCCAGGGCCAACGACGCCATCAGGAGTGCGAGCAATGTGCTCGCCACAAGGAGTTGACCGAAGCGGTCGGCAATAGCCCCCACCAGGGGACCCACAGCCAGATCCGAAAGCCAGCGCGTGGCCAACACGGCGCCGGCCACCATGCCCACGCCGAGGCCGAGCGGGTTGTCGCCTTGCAGTTGTTCGGCGAGGAAGAGCGAAGCCGTCGCCACCAGGACGGCGTCGAAAAAGGGCTTAAGCGCGCCGATGAGCACCATTTCGCGCTGCACGCCGTCGGTCATGGCGGCGCGCCAGCCTGTCACAAAGCCCTGCCAGCCGGCGGCAGACTTGGAATGTAGATGCGCCGCCTCGGGCCAGCGCACGGTCAGGGCGATGGGGATAGCCAGCAGCGTCAGCCCAGTGATCACCAGCACCGTGGATTGGTAGCCGTAGCGATCAAAGAGGAAGCCACCCACCAGCACGCTGATGGCGCTGCCCAGGCGGATAATGCCCCACAGCAACCCCATCAAGCGCCCTGTGCGTGTCGGGCCGCCTGTCCACACAGCCTGATAACCGCCCTGGCGCAGACTCGACCAGGCAATGCCCCACCCCAGCCGCGCCGCCACGAAGACGGCAAATCCCCAGTTCAGACCGTAGAGCAACGTCGTCAGTGTGCCCAGCAGCGTGGCTGCCAGGAAAGGTCCGCGCGGGCCGAAGCGAGCGAAGAGCGAACTGATCCACGTGTTCGAGATCAGGCGCACCAGCCGGTTGGCGCTGAGCAGCACCCCCACCTGCTCAGGCGACAGCGCCAACGCACCTGCCGCCAGGGGCAAAATGCCATAGAGCAACGAATCGCCCATAATCGAAAAAGCCACCACAGTAGCCACCTGCACCACCAGCAGCAGCGGACGCCTGTCGTTGTTGGGCGAAGAAGGTTGTGTGTTGATGGGGATGTCTCCGTATAGAGAGGGAGACGGAGGACGGAAGACGAAGGACGAACGTTAAGCGATTTGGTCTCGCTTAACGTTCGTCCTTCGTCTTCCGTCCTCCGTCTAATTCTTATCCGCCGATCTGCTGCTTCACCGTGCGCAAGAGCGTGTCGGCGCGCAGATCGGGGAGATTGTAGCAGACGCCGCCCATCGATTCGGCCAGGGCGTGGGCCAGGCCGCGGTCGAAGGCGGCATGCTCCATGTTGATGACGATGGAGCGCACTTCTTTGTCCTGGGCGAAGAGGTCGGCCATGCGTGTGGCCTCTTCCTGGGCGGGCATGCCCGTCATGCTGACGTTGCCGGCGCCGTCGGTGAGCAGGATCACCAGCGGGCGGATTTCGGGGTCGCGACGTTGGGCCGCTTCCACCACCTGCCAGGCGGTGAAGAGGCCGCTACTCAGGGGTGTTTTGCCGCCCACGGGCAGATTCTTCAGCGCCTTTTCGGCCAGATCGACGCTGTTGGTGGGCGGCAGCACAATGCGCGCCTTATCACGCTGGAAGACCACCAGCCCCACCTGATCACGGCGCTGGTAGGCGTCGATGAGCAGGCTGAAGATGGCGCCTTTGGTCGCTTCCATGCGTTCGCTGGCCGCCATCGACCAGCTAGCGTCCACCACAAAGAGGATGAGGTTGCCCGTGCGGCGCACGCGGACCTTGCGTTGCAGGTCGGTCATGCGCAGTTTGAGCGCCATGTCGTTCTCTTCGGTCTCGGCGCGTTGACGCTGGAAGGGGGCAGCGGCGCGCAGGGTGGCGTCGAAGGCGATGTCGTCGGTCTTGTTGCCTGCGGGGCGCGCCTTGATGTAGCGGCCGCGCTTGCGATCGGTGCGGCTGTAGGAGCGCTTGCCCGTCTGCTCGCGGGTGACCTTGTCCAGCGGGGTGTCGATGCGCTTGGTCTCGAAGATTTCGCCCACCTGCACCGGCTTGCGCCCGCCCTTGTCGTCGCCCGAAGATTTACTTGATTGTGGGGCGGCATCCGGCTCGGCCATGCCACCCTCGCCACTTTCGGGCGATGAACTCATCTCTGAGTCATCGCCCTCGTCACTTTTTTTTCCGCGGCCGTACTGCTACCTTCCGCCTCTTCCTGGGCGTCGCTGTCGTCGGCGTTCTGCTCGGCTTCGGCGCGGGCCTGGCGCATGTTCGAGGCCAGTTGTTCGGGCTGTAAGGCCGCTTCTTGGAAGGGTTGCTTCTTCATGCGGTGCGGCAGCGCCAGTTCCGCCGCCATCAGGATGTCGCGGTCGGTGATGTAGGTGCGTCCTTCAAAGGCGGCCTGGGCACGCGCCGTTTTCAGGATCACAATGTCGGCGCGGTGACCGTCCACCTTAAAGCTGGCGGTGAGGGCGGCAATGGTGTAGAGGTCTTTGTCGTTGTAGGTGACCTCGTCGTAGAGCCGGCGCGCCGCCTGAATGCGCTCGCCCATCTGGTACTCGGCCTCGCTGAAATCGGCGGCGAAGCGTCCAGAATCCTGCTCGAAGCGGGTGCGGCGGCGCAAGATCTCCACACGATCCTTGGGCGATTCAATGCCCACCACGTCGACGGCGTGGGCGAAGCGATCCAACAACTGCGGGCGCAGGTCGCCTTCTTCGGGGTTCATAGAACCGACAAGGACGAAGCGGGCCGGGTGTTGCACGCTGATGCCTTCGCGCTCCACCACGTTGACGCCCATCGCCGCGCTGTCCAGCAGCAGATCAACGACGTGATCATCGAGCAGGTTGACTTCGTCAACGTAGAGGACGCCGCGGTTGGCGGCAGCCAGCACGCCCGGCTCGAAGTGGCGTTCGCCACGCTGAATCGCCTTTTCAATGTCCAGCGTACCGACGACACGGTCTTCGGTGGCGCTGACAGGCAGATCCACAAAGGGGGTGGGGCGCATGCTTGTGGGCAGTTCGCCGTTCTGGCGAGCAAGCTGACAGGTGGTGCACAATCCGGCAGGCGACTCAGGCCGGCAGGCGAAGGGGCAACCGTCCACCGCTTCGATGGGGGGCAGCAGCGCCGCCAATCCACGGGCGGCGGTGGATTTGGCTGTGCCACGTTCCCCGCGGATCAGGACGCCGCCGATCAACGGGTGAACCGCGTTCAAGAGGAGGGCGCGCTTCATGCGTTCCTGGCCCACAATGGCTGAAAATGGATAGGTGACTCGCATTCACTGGCTTCCTTTGATCTATTGGCGAACCACTCGGCAAGGTGCAGACCGGAGACAGCACAGGAGACAAGACTGGCCGGGTATTGTGCAGAATGTCAGAAGTTCGTCAGACGGACAAGAGGTAGATTTCAACAAAATTGTTAGCATATTGATTAAATCATTATAAACGACACCCAATACCAGGACAAACCTTTGGTCCATTGGGGCGCATCGGTGTATGATCATTCACCGGATCGTACGCCTGTTTGAGTTTGATTCAAAAATTCATCGTTTGGCGCGAAACTTTCCGGTTTTCGCTGCGTAGTGCATCACAGCGGAGCCGCAGTCACAGAAGGTACGATTCCATGACAGACCAAGAACAGCTTTGGCTGGAAGCAGCCAGGGCCGGCGATCGAAAAGCATTTGGGCAACTGGTTGAGGCCTATCAACGGCCTGTTTTCAACCTCACCTATCGCATGTTGGGCGATGCCGAAGAAGCTGCCGACGCGACACAAGAAGCTTTTCTACGCGCCTATACCCGGCTGCACCAGTACGATCCTGAGCACAAGTTCAGCACCTGGCTTTTCTCGATTGCCAACCACCATTGTATCGACAGGCTGCGCAAACGCCGCGCCACAGTCGTCCCGATTGACGACACGCCGCTGGTCTTCAACCTGGAAAGCGAGACACCGCGACCAGATGAGCATCTGCTGGCGAAGGAACGCTCGGCAGAGTTGCAGGCGCTGCTTGATGAATTGGAGCCTGACTACCGTACGCCGTTGGTGCTGCGTTACTGGCACGAATACAGCTACCAGGAAATCGCCGACACCATGGAGATCAGCCTGGCGGCAGTGAAGAGCCGGCTCTTTCGAGCGCGGCAGAAGTTGGCCGAATACTACGAACAGTCGCAGGCCAAGCCGCTGTCGGCCGAACCAGTTGCATCCAACCAGGCAAGGGCCAGTGAGCGCACCACATCGGTGATGTTGCGGCTCTCGGCGCTCTCAAATGCATGAGGATTTGTGTCATGAATATTTCAAAATGCAGGAAAATGAAGTGAGGTTAGGATGAGCGGAATAACCATGAACCCGGTGATGAAGCAGACAGCGCCCCAGCGCCAAGATCTCCACGAAGAATACGGCTGGCTGATGTCGCTGGCGCTTGACAACTTACTCGACGACGAGGAAACGCGGGATCTACACGCCCACCTGGCTAGCTGCGAAGCGTGCAACCAACAGTGGCAACTCTGGCAGCGCATCGATCAGCAGTTTACAATGCCGCCAATGCTCTTGCCCCCAGTGGATCTGGTGGCGCAGGTCGATGCACGAATCAGCGCCGCAGAACAGCGCCGCGAATTCCGTGTGGGTGTGCTCCTGGCCTTCCTCACTGTCTTTATCTGGATTGTGGGCTTTGCCGGGATCGGGCTGGTGATTGGGTTCTTGATCTTCAACCAGATCGGCTCCGTCAGCGAAGTTTTCCATTCGTTGGCCTTTATGTGGACAACTTTGCTGGTGCTGTTTGAGTCGATTGGCCGAGCGCTGGTGGGTTTAAGCGATAATCCTTCGGCGTTGGGTGTCATGTGTGGCTATCTGGCGCTGGCGACAGCGTCGTTGGTTGGGTGGACTCGTGTGTTGCGTCGCACCACGCGCCCGTTTGATTCGCAGTCGTTGATCTAATTCAATTTGAACTTTGGTAGCGTTGCTGAAACCGCATCCCCGCATGAAAGGCACGTGTTATGAAGCATTTATCCAAAAACATAAAGTGGCTGGCAAGCATGGGTGCTATCACCCTGATCACGTTGGCCGTTCTCTTCAGCGACAGCGGCGGGCGGGCAGCGGCGGCAGGGGCGACAAACGAGATCGCCGAACCTGTGGCCATCGCCCTCTTCGATCAGCAAATTTTTAACGAAGACTTTACCGTGGAATCGGGCGAAGTGGTGGACGAGAGCGTCACCGTCTTCCGCGGTGATGTGGAAATTGAAGAAGAGGGCACGGTTAACGGTGATCTCTCTGTCTTCAGCGGCAACGTGCAGATCGCAGGGACGTTGAACGGCGATCTGGCTGTCATCGGCGGCGATGTCGAACTCGACGACACAGCGCGCATCACCGGTGATGTGAGTGTGGTAGGCGGCAACCTCGACCGCGCCGACGGCGCCTTCATCGGCGGCAACTTCGTCGGTGGCCCACGTGGCGACTTCGAGAACTTTGATCAGGAGTTCGAGAACATTCCTGAGATCGACGTGCGCCCAGACGTTGATGTACGTGTGCCAGCGGTACGCGCCGAGAACGAACGCCCCTACATACTCAACCTCTTCCTGCGCCTGTTGCAGTCTATTCTGTGGACGTTGCTGATTACAGGGCTAGTGGTGTTGTTGAGCTGGCTCTTTCCTCGTCAACTGGCAGAAGTACGCAAGACCGGCGAAGAGCAGCCTGCCTTGAGCTTCGCCGTAGGTCTGGTGACGGCGCTAGCGGTGTTGGTGGTAGGCGCTATTCTGGCCATTACCGTCTGCCTGCTGCCCTTCTCGGTGTTGCTGTGGGCGCTGTTGGCAATGGTGACACTGGTGGGCTGGGCGGTGCTGTCGGCTTGGCTGGGTGATAAGATTCGCGATGCGCTGGGTAGCCGCATCGGCCAGGACACCCACCCGCTGATCACTGTGACGTTGGGCGCCCTCTTGTTGACAGGCGCAACCTTCTTCGCCTGGAGCCTGCTGCCCTGCCTGGGCTGGGCTGTGGCGGTGTTACTGGGTTCGACGGGCAACGGCGCTGTCCTCGTGCACCTGGCGCGGCGCAGCAACCTCACCGGCGGCGGCGGCGCTTCCACTTCGACCAGCGCTTCCACTTCGACCGGCGCTGCCAGTGCACCGTCTACCGTCGTCGTGCGTGACCCAAGCCGCCCCGCGGCGGCCGAGTGGGCGGCGCCCCAATCACCTGCGAGTGAAACGCCGGCAGCGACAACATCCCCGGCAGCGACAACATCCCCGGCAGCGACAACATCCCCGGCAGCGACAGAGGAAAAGCCGAACCTGCAACCCGAAGCCGAGGAACAGTTTGCCACGGCGTCTCCTGCCCAAGATCAACCCGCCGCCGAAGAGACAGCGCAACTGGTCACCGGCGCAGAGTTGGGGCTGACAGATGAACAACGGCGTCAACTGCGCGAGGGCGCCGGCATGGAAATAGCACCGCAGCCTACCGTAGAGACCACGCCGATTGAAGCGGGCCTGGGGGCCGCCACGCCCGACGACTTTACCCGAATTCGCGGCATTGGCCCTGCATTCAGCCGTCGCCTCAGCGAAGCAGGCATCCTCACCTACGGTCAACTGGCGGCGATGACCGCCGAACAGATCGCCGAAATCGTGGGCTGGCCTCCCGAACGTGTCGTGCGCGATCAACTACGCGAACAGGCGGCAACCCTGGCCGCGCAGAAGTAGTGATTGGGGACTGGTGATTGGGGACTGGGGACTGGGTTTGTCGAACTGTGAGCATGTCCAGTTCCAATCACCAGTCCCCAGTCCCCAGTCCCCAGTCCCCAGTCCCCATGTACGATCCTGATATAGATTGACAGAGTCAGCCGAGCAAAGGAGACTCTGAAGAGATGACAAAACAGGTATTGAAGAAGTACAGTGTTGCCTTCAAACGACACGTGGTGTCGGAGTATGAACAGGGCAAGAGTGCGTACGAGCTAAAGAAACGGTACGGAATCAGCGGAAACGGAACAGTAGAACGCTGGGTCCGTGAATATGGAAGAGAAGGGTTAAGGCACCAAGTTATGCGAATCCAACATGTAGACGAACAAGATCGAGTGAAAGAACTGGAAGCACGGGTGAAAGAACTGGAATCGGCGTTGGCGCAAGTGACACTGGACCGGCTGATGTATCAGGCGATGGTGGAAGTGGCAGAACGGGACCACGGCTTGGATTTGAAAAAAAAAGTCGAAGCCAAGTCATCGAACAGGCCAAGACGCTGAAACAAGAAGTCAAGCGAGCGCCTACAGTCGAGGCGATCTGCGCATGGTGCGGTGTCAGCCGCCAAGCGCACTACCAGCAAGTGAAGCGAGAGCAGGCGCACGAACGAGAAGCACAGGTCATCTGTAACGAGGTACGCAAGATACGGCGTCGTCACCCCCAAATGGGTGGGCGCAAACTGCACAAGATCCTCAAGCCGCAGATGAAACTGGCGGAAACAGAAGTAGGCCGAGACCGTTTCTTCGAGATTTTGAAGGAGAACGATCTGCTGATAGAGCCGAAGCGAAGCTACCACCGCACGACGTATCCTGGGACGTGGCGCTGTGAGAATCTGCTGGCCGACGCCATCATCAACGGGCCGAATCGGGCCTGGGCCGGCGACATCACCTACCTCAGAACCGACAAAGGCTTCTGTTACCTGGTGTTACTCACCGACGTCTACAGTCGCTACATCGTTGGCTTCGATCTGAGTACGTCACTCAGTGTCGAAGGTGCTGAGCGGGCATTGCACCAAGCCATCAAGGCACAGAAAGAAGTGCCCGAAGGGCTCATTCATCATAGTGACCGTGGCGTGCAGTACACCTGTCGTGATTACCGTCGCAAGCTTAAGAAGCATGGCATGCGTTCCAGCATGGGCCAGACGGGCAACTGCTACGACAACGCGTTGGCCGAACGGGTCAACGGTATTCTCAAGCTAGAGTACGGCCTGGATGGTCAGTTCGCCACCGTTGCCCAAGCCCGTGAAGCGGTTGTTCAGGCCATCTGGCTCTACAACCATGAACGTCCACACAACTCGCTCGATCTGCAAACACCTTATGATGTCCATCAGCACCAGTTGCGCAAACGGCGGCCTCAGTCCACATCCAGCATTTTTCGGGCGCAGGGGGCGAAGGTGCTTTCAGTCGGGTTGGCTGCCTGAGTCAAGGGTTGGCCGCTTTTCAGGCCAACTTGCGCAGCCCTTGACTCAGGCAGCCAACCCGACTACACTCGGCACCGCCCCTGAGTCCGAAATATGCCCTCACTTCCGCTCATTCATTTGCTCTTTCTTTGTCAACATATTTCAGGACTTGACACCAGTCCCCAATCACCAGTCCCCAGTCCCCAGTCCCCAATCACCAGTCCCCAGTCCCCAAACACAATTTGCACGAAGAGTTCACATCATGTATTCTCAGCGTGTGCAACCCTTTTGCACCGCCGCGTTCTCATCGACGCCAGCACCATACCCATCGCGGACGCCTGTGTTTACTCTTTGTAGCCCAGGGAGAAAGTCCGTGGCTTGCTCGCTTGCTCAGGTAACCCAATTGAATTGTCCTTCGTGCATGGTTGATTTTGTTGCGGATCTCTGGTTGATCATTGACACAAAAGAGCGCCAGGATCTCTACGCAGAGTTGGCAGACGATTCGATTCACGACATCGAGTGTCCTCATTGTGGGCATATCGGTCGCGTAGATGCGCCATTGTTGGTCTGCCATACAGTATTGCCCACGGTTGATCGGCAGAATCGCTTCGGCCCTATCTATACGAAACCGACGCGCCGCCTCTTCTTCTTTCCTCCGCTCAATCAGGCAGATGTCTCTGAGGAGACGCTGGCAGTATCGTTGATCCACGTCCTGCGCGATCAGCTTGGCGAGGAATGGAAGTCATTTGCCAGAAGCAAACTGGTTTCGGTGCCGAGGCCACTGCTGGGCGCTGCTGTTGCCAATGACCCCGAAGCCGGGCTGGCTCGAATCCGTGGTAAAGTGGCAGTGCAACTGGCACAGTTGAAGAACCACAAGAACAGAGGATCGCAACGGATCAATCGTCAAATCACCCATTGAATCACCCACCCTCGCTATCTGCCGCAGGCAACCCCGACTTGCGGCGGCCAATGGTGAAGTAGTTCCTCTGACTGGGAACCCAACGGTCTCCTGCTTCGTTTTGAAGTTCAGTGCACCCTGCACTTTCCTCGTGTGTCGCGCTTGAAACCCAAATAGAAAGTACACTCATGCGCCCGAAATTGTTCTGGATCGCGCCGCTGCTATGGTTGCTGGCCGCCTGTAGTGAAGGCGCCCTGGTATTGCCTTTGCCTTTGCAGACGCCGCTTGTCCTCCCCAGCACAAGCGAAGCAACGCCCAATGCCGAAACCGGGGCAACGGAAGAAACCCAGGCAACGGAAGAAGACGAGGCGACGGAAGAAGACGTCGTCAATGACGTCTTTGATACCACTGCCGAGCTAGCTACCTATCTCTACACTGGTCCTGGGCGATTTTATGAAGAGGTGGGCACTGTTTTCCCCGGCAAAGCGCTGCGTTTGACAGGCCAGGACGCCGCCGGCGATTGGTACCGCATTGACGACGGCACCTGGATCAACGCCCTGGCGATACGAGGGCGCCCTGAGCTGCCTGTGATCAGCGAGATCACCGGCAGAGCAGTGGCGCAGGTGACAGAGGTGCTGGACGGCGACACGATTGTGGTCAATTTCAATGATCGCGCCTACGAAGTACGCCTGCTCTTAAGCGTGGCGCCGCAGGTGGAACAGGCATTTGGCGTTGAAGCCTACGAGTGGACACGCGACCGGCTCACCGGGCAGAATGTGCTGCTGGAAGCAGATGTGGTTGAAAGCGACGCCTACGGGCGCTTGCTGCGCTACGTTTACCTGGCCGGCGACGAGTCGATGATCAACGAAGAGATTCTGAGAGAGGGATTGGCGCAGGTGGCGGTCTTCCCGCCGGCAAATCGCTACGTGGCTCAACTGCGCCTCGCTCAATCTGAAGCCGAAATTGCCAGGCGCGGCCTCTGGTCGGCAGAGGCAGTTCCCTACCGCGAGGACCGTTCCGGCTGTAGCTACACCGTCCAGCCAGGAGAAACGCTTCAGGTCATCGCCCGCCGCTTCGGCCTCCTCACCGAGACATTGGCCGCCGCCAACAACGTGACTGATCCTAATCTCGTCCCCGACGGTGCGGTGTTGGTGATTCCGGGCTGTGGCGAGGGGAGCGAAGGCTAGACTTCGCGCAGGTGTTCGCGCACCAGCAGCGCCGCTGTAGCGCCTTCACCGGTGGCGCTGGCAACTTGTTTGGTGCTGCCGCTGCGCACGTCGCCCGCTGCAAAGACGCCGGGAATGCTGGTTTCGAGCAAACCGGGATCTCGTTCTTCGAAGCCGAGTGGACGGTTGCCGTCGTGGACAAGGTCATGGCCGGTAACGATAAAGCCCCATTGGTCGGTGCGAATCTCGCTGCCTTCGAGGAAGCGGGTGTTGGGGGTGAGGCCAATGAAGATGAACGCGCCGTCGACCGCCAGTTCGCCCTCTTTGCCGCTATGATTGTTCAGCGTTTTAATGCGGTTTAGCTTCGATTTTGCCCCTTCGAACCCCTGCACTTCGGTGTTCCACATCACCTCGATTTTCGGTTCGGCCAGCACATTCTCTTGAATCACTTTGCTCGCCTTAAAATGATCACTGCGCACCAGGATCGTCACCTTGTCGGCGAATTTGGTGAGGAGCAGGCTCTCTTCGGCCGCGCTGTTGCCGCCGCCGACCACAGCCACATGCTTGCCTCGGTAAAATGGACCATCGCAGGTGGCGCAGAAGTGGACGCCGGCGCCGATGTAGCTGCTTTCACCAGGCACATTGAGGCGGCGGTAGCTGCTGCCGGTGGCGATGAGCAGGGAACTGGTGCTGTAATCGTCGCCGGTGGCGGTGCGCACCACGTGGTAATTGTCTTTGCAGTGCAGGCTGATCACATCCTGGGCCTGGAGAAACTCAACACCGAAGCGCTCAGCCTGACGGCGCAGACGTTCGGCAAATTCAAGGCCGGGCACGCCGTCGGGGAAGCCGGGCATGTTGTCGAGCTTTTCGGTGCCGGCGGCCTGCCCACCCAGGGCGGCCCGTTCGATAACCAGTGTATCGATGCCCTCGCGTGCCGCGTAGAGCGCAGCCGTCAACCCTGCCGGCCCACCGCCGACGACAATGAAGGGATAATGGGTGCGTGTGGCCGTGGTCTTCAGCCCCAATTTGGCAGCCAGCGCGGCATTGGAAGGTTCCACCAAAAACGAACCATCTTCGAACAGAATCAACGGGATAATGCGCTTGCCTTCGTTTTTGGCAATAACAAACTGTTCGCCGGCTGCGTCCTCTTCAATATCAATCCAATGGTAGGGGATCTGATGTTCGCCAAGAAACTGTTTGCTACGCCGGCAATCGGGGCACCAGTAGGCGCCGTAGACAGTAATGTTGGGGACCAGCATCAAGCAACCTCCAAAGTGAGTGGATTGGCAATTTGCAGTTGCTACTGTACCATGAAGTGAATGCTTGCAGCGTGTCCGTCCTCACACAACGTCACTCGTTACACCATAGAGCGAGAGCAACCATGCCATCTCTACAAGAGCAAATTGAAGGCTATGCCCGCCTGATCCTTAGCGAGGGCGTCAACCTACAGCCCGGACAGGCGCTGGCCGTCCGCGCCGAACTGGTTCATCGCGACTTTGTCCGCCTGTTGACACGCATCGCTTACAATATGGGCGCTCGCTACGTGGAAATCGACTGGCAGGACCCGGTGCTGGATCGCATCCGGGCCGAAAGCAGCCAGGCGGCGCATCTGACCTACACACCCGGCTACCTTGTCCACCGCGGCGAGGATCGGCTGCAGAGCGGCTGGGCGACGATTAGTATCACTGGGCGCGAAGATCCCAACGTCTTCGAAGGCGTGGAGCCGTCGGCGCTGCAGAAGGCGTACGCATCGTTTCGGACCAAACTGAGAGGCTACTACAAAGGCGTGATGGCCAACGAGATCGCCTGGTGTGTCTGTGCTGCGCCGACACCGGGCTGGGCGCTCCAGGTTTTCCCCGATGCCGCCGCAGACGAGGCCGAGGCGAAGCTATGGGCCGCCATCCTTGCCGCAGCCCGCGCCGATCAGGACGATCCCATTGCCGCCTGGCAGGAACACCAGCAGAAACTGCGCGCCGTGGCCGATTACCTCAACCGCAACGACGTGCGCACGCTCCACTTTGTAGACGATGCGGTGGACGCCGAAGGCAAGCCCCGCACCAACCTGACCGTCGGCCTCACCGACCAGCCGATCTGGATGGCGGGCGGTTCGCAGGCGGCAGCAGGCTTTCACTTTTCGCCCAACATCCCCACCGAAGAGACCTTTTCGACGCCGCATCGCCTGCGCACCGAAGGCTGGGTGCGCACATCAATGCCCTTCTTCACCCTGGAACAGCAGGTGGAAGACGCTTACTTCCGCTTTGAGAAGGGCGAGGTGGTGGCCTTTGGCGCAGCACGCAACGAGGCTGTGTTGGCCCAATTTTTTGATGTGCCCGGTACACGCTATCTGGGTGAAATCGCCCTGGTCGACGTCAATTCGCCGATCTACCGCAGCGGCGTCCTCTTTTACGATACCCTGTTCGACGAAAACGCGGCCTGTCACATTGCGTTTGGGCGTGCGTACCCCAACGGGATGAAGGGCGGCAACGAGTTAGGCGACGAGGCGTTGGTCGCCGCCGGCGTCAACGATTCGGCGTTGCACCAGGACATTATGTTCGGCACGCCCACGCTATGCCTCACCGGCATCTGCGCCGATGGGCGGCAGATCCCGATTATGCAGCAGGGGCGCTACGTCGACTCAATTTTCGTGGAGCAATAACCCATGAACAACGACATCTCGGTGCACATGATCTATGAGCCGATTGGGGCTTTCCCTGTGGTCGAATTGCCGCCCGGCTACCGTTTTCGCTCCTATCACGCCGGCGACGAAGCGACGTGGACGACGATCCAGCGCGCCGCCGAACGCTTTTTCGAGATCAAAGACGAGCTATTCCGCCGTGAATATGGCCAGGATGAGGAGAGATTGGCCCGCTGCATGGCCTTCGTCGTCGCCCCCACCGGCGAAGACGTGGCCACGATTACAGCCTGGTGGAAAGACGACTGGCAGGGTCGCGGCCAATGGGGGCAGATCCATTGGGTAGCCGTTCACCCCAGCCATCAGCGGCGCGGCATCACCAAACCGATGATGACATGGGCGATGCAGCGGCTGGCGGCGTCTTATCCGCGTGCCATGCTGGGCACGTCCACGGCGCGGGTTTGGGCTGTCAAAGTCTACCTAGACTTCGGTTTCGTCCCCGATCCGGCGGAACTGGGACGCCCCGAAATCGTCGAAGCCTGGCATATCGCACAAGAGACGATTCAACATCCTGTATTGGGGGCAATTCTAGCGTCTTCAAACTAGCCATCTGACCAGCGCATCTCCCAACCGAACGATGGGTAGATGCTCAGATCAGCAGGACTAGACTGAAAAGCAGCTATTGTTCACTACTCCCCCTTTCGCCACTGGATAGACGATACTTCCGCTGCGAGGAGGACCACCCCCCAAAGGAGGCAGGTATGAAAATCGTTATGAACCGTGGCTTTTGTGACGCCGATCTAGCCTTTTGCTCGCGTTGCTCGGCGGCCTTTTTCCGCAAGCCGCTCGGCACAGATCGCCCCTGTATCGTCTCTGTCAGCGATGAAGAGAACGAAGATACGCTGGAGTTTGTGTTATTGACTGACGGACGTTCGCTCTCCTTCACTTTAACCGACGAGCTTCAAGAGGGGTTAGCCACCGAAGGCTGGGAATTCCTGGCCGACTTTGATCCGGCGCTGTTGCGACGTGGCGCCGCCAAACGTTGGAAGGCCATCAGCCGGGTTGAGGCCAGGCACGGTTAAGCCTTCACCAGACATCAAACAACCATCCTCCTGCTTTGTGCCAGTTTGAAAACCGACAAACAAACGCAGCACAAAAACGGCCCGGCGTCCGCATGGACACCGGGCCGTTGCGTTTAGGCAACCGCGTTGTCTAGGCGCTGTATTGGTCGAGCGCAAAGCCGAGCAGCCCCTTTTCTTCCAACTTTGAGACAGGCACGCGGAAGGTGACCTGAATGACGCCGGGATGGCGGCCAATTTCGATGCCGCCGGTGATGGTGGCGCGGTTCATGACTTCGGGCACGCTCATGCCGAAGAGGGCGGCGGCGCGGCCCAGGCCGTTTTCGGTGGCCGAGTTGAGATCAGGCCCGGTGCCGATGACGGAGACAGGCAGCGATTCTTCGATAGCGCCAACGCCCCATTCCTTGGCCAGGGCTTCGGCTTGCGCCTTTTCAGCCGCGCTCAACGGCTGCGCCAGGAAGGGCAAATCCTCGCGCACGGGCAAAAGGACGGGGCCATCGAGGGCCAGTCCTTTGATCACATGCACCTGCAACGTCACCACACCGGCCACGTCCGCCGTATGGCCGGCGATTTCGCCGTCCCCTTGCAGGGCGTGCATGTCACCGAGGTAGATGCCGCCGCCGGGGGTCTTCACCGGGCAGATGAGGATGGCGCCTTCGCGCACCGAGTCGATGTCCATGTGGCCGTCGGTTTTGTGCGTGGCGAGTTCGTCGGCGGTGACGGCGTAGGGATGGGGCGCGCCGATGAGGAAAGAGCCAAAGTCGCCGGCATTGTGCGAATCGGGCAATGCACGGGAGGGCGTGGTGCCCAGTTGGCCCATGAAGGGGCGCAAACGGCCCACCAGCCCCACCAGATCATGGGGGGCAAAGGTGAGAATCGAATGCTGGATCGAGTTCTCGGGCATGGCGGCGTAGCGATTGGCGTCGTGGGCAATCTGCTCGGCGGCGGCTTGTGGCAGCGTCACACCGACCTGGCGATTGGCGTCGAAGGCAATGGTGTAGCCGTTGGTGAAGGCGAAGGGTGAGGCGGGTTTGCCGGTGGCCTTATAACGCACGGCATCTTCGCCGATCCCCTCTACATAGGTTTCGGGGTTGAGCGTGCCCGTCTCTTCGCAGAAGCCCGCAATGTAGGGATCGCCCAGAAAACGGCCGGCAATGTGGCGATCGTTGCCCGATGCGGTGGCCATGCTGGTGATGCGAATGCTCTTGATGCGAATAGCGATGGCGTCGCCCACTTCCGCGCCTGCCACCGCCACAGGACGTGTCACCTCGTGGCCGCCGCGCAGTTCGGGCGTGATCATCGGTCCCCAACAGCCTGGGGCTGTGTTGGCGACAATGTGGCCGCCATCGCGTACCGGCCCCAACATCGGCTGGTTGGGGTCGAGCCTGCCATCGGTGTATTGGTCAACAAAGACCGTCTCATGGCCTGCGCCGGTAGCTACAGTGTTGGCGGTGTGCAGACCATTCTGTGCTTGCAATGTCATCGGTGATCCTCCTGTTGATTGTGACGGTTTGATTGTGACGGTGTAAGTGTGACGGTGTAAAGTTAAAGTGATCCTCCGGCAATGGGCGTTAGCAGCGCCACTTCCTGCGCTTCAGCCAGGGGTGTGGCCGCTGTGCAATGCACGCCGGAAAGGACGGGGACGGCGTAGTTGAGTGCGCCGGCAATCTCTGGGTGCAGTGTGCGCAAGCGAGCAATTAGATCGGCAACAGTCGCATCCTGCGCCAGTTCGACAGTCAGCCGGGATCGACCAAGCGAACGGCTAATCGACCCGTTCACACGCACGTAGACCTGCATTGGGAGTCTCCTCGGCAAGCGATGAATCGATAAAGTCCGACTTCTGCATCATTTGCACTACTTCCTCTCTGGAGAGAAGTCGGATTTGTTGCTTTAGAATTATTGAAATGGGGGGATGAATCTAGCGTGAGATTATACGTAGTTTGGTCCACGCCGGGTGGAGAGGATGCATACAATTTGCAGTGGAATTTGGTGTTTCTGCAACAAAAAACCTGCCGAACTTCAGAGCAGTCGGCAGGTTTCAACAAAGCAAGATGATCAGTTTGCCAATTGTTTGGTCTGTAAATTGGCCAGGCCGAGTTCGGCGGCACGCAGCACGGCATGAGTACGGTTTTCGGCTTCGAGTTTGTTCATGATATTGGAAACATGCACGCTGGCGGTGCTGACACGAATGCCCAGTTGATCCGAGATTTCGCTGTTCGAGTAGCCCTGGCTGAGCAAACGCAACACCTGTAACTCGCGCGGCGTAAGCATAATGGGTGTTTCGTTCTTGCCGTTATCGGCCTTGAGGTAGGCGATTAACGATGAGAGGTAAAGCTGGCTGCTCAACAATTTGCGTCCACGCGCAATTTGCGCAAGCGAGATCAAAAGGTCCTGGAGATTGGTGTCTTTGCGGAAGTAGCCTTCAGGATTGGACATCAAAATCTCGGCCAATAGTTCAGGCGCTTCCCGTTCTGTCCAATAAGCGATGCGCACATGTGGCGAGTAAGACTTAAACACCTTGCTCACCGACATGGGTGACAGGGCGCCGTCGCTCAGGATATTTGCATCCAGAAGAATAAGATCCGGCACCTGAACGTGACACGCCTCAACAGCAGCCGCAAAGCTACGCACAACGGCGATTAGCTCCCAATCGGCGTGATTTGAAAGATAGGCTTCAATACCCAGCTTAATAAAATCATTGGTTTCGACAATTAAGAGCTTTGCACGAGTCTGACGTGACATGCCGCCGACCTCCGGGTAGAGGAAATGGTTGTTTGTATACAATCGGCTATTTTAGCAGGAACGCGCCTATAAAGCGCCTATGGATCGCTTATTATTCCCCCTGTTTTCATTATGGTAGACCAGATTTTTCCTTAGCAAATCTAATTTCTCTGAAATGACTTTCTGATTACAGTTCAAGTGTAAACCGGCCAAAACCCAGCCCAACGGCTCTTTCATCCGTAGCTTAATAGAGGTCGTAATGAATTTCCTATAGAAAGTGAATAAGGCTTTCATTAATCCTCAAGCTCCGCCCATAAGCAACGCTAGCCGCTAAAAATGCAACGCTAGCCATTTGCGCTAGCCATTTGCGCTAGCCATTAAAGATGAGACAGATCAATGCTTCGCATTCGTGCACTTGATGCGTTTGAAGTCACGGTCAATGATAACTTAGTCACAGCCAGCCTGAGTTCTACACAAAAGGCGCTGCTGTTTTACCTTGCGTGGACAGGCACAATGCAGGAGCGAAGTCACCTGGCCGAATTTCTGTGGCCAGAGCGGGCGTCGGCCCGTTCGCTCTCGAATTTGCGTACGGTGCTTTCGCAACTTCGTAACGTGGTAGGCGACTACTTGCAGATCACTCGCACCGGCGTCGGTCTGGCGACGGACGATCAGGTTTGGTTCGATGCAGCAATTGTTAATCAGGTGTTGGGGGGCGCGGCCGGCCATACACCGCCTGGCGGTTTGACGCCGGCACGGCTCTCTGAAATGGAATCGGCGCTTGCCCTGTGCAAGGGAAAAGTGCTCGAAGGGTTTCCCCACGTTGATAGCCACACCTGGGAAGAGTGGCTTGATCAACAGCGGTGTGTGTTGGAAAGCGATGTGGTGTCGGCCCTCGTTAGCCTGGGAAATCACTACTACGCGCAAGAGCACTTTTCACGTGCTGCCTACTTTTTCAGGCGACTCATCCAGTTATCCCCTTACGACGAAGAAGCCTACGGGCGGCTAATGACAGCGCTCACGCTTACAGGACAGCCCGGTCATGCATTAAATCTCTACGATCAATACGGTGCTACGCTACAACGCGATTTCGGCGAGATTCGACCTGGAGAGGAGCTGGCGCTGGTGGCGCGGCGTATCCGCACCGGCGAGATACGTCCTCGCCGCAGTGAAGCACGCGCGAGTCAACCATCATACCCGGCAACGAAGTTTCAAGGTGGAGCACTCTTGCCTCAACTGCTCAAACCTCTGCTGGCAAGAGAAGCAGAACTCCAGATGCTGGTTGACCACGTGCGCGGTGGACACCGGCTGATTTCAGTGGTGGGTATGGGCGGCATAGGCAAAACCCATCTCCTGGCAGCAGCAGCGCGCCACTTGCGTCACTTCTTCAGCGACGGCGTCTATTACATTGATCTCAGCAGCGTGCAGAAGCATGAATCGTATGGCACAGAAGTGGTTGCCCAAAAACAACTTGTGCTGGCGATTGCGGCTGCGCTTGGCCTCATCTTTGATGCACGCGTTGATTCACACTTTGATGCACAGATTGACGAAAGGCAACAGCTTCTGGATTTTTTGGCCCAACAACGACTGTGTTTGATTCTGGATAACTTTGAAACGGTGATTGGCGCTGCGCCCTTTGTTGCGCAAATTCTAAGTGAATGCACAGTGAGCGTAATTGCTGGATCACGCACACGCTTAAAGTTAAGCAATGAGGTTCTTCTACCGCTGGACGGCCTGCCATACCCCCTGCCAAATGAAGAAGTGGACATCAACATGCATGCCGCGGTGGCGCTCTTCGTGGCCGCTGCACAGCGCACATCGCCACACTTCACATTGACAGGCGCAAACTCGGCGGCTGTGGTCAATATTGCGCAGCAGGTTGGTGGCCTGCCCCTGGCGTTGGAACTGGCCGCAACCTGGGTGGAACATTTTTCACCCGAAGAAATCGCACAGCGCATCGAGGAATCGCTCTCTTTTCTGGCCAGCTCAGCCCTGGATCTACCGGAACGCCAGCGCCGGCTCGACGGGTTGCTGCGCCAATCCACTGCGCTCCTGACCTCAGAAGAAACGGCACTGCTGTCTGCGCTTTCCCACTTTGCCGGCCACTTCACACGGGCCGCCGCGCTCGCTGTCAGTTGCGGCGAATTGACCGTGCTGGTTGAATTGGTGAACAAGCAATTGGTGCAGGGAACAGCCGCCGGCCACTACTTCCTACACCCACTGATCAAACGCTTTGTGCAGGACGAATACGGCGCGCCCAACAGCCGCTTATCCCAATACGATTCCCAATACGATTCCCAATACGATATCGCGCGCAGACACGCCGATTACTTTGTCGCCCACGCAAGAGAGCGACTTGGCGGCGATACATCCAACCTGAACGAAGACGCTTTCAACCAATTGAGGAGCGTCCACAGCGATCTGATTGCCGCATTTACGTGGCTGCTGGAATATAGCCCTGCTGAAGCGCTTGATCTGGTGTGCACCCTGGAGTGTTACTGGGAACACTTCGGCATCCTCAGCGAAGCAGCCACCTGGCTGGATCAGTGCCTGAAACGCTACAATATCCTCGATAGCCGCCTCGCGCGCGGCCTTGCTCTGGTGATGCGCTGGATACGTCGCCAGCCCAATTTGGCTGTACTCCAGGTGTGGTTTGAACGATCTTTTGATCTACTCGACCAGATTGAACATCCGGCAGAACTGGCTGAACTCTGCCGACTATTAAGTTGGCACACCTTCAACCGGCAACTGCGGCCATGGCAGCAACGCGGTGTGCGCGGCGTGCAATACTTAGAGCAGTCCATCTCGCTCTATCGCCTGCTAGGACAAAACGACGGCGCCGTTGATGCGCTGCTGGATCAGGCGTATATGCAATTATGGACGCCACAACCTGAGCGAACGGAAGATATCCTGCGCGAAGCCGAAATGCGAGCCGGAGAGGATCCTAAGCCGCGCCATCAGGCCATGATTGCGTACAGATGGGCGGCGCAAGCCTGCTTTCAACGTCAATTTGCAGCGGCATGGGATCTCACCCAGAAGGCTTTGCAGTTGGCCGGCGAACATTATGTGAGCGAAGAAATATTGGCCTGGTTCCATAAGCTCTCTGCCGATGTCGCCTGGCATCTCGGCCAATGGGATGATGCCTGGGCGCACGGCCAGCGCAGCGCCTCCATCTTTCGTCGCTATGCCCATTACACCGGGCTTGCCGATATATCGTTTCGGCTGGGCATGACGGCAGAACGGCGCGGCGATGTCAGCGCAGCGACAACACACTTTCTCGATTGCATCAGTTTCAGCCGAACTGTACAATTTCATGGCAACCTTAGCGCCGGTTTCATCGGCATCGGCCTGAATTACTGCCGTAGTGGACAGGTGGAGACAGGCGCACGGCTGATCGGCTATGGCGCAAAATGTCTCATCGAGCACAGTCAGATGCTGCTGCCCTGGGACGATGAAAGTGTGCATAGGCTGCTGGCTGTGGCGCAAGAGGCAGTAAAACAGGCACACGCCGAGGCGCTTTTTGCCGAAGGAAGGACCATTTCATCGGGCTACGCCTGTGATCTCATCAGCTTGCCCGCCGGTGGACGTTACCGCCCATTGCTGCATAACAAGGAAAGCCTGTTGCCTGAACCAGGCATCGAACATCGCAATTCCAAGCGCAAGCACCGACGTCAACGCGGTTACTCTGCAAACGTGGCTACGCCGAAAAAGTAGCTACGCTGAAAAAGTAGCTACTGAAAAAGTAGCTACTGAAAAAGTAGCTACTGAAAAAGTAGCTACGCTGAAAAAGTAGTATTGATCTGTAAAGAGAAGTGGGACTTATTGCCAGTGACATCCAGCCAGGAGAGGACAATGCATCCCTTCGAAGATCTCCCGATTCCGCGCGGCGCAGTGGGTATCCACTGGTTCGGCCAGAGTTCGTATGGGCTGAAAGACGACGCCGGCGCCATTCTACTCATCGATCCCTACTTCCCACGCCGACGCCCCAGCGAACGCTTCATTCACGCCGATCCGCCACTCGACGAAGCCACACTGCGCGCCGACTATGTGCTCCTCACCCACGATCACGGTGACCACACCTGCATCGAATCGCTGCTGCGCATTCACAACGCCCACCCCAACGCCCATTTTGCCTGCCCAGAGGAAAGTGTAAAACATATAGCCGACAATGGCATCCCCGCCGAGTTACTCACCACCATCGCCGCCGGCGAGATGGCCGCGCTGGGATCGTTCCATGTGCATGCTGTGTGGGCCAAACCGCCGGGCGGCGCCCCCGAAGACGGCATCCAGCCGCCTGATGTGACACACCTGGGCTATGTCATCGAAGCGGGCAATCAGCGTGTCTATGTGTCGGGCGATCCCATCAACACTTTCGCCGAACACGAAGAACTGCTCGCCCCCATTGCGGCGCTTCGGCCCAACATCGGCTTTATGACCACGCACCCAAGCGAAGGTGAGTTTCCCTTCTTCGCCGGTTCGGCCAAAATGGCGGCGCGTATCGGCCTCACCCATGCCGTGCCGGCCCATTACCAATGTTTCGTCAAACGGAATTACGATCCGCACGAATGGGCCTCCCACTTTGCGGCGGACGGCCCACAGCCGTTGATCATCCCCTACAACCAGGCAATTGTCTACGCCGCGTAGAGATTTGCGTTGGGGCGGCATCAGCGCTGCCCCAACGCCCCAACTTCATCAATCCCCCAAACTTCATCAATCCCCCAACTTCATCGAACCCCAAACTTGAAGAAATCGTAAAGTGAGGCATCCACAACCAGGACTGCGGGTTAGCCGCAACCTGTCCAGGTGGACATGTTGGCGCGCCAAAGGTGGACGTAAAATCAAGACAATGTGTAACTATACAGGTCATGTAGGGGTTTGCGTGGGGCGGAAGGATCGCTCGCCAATGAAACGACGTCGGCTTCCACCCCACGCAAACCCGTACAGCACGTCACCTGTATAGTTCGACAATGTCCGCAGTTTTCCCGCTTCTGTTTCACCCCTGAGATTCCAGCACGCAGACTCCGCATAGGGTGATTTCGCCGGGCTGCTGTAACTTTCAGGATCGATTCTGAATCGTCTTCGCGAGCCACCACCTTCTGTACAGCATCACACAAATCTGAATCGCAACCGATAGTTGCCCGATCCTCCAACCAAGCGAGGCCAATATGTACTACGACGTTCCTGTAAACGAACTCACTTACCAAGATCGGCTTGCTGTTTTGCGCGCCACCAAACTGGAACAGACCCAGGAGAAACAACGTGTCCTCGGCGCCATGGATCACGATGACTGGGCGCTGGTGCTGCCACCCTCCTCGAAACGTAAGATTGTGCAGGCGATCAGTGGATCGGGGGTACTCATCAACGATTGCTTGATCGACGGCATCAACATGATCACGAATCACCCCAATGGCGGCTTTTACGGCCCCAAAGCCTGTGGCGAGAACTTCCGCCGCCTGCTCGATGCCCATATCCCCTACGTCGATCCCAACTGTTCGCTGGCCGGCGCGGTGATGGCCAATTTCACATCCTACCGCCGCCAGGGCTGGAACCCTGATTTCGACTATGCTTTCCTCAAGGCCGACCAGCAAAAGTATCAGCTTGCCCACGGCATCGGCGGCGCCCAACATTTCTGCCCGGATCTGAGCATTGGGCTGTCTTTGGGGTGGGGTGGCATTCTAGACCAGATCCGGCGCTACCGTCCATTGCATAGTGTTGAGGCGGAAGGTTTCTACGATGGGCTGGAAGCAGTGGTAAGCGGCATCCAATCCTGGATCCGGCGCAATGCACAAGAAGCGCGCCGCCTGGCCGCCCACGAACGCCACCCCCAACTGCGCGCCAACCTGGAAGAGATCACCCAAATCAACACCTGGCTGATTACGCAGCCGCCGCAGACTTTCCGCGAAGCATGCCAGTGGATGGCCTGGTATTTGATGGCGGCGCGCATGTACAACGGCAGCGGCGCCATCGGGCGGCTCGACGTGCTACTCACCCCGTTCTACGCCCGCGATGTAGCCGCCGGCAAACTAACCGACGAAGAGGCCACCTTCCACATTGCCTGTCTCCTGCTCAAGGACACTGGCTACGCGCAACTGGGCGGCCCCGATGCCGACGGCGTGGACGTGACCAATCGCGTCTCTTATCTTGTCCTCGACGCCATTGACGCGCTGCAAATCCCGGCCAACATCGGCGTCTGTGTGGGCGAAACGGTGGACCCTGGCCTGCTGAACCAGGGCGTAGCGCTTCAGTTCAAACACAAGATGGGCTTTCCTAAGTTCCTGGGCATCGACCGCACCACCGAAGGGCTGGTGGCCAACGGCTTCGATGTGGAAACAGCGCGACTGCGCGCCTACTCCGGCTGCCACTGGAGCGCCATCCCCGGCCGCGAGTACACAATGAACGACATCGTGAAGATCAACTTCCTCACCATCTTCGATGTGGCGCTACGCGAGATGATGGCCGAACGCCACGCGCCCCCCAGCGTCGAGGAACTGTGGCAGCGTTTTCGCCGTCACCTGGCCCGCGCCATCGAGGTGACGGCTGAGGGCATGGCCTTCCACATGGAACACATGCACGATGTCTTCCCCGAACTGGTGCTCGATCTACTCTGTTACGGGCCGATTGAAAAGGGGCTGGATGCCAGCCACGGCGGCGTGGAATTCTACAACCTGGGCATTGACGGCGCAGGATTGGCCAACGCCGCCGATGCTTTCGCCGCCATCGAGCAGCGCGTAGAACGTGAGCGCCTGCTGACGTGGGAAAAATTGATGCACTACCTCGACACCAACTGGGCCGGGCCAGATGGCAAACACGCCCGCCTGATGGTGCGTGCCGTGCCTCGCTACGGCGCCGGCAACACCGCCGCCGACAACTGGGCGCAGCGTATCGCCCGCACCTTCACCGAACTGGTGCAGAACCAGCCCACCCCCGGTTTCAAGCTGACGCCTGGTCTATTCTCGTGGGCGTCGACGATTGCGCTGGGTCGTCAATTGGGCGCAACACCCGACGGTCGCTACGAAGGCGATCCCATTGCCCACGGCGCCAACCCCTCGCCCGGCTTCCGCCAGGACGGTGCGACCACGGCCATGGCTGTGGCCATCGCCGCGGTGCAGCCAGGATTGGGCAATGCCGCACCCATGCAGCTTGAACTCGATCCCGGCATGGCCGCCGAAGAGCAATCTATCGACAAGGTGGCCAGCCTGATTCGCACCCACTTCGAGTTGGGCGGCACGCAGATCAACCTCAATGTGCTCGACAAGCAAAAGGTGTTGGAAGCGCACAAAGATCCGTCGAAACACCCCGACCTGATTGTGCGTGTTACGGGCTTCAGCGCCTACTTCGCCAGCCTGTCGCCCGAATTCCGCCAGATCGTCGTCGACCGCATTATTGCGGAAGGGTAGGAGATGCAAGGAACCATCACCAACATTCAACGATTTTCGATCCACGACGGCCCCGGCATCCGCACCACAATCTTTTTGAAGGGGTGCAATCTGCGCTGCTTCTGGTGTCACAACCCCGAAGACATGCGCCCGCAGCCGGAGATCCAGTTCTTTCCCGAACGCTGTATCGCCTGTGGCGTCTGTGTCGAACGTTGTGCACAGGACGCCCACAGGATACGCGACGGTGTTCACCTTTACCAGCGTGATCGTTGTATTGCGTGTGGGCGCTGCGCCGAAAGCTGTTATGCGGGCAGCATTGTGCAGGTGGGGAAAGTGGTGGATGTGGAAGGCGTCCTGGCCGAAGTGCGCCAGGACGCGGCCTTCTACACGTCGTCAGGCGGGGGCGTCACCCTGTCGGGCGGGGAACCGCTGCTGCAGATCGACTTTGCGCGGGCCGTCCTCGCCGCCTGTCGCGCCGAGGGCATCCACACCGCCATCGAGACGGCGGCCAATGTCCCCTGGGCGCGTTTTGAGGCGATTCTACCCGTCGTCGATCTGGTGATGATGGACATCAAACACATCGATTCGGCGCGCCACCGTGAGGTCACCGGCGCGCCGAATGAGCGAATTTTGGAGAATGCACGACGCCTGGGCGCTCAGCCGCAACCGTTGATCGTGCGCACCCCCGTCATCCCCGGCGTCAACGACAGCCCCGACGTCATCCGTGCCATTGCCGCCTTCGTCGCCACGCTGCCCAACGTCGTGGCATACGAGTTACTGCCCTACCACCCCATGGCGCAGAGCAAATACGACAGCCTCGATCTGGCCTACCAGGCCGCCGATCTCAAGCCGCCATCCAAAGCGTTAATGGCCGAGTTGTGCGCGGTTGCGCAGGGGAAGTGATTGGTGATTGGGGATTGGGGACTGGGGACTGGGGATTGGGGATTGGGGACTGGGACTGGGGACTGGGGTATAAGCGCTTAGGGGCAGAACCCCCCCTCTAACTCCCCCCGCAAAAACCGTCGCAGCCGCTGAGGGTGCGAACGGCAGGCGGGGGGAGGAGTGTCGACGCGTAAAGGGTGTCGGTTGCGCTGTCGGTCTGTCCAATGCAGCGTAATTGTGTCCACGCCACAACGGCTCCCTCTCCGCCTCACTCGCACAACAAATCGCCAAACTCAACCATCGCGGGGAGGGGTTCTCCTCTGCACGCTTTCAAACCGCGGCTCACCTAAGCGCCTATGCCCCAATCACCAGTCCCCAGTCCCCAATCCCCAATCCCCAGTCCCCTAAAAATGATAAACAATCCCCCAACTCGCAGATTCCCCCCGATGGAGTAGTTTCTCAAAGTAGGGTTCAAAAGAGAAGGTGTTGCGGTTGCCCCAGATGGGCAGGTAGACCGGCGCGTAGTCCGTCTGCGCGGTGACGTCGCCGAGCACGGGGTGGCGCTGGGTGATGGTCAGGGCGTTGCCTTCGCGGGTAAAGTCCACCGCCAGGAAGCAGCCGCGGCTCCAGTCGTAGTCGGGCCGTTGACAGATCCAGCCTTCGCCGTTCATAAAGTAGCCGGGATTTTCGCCCAGCGTCACCGGCATGGAGAAGCGGCAGAGGAAGCCGTCCACCGTGGGCGGGTAGAAGGGGTGCGGGAACCAGCGCACCGGCAGCGGCGTGGGACCGGTGCTTTCGATTTCGGTGCGTGAATCGACGCTGCGGCCGTTCAACGTCACATGGCGCGCCAGGCGATAAGACCAATCTTTGAAGCTGCCTTGGGTGTGCATGCTGATGGTGTGGGCCTGCACCTCCACCGTCCAGGGCAGGAATTCGATGACTTCGGGGTTGTGGCGCACCGAGAAAGGTTCAATCGGGCTGCTGCGCCGCACCCGTCCTACGCCGATGATGCCGACTTCGCCGCCCACCGGCGCGTCCGCGGCGCCGAGGGGAGTGGCAAACATATCTGGTGCCCCCTGCCCGTCAAAAACGTCGGGGTAGGGCTTGGGCCACTGCGGCCCTGTAAAGAGTGGACCGTGGGCGGCGTCTGTGATCTGGTAAATGTAGCCGCCGACGCAATAGCGCGAACCGCAGCGCTCCAGATCATGCTGCGGATCAAGAATTGAAACCGACAACTGGCCATTTTCGAGCACGTACATCGTCTGTTGTTCTTTCCGTGGAGGTGGGGTGACAGAAATGTGGGAAGGCGCTTTGCCTGTGCGCCTTGGTAAAAGATTATAATCGATGGCTGGGATTGGGGGAATTTCGGAGGGTGGAACAGAGATAGAACGCGGATTGGGCGGATCAAGCGGATTTGGACGGATTGTTCATCGCGTTGGATTTGGGGGTTGACGACTAGTAGACCAGTTGTTATAATTCTCAACAAGAGCGGCAAACGATGCCGGAGATTTACAGGCATGTTCGGCCAATCTCTGAACCGTCAACATACAGACACCGTCAACCAGCAGACAATGAGGTTTTCTGTGAGCACCCGCCGCGATGAGATCATTGAATCGACCTGTCACCTGATCGAGTTGCAGGGCTATCATGCCACAGGGCTGAATCAGATTATCGAAGAGATGGCGCGCCCAAAGGATCGCTCTACTACTACTTTCCCGAAGGCAAAGACGAATTGGTAGAGGCCGCCATTCGCCATACCACCACCGTGATCGCCCGTCGCGTCGAAGAAGCAATGAATGCCCACAGTCATGCCTCAAAGGCAATTCCAGCCTTTTTGCGCACGCTTGCTCACTATGTACAGGCTTCTGGTTATAGATCAGGCGGCCCGATTACGGCTGTCGCCATGGAAGCAGCAGCGACCAACGAACGGCTCAATGCTGCCTGCCGAGCCGCTTACCAGGAATGGCAAGCTGTCATGGAACGAAAACTTCTTTCAAATGGGTTTGAGCCGGTACGCGCAAAACGTTTGGCAGCAGTGGCGGCCAGCTTAATTGAAGGTTCGGTGATCCTGAGCCGGAGTGAACGCAACGTCGGCCCGATCCTGGACGCGGCCACCGAACTGGAAGTGTTGCTAAAGTAGGGGTTTGCGTGGGGCGGAAGGCTCGCCTGCCAATGAAGCGGCATCTACTTCCGCCCCACGCAAACCCCTACATAACCTGGATAAACATATTTTTTTAGGATAAAATTATACAGACTGGTCTACTTAACAAGGAGACAATCGTGGACAAGTTCATCCTGGTCACCGGGGCAACCGGCAATGTAGGCGGAGAGGTGCTCAAGCGGTTACACGAAATCGGTGCGCCTGTGCGGGCGGCGGTCACCTTGGCCCGGTCGGCGCAACGGCTGCCGGCGGCGGTGCCGTGGGCGGTTCTGAATTTTACTGATCCCAGCACCTACGCCGACGCCTTTGCAGGTGTGGATGCCCTCTTCCTCATGCGCCCGCCGCAGATCGCCAACGTGGAACGAGACATGAAGCCGCTTATCGACTACGCCGTCGCCGCCGGGGTGAAGCGGATCGTCTTCCTCTCGCTGCTAGGTGCCGACAAGAATCGCTTTGTGCCCCATGCAAAAGTCGAAACGTTGTTGCAAGAAACACCTGTAGAGACGACCTTACTGCGCGCTGGCTTCTTTATGCAGAACTTAAGCACGACGCACCGCGACGAAATCCGCAACGAAGACGAGATCTTCGTGCCGGCAGGTAAGGGGAAGACCGCTTTCATCGATGTGCGTGACATTGCCGCTGTGGCGGTCAAGGCGCTTACCGAGCCAGGACACGACGGCAAAGCCTACGACCTCACAGACAACGTCGCCTACGACTACGCCGAAGTGGCAGCCCTGATCAGCGAGGAATTGGGGCGCCCGATCCACTATGACAGTCCATCCTTGCCGCGCTTCGTTTACCGCATGTGGCGCAAAGGACATCCGCTTGGCTACGTAGCCGTGGTGGCAGCGATCTACACCACCACGCGCCTGGGCATGGCAAGCACTATCGCTCCCGACACCGAAGATCTACTCCAACGAGCGCCCAAGTCGTTGCGTGAGTTCGTCCATGATTCGGTGGCGGTTTGGGAGAGGTGACTGGGGAGTGTCATGCAGGGGTTTGCGTGGGGCGGAGGGCGTGCTAGCCAATGAAGCGAAATTCCCTTCCACCCCAGGCAAACCCGTACAACAGAATCCGTGTAGACAAACATTCCGAACATCACAGGAGCAAAATCTGATGAAACTCACAATTTTTGGGGCAACCGGCGGCACCGGCAAAGAAGTGGTGAAGCAGGCGCTGGCGCGAGGACATGAGGTGACGGTCTACGTGCGCACACCGGCCAAGGTGACGGTACAGCACGAACGGCTCAAGGTGGTGCAGGGAGAAATGAACGAGCCGCAGAAGATCCGGCAGGCCATCGCCGGCGCAGATGCCGTGATCAGCGCGCTGGGCCCGACGAGCAACACGCCGGAACGTCCGCTGACAGAGGGGATGCAGCACATTGTGGCCGCCATGCAGGCCGAAGGGGTAGACAGGTTGGTCGCGGCCACCGGCGCAGGCGTGGCCGATCCCAAGGATACGCCGCAGTTGGTGGGTCAACTCTTTGGGCTGGTCATGCGTGTCTTCGCCAAGCACGTCCTCGCCGACAGCACCGGCATGGTCAACGCTATCCGCAGCAGCAACCTCAACTGGACATTGGCCCGCGCCCCCCGTCTGCAGGACAAACCGGGTACCGGCCAGATCAAAGTCGGCTACGCCGGCCAGGGACCGGGCACCCAGCTCGCCCGCGCCGACTTCGCCCGCTTCATGCTCGATCAACTCCAGAGTGAGCAGTGGATGCAGAAAGCGCCGATGTTGAGCAATTGAACGGTAGATATATCAAGCCTAAAAGTTGACGCACTAGGATGATAGGGTGTAATTCAAAGTGGGGGCGAGCGTGCCCCCACTTTGAATTACACCCGGATGATATGCAGAACTTTTGTGCGATTTCGTTTTGTGGTATTGTATTTGACATAACCTGTTCATAGTATCTATGCCAGTTTGAGAGGTACCAGGTTGCTTTCATCATTCGAACAGATGCAGATTGATATTGCCAGAGCAACTGATCCCGATCACAAATCGCGCTTGGGGCAATACTTCACGCCTGCATCCATCGCCAAATTCATGGTTGCCTTGTTTGGAGACTCACCCTTCCATGAGTGTCGGCTATTGGATGCAGGTGCAGGTGTTGGTTCTCTGTCAACAGCCTTTGTCGAAGGGTGGATATCCGGTGAGCTGAACTTTGCAAGGGTTGAGGTGGATGCCTACGAGCTTGACGAAAGACTTCATCCACACTTACGCCAGGAATTGACAAAGCATTCGAAGAACGCTCAGTTGCAGGTGAAGATTCAGCCAGGGGATTTTGTCCATATCGCAGCCGACCACCTTTCTGGAAATCTCTATGCAGAAGCATTGCCTCAGTACACCCATGCCATCCTCAATCCACCCTACAAGAAAATCCGTACAGATTCCGCTTATCGTGCAGCGTTAAGCCGAGCCGGTATCGAAACAGTCAACCTCTATTCGGCGTTCGTTGCACTTGCCTTACTGCTGTTAAAGGATCAGGGGCAATTAGTAGCAATCATCCCGCGCAGTTTCTGCAACGGCCCATACTACCGTCCATTTCGGCAATTACTCTTCAAGCATTCAGCGATTCGGCACATCCACTTGTTTGTTTCGCGAAACAAAGCCTTCAGCACAGACAACGTGTTACAGGAAAACATTATCCTTATGTTAGAACGTGGCGGAGTACAGGGCGACGTAACAGTGACACGTTCGACTGATGAGACATTCTCTGACTTGGACAGTTACGTCTATCCATTTAATCGCGTCGTACTCCCTGAAGATCTAGAGAATTTCATTCATATACCCATGTCGCCGACACAGACGCTGGTTGAACAAGCGACTACGATTTGTTACACGCTTGACGACCTGGGTATTGAAGTATCAACCGGACCGGTGGTCGACTTTCGCCTCCAAAAGCATCTGCGTGATCTTCCAGAAAAGGACACAGTGCCGTTGCTCTACCCAGGTCATTTTAGAGGGCGGAGCAGCTTGTGGCCGAATCCCACGCTGAAGAAACCGAATGCAATCGTCCTCAACTCAGAAACACAGAAGTGGCTTTTCCCAAACGGTTACTACTGTGTCGTACGTCGTTTTTCTTCAAAAGAAGAGAAGCGACGGATTGTTGCAACCGTTGTCGAACCGCACAATTTCCCCAAGGCCGACTATTTGGGGTTTGAGAACCATCTGAATGTATTCCACCGTAACAAAAGCGGCATCGATATACCAGTAGTGCATGGCTTGGCTGCTTTTCTCAATTCCACTGCTGTCGATGAATACTTTCGCCGATTTAACGGTCACACACAGGTAAATGCTACAGACTTACGCCTACTGAAATATCCAAGCAGAGAAATTCTTACCCAACTCGGCGAACAAATGATGCTGGATCCAGAGCGAAGCCAGCAAGCACTCGATAAAGAAATCGAAAGACTTATCCCTGCATGACAGAAGTATCGGAACGACGCGTACAGGAAGCCATTGAAATTCTTCGTTTGCTGGGTCTCCCCCGCGGGCAACAGAACGTCCGCTCTGCGCTGTGTCTGCTTGCACTGCTCGATCTACCACCTCACATATCTTGGCAAAATGCTTCAGCACCTTTGATTGGCGTCACACCGATGATGCAATGGATACGTAACCACTACGGCAGAGCATATGCACCCAACACCCGGGAAACGATCCGTCGGCAGACGCTTCATCAGTTCCTTGCAGCAAGCATTGTTCTGTACAATCCAGACAAACCTGATCGTCCTGTCAATAGCCCACACGCTGTTTACCAGATTGAGCCATTCACGTTGGCGTTACTACGCACATTCCAGAGCAGAAGGTGGCCGTCGACTTTAGCAACCTATTTACGTGATCGCACCACACTCGTAGAACGTTACGCTCAAGAGCGCAGTTTGGCATTGATCCCAGTGCAGATTGATGATGCTACGCTAGTCACATTGAGTCCGGGCGAACACAGTGAATTGATCCGTTCTGTGATCGAGGAGTTTGCACCCCGCTTTGCACCGAACAGCCGACTCGTCTACGTTGGAGATACAGGCGACAAATGGGCATACTTCGACGCTGAACTACTGCGTCAACTGGGCTGCACTGTCGAGAGCCACGGCAAAATGCCGGATGTGGTTTAGGTCCTTACGCTCAGGAACGGTGACATATGTGCTCGTTCAACCTCAACCACAAAACCTTCCGTTCCGTCGCCAACAGCGACAACGGCGAAGTGGACGCATCCACCCGCTTCCACTACCGACAGGATGGCGACGTGATCTGGGCCGACTATGCCGGCGGCGCCATTGTGAAGGGTCACCTGCTGGGCAAACTGTTGCCCAACGGTGAACTGGATTTTCGCTATCATCACATCAACACCGCGGGCGAGATGATGGTCGGCGTCTGCCGGTCAACGCCGCAGATCCTGGCGGACGGGCGGCTGCGCTTCAAGGAACGTTGGCAGTGGTTGTCGGGGGATCAATCGGCAGGCTACTCGGAAATCGAAGAGATCGATGCACAAGGTTGAACTGCTTCAGCAGATGCACACCACTATGTCTAAAAATAAGCCTGCAACCACGCGCACCAGCTTCTTTGATCACCTGAAACAAGCGCTCGAAACATTTGACGATCCCAACTGGCTGGGTATGAATTCGCCATTGGCCGCGCCCTACTTTCTGGGCGACGCCGTGCGCCGCGCCGACGCCACACCCGCCGCCCGTGGACAGATCCTGCGCGGCGAAATTGAACGGGTGCTGGAGACAATGTGGGGCGGCCCGCTGCCAGAAGACGGCCACGCCCTGCTCGCCGCCGCCGAGGACAACCAGAGCGGGCGCTACGACTGCCTGATCCTGGAGTTGAACTACTTCAAACAGCGCGTGCGCCCTGCCCCACGCAGCCAGGCCGACATCTACAACGACATTCTCCACATTTCGCGGCCCACCCACGATCGTCACCTGCGGGCGGCGGTGGAACGGTTGGGCACGCTACTCTTGCGACGGCTGCGCCCCACCGTACGCCCAGAACAGCCGGCGCTGCCCGTCCAACTTGTCGGGCGCGATGACGTGCAGGCGCAGGCCACCGCCGCCCTCGCCGACGGCAAAACCATCAGCCTCACCGGCCCCGGCGGCATGGGCAAAACGTCGTTGGCGGCTGTCCTCGCCGACGCCTGGCCTTCGCCGGCCATCTTCTGGTACACTTTCCGCCCCACGTTGAACGACCAGCTAGACAGTCTTCTTTTCGCGCTCGGACATTTCCTGCACCGGCAGGGCGCGTCGACGCTCTGGCATCAACTTGTGGCCGACGGCGGGCGCTTGAAAGACGCCTCGATTGCGGTGGGCCTGGCGCGCGGGGATCTGGCCGGCCTGCCCCACAAGCCGCTGCTCTGCTTCGACGAACTCGACTTTTTGCGCCCACTCACCACAGACGAAGCCCGTCCCAACCACACCCAACTGCTTGAATTTATCGACAGCCTGCGTGGTCACAGCGCCATGATCCTTATCGGTCAGCGCGCATTTTGGGAAAGCGACCTGCATTTTGGCTTGGACGGCCTCGACGACGTGCAACTGCGCAGATTGCTCACAGCCCTGTCCGTCCCCCACACCGCTGAAGACGCCGCCGCACTGCATCTCTTCACCGCCGGCAACCCGCGCATGGTGGAACTCTGTATTGCGCTCTTTCAGGCCGGCTCCGGTGAATCGTTCGGCGATGTGCTGGCGCAACTGCCCCAGTTCCAGGCGCTGTTGCCACTGTGGCTGCGCCTGGAAAGACGGCTGCCTGAACCGGAAAGACGGCTGTTGCAGATCCTCTCGGTGTTTCGGGCCTCTGCCCCCGCCGACGTCTGGCGCAACGGCGAAGCGGACGCGGCGACGGCGCTGGCCCGGTTAATCGAACGCCGTCTCGTGCAAGAGGACGGCCAGGGCGGCGTCTCGTTGCTGCCGGCGCTGAGTGAAATCGTTTTTGCCGAACTTCCTGCCGAAAGCCAGGAAGATCTACACCTCTATGCCGCCCAAATTCGCCAGGAACGGGGCGAATACACGTCGGCGGCCCATCACCTGTTCAAAGCGGGCCAACTCGACGAGGCAGTGGCGCTCTGGTACACCCACCGTGAGGACGAGATCCACCGCGGGCAGGCGGCCACGGCGCTGGCGCTCTTCGAGCAGATTTCGCTGCGCCGGCTCAGCCGTCCGCGCCAGAAGGAGCTGCGCCTGCTGCGCGGTGAACTCTACCAGATCCGCGGCGCGCCGGAGATGGTGATCGAATCCCTCGCTAACGCCGAATGGGAAGCCGACGACGCCGGCAGTGTAGACGCAGCGTTGCTGCTGGGCCGGGCATATGATCATCAGGGGCAAGGCGAACGGGCCATGGAGAGTTTTGCTTCCGGCCTTGCTGTCGCCCACAAGTTGCTGGGGCGCATGGTCGATCTGCAAGTCCAGCGCGGGATGCTTCACCTGCACGAGCGCAACATGCAAGAGGCATGGCAAGAGGCGCAACGGGCGCGCTACCTCACCGAGAACCTGACGGGGATTCTCCACGAACAATCTGGGCGGCTGGATGAGGCGCACACACACTTTGCCTCGGCGCTGGCCATTTCACAGGAAATCGGCTACCTGCCCGGCGTCGCCCGTAGTTTTCACAACCTGGGCAATGTCGCTTCACGGCGCAAACAACTCGATCAGGCCATCGATTACTACGCGCAATCCATGACAATCTATGAGCAAATGGGCGACCGTGTGGGGCTGGAAGTGGCGCGCAGCGGGATTGTGGCTCCTTACATGCAGGCCCAGCGCTATGCCGAAGCCATCGGCGAGGCGCGGCGGGCGCTCACCTTCTTTCAGGCAATGGGCTATCCCTTCTGGGTGGCCTTGAACGCTTCTAACCTGGCCGAATCCTACTTCGAGGCCGGCAGCCTGGCCGACGCCGAGAGCTACGCCCAACTGGTGCTGGGCGAAGAAGAACCACAGAGCCACCCCTACGCGCTCTTTACGCTTGGGCGCGTGCGCGCCGCCCAGGGCAATCTTGCCGATGCCCGCTACATCCTGGATCAGGCGCGCGGCCTGGCAGAGCTAAACGAGGATCGCTACCTGCTCGCCTACTGCCTGGAAGAGATGGGCAAAGTGCAGCGAAGCAGCCAGCTCACGTCAGAAGCGGCAGCGTCCTTTGCACAGGCGGCGGAACTCTTCCAGATGCTCAAAATCAACGACAAAGCCGGCGAACTTGCCTTGTTGGCAGCTCAACTCGACACAAAAGGATGATGCATTTACCCCGATTTGTGATGCATACTCTACCCCGCCGCCCTGCTATGCTGTAGGTCACTTGGCGCAAGTGCGCTGAGGTAGTGGATTCACAGTTGAAGTGTTGTATGGTGTTTGTCGTCACGCAACACGCCGCCTTCCCCGAGGAGAAGACAAGCATGGAACATCGTTCGATTTCTACACACCCCTTCGCCCGCCGGCTGTGGATGGTGATCATCCTGTGTGGGGCGATAGTGCTCAGCGCCGGGCACTCCACAACAACAGCCCACGCTGATCCCGGCTACGCGTACTACTGGTCGATTACCTTTGATTATGAGCAGGGTCTCAACGGCGTCCTGTCCATTGCTACCGGCTACAACGAAAATGGCGCGCCACAAGATCCGCCCATCTATGTGCAGAACACCACCATTCCTTGCCAGCGGGTGGGCAACGCAAGTGTGAGTGGCGGCGTGTTGACGCTCAACGGCGGCTACGTCACTTGCGACTTTGATCTGCGCCGCGCCCTCGAAAGCGCCTTCGCAATGTGCAATCAGAAGGTGGCAGGCTGCGGCATGCGCATTCAGGACGAGGAATATTACGCCCATTTCCGCGCCGCCGCCCAGGTGATGTCGACGATGCCTGGCGAAACGCCCATTTTCTACCACGAGGACGCATCCTATCGCATCTATCCCAGCGCTTCGGGTTCAACGGGGACACAGATCACGGCGGATCTGACGCCGCACGGGGTCATTCCGTCGACACAGGTGATGGTCGGTCCCCTCGGCGTGTGGACAAGTTATCAATCCTTCTATTCCTGTGGCGCTGCCTGCAACATGGGTTATTCGGTGGGCGGCCCACACAGAGATCGTCGCTACTGCGCAGGCGAAGGTGCCCTTCTCAACCCAAAGCACCAGGATCTACATTGGCCACGATCCGGAGCAGGGGCTGACAGCGCCTGCGGGCACGCAGATCAACACACTGTTCGTGGATCCGCCCAACCACGGCAACCACAACTAAACGCAGCGGCCCGTTTTTGCAGACCTCGTCCTTGTCTGGGAAATCAAACTCATGACCTTTGCTCAAGTGGAGTTCGACATACGTTGTGAATGGGGAGTGCCCGGCGTCAGGTGCATGACGCCGGGCAGTGATGTGGTGATTGTTGTGGACGTGCTTTCGTTTAGCAGTTGCGTGGAGATCGCGACGGCACAGGGGGCCACCGTTTTCCCCTACCGCGGAGACGCCGCCGCCGGTTTCGCCGCAAAGCGCAACGCCGAGTTGGCCGCAAAGTGGGGAGAGGGCAGATACTCGCTCTCTCCCCACTCTTTGATAAATTTGCCCCCTGATCTGCGGCTGGTGTTGCCCTCGCCCAATGGCTCAACCCTCAGCCTTTCCACCGGAGAGACGCCGACGCTGGCCGGTTGCCTGCGCAACGCCCGCGCCGTAGCCGTCGCCGCCCAACGCTATGGACGGCGCATTAGCGTGATCCCAGCAGGCGAGCGCTGGCGCGAGGACGGCTCCTTGCGCCCCGCGTATGAAGACTGGCTGGGCGCAGGCGCAATCCTCAGTCACCTCAGTGGACGCTTCTCAGCCGAGGCACGCGCCGCTCGCGCCGCCTTCCTCGACGCCAAAGACGATCTCCCTGCCCTGCTCGCCCAGTGTGGATCGGCCAAAGAGCACGTCGAGCGCGGCTTTCCACAGAACGTGGATCTCGTCGCCGCGCTCAACGTGAGCAACTGTGTGCCCGTCCTCGTGGACGGGGCGTATCGGCGATCTTGAACAAAAACGCGCCAGGTTACAGAAAACCTGGCGCGTTTCATGCAAGCCCCAATCACTCCTCAAAATTCTGCTACTGATCCCTCCTGTTGTCCTATCAGTGCGACACAATCACGAAGTTACCTACGATAAGGGAGTCGCCAACGGGACTATCTTCTACGGAAATTGGCTGCAACGACAGATCCGGCCAGGTATATAACCCCATACGCACACGGTAGTTGCCAGGAGTCAGCGTTTCGGGGATGTCGACAGGATAGCTATCCAACAAGGTCTGTTCTGCTTGCCAGCTTGTCGTCGGCGATGTGCCGCCTCCGGGTGGACGATCCAACTGCGCCACGATCTGATCGTTTTCATCCAACACATGGATAAACACCGTGTAGTCGGCCACCGGTGTCGCCAGGACGTGCCAGTAGAGTTGCACCGGCAGCGGTCCGCCGGCGACTACGGAATCGGGCAGGCTGACGGCTGCTAGCTGGAGCGTCTCGGCAAATACTTCGTTCCGTCTCGGTGCAGGAACGGCGTTTGTGTCCATAGCGCGCACTGCCCCCAACGCGAGCAACTCAAGCAGCGTGACCACGTTTTCTCCACTCGAAAGTGCAGCCAGGGCAGCGCCATTGGGTCCATCAAACACTTGCACCTGAACCCGTAGCGCGCTGGCCGTATGATCCGGAGGGACGTAGAAAGACTGCCGATTGACCACGATGCGATCTTGCCAGACAGCCGGTGTGGTACTGATTTCGGGCCAGAACGCGCTCTGCCCCAGGATCGCCCCATCGTCGCTCACTAGTGAGAGGACGACATACGCATCTGCCTTCACCGGCGCGTCCGCTTGGGCCGACCAATAGGTAGTCACGTCCAACCCCTGGCCGGGAATAACAATGGCGTCGCTGGTGACCACCGCCAGAAGTGTAATGCCCTGTTCAAAGGCAATCTCTACCCTGTCGGCGGCGGCGATCTCGGTCGCCGACGGCGATGCGGGCAGATGATACTTGGGCCATACGTAGCCGTAGGGTATCACAACCGCATACACCGCCATGACGGCCACAATCCCCAGAGTGACCGCCCGTGCATGCTGCCAGTGGGTGTACGCGTTAAAGCCAACGATGAGCAAGAACGCGAAAGTGGCGCTGACTGGGAAGAGATAACGTCCATGCCCCGCGCCCAGTGTCTCGGCGGCGAAGCGGACAAATGCCGCAAAGTGCAGCGCAAAAGCCACCAGCAACAGGCCAACCGCCGTCAGGCGTGTTCGCTGTATGCTTTCTCTGCGCACGACCCTGCGCAGCAACGCCACCGTCACACCAAGCAAAGCAACGGCAGTGGCTCCCCACAGCACCTGTCGCGTCCACTCTGGCAACAGGATGTGCATGTAGCCGAATGCGCCCCAAAACGTGCGCGAAAGCTGCCCCAGAAACTCCTGTACAAAAAGGCCCCACGTCAAGGCAGAGGGACGCAACATGTGGCCGTGGACACGTTCAAACATCGTCCACGCCATTAAATCGCCGTAGAGGATCACGTTACGCGCCAACCACCAGCCGGCCACCGCCGTTGCCACAGCCGCCAGGAAGGCGAATTGCAGCCAGCGTGTCGACCAATCACCTGTGCGCGGTGGGCGCACAAAAACAGCCAGCGCCATCACCAGCGGCAAAGTCGCGCCGCTCAATTTGGTCAGCACAGCCGCACCAGCGAGGATACCGCCGACCAGGAGATAGCGCAGAGAAAGGTTGCGTCCTTGCGCCCGCACCGACCAATAAAGCCCGGCGCAGTAGAGCGTAGTCAGCAACGTATCGTGGTGGATCGTGCTGGTCATGAAGACAAACGCCGGGTTAAGCGCCACCAACGCCGCAGCCCCCAACGCCGCCCACGTAGACGACGGAACCAACACAGACACGATGCGGTAGATAAAGATCAATGCAACGACGCCCAAAAATACATTGGCGATGCGCAGCAGATAAAGCGTCTGCAATGTACCACTCTGGCTGATGCCAACCATCGTGGGCAGGAAAACGTTCCACCCGTAAGCGCCATTTTCATCCCATTGAAAGTGGGGATTGGGTTGCAGGGTTTCCGCTCGATCCTGTGTATCGAAGGGCGAGATCAACAGCGCACCTAAGATGTAGTAGAGCGGTGGATGGTGCGCCATCGCCGCTTCAGTTACGTCACCAGAAAGATTGGCCGGCAAACGGCCTTCCTCGTGGACGAAGCGCACGTAGTCGAAATGTGGTACTTCGTCTACGCCTTCGCCGGGCGGGGTGGCAGAGAGGTACCAGATGGCAATACTTACATAAAGCAGCAGCAGCCCCAGCAAACGCGAAGGGCCAACGCTCTGGTGGGGTGGTGGATTACGCACAGATGAAATGTCAGACACTTGCACGGACATGCGGGTTTTCGAGTTTGTGTGGTGTGTTTGGTTAAGTTCATCTACATCGAAGAGTACTGCTTCAAGTGATCGACTATCGTGGACAAAACCTCTGTCTTGGCCAAATCTTCCGCCTGCGCCCACGCCGCAGGGGCAATTCCAGTGCGCAACTCCTCAACCTGATCGCGCACTTCTTGCACCAGAGCAGACTGCGCCAGGGCAAAAGCCAACAGCCGCGCCCCCGGCAGGGGATCGGTCAGTGTGCGCAAGCGCAACGCCCCATACCCCACCACACATTCCAACATCAATTTGACGTCGCCCACCGCCTGCGCCAGCGTGAGGGCTTTGCCCAAATGGATGGAAGACGCAGCCACGTCGCCGGCGGCCAATGACACATCGGCCAGGCCGATCAGGGCGACGGCGACGCCGCGCTGATCGTGGATTTCTTCTTTGAGTTGCATGCTTTCGCGCAGCAGTTTGTCGGCTTCCTCAAGGTTGCCTAACTTGCGCGAAAGACGCCCCGCATTGGCCAACGTCGTCGCCGCGCCGTGGACATGGTTCTGTTCGCGAAAAAGGCGGCTGCACAGCAGATAGTATTCGTGCGCGGCGGTGAACTCGCCTCGCGCCTGGGCCAGGTTGCCCAGGTTGTTGAGGCTCATGGCGCGGCCCAGATCATCCTTCATCTCGGCGTAGATCGTCACCGCCCGGCTGAAGTAATCTGCCGCGGCGGTGTAGTCGCCGCGCGATTTGTGGCAACTTCCCAAAAAGTTGAGGGCGAAGGCCACGCCGCCCAGATCGCCGCTGCGTTCGTCCAGCGCCAGCCCTTCTTCGGTCAGGGCAATGGCACGCTCCAGATCGCCGGCGTAGAAAGCCGTGATCGCGGAATAGCCCAGGATCGTGGAAAGGCGGGTGCTGTCTTCGAGGAAACGGGCGTAGCGCAGGGCCTCGTCCAGGGCGCGGCGTGCCGCTTCGAGCTGACCGATGTGGATCTGCATGCGCCCGGCGCGGATCAGCAACTCGCAGCGCGCCTGCGCGGTGACGCTGGCGTCCACATCCGCGGTGGACAGCGCCGCCAACGCCGCGTAGAAGGCGTCGATCCCCTGGCGGAACCAGCTCTGGGCGCTGTAGAAATTGTGCAGTGTGGCCGCCACCTTAAGGATCGTCTCGTGTTGCTGCTGCGCCGCCGCCCACAACCAGGCGGCGCGCACATTCGCCATCTCACCGCTGATGGCCTGCCGCTGCGCCGGGCTTTCGCCGTCCCCTTGCCCGGCCACAAAATCAAGGTAAAAGGTCGCATGGGCCGCGTGGACGTTTGCAGCATCGGCCTGTGTTTCCAGTTTTTCGGCGGCGAAGCGACTGAGCAGCGGGTGCATGGTGTAGCGTCCTTCTTCCAGCCGCAGCAGCGACTTTTCCACCAACAGCGCCAACTGCGACGGCGTCGCCCCGGCAATCGCCGCCGCCGCGTCCGCCGCAAAGCCACCGTGGAAGGCCGCCAGCCGCGCGAAGACCTCCTGGCTGGCCGCGGGCAGCAGCCGCCACGCATAGTCGAAGGCGGCGCGCAGGCTGCGGTGACGGCTGGGCAGGTTGCGCATCTGTGTGGTCAGGATGTCCAGCCCGCGTGCGATCTCCTCGGCGATCTGCCCTGCCGAAAATTGACGAACCCACGCCGCAGCCAGTTCGATCCCCAGCGGCATTCCCTCCACCATGCGTCCAATCTGGCCAATGGCGTTGATCTCGGCTGCCGTCGCCTGGTAGCGCGGCGACAGCCGTTGCGCGATCTGCAAGAAGAGTTGGACGGCGCTGTACGCTTCCGGCGCGATGTCGTCGCCAGCCGCAGGGGGCGTGGCAAGGCCGCCTAGATCGAGGATCCATTCCTCTTGCAGGTGAAGCGCTTCTTGCGACGTCACCAGGATCTTCACCTGGCGCGCCGCGGCCAGCAGATCGCCCAGCCAATCGGCTGCGTCCACCAACTGCTCGAAGTTGTCCAGCATGAGCAGCACTTCGCGCTCGCGCAGAAAGTCGGTGATGCGTTCTTTGGGATCTTCGGGGCCGTTGAGGGCGATACCCAGCGCGGCGGCCAAGGTGGGCGCAAAGAGGCGAGCGTCGCTGATGTCGGCTAGGGGCAAGAAATAGATGCCGTGGAGGAATTGTCCTGGGTGGGCCGCGGCCAACTGGCGCACGGTTTCGACGGCCAGCCGCGTTTTGCCCATGCCACTGGCGCCGAGGACGGTGACCAGCCGCCGCGCCGGATCGCGCAAGTGCGCGGCCAGCGTTGCCTCATCCTCGCCGCGCCCGACGAAATGGGGCGGCGGCGGCGGCAAAGACGGCGGCGCGATCTCACGCGCCAGTTTGATCTGCGCGTGCAGCGTTGTCGTCTCGGCGGCGGGTTCCACGCCCAATTCGTCGTCGAGCAGGCGGCACAGGCTGTCGTAATGGTGCAGCGCCGCGTTGAACTGCCCCAGCCGCGCCAGGATCAGCATCTTGGCCCGGTGCGCGCGTTCGCTCAGGTTGTCGAAGCGCAAGAGTTTGTCGGCATAGCGCAGCGCCGCGGCGTAATCGCCCGCTGTCGTCGTCAAGTCCAGCGCCTGCCAGAGCAGCGTCACCGCCGTGCGCTGCCAGCGTTCCCGCTCCAGGATCGCCCATTCCTCGAAGCCGAGGCTCTCGCGCAGGTAGAAGCCATCTAAGAAATCACCACGATAGAGGTCCACGGCGGTCTGCAACGCAGCCAGCCGAGCCGCACCATCGGTCTGCGCCACAAGCGCAACCTGCTCTGCAAATCTTTCCAAATCTAGCCAATAGTTGCTCTGGTGATCAAAAGCCACCGTCTGGCGTGTCACCAGCAGGTGATCGCCTAAAGATTTGCGCAGGCTGGAGAGGATCGAACGCAGATTGGCCAGCGCCTGGTCCTGCGGACGATCGTCCCAGAGCAGGTCGGCCAGCACTTCACGTCCAAACGGGCGGCGTTGGCAGACCAGGTAGGCCAGCAGTGCTTCGGCCTTACGTGTGGGCAGATCGTCTATGCGCCGCCCATCAAGTTGCAGTTCAAGCCCTCCAAAGAGCCGAATTTCCAGTCGGTTTTTACCCATTGTGATTTTCTGATCGTTTTCTGATCGTTTCGTACCTAGAATAAAAGTCACATACGGATTTGCTATTAATTTTCGCGCAACCGATTCACAGTTTAGCCGCGTCAAGCGAATTGAGACAATCCCACGTCCAGTTGGGCAACCGTAAGGACGGCGTACCCCATGACTTCCGACGCATCCAACTACCATGCCTACCTCTTGCGTCTCCGGCGCGAGGACGAACACGCGCCATGGCGCGCCGAATTGGTCTCTCCACACACGGGCGACAAACACCATTTCGCAACCGAGACCGAACTCTACACATTTCTGGCCAGTCTACTGGCTTCAGAAAAACAGCCAAAGCCAGAACAAAGATGATCCACGAAAGTACACGAAGGCAGTGAAGAATAGATCCACAGATTACATGGATGAAAAGGATTCAGAGAATTTTTGCCTTATGAAAATTCTCCTGGGAATCGCAAGAATTTTGTAACGATACAGGTCATACACGGTAAAAAAGAATAGGTCCACAGATTACACGGATTAAAGGGATTCAGAGGATTTTTGCCTTATAAAAATCCTTCTAGAAATCGCAAGAATTTGTGTAATCTGTGGACCTATTCTTTTTTGTACCTTCGTATATCTTCGTGGGGCCATATTTGTAGTAAACCCTAACCAAGGAAAGTAGTAGGAAAACTTGATGTACGCAGTAACGAAGTTGCATCGAATTTTGTCTTTGTTAATCTGTCTGAGCCTGCTGGTGCAGACGGTCGGCATGGGCGCTTTGACCCCGCTATCAGCCGTCGCTGCCCCGCGGACAGCCCCGGCAGCCGCGCCCGGCGTCGATTTTCCTACGATGCCTGCCGGCTTTGAGACGCCGCTCTCGGTGGCGCGCACCCAGTCCACATTTACCGGCGAGACGGTGGTGATCACCTACACGGTGCGCAACACGCTGTCGCCCCTGTCGCTGCCCGACATCGCCGACACGGCCACCGTCACCGAGACGGCGGCGGCGCTGGTCGATTTCGACAGGTCCGCCGATCCCAACGCCATGCAGAATGTGATCCTGGTGGCCCAGACCACGGCGGACGGCAACATCACCGGCAGCAGCCTCCCCGCCACAGTGGACACCACCGTGGACGGCAACACCCACGTCTTCCAACTGGGCGATCTGCCGCCCCAGGCCGCCGCCACACTGGTGATCACCAGCAGCGCGCCCGGCACAGTCAACGACGCCACGCCGCTACTCAACGCCACGGGGTGGGCCTCGCTGCAAGGACGGGCGATTTCGGCCCAGGCGGCCCCGGCATTGGTACATTCACCGATTTTCGCCTCGTGGCTGATGCGCACCATGGACGCCGACACCCACGACGAAGAGATGCTGGCTGCGTTAGGACAAGTCGGCGGCGATCCGGCACAGATTTTCGCCTTTGTGCGCGACTTCGCCTTTGAAGCCTACCGCGGTTCGCTGCGCGGCACCCGCGCCACCCTTTGGAGCGAGGCAGGCAACAGCCTGGATCAGGCCAATCTGCTCATCGCCATGCTGCGCGCCGCCGGTGTCCCCGCGCGCTATCGGCATGGCACGTTGGCCCAGGCCGACGCGCAGACGCTCATCGCGTCTATGTTCAGCACGCCGGCGTCGATCATCGGGCATGTGGCGCCGGAGATTCCTGTCAGCGATCCGGTCAACGACGCCGATCTCATTGCCGAGGTGCAGGATCACTGGTGGGTGGAAGCCCACATCAACGGCGCGTGGACAGATCTCGATCCCAGCTTTGCCGGTGCAACCGTCGGGCAGCGCTTCACCGACCAGATCGCGGACGACGGCACCGACCGCATCGCCGAAGTACCCGACAGCGTCCGCCCCAAGGTGACGATTCGCCTCGATGTAGAGCTGTTCAACCAGCTCAACGCAGCCGGGCGGCCCAGGGTGGAAAGCTACCTGGAACACACCTTCCGCGTCGTCGAAATCGCGGCGTCTCCCGTCCATTTTTCCCACTACGTCGACAGCGACAACTCGGGCGGGCTGGTCTTTGTCAACACCCAACACACCTACACGCCCTTCCTCTACGTAGCGCAGAGCGACGAGATCATCCTGGGCGACCCCTATCAAGAATTGCTCACCAACTTCCCCCTGGCCACCACCTTTGTCACCGGGGCGTGGCTTAACTTTGAGGTGCAAGACCTTGACGGCGCGGTGACGAGCTACAGCCGCACCCTCAAAGACAGGCTCGGCTTCAAAGTGCGCACCTTTGGCGGCTCGCCCAGCATCGCACTCGACGGCAACAGCCTCAGCGTCTTCTCGGAGTTCGACATCTACGCTCTCTCGTTCTTCCCCGGTGTGGTGCCGGCGGCGGCCTACGAGCGCAGCCGCGCCGCCCTCGTCGCCGTGGTGGACGAACTGGCCGAGGACACGGCGCGCTTGCAGGAACTCGCGGCCATCGCCACCCCGACACCCGCCCAGCAGGTGGAAACCGGCGAGATTCGCAGTCGCTATCAGCTCAACCTGAGCACTTTCCTCACTGCGGTGAGCATGGGCTTTGCCGAAGTGGCTGACCGCGCCAGCGCCCTCGCCCAGGCATCGTTCTTTGTAAAGGCGTACCACGACGATCCACGGCTGGTGATCATCTCACACGAGATCGTCGACAACACGCCGCAGATGAACGTCGACCTGCGCACCACCCTGGAGCGGACCATCGCCCACCCCGGCCAGGGCGAACCGGCCACCGTCGGTTTCAACCTTTTCAAAGGGATCAACGAGTCCTGGCTCGAAGGACAGGTGCTCGGCGCTGCATCAGACACCCCCGCGCTGACCACCGCCGCCGTGATGCAGGCCGCCTCGGCCCAGGACATTGACTTAGTCATCGTCAACGACACCAATCTCGATCTCCTTGCCACCATCGGTCTGAGCGAAGAGGCCAAAGGCCGCATCACCGCCGCCGCGCTGGCAGGCAAGATCATCAACCTGCCCTCCGCCGCGCCGCTCATCAACGGCGAACCTGTCATCGGCTGGTGGGAGATCGATCCTGTCACCGGCGAGACCATCGGCGTCATGGAGAACGGGCTGCACAACGCGTTCATCGAATTGTTTGCCACCCTGTTCTTGGGCAGCACCATAGGCCCTCTCACCGACTTTATGATCGGCGCCACCGCCGCCACTTGGGACTTCGTGGGCCAGAGAGTCTTTAAAGCCCTCGGCGTAGGCGAATTCGGCTCCCCCGGCGAAACCATTGTAGGCCTGGCAAATCAAGGGCTTAGCTGTCTGCTCAATGACGACCTTGGATGTAATGACATTGGCGTAGGCTATATCGACTACGGCTACATGGCCATGGAAGCCTACCTCAACTACCAATCCAACTATGATCCGCCCCTGCCCGACATCCTCATCGGCAGCGTGCCGGTGACAAACCCGCAGACGACAGCCGTCGCCACCGTCAACGTGACGGCCAACATCGCCCCCGGCAACATCAGCGCCGATGTGCAGACCGATCTCACCCAGATTGCCGACGCCGACGGCGGCCTCTCGTTCTACGCCGATGCCGTGGGTCCCCTGGCCAGCGGCGCCACAGGACAGAAGACGCCTGTCAACTTTGCGGCAAGCAGCAACCAGACGCTCACCGCCGCCGATCTGCGCCTCTCCCCCGCCACGGGGACGCTCACAGTCGGCGGCCAGAGCGTGGCACCCGGCGCGGCCACGGCACTGGCCCAGTTCGACGGCGCGTTGACCGTCACCGCCGCGGGGGTGCAGGATCAGGCAGTCTTCAGCGGCGCGGGCGATCTCTTTACGCTCAATGTCTCGCCTGCCAATACCCTGATCTCCCCGTTGGATGTAGCAACCTTCAACGTAGAGATTGACACCACCTTCAGCGACAGCTTCGCCGTCACCGTCCTCGCGCCGGAGGGCTGGGTGGTGACAGTAAACAACACCGGCGCGGTGACAGCCCAACCACCCGGCGACGCGCCCGCGGGCGACTACACCATTGTGACCGTTGCCCAATCCACCCAATTCCCCGGCCTTGTGCTGCGTGCGGATCACACCGTCACCGTCAGCACGTTCGACGGCATCGCGCTCTCGGTGACGCCCGATCCGCTCATCACCGTGCCAATGGGGCCGAAGTTGGAAGATGTCGGCTTCATCAACACCGGCCAGGCGCAGGTGCTGGGCGCAGCCTACCTGATCCAGTTGACCAACAGCGCCAACGCCGAACGGACCTTCACCGTCAACGCGGACGGTCTGCCCGCCGGGTGGACGATCCTCGGCGGGCAGCGGCGCACCAACATGACGCTCACCCTCGGCCCCGGTCAACTCGGCCAGATCGGCCTCTACGTCGCCCCCGATTCGCTGCCCGCCCAGGGGACATCCTACAGCATCAGCGTTTCGGCGTCGTCTAACACAGGACAGAGCGCCAACGCCGGTGCAAACTTCGTCATGCCCGCCGTCCCCTTCAGCTACGTCACGGTGACGCCGCCCAGCCAGCCGATTACCCACACCGCCACAGTGAATTACGACGTCACCGTGCGCAATGTGGGCAACGCCACCGGCACCTTCGGGGTGACGGCGGAAGCCTACAACGTGGACAACACCGTCACCTTCGGCGCGATCCCCGGCCCGGCCAACATCCCCGCCGGAGGAGAGGCCACCTTCACGGTCCCCGTCTCTACGGTGGATGCGCCCACGCAGCGCGATGTTGTCCTCTTTTTCGGCAGCCCTGTGGACGGCACGATCTACGAACCCACGGCGCTGGCCAACCTGTTGGTTGTCTCCGCCGAAGCCGCGGCTTTCCTCGCCGCGCAAAATCGCTGTGAACTGCCCGCCACCCTGGCTGCGGCCATCCACGCAACGGCATTAGCCGTAGACGAACTGGTCTATTGGTGCGAGGAGGGCGACTGCCCGCCGGTGTTGCGCGACCGTGTGGTGGATGCCGCCGACGATGTGCGATCCTTTGCCGCCAGCAGCGCCGCCCCCTTCACCCTGCCTACCCTCACCGCCGTGGACAGCACCATCGCCGATCTCGCTGCCGCCGGCGGCGACGAAGCGATCCTCGCCGCGGTCACGGCGCTGGGGACGACGGTCTACGATCTCACTGGCGAAGCGTGCCAGGTGACGGCCCACCGCGCCCGCGCCCGCTTCTCGCCCTACAGCGACGCTGTGCTCCTGGGCCAGACAGCCGCCTTCTCGCTGGACGTGACCAACCAGGGCACGGTGACCACCACCTACGCCGTCACCGTGACGGGGTTGCCCGGCGCGGATCTCACCTTCAACGAGGCCATCGCGCCCGGTGAAACACGCAATCTGCCCGTGGACGCAACCCCGGCTGCCCTGGGCATCTTCGACCTGACGGCGACGGTGGATCCGGTGGTTGCGAATCTCACGGTGGATCTACGCCGTGAAGCCCAGGCGCGCCTCAACAGCGTAGACAAATTCGTGCAGGTGACACAGGTCCTCGCCGACCCGCCTTTTGTGGACAGCGGCGGCAGCGCCACCGATCTCAGCGTCGAAGTGGCGAACATCGGCGGCGTGCTGCGCACCGCTGTGGCAGGCGTCGCTGTCATCGCGCCCTCCGGCGCGGTAGCGTTCAGCCAGGCGGAGATTCCGCTCACCATCCTCGGCGGCAGCCCGCGCACCTACGATCTGGCCAACGTTGACACTTCGGGCTGGGCGGAAGGCGTCTACACCGTCACCGTGGATCTGCGCGACGCCGCCGGTGACGTGATCCCCGACGGCAGCGGCTATGGCTACCTCAGCGTAGGCCAGGCGGTGCAGATCGAGCATTCGGTCTCTCCCCAAATCACCGCCCCCGGCACGGTGACGGTGACCACTTACATCACCAGCCGGATCAACAGTGCGGTGATCCCCGCGGCGCGCACGGCCACAAACCACAGCACCATCTACAACGCGCCAATCTGGCAGGTGGAAGCGTCTGAAACAGTGACGCAGACAGCCCTGGCGACGCAGCAAAGTGGACCCACTGCGCTGTACCTGCCCACGATTCAGAACAACGCTGCCGGCTTCGTTGCCGATGAACAACCCGATGAACAGCCCACCGAGCAGATCGCCGTGCAGGCTGCTAATTCCACCGTCATCGCGCCCGGTCTCGTGCGCCACGAAGAGACAGACGCCGGGATTGCTTTCAACGGCGACTGGCGCGTGAGCAACCTGCCTAACTACAGCGGTGGCTCCGTCTTGCGCAGCGAGCAAGTGGGGGCCACGGCCACCTTCACCTTCACAGGGACATGGCTGGAAATCGGCTTCGGCGAAACCACCGACGCAGGCAAAGTCGAAGTAACCATCGACAGCGTCAGCCAGGGGATCTTCGATCTCTATGGCCGCGACGGGAGCCGCGCCCTGGTCTTCGACGGGTTCACCAACAGCCAGCACGTAGTCGAACTCACCGTCGTCAACCAGGACAATCCCTTCAGCAACCGCAACTGGGTGGCGCTGGATTACCTCACCGTGTGGGACGGCAGCGCGCTGCCCACGGGCGTCTTCGAGCACAATGATGGGCGCGTCCTTTCCTCGAACGGCTGGAGTGTGACCAACGACGCCAACGCCAGCGCCGGCAACTACGGCACCCGCGCCGACAAGGTCTGGTTCTACTTTGAGGGCGATTCCGTAGGGATGCAGATCGTCACCAGTATTTTTTGGGACGAAATGCGCATCAGCGTGGATGGCGAATTTGTGACCAAGTGGGATCTCCACCGCACCAACATCGCCACCGAAACGCTCTCGCTCAACGGCTTCGGCCCCGGTCTGCATGTGCTCGAATTGGACGAATACCGCGGCAACTCGGTGCTGGACACATTCTTCGCACCCGGTGTGGCGCCCTTCTACCAGCCGCCGGTGATCGCAGGCTACACCCGCTTCGAAGAGGACGACCCCGCCCTGCGCTACAACGGCGTCCCCTTCAGCGACACGTCCTTAACGTGGAGCCAGCAGCAACAGGACGTGGCAAGCAATCGCTACGTGGTGGGCAGCGGCACGTTGAGCGACACCGTCAGCCTCACCTTCGACGGCACGGCGGTGTTGCTTGGCTTCTTCACCAGCGACTGGGGCGGCCTGGCCCGCGTCGACATCGACGGCGTGGAACAGGAGATCGTCGACACCTACAGCAACGCGCCCGGCCTGATGACACGCCGCTACGCCAACCTCGGCGCAGGGACACACACGATCACGGTCACCGTGCTCGATCGGCGTGGATCCTTTGCACAGCGCGACGACATCCGCATCGACTTCATCGACATCTGGGACGGCACCGGCCTCGCCAACGGCAGCTACGAGGCCGAGGATCGCAGCAGCGTCTTCACCAGCGAGAATTGGAACGTCCTCAGCAATGCCGGGGCTTCCGCTGGCAGCTATCTAGAGAATGGTTCCACCGTCTGGTTCCCCTTCTCTGGGGACAGCGTTGGCATCGTCTTGCCCAAGGATCGTTTCAGCACGAGCATGCGTCTCTTCGTCGACGACCAGTTCGTCGGCTTCCTTGAGAACAACGCGCCGTCGTTCGTCACCGAGACGATTTCGCTCAACGGCTTCGGTGCAGGCGTCCACCTGCTGCGGCTGGAAGGCTACCGCGGCCGCGCCCTGGCCGACGCCTTTGTGACGCCCGGTTCCGCCCCCTTCACCGACCTCGATCCGCCGGTGAGTGGCATCACCCGATTCGAGGAGCACCATCCTGCCATCCGCTACAACGGTGTGCCTTTGGCGCTCACCGCCAGCACCTGGTTTCGTGTGAGTAACATATTCAGCGAGCAAGCCAGCCAAGGTCAACACGCCTTCTCGGCCACGGCAGGCGACACCATCGAGTTCGACTTCACCGGCCCGTGGCTAGGCATCGGCTTCAGCACAGGCGGCGACGCCGGGCAGGCCGAGATCGCCATCGACGGCAACGTCCTCGCCACGGTGGATCTCTACAGTCGAAGCCCAGATACCAAGAGCATCTACTTCGACAACCTCGGTGCAGGCCCGCACACGGTGACCATCACCGTCCTGGGCACCCGCAACCCCAACGCCTTCCGCGCCCGTGTCTACTTCGACTTCTTCGACGTATGGGATGGATCGTCACTGGCCCAGGGCGTCTTCGAAGAGACGGATGAGCGTGTCCTCTACAGCAACGGCTGGGGATCGACCAACAATGCGGACGCCTCAGGCGGCAGCTTCGCCACAAGCAGCAGTGGCACAGCCTGGTTCCCCTTCACCGGCGACAGCATCACCCTCGATATCTGGTCGCGCTCAAGCTCCCACTCCCTCGACATCCGTATCGACGGCGAATCGCAGGGGATCTTCAACAGCTACAGTCGGGAAGAGGGGCCGCGCGCTTTCTCGTTCAGCGGCCTCGGTGACGGCCCACACGTGCTCGAAGTGCGCCAATACCGCAACAACTTCACCGTGGACAGCTTCACCACGCCGTCTACAGGTGAAAACTACACCGTGCCCGTGCAAATCGGCGTCGTACGCCATGAAGAGGATCACCCTGATCTGCGCTACAACGGCGATCCGTTCCGTACCATGCCCGACAGTTGGAGTCTACAGGGCAACCTGTTCAACGCCAGCGGCGGTTTCAACGTGCGCACGAGCACGGTGAGCAACACCGTTTCTTTGGACTTCGACGGCAGTTGGGTGGGCGTCGGCTTCGTCAACGGCGGCACCGTGGAAATCTTCATCGACGGCGTTTCTCGTGGCCGGTTCAACACGTCTACGGGCGCAGGCGGTGTCACCAGCATCTACTTCGACGACCTCGTCGACGGCTCGCACACCATCTCGGTGACAAACGTGAGCGGCGCGCTCAACCTCGATTTCATCGACATCTGGGACGGTCAAACCCCGCCCAACGGCTGGTACAACGCCGATCTGGATGACTACAGCGGACATCTCCACTTTACCAACAAAGATTGGTGGGCGCGCCCGACCAACCAGTACGCCTTCAACGGCGACTATCTAACACAGGTCTTGCCCAACGCCAATCCCAACATGTGGTTCACTTTCGTGGGCAACGATTTGACCGTGCTCGGCTTCAACCGCAACAACTCGATCCTCGACATCACCATCGACGGTCAGAGCTACGGCCAGTTCGACATGACCGCGGCCTACTCGAATCAGCCCTTTGCGCTGCACTTCCCCGATTTGGGGGAGGGCCCGCACGCGGTGACGATTCACACCCGCAACTGGGGTCAGGTCGACGCATTCGAGGTGAACCCCGACGGCTTCTACAGCTACATGCCCGAGATCACCTGGCACGATGACACGGCCAAAGAATCGCTCAACCCCAATTGGGGCACCGGCTTCGTGAGCACCATCGGCATTGGTGACCTCAACGGCGACGGCAGCGTGGAGCTGGTAGCGCCGGGCGTCAACGGTCGCCTCTACGTCTACCGCGGCGACGGACAGGACACCGGCAACGGCACGCCCATTCTGTGGACGAGTGATCTCGTCGGCCCGGCGGCTGAACCCGCCCTGGCCGACCTCACCGGCGACGGCATGGCCGAAATCATCCTCACCGGCTTCAACGGCACCTTCGCCTTCCGCCATGACGGCACCCTGCTCTGGGACGAAACCACTGTCCGTTCGTTCCGCTCGAACTCGGTAGAGACATTCGGCTGGGGTGGCCCCACTGTAGGCAATTTGGACAGTGATCCCAATCCCGAAATTGTGATTTCGGCCTTCAATGACGCCCTCTACGTCTTGGACAACATGGGCAACATTCTCGACAGCGTCCCTGTGCCGGGAGATTGGCCCACCGTCCCCGTGCTGGCCGATCTCACCGGCGACGGCACGCTGGAGATCATCAGCGCACAAGGACACAGGCTCACCACCTACGAGTACGATCCTGTGGACGGTCTCACCATCCTGTGGACGTACACGCTGACGCAGACCACCGGCAACAGCGGCAGCTTTGGAGCGCCTGCCACCGCCGACCTCACCGGCGACGGTCAGCCGGAGATCGTGATCAACTGGGGTCATCGGATCGAGGCGCTGCGCGCAGACGGCTCGCTGTACTGGTCCTACTACACCGGAAACGACAACCACTTCCGCCCCAGCCCCATCACCGTGGCCGATGTCACCGGCGACGGCGAAATCAACGTGGTTACCGCGTCCGCCGTTAATGGAGGTTTCATCATCCTCGACCACACGCTGATGGTCTTAACCGCCGACGGCAACCTGGTGTGGGAGCAGACTGTGGCCGATTCCACCGCCTCGGCCTCTGGCGTCGCCGCCCAGGATCTCACCGGCAACGGCGCCTGGGAGATCCTGTGGAACGGCTTTGGCGACGGCTTCCTGATTCTGCGTGGCAGCGACGGCAAGCGGCTCTTTAACGAACCCTTCACCAGATCCGGCACAATCATGGACTATCCGACCATGGGCGACGTAGACGGCGACGGCGTGGCCGATGTGGTGACAGCCGGGCGCGAAGGCATCTTTGTCATCAGCCATGTGGGGCGCTGGGTCGATTCGCGGCCCATCTGGAACCAGCACAACTACCACGTCACCAACATCAACGACGATTGGAGCATCCCCTTCACCCAGCCCAACAACTGGGAACTGAGCAACACCTACCGCACGCAGACACCGGACCGCGCGCCCGCGCCGTCGTACCGAGTGGAGATCACCCACACCGTGGGCGTGGACAACGTGACGGTTGACGGCAACAGCTTCTCGGTGACGCCGCAGGGCACGCCGCCCCAATATGTGTGGGACTACCAACTGGAATGGTACGCGCCGGTCAACGAGATCAGCTTTGCCAGCGAACTGGCCGACATGCAGCCGGGCGAAACGCGCCAGATCAACCAGGGCACCGAAGTCAGCTACCGCCTGCCCAGCGGCGTCAACCGGCTCACACTGCCGCCACTCTACGTCACGGCGGCGTCGCTGGTGGAGGTGACGCCCACAACGCAAAGCGTGGTGATCGGCGGATCGACCGTCTACACACTCACGTTGAACAATCCCCTGGCCGCGGCGGAGACCTTCTCGCTGACCGTGGGCGGCGTCCCCGCGGCGTGGGTGACCGTCCCCGCCACGGTGACGTTGGCCGCGAGCGCAAGCCAGGAGGTGACCGTCACCGTGGCCGTACCCGCGGACGCCGAGGCCGACGTGCTGCCCCTCTTCGTGGACGTCGCCGGCAGCGGCGGCGCCGCGCAAAGCGCACAGGCGACGCTGACCGTCTTCGAGGGCGTGCAGCTTGCCCTCACCCCACCCACACAGACGGCGCAGCCCGGTGAGGTTGTCACCTACACGGTGGCGATCACCAACGCCGAATCCATCACACACACCTACGCCATCACCGCCGATCCCATCGTCAGCGGCCTGCCTGCCACGGCGCAGATTGGTCCTGGCGCGACGGCGCTCTACACCGTCACCGCGGCGGCGCAGAATGGACCGCAGCCCTTCGCGGTGACAGCCGCAGCCCCGTCCGGCGCGACGGCGACGGCGGCGGCCATCCTCGACGTGGCGACGACGGCGCAGGCGGCGCTGCAACTCTCGCCTGATCCGCTCGAAGTGGGGCCGGGATCCACCGGCGTCTTCGTGCTCACGGTGACGAACCGCAGCGACGCCGTAGAAAGCTTCGATCTGGTGGTGGACGTGCCCGCCGGTTGGGGCTACGAACTCCTGCGCAACGGACAGCCGGTGAGCCGCGTCACCCTGCCGCCGTCGCTCTTCAACAGCATCGACCTGACGCTATTGGTAACGCCGAATGTAGGAGCGACCCCGAGCGACTACCCCGTGACGGCGCGGGCGATCGCGTCGAGCCGCGGCGTCGAGGCCGCTTCCACCACCGCCACGGCGTCGGTGACCGACCGCGGCGTGACGATTCAGTTCGTGGGCGGGCCGAGCAGCATCGATCCCCGCAGCGGCGGCGCATGGAACGTGCAGGTCACCAATACGGGGCAGTCGCCCGACAGCTTCAGCCTCGACGTAGCCGGTCCTGTGGCGACGGCGGCGAGCTTCTCAACCGCCAACGTGAGCCTGGATGCAGGCGCGTCGCAGGTGGTGCAGTTGCAGGTTGGCGCGCTGGGCGCGGTGATCCCCGCCGCCTTCCTGCTGGAAGTCAGCGCCACCTCGCAGGCCAACGGCAACATCAAAGACAGCGACCGCACCGACTTTGGTGTGAGTGAATTCGAGGATCTTACCGTCGCGTGGGCCGAAGCCAGCCGCACCATCGACGGCGCGCTGACAGGCGAGATGGCCCTCTTGCTCGAGAACCGCGGCAACGTCAACCGCAGCTACAACGTCTCCATCAACGCCGGTGAGGCCAATGCCGCCGTGCCGGTGACCCCAATCCAGATCCCCGCCGGCAGCACCGCCCTGGTGCCGGTGACGGTCACCGCGCCGCGCTCGGGGACGTACGCGCTAGAGGCGTCGGTCAGCTCGGCGGGGGCGTCGGGCGGCGCTGAGGCAGCGATCACCTTCGTCTTCGACGATGCGCCGGTACTCGTCATCGAGAAGACCGCCGACGTCGCCGTCGTCAACGAAGGCGGCACGGTGACCTACACCGTCGTCGTGCGCAATACCGGCCAGGGACCGGCCACCGATGTCACCGTCACCGATGAGATGACAGGCACACTGGCCGCAGGTTTGACGCTGGCGGTAGGCGAGGCGGTGACGGTCACCTACAGCGTGACGACTGACGACGGACCGCAGACGACGGTCAACACGGCGGCGGTGACAAGCGCGCAGACGGCGCTGATCACAGACAGTGTCAGCGTGCAGGTCAACAACGTGGCGCCCACGGCGACGCTGGGCAACAACGGGCCAGTGAACGAGGGCGCAACGGCCACCGTCACCTTCGACGGGCAGTTCGATCCGTCGGCGGCGGACACGGCGGCGGGCTTCCGCTACAGCTACGACTTCGACAACGACGGCGTCTTTGACGTCTCCGGCGTCATCAGCCCATCGGTGACCGTCCCCGCCAATCTGTTGACCGGCGTCAGCAGCCGCACCGTGCGGGCGCGCATCGCCGACAAGGACGGCGGCTTCACCGACTACACCACGGTCATCCAGATCACCGCGGCAACGGCAACACCGACGGCAACGGCAACACCGACGGCAACCGTCACGGCTACACGCGTCCCGCCCACGGCGACACACACGCCGACGGCTACCGCCACGGCTACACGCGTCCCGCCCACGGCAACGCACACGCCGACGGCTACCGCCACGGCTACACGCGTCCCGCCCACGGCAACGCACACGCCGACGGCTACCGCCACGGCTACACGCGTCCCGCCCACGGCAACGCACACGCCGACGGCTACCGCCACGGCTACACGCGTCCTGCCCACGGCAACGCACACGCCGACGGCTACCGCCACGGCTACACGCGTCCCGCCGACGGCGACACACACGCCGACGGCTACCGCCACGGCTACACGCGTCCCGCCCACGGCAACGCACACACCAACGGCAACCGCCACGGCTACACCGGTACCGCCCACGGCAACGCACACACCGACGCCAACGCCCACTGCTGACAATCCCGGCGGTGCAGGGAATCCGCCCGCTGTCACCAACCCGGGCGATCAGCAGAACACCGTCAACGATACGGTTGCGCTTGCCATCAACGCACAGGACAGCGACGGCGACGTCCTCAGCTTCAGCGCCCAGGGGCTGCCGCCGGGGCTGTCCATTGACGGGGCAAGCGGTGCGATCTCGGGCATGCCCACCACGGCAGGAGACTATGCCGTCACAGTGCGTGTCTCCGACGGTGCGGAGACGGTTTCGGTCTCCTTCGGGTGGCGTGTGTTGCCGCCGCATGGGATCTTGTTACCGCAAGTGCTGAACAATGCACCGATAGGAGGCAGTGCAACAGCGCCATGATCCGGTGAACTTCTTGAACCAGGTCGGCCTGATCGTTTCTTGATCGCTACATAGATAGAGTGAAGAAAGATTGAAGCCGTAGTACCGATTCATCGCCATTGCGTTGAGGTGTTCGGTAAGCGGCCACACTGCAGAAAGAGCATCCTACCGAAGCCTGAAAGGGCTTTGTGGACACAGATCCAAGAGAACACGGAGCAAGTTGAAGAAATCCGTGTTTCTGCCAGTCGGTGCCCACAGAGTCCTTTCAGGGTGAGATGCACACTGCGCTCACTCAAATGAAGTAGAGATCTGAACCGACGTCACCTGAGACAAGGAGCCGCCATGCGTTCCGGGAAACTGAGTCATCGACTGATCGTTTGCGTCTTGTGCATGACTTTACTGCTACAAACACCCGGGCTGGTGTGGAGTGCGCCTGCTACACGCACACAGCCGGCCCCAATCGCCGCAACCATCGGAGATCTGACGCGTTTCCCGGCGCAACGGGCGACCGGAGAGCAACCAGCAGCCTTGATCGACCCGCTGACGATCTCGCGGGTGCAGTCGCGGTCCCAATCGGGCGGGCCGGTGACGGTCACCTACACGCTGCACAACAACCTGATCCCCACGCTCGTGCCGCAGATCGCGGACAGCGCCGACATCACCGCCACCGTGGCCGCGCTCACCGCCTTCGACCCCGCCGCGGACATGAACAGCTTCCACGATGTGCTCCTCACCGCCACGTTGGCCGCGGGCGTCACCCTGGTGGACAGCGCCGCCGCGCCCACCCAGAGCGGCGGCGATCTGCGTTGGACGCTGCCTGCCATCCCGCCGGGGAGCAGCCACACCTTCACGTTGACGGTGCAGCCGCCCGCCGCCGCCGCCGATTTCGTCTTGCTCGATGACGGCGTCACTGTGAGCGCCCGCCTGTGGGACACAACGATCAGCGCATCCGCGCGCCCGGCGCAGCTCGCGCCTGACGCTATCCCCGCCGAAACGCTGCAAGCAACCACCGATGTGGAGATCTTCGACGCCGACATGCTCTGGTTCGCCGCCGGGTTTGCGCAAGATCCGCTGGACGCCTTCGCCGCCGTGCAAAAGATGGGCTACGAACCCTACCGCGGCTCGCTGCGCGGCACCCGCGGCACGCTGTGGAGCGCAGCCGGCAACAGCGTGGACAAGGCCACCCTGCTCATCGCCCTGCTGCGCGCCGCCGGCATCCCTGCCCGCTACCGGCAGGGGACGTTGAGCGAAGCCGACGCCAAAACGCTGCTGGCAAGCACCTTCGCTGCGCCCGCCGGGCTGGCCGGCTACCGCCCCGCCGCCGCCGACGTTGCTGATCCCGTCAACGACGCCGCGCTGATCGCCATCGCCCGCGACCACTGGTGGGTGGAGGCCAACCTGCCCGGCCAGGGCTGGACGAACCTCGATCCTACCTTCCCCGGCGCGACGCAAGGACAATCTTTCGCCACACCCGGCCCACAGGACGGCGTCGTCGCCCTCCCTGCCGAATGGCAGCACACAATCACGCTGGCGCTGACCGTAGAACAGTACACGGCTTTCCCGCTCAACGGCACCTTTTTGCGCCAGTTCAGCCCGCTTTTCGGCACCTTCCCCACGGCGCAGGCGGCGGGCAAACGGCTCATCTTCGGCCAGTTCGTCGAAGACAGCGGCATGGGCGGCGCGGTCTTCGGCTCGCGCCAGATCGTCTATCAACCCTACTTCGCCATCGAAGACAACAACGCCGCCATCCTGGGCGATCCGTTTCAGGATCTGTTGAGCAGCTTCCCGCTTTCCACCCAGGCCACTGTCGCCGTCTGGATCGACTACACCATCACCGATCTCGATGGCCACAGCGAAAGCTTCCGCCGCCCCGTCAAGGACCTGATCGGCCCCGACGTGCGCAAAAACGGCGGCAGCCCCGACATTGCCATTGACGCCTCCAACGGCCCGCCCTTCATGCAGCCAGACGAACAATACGTCCACTGGGTGCTGCCCAACGACGTGCCCGAATGGGCCTACCGGCGGCAGGCGTCTAAACTGCTGGCCACCGTGCTGGAGATTGGCCGCACCGGCCAGGATCTGCTCGATATGATCCCCGAACTGGGCGACAGCTACACCGCCGAGCAAAACGACATTCTGCTCAGTGCGGCGGGGCTGTACCTCTCCAGCCAGCGCGAACAACTGGCGATCTCCGGCCTCGAATTTGCCTGGCAGACCGACAGCCTGCTCGCCAATCTCGAAGACGGCCTGCGCACCGAACTCTTCTACAGCGCGCCACGTCTCTTCGCCATCGGCGCCGCATTGGACGAAGGCGGTGTCTTGATCGCCACCGCCGATCTGCGCACCACCCGCATCACACCGATTGTGCACCCCGGCCAGTCGACGCGCGCCGCCCTCACGGCGCAGTGGATCAAAGGCGTGGTCGAAGCGCACTTTGAAGGCGCAGTGCTGGAACGCATCACCGGCAACAGCGCCGTCAGCGCCGCCCGCATCTTCGCCGAAATGGACGCGGCGGGCATCGAACCTGTCCTCTTCCAGCCCGAAGACATTGACCTGCTCGCCAACTATCCTTACTCGGCGGCAGGCAAAGCCTACATGGTCGACGCCCTCAGCGCGGGCAAACGCATCCTCGCCCCGGCGCGGCCGGTGGAGATCGACGGCGTGCCCCAACTGGCCTGGTGGCAGGTCGATCCTGTCACCGGCGAGACGGTGAGTGTGGGCGAAAATGGCCTGCATCCCTCCTCGTTCGAGTGGATCGTGATCAAGTCGCTGGCCGAAAAGCTGCTCATCCAGCTCATGGAATTCCTGCTCGACAAGATTTTGGGCGCCATCTCCGGCGGCTGGCTGGGCGGCCCCATGAGTCCCCTGGCCATGACGCAGTTCATTCAACTGCTCACCAAAGTCGGCGAAGGGCTTAACGACACCTTCATGCTCCTGGCCGCGGCGCTGGGCGGCACGGCACGCGCCGCCGCCGTAGACGACGTGCCCGATCTGGCCTGGGCCTTCCTGCCCGCCCACCTCTGCCCTGTAGACAACTGTGGCGTTGAGCAGTTCTTGCTGCCAGGGGGGACCGGAGCGCCGGTGCCGCTGCCTGAGGTGCATTTTGCCTACGCCCCCGCCGCCGCGCCCACCCCATACGCGGGGACGTTGATCGCCTCGGCCTCGTCCTTGCCCGCGGGGACGCCCGCGCTGCAACTTTCCACGGCGGGATCGTCCACCACCGCGCCGGGACAGCCCGTGGCCGTGGCCGTGTCGCTGGCCGCCAATGTCGCCGCTCCTTTCGCCACGCTGGCCTACGTGCCCGCCGGTTGGACCGTCACCTGGAGCGACGCCAACCAGATTTCGGTGACGCCGCCTGTCACCGCGCCTGCGGGCAACCACACCATCCTGCTGGTGACCCAGGCGCAGGCACAGCCCGATCTCGTGCGCGCCGCCCAACATACGGTGACGGTCAGCGCCGCGCCGCCGTTGACGTTAGCCGCCGCGGCCGAGCCGAACATCACCGTGCCCGTGGGCGCGGCCTTCTTCGCCGACGTCTCCAACCAGACCAACGACGGCGAAACCGAGATCCCCAACGCCGCCTACCGCCTCAGCCTCACCAACGGCAGCGCGCAGGCGCAGACCGTCAACGTGACGGTGAGCGGCGCGCCCACCGATTGGCTGCTCCTCAACGGTGTGCGCCAGAACAGCGCCGTCGTCGTCGTGCCTGCCCACAGCCGCACCGACGTCGGCCTCTACGTCTCGCCCACCACGCCTGCCGCGCCTGGCACCGGCTTCGGCCTGTCGGTGCAGGCGACGAGCGCCGCGGGCAGCGCCAACGCCTCGCTTTCGTGGAACCTGGCCAGTCAGGCCTTCAACTTTGTGGAAGTGGACCCAGAGACGATCTACCTCGCGCCCAACGGCAGCGTGGACTTCGCTGTGGCCTTCACCAACGTGGGCAACAGCGGCGGCGACTTCCCGCTGCGCGCAGCGCTGCCCGGCGCGGGGTGGACGCTGACCTCGTTGCCCTCTTCGCTGGGCTTGTCGGTGGGCGAACGGCGCAGCACCACGGCCACGCTCACCGCCGCGGAGGACGCCGTGCTCGGCCAGCGCTATCGGCTGATCCTGGCGGGCGACGCGCCCAACAGCTACAGCCAATACGCCCTGGCCGACGTGCAGGTGATCAGCGCGCAGAGCGGCCTGCTCACCGCCGCCGCCAACCGCTGCACCCTCACCGACAGCCTCGACGCCGCGCTCACGGCGCTGGCGCAGGCGGTGATCGAACTCGAATATTGGTGTACCAGCGGCGATTGCCCCGATCCATTGCGCGATCAGGCGGCGGACGCGGCGGATCGTGTCGTCGACTATGCGCGCAGCGCCACGTTGCCCACCGTCCTGCCCACCCTCGCCGCCGTGGACGCTGCCGCCGCATCCCTGCGCAGCCAGAACGGCGACGACAACATCCTGGCCGCCGTGGCTGTTCTGGCCGACAGCGTGGACGATCTCAGCGCCGAACTCTGTCAGGTAGACGCCCACCGCAGCCGCGCCCGCTTCACGCCCTACGTCAATGCCGTACAACTGGGCGACAGCGCATCCTTCAACCTGGACGTGACCAACCAGGGCACGGTCACCACCACCTACGCCATCACCGTCACCGGCCTGCCCGGCGCGGACCTCACCTTCAACGAGAGCATCGCGCCCGGCGTCACCCGCAGCCTGCCGGTGAACGTCACCCCGTCTGCGCTGGGCATCGTCGATCTGGCGGCGACGGTGGCGCCTGTCGTCCCCGCGCTGACGCTGGATCTGAAACGCAACGCCGTGGCCCGCCTCACCGTGGTGGACAAGTTCGTGCAGGTGACGCAGGTGATCGCCAACCCCGACTTCGTGGAAAGCGGCGTCAGCGCCACCAACCTGAGCGTGGAAGTGGCGAACCTGAGCGGTGTGCCGCAGGCTGCGCTGGCGACGGCGCGCATCCTGGCCGCCGATGGTTCCGTGCGCTTCAACCAGGCCGGGATCGCGGTCAATGTGCTGGCGGGCAACCCGCGCACCTATGCCCTCACCGGCGTGGACACCTCCGGCTGGGCCGACGGCGTCTACACCGTCACCGTGGATCTGCGCGACGCCGCCGGTGAGCTGATCCCCGACGGCAGCGGCTACGGCTACTTCAGTGTGGGGCAGGGCTTGCAGATCCGCCAGGCCGTCGCCCCCGAAATCGTCGCCCCCGGCACGTTGACGGTGACCACCTTCCTCACCAGCGAGATCAGCGGGGCGTCGGTGCAGGCCAGCGGCTTCCAGGCGCTGCGCAACACGATCTACGATGCGCCCAACTGGCAGGAGAGCGAAGAAGAGATCGCGGCCAATCCCAACCCTGCCAATCTCTACCTGCCCGCCATTCAGCGCGAAAACGCGGTCGCTCTGGCAGAAGAGGAAGTGCCCGCGCCGCGCGCCGTCCTGGCCGCGGATGCGACGACGATCAGCCCTGGTCTCGTCCGCTACGAGGAGAGCGACGCCGGGATCAGCTATGCCGGCGCGTGGAGCGCAACGGCTTTGCCTTTCTACAGCGGACAGGCGGCGCGGCGTTCCGAAAGCGTGGGCGCCACGGCCACCTTCACCTTCACCGGCGTCTGGCTCGAAATCGGCCTGGGCGAAACCATCGACGGCGGCAAAGTCGAGGTGACCCTCGACAACGTCAGCCAGGGGATCTTCGATCTCTACGGGCGCTACGAAAATCGCGCGCTGATCTTCGACAACCTGAGCAACGCCCAACACGTGGTGCGCCTCACCGTCGTCGATCAGGACAATCCCTTCACCAATCGCAACTGGGTGGCGCTCGACTACCTCACCGTGTGGGACGGCACCGCGCTGCCCAGCGGCACCTTTGAACACACCGACGCCCGCGTCCTCAACTCGAACGGGTGGACGAATGTGGTCAGCGCCAATGCCAGCGGCGGCAACTACGGACAACGCACGGCCAAGGCGTGGTTCTACTTCGAGGGCGATTCGGTGGGCGTGCAGATTGTCACCAACTCCGCCCGCGATGAGATGCGCCTGAGCGTGGACGGTCAATTTGTGACCAAGTATGATCTGCAGCGCAGTCGCGCCGTCACCGACACGCTTTCGCTCAACGGTTTCGGCCCCGGCCTGCACGTGCTCGAACTGGACGAATACCGCGGCGGATCGGTCCTCGACGTCTTCGTGACGCCGGGCGTTGCGCCCTTCTTCGTGCCGCCTACGCCTGCCGGCTACACCCGCTTCGAAGAGGACGACCCCGCGCTGCGCTACAACGGCGTCACCTTCGGCTCGACCGATACGTCCTGGAGCATGGGTGCTCACATTCAGGGCAGCAACTCCTTCGCCGCGGTCAGCAGCGCGCTCAGCGACACCGTCAGCCTCACCTTCACCGGGACGACGCTTTTCCTTGGCTTCTATACCAGCGAATTCAGCGGCCTGGCCCAGGTGACCATCGACGGCGTCTCGCGGGGCATCGTCGACACCTACAGCAACGACGCCGCCCTGCTCACCAAACGCTACGCCGGCCTCGCCCCAGGCCAGCACACGGTGACTGTCACCGTGCTCAATCAGCGTAACCCCTACTCGACACGCAACGACGTGCGCCTCGACTTCATCGACGTGTGGGATGGCACAGGGCTGGCCAATGGCACAGCGCAGGCCGAGGACCGCGCCCGCGTCTACATCAGTGAGAACTGGGGCGTGCTAAACAACGCCGGCGCGTCGGCGGGCAGATATCTGGACAACGGCTCGACGGTCTGGTTCCCCTTCAACGGTGACAGCGTCAGCCTGATCGTGCCGCGCTTCCTGGCGGGCAACGACATGCGCCTCTTTGTCGATGAACGCTTCGTCGGCTTTGTGGAGAATGACAGCCCCACCTTCATCACCGAGACCGTTTCGTTCAACGGCTTTGGTGCGGGCGCGCACCTGTTGCGTCTGGAAGCCTACCGTCTCAACGGCTATGCCGACGCCTTCGTGACCCCCGGCGTTGCGCCCTTCGTCAACCCCAACCCGCCGGTTGTGGGCATCACCCGCTACGAGGAAGATCACCCGTCGATCCGCTACAACGGCGTGCCGCTGACGCAGACGGCGCAAAGCTGGGTGCGCACCTATAGCGTCTTCAGTGCGCGCGCCAGCCGCGGCCAGCACGTCTCGACGACGGCGGCCAATGACACCGTCAGCTTCACCTTCACCGGGACGTGGCTGGGCGTGGGCTTCACCACCGACGAGACCAGCGGGCAGGCAGAAATCGCCATCGACGGCAACGTAGTCGCCACCGTGGATCTCTTCACCCGCGGCGACGACACCCACAGCGTCTACTTCGACAATCTGACCGCGGGCGCGCACACCGTCACCGTGAAGGTGCTGGGCACGCGTCACCCCAACGCCACCAACAGCCGCGTCTACATCGACTACTTCGACGTGTGGGACGGGCAGCCGCTGGCCCAAGGATCGTTTGAGCAGACGGCAGACCGCATCTTCTACAGCGAAAGTTGGGGGCAGACCAACGACGTCAACGCTTCCGGCGGCAACTTCGCCGAGAGCAGCGCCAACGTCACCGCCTGGTTCCCCTTCACCGGCGACTCGGTGACCTTCCAAGCCTTGACGCGCAACAACTATCACACCCTCGAACTGCGCGTAGACGGTGAATCGAAGGGGCTGTTCAACGCCTACAGCCGCACGCCGGGGCCGCGCTCCTTCTCGTTCAGCGGCCTGGGCAGTGGACCGCACATGCTCGAAGTGCGCGCCTACCGCAACCCCCTGGGCGTGGATCGCTTCGTCACGCCGTCCACGGGCGAACACTACACACTGCCCGCGCCCGGCGGCGTCCTGCGCCTGGAAGAAGATCACCCCGATCTGCGCTACAACGGCCATCCTTTCCGCACCATGCCCGCCACCTGGGCCACCCAGTTCAGCTTCTCTGGCGGCAGCGGCAGCTACAACACCACCACCAGCACCGCGGGGAATTCGGTGTCGTTGGATTTTGAGGGACGTTGGGTGGGCGTGGGCTTCATCAACGGCGGCGTGGCCGAAATCTTCATCGACGGCGTTTCGCGGGGGACCTTCGACACGGCCACCGGCGCGGGCGGCGTCTCCAGCATCTACTACGATGACCTGATCACCGGCACGCACACCATTTCGGTGACGCGAGTAAGCGGCGCGCTCAACCTCGACTTCATCGACATCTGGGACGGTCAACCGACCGGCGACGGCTGGCACAACGCCGATCTAGAGGACTACAGCGGGCGCTTCCACTTCACCAACAAAAATTGGTGGGTGCGCACCGCCGAATACTACGCCTACGACGGCGACTATCTCAACAACTTCCCCAGCGCCAACATCAACGTCTGGTTCACCTTCAGCGGTGACGGCCTCAGCATCCTCGGCCACGAACGGGCCAACACCGAGCTGCACGTCTTCATCGACGGCGTGGACCAAGGCACGTTCGACATGACGCCACAATTCTCTGAGCAGCCCAAGGCGCTCCACTTCCCCGACCTGGGCGAAGGACCACACGTGGCGCAGGTCTTCTTGCGCGCGCTCGGCGGGCTGGTGCCGCGCATCGACGCCTTCAACGCCAGCCCCGACAACTTCTTCGATTACACGCCGAAGGTGAATTGGTACGACTTCACGGCGCAAGAAAGCCTGACCACGACGCTGGGCACCGGCTTCGCCTCGACCATCGCCATCGGTGATCTCAACGGCGACGGCGCGGTGGAACTGGTGGCACCCTCGCTCAACGGTCGCCTCTACGTCTACCGCGGCGACGGCGGCCAGAACGGCAACACCTCCCCGATCCTGTGGACGAGCGATCTGGTGGGCGTGGCGGCGGAACCGGCGCTGGCCGATCTCAACGGCGACGGCAAGGCCGAGATCATTGTCAGCGGGCAGAAGGGCACGGCTGCCTTCACCCACAGCGGCGGCCTGCTCTGGCACAACCCCAACGTGATTTCGTACTACCCCAACGAAAAGTTGGGCTGGGGCGGGCCGAGTATCGGCAACCTCGATCTCGATCCCGAACCCGAAATCGTCATCGCGGCGTCGGACGATGCGCTTTACGTGCTCGATCACCTGGGCAACGTCACCTTCAGCGATCCCGTGGGCGTGTGGCCGACAGTGCCGGTGCTGGCCGACATCAGCGGCGACGGCGTGCTCGACGTGATCGTGGCGCAGGGCTGGGATCTGACGGTCTACGACGTCTTCAACGGCGGGCAGATTGTGTGGAGCCGCACCCTGCCCGATCCCATCAACGTGCTGGGCGGCGCGGGCGTCTTCGGTGCGCCGGCGGTGGCCGATCTCGACGACGACGGGCGACCGGAGGTGATCCTCAACTGGGGACATATCATCGAAGCGCTGCGCGATGACGGCACCGTCTTCTGGCGCTACCTCACCAACAACACCCAGATCTTCCGCCCCAGCCCGATCACCGTGGCCGACGTCACCGGCGACGGCAAGGTGGACGTGATCACGGCGTCGGCGCTGCGTGCGGGCTTCAACATCTTCAACCACCAGCTCATGGTGATCGACCGCGCCGGCAACCTCGTCTGGCAGCAATTGGTGGCCGACAACACCGCTTCGGCCTCCGGCGTCGCCGCCCAGGACCTGACCGGCGACGGCGTGTGGGAGATCCTGTGGAACGGCGCCACCGACGGCTTCCTCGTGATCCGCGGCAACGACGGCAGACGCCTCTTCAACGAGCCAGTCACCGGCTCCGGCACTGTGCTCGACTACCCCAGCCTGGGCGACGTAGACGGCGACGGCAACGCCGAAGTGGTGGTGAGCGGGCGTGAAGGCATCTTCGTCATCGGCCATGATGGCCTGTGGGCTGATTCGCGCCCGCTGTGGAACCAACACAACTATCACATCACCAACATCAACGACGACTGGAGCGTCCTTGTGAATGAACCCAACAGTTGGGATCTGCACAACACCTACCGCACGCAGACGCCTGACCGCACGCCTGCGCCGTCCTATCAGGTGGCGGTGACCTACACCGCGGGCCTCTCCAACGTGACGGTGCTGACCCAGACGGCGTCGATTTCGCTCACATCTACACCGCCGACCCACACCTGGACTTACCGCCAGGATTGGCTGGAACCGCTGATCACGCACCGCTTTGACAGCCGCCTGACCAACCTGCAACCGGGTGAAACGCGCCAGGTGTCGGCGGGGACGCAGGTGGCCTATCGCCTGCCCAGCGGCTTCAACGTGCTCACGCTGCCGCCGCTCTACGTCACCGCGGCCAACCTGGCCGAGCTGACGCCGCCCACCCAAAGCGTGGTGATCGGTGGCAGAGCCGTCTTCACGCTGACGTTGACCAATCCCAGCGCCATCGCGGACATCTTCACGCCGACGATCAGCGGCATCCCCGCGGCGTGGCTGAGCGCGCCGGGCAGTGTGACCGTCGCCGCAGGCCAATCGGTCCGCCTGCCCATCTCGGTGACGGTGCCGTCCACTGCCGAGGCGGATGTGCTGCCGCTAATCGTGGACGTGTCCACGGCAGGGGGCGGCGCACAGGGCGGCGCTCAGAGCGGCGCACAGAGCGTGCAAGCGGCGTTGACCGTCTTTGCCGGGGTGACAGTGTCCATCGCGCCGACTGTGCGCAGCAGCGCGCCCGGTGTGCCGGTCACCTACACGTTGGCGATCAGCAACGCCGAAAGCGTCACCCGCACCTATGGCCTGAGCGGATCGTCGATTGTCGATCTGCCGGCTACGGCGCAGGTCGGCCCCAATACGATGCGCACATTCACAGTCACGGCGGCGTCGAACGTCCCCGGCCCGCAGCCGTTCACGGTGACGGCGACGGCGGCCAGTGGTGCAACCGGCGCGGCGGATGCCGTCCTCGACGTGGCGACGGGTGCGACGGCGGCGCTGCGTCTTTCCCCCGATCCGCTGGTGGCTGGGCCGGGATCGACGGCAGTCTTCGCGCTCATCGTCACCAACCGCGGCGATCAGGCGGAAAGCTTCGATCTGGCCGTCGACCTGCCCGCAGGCTGGAGCCACACGCTGCAACTCTTCGGGCGCGACGTGGTCAGCGTGACGCTGCCGCCCGCAGTCTTCAACTCGGTGGAACTGGCGCTGCTGGTGACGCCGAGTGTGGGCGCGACGGTGGGCAACTATCCCGTCACGGCACGCGCCAGCGTCGACGGCGTGCCGGCGGGGTCAACCACGGCGACGGTGGCGCTGGTCAACCGCGGCGTGCAGATCGAGTTTGTGGGCGGGCCGGGCAGCATCGATCCACGCGACGGCGGCGCGTGGGACGTGCGGGTCACCAATCGCGGGCAGGTGGCCGACAGCTTTGGCCTGGGCGTGGACGGTCCAATGGCGGGGGCGGCCAGCTTCACGGCGTCCTCGGTGACGCTCGATCCCGGCACGTCACAGACGGTGCAGTTGCGGCTGGGCAACCTGGGCAGCGTGGCGCCGGGCAACTTCCCACTGGGTGTGACGGCCACCTCGCAGGCCAACAACCAGATCAAGGACAGCGCCATCACCTCCTTTAGCACCGACGGTTACGAGGCGTTGGTGGTGGAGTGGGCACAGCCGAGCCAGTCGGTGCAGGAAAGCCTGGAAGCGCACTTCACGTTGAACGTCTTCAACAACGGCAGCGTGAGCAGCCTCTACACCGTGGCCCTCGACGCCGGTGACGCCAGCGTCACCACGCCGTTGACACAGATCCAGTTGCCGGCGGGCAGCGTCGCCCAACTGCCCGTGACTGTCTTTGCGCCGCAGGGCGGCGACTACACCGTGATCGCCACGGTGACCTCGTCCGCAGCCAGTGGCAGCGCGGCGGCGGCGGTCTCCTTCAGCGTGACGGCAAAGCTGATCACCTACCTGCCGCTCGTCACCGTCAACCAAACGGGCGCGCAGCCAGGCGGGGAGGAGAAGCTGTATTTGCCGTTTGTGGGGAAGTGAGTTTTACCCCCCTCTAACTCCCCCCGTTGCGGGGGGAGAACCGTTGGCGGGGCGGCGCAGTTGGTCGCGTTGTGAGTCTGTCCAATGTCCGCTCACCTCATCAACGCGGCAACGGCTCCCTCCCCGTGGCAGTTTGACGGGGAGGGTTGGGGAGGGGTTTCTGCTTTTTCATACATTCCAATGATTACCACCACAAGGAGCATTTTCTGATGGATCGCAATGAAGTTTGTGAATCTCGTCTGGGTTTGGGCGTTTGGGGACGGCGGGTTGCCGGAGCGTTGACGATGTTGGCGATTGTGCTGGTCTTTGGCGTTGACTGGCAGCGGCCCGCGCAGGCGACGCCGGGAGCGGTGACGATTACAGTGGACACCAGCGACGATCTGATCCCCAACAGCAACACCCACACCTGCACCTACACCGAAGGCGCCTTCTTCTTCCCTGCGGCCGACGGCAAGTGTACGCTGCGGCGGGCGCTGCGCGAGGCAGGGGCGCGGCCTGATACGGATCGCCCGATCAACATCGTCTTCAATTTGCCCGCGGGCGAAGCAGTGGACGGCGTGTGGACGGTGGAACTCCAGAGCACGGCGCTGGAACTCAAACGCAAGAACTTGAGCGTCACTGGCGGCCAGGTGATCCTCGACGGTGACACGCAGCCCGGCGGGCGTCCGCGATCCGAAGGGCCGAAGATTATGATCGACACCAACGATTACAGCTTCGAGATCCGCACCGAGAACAACCAGATCCGCAACCTGGGCTTCCAGGGCGGCGGTGTGATCTTCCTCTACGAGGGGAACAACCTGATCGAAGACATTTGGATGGGGTTAAGCAACGACGGCCAGCAGATCGTCTTCCGTGATTCCAGCGAACCCAACAGCCGCATGGCCGGCGGCGGCATCTTCATCCGCTCCAGCGACAACATCGTGCGCGACAACGTCATCAGCGGCGCGTTTGCCAAAGCGGTGGACATCAACAGCGGCAACCAGAACAACCTGATCGAGAACAACCGCATCGGCACCCGCGCCGACGGCACGGTGCCCACGCCCTTCGCCTGCACCGGCGGCCTCGCCGACCCGGGCAGTTGGTACGGCGGCTGGGGCATCGCCATTTCGGGCAGCAACAACAAAGTGATCGGCAACCGCATCGCCGGTCTGGACAACATCCGCTCGGCCAACGACACGCCGCCGCGCGCCATTGAAGTTTTTGGGAACAACCACGAGATCCGCGAGAACATCATCGGCGTGGACAGCGCGGGGAACAAAGTGGGCGTCTGCGGCCAGGGCATCAAAGTCAGCGACACCGGCACCGACGTCCTCGGCAACACGATTGTGGGCAGCAAGCAAGATTCAGAGGATGCCGTGAAGGCCGCTATCCTCACCACCGGCAATTCCACCGGCATCACCGTGCGCGGCAACCTCGTGGAAGACAGCCCCGACAAGATCTACAATTTCGGCGGCACGTCGGTGCCACAGGCGTTGCGTCTCTTCAACCCGGCGCGCATCACCGGCATTGATGGCGTCAATGTCAGCGGCGGCAACGGCGCCAACAGTCCTTGCCCCAACTGTCGCGTCGATCTCTACCGCGACGACGCCGACGCCTTCGACGAGGCGCTGCAATACCTGGGCCAGGCCACAGCCAACGCGCAGGGGAACTTCACCTTCACGCTGAGTTCACCGTTACAGCCCAATTTCGGCCTGCGCACCCTGAGCACCACGGCGGCGCTGAATGTGATCCCAGGCCAGCAGTCCACCACCACCACCAAGAACTCAGTGCTCTACCTGCCCGTCAGCGCCGTCACGGTGACGCTGCCTGCCACGGCCACGGTGGGCGTCAATGTGCCGGTCACCTTGACGGTGGGGCCGATCAACGCCACGCAGCCACTCACCTACACCGTCACCGCCGCCGATCAGGTGACGAAGACAGGCACGTTCGCCGAGAACGGCACCGCGACGACCACGCTCACCTGGAACAGCGCGGGCGCGAAGACGGTCAACGTGACGGTGCACAACGAATTCAGCGCTGCCAACACGGCGCAGCAGATCACGCTTGTGCCCGGCGCAGTGGATTACAAGATCTACTTGCCGGGGGTGAAGAAGCAGTAAAAGAAGAGATTGGGCGATTAGGCGATTAGGGGATTAGGGATCGTGTGGGGTGCGCGACTGTGCACCCCACACGATCCCTAATCCCCTAATCGCTTAATCCCCTAATCTCTTCTCTATACCGTCGCCACGATGAACAAACGCTGGAACGGGTAGAGCGTCTTTCCATTCTGCCGCATGGGGTAGGCGGCGCGCAGACGTTGTTTGTACTCGGCCAGGAAGCGTTCGCGTTCGCCGTCGTCCAGGCCGTTGAGAATAGGACGCAAGCCGGTGCCTTTCACCCACTCCAGCACCGGATCTTCGCCTTCAAGCACCTGCATGTACTCGACGGCCCAAATGTCGAGGGTGGCGGTGATGTCCACGAGCAGATCGTAGTAGTACTCCCCCTCTTCCACCCACTTGCGCGCCACGGCGGCGCGCAGATCCGCGCTGCCCAGCGACACCCCGCCGGCTCCCCCATTGGCCAGCGTCTCGCGCATGAGGCGGTGCGACTCCATCCCCCAACTAAGCGGCATTTGCACGGCCAGGCAGCCGCCCGGTTTCAGTGCAGCGATCAGCCGTGGGAAAAGTGCAGCGTGGCCGGGGATCCAATGCAGCGTGGCATTGGAGTAGATCAGGTCGACCGGTTGCGGCGGTGACCACGTTTCGACGTCGCCTTCGATCCAGTGGATGGCGCTGGGTTCGGCGGCGGCCTTGGTGAGCATGTCGGGCGAATTGTCCAGCCCGTAGACGGTGGCCGTGGGGAATTGCTCGGCGATCAGGCGGGTGATGTTGCCGGGGCCACAACCTAAATCGTAGATCACGCTGGGATCGGTCAGTGGGACGCGCGCCAGCAGTTCCAAGGCCGGGCGCAGGCGATGATCCGAAAATTTAAGGTATTGCGACGGGTTCCACTGTGTGCCCGCTAGCTGTCCTTGATGGGGCTGGGTTGGCATGGTCTTTTTCCTTGTGAGGGGATGTTGTGTAGCATAGGCGTGGCGGTCTACCGGTTGAAACAACGAAACGGCACGGGCACGCTGCCGGTCAGTAGAGTATGCCTGCCAAAGGTGCCGCTATGCAAGCATGGCTGCACACAGTATAAAAATATGCAGAGAGATCAACAAAACATTGCTCTTTTTATACGCTTTTGCGGAATTTCCAGCAGCGAATGGATGGCGAGGAGGGGAGGGACGATATCACGCTTTACGAATTTGAAGTTGGGCGCATACTATAGTCCGGAATTGTAGTAGAATCTCCAACAGGCACTACTCATCTTCACGAATGACCTCTATTCACCGTAACGAGTGATCCGCCTTTTGCCAATTTATTCTATAGTGCCCCTGGAACGCGTTTTGCAGCGTTGATATGTAGACTGACAAGACAAATTCCATGCCGTCGATGATCCTGTTTTTCACTACCCTTGTGAGAATGGAACCAAAATGAAAGAAACCCTGATCCGATGGACTACTTTGGTCGCGCTGCTGGCATCGCTGGTCATTCCGGCGCCGGTAAGTGCAGCGGAAACGTTCGCCCCGCCACAGGTGGGGCGGGCTGAATCTCGTGTTGCTGACCCTGAACCCACACCCACTGTTTCGGGCAAAGAATTTCGTAGCCCCAACCAATCCCGTCCTCTGGCGCGTTTGATTGACGACAGCGACACAAAGGACAACAGCCCAGCTATCTACATTGTGCAGTTGAGCGAAGCGCCGGTGGCGTCCTACGACGGCGGCGTGGACGGCCTGGCGCCGACCTCGCCACGGGCGACCGGCGCGCGCAAGTTGGATGCGCAGAGCAGCGCCAGCCAATCCTATCGCGCTTATCTGGCGGGTAGGCAGGCCGACGCGCTGGCACGCATCGCCGGCCAGATCGGGCGCACGCCCGAAGTCCGCTTCACCTATGCCGATGCCTTCAACGGTTTCGCCGTCAAGCTGACCCCGGCAGAAGCCGCTTCACTGGTGACGGTAGACGGCATCATCCGCATCTTCCGCGATGGTGAACGGCAACCGCAGACCGACGCCGGCCCTGGCTGGATCGGCGCACCCGGCATCTGGGACGGCACAAACACAGCCGGAGCAAGCGGCACCCGTGGCGAAGGTATCGTCATCGGCGTCATCGACACCGGCATCAACATGGATCACCCCTCCTTTGCCGATGTGAGCGGCGACGGCTACAACCACACCAACCCCAAGGGCAAATTCTTCGGCGTCTGCGATCCCAACAGCAGCGTCTTCAATGCCGCCTTCACCTGTAACGACAAACTCATCGGCGCCTGGGACTTTGTCGACGACGGCGTCAACGAAATCGACGGCCCCGAAGACAGCGACGGTCACGGCAGCCACACCGCCAGCACCGCCGCCGGCAATGTGGTCAACTCAGCCACAATGTCGACCACCACCTATCTCTTCCAGGCCAATATGTCGGGTGTGGCGCCACGCGCCAACATCATTTCCTACGACGTCTGCGTCTTCGGCTGCCCCTTCAGCGCCCTGGTGGCCGCCATCAACCAGACGGTAATCGACGGTGTTGATGTGATCAACTATTCCATCGGCGGCAGTTCCCGCGATCCTTGGGGCAGCCCCGATGCGCTGGCCTTCCTCGGTGCAGTGGACGCCGGCATCATCCCCTCCGTCTCCGCCGGCAACGACGGCCCGGGCGCGGCCACCATGAGCGCGCCGGCCAATTCGCCCTGGGTGATCGCCGTGGCGGCCTCCACCCACAACCGCAAACCGGCCAGCAACCTGATTGACATGAGCGGCGGCAACACCACACCTCCTGCCGACATCCAGGGTCAGGCGCTTGCCTCCGGCTACGGACCGGCCAAGATTGTCTACGCAGGGAACGTGCCCAACCCCAACGACACTGCCAACAGTTCCGCCTTGTGCGCCGCACCCTACCCGGCAGGCACCTTCAACGGCGAAATTGTAATCTGTGATCGCGGTGGGAACGGGCGCGTGGAAAAGGGCGACAACGTCAAAGCCGGCGGCGCCGGCGGGATGGTGATCGTTAACGATGAAGAAAGCGGCAGCTCGTTGATCAGCGATCCCCACTCGCTGCCCGCCACGCATATCTCGTATGCCGACGGGCAGACGCTGAAGACATGGGTCAACAGCGGCACCAATCACATGGCCACGATTTCGGGCACCACGCTCTCACTTGCCGAGGCCAACGGCGACATCGTGGCCGGCTTCAGTTCACGTGGCCCCGATGCCACAACGTCTGGTGTCCTCAAACCCGATGTAGCAGCGCCGGGTGTGGACGTCTTCGCCGCCTTCCGCAACGGCGAAGAGAACTGGATGCTCAGCGGCACATCGATGGCCGCCCCACATGTGGCCGGCGCAGCTATCCTGCTCACCGACTTGCAGCCCACCTGGTCGCCGTCGGCGGTGAAATCGGCGTTGATGCTCTCGTCGGTCACCGCGAGCGTCAAACTCGATGACGGTTCACCGGCCACTCCCTTCGACCGCGGCGCCGGGCGCATTGATCTGACCAAAGCCGCCAAAGTCGGCTTCGTGCTCCACGAGACGGCGCAGAACTACGCCGCCGCCGACCCGTTTATTGACGGCGATGCGCGCACCCTCAACCTGCCCAGCCTGACCGACGAACGCTGTGTGCAGAACTGTACGTGGACGCGCACGCTGACCAGTGTCAAAAATAGCAGCGTCACCTATACCGTCAACAGCTCCGGCCCCGTTACGTTGACGGTAGAACCGGCCAATTTCGTCCTGCCTGCCGGGGGCACGCAGGTGGTCACCATCACGGCGAACGTGACAGGGCTGCCCTATGACCAATGGCACTTCGGGCAGCTCAACTTCACGGCGAGTGACAGCAACATCCCGTCTGTGCACATGCCGGTGGTAGTGCAGCCCGAGGTAGGCAACTTCCCGGCTGAGGTGATGATTGAAACACGCCGCGACCAGAGTTCCTACCTGCTTACAAACCTTTCCACGATTGCAGTGGCCAATCTTGATGCCGCCGTTTACCTGGCAGAACCGACCACGGTCACAGGCGCGGTGGCCCAAGATCCCACAAATGCCAATCCCTACGACAATCTGTCGCAGGTCTTCACCGGCACGGTGACTGCACCGGCAGGATCGAAGCGCCTGAGTATTGAAATCGTCTCCTCAGAATCCTTCGATTTCGATCTCTACCTGGGCGTTGACGCCAACAACAACGGACAGCCTGATCCGCAAGAGATGTTGTGCTTCAGTGCTACGTCCATCTGGAATGAGTATTGTGAGATCACACAGACCCAGCTCGCCGAATTGGCGGCTCTGAACCAGTTCAACATCTGGTACATTGTGCAGAACTGGGAGGACTCCAGCACCGGTGCAGTGGACGCCTTCACCCTCAGCGTCAACCTCATCGACAGCAGCGACACGACGCTGGCTTCGCTGCAAACGCCGTCCAGCACCAGCCTGGGTGTTCCCTTCGACATTCGCCTGCTGTGGAATGTGCCCGACTTCGCCTTGATGCAGAATCGGATCGGCCTGATTGAGTTGATCAACGGCGACACCGACGCCGTCTTCGCCTCTTTGCCGTTGACGGTCAAGCGCATCGACGACGAAGCCTCGATTGAGTATGTCAGCAGCAGCGAGGCGGTAAAGCCCGGCAGTACACTGACACAAACCATCTCACTGCAACCGGAACCGGCGGCAGTCAAGCAAGGATCAACCACCTATGTGGTGACACAGACGCTGGCGGCGGGGCTCTCGTATGTGCCCGGTTCTGCGTCGCCTGCGCCTACGTCGGTCAACGGCAACCAACTGGTGTGGGCGATCCAGGGTGGGCAGCGCAAATACCAGGTTTCCACCAATCGCGACAACCCCTTCTGCGGCACAGGCATCGGCAACGGCGGCTATGTCGATCTGGAGCAGTTCAACATCGACGCGATTCCTGGCGTCAGCGGCAACAACATCCTGTTCAACGCTTCCAGCTTCATCCCCGGGCCACACAGCTTCTTCGGTGAAGAATTCCGCAACATCTACGTCTCCGACGACGGCTACATCACCTTCCTGCCGGAAGGGGGCAGCAACTATGCGATCCCCAACGCAGGGGCGCCGAATGCACTGGCCGCCCCGCTGATGAAGGACATGGTGGTGGTCTACGACGCGGATGCGAACCGAGGCATCACTGTGGCCGTCAATCAAACGGCCGCTTTCATCGAGTGGGATGACATTGAACCGGCGCCTGTGGGCAGCACCAATCAGCGCTACGACATCCAGGCCATTGTGCGCCCTATGGTCAGCGATGTGGAGTATGCCTACGAAGTTGTCTTCGCCTACGGCCCGATGACGGACGCCGCCGCCGGCGCTGTGGTCGGCCTCGAAAATGTGGCGGGGACAGCCGGCGTCACCTACCCCAGCGCAGTGGAGCCTGGCCTGGTCATCTGCTTTGACTGGACAAACAAGATCGATGTGACCTATGCGGCCACGGTGAGTGAATCGATTAGCAGCTACACGGTGCTCACCAACACCCTGGACGTTGGCCTGGCACACCCGAATGCTGTGCCGGTGAGACAGGAGCAGACGGTGACGGTGGCCGATACCGTCCTCACGATTGAGATGGATGTGCCCAGTGCCACCACTTCGTCGCTCTACACCTACACGCTGAAGGTGACGAACGAGGGCATCCGCGCCGCCACCAATGTGACGGTGGAAACGCTGTTGCCGGTGGCAACGCAACATGTGAGCGGCGGCACGCTTCAGCCCGACCGCAAGGTGACTTGGAAGATCGCATCCTTGCCGGCGGGCGGCACAGAAACCTTCCACCTTGTGGTGCAAGCCGAACCGGGGCTGTCGCCCTTGCCTACAGCAGCGGCGCGCAGCGTGGCCTCGCCCACCATCGTCGGCGGCAACCCGGCAGATCCGGGTGAGTATCCCTGGCAGGTGGCGCTGGTTGGGCCAGGGCAGCCGGCCGCTACTGGTCAATTCTGCGGTGGTTCGCTGGTCGACGAAAATTGGGTGCTGACAGCCGCTCACTGTACCGCGGGCGCAGCAGCCGACGATATTGAAATCATCGTCGGCATTCACGACCTGACCAAACAAGAAGGGCAGCGCATTGCCGTCAGCCAGATCATCATGCATCCGCGCTATGGAGATGTCACTGATTTCGACTTTGACGTGGCTCTGCTGCGCCTGGCCGAACCGGCGGTGCTTACCAACACGGTAAAACCCATCGGACTCGCTGCGCCGGTCAACCCGTCGATCTACCAGCCCGGCGTCCTCGCCACCGTCACCGGTTGGGGTACGCGCACCTTCGGCATGCCCGACTTCCCAGACGTCCTCTACGAGGTGGGTGTGCCTATTGTCAGCAATCAGTCGTGTGAAGCCAACTATGCGCCCACCTGGGGGGCCGGCACCATCACCAACAGCATGCTCTGCGCCGGTCTACCCGAAGGCGGCAAGGACGCCTGCCAGGGCGACAGCGGCGGCCCACTGGTGGTGCCTAACGGCCAGAACGGCTGGTTGCAGGTGGGCATCGTCAGTTGGGGTGAAGGCTGCGCAACACCCAACTTCCCTGGCGTCTATGCCAACGTGCCCTTCCTGTACAATTGGATCGTGGGAGAGGGCAGCAACACGATTGAGCCACCCGCCTACTATCTCGTCACCGACGGCACTAATCTGGTGGGCCGCTTTGCACAGGGCTTCCCACAAGAGAGCACCGTCATCGGCTACTGGAACCGTGTCCACGTGCCGTTTGTAGAGCGCTAAGATCGTTGAAACAAACAAAATGCCGGGGACCTGTGTCCCCGGCATTTTGTTTGCCCGATTTCGGTTGGTTCAAATCTGATAAATCTGAATCAGGTTGCCACAGGTATCGTTGAAGACAGCCACGGTGGTGGTGCCCACATCGGTCGGTTCCATGGTAAATTCCACGTCCAGCGCGAGCAGACGTTCGTACTCGGCCTGCACGTTGGTGACGGCGAAGCCGGTGAGCGGGATGCCGTCGTCGAAAAGCGCTTTCTGGTAGACCTTCGACGTGGGGTGGCCGGTGGGTTCCAAAAGCAGTTCAACGCCGCTGTTGTCCTCCGCCGAGATGACGGTAAGCCAGCGCGCCTCGCCCATGTCAATGTCCTGTTTCTTGACGAAGCCCAACTTCTCGGTGTAGAAGGTCAGCGCCTTCGCCTGGTCATTGACTAGTAAACTGCACAGCAAAATTCTCATCCTGCTCGTCCTTTCCTCAATCGTTCGGTGGCGTTGCGACAGTTGCCGTGAACATCTGTTCGCTATGCAGAGTGTATCATTCTAGTCGATTTTGCGAAAACCCAGGCCGAGAAAGAGCCGTTCCGACGGCTCATTCCCCGCGGTGATGACGGCGCGCACTTCGTCGTGACCATCCTGGCCCAGCGCGTTGACAGATTCCTTCAACAGTCGCCCGCCCAGGCCATGCTGTTTCCAGGCGGCGTGGGTCATTACATAGGCGATGAAAGGACACTGGCGCTCATCCCAGTGGGCGACCAGAGAGGCGGCTACAACCCGGCCGTCCACTTCGGCCAGCCGAGAGGAGGCAAGCAGCGCCGGTCCGCCGCGCTCGCCGTCGAGGAAGGCCTGAATCTCGGCGCGGGCATCGTCCACGGTTTCACCGTCGTAGTCGATGGTGCCGCGGTAGGCTTCAATCATGAGGACGGCCAGGGCATCGGCGTCTATGTGCTGCACAGAACGGACGGTGACACCGTCATTTTGGGTGGGTAAAGGTTCACTGAAGTCAACAAGATCGAGCTTGTACTCATAGCGATTGGACAATTTCAACCATCCTTTCGGGTGGAGCGCCAAGAAGTTGGCGCAGAAACGCAACACGTCGTTGAATGCTCTGTTGCACGATTTCGTTGTGGGTGATCATGTCATAGCCGTGGACGGTGCGTTTTGTCTCTACCAGCGTCACGTCCACACCGTCGGCCTGTAAATGGCGGGCGTAGGCGATGCCTTCATCGCGCAGGGGATCGAACTGGGCAGTTTCGACGTAGGCGGGCGGCAACCCGCTTAGTGATTTCGCCAGGATCGGCGACGCGTAGGGCGAGTAGGGCGGGCGGCTGTTGCGCAGATAGACCTGCCACATTTTGACGTTGGCAGCGGCACGCCAAATGGGTGTATCGGTGAAGGTGCGCGCCGATTCGGTGGACGCGCTACAATCGGTGACCGGGTAGATCAACATCTGCGCATGGATCGGCACGTCGCCGCGGTCACGCGCCATCTGGGCGACGGCAGCCGCCAAAGCGCCGCCCGCACTTTCTCCGTAGACAACCACACGTTGCGCGTCGATGCCCAGTTCGTCGGCGTGGGCGTGGATCCATTTCAAGGCAGCATAACAATCTTCGACGCCGTGGGGAAATGGATACTTCCCCGACAGCCGATAGTCGACGTAGACGCACTTGCACTGTGCCGCTGCACCGATACCAAAGGCCACATTTTTGTTCTGCGGCGCGCCGCCGATAAAGAACGCGCCGCCGTGAAAGTAAAGAAGACAGGGCGCGCCGTCGCCCACGCCGCCGGGCGCGCCATCAGGCACAGCGATTTCCAGGGGAATTTCTACACCGTCAAAGCCGGCGATGCGGGTGCTGTGGTAGGTGAATCCACGTGCGCGGGGCGTCACCCACGCCGCCAGGCGCGGCAGCAACGGCCCTAGCGCGAGGGTGAGGGCGTTGATGGGCACACCCATCCCTACGCGGAAATCCGGGTGAATGTCATAGGCCATGAAGTGAAATGCCTCTCCGTTTTGCCTTTTGCACTTTTGCCTTTTGCACTTTGCCTTTTGCCTTCTCTTCACTCTGCCAATACTTCACTCAAAAACCTCTTCACAATCTCTGCCACTCGCTCCGGCTGTTCATAGCGGATACAATGCCCGGCCCCCGCCACGTTGACCACACTCAGTTTAGAACTCAACGCTTGCAGTTCCACCGCCATCGCCGCCGAGACGATCACGCCCCGCGCATCGTCGCCGGTGATCAGGAGCACGGGCACGCCGTAGTTGGCGGTGTTCCGGCGAAAGTCGGGGGGTATGGCCTGGAGTGCGTTGAAGATTTCCATGCGTGCTTCGTGTTTGGCCGTGGCCCAGTTGTCGAAAGTGTCGGGCGACCAGAGTGGGTTGTTGGCCTCTCCTTGCGCCGCCAGTTCGGCATGGCTCAACGACTGTGAAGCGCGGTGACGATCCGGCCAGTCGCTGCGCTGGGGATTGGGTTCGGCGGTGATGAAGGCCGGGTCTTCGAGGATGGCGGCGCGGATCACTCCTGGCGCTTTGGCGGCCACAATCGAGCAGACCGCGCCGCCCAGCGAGTGGCCCATGATCACCGGGCGATCCAGTTCCAGCGTCTGGATGAAGGCGATGAGATCGTCCGCCTGTTCGTCGAAACTGTAGCCATCGGCGGGCGCGCTGCTCTGTCCATGACCGCGGGCATCGTACATGATACAGTCGTAGGATGATCCCAGGTCGTTGACCAACCGCGTCCAGCAAGCGCCGTTGTCGGTCAGACCATGCGAAAAGACGATCGTAGGGCCGTCGCCGCCGGTGCGGCCGCCGGTGCGGTGGTAGTGGATGTCGATGCCGTTGGCGTGGATGAACATGGTAATCTGATCCTTTGTGGGATGGAAGATGGGAGGGTGGAAAGGCAAAAGGCAAAGTGCAAAAGGCAAAAGGACAGATCGGGGTATGGGCGAGTTGACGGGTGGACCCGTCAGTGCCTGGCACTGACTCGACCTCGCCGACAATTCAGTTCGCAATGTGTCAAGCATACACACGCAACACCCAATACGCAACACGGTCAACGGTTCAACATGAGCGTGAAACGGAACCACTGCCACAGAAGCCATTTTCTATTTACAATCAAGAAGGGATTCTCTATAATGTAGCGCACTAGATGTTAAGGACAAACTAAAGGGAATCGTATGCGATATAATCATTCGGTTGTGGACGGCGGAGCGCATTCAGTGCGGGCTAAGCAGAATACTACGCCCCAAAATGAGGGTCAACATCCACATACAGTCCTTCAACGCGCCCAATCAGATCCGAACTCACTGAGTGCAGGTGATATTCAAACCTTGCAACGGAGTTGGGGTAATCGCGTTACCGCAAAGCTACTGACGCCCGTGCTGCAAGCCAAGCTCAAATTAGGCCCCGCAGGTGACAAGTACGAAGAAGAAGCAGATCAGGTAGCCGAACAGGTTACTCGACAGATGGCAGCGCCCGCAAACGAGCGCAGCGATCAAGCCGTACAGGCCAAGACCAGCACACCGGTGATCAGCCGCCTTCAGCGAGCCTCAACAACAGCATCGTCGAAGCGACTGTCAGGTGTCGCTGGCCAAAAGCGCAAACAACTCTTCGTTCAGCGTGAAAACATGGACCAACCAGCCGCGCAGAGTCAATTCCAACACGGCGCGGAGGGTGGCGACGTAGAGCCAGGCGTGGCACAGCGCATACAGAGCGCCGAAGGCAGCGGTAAAGCCTTGGATCCACAGACCCAGCGATCAATGGAAAATGCCTTCGGCGCCAATTTTGGCGGTGTCCGTGTGCATACAGATCACACAGCCGATACGCTCAACCGGTCGCTCAACGCCAAAGCCTTTACCAAAGGCAACGACATTTTCTTCAGCAAGGGTGCGTACAACCCCGGCAGTGCTGGCGGGCGAAAACTGCTGGCCCACGAGTTGACCCACACAATCCAGCAAGGAAGCGGCGTACAACGTAGCGCGACCCACATCCAGCGTGTGATCCACGTCGGCGGCGGCATGTGGCAAGAAGGCGAAGATGACAACTTCGAGCAGTTGCAAGGCAATGACCCTACCCGTGATGTCTCTAATCCAGACTACAACTACATTGGCCAACAGGGGCAGGTCACCGAAGGCACCGATACTTACAACGACATTTTACCCTCGGGCAATGCAGTAAAGTTCAATAAAAACAATTGGGGACAGGTGAAGGGTGCGATTCCTAATTACAACGCACTCAATAAGAAAGAAAAGAAAGGCATCAAGTCGCGCTTCAAAAAGTGGGCGAGCCGCGAACAAAAGGTCGACTACCGCAAAGGCAAACAGGTGGCTGGCATCACCACCGAGATGGTGAAGATTGGCCTGGGCAAAAAGAGCGAAGACCGCCGCTATAAAGATTTTGGCGATCTGGGTAAGGCGTTGGTAGGCGAACAGAAGGCCAAAGAAAACAAGGCCAAAGAGACCAAACTAGCCAAGAAGGTTAGCAAGCAAAGTCAGTTCCGCAACGACCTGGCCCAGGCAATGAGAAACATTCATGCCTGGGTGGAACAGGAGATTGTGCCCACACAGGCGACATTCTGGAACGATTTGCAAGCGGCGCAAGGCAAGAAGTTCAAATTCGCCTATGGCACAGCCAATATCAAAAACCGCATGCAAAACCCGGTGGCCAAGTCGCCGTCGGCCAACTTCGCCATGATCCACGACTTGATGTTCTTCGTCGGGCGCAGCGCCGGCCAGCAGGCGGCGCAGAAGTCCGACATTTTCGGCCAGTACAACCAACAGGCGCCCAAGCGCGCCCATGTCCACAGCCCTGGCGAAACGCCGCGGGTTGGCTATGTGGGGGCCGGCGCGTTTGAAAAAGGCGGCCAGCACTCCCTCATCGAGGACAATGCCTTCGTCAAGTCGGCGCGTGAACGAAACTTGCCGCTAGGCGCAGGTTCGTCGAATACTACCGACGCCTTGATGACCTTCGCCGGGAATATGGGTCTTGGTGGGCAATACAAAGAGGCACTGGCCTGGGGCGCGTTCATCTTTTGGAACAAGAAGTTCAAACAGGTCGAAGCCGTGCGCCACACCTTCCACGAGATCATGGACGTGGCCAACTTGCGCACCGGCGGCGAAGTCCGCTACGACATGGACGCCAACAATCCCTACGACGTGGGCTATGGCGCCAAGCAGAAGAACCGCCGCGCCTGGCAGGCCCCCAACCAGACGGTGCCTGATTTCCGTTCCGGCAACGGCATCACCATCGGCAGCGCCCAAATGGCGCAGATCAAACAATCGTTGGCAAACCTTGCCAACCTGCCCGCCCAAACGCTACTGGCCTTCCAGCCCCGCGATGTCTGGGAACTGGCCGCTGCGCTCAACATGCAGCCGAATCCCGTTATTGTTGCACTTCAACAAGCCGTCAATGCGGTGCAGCAGAATGACGATTCAGAGGACGAATCATCATACGACTCCTCGTACGATGATTCCGAAGACGACGTGATCGGCCAGAAGAACAACATGGACGAAGAAGACGAACGGGTGGTCAAGCAAATCGTCGGCGTGCAGAGCACCAAGAACCCCACAGGCACCGTGACGCCGCCCGAGACGGGCATCCCATTTATCTCGCAGGGCGGACAGACCGACGAACTTACCGAACCGACAATGATCGAAATCATGGATGAAAATTATCCGGATCAGGTTTCTGCGTGGGATAACATCCTGGTGCGGCTCGTCGCCACCAAAGAGTTCGGTATGCTCAACATGATCGAGCTATCGAAGTATTTTGTCCTCGACGGCACTTCCAAGAGCGAGCAAAAGACCAACGTCACCCCGCCCAAGGTGGAAGAAAAGAAGGTCGAAGCGCCGAAGAGCATCAAGCAGCCTTTTGTCATCAACGACGATGAAACTTCCGAAGACACCGAGGATGACACCTCAGATACGGAATTGAAGGAGCGGGAAGTGTACACGTTGACGTCGGATCTTGAAGGAAAAATTCGATCCAGAGCGATGGGTGATGCCAAGCCGGTGGCGGGTGCACAAGTGATGCTCATGCGCTTTGAAAACAACAAAGTTGTCTTCCAGGTTGCGCGCGGCCCCGTGATGGAAAGTTCGATCAGCGCATTCAAAGCTGCCATCAAGTAAGTACTATCCTTTACTCAGGAGCATCACTGTGGCTCAACTCTTTGCCGCCGTCACTCAGTTCTTCGAGGAAGATGGCTGGCCCTACGAACAATTGGAAGAAGCGCCTGTCCTCGTGATGGAGTGCGAAGGAGAGAACGGCCACTGGCACTGTTTGGCCGAGGTACGTGAAGAGGCGGCGCAGTTCCTCTTCTACTCGCTCTGCCCCTACGACATCCCCGACGAAGCGCTGCTGCCCATTGAGCAGTTCATCAACCGCGCCAACTTCGGCCTGATCATTGGGAACTTCGAGATCGACACCGACGAGGGCGACATGCGCTACAAGACCAGCATCGACGTCAGTGGCAGTCAGCTCGACATGGCGTTGATCCATCACCTCGTTTATGCCAACGTCATCAGCATGGATCGCTACCTGCCCGGCATCCGCGCCGTGATCGAAGACGGCCTCTCCGCCGAAGAGGCCATTGCTCTGGTGGAAGACTAACCCACACCCTGCACGCTACCTTCTCTACACAAAAAGAACCGGTCGACCCGTCAGTGCCTGGCACTGGGCAGCATCAGATCCGCGTACTTGGGATCTCTTGCCCAGTGCCAGGCACTGACTGATCTTATTCGAACAGCCGCTCGTAGTCCGCGGCGTAGTCGACGGACCAGCCATCTGCGCTGTTGTAGTCGACATCCAAGCCGGCGCCGGCCTGGTAACAGCCTTTGTCTCCCCACCAGCGCTCGTTCCAACTTCCCCAGCTTGCCGGGTCACATTTGCCCACGCCGCCGGCCAGGTAACCTTCGCCGGTGAAGGTTTCTTCGCCGTCGGCGTACTGGTAGCGCAGGAAGACGTCGCCGCGGGCGTCGACCAGGCAGAGCACCCGCCCGTAGACCGCCGGGTTGAGGAAGCCGCCAAAGTTCTCGCCTTCGCTCAACTGCCAGTACCAGAAGGCGACTTCGGCATCACCTTGCAGGCTGAGGATGCAGCCGTTGCCGATGATGGGAATCTGCCCGGCGTAGGCACGCAGGTAGAAGCCGGTCATGTCGCCCACCAGTTCGCCATCCAGGTCATCTACGATTTGGGCCATGGCGTCGGCGAAGTTGTTCTGCAAGACGACGCTTTCGGGGTCCACATCACCGGCCAGCAGGTCGCCGGCGATGAGGATCTCTTGCCCTTCGCCGCCGAACTCGCCGTCGAAGCTGATGCCCATGTAGTTCGTCTCGGCCCCGATGCCCAGGACGGCGGAGGCGTTGTCCATGCTGACGCCGCCGGAGGTGAGGCCCCAGAGCGTGACGCCGCCTTCGAACTGCGGCTCGGTGCTGTTGATCACCAGCGTGGCGTCGAACGAGTCGAGCTTGTCTTCGAACTGGCTGCTCTCGATGCCCTTGCCCACAATGGTGGTGTCGCCGTGGCGCACGATGGAGAGCGTCACCCGTTCGGCGTAGAACATGGGCGGTTCGTCCTGGGCCAGCGGGTTGTCTGGAATCTCGACCGGAGCATCGGGGTTCTGACCGCGCCCCTTGATCTCGATCTGTGTGCTCAGGTGGAAACGCTTGAATTGGGTCTCCAGCCCTTCGCCTTCCACTTCCACCAGCCCGCGCAGACGGTGAATGTTGATGCCCTTCTCCGCCAGCAGGCCCTGTGTGCGCCCGCCCACGTTCTCCACGTCGAGCAGATGGGTGACAGCGATGTCAGAGAGTTCGTCCAGCGCCGCCGTGGTCTCTTCGAAGGCGAAGTTGCCCACGTTGGCGGCTAGAATCCCAAGCTGATCAATGTAGACGCCGGTGGCGGTGGTGTTGATCGCCAGTTTGGCGGCCCAGTCGTCCATGTCTCCAGTGCCGTTGACGTTGCGCGCTTCGGCAATCGCCCGCAGCGGGGCCACGCCTGCGCTCAGCCCCAGGTAGACGCCGGTGGCGGTGGGCGAAATCACTGTGCCGGTGTCGAGTTGGAGCACTTGCAGCCGCTTCAACTGCTTTTCAGCGGTGTCGAGATCGGCGATCTCTTGCACCGGGTCCGGCACGTTGGGGAATTCCAAGTAGCGGTCGGGCACGAAGCGGTAGTCTTTGAAGCCGACGAAAAGACCGGCGTCCGCGGCGGCGTCGTAGACGTGCACCAGATGATCATAGTCGAAGGTGATGCGCACCCGGGCGACCTTCACCCATTCCTTGCTGACACGGGGCTGCGCCGCAAAGCCGGTGATGTTCGCATCCCACGCCGCCATGACAATCTGATCGCCGTCGGCCACTTCGGGGTCGATGAAGAGCGGACCGAAGTAGGGCGCAACCGGCACGCCACGCAGGCCGACGAAGCCGTCTGTGTTCCAGGTGGACGCCTGCGGCTGCTCGATGGTGGTGGCGTCGGCGTTCCACACCGGCACTTCGCCGTTGCCGGGGGCGTATTCGCTCAGGCGCAGCCGCTCCATCAGGTAGGGGAAGCGTTGGAAGCGATAGTCGCCGCGGTCGTACTTCGGCCCGTTGCGCGGGTCGTCGTGGAAGTTGCCGTCGGGATCGAAGGCCAGCTCGGCAGGCAGCACAGCGTCGCCGTTGTACAGCGTCAGGTGGACGAGGTTGCGAATGTCGCCCTGGAACCAGAGCACGGTGTCGCCGCCCAATTCCTGGCGGAACTCTGCTGCCTCGAAGCGGGTGTCCACGTCCCAGTAGTCGAGGGTGTGATCCTGTTCGCCTTCGGGGATGCGCCCGCCGCCGATACAGGCCATGTCGCCGGCGCCAGGGTCGTTGACGTTACCCGTCAGCCAGATATCGACCAGGTGTACGTCCACGTCGCTGGGGAAGGGCAGGTGCACGAAGCCGTCGATGTTCGATTCCAGCAGCGCATTGTCCATAAAGTGCAGGTCGAAGCGCTCAGGACGGAACTGGTAGCCGTTGACTGTCATCTGCGTGTCTTCGCTGTAGAGCGGAATGTGGCGCTGGGTGATGCCGGAGCGGCGCAGATACGTGTCCATCGACACGTTGTTGAAGACGGCGATGTCGTTGCAGTTGGCCCAGGCCAGCGTCGCCGCCGTGGACCGGCGGTTGAAGCCCGGTTCCATTTCGCCCGGCAGCACGCCATCGGGAATTGCCACTGTGGTGGCGCTGCCAGGACGCGCCGCCCACATAATCGAACGGGCAACGCCGCCGCCGTCGTGCATGGCAGGCAGACCGGGTGTGGTCAGCGCGCCCTGGTAGAAGTCCCAGCCGGCGGCGGGGATGGCGAAGGCGTCCCAGTCGACACCGCCCAGGTTCAAGGAGGTGCGCATGTCGCCGCGGGGGCCGATGGTGAGGGCGGCGAAATTGCCGCTCGCCGTCCCCTGCTTGCCGTTGTCCGCGGTCTGGTGATAGAGCACGTTGACTGTCCCCGCGCCGGTGGAGCCGCTGACGATCTGGCTGTCGGCGATGTTGACGGCCAGCCCGTTTGCGTTCACCTGGAAGGCGAAGGGGTAGGACGCACGCCACGTCACAGCGGCGGCGGTGCTGAAGTTACCGTCCACGCCCGCCGGGGTGATGGTGACGGCGCCGCCGGTCATGCCCACGTTCAGGAATTGCTCGTTGGCGAAGCGTTGATTCGGCAGCCCACTGTACGGCGACGGAATCATGGGGAAGGCAGGATTGTAGCGATCCACGTAGCGGGTGCAGGCCGAAGAGAGGCTGATCTGCGATTCGTTGATCTGCACCGCGCCGGTGGGGATCACCTCCAGCGGCAGCGTCTCTAAGCGGAAGGCCAGCGACGGGTGGTTGCAGCCAATCTGGGCAGCGGCGAGCAGGGTGCGGCTGAAGCGCAGGCTGTTGGTGATCACAGCGTCGGCAATGGGCAGGCGCTGTGACTTGTCGCCGGTGTTTGCGCCCACGGTGAAGGCGTCGCCGGTGAAGATTTCGAGCCTGGCCAAAGCCGTGTTGTTTGTGCCGAACCAGGGCTGCAAGCGGATGCGGAGCAACTGATAGGGCCAGCCGCCGGGCGCTTGCAGCCAGAGGCCGCCGCCGGGCAGCGTCGACAGATCCACCGTGGCCGTGCCGCTACAAACATAGCCCTCGGCGTTGACGGTCAACCCGCTGAAGGTCATGGGCACGGGGATCGTCTCTTGCGCCGTCTGCAAGAGCAGCCAGCCGCCGCCGCTGACATTTGCCGGTCCATTGGCGCCCTGGTTGATGCCTTCCACCGCTACCTCAAAGCCGCCGCCGAAGCGGAAGTTGACCGTCGGTGCGTCGGGCTGCACCGCGGGGACACAGGTGGCCAGCGGATAGGCGGGCGCGGCTGCGGCGGGGCCGGGCGTGTAGATCGTGCTGGGCTGGCTGCATGTGCCGGGCTGGCGGGCTTCGGTGTAGCCGGTCGGCTCACCATCGCGGCCACGGAAGGTGACGACGACGTAGTAGTAGCAGCCGCGCTGCGCGGACGTGTCATTGTAGAAGATGGACGGGCCGGTCTGCTCCAGGATCGGCGTGATCTGCACGAAGTCGCTGTCGGCGCGCACGCTGCGGAAGACGGCGTAGTGGAGGACCTGATTTTCCGCAACCAAGGAAGCCTCCACCTGAATCGCAGTGGTGGCCGTAGCCGCCAACCAGGTGGGCGACATTTGTGTCCACGCTAGTTGCACCAATGGACGATCCTCGCCGGGCAGGATGCGATGGGCGCGCGGCTCCGATTCGGTGGCGTTGATGCCGCCGTGGGTGGGCTGCGCCTGCACCACGTAGGTGTAAACTTCGCCCTGCTGCACGTTGACGTCGGTGAAGCTGCGGGCGGCGGCGGCGATGCCCACGAAGTTCTGTGCGCCGTTGCGGTGCTGGCGCTGAATCACAAACTCGCCCAGCATCGGGTGATCGGCCATTTCCCAGTGGACGGTGGCGTCCCAGTTGCCGGCGGCTACGTAGACGCTCTCGATTTGGGTGATGATCGGCTGTGTCAACTGGTCGGCGTTGTCCGAATCGAGATCGACCGCGATCTTGGGTGAATCGTCGATGTCGGTGAGGTTGCCGTATTCGTCCTCCAGGATCAGGCGGCAGGTGACGTCGTGCAGGTGCAGCGGCGGCGCGTAGATGGCCTTGATCGTGGCCACCCAGTCCAGGCCGATGAAGTCTTCGGCGTCGATGTTGGTGAGGTAGATTTCCTCGCCCGTGGGGCTGAAGCGACAGTTGAGACGGATGCTGACGGCGTCGGTGGCGATGTCGACGCACTGGTTGTTGTTGGGATCAAGCGGGTTCTTGCAGTCGCCCGAATTGATGTCCAACTGGGTGGGCGGCAGCGTGTCGTAGATCAGGGCGTAGACGGCCTTGCTCGGCGCACTGCGGTTGCCGGCATCGTCGGCGGCGATGACGCGATACCAACAGCCTTCGGGATCCAGCGGATCATTTTGGCAGGGCGCGGCCATGTCGCTCCAGGCGCGCAGGTTGGCGGCGACAGTTGCCACGTCGGTCCAGCACGCGCCTGCCGCGCAGTTCATGTCCTGGGTGCGCTGGATGATGAAGCGGGCCACATCGCGCCCGTGGGCGTGTTCCCAGGTCAGGTTGACCTGCGTCGAGTTGTCCACGGCCACGGCGGCAACATTGGACGGCGCCACCGGCGGCAGGTAGTCGGCGGCGGCGACAACGATGGGAGCGCTGCACTGGGCGGCGTCCTGGGGCCAGCGGATGGGCTGGTTGAGCAGATCCCGCGGGGCGACGCAGAGCGTGTGGCTGTCATAATTGCCGGGCGCATAGCGGAAGAGATAGTTGACGTCGTCCTCGGCGGCCACAGGACCGGGGATGACGATGGCGTCGCCCTCTTCGGCATTCACGTCGACGACTTTCTGCGCGTCTACAATCTGATTCAGCTCGTTGATGGCCGTCGCCGCGAAGACGTCGTAGCCGATGGTGACGGCGGCGGCATCCTGGCCGGGCGCGTCCACGTTCCAATTCAGGTAGATCTGGCCGTCATAGCGGCGGTTGCGCTGGAAGCGTCCCCAGTTGCCGTCCCAATTTTCAATGTCGAGCACACCGGTGACAATCTCGGTAGGCGCAACCAGCGGCGTGCGCTGCCCAGCCACCACAGTAACGCTGCCCAGGTCGCCGTCCGCGCCGGCAACGCGGTAGGTGTAGCTGGCGCCGGGGGTGATGTCGGTGTCGAGATAGCCCCAGCCCAGCATCAACGCCAGCGGGTAATATTGGTTGGTCATGTGCACGGCGGCCAGCCCGTTGCTGTAGAGGAAGCTGAACAGGTCGGCGATTTCAGTCTTGGTCGTGTCCTGGCGGAAGTCGCCCTCTTGCAGGATCAGCGCCATCGCCTGTGCGGACAGGTCGGGCCAGCGCACATCGGTGGTATCCAGCAAAATTTCGGCGGCGATGGGATCGGTCTCAGGCGTCACCGTGGCGACAAGCGTTTCCGGTCCGCCGTTTTCGCTGCGGAAGATCTGGAAGTCGGCGGTGGCGCAGTCGCTCCAGAACCAGCGCAACAGCGTGCGGTCCGCCGCCGTGGCGTACATGACGGCGGGCAGTTCGTCGTCCGCTTCACCGCTGCCGGGCGTGCCGGGTGTGCAGGGGATGGCGCCGGTGAGCGGCTCAAGGATGTTGACTGTCCCTGCGCCGCCCTGCCCTGCATCGAAGAAGGGCAAAACGCCGGCGCCGGCAAAGCGCACACTGTACTCTTCGCCGGGGTTGATCACGCGCTCAAAGGTGGGCAGTTCGGCAGCCTGCTCCAGTTGAGCAGGCTGCACATGCGCGGCGGCTGTAGCCGGGCCAGCGGCTACCAGCGGCAGGTAGAGGGCATTGACCTGTCCGCTGCGCAACGTCAGGGGGACGCTGTCGACGTTGCGCCAGGTCACCGTGTCACCGCGTTGGATATCCACCACGGCGGGGTTGAAGCCGCCCGCCGCCGTCCACGTGATGATGATGGCATCGGCGGGGCGCTCCTCGGCGGCGAAGGTGGTGTTGGGCTGCATTGAAAGCAGGCCCAGGCAGAGCGCCACCCACACCAGGGCGACGCCGATACGCTGTGGAAATTTCAGAACTCGTTGACTATTCATGGTAACTTTCTACTTTCTTCACGAAGCGCTCAGGAACGCTTACTGAGAGACTGTTGTGGCATCGTTGCGAACAAAAAAGGCGTCTTGGCTGGTGTCAGCCGTTCTGCGCACGTTGACATACTTCCATTCGGGGTCGCTGGCGGCGTTGCTGTTCGCCGCGTCGACGTTCTCGGCGGTGATGATGAGGGCGTCGATCATGACATCATCGGTGGCCGGGGAGACGCCGTCCACACGTGCCCAGGCCAGCACGGTGACGCTGTGGTTGATGGCGGCAGCGCCGTCCCCGCGGTCGGTCACAATTTCCTCGGCCTGCGCCAGGATTGGCTGGGTGATGAGTGTGGCGGCGGCGAAACCGGTGAGCAGGGCGATCTTGGCGGTGTTGATAAGCTTCATTTCTCTCTCCTATGACATTGGGGGTTGAATTGTTTTGCTGTCCTACATTGTCTATTTTGCGCGAAACGGGGGGATCTGATGCCTCACAGTTTGGGGGGTATGCATCATCGTCTCTGCGTTCGGCACACAAGACCCGCCGGGTTACAGAAAACCCGGCGGGTCTGAGGAACGTGTCGTATGTCGGCTGGATGTGGCTCGAAAGTCCAGAGGCGACGCTACCAAGCCCCAATCTGGCCGCGTTCGGCCTAACGCGGCGTCAATGCCGCCCACACGCCGGCTTTGGGGCGCAGAGTTAGTTCCTTGCTTCTTCAGTTTGACGATTTGCGTTGAAAGACGTCATGGCGAAAGCCGGTGTTATCGGTTTCGGTTGATCCCTTAAGATCTTCCACACGATGCGCGGGTGGAAGAGGGTGGCGGGCGACGCCAACATGTTCTGTACCCGAGCGAAGGCGGCGGCCACTTCGGGGCTATGAACCATGGTGGCCAGCACCCGGTCGAAGTAGCTCTGGATCAGGCGCGTGATTGGGTCCGCCTTATGACCGGCGGCAGCACTGGGCCAGCGCATGTCCTGTCCAGTAGCGAGTTGCCACGGGGCGGCAATGACCGCGGCCAGATTGCGTTGAAAGCGACGCGCCAATCCGGTCATGTCCGCTGCGGCGTGGCGGCGGAGATGGGCGCGCAGGGATTCGTTCAGGGTCTCTGCGCCCAGTGCAGCCACCGTCATCCCCTGGCCGTAGACAGGGTTGAGCGCGTAGACAGAATCGCCGATAGCCAGCACGCCTTCCAGGTAGTGGGGCAGTTTGTCATAGCTGCGCAGGCGGTTGGCGGCGTTGCGGTAGCCATAGGGCGCAGTCAGCGGCTCGGCCTGAGCCAGCGCTGCGTGAAAGGCAGGCACAGGGATACTGCGGGCGAAAGCCAGGAAGCCGCCCTCGTCGGTGGGTGGGTGGTCGCCGTTCAGCCCCGTGAGGGTGACGTACCAGCGGTCGCCTTCCATGGGCAAGACGATGCAACCACGGCTTTGGGCCGGCGCTTCGGCGATGTTGTAGAGTGCCTTCCAACCGCCGGCGAAGTTCTCGGGGCGGCGGTAGATGCGGGTGGCGTAGCCGGCATTGGCGTCGACCACAGTTTCGGTGGGCGGCGTGAAGCCCACCGCAGCCAGCCATTCGGGCAGACGGGAGCTGCGCCCAGCGGCATCGACGATCAGATCGGCGTGGACGATTTCCTCGGCGCTGAGGGTGTCGCCACGGCGCTGCATGCGCACCCCGGTGGCACGGTTGCCCGTTGCGTCGACACAAAGCCCGGTGACATCATAGCCTTGCAAAAAGCGCACCTGAGGCGAGCGGTCCACTCTTTGTTGAATGACATACTCCAACAGGGGGCGGCTGCATCCCATTGCTGTCAGATCCGTCTCGAAGCGGCTGACGGGGACGCCGCCAACGTAGAGCGCCAGATCTGTGCCCATATTGACAGAGACGCCACCGTGGGCGCGCAGATCCTCGGTGAGGCCGGGGAAGTAAGCCTCCATGATCTGGTATCCGCGTGCCAACAGGCCGTGGGCATGGCGACCCTGTGGCGCACCTTTGCGGAAGTCCGGCGATGATGGCAGCAGATCCCGCTCGATTACAGTGACCTGTGCACAGTGGTTCATCAAAACCCGGGCGGTGAGCAGCCCGGCAATGCTGCCGCCAATCACGACGGCGTGGGGAATGGTAGACATGGTGGTTCTCCTGAATTGGTGATTGGTGATTGGTGATTGGTGACTGGTGACTGGTGATTGGTGATTGGTGATTGGTGATTGGGGACTGGTGAATGGTGATTGGGGACTGGTGAATGGTGATTGGGTATTGTGGGGCCTCTGGAATTCACTGATGGGCCGGTTGCCAACTCGAAAAGGCAATAACCCCACCACCACCAAGTAATCTCTCCCCAATTATGAATCGCCAATCACCACCGCCTCCTGCATCACCCCCGCCAGCAGCATGTACGCCGCCGTCCACGCCTCTTCGACTTCGGGGGTGAAGGCCGGGCCAAAGACCTGCGCCAGCGTCCACAGCAAGGATTGGCCCACGGTGGCGTAATGCTGGGGCTGCACGCCATAGTGCACATGACGTTCGCCCAGCCGCCGCGCCGGTTCCAGGATCGTCTCGGGCCGATCCAGGCTGCGCACCACCAGGGCCAGCATGGTCATCAACTTGTTGCCCTGTTGCTGCATGTTGCCGCGAAAGAGCGCCCGCAGCGCAGGGTCTACGCTGAAGAGACGGTCGTAGAAACGGGCGGCGATTTCCTCGGCCATGGGGGCGGCGAGTTCAAAGGTGCGCTGGACGATTTCGATCTGTTGGGTGTTCATGAGTTGTCTCCTGGTTGGGGTGGAATAGAACGCGGATCGAGCGGATTGGGCGGATCCTGGCGGATTTTCAGCAGAATGGGTCTCTATCCGTTTGATCCGCCCAATCCGCTCGATCCGCGTTCTATTTCTGTTGGCATGCAGCGATGAATCCAAGATAGCAGTGGATCAGGGCGGGTGATGCCTCATGAAACGGGGGGAATGCATCAGGCGTTCGCCAATCAAAAACCCGCCAAGTCCCCTGTGACCTGGCGGGTTAGGAAAGGCTAGCGCTCACCAACTTGGGGACGCACTGGTGGAGAGCCGTCGGCGCAGTATGGCCGCCCCCCGATAAAGAATAAGCAACGCCGTGCCGATGAAAGTGGCAAAGAGGCAGATGGCTTTCAACCAGACGAAAACCAGGCCGATTTGCAGGTAGAGGAACGCATCCACCGCGGGGCCGCCGGTGATTGCCGTTACGAAAAAGAGATTTTCGATAGTGTCGAAGAAACCGACACCCAGTGGAAGCCACAGCAGCGGCGAATGGCGCAGCGTACGCTCCCAGTGCGGGCCGTCGGCGCGCAGCAGACGCACCCAAAGCAGTGCAAACGAACCGAAAACCAGCGGCGGGAAGATATTGTCCAGACCGAAAAAGATCCAATACAGCGTGCGCGCCTCGCTGCTGTAGCGTTCGATCAAAGCGTGTGCCTCTGCAGGTGACAAAACCCCACTCACGTTTTGGAGATCGAGCAACACCTGTCCACTCACCTGGGTGAAGTGTGCACCAAAGGCATTCAACACCGCCGTCCAATACAAATTCAAACCAATCACCAGGGCAACAATCGCCCACACAGGCAAACGTTCCCCCATCCACACAATCCCGCGTGACAACCCCTTCATCGTCGTTTCTCCTGAAAATTTTTACTTACAAGTTTGTAAAATTTGTAGACAAAAAAAACATTAGCGGGGTAACCATCCATAGAGCAGCAGGTTAATAATGCCGTCAATTGCCTCCCGTTTGCGTGGAATGAGGTAAGGGTTGATGGTGCCGTGTACGCTTTCCACAAGCGTGATGAAGCTGACCGCAGCCAGATCCACGTCGATAGGGCCGATTTCGCCACGTGTTTGTGCCGCGGCCAACGCTTCTCTCAGCGGTTGGCGCAATGAATCGTAGATCATCGTGCTCAAAGCCTGGGCGTGTTCGGGCGTAATCGCAGCAAAGTCCGAACGCTCGATCTGGCCGACATTCAGCGGTGCATGGGCGAGCAGCCAATCGGCGACGGCCCACAGTTGGTCGCGCACGTCGGCCTTCGCTTGGGCGATGGATTCAGTCATCCCCGCGCGGTGACGTTGAAAGCTGTATTGCATCACTGCTGTGTACAGTTCCTCTTTGCCGCCTGGAAAGTAGTAGTAAAGCGCCGCATGTTTGACGCCGACTACGTCGGCAATGTCTTTGAGGCGCACCGACGCGTAGCCACGCTCAGAAAAGAGGAGATCGGCGGCGTTGAGAATCATGTGGCGGGTGTCATTGTCGTTTTGAGACATTCTTACTCCTTTTTACTTACTAGTAAGTAAAATTTATCTCAAATCGGCAAAGGTGTCAAGTTGAGGTTTGCGTGCCTACAGCTTCTGTCCATTGACAAGCAGGACGGTTGGGACAAAATGGAGGTATCGGTCTTCCTCTGGGCGATACGCTTCCTCCTACGCTGCACACACTTCGCTATGCGAATGGAGCAACGCCATGACTGGACAAAAACCCTTGTTCACGCCTCAGCTTGTGCTGCAATTGGTGCTGGTTGTGTTGGTGATTCCGCTCTTGCCGCTGTTGATTAGCCAACGCTGGGATTGGTGGCAGGCGTGGATCTTCGCCGGTATTTCTATCGGCGGCTTCATGCTCAGCCGCGTGCTGGCGGCGCAGCGTGATCCTTCACTGCTGGCCGAACGGGCGCGCTTCACCCAACACCAGGACGCCGAAACCTGGGACAAATATCTGGCGCCGGCGGTGGCGCTGGGCGGCGCATTGATTCCACTGGTGGCAGGGCTGGACGTGCGCTTTGCCTGGGCGCCGCGCATAGAAAACCTGTGGGTGATCATCGTGGCGCTGATCCTGGTGGTGCTGGGCTATGTGATCGGGGCGTACGCGTTGATGGAAAACCGCTTCTTTTCGGGCGTGGTGCGCATTCAGCACGACCGCGGCCATCACGTCATTACAACCGGACCCTACGGCTGGGTGCGCCACCCCGGCTATGCCGCCGCCGCCTTGACCTTCGTCGCCACGCCCTTCCTGCTCGGTTCGTGGTGCGCCATCGGCCCGGCTGTCCTGGCGCTGATTGTGCTCGTCATCCGCACCCGCCTGGAAGACGCCACCCTGCACACGCAGCTCAAAGGCTATCCTCAATATGCGCATCGGGTGAGGTATCGGTTGCTGCCGGGGGTGTGGTGAAGAAAAACGAGTAAGGAGTAATGAGTAGGTTAAGTCTGATTTCGTGTCACATGAACGTGAGTTCGTTCACTTTGATCCAGAATCAGACTTAACCTACTCATTACTCCTTACTCATTGCTTAACGCAGATCTCCTCCTACCAACCTATCACTCCCTCAACCCATACCCCATCTCGCGCAACGCATTTCGGAACGCGGTTTTGCGGCTTTCGAGAATGATGAGGGTGCGGTTGTCTAGTTGACGGGCAATTTTGCCGGCGGTGGGATCGTCGAGGATCTGTTGGGCAACTTCGGCGGAGCTGATGGTAATACTCAACATGCGGCCTTTGACGGTGGCGGCGCGGCTGTCGGCTTCGACCTGGTCGAGGAAGCGCGTCACGTCGCCGGGCAGAGGATCGCGACTGCGCTGGGCGAGAAATGAGCGCGGCAGGCTCAAGTCTTTGTTGGATTCGAGATAGATAAGTAGTTTCTGCCGCGAGAGGACGTATCTTTGTGCCTTCAAGTCGGCGATCTGTTCCAACTGCGCACGGTGCGCCTCGTTGAGTGTCACACCTGGCAGCAACGAGATGACGCCCTCGGCGCTGATGGTGAAAAGCGCGTCTTCGGCGGATTTAGGCACTTCGTAGCTGTCGGCCTGCCCGAAAAGGTAGGCCCCCAACGGCGTAATGCGAAAGGCAACCAGGCCATCATAGTCGCCGATAGGCCGTTCTACAAAGCTGTCGTAGGTATGGGCAGGGAAGGCATACGTAGAGTCCTCGGCATAGACGATATCCAACGCGCCAATCGAGGAGAGGAACGCCCAGAGTACGGCATTGATGTAAAGGCCATTGATAAAAAGCCAGACATTTTGGGTATCGGCCCACGGTTCAGCATAGCGACCACTGCGTACATAGCTGCCCACGTGCAGACGGTCAAGCCCGCCTTCCTCCACATCGAAATCCATGTGCCAGATATGAATCGCCCGGTAGAAGTCGACAAGGCTGATCCAGACGCCGGTAGGCGCCCACGAGAGCGCTTCAACAATCCGTTCGCGGCGTGTGGATGGCGGCGTCAAGCGGACACCTTTGGCGTTGGTGCCGCGGATGCCGTCGATTAGCGAGATCTCGTCGAATGTCCCCTGTTCACTCCACTGCAAAAAGGCATCGAAGAGGATTGCAGGCGACTCGGTGGCCAGATAGGTTTTGCCGGCATCAGTGAGTTTGCCCCCTCTTTCAACCAGGCCGGCGGTCCAGCCAAATTGAGCCAGCCCCGTGGCGCGGATGCGGTTGAGGAACTCGTGACCTACCTCGTCAGGGTCGGTGGCAGCCAGCTTCGCCTCAAGCGTCTCCTGGCTTTTTTTCGTCAACTTGTCGCCGGAACTGGTGTACTTGATCTCACCCTGGTTGAACAAGGCTAGAAGGAGCAGCAGATCGTGGGGTCCGCGCGCTTCGGTTTCCAAACTTCGCAGCGGCAGAGTGCGGCTGAAGACCTGGACGGCGATGGGAGCCTGGGTTACCCCCTGTAATTCAAAGCGATCAGGCGGCGGCATCAGCGGTTCGAGCAACGGCATCAGTTCAGGGTGAATCCTATTGTTTTGCAACGTGCCATACCGATGGAAGGCCATGAAGAAGAGATCGAGAACGTATAACTTACCGTACCAATTGTAACGTCCCTGGTCTGGACGGCGTGGGACGTCCTGATATTGGGCCACAAAGGAGTTTACATCGAAGACGCCGTCGTTGTGAAAGGCGGAAGCGATGGCTTTGCGCTCAATATCGCTCATACCCTTCCAGAGCCGTCTGACCTCGTGTGGAGTGGTCAGCGCGCGGACGAGAAGTTCAACGCGTTCGTCTTTGCGCGTGGGTTTGCCGGGCACATTGACCAATTTGAGCAGTTCTTTGAGATCATTCGTGGTAAAGGTTTGCGAAAAATGTTCGGTCAGGCTCATGCGGGTTCCTCGAAATCAGTTTGTGGCTCAGGTGTGTCCTGATTGGCGGCGTAGGCAACTTCGAGTGCACGCGCCGAAGCGTTGATGTAGAGTGGACCCAGCGCCTTCTCCACTGCGGTGACGAGATAGGCGGGCTGGCCCAATCGGCGCAGGATGGGCAGCGGCGTGGCCGGTTTGTGCAGGTGTGTGGGGAACTGCGCCAGCGACGCGCCCAGCGACCAAAAGGTGGAGATTGACTCTTCCAGCGGCGGTGTTTCGTCGGCGACGTAGGTGTCGGCGACATAGGTTGCGCCTTCCTCGGCGACGGCGTTGACCTCTTCGACGCTGCGCATGGCGCGCAAGGATGCAAAGATCTCGTCCTGGTTGCGGCCGCGCAGGCGAAAGAGCAAGAAAGGATCGGCGTCGAAGCGCTCGCCCAAAATGTAGTGAGTCGCGGCCACATGTTTGCACGGGTTGGCGAAATCAGGACACGAGCAATCCGTCTCTAAATCGCTGCCCCGCGCCGGGAAGAGGCTGACGCCTGCCGCCGCAAAGGCTTCTTCGATGTCGGCAGGCATTTCACCGGCCAGCAGTTGTGCAGTAAAGATGGCCCGCTCGGCCAGCGCCGCCAGCACCTTGTCCCATTCGGCGGGCGTCAGCGTTTTGAGTTGGATCCGCACCTTGTAGGGCGTGGTGCGCGATCCCTGCACCTGCGCCTCGATACCGTTCTTCTTCTCTTCAACAGACAGCACCTGTCCACTGCGCGCATAGGAACGTCCTCGGCGTAGGCGGCCGGCGTCGGTGATCTGCTCCAGCGCCTTGATCCAGCGTTCGGCCCACCAATTTTCGGCAAACTTCCCCCCACGCCCCTTGGCCTTGATGCCTGCGTCCGTCTCCATGCGGCGGGTCGGTTTGGGGTACCAGGACATAATTTATCCTTTTGAATATTGTGCGGCGTAGTGCGTGATGCGTAATCCGTCATTGGAAGAGGGTGATCCTTTGTGACGAGTATGATTCTCTGTCGATCTCTGGGTTACGGATGACGGATTACGCAATCGTTTCTCTGCGCAAATGCACCAAATCCCGCAAATCGTCTGTCGACAGTTCGGTGAGCCAGTTTTCGCCGGCGCCGATGACGGATTGGGCCAGCGCTTTCTTTTCTTCGATCATAGCGTCGATCTTTTCTTCGAGGGTGCCGACACAGACGAATTTGTGTACCTGTACGTTCTGTTTCTGGCCGATGCGGAAGGCGCGGTCGGTGGCTTGATCTTCCACCGCCGGGTTCCACCATCGATCAAAGTGGAAGACATGGCTGGCGCGGGTAAGGTTCAGCCCGGTGCCGCCCGCCTTCAACGAAAGGACGAAAATGGGCGGGCTATCGGCTTGATCCTGGAAGCGCTCCACCATCTCTTGCCGCCGCCGTGCAGGGACGCCACCATGCAGGAAGAGCACGGGCCGTCCGAAACGCGCTTGCAGGAAGCTTTGCAGGTAGCCGCCCATTTCGGTGAACTGGGTAAAGATCAGGCTGCGCTCACCGGCATCGAGCAGTTCTTCCATCATCTCGGCCAGGCGGCCCACTTTGCCGCTGCGTGTGGCCGTCTTTTCGGCGGTGGCGTCGCCTTCCAACTGGTGCAAAAAGTGGGCGGGGTGGTTGCAGATCTGCTTGAGCTTCATCAGCATCGAGAGCACCAGCCCGCGGCGCTTCATCTCGTCCTCGGCGCTTTCGATGACACGCAGAGCGTCTTGCACCACGGCTTCGTAGAGCGTGGCCTGCTCGGTGGAGAGCGTGCAGAACTCTTTGCTTTCCTGCTTTTCGGGCAAATCTTGAATCACCGTAGGATCGGTTTTGACGCGGCGCAGGATGAACGGCGAAACCATGCGGCGCAGGCGTTGGGCGGTTTCGGCCTCGCCGTAGCGTTCGATGGGCAGGGCAAATTCCTTGCAGAAGCGCTGTTGGCTGCCGAGAAAGCCCGGGTTGAGGAAGTGCATAATCGACCAGAGTTCGCTAAGCCGATTTTCCACCGGCGTGCCCGTGAGCGCCAACCGGAAGCGACTGCCCAGGCGACGGATCACCCGCGCCTGTTTGGTGTCGGCGTTTTTGATGTTCTGCGCCTCGTCGAGGACAATGCCGAACCACGCCACCTGCTTGAAGAACTCCTCGTCGCGGCGGACCAGCGCGTAGCTGGTGGCGACAATGTCGTGATCCTGGGCGGCGGCGACGAAGTCCGCGTCGCGCAGACGATCCGGCCCCTGGTGCACGAGGACACGCAAATTCGGCGTAAAGCGCTCGGCTTCTTTGGCCCAGTTGACCACCACCGATGTCGGCGCGATGAGCAGCGAGGGGCCGGGCAGCGTCTCGCCCATGTTCTTGGCCTTAGACAGCATGGCAAGCGTCTGGATCGTCTTGCCCAAGCCCATGTCGTCGGCCAGGCAGACGCCCACACCCCAGCGCCGCTGAAAGTCCAGCCACGAGTAGCCATAGCGCTGGTAGGGGCGCAGTGTGGCGTTGAGGCCAGGCGGATCGGCCAGCAGATCGAGTGTGTCCTGGCCGGTGAAGCGATCGAGCCAATCCTTCACCCAGCCCTCGGCGTCGATGCCTTCCACGTCGAGGCCGTCCACCGTGGCGCCGTCGAGGACGAGGCCGACGGCGTCGAGCAGGCCGAACTCGTCTTCGCTGTCTTGGCGCTGCCAGAAGCGAATGGCCGCTTCGATCTGCTCCGGATCGAGCTGCACCCACTGGCCGCGGATCTGCACCAGCGGCGATTTGAGATCGACCAGCGCCTGAAATTCCTCAAAGCTCACCTCCTGGCCGGCCACCGAAAGTTGCCAGTCGTAGCGGATCAGTTTCTCCATTGTCAGCAGCCCCGAGGCCACGCCTTCGGCACTGTTGCCTTTACCCTTCATTCGCACACGCAGCCCCAGGCGGGCGTTGGGTTTGTTCCACCACGGCGGCACGAGGATGCCGAAGCCGCTTTCCTCAAGCAACGGCGCGGTATGACGCAGATAGGCGTAGGCGTCATCGGCGCTGAGGCGCGCCTGCTGCGGCTGCTTCCCCTGCAAACTGCTGCGGATCGCCTCACTCTGGCGGGCGGCAAAGCCCAGCCCGGTGAGCAGCAATTCCTGTGGATTTTGCAGGTTGGCCACAGACGGCGGCTTGCGCTGCCACACCTGCGCCGCGTCGATGAGCAGGCTGGGGTCCTCGCACGATTGGAGCAGAAAGTAGAGCGCCCAATCGTCGCTCTGGTTGCCCGACGTCGGTGCTTCCAGGCGCAGCGCCACGCGGAAGTGGGCATCGCCGGCGGCGTAGAGATTGCGCAGCCAGGCGCGGTGGCCCACCAGGATCTGCTGTGTTTGGCCGACAGAAAGCCTGATCTGCGTATTATCGGGGCGGACGAGTGCACGAATCAACTGGTCGTCGGCATCGCTGCCCACGTGATGCGGCTGCGTCCAGCGCCGCATCAGGCCGTCCACCACAGCGTTGAGGAAGGAACTGAGCAGCAGAGCCGGCGGCTGTTCGCCGTCGTCGCCGGGTGGGGCGGCGCGGCAAAGCGGCGGCATAGCCTGACGCAGTCTGGCCAGCCGCGGCCCATCGCGCGGCCCGTCGAGAACGGTGCGCCAGCGGGTGTACAAGTTGCGTCCTGCAGCGTCCGCCGGGCCGGGCAACAGATCGGGCAACACTTTCTGCTGCACCACCGCTTCCAGGGCCAGGCGCGCCGTCGCTTGCCAGAAGACGAGATCATCACCCAATCGCTCTTGGGTAGAAAGATTGGGGGCAGTGGGTAGATTGTTGAGCAGGTAAAAGCCATCTACCGGCGGCAGCGCCAACGCCGGAATCTGCCAGGGGAGGAGATGCAGATCGGCCATCTCCAACGTCCAATCGTGGAGCAGTTGAGGCGAAGGCTGCGGCGCATTGCGCGCCGTGGGCAGGCGCAGCACAAGGTCGGCGTGCTGAAACGCCACGCGGATGCGGGCCAGTGTATTCAGGCGCTCCGCCAATTGCGCCTGTCCTAGCGCAAAAGGATGAGCCAGGGCCTGACGTCGCCGCCGGTCAATCTTCACCGAGGGTGACGGCCCCGCGCTCTCCTCGGCCCAAAAGAAAAACAGACCGGCTTGCTCGGCCTGTGACGGTGGTTGCCAGTGTAAATGGAGTACAATCATGTCAGCATTCTAGCGGATATACAGTGAGATTTCAAAAGAAGGCCGCGAAATAGAATGCGAATTGTAACTATACAGGCCCGGTAGGGGTTTGCGTGGGGCGGAAGCGAATTTCGCTTCATTGGCAAGCACGTCTTCCGCCCCACGCAAACCCGTACGGTACGTCACCTGTATAGATACTGCGAATTTAGAAAATCTGTGGTGACGATCCTGTGGTGAAGATCCTGTGGCTGTAGAGTTACACCGTGTAATCGTCTACAAATTGACAGCCCTGATCAGAACCTGTACCATCAACGCCTGCAAGTAAGACCCCACCCCACCCATGAGGAGATCCCATGACTGAACCCTTTAAGCTCTGTATCCTCTTCGGCGACAAACCCGACATTCGCCCGCCCGCTGAAATCGGCAGCGGGTGGGACGTCACCGAAGTGCCGGTGGCGATCCAGCTTATTCCCTTTGAGAGCAATGCCAACTGGGCGGCCAAAAAAGCGGAGATCCTCTCGTGGAATCTATCGCCCATCCGCATCTCCAGTCACTTTCTCCAATTTTGGGGGCTGAAAGCTGTCGGCCCGGATGTAGACTGGGAGCAGTTGGAATTTTGGACGAAACGGGCGTTCCGGCGGCTCAACGAACTAGGTGTGAAAGTCGTGGGTATCTACGGTGGTTTCTTCGCCGTGCCTAATGGCTTTTCGCGTCACGAAGCCATGCAACAGGGCCTGCGCTTCACCCATCTGCTTGCCGACCATGCAGAAGAGTACAACATGACAGTCGCCCTGGAGCCGCTTTCCGACTTGACCACGCTATGGCCGCGCTATCTGGAGGGCATTGAGTTTGCCAAAATGGTGAACCGGCCATCGGTCAAGGTGATGGCTGATCTCAACTATTTCATCAAGTTGGATCAACCGCTGGAGCATATAGCCGCCGAGCCGGAATTCTGCGCACATGTGCACATTGCCGAGGCCGGTGGGCAGCCGGGCACCGGCGAACGCGATGACCTCTACAGGCGGCTCTTCCGCATCCTGCGCGATATCGGCTATCAGGGGGCGGTTTCTTGTGCCTCCGCCTGGGTCAGCACCGACGGCGGTCCCTTACGCTTTGGTGTGGAAACCGAGAAGACGTTGGCCTTTCTCCAAAATCTGCGCGCCGAAGTCTATGCCGAGTAGGCAGGCGCCAGCATGGAATTGCCGGGAACCAAAATGATGCAAGAGAGAAAACTTAAGATCGCGTTGGTGGGCTGCGGCGGCATCGCCCAGGCCCATTGGCGAGGCATTCAGGCGCATGTGCCTGAACTACAGGTCACCGCCACAGTGGACACAGACGCCGCACGCGCCGCCGATATGGCGGCACAGACCGGCGGGCAACCCTTTACAACGCTGGCCGAGGCGTTATCGCATGGCGACTTCGATGCCGTGGACATTATGCTACCCCACAATCAGCACGCGGAAGCTGCGATCATGGCGTTTGCGGCAGGCAAACATGTTGTGCTCGAAAAGCCGATGGCGCCGACGATGGCAGATTGCGAGCAGATCATGGCGGCAGCAGCAAAGGCGGGCACGGTCTTTATGGTGGCAGAGCAGGCGCACTACTGGCCCGAAGCGCGCAAGATCAAGGAACTGATTGAGAACGACATGATTGGCGAGATCATCACGGCGCGTGCGTATTTCGGCGGAGCGGCGGACACAGGGAGGGGAACAAAACCGTGGCGCTACGACAACGCCATTGCCGGCGGCGGCATCTGTATCGACGGCGGCGCACACTGGATTCGTCCCTTGCGGATGTGGTTGGGGGAAATCGAAGAAGTTGTGGCGGTGACAGGTCATCCGTTGGCCGAAATGGAAGGCGAATCCTTGGCCCACGCCCTCTTTCGCTTCCGTTCCGGCGTCGTCGCCACCTTCGACGCCTTGCACGCCGGCTCGTTCATCGGGCCAGGAGACGAATTTCGTGTCACCGGCCGCCAAGGAGAGTTGGTCGTCGAAAAAGGCAGCGCCGGGCGTCTTCTTCTCTACACGAAGGAGCACCCCACCGGTCTGGTGCTTCTAGAAAACAAGCAGGAAGGCCGAAACGCGGCCTTTGGCTATGAACTCAGCGACTTCGCCCACGCCGTCCTGGACGGTAGATCTTTGCAGGCGGGGCCGGCCTACTCACTGGGCGAACTCCGTACTGCGCTGGCTATCTATCGTTCGGCACAGAGTGGCCGCTGGGAAAAAGTTTGGGCGTGAAATCTCCAGCAATCTCTTCCCCCCCACCCTGGCCTAGAGGACGGGCTGAAATACTACTTCTGTCACCTTTCCCAGCGCGTTGATGCGGAGGGTGACGGCAGCCTGTCCTTTGGGGCCGTTGAAGGTGAATGTTGCCCACTTTAAGCCATCACCGGCGGTGACAGACTCACCGGCGGTGACAGAATCACCGGCGGTGACAGACTCACCGGCGGTGGTGCAGGGTCCACAAAGAATATGGGCAAGGCGCACTTGATCCCAGATGGCGTCGAAGTCGGCCTCTTTGGCGCAGAGGCGGCGCACACCCTGGCGCGTGGGGTTGGCGGTGAGGGCGGCGAGGGCATGCGCAGCAGAGTGCAACGAAGACGACGGCGGCAGCGTCGACTCGATCTCCAGCGCCTGCACGGTAGGTGGCACGGTGGGGGCCAGGCTGATGAAGATGTCGCACCAGCCACGTTCGCCGGCCATGCGCCACGTGCCGCGCAGCCAATTTTCCGCTTTGAACTCGCCCGCCGGCGTCAACGCGCCATGTTTGGCGCGCAGATCGGCCACTTCCTTAAGCCGGTGTTCGCGGTCTATGTCGAGGAAGAAATTGTCGGCAAAAAGGACGGCGGCGCGCGCGTCGTCCCATTGGTTGAGCAGGGCGATGATCTCGTCACGGGCAGCCAGCAGGGCAGGGGAGGGCGTCACCGCGGCCGGTTTGTAGTCGCCGGCATCGACCAATGTGGCCAGCGCCTGCCGGCAGGTCAGGCCGATGCCGGCGTAGGTCACATTCGCCAGGCCGATAACGCCGATGCCGTGGTTGGGCGCCCAGCACATGTACGAGCCAAAGCCCGGCAATCCCCCGCCGTGGCCGACGCTGCGCCATTTGGGGTTTTCGAGGATGGCCAACCCGAAGCCGTAGCCGACGGAGAAGGCCAGCGGTTGCCGCCCCAACCCGTTGGGGATGACGCTGGGGCTGTGAGCGCGCCAGATCTGCTGCATTTCGCGGCGCGAAGATCGACACAACGGCGCGTTGTCTGCGTCGTCGCGCGGGGGCCAGGCATCCTGCAAGAAGGCGACCCAGCGGCCCAGGTTGTGCAGCGAGGTGAAGATACCGGCGAAGGCCGCCACATCGCCGCCGGAGGGGAGCATGGGTTCTTCCTTCCACTGCTCGTCTTCCCAGCGGTAGCCCAGGACGAGGCGATCCGGCGGCACATCTTCGGCCTGCCAGTAGGTGTTGTGCATGCCCAGCGGCTGCAAAAAGTGACGGTTGACGTAGTCGATAAAAGGTATGCCCGCCACGTGGGTGACAATGCGCCCCAACAGCATGTAGCTGTAGTTGGAATACTCAAACACCGTCCCCGGCGCGGTGGACCAGGGCATGCCTGCGGCGTAGAATTCGTCCATTTCGGCATCGGTGCGATGGAGCTGGCGGTCGCCCCAGGGGTTGTCTTCGGGAAAGCCTGCCGCCATGCTCAACAACTGCCGCACGGAGACAGGCGCTGTGTCCGCCGTGGGGTAGGTCCACGTTGCCAGGGCGGGGACATAGGTTGCCGCCGCTGCGTCGAGGGCGAGGAGACCGTCATCGCGCAGGCGTAGGATGGCGGCGGCGGCGAAGCTTTTGGTCATCGAGGCGATGCGGAAGACGCTGTCAGCCGTCACCGCGGCCTGGGTCGCAACATTGGCGACGCCCAGCGTCTCGGCGGCCACGAGTTCGCCGTCCACGAGCACGCCGTAGGCGATCCCCGGCACATGTTTGTGTTCAGCCAGCTTTTGGAAGAAACCGCGGATGGCGTCGATAGGGCTGTTGGGTGAGGTCATGGGTAGGCTCCGGGTGGTGAAGGGGTGACAAGGTGACAAGGTGAAGGGGTGAGCGTAGAGTCTGTTGGTCGGTGATTGGCTTACGGTCTGGCCGAGCCAGATGACGGGATGATGATGTCACCGTTTCATTGTTTCGAAAACGGCAACATGCGATGCAGCAGCCGATCCTTGTCCACGATCTGATGTTTGATCACCAGGCCGATGTGCAGGGTGAGGACGACGACGATCACGTAGCCGGTGATGATGTGGGTCCACTCGCCGAGCAGGGCCAGGCTTTCGTTGCGGGGCAGGAAGCTGGGCAGCCGCCCGCCACCGAAGAAGTTGACGCCGTAACCGCCGGCCTCGACGAAGAGATAGCCGCTGAGCGGCATCACGAAGAGGGCGGTGTAGAGCGCGTTTTCGTACCAGTGGATCAGCTTCTTCTCCCACGGGGCCAGGGTGGCGGCCCAATCGGGCAGGCGCGTCGTCTTGCGCCAGGTGAAGCGGATCAGCGCAACTGCCAGGATAACCAAACCGATGGATTTGTGCCAGTTGAAGAGGTCTCCTTGCGACCAGCCCAGGAAGGACTCATCCAGCGGCACACGCGTCATGATCGTGGCCACCACATATTGGTAGATGAAGAAAATGGCAATCAGCCAATGCAGCGTCTTGGTCACCGCGCCGTAGCGGGTGGCGCTATTTTTCCATTGCATGGTGGTGGTCTCCTGGGTGGTGTGGCGGATCGAGGGGGGAAGAAAGGAGTATACCTGTCGTCGTAGCCGCACGCAACCTGCGTGCGGTTCATGGTTGATGGGAGCGGTTGCCAATCGCGAGTTGGTCGCGTCAGTACCAGGCACTGACGGCGGCGGTCAATTGGTGTGCGAACGGAGACAAGCCCGCCGAATAAATTCGGCGTCTGACACGGGAAACACGATGAATCGTGTTCCCAGAACCGGCTTCAGCCGGTTTCCCATTTCAGACGGCGGTTTCAACCGCTGGGTTACCGAATTATTTTGTCAATCATCAAAAACCGGTGGGTCATAGGAGGATTATTGGTTCACATCCACAGGAAGAGCCAAATGCTCATCCAGCCATTCGCGCACCAGCGCGGAGACGCTGACGCCGCGGCGGTTGGCGGCTTCCTGCAACGCCGTCTTCATGGGCACGGTGACACCCACCGACAATTCAGTGAGCAGAGCGGAGACATCGGTCACTTCCTCGAAGTGTTCGACGGGGTAGAGGTAGTCTTCGCCGGTGTTATCCACGACGCGTAGCATGCCCTTGTCCTCGGCAGGGTCGGTCAACACCCGGTAGTAGTGGCCAGGGGTGACAGTCAGGGCATCACCGATATCGGCAATACACTTGACAAAGCGGAGTTGCGACAGCGTTGGGCTTTTGTCGTTACCGTTCGATTTCACGTTTCACCTTCCACTTCACTGCACCGACGCCATGCGCTTCGTATCAGTGGAGTTCGGCCTTCACCACACGATTGGTCTGATGGTGGCGAATCACGGCCACGCCTTTGCGTTTGCACCAACGAGCGCGACCATAGCGTCGATTCAGATATTCACGCTCACGGATCGAACCGCTGATGGCGATTGTCTCGATCTCCTCAATCTCGCTAAGCAAGTCAAAACCGTCAGGCTGCATTGGTGGTTCTTTCAGCCTCAGAGTGTTGAAAATAATAGTTGCAGTATAGCACAGGACAAACACAGCAGCCCGGCACCCAATGCGCGTGGGTGTGCGACACAAACCCGCCGAATAAATTCGGCGTCTGACACGGGAAACCGGCTGATTGTGCCGTGCATTTTGTTCTGCTATGATTGACATGCATCAACACTCCGAAGCACTCCATCGACCCTGCGCAGCCTGATGCCCGTATCGCCCTCGTATTTCAGCTTTGCACCCCTAGGAGCAATGTATGAAACGCCGCCTGGCACTATTGACCTGTTTGCTGCTTGCCTCTGTATTGGCGCTGAAGATCCAAGCAGACGTGACACACGCGCAAGAGCCACAATCGGCAGAGCATCTGCTCTACCTACCAAGCGTAGTAGATCGGTTCAGTTGTTCGATTGTCACGGAAATACCACAGAGTGAGTGTGAGGCCCTCGTCGCGCTATTCTTGGCCACAAATCCACCCTTAGCTGATTCAACTCCTTCGTGGCGTTATAGGGATGGGTGGTTGAACACATTCACGCCCTGCCAGTGGTACGGTATTTCCTGCGCAGATGGGCATATATCGGGGATCAAGATAAATTACAACGGGCTTATTGGCGCAATCCCACCTGAAATCGGCAATCTCAGCAACCTAAATTCGTTGGATCTCTCCGGCAACCAACTAACCAGTCTGCCTCTGGAAATCGACAATCTCAACATCCTACGTTGGTTGGATCTCTCCAGCAACCAACTAACCAGTCTGCCCCCAGAAATCGGCAATCTCAACATCCTACGTTGGTTGGATCTCTCCAGCAACCAACTAACCAGTCTGCCCCCAGAAATCGGCAATCTCAGCAACCTAAATTCGTTGCTTCTCGGGGACAACCAACTAACCAGTTTACCCCTGGGAATCCGCAGTCTCAGCAGCCTAGAGTCGTTGTGGCTCTCAGGCAACCAACTAACCAATCTGCCTCCGGAAATCGGCAGTCTCAGCAGCCTAGGTTTGTTGGATCTCTCCAGCAACCAACTAACCAGTCTGCCCCCAGAAATCGGCAATCTCAGCAACCTAAATTCGTTGGATCTCTGGGACAACCAACTAACCAGCCTGCCTCCGGAAATCGGCAGTCTCAGGAGCCTAAGTGGGTTGTACCTCACCAACAACCAACTGACCAGTCTGCCGCCAGAAATCGGCAATCTCAACATCGTAAGTTGGTTGGATCTCTCCAGCAACCAACTAACCAGCCTGCCTCCGGAAATTGGCAGTCTCAGGAGCCTAAGTTTGTTGGATCTCTCCAGCAACCAACTAACCAGTCTGCCTCCGGAAATCGGCAATCTCAGCAACCTAAATTCGTTGTATCTCAGCGACAACCAACTAACCAGCCTGCCTCCGGAAATCGGCAGTCTCAGCAACCTAAATTGGTTGGAGTTCAGCAACAACCAACTAACCAGTCTGCCTCCGGAAATTGGCAATCTCAGCAACCTAAATTGGTTGGAGCTCATGGAAAACTGTCTGATCATCATCGATTCCGACCTGGTCGAGTTCTTAAATCAGAAGTCGCCGGGCTGGCAGGATTCCCAACGCCCCACCTGCGATTGACCTATGACGCAGTGGGCGGATCTGACAGGTTTTCTACATCCGTCAGATCCGCCCACTCCGTTCAATCCGCGTTCTAGTAGACCCCGCTTACCTGTCGTTCCGCCAATACAAATACAACGGCAGCGCCAAAGATAACCCCACCAACGCCGTCGCCGGTATCACCAGCCACCATTGTTTGATCCCCTTGGCCCGAGCGTCGAAGAACGACCACACCCAGAAGACGATAATCGACACGAGCAGATCCGACGCAGCGCCGCTGGCGGCGTTGCCAGAGAAGAAGTTCTGAAACAAGGCGATGACGTTGAATCCTTCTTGCATGAAAAAGAGCGCAAAGAAGTACCAGGGCACCACGGTGCCCACAACACAGGCGATCAGGTAGAAGGGTTTTAGCGATTTCACAGGTGGTTTCCTTTTCTGTGGTTGGCATGAGTAACGATAGAATCAAGTTATCACATGCAAAGACGGGGATCGATTACCTGTGAGGTAAAGAGATGATGCGATAGAACGCGGATTGAGCGGATTGGGCGGATCAAAGCGGATTTCCAGAGAACCTCTTTCTGAATCCGTAAAATCCGCCCAATCCGCTCGATCCGCGTTCTATTCCTTCGTTTTGAGGAGGCGTTATGGCCGTTGCCCGAATCAACGGGAGTGTATCCAGCCCCGCCGGTGACATTGTGCGCCACTGGCGGCTGTTGCGCAACAAGAGCCAGATGGATCTGGCGCTGGATGTGAATGTGTCGACGCGGCATTTGAGCTTTGTGGAGACAGGACGCGCCCAGCCGGGCCGCGATCTGCTGTTGGAGATTGCCGAAGCGCTGGGGCTGCCGCTGCGCCAACGCAACGCCCTGCTGCTGGCGGCAGGCTATGCGCCCGAATTTACCGTCACCGCGCTGGATGCGGACCAGATGGCGCTGGTGAACGAGGCGTTGCAGCGCATTTTGGCGCAACATGAGCCTTTCCCCGCCGTGGTCTTCGATGCCGAATACGACATTGTGATGACCAACCAGGGCTACGCCGGCGCGGTGACAGCGCTGGCGGGCGCGGAGGCGTTGCAAAAATACAGCAATATCTACCGCCTCACCTTCGCCGAAGACGGCCTGCGCCCCTACGTCGAGGATTGGCCCGTCTTCGAGCGCATGATGCTGGCGCGGCTGCTGGGCGAAGCTGTCTCCACCCAGGAGCCGGCGCTGAAGCGGCTCTACGACGACCTCGCCCCACCCAACCACCACGCCGAACACGGCCACGCCCACCTCGACAGCAGCTTGCCCGTCGTCCAATTGACGTTGCGCAAAGGCTCCTTCCGTGCCGCCTTCTTTTCCACCCTCACCACCTTCGGCGCGCCCCTGGACGTCACCACCCAGGAACTGCGCATCGAATCCCTCTTCCCCGCCGACGCCGAGACGCGGCAGATGTTTGAGCAGAGATAGAACGCGGAGTCAGAGATAGAACGCGGATTGAGCGGATTGGGCGGATTTAACGGATTCAGAACAAAATCTTTGTGAAATCCGCTTGAATCCGCTCAATCCGCGTTCTATTCTTCCATCTTTGCGCTCTTTGCGCTCTTTGCGCCTTTGCGGTGACACTTTTGCCTTTTGCACTTTGCCTTTTGACTTTTGCCTTCCACACAAAGAACCGCCGTGATCCAGGATCGCGGCGGTTCTTCGCAAGGAGAAAGGAGGAAGCGAGTGGCGTTTTAGCTGATTTCCAGCGCAACCACCGACATCTTGGGTAGGGTGACCGTGAGGCCATCTGCGGTGCGGGTGGCGCCGCTGAAGGGCTTGGGCTGCACCCGGTTGGGCTGCTCGAAGGTGTTGTGGGCGTTCATCGTCTCGCCTGCCAGGATACGCCCACTGACATTCTTGCCCTCGTAGCCACGCACGAAGACGGAGACGGCGATCTCCTTGTGCGGGCTGGCATTGCTCAGGCTGATGTGCAGTTTGCCGTTGGCATCCACCGACGCCGTCGCCGAAACCGCCGGGAAGCTGTAGTCGCCGTGGGCATACGTTTCGCTCTGCACGTCGATGGGCACCATCGTGGCGTCTTGATGCACGCTGTACATCTCGAAGACGTGATAGGTGGGCGTGAGGATCATCTTCTCTTTGTCGGTGAGGATCATCGCCTGCAAGACGTTGACCGTCTGCGCGATGTTGGTCATGGTGACGCGGTGGGCGTACTTGTGGAAGATGTCGAAGTGGGTGGCGGCGACGATGGCGTCGCGGATCGTGTTCTGCTGGTAGAGGAAGCGCGGGTGTGTGCCCGGCTCCACCTCGTACCAGGTGCCCCACTCGTCGATGATCATATCGACTTTGCCCTTGGGATCGTACTTGTCCATGATCGTGCCGTGCTTGCGCACCAGCTCTTCCATAAACAAGCCCTTGCCGATGATCTCAGCCCATTCCGCTTCCACAAAGTTGGTGGCGGAGCCGGTGCGCGAGCCATCGTCCAGGCGGCGGATCGAGGTGTAGTAGTGCAACGCCAGGCCGTCCATGTACGGGCCGCGGCGGAAGCCTTCGGTGCCCACCACGTCCATGAGCACTTCCGTCCAGCGGTAGTCGGCGCCGCTGGCGCCACAGGCGATGCGGTAGAGTTTGTTGTCGCCGTAGTCGCGGGCGTAGAGACCGAACTGGCGGTAGAGATCGGCGTAGTATTCGGGGCGCATGCGGCCACCGCAGCCCCAATTTTCGTTGCCCACGCCGAAATACTTCATCTTCCACGGATCGTTGCGGCCGTTGGCCTTGCGCAGGTCGGTCATCGGGCTTTTGCCGTCGAAGTTGATGTATTCCACCCACTGCGACATTTCCTTGACCGTGCCACTGCCCACGTTGCCGCAGACATAAGGCTCAGTGTCGAGCAGTTCGCACAGGTCGAAGAATTCGTGGGTGCCGAAGTGATTGTTCTCCACGACGCCGCCCCAATGGGTGTTGATCATGGTGGGCCGCTGCTCGCGCGGACCAATGCCGTCCATCCAGTGGTATTCGTCGGCAAAGCAGCCACCCGGCCAGCGCATCACCGGCGGCTTGATCTTGCGCAACGCATTCACCACGTCCATGCGGATGCCCCGCTCGTTGGGAATCGACGAATCCTCGCCGACCCAGTAGCCCTCGTAAATACAGCGTCCTAAATGCTCTGAAAAATGACCGTAAATGTTGCGGTCGATCTTCGTCTTGGCGATTTTGACGTCCAGCGTGATTTCGTTCATAGCGTCCTCGGTGGGGATTGGGGACTGGGGAGCGGGGACTGGGGACTGGGGACTGGGAAGAGTTTGTGGTGCGCAATGGCGGTTGTCATTTGGGAGAGCAGATGATGGGATGATGAGATAATGGAAGCGAGTGTCGCCTCATCATCTCATCATCCAACTTAACAAGACAACCCACCAATCCAACAACACGACACTCTTCCCAATCCCCAGTCCCCAGTCCCTAATCCCCAATCCCTAATAGAGATAACACTTCACCGTGCGTCCATCCACCTCTGTATCCGGTGGATTGGCTTCGCGGCATTTGTCCATGACGTGGGGACAGCGCCCGGCGAATTTGCAGCCGGTGCGGGCGAACTCTTTGTGTTCCATACTGCCCAGGTCGATGTGACTGGCCCACGATTCCCGGTTCTTGGGCATGGGGCTGGGCACCGATTCCTTGAGCAGTTGGGTGTACGGGTGACGCGGACGATCCAGCACTTCTTCTACAGGACCCGACTCGACGACGATGCCGCGCAGCATGATGGCGATGCGGTCGCTGATGTAGTAGGCCGTGGCCAGGTCGTGGGTGATGTAAACGACGCTCACCTTTTGTTCGTCGCGCAACTTGCGGAAGAGGTTGACGATGGCCATGCGCAAGGACGCGTCCACCATGGACACCGGCTCGTCGGCCAGGATCAGCCGCGGCTTGGGGATCAGCGCCCGTGCCACAGAGACACGCTGAATCTGTCCACCGGAAAGCTCGTGCGGGTAGCGGTTGTGCACCTCGGCCAGCGACAGGCCAACTTGCTGCAAGGCTTCGTCGACCAGGGGCGCGGCTTCGCGGCGGTTCTTGGCTTTTTTGAACTGGATGGCCGTTTCGAAGAGATATTCTTCCACCTTGCGCAGCGGGCTGAAGGTCTCGAACGGGTTCTGGAAGACGGGCTGCACTTTGCTCATAAAGTGCATGAAGTCGCGGCGTCCTCGGATCGTGGACAGGTCCTTGCCTTCGAAGACAACCTTGCCGCTGGTCGGGTCCTGGGCGCGCAGGAGGACGTTGGCCAGCGTGGTCTTGCCACTGCCGCTTTCGCCGGCGATGGCATAGATCTCAGGTTTGTCGGCGTCGATGGCAAACGAGACATCGTTGACGGCGACGAGTTGGCTGTTGCTCAGCAGCCCGCCCAGGCGAAACGAAACGGTGACGTGATCGACATCGAGGAGTTTTTGGCTAGGGCTCATGCGCCGGCCTCCTCAACCAGATGGCAGGCGACCCGGTGCAGGTCGGTCAGGTGGATCATCTCTGGGGTCTCCGTGCGGCATCTGTCCATGGCCAGCGGGCAGCGCGGGTGAAAACGGCAGCCGCTGGGCGGGTTGGCCAAATTCGGCGGCGCACCGATCAGGCTTTCTTTTTGAGATTTGTCGCCGATGGCCGGCAATGAGTGGATCAAGTGCTCGGTGTAGGGGTGACGAGGGGCGTTGAAGATGAGTTCCGTTGGCCCCTCTTCTACGATGCGACCGGCGTACATAATGCCTACGCGGTCGGCCACATTGGCATGCACAGCCAGATCGTGGGTAACCAAAAGGACGGTGTTGCCGCTTTCGGACTGGATTTCTTTGAGCAGTTGCAGCACGCCGCGCTGCACCACCACGTCCAGCGCGGTGGTTGGCTCGTCGGCGATGATCAGGCTGGGTTGGAAGACGGTGGCCAGGGCAATCGCCACACGCTGGCGCATACCGCCCGAAAGTTGATGCGGATAGAGTTCCATCACATCCGGCGGCAGCCCCAGGCGCATGATGTGGTTGCGCATCTCCAGGTTAAAGATGCGTTTGTCGGGGATGCCCTGGTGCGTGCTGACAATGTCCTCGAAGGTGCGGATGATCTTACGCACCGGGTTGAGCACGCTCATCGATCCCTGCATCACGTAGGAAATTTCTTTCCAGCGCACATTCTTGCGCATGTCGTCGGGGTTGATGTTGAGCATGTCCACATCGGCGCCGCCGAAGTTGAAGTGAATCTGTCCAGATTCAATGCGCAGCGGCGGCTTCACTGTGCCAGAAATGACTTTGATCAGGGTCGTCTTGCCGCAGCTTGATTCGCCGGCGACGCCGTAGATTTCGTTTTCGCGCAACTCCATTGTCACCCCGTCCACGGCGCGCACAGACCGGGAGATGCCGTAGACTTCGGTGCGGTAGTAAGCATGTACATCATCTAAACGCAATAAGGCCACGGCTTACGCTCCAATCCGGCGCAGACGCGTCCGCGGGTCGATAAATTCGTTGATGCTGGAGAAGAGCAGGTAAAGCCCCAAGAAGAGCATCACCGCCACCAGGATCGGCGCGGCCAGCCACCACCAGATCCCGGCCACCAGCGCCTGGTGTTGATTGGCCCAGTAGATGGCAGTGCCAATCGTGGGGATCGAAACATCGGAAAGGCCCAACACGCTCAGGGTCACTTCCATGCCGATGGCCCACAGCATGTTGTTGATGGTCGTGGCGAAGACGATGGGCAGCACGAAGGGCAGGTGTTCGCGCAGGGTGATCATCACCGGGTTGGCCCCGGAATAGACAGCTGTGCGCGTGAACGACCGTTCCTTGAGGCTGAGCACTTGAGATCGGATCAGGCGTGCGTCCCAGGGCCAGCCGAAGAGGCCCAACACCATGCCCAACGACAACAGGCTCACCCTTCCACGCAGCAGGAAGCTCAAGAGGATCAGCACCGGCAGCACCGGCATCACCACAAAACCGTCGTTGAACGACATCAGCGCCCGGTCGGCGAAACCGCCGCGATAGCCTGCGGTCAGCCCAATCGCGATGGCAATCACGCGCGACACCGCCGCGCAGACGATCCCCAAGAGCAACGAGTTGCGCACGGCATAGGCCATCCACCAGAAGAGGTCCTGTCCACGTGAGGTGGTGCCGAAAGGATATTCAAACGACGGTGGTCGATCCTGTGGCACCACAAAGGTCTTCTTGGGATCGAAGGGCGACACCATGGCGATCACCGCCATCGCCACGATCACCAGCAAGAAAACAAAGGCGACACGGAACCTGCCGTCGTATTTAAGCAGATCACGAAAGACTGTCAGCATGGTTCAAGCCTCTATTGATAGCGGACCCGGGGGTCAAACAGCGGGTAAATCAGGTCGAGGATCAGCACCATCGTCGCCACACCTACGATGGAAAGCAGCGTGATGCCCATGATCAGCGAATAGTCGTTGGCCATCACCGCCTGCAAGGTGAGCGTGCCCATGCCAGGATAGCCGAAGACCACTTCCATGATCAGCGCGCCGCTGAAGATCAGGCCGATCTGCAACGCCAGCCCCGTCACCTGTGGCAGCAACCCATTGCGAATGATGTATTGGGTGAGGATCTTGTTCTGGGGCAGCCCGGCATTTTCGGCGTAGACGACATAGTCTTCAGAGATGATGTTAGAGGTGAGCGATTTCATGCCAATGAACCAACCGCCGACGCCAATTGTCACCAGGCTCAACAGGGGCAGGATTGAATGCCACATCACCGTCAAGGCGAAGCTGATGCTCCACTCAACACGGGTGCCGGGTGGGTACGCACCGGCAAACGGGAAGATTGGAATGTAATAAGCGAAAATCACAAGCAAGAGCAGCGCCATAATGTAATAGGGGATTGGCCGCACTGCCTGACTTAAGACGTCGATGATTTTGATCGGGACGTTTTTTTCGTAGTAACTGGCCATCGCCCCCAGCACATTGCCAACCACCCACGAGATCAAGACAGACGTCATCAGCAGGCCGAAGGTCCACCCCATCGCCCGCCCCAGCAACTGCGACACCGGCGTGGGGAAAAGCGCCAACGACGGCCCCAGGTCCCCGCGCAGCAGACGGCCCCAGAAGGCGAAGTACTGTTGCAGATCGCTGCCTTCCAGCCCATACATTTCGGTCAACGCTTCACGCATGGCAATGATGGCATCGGGGTTGACCTCGGAGCCGCTCATCATCACGCGGTTGATCTGCGCTGTCACCGGGTCTACAGGCGAGAGGCGGGGAATGATGAACGTCAACGTGACGCCCAGAAAGATGACAAAGAAATATTGCACAATGCGAGGAACAAGGTAGTTTAGGACAAACTTGCGCACTTCTGATCCTCCAAGGGAAGGGTAATGCGTAAGACGTAAGTAACTATGCAGGTGACGTACCGTACGGGTTTGCGTGGGGCGGAAGGCTCACTCGCCAATGAAGCGACAGCTGCTTCCGCCCCACGCAAACCCCTACATGACCTGCATAGTTTTACGCATTACGCATTACCCCTAACTTAAACAATTCTACGCGAAATCAACCTACGCGCTCTTCGGTCGAATCTTCACAAACATGTACTTGCTGTTGGCCCAGTTGGGAACCGGGTTGGTATACGGGTCAGCCGCGGTTGGGAAACCTTCCCAATACCGTTCGTCACAGCAGGTAAAGACGTTGTACGACATGATCGGCGTGATCGGCATTTCGTTGCAGGCCAGCTTGACGAATTCGATGCCCAGTTCGATGCCCTGGGGATCGTCGAAGTCGAGTTTCTGGATGGTTTCGATAATGCGATCCAGTTCGTCGTTTTTCCAACGCATCCGGTTGCGGCCATTGGCGTTGACGCCGCTGGGCGCATACAGATCCGAATGCCACGACTGGAGGAAGAAGAAGAGGTCTGGGTGACCGCCCCAGGTTTCGATGGTCCAGCCGAACTCGGCGTCGAAGTCACCGATCAAGGTCATCGCGCCGCGGGATGCGTTGTCGCGGGTGTCGTGGATGGCGTCGATACCAAACTCGACCCAGTTTTCAACGATCATGGCAGCGCCACGGCCCATGACGGCACGGGTATCGCCTTCGGCCAACAGCGAAATCGTGAAGAGGCTGCCATCGGGTTTAAGCCATTTGCCGTCGGCATTACGGGTGCAGCCGGCCTTGAGCATCAGCTTTTCGGCGGCTTCGAGATCACGCTTCCACCAGCCGTAGCCGGTGTACTTCCTGATCTCGGCGGGATCGGTGGGCACCAAGTCGCCCAGGGATTCGCGGGCAGATTCGGCGATCTTAAGGGCTGCATCGGGATCGTAGGGCTTGAACATCTCGCCGCCGCCTAGATCCAGTTCATAGGCATTGAGCCAGTCCTGCACCGGATCGAAGTAATACTGCGGGTACATGCCGGTGGGCGGCACGTGGATGGCGGAGATCGTCGCGGCGCCGCGGTACGAAGCCATGGCCACGCGCACGATATCGATGGCCAAGGTCAACGCCCAGCGCACATCGCGATTGTCTAGACCCGGTCGCTCGTTGTTGTAGATCACAGCGGGCAGTGTGGGATCGGGATGCGCCCACGGGAAGGACGGGAACCAACTCTTCGAGGTGGGGTTGTTGCGGGCCAGGGTGATCTGACCTTCGGGGGCCATGTCGTGGATCACGTCCAAGTCGCCATTGGTCTGCGCGATGACCTTCTTGTCGCTGGGGCCAGGGGCGATGTACATGGCAAACTTGGGCGCAGGTTCGCCGAAGCGGGCCAGGGTGGTGCGCTGCCAGTCTTCGCGGCGTTCCCAGATGTACCAGTCACCGTTGGGATCGTATTCCTTGAGGACGTAGGAGCCAAGGCTGATGGGGGGGTTGAAGGTGTAGGCCAGCGGATCGGCCTGCGCTTCGAAGACGTGCTTGGGCATGATGAAGCAGGCGCTCCAACGCACGGTGAAGGCGGCATGGAAGCGTGAGTTCGCCTCTTTCAGGTTGAAGACGACCGTGTAGTTGTCGGGCTTGTCCATGCTTTCCACAAAGCGCGAGAACTGACCGGTGTAGCCCCAGCCTGGGTTGTCCTTCTGCACCTGTACGGTGTAGATGAGGTCGTCGGCGGTGAACTCGACACCATCACTCCAGTAGATGCCTTCACGCAGCTTCACCGTCATCTGGGTGAAGTCTTCGTTGTAGATTGGCTTCTCGGTAGCCAGTGAATTGTCCCACACACCGTCGATGCCGGCGTCGGGATCGATATACCACAGTGCGTCTAACCCCAACTGCTGCCACCCGGTCGAAGCGGTTTGTACGCCAGGGCGCCAGCGGTTGAAGTCATCGGGGCCGACGACGCGGCCAGTGGGGTTTTCGAGGATCAATGTCTGGGCGCGGGGAACGCCCGGCGCCACTTCTGCGGCCGTATCCACTGCATCTGCTGCCGCTTCGCCTCCTCCGGGTGCCGCCGCCCCCGGCCCACCCGCCGGCGCACAGGACGCCACAAGCACACCACCCGCAGTCATCAGGCCCAACTGCTGTAGGAATGCACGTCTTGAGATTCGATGCTCGCTCATTCGTTCCTCCTAGTGACTAAATTGAGTAAAAAACGTCATAGGCCGGTGTAGGGCCGACCGAAACGGAATAGGAAGCTGTGGAAGGATAGATTACAGGTAAGGGGAAGCAGACCACAGGGGGAAACTGTGGCCCAATCGTTCAAGTTTGTTGAGATTGTGAATAACAAAAGGTGAAGACATACGTGTACTGCACCTAAACCAAACATCTACCCATGGGAATGCAAAAAACAACCGTCCGCCGTGTGGAGTGGATGACGACGGACAACCTGCATTTTTCCAAGCATCGACCACATAGGCCGACGCCCTTTTCCATTGTTAGGGTTTTGATGAAAGCTTGTGGAATAGGAAGACTTACTACAAACTACCTAGAATGTACACTAAAACAAATTGAATGTCAACACCCCTATTTACTAAAACAAAAACCAATGTTTTAATAAACAAAGAGAACAGAGCAACTTCTCATCCCAGAGCAGATTGACACCAAATTCACAAGCAGTTAGAATCTGAAAATCCTCAGCCCATTGGCTAATTTCCAGAAATCTCTGCTCTGCATCGCCCCGTTTTTGGGTACACGGAGGAGCTTTGACAACACATCTATCTCCCGATACACCGTCGGCGCCCAGCATGCGCGACGTTGCCAAAGCAGCAGGTGTTTCGCTCTCTACGGTTTCGCTGGTGGTGAACAACAAGCCGGGGATCGGCGATGAGACGCGCGCCCGCGTCCTCGACGTGATGAACGAAATCGGCTACGTCCCCGAGCGGCGGCGCAGCAACGGCGTCACCACCAACAAGGTCTTTGGGCTGCTCATGGAATCGCTCACCGTCCCTTCCAGCGATGAAGGCTTCTACCAACAGGTAGTGGCGGGCATCGAAGAGACGGCCTATCGCCTCGATCATCATCTGCTGCTCCATCTCTACCGCCCCAACGTCGACCCGTTGGACAGCATCCGCGCCCTGATGGGCCGCAACGTAGACGGGCTGATTATCGCCAACGACGGCGATATCACCACCGATGTGATTCGCGAGATCGCCAATGCCGGGCGTCCTGTGGTGTTGGTGGAAAACTACATGGAAGGCGCGTCGATCCACTCGGTGACAGCGGACAATTTCACCGCGGGCCGTGTGGTGACGGAGCATTTGATTGAGCTGGGGCATCGCCGGATTGGGGCATTGGGGGGGCCGAACAAGTACAGCAGTTTGCGCCACCGCATGCGCGGTCATCTGGTGGCGATGGTGGAAAGCGGCCTGCCTGTAGACGACGAACTACATCCGCGCTCGCTGTCCGGCCATCCGCGCAAGGGCTATTTGCAGATGCAACAGTTATTGGCGTTGCCTGAGCCGCCTACAGCGGTCTTCGCCGTCAGCGACAAGAGTGCATTCGGCGCGATGGAGGCGATCAAAGACGCCGGCCTGCGCATCCCCGACGACATTTCGATTGTGGGCATCGACGACGTCCGCTCGGCGGCGTACAGCTTCCCGCCGCTTACCACCTATCACGTGCCCAAATACCGCATGGGCGAGATGGCAGTGACCATCCTCAACAACCTGATCTCGTCGGAAGAGCCAATCCCTCCGGCGCGGCTGGTATTGCTCGGTCACATGGTGGTGCGCGAGACAACGGCAGCGCCGCGGGCATAGCAACTACTGCTCAGTGTGAAACAAAATCTGAAGCCCAGGTAACGGCTTGAAGCGAGGAGCAACGTGAGTGGACGTAAGGGAGAGGAACGGACGCTTGCATTGATGCTGTTCCCCTACCTTGCAGGCTTGATCGGGCTGATCTTTGCGCCGGCTCTGCTCTCGATTGTCTTCGCTTTCACAGATTTCGACGCCTTAACCCCGCCACAGTGGATCGGTTTGGAGAACGTGAAGCGTCTCTTTGCCGATCGGTTCTTTGCCATTGCTCTGGGCAACACCCTGATCTACTTGGTGCTGGCCGTATCACTGCGCATGCTCGGCGCATTAGGACTTTCTTTGCTGATGCAGCGATCAGGCCGTATGGCAAGCATGAGCCGCGGCGCTGCCTTTAGCCCCACCCTGATTCCTGATGTGGCCTATGCGCTGGTCTGGCTCGTGGCCTTCAATCCGCAATATGGGCCGCTCAACCTGGCGCTGGGCTGGGTAGGGCTACCGACGCCTGCCTGGGTCATTGAACCAGCGCCGGCCATGTTGGCCCTGGTGATTATGGCGACATGGCAGTTGGGCGAAGGATTTGTGGTCTTGTTGGCCTCGCTCCACGAGATCCCTGTTGGGTTGATGGAAGCCGGACAGTTAGATGGCGCCAACGCCTGGCAACGCTTCCGGTATGTGACGTTGCCCCTGCTCCTACCCCGCCTGCTGCTCTTGACCGCGCGCGATCTGGTTGTCAACTTACAGGCCAATTTTGTGCCCACGCTGCTTGTCACCCGCGGCGGGCCGGGCTATGCCACTTTGCTGCTTCCTCTCTATACGTACCAGATCGCGTTTGATGATTTACACTTTGGCTATGCGGCGGCAGTGGTCTGGGCGATGTACTTGATCACCCTATTGATCATCGTAGGGCAATCGCTCTTGCTCAGGCGACGGCGCTATGAAGGAAGCTTCGAGGTCTCAACATGAGACATTTGCCCTGGCTCTACTGGTTGCGCCGCCTGCTGATGCTGACGGCGGCGCTGCTCTTCCTGGCGCCGGCGCTGGGTTTGTTGCTTGGCTCGCTGTGGCCTACCGGCACATCCATCGTCGATATGGCGCGCACTCCGCTGGGTTTCAGCGCCAGCGTAGAAAACTACAACACCGCGCTGACGTTGGTTCCGATGGGGCGATTTGCCTTCAACTCTCTACGCGTACTGCTGTTCGCTGTGCCGTTGACGTTATTGGTGGCGTCGTGGGCCGCCTTCGCCATCACCCAGTTACCTCCACGCGCCCGTGCTCTACTGCTGCAACTCTCTTTGGCTGCCCTGTTGGCGCCGCCAACGGCGCTGTGGCTGGCGCGTTTCCCCATCTTCCGCGCGCTGGGATGGATCGACACGCCGCTGCCCTTGATCGCCCCTGCCCTGATCGGCGGCAGCCCACTCTTCGTGTTGATCTTTTTTTGGAGCTTCCAGCGCCTGCCGCAAGAAGTGTTCGACGCCGCGCGCATCGACGGCGCCGCTCTCTGGCGCGTCTGGTGGTCGGTGCTGTTGCCTGCGTCAAGCGGCACAGTGACCGGCGTGACGGTGCTCAGCACGCTCCTCTTCTGGAGCAACTTCACCGATCCCCTGCTTTATCTGCGCTCTGAGCAGGAGATGACCTTACCCGTCGGCCTACGCCTGCTGGCGCAGTTGGATCCTACCCAGTGGGCGGTGCTGATGGCTGGCGGGGTGCTGTTGACGGCGCCGGTGTTTGTCTTTGCAGCGATAGGCTTGCGGCGGCTCGACGTGAGGGATATTGGTCGGGGCGTAACCTGAGGCAGAAAAGCGCCTTCCGGGAAGGCGCGCCTTCCCGGAAGGTTTCTGTCACCAAGTACTAGCGTTTGACGTTCGGCAGATAGGTCTTCAACCCACCGTCGGCAGACAGCGTGATCTCACCCACAAAGAAAGAATCTCCTGACGGCGCCGCATCAAAGTCGGTGCCGTCAACCGCCCACACAAACCAGACGAAGTTGCCGCCGGCGACTGCTGGTGCACAGTTTGTCGTGACATACTCCAGTGTCAATGTAAAGTTGACAGCATTGGCAATGGGGCCGCGGCAGATTTCCTCTTCAAGATTGGCATCGTACATCACCCACACATAGTTTTCCGCCGCCACGGCACGCTGCCGCCAGGTGAACTGTTGGGGCAAGGCGCTTTGTCCATCCGCCGGGGTAAGTAAGACGATGTCGCCGATGTCAAAGCTACCACCGTCAACGGCCGCGCCGGCTGTGTACTGTTCGAGCACAGGGCCAAACCAACGGTAGAGGTAGTTGTCGTTGGCGATGTTGCCGCCCTGCTCATCATTCAGGTAGTAGACGAAGTAGTATTGACCAGCAGGCAATGTCGGCGCGTTGGTGATGTTGTAGAAACCACCGGGGTCGGTCTTCGCCTGCGCCACGGGTGCATTGGCAGTAGGATCACACTCACCTTCATTCGGACAGGCGACGAGCCAGACGTTGATCCCGGCGACACCTTGCCCACTGGCGCGCACCTGCCCGTTGATCCCGTTGGTGGCCTGGGGGGCGGGCGTCGGCGACGGCAGCGGCGTCGGCGTTGGGTCCGGTGCAGACTGGCGCCAGGTTGCCGTCCAATCGCGTGTGGTGGTGACACTATCGCCGCACAAGGATGTTTCCCACTGGATGTTGTTGAGAGTGACAGTGCCGGTCGCCGTTTCCCCATCGATCTCGCCGGTTACCATCCACGAGGTATCACGGTTTTGGAAGCTGTAGGTGAAGCTGCCGTCGGCTGCAATCGTGATGGGGCCGGGCGTACCCAGTACCTGTCGGCAGTTGGTTTCTGAGACGACGACGACGGCCAGGTTGAAAAGACGTTGCTGATCCGCTGCGACAAGGAAGGAAACGTCATTCCCCCATTGCCCAGGACGGGCGCCGGTAGGCGGCGGCACAGGGGTGTTGGTGGGCGTCGGCGTATTGGTTGGGTTCACAGGTGTACTGGTGGGCACCAACGTCGGCGTCGCCGTTGGGTTAGGCGCCGGCGCGCCCAGCGTTGTACGCCAGATACTGCGCCCATAGGTGGCGGCCCAGAGTTGTTTCACCGGCGCCACATACTTCAGATCCTGGACGGGAATCGGCGGCAGACCCTGGCTGTCGTTGATCCAACTTTGTCCATCGTTGGTGGAGTAGAAGACGCCGATATCGGTGCCGACATAAATGTGGCCGGGGTTGCCTGGATCGAGCACAATCGAGAGCACAGGAATGTCGGGAATCACAGCCTGGCCGACGCCGTCGAGCCGCACCCAGTTTTGCCCACCATCGGTGCTCTTGAAGACGTGGCCGGGCGTCGACGGTGTGTTCGCGCTGAAGCCGTTGTAGGTAATGTAAAGCGTGTTGGCGTCGGTGGGGCTGACGGCGATATCACTGGGCAGACGCGGTGGAAGAACGTCGGGGTTGCTACGATCGGTGAAGGTCCACCGCCCCCCCTGTTGCACACCCTGGAAGATCTGGCCGAAAGAGGTGCCGAGGTAGACGATGTTGCCGTTGCTGCGAGCTACGCCGATCGAAGTAACTGTGGGGCCGCCGAACGGCTCGCTAATGGCTACCCAGTTCTGCCCCCGATCGGCAGTGCGGTACAGTTTGTCGGTGCCCAGGTAGAGGACGCCTTGGCGCACCGGGTCCACTTCAAAGGGGATGTAGAACTGAGAATTCGCCTGCGGACTGATGCCATTGAGCCGGTTCTCGCCGCCGGCGCGCAGCGCATCAATGTTCACCTGCTGGCTGACCCGAAAGCTAATCTGCTGATCACCGTAGTAGACTGTGTTCAGGTCAAAAGGATCCCACTCACCTTTGTTGCCGTCGGCGAAGTCGAACCCTTGCCAGCTTGTGCCGTCCCAGTACGCCTGCGAATTGTCTTGCATCCCGCCCACTGCCTGCGAACCATCCACAGGGTTGACGCCGATGCCGATGAATTGCAGGGTGGACATGCCATTGTTGCGCGCTTCCCATACATTATTGGCGAAGCGGTAGACGCCGCCGTCGTTGCCCACCCAGACAATGGCCGGGTTGTTCGGATCGAAAGTGATTGCCATTTGATCGACGTGCAGGCCAACATCGATACCATTGACGCTTGAAATGTTGTTGACCGTCACGCCGCCGTCGGTGCTGCGGAACATATCCACGCCGCCGAAGAAGATGTCGTTCGGGTTCTGTGGATTGATGCCGATTACCATGTCGTGGAAACACTGGGGATCACAGAAACCGGCTGCCGCAGGGACTTCTTGCCAGCTCTGACCGCCGTTGGTGGTGCGCATCACAATGCCCCTACTTCCATTACGTGTTTCACCGTCCAATGCGGCGTACACGGTGTTGGCGCCTGCCCCTTCCCCGATGGCCAACTCAACACGTCGATAGGCGACACGCCCCACCGCAGTATCGAAGTTCGTCAGTTTTTGCCAGGTGACGCCGGCATCTGTGGACTTGAAGACCCCCACACCTGCGCTGGCGGCGTAGAACACGGGCTGCTGCGCATTCGAGCCGTCCATAACCATGTCGGTGAAACCACGACCACATGGGTCACAACTTTGTACCAGTTGCCAGTTCTGTCCACCGTCGGTGGAGCGGTAGATGCCGGAGTTGGGCACCGGCCTTGGGAGGCTGTCCCCCGAATGTAGCCCCGCCAGGGTTGCTGTGGAGACGACGACGATGTTGCTGTTCGTCGGATGTACATAGACGGCGGTGATCATGAGCGGGCCGAAGACATCTTTGCCAAGCGTAGTCCACGACTGGCCGGCGTCTGTCGACTTGAGCAGCCCGCTACCGTAGTAGGTGTTAAACTGGCCGGTGCCCGCATAGATGGTATTGCTATTCTGCGGATCGATGGCCAGCGATTGAAAAGCATACTCAGGGCGATCATGGGTGAGCGACACATAGTTGGCGCCGGCGTCTGTGCTTTTCCAGACGCCGCCGGTGGAGCTGGCCACGTAGAGGATATTCGAATTGTCTCGCGGAATCGCAATCGCGGTGACACGTCCGGCCGCCGTCTTCCGAATTGGTGCAGTGCCATCCCAGCCCATGTAAACGCCCTGCAACGGCGCCGGGCCGACCAATTGCCAGTTGAGTTGCTGTACATCGGCAGAGTGGGTCATGCTTTGTGCAGCAGACCGCGCCTGCGCCAGCGCCCGGCTACTGGCATCAAAGGGGACGGTGGTCAGCGGGTAGGCGCGTTGCCGCCAGAACCATTCGAACGCCTGACGCGGACCACCGTCTGGATCTTGCATCGCATCAAATGCAACTGGATCTTCATCAGGGAAGGGGATCAAGCCGTCGTCGAGCGGGGGCAACACTGCGACCGCGACGGCATCTGCAAGTTCAGGCGATGTCCACTGTTGATCGAGTTCAGGCGTCGTCACCTCGATTGAAGAGGATGGACGCACTGTGTAGGCCACTATCGCCAGTAGAACGAAAGCGACACCAATCACGGCGAAATGGGTCCTACTCAAGGCTTGTTTCATTCTTGTCTCCTTGATGAATAAAGGTTACTTCAATGGGCTGAATCCGTTAGCAGATTCGCTTTGAATATAGTCAACCACGTCTGACAACGTAGTAAGCCCCAGGTAAGCCTGTTCAAACTCAATGGCGGCGGTGCGCTCAATGCGCACCCAGTTCTCCAGGCGCGGCAGCACGCGCAGATACGGCACAGCGTCGAGCCAGACATGTGCGCTGGCCGGCGCCTGTGTTGGATCAAGATAGACTTCGCTATTGGCGACAGCGATCAAAGACGGCACAGTGCGCCCCAACCGGGCCGCCGGTTCCTGGCCGGCGGGGCTGAGGGCAAATTCAATAAAGGCCCAGGCCGCCGCTTTCTGCTGCGACGCCGCTGCCATGCAATAGCCGTCGCTGTGCAAGATACTCGCCGTCACCTTGCCGCGAGGAAGTGGCGCCACATCCCAGTTGAATTCAGCCACGGCGCGCATGGTGGGAACAATGCGCCGACTGTCGACGTACATGGCAATATTGCCGGCATAGAAACGCTGCGCATGCGATTTCACCGCCTCGGCCGTTCGGTTGGGGACAACGCCGTCAACCTGCGCCAGATCGAGGACAAACTGGATCGCTTCAACGGCCATTGGCGTATCCAGGGTGAACCGCGTAGGCGCTGCAGGGTCATCAACAAGATCGCCGCCGTTCTGCCAGATAAAGGGCGCCACACGCACCAGATGGGGTTCCAGCCCCAACCCATACTGGTCAGGCTCACCGTTGTTGTCGGCATCCGGCAAGGTCAAGGCGATGGCAGTGCGACGAAAGTCCTCCCACGTCCAGCCGGCTTCAGGGTAAGGGTGACCGGCAGCGTCGAAGAGATCGCGATTGTAGTAGACAACCTGGCTCGATATGTTCTGAGGAATGCAGACCACCGTCCCCTGGCTGTCGCGGAAAGCGTCCATGGCCACGGCGAAAAAGTCGTCTTCGGCGATTTTTTCGCTGTCGGCAATCCAGGGGCCGAGCGGTTCCACTGCACCGCGGTTGTAGAATTGGGCCAGTCGGCGGTAGTTAAGCAGGAAAATGTCTGGGGGGGCACCGGCGGCAAAGTCGGTGGTCAGTCGTGTGAGGAAATCTTCTGCGCTGGGCATACCAATCAGGTCTACGCGCACAGGGCTACCTTCAACGTGGGGAGCCGTGGCGTGGAAGCCCGCCACAACCGCTGCGAAAGCTTCCTGTTCATGCGGATCACCGTGGAGCATAAACGTTACAACGGTTTCAGCAGGTGTTACCTCGCCTTGTGAAGCAGTACAGGCAGTCAACCACAAACACAAACACAAGGAGACAAAAACGATGGAGGTAGGTTGTAGTTTCATGATGCTCGGTTAGGGTGGGTTAGTGGGCAGGCATAGTGATTAACGGAACGAATACAGCCTACCAGGCAAACGTTATTTTTTCGTTACATTCGAGTATAGAGGCGTGTACAGGAGAATCTGTTGGGCGGGAAAAAGCGACAGGTGCGACGCACCGGCCAAGATCGGCTGCGCATTCCAGCGGATCGCGTGCTCAGTGCGTCGCACCTGTATCGTTAAAAAGGGGAAATGAATCTGTTATGGAAACAATGAGCCGTTGCGCGAAGCAAGCAAAGTGGCGCGCACCTCTCCCTCGACACCGGGCGCCGCCTGCAAATCCAGCGCCACCGCCGAAAGCGGGCTGTGCGGAAAGATCAGCTCGGTCATGGCGAGCAGACCGTCCTGGGCGAAGAGTTCTAGCGAAGACGCATCAATGATGATCTGCAAGCCAACCCGGTTGTCCTCAGCCCAAAGCGGCGCGCTGTGCACATCACCAAAGTGGGTGTGGAAGGCGACCTCGCCGGAGCCGCTGCGATCCAGAGAAAGTGTCTGTGCGGCGGCGTCATAGGCGATTACCACCTGTTCAGCGCCAAATGTCAGGACAAGTTCCGGCCGATCCTGCCCTGTGCCGGCCAACGTCAGCGTTACGTCGAGCTGCCAGCCTTGCGCCGGAGGAAGCGCCAGCCGTTGCCGCGCTTCACCCGTCGCCGCTGCGGCGGCGTGTAAGGTCTCTACCCCACGTGTGTCGATTAACGAGATCGCCGGCTGCTGGCGTAGGCGTACGCCGCGGGCGGTGCGCCGCAGTGAAAAGAGGCGGGGCAAGGTCATCGCGCCACGCCAGCCGCTCTGTTCCTGCGCCGTGGGCAAGAGACGGGCATAGCGCCAGTTGTTCATCCACGCAATCACACGCCGCTGCTCGTCGGGCGCATTGCTCCATGATTGAGCGGCATAGAAATCCGCGCCGTAATCCACCCACAACGTCACATCCGGCGGGTTTTCACTGCTAAAGGTGACGCCGTCGAAGTGGCCCACAAAATATTGCTGCCCCGATCCACCGGCAGGCGCGCCGTCGCCCACCCCCACCAGCAACACCCAGCGCCGTTCATCGCTGCCGTCGATGGGCAATTCAAAAAGGTCAGGCGTTTCCCACACCCCCACGGTACAGCCGAAGGTGTCGCCAAAACGTCCACTAAACACCCAGTCACGCAGATTGGGCGAGGTGAAAAAGTGAATGGCGCGCCCCACAGCCAGGCACATCACCCAGTGGCCGCTTTCAACGTCGCCATACCAGAAGACCTTTGGATCGCGGAAATCGCGTGTCCCCTCCGGTGTGGCAATGACAGGATTGCCCGCGTACTTGGTCCACGTGCGGCCATTGTCCACGCTGTAGGCGATACTCTGGCTCTGCACATGCCCCTCGTGCAGATGATGGGTGAAGATCGCCACCATCGCGCCTGCGCCGAAACCGGCGCTGTTGAGCGGATCGATCACCGCGCTGCCCGAAAAGATCATGCCCAGTTCGTCGGGGTAGAGCGCGATGGGCAATTCCTGCCAGGCCACCAGATCGCGGCTTACGGCGTGTCCCCAGTGCATAGGACCCCACACCGTGCTGTCGGGGTGGTACTGGTAGAAAAGATGGTACTCGCCGTTGTGATAAACCAGCCCATTGGGATCGTTGATCCAATTGGCGGCGGGTGCGAAATGGAATTTGGGCCGATAGGGATCGGCGGCTGCGTTGATGTGATTATCCTTTGATGCCACTGGCCGCAATACTTTCGATGAAGGCGCGTTGCAGCGCCAGGAAGACGATGAGCACCGGAATGGTGATGGTGGAGAGGTAGGCCATGATTTCGCCCCAGGCCACGTTGAGTTGGAAGAAATATTGAAGCCCTACCATCACCGGGCGGTACTGCTCAGATTGCACCACCATCGTCGGCCACAGGTATTGGTTCCACATGGGCAACACTGTGAGGATTGTCACCGTAGCGAAGACCGGGCCGGAAATGGGCGTGATCACCCGCGCATAGATCTGGAACCAGTTGGCGCCGTCGATGTGCGCCGCTTCCACCAGTTCGGGCGGCAGCGACTTGAAGAATTGCACAAAGAGGAAGATCGAAAACGCGTTGACAATAAACGGGATGATCTGCACATGGTAGGTGTTGAGCCATCCCCATTCCAAGCCCGCCGGCCCAATCCAGGGCAGGCGGCTGACAATCAGCAGCAGCGGCACGGCAATCGTTTCGAAGGGGACGATCAGCGTGGCGATGATCAGGGTGAGCACAATCGTTTTGCCCGGCCAGCGCATAATCGCCAGCGAAAAGCCGGCCAGCGAATTGACCAGCAAACCCAGCGCCACCGTCACTGTGGTCACCAGCACCGAGTTGAAGATGAAACGCCCGGTGGGGGCGCGCTCAAAGGCTTCGGGATAGTTGGCAAACGAGATGTCGCCCACAGGCAAAAAGGCACGCAACGACGCCGAATCCTGCAAGATCTGAAAGTCGGGCTTGAGCGACGACACCGTCATAAAGACGATGGGGAAGAGAAAGATCACGCTGATCAGCGTCATCACGGCGTAGCGAACCAAAACACTTGTCCGATACCAGCGACGGTGGATAGAAGGTGCTTGCATTATTCTCTCTCCCGTGTCAAGAAGCGCTGGAACATAGCCACCACCAGCACCATGATGAAGAAGACCACCGAAATTGTGGAACCGTAGGCGATGTCCTGTTTTTCGTAGCCCTTCTGCACCGCTTGAAAGATGACCGTGGTGGTAGCATCCAGCGGACCGCCGCGTGTCATCACATCCACCTGGGTAAAGAGACCGAAGGCGGCGATGGTGATGGTCACCAGGATGAAAACCGCAGTATTGCGCAGCCCCGGCCAGGTGACATAGCGGAACTTCTGCCACTCGTTGGCGCCTTCCACCGAGGCCGCTTCGTAGAGCGAACCGGGGATCGTCTGCAAACCGGCCAGCCAGATCGTCATGTGGAAGCCCACGCCCTGCCAGATCGACATGGCCATAATCGCCGGCAGCGCGGTTTGGGGGTTGCCCAGCCAATTCACCGGCTGGAAGGCGCCGAAGGTCAACGCGCTCAGGGCATTGTTGAGCAGCCCGTTCTCGCCGTCGTAGATAAAGCGCCAGAGGATCGACACCACCACCAGCGACACCACCACCGGCATAAAGTAAATGGTGCGAAAAACGTTGACGCCCGCCGTGCGCTGGTTAATCAGCAGCGCCAGCAGCAAGGCCAGCCCCGCCTGCAACGGCACCACAAAGATTGTAAAGGTCAGCGTATTCACCAACGAACGCATGAAGACGGCATCGCCGGCCAGCACCACCATCTGCCGGTCGCCTGAACTCCACGACCACCACTCCTGCAAGCCGTCGTACTGCGGGTAGTCGGGGTTGTTGCGCGTATACTCACGCACGCGAGGATAGGTCAACGCGCCATTTTCGTCGAGCACCGGCGCGCCCGTCGCCTCGTCCACAATCGGATCCAGCGGCAACACACGCACCGTCAGCAGGCGCTCAAAGTTGCGCCAGCCCACAAACTCCGTCGGGTTGGGCGAAATCAGCCGTTGATTGGTAAACGAAAGAATAAAAGCCATGATGAAGGGCACAATCAAGAAGATCACCAGCAGGAGCACCGCAGGCAACGCCATCAGCCAGCCGATCAGGCTTTCCTGGCGGCGGGCATGCGACCGGCGCTTAACCGTAGGCTGCTTGCGCTGTGAAGATTGACCCCGATCGAGAGTTGTGGTTGCCATGTTTGCTCCTCCTTTAGTTGGGGACTGGGGACTGGGGATCGGGGACTGGGGATCGGGGATTGGGGATTGGGAATGAAGATTCTTGTTCAGTCGATTGAGGATTTGGCCACATTTGCCAACTTCTCTATGAACACAAGCATCAATGCATCCCCAGTCCCCAGTCCCCAATCTCTAGTCCCCAGTCCCTAGTCCCCAATCACCTATTCACCAAACCCGTAGCCGCCGTTGGCCTCAATGTCGGCGTCGATTTCGTCGACGGCGGCGTCGAGGGCGGTGACCACGTCGGCGCCGTTGGCGATGTCGGCCAGCGCCTTCTCGAAGACGAGTGCAGCCGTCAGGTAGGCCGGCGTCGGCGGGCGGATCAGCGCCTGGGCGTTGCTCAGTTCAAAGAAGACCTCCAACGGGCCGCCGGGCGCGTAGTTCTGGGTGAGTGCGGCGGCGCTGGCGGTGGCCGGGATCAGGCCGATGCCGTCGGAGAAGGCGGCCAGGTACTTGTCTTGCAGGGCGAACTGGATAAAGGCGTTGGCCCCTTCCTGATGTTCGCTGTCGGCGGCCACACCGAACTGCCACGAAGCCGCGCCGATGATGGGGCCGTTGCCGAAGTCGGGCGCGGGCAGGAAGAGTAGATCATCGCCGAAGGCATCCAGCGCGGCCAGGGCGGCCCAGTTGCCGTTCCACTGCAAGCAGTAGCGACCGTCAATGAAGCCGGTTTCGCGGTCGGCGCCGTCCTGTGAGGTGCCGGGGACGAGACCACGCTCGAACAGGCTCTGCCACCATTCACCGAAGGCAATGGCCGCGTCGCCGTTCAGCGCGCCTTCCGCCGTCAGGAAAGTGGAGCGATCGATGATGTCGCCGCCGAAGCTTTGCAGGAAGGGCGAAAAGGCGTAGGGATACCATTCGCCGGTCCAGGCCAGGCCCAGATCGAGGGCATATTCACACGAACCCGAAGCCTGCAACGTCTCCAGCGCGGCGTCGAATTCTTCGAAGGTCCACGGTTCATCCAGCGTCGGAATGCGGATGTTGTTGGCTTCGAGCATCGACTGGCGGGCAAACATGGCCACAGCCGCATCCCACAGGCCCACCGAGTAGACCTGCCCATCCCACATGCCGATGGCGCCGGGCAGGAAGCCGTCCAGCGCGCCTTCGGGCAGATCCAGCGGAGCAACGTAGCCGGCCCACGCCCAGTTGGGCATCACGGGGCCGTCCATGTCGATGATGTCGGGCAGGTCGCCGGCCAGCGCCGCCGCCACAATCGACGAGTTGTAGTCAGCCTGGGGGAAGTCCTGGATCTCGACGACATAATCGGACTGCGAAGCGTTGAAGTCGTTGATGATCTGCAGGATGATGGCGCGTTCCACTTCGTTGCCGGCGCCGTGATACCAGAGGCTCAACGGAGTGGCGCCTTCGGCAGCCGCCGGGGCTGCTTCTTCGGCGGGCGCTTCGGTGGCTTCTGCTTCGGCTGCCGGAGCGGCTGGTTCTGCCGGGGCAGGCACAGGCGCCGCAACCGGCGCACAGGCGGCCAGCGCCATCATCAGCACCAGCAAGCTCACAACTAACCAGTGACCTTTGCGAATACTGCTCATTCTCTTTCTCCTTGGTAATTCTTGGTAATGCGGTTTGAACGTGGGTGTTTATACCGAAGCCCGCTCAATGAGCGGACATTCGATCATGTGTTGGAGCGGAGACGTTGGGGGAACGTCCGGCGCTTGAAGAATGGACAACAGATGATCCACCGCCCAGCGCCCCATTTTGTAGTGGGGCAGTTGCATAGTCGTCAGCGGTGGTTCCAGATATGACACAATCAGTTCCTGGTCATCGAAACCCACCACGGCCAGATCGCCAGGAATAGACAGGCCAAGCTTGCGGGCGGCATTGTAGACGCCCATTGCCATGCGGTCGTTGAAGCAGAAAAGCGCTGTGGGCGGGTTGTCCTGCTGCAAAAGTCTCATGGCGGCGCCGTAGCCGCCGGCGGGCGTACTCTGCCCGGCAGCCACCATCAACGGATCGAACTCGATGCCGTAACCCTGCAATGCAAGCCGGTAGCCTTCCAAACGGCCAACCTGCGCAGGGACGGTGGAATCGTCGGCAATGAAACCGATCCGGCGGTGTCCCCGCGCCAGGAGATGCTCAATCGCTTCGCGCCCGCCGCGCACCTCGTCGGGCACAACTGAGGGCAACGAACGATCTTCTACAAAACAGTCGAGCAGCACCGCGGGCACATTGTCGATGGCCTCCGGCGGCGTCACCGCCCGGTGATACATGGTGGCGTAAATGATGCCGTCCACCTGTCGCTCCAGAAACATTTCGACGCCGGTTTCCTCCATCTGCACATCGCCACCGGTGCTGATGAGCAGGAGCAGGTAGCCGTGCTGCCAGGCCAGATCCTGTGCGCCCTGAATCATCTGGCCGGCGTAGGGTGTGGTGGCCACCACGTCGGAGATGAAGCCGAGGGTGTTGGTCTGCTGTGCCCGCAACCCGCGCGCCATAGCGTTTGGGCGATAGTCGAGTTCGCGCACGGCGTCCCACACCCGTTCCTGGGTTTCTTCGGGGATGTTGCTGTGCGTCGACTGGTTGATCACAAAAGAGACGGTTGTTTGTGAAACACCGGCCAGCCGGGCCACATCCTTCATCGAAGGACGGCGCGGTCGTGATTTTCGATTGGTCATAAGTGTGTCGATCCTGGGCGCAGGGTTATGGTTTTGGGGGATGCCCTTGCGCCTGTGGGGAGTCGGTAATACGATTTAGTAAATCGTGTTACCAAAATACGATTGGTTTGAAATCTTGTCAAGCCCCAATTTTGGGATGGAGGAATAGAACGCGGATTGAGCGGATTGGGCGGATCAGACGGATGAAAAATCCGCTTTGATCCGCCCAATCCGCTCAATCCGCGTTCTATTTTTTCTTGTAGGATCGCTACCGGGTCAGCCGCCGCTCCAGGACGAGGCTGGCGTGGGCTGTGACTGTGTGGGCGGGGTCGCCGTCGTAATTGACGATGTGGGTGAAGCCTTGCCGCATCCAGAAGCGCAGCGCCGGCCAGTTTTTGAGGTAGACGGTTAGCCAGATGGCGGCGTAGCCCAGTTGACGGAGTTGATCCGCCAATCCGGTCACCACTTCTTGGGCGTAGCGCTGCCCTTGAAATGCTGGATCGATCACGAACATGGAGATGAACGCCGTATCCGCCTGCGGCAGACGCGGCGACCAATGCGAGAGGTGAAAGTAGCCGATGGGGTTGTCGTCGTCGGCGAGGCGCACTGCTTGCAGGCGGAAGTAGCGGTGGTCATCGCCGGTGGACAGGCTTTGCTCGATCACCTGCCGCAGTTCGTCCTCTTCGATGACATGAAAAGTGGGATCCCACGGCTCAACATAGCTGCACGCGTTGAAGACCGCGGTGAGGCGCGCCACATCGTCGAGGACGCCGTCGGTGATGATCAGGCGCTCAGTGGTCCACTGCGCGGGGAGAAAGTTCGACGGTGGCGGGCTGAAGGGTGGCATCACAGGCATTTATCCTTGGTCAACAGGTTGTGACCCGTGTGGAAGTGAAGAGCAGCCAGATGATTCAATCGAACCAAAAGTATTTCCAATGGGGCGCGCCGGCATCGTGGACGGCATACCAGCCCTGGCTTCGATCGAGTTCCTCGGGGGTGAGGAGCAGAAACCAGGATGTATGGCTGTGGATCCGGTGTTCGTCCTTTGGGTTGTAGACCACCCATTCACGTGCGCCGAAGTTGTCGATGATCAGTTTGGGTTGTTCGAAAAAAAGGTTGTAGGCATCGGCATGCGGTGCATAATGATAGCTCTCGATGCCGACCACAGCAGGGGAGTAATCTTTCCACACCGCCGCCAGCGTCAGCGGATAGTGGCCGTGGGCAGTGTGGTAAGCCTCGATCTGTTCGATAAATTCAACACTGTTTGCAATGGCGTAGTTTCGGCTAAAGGCTGTCACCGGCGCGGCGAGCGCAACCTGGAAAAGCAGGACAACCAACGGAACCACGGTCAAGTACACAGGGAGCGGGTGGAGGGCGGAGCGTTCTGCCGTCTTGAGCTGCCGCACCTGCGCCACCCCAGAAGCAAGGAGACGCATACCGACGGCAAGCATGACGATGCCAAGCGCAAGGCTGACGCCCAAAAGGACGATCAGCACAACTGCTGCCAGCAGAAGCGAAGCCACAGCCAGCACAATCCAGGCAAAGTAGTAGCCGCGTCGGCTGCCTGGCCGAGACGAACTGCGACGCAGCAGCAGTTCGGCAATGAGCCAAACCAGAGCAATCGGTGCAAGCAAAAGCGCGGCAAGGCTGAGCAACTGCGCTGTTGTGGAAAGCAGCGACGCCAATCCATCAAAGTTGCCGGGGAAGAAGGGCAAGAAGATCACCAGCAGCGTAACAGCGCTGACACCAATCGTTCTGAAAATGTGGATAGCCATCCCACACCCCTTGCCATTCATTCACCCGGCCCTCTTGGGCGGACCTGGGCGCGGCGGAAAGTAGCAAGCTCAGGACAAAACTCGATTATCAAAGTGAAAGATGGGGCCGTGCCAATCGTCGTCGTGGAAGTGCTGCTCCTGGAAGTTGCCTTGCGTGTACTCGGCAATCACCCCGCGCCAGAATGCCTGCGCCGGCGTATTCTTCTCGACGACGCGCACTTCCCACTGCGTCGGGAAGCGGCCAAAGACGCCCCTGGCCACGATGCTGCCCACCCCTTTGCGCCGGTATTTGCGCATGACGAAGAATTCGCAGATCGAGCGCTCGTAGCCGTCGACCACCACTTCGTTGTCCACGAGGACGAAGCCGGCCAGTTTGTCGTCCACAGTGACGAGGAAGGCGGCGTGCGTCGGCTCGAACCAGAAGTAGTCGAGATCGCCGTAGCCGAAGTAGCCGTGCTCGTCCAGGTCGGAGTCATCGAACTCGGAGAAATCGTAGAGATACAGCTCCATCATGCGTCGAACGAGGGAGCGATCCGCACGGGATGGTGTGCGTAGTTGGATGTTCATTGTTTTGCCTCACCTTGCTTGAGGACGAAAGCCGCAGACTTGACGTTCGTCTTCCGTCTTCCGTCCTTCGTCATCTCTGCCCCACAAAGCGCAAGACCTCATCCGCCGCGGTGACATAGCCACCCGCCGCGCGCAGACTCTCCTGCAAACGCAGCGCGTTCTCCCCGTAGGACGCATCCGCCAACACCCGTTCGGCCTGCGTGCGCAGATAGTCGGCGCTGATACGGTCGGCTTCCAGCGGAATGCCCACGCCCAGTTCGGCCACACGATGCGCCACGAAGAATTGATCCCCGATTTGGGGGAAGACGAGCATGGGCACGCCATGCCACAGGCTTTCGCTGGTGCTGTTCATGCCGCCGTGGGTGAGGAAGAGATCGGTACGTTCCAGCACTTCGAGTTGGGGTACGAAGCGGCGCACCAACACATTTTCGGGGACGTTGCCCAGCGCGCCGATGTCCAGCGACTCCCCCACCGAGAGGAGCACCCGATAACGCGTCCCCCCGAATGCGGCGATACATTGGCGGAAAAACTCGGGCCGGTTGTTGAAAATCGTGCCCAACGAGACATAAATCACCGGCCCACCGTCAAGGTGAGCCAAGGGGAACTCGTCGTCGTGAGGCCGCGGCGCAATGGACGGGCCGACGAAGCGGAAAGTGTCATCGAGCAGATCGGCGCCGGGCTGGAAAAGACGTGAAGTGTAGACCAGCGTCATGTCGCCGGGGTTGGCGAAGAAATTGGGGAAGAAGGGCAGCCCCGTCCTGTAGCGGCGGCGCAGCCGCAAGTGGATCTGCCCATAGCGCCACAGCGAGATCAGCGACTTGTCGATCCCCGCCATACTCATCTGCCGGGTTAGCAAACCACGTGGGATCACATTCGCATTCTGGCTGTGGACGAGCAAAATCGTACACGAGCAAATTGCCGGCACACCCAAAATCTTGCCCACCTGTTTGCCCCACGGCGTCATCGAATCGTAGATCACATAGTCGGGCTGTTCAGCGTGGGCGATTTCCAACAGCGGCGGCAGCAGCCGTTCCCCATACGCGGCAATGTGCGCCATCGCCATGATGGGGTTGCCGCCGTCGTGCGACGAAAAATCTACGTCCACGGGATAGGGGACAAAGGGAATCCCGGCATCCTCAATTTTGCGGCGGAACGGCTCCACGTTGAAGTAGCGCAGATCCTCGCCGCGCGCCAGCAATTCCTTTACCAGCGGCAGGCTGGGGTTGACATGACCGGTGGCCGGGATGTTGAAAAACAACACTTTCGCCATCTTAAAGGAACTTCCCCCATTGCGCAGATATTTTGAAGCACATAGGATTTGATTACGATGGTCCACCACCCAAAGGAGGTACGCATGACCAATTCCACCGTTGAAAGGCGCTCTGTGGTTGACTGGCGAGCGGCGATCATAGCCGGCCTGGTGGCTGGTCTTCTCTTTTTGATCTTCCAATTGGCTGCCACCACTGCCCTGGTCGGGACGCCGTGGGGCGCATTGCGCTACATAGCGTCACTGGCGCTCGGAAAAGAAATTCTACCACCGCCCCACACCTTTGTCGCCAACGCGGTGGTGGTGGGCGTGCTCATCCATCTTTTCTTCAGCGTCGTCTTTGCCTGTGTCCTTGCCCTGATTGTGCACCGCGGCGGGCTGATCACGGGCATTGTGGGCGGCGCGCTTTTTGGGCTGGCGCTCTATGCCATCAACTACTACAGCTTTTCGTTTTTCTTCCCCTGGTTTTTTGCCCTGCGCTCGTGGATCGTCATCGCCGCGCATGTGCTGTATGGAGCAGCGGCAGGCGGCCTCTACGAAGCGCTGGAACGTGACAACCTGATTGTAATCGAGGAGGGCGCCCATGTTTAGGACACGTCGGAACTATGGCCGTTCCCGCAGCGGCATCAGCATAGCACGGCTGCTAATCGGCCTGGTCATTGCCGCCTTCGCCCTCATCTCGTACTTCGGTTCAAGCGTCTACAACCCTGTCACCGGCGAAGAGCAGCACATCAGCCTCACCGAAGAGCAAGAGATCTCGCTGGGTTTGCAGGCCGCCCCGCAGATGGCGCAACAATACGGCGGACTCGCTCCCGATCAAGAGGCGCAGGCCACCGTCGATCAGGTCTGCGCCAACATTCTACAGCAGAGCGCCGCCGGCAGCACGGAATATCCCTTCGAGTGTCACCTTTTGGCCAATTCACAGACGATCAACGCCTTTGCCCTGCCCGGCGGACAGGTCTTCATCACCGCTGCGCTCTACAATCGCATTGAGACGGAAGGCCAACTGGCCGGTGTCCTCGGCCATGAGATCGCACACGTCGTCGCTCGCCACTCGGCAGAACACATCGCCAAACAGCAGTTGACGCAAGGACTCACCGCCGCGGCAGTGATCGCCTCTTACGATCCCAACAACCCCAAAAGCCGGTATGCCGCCCAGATGGCAGTGGTGATCGGCCAAGTAGTGAACTTGAAATATGGACGTGACGACGAACTGGAATCGGATCGGCTGGGTGTGCACTTCATGGCGCAGGCCGGCTACGATCCACGGGCGATGATCGAAGTCATGCAGATCCTGGCCTCTAGCAGCCAGGGCGGCCGCCCACCCGAATTCTTCAGCACCCACCCCAACCCCGAAAACCGCATCGCCGAAATCGAACAGGCAATTGCGGCAGAGTTTCCGAATGGGGTGCCGGAGGGGATGAAGTGAGGGGAATTAGTTCATAAGTTGCGTTTTTTAGGTCTGTCGCCCGCGTAGGAAGGCGGCAACATGCGCTTCGAGGTCCGGCGCTGCGATCGGCAGAGCGGGATCGGCCCGGCGCAGGATGTTGATCACGATCAGTGGCCCCAGCAAACCACTCACGGCGTGCAGTGAGTTTTCGTGGCGCAGAGCACCCTGCTCTTGATAGCGCCTGATCAGATCGGCGACGGTGGAGATGATTTGAAACGGTTTATCAAGCGCATCGGACAACTCCGGGTAGCGCGGCAATTCAGAGAGGATCATGGGCAACAAGTCTCCATGCACCTCTACTGATGCGTAGTAGCGAGAAACAACCGCAAGCAGATCCGCATGAATGTCACCTGTATAGCCGATAGAATCCACCTGAGATCGCTGCACTTCATAAGCAATGGCAGCCTTGACCAGTTCTGCTTTGCTACTAAAACGGCGATAGAGTGTCACCTCATTGATACCGGCAGTTTCGGCAATTTGCATGGTAGTAGTGCCGGCATACCCCCGGATAAGCAACACCTCAATCACAGCCGCGAAAATTTCCTCGTCTGTCACTAATTTTGGCATAAGCCTTTTCTCCTGCAAAGAGTGTGACACAACTTATTGTTCCACTCAGTCTACCATCACTGGCATTTTAATGAAAGTATTGACATGCAATAAGAGGAATGATATTCTTTATTGCATGTGGACACATGCAATAAAGAGTCATCGCCGCCTGGGGCGTAGGATTGGCAAAACTTGAGATTGCCTGGAACGCCCCGCCCAAGCAACCTGAACGAGTTACGAAGGAGATGAAATGATTCTGCAAAAACTAATGAACCGAATTCAGGGCATCCAGTCTTCAGACGAACGCTCCATATCACTGGACACGATGCTTGAGACCATGGATCAGGAGTTGAAGAATTTCACAGAACTGGTGCGCCCCTCTCCACAGGCAAAGCCACGCACTTCGTTTGATTCGGATCTGCCAGTAGAGAAAATCTCGATGGCCAATCTGACCGCAAAGCAGATTCTGCGCTTGCTGCCTTCTATGCTCCCGTTACAATGGCAAATGCGACAGAGCACCAAATTCTACGACGGCAAATTCCGCCCCACACGCAACGAAGCCGACTCGGCTTTCATTGCCAAACTAGAGGCATTGGCATATGGTTCCGGTGCCGTAGCTATCCGCTATGTACGTGTGCCCGAGAATGCCATCTTCCAGCACAAAGGGATTCCACATCGCTATGCGATTGTCTTTACTGTGGAAATGGACAAAGAGCGCATTGAGACAGCGCCCAGTTTTGAGGCGATGCATGAAGTAGTCGACGGCTACAAAAAGTTGGCAATTATCTCAAATAAGATCACGCACATGATGCGCAAGTCGGGTTTTGCCGCCTATCCTGGTACAGCGGTGGGCGGGCTGACCGACTACCCACATCTAGCGGAATTGGCCGGGCTGGGTGCAATCGGCTATCACGGTCTGCTCATAACGCCGGAGAACGGTGCGCGATTGCGGATCAATACGATCTATACCAATATCACCAATCTACCGCTTGCCTCCGAGAACGAGCACTTGTGGGTGCGCGATTTCTGCGCCATGTGCAAAAAATGCATTCGCAAATGCCCAGTCAACGCGATCTATGAGCAACCACGGACACACGGTGACGGCGGCATGCAGTGCATTGATCACGGTGCCTGTCGTGAGTACTTCACGTCTAACTATGGGTGTGCGATCTGCCTCGTAATTTGTCCGTTCAGCCAAGTGGGATACGAGAAGGTGAAAGAGCGATTCAAGGGCAATGAGAATGCGCCGCAGTTCCGGATTGAAATGAGCACTCCTCCCCCCGCCCAAATGAGCAGCGGGGAGAGATAGAGGAGCATAGTAGTATCAAAGGCAGGACTATCTGTTGGTGAGCCGTTTGCCACCCGCGCCAGCGCCTGCTCGAAGGCGTCGTGGTGGTAGCCGTTGACCACCTGATTGAGCGAGGAATCGAGGGGATTCCAGCGTTCCTGATCGTCGGTGAGCGAGATGACGACGCTGGGGCGGCCCAGGGCGGCGGCGACGTGTGAGACGCCGGTATCGTTGCAGATCACGAGGCGCGACCGTTCGATGAGCACGCCCACGCTGCCGAGCGTGGTCTGGCCGGCGAGATCGAGCGCGTCGTGGGTCATGGCGGCGGCCACGGCGCGGGTGAGGTGACGTTCGCTGTCCACACCGGTGAGGACGACATCATATCCTGCCGCGGCGCACAAATCACCCAGGCGGGCAAACTTGGTCGTATCCCAATGACGCACTTTGGCCCGCGCGCCGGGATGAATACAAACGTAACCGCCCGGTTGGAGGCCCAGATCGAGCTGGGCGGCGGCGGTGTAATCTTCCTCGTTCAACGGGAACTCCAGATCGACGCCCTGGCTGGGAATGCCGAGAAAATTCATCAAGCTGAGGTGACAGTAGATCTCGTGACCGCTGGTGGGGTACTCCATGAAGAGATGGGGATGGGGGCGATAGTTGCCTTCTCGGTAGAAACCGGCGTAGCGCTTTGCGCCGCACATCATAAGCAAGGGGTTGGTGATGTTGCCGTTCCCCTGCATTTGGATGATGAGATCAAAGTTGCGCGCCTGCATCTCGGCGAAGAATTGCATTGTCTCCTCGGCAACGAAGGGCTGTTCGGGCAGACCAGGGAAGCCGGGGAAGGAGATAAATTCGTCGAAATAGTGATCGAAACGGTCCACGAGCGCTTGTGCCCAGGGCAGCCCAATCAGGGCGATGTGGGTACGCGGGTAGGCGCGACGCAACGCTCGCACAGCCGGAATGGAACAGAGCAAGTCACCGAGTTGCAGGGCGCGGAAAACGGCGATGGTCTCAAGATTTGCGGGAAGTACAGTGGGAGAATGGGTCATCGGTGGTCGGTCTTCCTATGTGTAACGGCAATCACCACAGCAAAGGCAAGCAGGATCGCGCCGCCGATCCAGCCGCCAATGACAAAGCTATCGGGCAGGTACATCCCGATAAAGACCCCGCCGCCGATGAAAAACGCCGCCAACACGCCGTACTGCCACATGCCGTAGAGAGTCATGAAGGGCATGTAATGGGTGCCGACAACCAGCATGAAGGCAGGGTAGAACCAATTGACGTTGTAGAGTGCAGCGGCGCCGATCAGGGGCAGGCTTAATGGCACGATGAAGGCCGTCTGCATGGCAAGCTGGTTGAAGGGGTTAGTCCGTTCCAGCGCGGCGCGCTTGCCCAGGAGTTTGAGCGTGAGTTGGGTGAGTGGGAAGATGACGGCGCCGCCCACGGCCAGAGCAATGATGCCATATTGCACGCTCACCCATGTCCCCAGTGCCGCGGAGACAAGCCAGATCAGCCCCGAAACGGCCTGCCCTACGGAACCGCCCAGAAACACGTGGCGGACTTCACGTTGTGCTTCACGAATTTCCATGAGATTTCTCCTTTGGGGGAAGGGTGATTTACGTCGTCAACCACAAGGCGCGCTTCCATGACGGCAGACGAGTTGACGGCGATTGTCACGCCTATCCAGATGAACCCTATTTAGATTAACAAAGCAGTCAGGGCAGGGGATCTGCAAAAGGTTGGGATCGGATTTACTTCTGGCGTGGAGTCTACTACGTCATTGCGACGAGGCTGTTTCGATAGGAATTGGCTGGGGGGGGGACGTTGAAGCACCGTAGGGGTTTGCGTGGGGCGGGAAGGAGCGCTCGCTTCAGTGGCGAGCGCTCCTTCCCGCCCCACGCAAACCCTTACAGTCACCTACGAGATACTATTCCTCTTCCAGGGTGAGCAAATAGGCCATCACACTGGCGATCTGCTCATCGGTGAGGAGCTGGTTATAGATATTGGGCATTAAGCTCGGCTGAAAATCAGGCACCACGTAGGCATTGGGATCGGTGATGCTGGTGTAAAGGTAGAGCGCCGGGCTTTGGCCAGGGACACGATTCACGGCATGGTCGGCGACACCGGCCCAACTGGGGCCAAGTTGCACCACGCCGGGCTGCAAGCTATGACAGGCCGTGCAGCCGGAATTGAGCGCAAGTTCTTCACCCGCGTCAGCATCAACGCCGTCGGGGAAGAAGGCGGCGATCTCGGCAGGCAGGCCGGCGTAAATCTCTTCCTGGCTCAATGCGGCCAGCGCCCTTGGCGCGGCGGCTTCCGGCGTCGGCGGCACTGCGGTCGGCGCAGGGGTAGGCGCTTGCAGCGGGACGGTATCGGTGGTGGTGGCGGTTTCAGTCACCGGCGCTGTCGGTGCGACTTCGAGTTCAACAGTCTCGGTTACGCCAACAGTGTCGGTCAGCGTGGCCGTGTCGGTCAACGTAGCCGTGTCGGTCAACGTAGCCGTGTCGGTCAGTGTGGCCGTGTCGGTCAGCGTGGCTGTGTCGGTCAGCGTGGCTGTGTCGGTCAGCGTGGCTGTGTCGGTCAGCGTGGCTGTGTCGGTCAGCGTGGCTGTGTCGGTCAGCGTGGCTGTGTCGGTCAACGTAGCTGTGTCGGTCAGCGTGGCTGTGTCGGTGATGGCGGCGCTGTTGGAGACTTCAGGCGCTGGTGCTTCAGCCGCGGCTGGTGCTTCAGCCGCAGCCTCTCCCTCGGCGGCGACTTCCTCAGCGCTGGGCAGCGGTTCAAATTGGGCCGCTTCCATGTCCGCTTGAAAGCTGCCGATCATCGAGGTGATGATAAAATAGACGATCACAGCGCCCACGATAGGTCCGCCGTAACGAATCAAAGGATGAACTTTCTGATCATTCATTTGGTTGGCTCCGCAATCAAGTTGGGGTGAGGGTTCAGCGACAGGTCGGGTTGGGTAATTGGATTCTAGCTTCCTATCATACTGAAAGTGTAGTGGAGAAGCAAAACCGCCGGTGAATTTATTCACAGATTCTCACGCTTTGTCCTTCATCGCAGATTGGTTTGCCCGGCGCGGCTGGTCGCCCTTTCCTTTCCAGCAAGAGACGTGGGCCGCCTATTGCAGCGGCGGCAGCGGTCTGCTCCACGCGCCCACCGGCCAGGGCAAGACTTACGCCGTCTGGCTTGGTCCGCTCATGCAGTGGATCGATGCCCACCCCGACCGCGCGGCATGGGCGCGCATGGACGCGCCGCCGCTTCAGGTGCTCTGGTTGACGCCGTTGCGCGCCCTTGCCGCCGACACCACGGCCGCGCTGCAAGCGCCCATCCGCGAGTTGGGCATGCCGTGGACAGTGGAACGGCGCACCAGCGACGTCTCTAGCAGCGTCAAGGCGCGCCAGAACAAACGGCTGCCCAGCACACTGGTCACCACGCCCGAAAGCCTCTCGTTGCTCATCTCGCGCCCCAACGCCGAGGAACTCTTTGCCGATCTGCAAGCTGTGATTGTAGACGAATGGCACGAACTGCTGGGCAGCAAACGGGGCACACAGACCGAACTCTGCCTGGCCTGGTTGCGCCGCCGACGGCCCGCTCTGCGCACCTGGGGACTTTCGGCCACGCTGGGCAACCTCAACCTGGCACTGGATGCGCTGGTTGGCGTCTCTTCGCCTGCTGCGCCGCCGCGGCAGACACACCTGATCACCGGCCATGCGCCCAAGGAAATCGTCATCGACTCGCTCATCCCAGCCGAGATCGAGCGCTTCCCCTGGGCCGGGCATCTGGGTTTGAAGATGCTGCCCGCAGTCATCGCCGCCATTGAAGAAGGTGAAAGCTGCCTCGTCTTCACCAATACCCGCAACCAGGCCGAGACGTGGTATCAGGCCATCCTCGACGCCATGCCCGACTGGGCAGGACTCATCGCCCTGCACCACGGCTCACTCGATCCACAGGTACGTGAATGGGTGGAAGACGGCCTGCGCACCGGCATTTTGCGCTGCGTGGTGGCCACGTCGAGCCTTGATCTCGGCGTTGATTTCAGCCCGGTAGATCGGGTATTGCAGATCGGCAGCCCCAAAGGCGTGGCGCGGCTGCTCCAGCGCGCCGGGCGCAGTGGACACCGTCCTGGCGCGGTGAGCCGGGTGACCTGCGTACCCACCCACGCCTTCGAGTTAATCGAAGTGGCCGGCGCCCGCACCGCCGCCCTCAAAGGCGCCATCGAAGGGCGCACCCCGCCCGAAAAACCGCTGGACGTGCTTGTGCAGCATCTCGTCACCCTCGCCCTGGGCAGCGGCTTCCGCTACGACGAAGCGCTGGCCGAAGTGCGCAGCACCTACGCCTTCCGCAATCTCAGCGACAACGAATGGGATTGGGCGCTGGGCTTCGTGGTGACAGGCGGCGACGCACTGACGAGCTACCCCGAATACCAACGGGTGGTGGCCAAAGTAGACGCCGACGCCTACGACGAGGCCAATCATGACTACGCGCAAGAATGGCCGGGTCCCCGCTATGTGGTGGAAGACCGCAAAGTGGCGCAGCGCCACCGCCTCAACGTGGGCACGATTGTCAGCGAGGTCACGGTGCAGGTGCAATATGTTAACGGCGGCAAACTGGGCAGCGTCGACGAATACTTCGTCAGCCGCTTACAGCCAGGGGATCGCTTCATCTTCGCCGGGCGGGCGCTGGAATTTGTCAATTTGCGCGAGATGACGGCCTATGTGCGCAAGGCCAAAAGCAGTCGCGGCGCCATTCCGCGCTGGATGGGCAGCCGCATGCCGCTGTCCACGGCGTTGGCGGCGGCGGTGCGCGACAAGCTCGAATCGGCCGCCGACGGCCTTGTGGAAGATGTGGAAATGCGCGCCGTAGCGCCGATCCTGGCCTTGCAGGCAGCCTGGTCGCGCATCCCGCGCAAAGACGAGCTGCTGATCGAGCAGGTGGAGACCGACGAGGGTCACCATCTCTTTTTCTACCCCTTCGAGGGGCGGCTGGTACACGAAGGCATGGCGGCGCTCTTCGCCTACCGGCTGTCGCGGCTGCGCCCCATCACCTTCAGCATGGCCGTTAACGATTACGGCCTCAACCTGCTCTCGCCCGACCCGATTCCTCTGGCCGAGGCGCTGGCGGGGGAAGGCGCACCGCTGCTTTTTTCCACCCAAAATCTCTTCGCAGACATTCCCGCCAGCCTCAACGCCGCCGAAATGGCGCGCCGCCAGTTCCGCGAGATCGCCCAGATCGCCGGGTTGGTGGCCACCGGGTTGCCGGGGCAGCGGGTGAAGAGCAAGCACTTACAGGCGTCGAGCAATCTCTTTTTCGACGTTTTCAGCCGCTATGACGCCGACAATCTGCTGCTATCGCAGGCGCATCGCGAGGTTTTGGAGCAGCAGTTGGAGCAGAGCCGCATGGCGCAGGCGCTGGAACGTATTGGGCAGGCGCGTATTGTGGTGGTGCAACCCCAACGCCCCACCCCATTGAGTTTTCCCCTGCTTGTGGACCGTATGCGCGAGGAACTATCGTCGGAGTCGTTGGCCGACCGTGTGCGCAAGATGCAAATAGCCCTGGGATTGGACGAGGCGTAGGATGACGGCGCAGACGCGGGAAGCAACCATTGAACTGGCCGGTGAAGAGGCGCTGTTGCTAGGCGAACGGGCGCTTTATTTGCCTATGCGAAAGACATTACTGGCGGCAGACCTACACCTGGGCAAAGCGGCCACCTTTCGGGCGGCAGCGATCCCCCTGCCCGGCGGCACCACCACCGAAACGTTGCGCCGACTGAGCAGTGCCATCGAGCGCACCGGCGCCCAACGGCTGTTGATCCTGGGCGATCTCTTCCACGCCCGCAGTGGACGCGCCGCCACGACGCTGGCGGCAGTGCGTGCATGGCGCGATGGCTATGCGCAAATCGAGATGGTGCTGGTGCGGGGCAATCACGACGTCCACGCCGGCGACCCGCCTGCCGATTGGCAGGTGACCTGTGTCGATGCGCCGTTGATCGAGCCGCCCTTCGTCTTCCAGCACGAGCCGGTGGCGGCGGCGGCAGGCTATGTCCTTGCCGGGCATTTGCACCCGGCGGTGTTGCTCACCGGGCGTGGCCGCCAGTCGCTCAAACTGCCCTGCTTCCATTTAACCGAAACAGTGGGCACCCTGCCCGCCTTCGGTGAATTTACAGGCGGCGCGGTGGTGCGTCCTAAACGGGGGGATCGGGTGTTTGTCATTGCGGAGGGGGAGGTGATTGGGGGGATTGGGGACTGGGGACTGGGGACTGGGGATTAGGGATTGGGGCATCGGCGGTAAGATAACGAATAAGGAGAGCAGACCCCCCTCTAACTCCCCCCGCAGAAAAGAAGCGGGGGGAGGACTGTTGACGCGTAAAGGATGTCGGTCGCGTTGTATGTCTGTCCAATGCAGCATCACGTTCTCCACGCGCCAACGGCTCCCTCTCCGCCTCACTTGCGCAACAAGTCGTCAAACTCAACCATTGCGGGGAGGGTTGGGGAGGGGTTCTGCCTCTCCCTCCGCCGCACAACCGCTTACCTTAACGCCTATGGGGGATTGGGGATTGGGGACTGGGGACTGGGGATTGGGGACTGGGGACTGGGGATTGGGGATTGGGGACTGGGGATTGGGGACTGGGCCGTGAAATGTATGTATTCACGTGAATTCATAGGGCTGGCAAGGTTATGGAATGTCGATTCACGACCCGATCCCCAGTCCCCGATCCCCGATCCCCAGTCCCCGATCCCCGATCCCCAGTCCCCGATCCCCAGTCCCCAATCCCCTCTTCAACTACTGCTGCGCCGTGGCGACATTCTCAATCGGCGGCAGGCTTCTGAGGAAGTCGACGATAAATTGGCGATCTTCAGGCGTCATCAGGCCGGTGGAGCGTTCGGCCACCGATTTCATGCCGGGGTGGGACTCAAGGCCCTCGCCGTAATCCCCGGTTTCGAGGAAGGCGACAAGTTCTTCATCTGTCCACAGGCCGATGCCGGTGGTTTCGTGGGGGGTGATGTTGGGCGCAGTGGTGTCGCGGAAGGGCGCGCCGGCCAAGAGGAGATCCATGTTGAAGCTGCCATCTTCGTTGCGGGGGGTGTGGCAGCTACCACAACGGACCAGCGACGCCATGTATGCGCCGCGGTCGATGCCTTCGGTGGGCGCAGTGGCCGGCGGCATCTGGGCAGGCATTTCGTTGGGCAGTTCCACCGTCAACTCGCTGTCTGGAACCTGATTGCTGACCGGCTCCAGGGTCATCAGATAGGCGTAGAGATTGGCCACATCTTCGTCGGCCATGCGCCCCCAGCGGGGCATCACAGGGGCCACGCCGCCGTCTGGTGTGACGCCGAAGCGCAGGGCATTGCCGAACTCTTCCAACGTCCACGCGCCGATGCCGGTTTCTACATCCGGTGTGAGATTGATGGCATAGACGACGCCGAAGGGGCCTTCAAATTTGTTGCCGCCGGCCAGGGCGCCCAAATCGCGGTTGAAGTGACAGCCGCAGCCCATCGTCGAGTTGAAGATGTACTCGCCGGCCAGCGGATCGCCGACCACTTCGGGCACAGCGGCTTCCTCTTCGGCGGCGGGGGTGGCGGTGGCTTCTTCCTCGGCGGCGGGGGTGGCGGTGGCTTCTTCTTCAGCGGCGGCGGTGGCGGTCGGTTCTGCTTCCTCTTCGGCGGCCACAGTCGGTTCTGCTTCTTCTGCGGCGGGTTCGGTGGCGGCGGGTTCAGCCGGTGCTGCCGGGGCAACCGGCAACTGGCAGGCGGCGAGGACGAGCATGGCCATGAGGGCCACAAGCAACGCCCAAAGGCGAACTGTGGAGCTAGACGTGGTTCCGGTGTGCATGGTTTCTCCTCTTTTGGTGCATACTGATTTGGTGACTACCGACGGTTCTTGCGCAAATGGCTTGTGTACGAGCACTCGATCTACGCCATTGGGACCAAGAGCCGCACACGAAGTAAACGACGCCCGCAGAACAGTTGGATTGGTGACATTTTCAAATTATCGGCACATCAATTTATCCGCGTGCTTGCTGGATCTGTCAGCATCACGTCAGACAGAAAAGCTTGCGTTCAGAAGAGTGACAATTTATGATTCCTCAGCCAATAGCCTTGTGAAATCGATTACTCAACTAGCGAAAAGAAAGCGGCATTGCGTATGACTCTGATAACATTTGTACAATTTGTAGCCGGTTTAGCTTTACTGATTGTGGGTGCAGAAGCATTGGTACGCGGTGCATCGCGTCTGGCGGCAGGGATTGGCATCTCGCCGCTGATTATCGGGTTGACGGTGGTGGCCTTCGGCACCAGTTCACCAGAGTTGGTGGTAAGCGTTCAGGCCAGCCTGGCGGCGGATCCTGCTTTGGCGTTGGGCAACGTGGTGGGCAGCAACATTTTTAACGTGCTGTTTATTCTAGGGGTGTCGGCGGCAATTACGCCGCTGGTGGTTTCACAGCAATTGATCCGGCTGGATGTGCCGATCATGGTGGGCATATCGCTGTTGACCTGGTACTTTGCCTTGAACGGGGTTCTTGAGCGCTGGGAAGGGGTTGTCCTGTTTGCACTGTTAATCGGCTATGTCATCTTCTCAATCTACATGAGCCGGCGCGAAAGCAAAGAAGTACAAGAGGAGTACGAAGAGGCGTTCGGCATCTCTGGGCAGAAGAAGGGCAATTGGTTGATCGACATCGTCCTGATTACGGTGGGCTTGGCTGCCCTGGTGCTTGGTTCACGCTGGCTGGTGAGCAGCGCCACCCTCTTCGCCGAGGCGCTGGGCGTGAGCCAGTTGATCATCGGCCTCACCATCGTCGCCGCAGGGACGTCGCTGCCTGAAGTCGCCACATCGGTGCTGGCAAGCATCAAAGGGGAACGAGACATTGCCATCGGCAATGTGGTGGGCAGCAACATCTTCAACCTGATGGCTGTGCTGGGCCTTTCAGCCGTCGTTTCGCCGGTAGAACTCGTGGTGCCCGAAGCGGCGCTGCGCTTCGACATCATTGTGATGGTGGCGGTGGCGGCGGCCTGTGTACCGATCTTCTTCACGGGCAACCGTCTCTCGCGCTGGGAAGGTCTACTTTTCCTGGCATACTATGTTGCGTACACGCTCTATCTCATCCTCTCGGCCACAGGCAGCGCCTGGTTGGGGACCTTCACCAACATTATGCTTTACGGGGCGTTCCCGGCAACAGTGCTGATCCTGCTCATTACCACCATACGCACGATTCAGACGCGGTCCTATGTGTTGAGCCAAAAGTAGCAGGACACGGTTCATCTCAGACCAGCAGATTCAAAGTCAACGGTTTGACCGGCGGCGCATGTCTTGAAAGGCATGCGCCGCTTTTTGGTTGACGCCTAGACTATCGCCAGTCAAGCAACCTACTACCAGGACGGCGACACCGTGCTATTGGTCCTACAACGGAACAGACCCGCCGTGTCACTCCTCGCACGGCGGTAACTTCGAGTTGGTTCCCCATTCCCAACGCATACAGCGTTCGCACAGCCAAATGATGGCTGCTTCCGCCAGGATCAGCCCATTGATGCGGAATTTGGAACTTGGTCTCAAGCAGCGGGAGGGTCACCGAATGGCATCCTGTGGGGAGGAGATGCGGCGGCGGGTGTGGGTGAGGTTAGTACACTGCAAAGATAGGTGTTCGACGTTTCAATTTTTCGTGCTATAGTTGCGGTTCGAAGGAGTACTGGAGGAAGTGTTCTGTTACGAGTATAAAGTCTTTGATTTCAAAGGAATGTACACTTTGTTCGCCTTGAGCATTGGCAGTGATACTTGGATTTTGTGTCTGAATGATCCATTTCCTACACCCGAAATCCAATTAGCCTTTCCAGAATTGGATTTGATACTCATTTGGTACCCTCCCGATGTCATCTAGAGTTACCACCGATGCCAAATATGGTAGTATTGCCAAAACATTACGCCCGGAGCGGAAACAGCCCTTGGCAGGCGTTGGGCTTTACGGTTGAAATCGGTGGCAGTATGGATCATAATATTCTCAACAAAAGGACAAGGTGATTATCTCAACAGAGGAAACCAGCATGACACAAACAGCCACTTCAGTGCGTAGTCAATTGCAGGCACTCCTACCCGTATTGACGCAGCAATACCATGTTGAATCGATGGCGTTGTTCGGGTCTTACGTGCGCGCAGAGCAACGCCCTGACAGTGATTTGGATCTACTGGTCACCTTTTTTGATACGCCCGACCTCTTCACTTTTATTCGCTTACAAACTTACCTCAGTGAACAGATCGGCATCCCGGTTGATCTGGTTATGAAAGACACGCTCAAACCGCACATCGGCAAAAATATCCTCGGCGAAGCAATCCCCATATGAGAGAAGAACGAACCGACCTCGACTGTCTCGAAGACATTCAGGATGCAGACGATAAGACAGTTTTTGCTGTCATTCGGGCATTTGAGATCCTGGGCAAAGCAGAGAAGTCGTCGCCCCAAGTCACCCAAGCGGACAGCCTTACCATCAACGAAATTGTGACGACAACCGCTGCATTTTGTGATAAAGTACACCCAGACGATTCAGCGAGCGAATTCGCTTATAGAGCACATAAAGTAGCTCAGATGAAGGGGTAGACAGATGTTAGAGACCAATTTTGCAGTCCAAGTACCAAAATCTTTCCTTCAATTTGGCCTTGATCAAGTTGAGATTCAACAGCGCGTCACTGAATGGCTGGTGCTGTCACTGTTTACCGAAGAACGTATCTCTTCAGGCAAAGCAGCGAAGCTTTTGAACATGAGCAGGATTGAGTTCTTGGCCTTGCTCCGAACACGCGGATTTGCCTTCATCGATTACACGCCCGATGAATTGGCTGAAGAATTTGCAGCAGTCAAAGCATTAGAGAGTAAGGCGTGATGGTTGTTGTCTCCAACACAACGCCTCTAATTGGGTTGGCCTCGATTCAAAAATTTGACTTACTCAAGAAGATCTTTGGCAAGATTCTCATTGCGCAAGCCGTCTATGATGAGGCTGTTGTCAGTGGACGAGAAGCTGGTGGGGCAAAAAATGAAGTCTCAACTGCGCATTGGATAGAGACGGTGGGTGTCAAAGACCGTTTGGCCGTTGAAGTTCTGCTAGATGAGCTAGATCTGGGTGAAGCCGAAACGATTGTATTGGCCCGCGAAATTAATGCAGATTGGGTTCTGATGGACGAAAAGAAGGGGCGACGCAAACTAATCCAGCTGGGTATCCCCAAAATGGGAACGGTTGGTATTCTACTGAAAGCGAAAGAGAGCGGACTAATACCAGTTCTCCGCCCTGATTTAGAGAAGTTGCGCCGCCAAGGCTTCAGCATCAGTCAAAATGTGATCAATGCAGTTCTACAGCAAGCGAACGAATAAATTGTGGTGGTCATCACGGCCTAAACACCTATGAAGATCAATAAACTAGCCAAACGTCTGCAAAAAGATCGCCCGATGACAATGGTCAGCATTCGCATCCCTGATGATGTGATCGAAGAACTGAAGTTGAAATTTCCGCACTGATTGAAAGTTTGCGCAAACAGGGCGTCGACGACGAGATCATCTCCACCGCGATGGCGGAGGTCCACGGATCAGCACCGGCCTCTTGATGCCCCCGACAGTGTAGACGTGCGCATGACTGCAATTTCATTCAGAAAGCGAAGGCCGTCCTCTTGAGGACGGCTTTTTATTGCCCCAGGATGCATTCACCGAGGACCGTTTCCATGTCCGACGAAACGGTCCTCGGTGGGTGCCTTTCGATTGACAGGTCACCACAGCGCTTACTCGTAGCGCAGCGCGTCGATGGGCTTGAGCAGGGAAGCTCGGTTGGCCGGGTACAGCCCAAAGAAGACGCCGATTCCCAGCGAAACCCCCAGCGCCAGGACGACGCTCTGCGTGGTGACGTAGGCGGTTCCACCCAACATCGGCGCAATCAACTGGGCGCCGCCCACCCCCAACCCCACCCCAATCGCACCACCCAGCAAACTCAAAACCATGGCTTCGGTGAGGAATTGAATCAGAATGTCGCCACGTTTGGCCCCCACCGCTTTACGCAGCCCCACTTCGCGTGTCCGCTCGGTGACGCTTACCAGCATGATGTTCATGATGCCGATGCCGCCCACCAAGAGGCTGATGGCGGCGATGCTCCCCAGCAATACGGTGAAAGTGCCGGTTGCATCTGAAATCGACTCCAGCAGGTCGGCCTGATTTTGGATCGAGAAGTCGTCTTTGGTTTCACCTTCAAGGCCGCGCAAGGCGCGCAGGATGGTGCGCACCTGAGCCTGGGCTAGATCCATCTCTTCGGCGCTGTTGGCTTGCAGGCTGATCTGGTCGATCTTCTGATTGCCGGCGCCGCCCAAGCGAACCTGGGCCGTGCGCAGCGGCAGGTAGACCTGGTCGCCGAAGCCGCCCATGAACGAGTCCTCTTTGCCGGCAAGGACACCCACCACCCGGTAGTTCTGGCGCTTGATACGCACTGTCTGCCCGGTGGGATCGACGAGCTTGCTGCCGAACAGCTTTTCCACCGCCGACTCACTGAGCACCACCACCGACGCCGAGTTCTCCTCATCGTCCGCGGTGATGAAACGCCCACGCGCGATCTGAAGGTTGTTCACCTCGTCGTAGACTTCGTTGACGCCGTAGACGCTGGCGTTGATGGTTTTGCTGCCGAAGACTACGGTGGCGTTGTTCTGATTGTTGGGCGCAACATAGCGCACCGCCGTTGCCAGCCGTTCAATCGCCCTGGTATCGTTGTTGGTCAGCGGGCGTGAAAGCGACTGTAGACCATCACCGGAGAATTGAAAGTTGGACGATGGATAGACGGTGAGCAGATTTGATCCCAAAGACTCGAATTGGCGCAAGATGTCCCTGCGCGCGCCTTCGCCGGCGGCCACCAGGGCAATCACAGCAGCCACGCCGATCACCACGCCCAACATCGTGAGAAAAGAGCGTAACTTGTGGGCGGAAAGTGCACGAAACGCAATGCGAAAGACCATAAAAAGCTTTTTCATTGTTAGAACCCTACCGCTCCGAATGGGAACTGTTCTTCGCCCTTGTCCAGGGGCACGATGATGTTGTCGCCTTCGTTGAGGCCGCTGCGGATCTCGGTGAAGATGCCGTCGCTCAAACCCACTTCCACAGGAATTTCAAGCGGCGCACCCGCCGGATCGGGGTTGGGCGTGAGGACGACAAAACCGCTGGCTCGCTGCTGCACCGCCATCTTCGGCACCAGCAGTGCGCCGTTCACCTCACCCACGGCGATCTCCACATTCGCGGTCATGCCCACTTTCAGGTTCAGTTCTTCCACACCGCTGATGGAAATGGGCACCGAATAGACCATCACATCGCCCTGCAATTTGCCCTGCAACGGCACCGAAAGCACTTCGCCGCTGAACTGTTGACCAGGGAAGGCGTCGAAGGTGAGCGACACCCGCTGCCCCTTCTGCACCTGGCGAATCATCGTCTCGTCCACACCGGCGATTACCTGCAACTGGCTCAAGTTCGCCAGCGTGAGGATGGCCGAACTCGACGTGATGCGGCTGCCCTGGCTGCTTGCCACGTTGAGCACTGTCCCCGCGAAGGGGGCCACCAGCGTCGTCGCCGCCAGATCGGCCTCGGCGTTGGTCACCGCCTGTTGGGCGTCGGCGACGGCGCTTTCGGCGGCGGCCAGTTTCGCCGCATCCGGCCCGGCCTCTAGTTTGGTGGCTTCGTCGCGGGCTTTTTGCAGCGCCACGGCAGCCTTTTGCACGGCGAGGACGGCTTCGGCGCGGGCAAGTTCGCCGTTCCCCTGCAAGGCTCTGGCCAGATCCTGTTGGGCTTTGGTCAACGCAGACTGGGTGTTGGCTACCTGGCCAGTGGCACTCTCTTCAACGGTCTGACGCTGCGCCTGTAGGCGGGCCAACTCGGCTTCCTGTTCGGGAATCTTCGTCTCAAGCCGCTCCTGCTCCTGCATCTCTTCCAGGTTGGCGGTGTAATTGTCGATGAGTTCTTCTAACTCCCAATAGCGGCGCTGATTCCAGGCGATGGTGTATTCCAGATCGCGTATGCTCTTGTCCAGCGCATCATAGTCGGCCAGCGGCTGCCGGTTTTGGGCCAGCAGGAGATCGTCCTGGGCTTTGGCGACGGCCAGTTGCTGTTCCGTTACATTGGGCGGGTTGTCCACGTTGTCCAGATCGGTGAGCGCCTGTTGCAAATCGAGTTCGGCTTTGGCCACAGCCAGCGCCGCCTGCGCCTTTTTCGATTCGGAAGGGGGCGTTTTCAATTCGGTTAACGCCTGCGTGGCCTCGTCCAGGCGCTTTTGGGCCTGCGCCAATGCCTGTTCGTAGGCAGTTGGATCGATAGAGGCCAACAACTGCCCGGCCTCAACCAACGCCCCCGGCTCGACTGCCAGCGTCAGCAAAGGTGCGGTGCCGCTGAGACGTTCGAATTTGAGTTCAGCCTGCTGATTGGCAGTTAACTGCCCCACCACGTTGACATTCGCACGCAGATCACCACGTGTCACCGTGGCCGATTGCGACAGTTCACCCATCTCTGCACCGGACGGCACTGCACCGGCAGGAACTGCACCAGAAGGCGCTGCACCAGAAGGCACTGCACTGGAAGGTGCTTCGCCAGCAGGTACTGCACTGGAAGGTGCTTCGCCAGCAGGTACTGCACTGGAAGGTGCTTCGCCAGCAGGTACTGCGCCAGCAGGTGCTGCGCCAGCAGGCACAGCGCTGCCAGGAACTACTTGGATGCTACCTGCATCGCCACTGTTTGTTGTGCCTGTGCTTATTTCGCCAGAGGAGAAGTCATCGCCGAACAAATCGACAACTTCATACCGTTCAGCGTCTGCCCCCACAGGGCCTAGCCCCAAGAAACTGGTGACCGTCGCCGTGACCTGAGATGCCAGAGCCGGGTTGTACCAGGCAACGGCGCCGGCAGCCAGCCCACTTAACAACAGAATCACAGCCAGGATTTGTAGAAAACGTTTCATTTGCATAACTCTTTCGTATTGAAGTGACTGGTGACTGGTGATTGGTGATTGGGTTTCGGAAATGCTGATGAATTGACACGTCTATGCGCTCGACAAGCATCTCACTTGTCCATTCACTGGCTAGTTGAGAAACCCAATCACCAGTCACCAATCACCAGTCACCAGTCACATTTAGATACCTACGGCGCCGAACGGTAACTCTTCTTCGCCCTTGTCGAGGGGCACGATGATGCTGTCGCCTTCGTTGAGGCTGCTGCGAATCTCGGTGAAGATACCGTCGCTTAGCCCCACTTCTACAGGAAGCTTAAGCGGCGCGCCGGATCAGGGCGCTGCATCGGAAGGCGCTGCATCGGAAGGCGCTGCATCGGCAGGAATTGCATCAGCAGGAATTGCACTGTCAGGCGCTACTTCGATGCTATCTGTATCGTCAATGTTTGTTGCGCCCGTGATTGTTTCGCCATTGGATGATTCAGTGTCTAGCAAATTGTCAATTTCATTGACGTTATAACGTTCAGTGTCTGCACCCGCAGGGCCTTGCCCCAAGAAATTGGTGACAGTCACTGTGACCTGATGCGCCAGAGCCGGGTTGTACCAGGCAACGGCGCCAGCGGCCAGTCCGCCCAACAACAGAATCACAGCCAGAATTTGTAGAAAACGTTTCATTTGCATAACTCTTTCGTATTGAAGTGACTGGTGATTGGTGATTGGTGATTGGTGATTGGGTTTCGGAAATGCTGATGAATTGACACGTCTATGCGCTCGACAAGCATCTCACTTGTCCATTCACTGGCTAGTTGAGAAACCCAATCACCAATCACCAGTCACATTTAGATACCTACGACCCCGAACGGTAACTCTTCTTCGCCCTTATCGAGGGGCACGATGATGCTGTCGCCTTCGTTGAGGCCGCTGCGGATCTCGGTGAAGAGACCGTCGCTCAGCCCCACTTCCACAGGAACTTCAAGCGGCGCACCCGCCGGGTCGGGGTTGGGTGTGAGGACGACAAAACCGCTGGCTCGCTGCTGCACCGCCATCTTCGGCACCAGCAGTGCACCGTTCACCTCGCCCACGGCGATCTCCACATTCGCGGTCATGCCCACTTTCAGGTTCAGTTCTTCCACACCGCTGATGGAGATGGGCACCGAGTAGACCATCACATCGCCCTGCAATTTGCCCTGCAACGGCACCGAGAGCACTTCGCCGCTGAACTGTTGACCAGGGAAGGCGTCGAAGGTGAGCGACACCCGCTGCCCCTTCTGCACCTGGCGGATCATCGTTTCGTCCACACCGGCGATTACCTGCAACTGGCTCAAGTTCGCCAGCGTGAGGATGGCCGAACTCGACGTGATGCGGCTGCCCTGGCTGCTTGCCACGTTGAGCACTGTCCCCGCGAAGGGGGCCACCAGCGTCGTCGCCGCCAGATCGGCCTCGGCGTTGGTCACTGCCTGTTGGGCCTCCGCGACAGCGCTTTCGGCGGCGGCCAGTTTCGTCGCATCCGGCCCAGCCTCTAGTTTGGTGTAGTTCTCGCGCGCCAGGATCACATTGGCTTCGGCCTGAACAATGGCATGTTCGGCCTGGGCGAGCCTCAATTCAGTCGGGCCGGTTGGGGCGTTTGCCGCTGTATTCTGCGCCGACGTCAGTGCGCGCTGGGCATTGCGCACATTCACCTGCGCCTCCAGCAGATCAATTTCTTGCTGGATCTGCTTGGTCTTGCGTTCGTCGCCGGCGTCCATCATGCTGTTGTAGGCCAGGCGCAGCCGATCCTCGTAGTAGGCGTCGGAGTAGGTTTCGTTGGCGAGGCGCGTATATTCGGCGCCGCGCTGACTTTCTGTATCCCAAAGACGCTGGACATTGGTATCTCGGCTCTGCTTGGCTTCCAGATCGGCCAGGCGAGCCTGGGCAGAGGCCAAATCGCGCTGGGCGCTGGCCACATTAGACTGCTGTGTGCCGGGCGTGGGATTGATGAGCTTGTTCAGCGCGTCTTCGGCCTTGCGCTGCGCCATCTCGGCCTCGGCAATCGCCAGCAAGGACTCAGAGCGTTGCAGGGTGGTGATGGGCGTCTTCAGTTCGGCCAGGCGCGCTTCGGCCTCGATCAATTTCGTGCGCGCCTGCGCCAGCGCCTGCTCAAAAGGCGCGGGATCAATGGTCGCCAGCGGCTGTCCTGCTTCGACGGCGGAACCAGGCTCAACCAGCAACGTCTGGAGCGACGCCGCGCCCTTGAGGCGGTCGAAGGCGAGTTCTTCGCTTTGCGGTGTTTTCAACTCGCCCACCATGCTAAGGACGGCCTTCAAATCGCCACGCATTACCGAGGCGGTTTGGGCCAACGTCTCTTGCTCCGCCGGAGCGTTTTGCGTGCCCAATCCGGGCAAGAGTTGCGCCCCATATTGCTGCCAGAGCCAGTAACCGCCGCCGGCCAAAATGGCGAGAAAAACCAGATTGCGTAACCACTTCAACATAAAAGTCTCCTAAATTGCTTGATCAAACAGTTTCCGCTACCGGATCGCCGGCCGGTTCGCCGGCCGGATCGCCGACCGGATCGCCGACCGGATCGCCGACCGGATTGCTGGCCGGTTCAACCTGCGCTTCAGTCGCCCGGCGAGGATTGACAACAGCTTCATCGCGCACAATGTAGCCGTCCTGCAGGCGGATGATGCGGCGGGTGTGTGCGGCAATGTCCGGTTCATGGGTGACAAAGATAATCGTGATGCCGTGCTGTTCGTTGAGTTCTTGAAAGATGCGCATAATCTCGACGCTGGTCTTTGAATCGAGGTTACCGGTCGGTTCATCGGCCAGGATGATCTGTGGCTTGTTGACCAGCGCCCGTGCAATCGCCACGCGCTGTTGCTGACCACCGGAAAGCTCGTTGGGTTTGTGGTGGATGCGATCCCCCAGCCCTACCATCTGCAATGCCTCGATGCAGCGCTTGCGCCCGTTGTTGATGCCGGCGTAGACCAGCGGGAGTTCCACGTTGTCCAGGGCGCTGGTGCGCGAGAGCAGGTTGAAGCTTTGGAAGACGAAGCCGATCTTGCGGTTGCGCACGCCGGCCAGTTGACTTTCTTTCATGCGGCTCACATCTTCGCCGCCAAGCCGGTAGGTGCCGCTGCTGGGCGTGTCCAACGCGCCGAGGATGTTCATCAACGTCGACTTGCCCGACCCCGACGGCCCCATGATCGCCAGGAATTCGCCGGGGTAGATTTTCAACGAGACGCCGTGCAACACCTTCACATCGATTTTGCCCAGGTGGTAGGTCTTTTTGACGTCGATAATTTCAATCACTGGTTCTTGAGAAGTCATTGGTCATTCCTTGTCTGGCTTTAGCCTGTGGTGCTCAACGTTGGGCAGTAGCGACGGCATCGGAGACGGCCAGATCGGCGACATCGCCGTCGAACCGCACATATTGGGCAGAGACCCAGCCGAACACCTCGCCATCTTCGTCCAACTGGACTTTCAGCCACTCTGCGCCGGCGTCTCTGGCCTGGACCATAAGGCGGTCGCCCGTATCGGCCTTGGCGATGATGGCATAGGACGTCCCCGGGCCGCTGCGCACGTTGAGCCGCGCGCTGCCGCTGTTGACGGTAGCCACCAGCGCATCCTCGGCGGGGGATGGCGTTCTGGCCGAGTCGGCGTCGTCTTTGCCGGCAGCGCCCTTCGCCGCCGCCGAGGATACGCCAGGCTTTGTCGACGTCACCTTGGCCGCGGCGGTTTTGACACGCTCGGCCTGCTCTGTGCTCGCGTTCGGCGTCACCGTGGGCAACACTTCCGCGCCCACCACAATCAACTGTGCCGCTTCAATCCACCCATCCGCCAGATCGGGGACTTCGACGCGGACCCAGGCGCCGTCGGCGTCCTGGCCGGTGGCGTTGACCAACGTGCCGCGCGCCAAAGTCTGCACCACATCGCCGTCGGGCGTGCGATACAGGGGGACATCGCGGTTGATCACCACGGCCAACACAGAAATCGAGGCACTTTGGGCGCTGGCGATGCCGGTTGTCCACAGCAGAAGAAGGAGGGAAAGCACTACCTGCAACCTTTTACTTCGCATCATGATGCACACTCTTTTCCATCTCGGATCGGGGTAGGCGCACAACCAGGCGCCACGAATTACATTCCGAGGGAAACTATAGAGCGCTTCGGCGAAGGGGGGATCACTTGTGAGGGTGAATTGGGGTCATACGGGAGAATGAAACAATTTTCGATTGACGATTGACGATTGACGATTGTCGCGTTTGGTTTGTGTTTGGTTTATGGGGGTGTCGTCGTCAAAAAGTACGCGTTGTGCAGATGTTGTCGTCATGAAGTCTGTTCCGGTTGACGTGGCAACCGGCCCACTTCCACTCACATCCTCAACCAGACAATCGTCAATCGTCAATCGTCAATCGAAAATCGTTAATTCTTCCGTCTTACGATTCCCTCTTGCCACGCATAAACGGCGGCTTGGGTGCGGTCGCTCAGGTGAAGTTTTTGCAGGAGGTTGCTGATGTGGGTCTTGACTGTGTTTTCGCTGATGACGAGGGAGGCGGCGATCTCAGCGTTGGATTGGCCGGCGGCAATACAGCGCAAGACGTCGAACTCGCGCTCAGAAAGTTCGGTGAAGGGGTTGACTTCGTCTTTGCGTATGCCCTGTAGCTCAAGGACAATGCGCGATGCCACCCGCGAATCGAGGACGGCTTCGCCCTGGGCGGCTTTGCGGATGGCGGCAGCCAGTTCGTCGGGTTCCACGTCTTTGAGCAGATATGAGATTGCCCCGGCGCGCACGGCGGGGAAGATGTAATCGTCCTGGTGGTGCGAGGTGACGACGATCACCTGCGTGGCCGGGTAGAGCTTGCGGATCTGGCGCGTGGCGGTGATGCCGTCCAGTTCGCCGGGCATTTCCAGGTCCATCAGGACGACGTGGGGCTGATGCTGGGCGCAGACGGCAATGGCGGCTGCGCCCGAATCAGCCTCGGCCACCACATGGATGTCTTCGAGGGTTTGCAGGTAGGCGCGTACGCCCTGCCGCACAATTTTGTGATCGTCCACGAGAATGATGTTGACGGGCATATTGTTTCTCTTTACTTTTTTCTTTACTTAAACGAAATCTGGGCAATCACGGTTGTACCGTTCCCTGGCAGGGATTCCACGTTGAGGACGCCGTTCACTTCGGCGAGGCGTTGACGCATGCCCGCCAGCCCAAAAGAACGCTGGGAGACGGCGGCAGGATCAAAGCCGCGCCCATTGTCGGTGATGAGCAGCACGACACGTTGCGGTGTCATGGTTAGCGACAGGTGGACGGTATCGGCTTCGGCATGGCGCGCCACGTTGGAAAGCGATTCCTGTAAGATGCGGTAGAGTGTCTGCTCCACAGCCAGGGGCAGCGTCTGTTCACCGCCGGCGCTGACATCGACGCGGATGCCGGTGTGTTCCTGCCAGCGGGTGGTGTATTCCTTGAGGGCGTGGGGCAACCCTTTGCCTTCCAACACGGGTGGGCGCAGTTCGTCGATAATCAGCTTCAGTTCCTGCTGCGTTTCGCGGTTGAGTTGCAGGGCCGCTTCGACATGCTCCACCGCTGCACCCGGATCGATGGTCAATAGATTCCTGGCGGCAGAAAGCTGCATGCGGGCGGCGTAGGTCTGCTGCTTTACGGTGTCATGCAGATCGCGGGCGAGGCGGTTGCGTTCTTCCATGCGCGCCAGTTCGTCGCGAGTAATCAGATAGGACTGGAGCTGTTCAGCCATGTGGCCCAGGTTGCGCGTCAACTCGCCGATCTCATCCACCGAGCGATCCTGGGGCACCATCGAAAAGTCGCCACGGCTCCAGGCGCCGGCAGCCAGCGAAAGCGCCCCCAGGCGACGGCGCAGCCCGAGCGAGGCAAACCAGCCGAAGATCGCGCCAATGGGCAGCGTGGCGATCAGGATAATCACCGCCAGCAGCAGCAAATATTCGATGTAGAAAGAAAAGTCAGCGGGCAGGGCGAACGCCAGCGGATCGACCGAGTAGACGGCGACGGCGACGACTTCGCTGCTGTCGAGGGCATAGATGGGGGCCGTCACCGTATAAACGCTTTCACCGGGATTGGTGCTCCCGATGATGCTCTCGCTGCCGGTGTCGATGGTCTGCCAAAGTGTGTCCAAGCTGACACCAGGCAGGTTTAACACCTGGGCAGACACCCCAATGCTGACAGTTTCAACCGGCGCTGCCCCAACCACACGGAGATCGGCGGCATCGATCACATAAATCGGCGCCGACTCGGTGACCAATGTATTGGCATAATCCACAGCGCCTTCGGGGAAGTAGGGGAGATCCTCCAGCATGAAGCCTTGCGTCTGCACCCGGGCCAACCAGGCTTGCAAACCGATGGGGTCGGTCAACAGTTGTGCAATATTCGATTCAAAGGCTATGCGCGTCCACATCACGCTGTTATTCGTCTGTGTGGAACTCTGATTTTCGGCCACAATCGTGACGCCCACGGCCAACATGCCCAACATAATCACCGTCCCCATGGTGACGATGACATAGGAAAGGGTAAGCTGCCATTGCAGCCGTTGAAAAAAGTGAAAAATACGTTTCATGGATTGTGCCGGGTGTTGGTGAGTGTAGGCTATCCTGCTTGTAGGATAGTATGCCATCAACCTCACGAGAAGGATGAAACCGCTGAATCTGTGCGCGGCGTGCATCGAGGGTACGTTGACGCGGCCATTGTGGGATCAACCTGGCGAGTGAATTCCACTCATTCGCGCGGGTGAAATTCACAGCCTGTCGCCGTGAATGGGGTCACCAGGGAATTGCACCATAGTGTCAGGCATTGTTCGCCCCAGTTATAGGCGAGGTATGCATTCATTTTGTATTCGATGTAACATGGACTCGATATAAGGCGGATTCGATGATAGATAACCAGCCTAACCTGGTTTTCTATCAATTTCAGCGGAGGACAACATGCGGGTCGTTTTGATTGGCGGCAAAGGACATGTAGGCACCTATTTGGTTCCCCGGTTGGTGGAGGCAGGGCATGAAGTGATCAATATTAGCCGCAACCAACGGGATCCCTATCAGCCGAATGGGGCGTGGACACAGGTGCAGACGGTGGAGATCGACCGCGTGGTGGCGGATCAACAAGGGACCTTTGGCCGACAGATCGCTGATCTTGCCCCCGATGTGGTGATCGACATGATCTGTTTCACCCTCGATTCGGCGCGGCAGATCACCGAGGCGCTCAAGGGGAAGGTGCAGCATTTCCTGCACTGCGGCACCATCTGGGTGCATGGGCCAAGCGCAGTGGTGCCCACCACAGAGGAACAGCCGCGGCGTCCTTTTGGCGAGTACGGCATTCAGAAGGCGGCCATCGAAGCCTACTTGCTGCGTGAGGCACGGCAGAACGGCTTCCCGGCTACGGTGCTGCACCCAGGACACATCGTTGGCCCTGGGTGGAACCCACTGAATCCCGCCGGTCACTTCCAGCCGGAGGTATTCGCCGTCCTCGCACGTGGTGAAACGCTGGTGCTGCCCAACTTTGGCCTGGAAACGGTTCATCACGTCCACGCCGACGATGTGGCGCAGATCTTCATGCAGGCAATGGCCAATCGCAGTGTGGCGATTGGGGAGAGCTTTCACGCCGTGTCACCGGCCGCGTTGACACTGCGCGGCTATGCCGAAGCAATGGCGGCATGGTTCGGCCAACCGGCGCGACTCGAATTTCAGCCGTGGGCGTCCTGGCGCGCCACGGTAACCGAAAAAGACGCCCAGGCCACCTGGGATCACATCGCCCACAGCCCCAATTGCAGCATTGCCAAGGCCGAACGGCTGCTCAACTACCGTCCACGCTACACATCACTCCAGGCCGTGCAGGAAGCCGTCACCTGGATGATGGCGCACGGGGTAGTTGAGGCAACACACGGATGAGATCTTTGTCAGGGCGGGGTTTGACGGTTTTGCCAACCGGGATTCAATCTGTCTAAGAACGCGAATAGATCTGGGTTTTCAATGGAAATGAGGTGGTTGTCAAAGACATTCAGGTAGACCAACTGTGTGAGCTGGGTCAACTCAAGCGGTATGGTCTGAAGTTGGTTTCCCAGCAAGTATAGAAACATCACTACAAGGGTGACTTTCGCTTAGCCAACCTTCGTTCAGAAACCAATCTTCGCCGCGTGTACTCGCGTAAAGAGCTACCAACGCTTCATACTCGGCCTGCGGCAGTTCCAGCGTTATTTTTGAGATGAATGGCAAATACTCCATGCCGCCCGGCTTAACACTCGATGATAGTGGATCCTGAGCAACATGAAGACGCTCTTGGAGACGGGTGAACCGATGCCACAAGCGTATTAGAGCGGTTTTACGTGGAAACACAACGAGAAAAGAAAGGAAACCCAACCATGCCCACAGCCAAGAAAAAAACAACCCAAGCCGAAGAGGAAGCCGCCGTAAAGGAGAAGATCAGCGCCATGCCCGATCCCTACCGCGAGATGGGTGAACGCCTGCATGAGATCATCCTGCGCAGCCACCCGGCGCTGAAGCCGAAAGTGTGGTACGGCATGCCCGGCTACGCCAAGGACGGCCCCGTCCTTTGTTTCTTCCGCGTCGACGATTACATGACCTTCGGCCTCACCGAAAAGGCCAATTTCAGCGTGGAAGAGGGCGCAACGGACAAACTCATGCCATCCTCATGGTTTTTCACCGAGCTAGATGAGGCCACCGAGCAACGCATCGCCGCGATTGTACGCACGGCGGTAAGTTGAAGACACCTGAGTCCAGCAGCAAACAAAGGAGCCGTCCTGGCGAGGACGGCTCCTTTGTTTGCACATACTATTTTTACGCCAACCCCACCATGCCCGCCAGCAGCGTCTGCGCGATGACGTTGCCGCGCAGGTGCTCGTCGGTGAGGTTGAAGGTGGAGACGGTGATCTGTCCTTGGCCGTAGGGCAGCACGGCGAGGAGCGAGACAGGTTTGTGGATCCAGCCCAGCGCCAGGTTGGCCCAACTGTGCGCCTTCATGGCCCAGGCGGGCAGCCCCACAATGACGGCGTCGGGCATGATGTCGGCGTATTCCATTTCCAGCAGCGGATCGCCGGGGAGAGCGGCCAGCGGGCCTTCTTTGCGCAGCCACGAGAAGGAGGTGGCCCAGTCGCCTTGCCAGCCTGTGCCGGCGCGGGGGATGACGCCACCCACGGGCAGACGTACTTCGTCTGCGCCCTTGCCGGTGTCGACACCCGCCAACACGAGGAGGTGCGCGCCCTGCTGCACCGCTCTCTGCAAGTCGGCGGTGTAGCGGCGGGTGATGATCACGTCGGCGGCGTCCTGCGTCCTGGCGACGGTGTAGCCTTGGGCGGCGACAAAGTGTGCCAAGGCAGGCTCGTCGAAAATGTAGACGGAGCGAGCGGGGATCTGGGGCATGGCGGCAGCAACCTCGGCTTCCCCGTGCGCCAAAACTATGCCTTCGGCGGATCGCCATTCGGCGCGGATGGTGAGCATACCTGCGCCGCTGGGCAAGGGGATCTCCACCGTGCCGCCGGGGAGGTTGATTTCGCCCGATGCATCGCCGGCCCGCCAGTGCAGCGTGCCCGACGCGCCCACACCATCGACGTCGAAGGCGTGGATTTCGACGGGGATGGATGCGCCGGGGCGTCCGCTCCACTGCTGCGGACGCACCACGACGACGCGGTCCTGGTTGAGGGCGACGAATTCGCCCAGGTTCTGCTTGACGTTGCGCTGCATGTCGAGTAGGCCGTTGCATTCCCAGTGGACATCGGTGAATTCGGTGATGACGTAGCCGCCGATGCGCGGGTAGCGGCGCATGGTGGCGATTTCGTAGGCCAGGCTTTTGCTCATGTGGCGTTGGTGCTGGGCGGCGAAGTTGTCCAGCGTGGCGAAGAGGGCGTCGAGGCCGTAGAAGAGGAAGCGATCGCGCACGCCGTGGGGGTAGACGATGCCTTCGCCCCAGTTGTAGCCCGTCTCAAACCACCAGGGATCTTCTCCTTTTTCGGCGATTTGATCGGGGTTGGGCAGGCCCCAGTTGCCGAATTCACTGACGAGCAGGGGCAGGTCATCGCGGCGGTTGTGGCGGTAGTCTTCGTACCAGGCCCAGTCGGCGCGATTGACGAATTCTTCGACCCAGGCGTCCCACTCTTCGGCGTGGTCGGGGATGGCGCGGTAGTGGTGGTAATCTTCCATGTCGCCGGCGACGTGGCCGTTGCCGCCACAGGCGGAGTTGTCCACAATCAGGCGGTGGGGATCGATTTGACGTGCTTCTTCCACAAAGTCGGCCAGCCAGCGGCGGTGTTCGGGATCGCGGCTGAGGTCGGTGCCCCAGTTTTCGTTGACCAGCGACCAGGCGATGATGGACGGGTGGTTCCAGTCGCGCTCGACCATGCGGCGGAAGGTCTCTTTGACGCGTTGGTCGGCGGCGGGGGTGAGGTGTACCCAGTTGGGGATTTCCGTCCAGATCAGAATGCCCAGGCGGTCGGCCACTTCGTAGTAGCGGGGATCTTCGATTTTAATGTGGGTGCGCAGGCAGTTGAGGCCGAGGTCTTTGGCCTTGCGCACCTGATCTTCGAGGAATTCCACACTGGGCGGCGTGTAGATGGTTGCGGGGTAGTAGGCCTGATCGAGGACGCCACGCAGGTAGACGGGTTGGCCGTTGAGGTAGATGCGCCCGTGGCGTGATTCGACGGTGCGGAAGCCGCAGACGGCGCTGAGTTGATCGACGTCGACGTTGTCTACGCGCAGGGTGGCGCTGACGGTGTAGAGCGCCGGGTTGTCGGTGCTCCACAACATGGGGTTGTTGACGGTCACCGCGCCGCTGAGTCCGTTGAGTTCGGCCTGGGCCACGGTGGCGCCGTCGGGGCCGGTGACGGTGATGGAAAGGGCAACGTTGTTCCCGTCCACCGCGGCGACGGCAGCGACGGCGATTTCACCGCCGGCGGCGTTGGGGGTGAGGCGCAGGGATTGCAGGTGCGCGGCGGGGCGCATTTCGAGCCAGACACTCTGCCACAGCCCGCCGATGGGGCCGTACCAGCTCTGTTTGCCGTGGGGCACTTCGCGGAAAGGCGCTTGGGGCCAGCGCGCCGAGTTGTCGTCGGGGTCGGTGACACGCACGACGATCTCGTTGGTCCCCGCGCGCAGGTTGGCCGTGACGTCGAAGTCGAAGGGCAGGTAACCGCCTTCGTGGGCGCCGATTTCCTGTCCATTCAGCCAGACGGTGGCGAAGTAGTCCACGGCGCCGAAGTGGAGGATGGCGACGCCGTTGGCTGTGCCGGCCACGCTGAAGGTGCGGCGGTAAAAGGAGACGCCGCTGTAGTCGCGCAGATCGTCGAACTGCGCCTGAATGGGCATGGGCACTTCAATCTCGCGCCATGTGGTGATGTCGTCCACGGCGGCGTGGGCGGTGGGGTCTATTTGAAATTGCCAGCGGCCATCGAGGGATAGCCTGGTACGCTTGTCCATACTGTCGCTCCGAATAAGATGCAAAGGGATTGGTTGGTGAATAGAACGCGGATTGGGCGGATTGAGATGATCCGGGCGGATTCTCAGAGGATTTTAGATTGAATCCGATAGATCGGCCCAATCCACTCAATCCGCGTTCTATTTCTGAAGTCTTTGTAGCAGCGCAGGTGAAACCCCTCCCCAGCCCTCCCCGTCAAACTGCCACGGGGAGGGAGCCGTTGTGGCGTGGACGAGATGAGCGTACATTGGGCATCCACACAACGCGGCCATCTTCGCTGACCCGTCAACTGTTCTCCCCACGCCGCTTTTGCGGGGGGAGTTAGAGGGGGGTCTCTGGTCGATGTATCACCGGCACGCCCTCTTCGAAGGTGACACGGCCCAGGTGAAGTTGGCGCATGCCCACAGGATAGCCCACGTTGGGGACGATCCAGGCGTGGTAGGCCAGCCACAGCGATCCTTCACTGTCGGTGAAAAAGGATGCGCCCCCCGGCCCCACATGGCGACCGGCGGAGACGAGGATCGGTGTCTCTTGGGGCTTGGTGCAGGGGCCGCTTGGGCTGTCGCACACGGCATAGCCGACGGCGTAGTTCGGTCCTTCGTACCAGTTGGCCGAGTAGAGCAGGTAGTATCTACCGTCGTGGAAATGCATGGTTGGGTTTTCGATTAGCGGCTCTTCCCAGGCTTGGTCTTTTTGGATCAGCCGCTGCGGTTCGCCGAGCAGGGTGCGCCCGTCTTCGCTAAGCGGTTGGCTGTAGAGCCAAACGGGCAGCCCGCAGCAGTTGCCGTCGTTCTTCCAGAGCAGGTAGAGTGAACCATCAGGCGCCACGAAGGGTTCAGGATCGATGGAGCCGCCTTCGTCCAGTTGGCAGATGAAAGGCTCCGGGTTGGGATCGATGAACGGGCCGGCCGGGTGATCGCTGACGGCGTAGGAGATGCATTGGCGGCCCGATTCGGTGAAGCGCGCCACGTAGTAGAGGATGTACTCGTCGCCACGTTGGAGCGCGGCGGGCGCCCAGGTGAGGAACTGGCGCGCCGCCGCCCACGCCGGCAAAGCGGGCAGGGCGTCGCCGTCTGCGCCGACGCGTTCCCAGGTCACCAGATCGGTGGAGCGGATCACCTGGATGTTCATGTGGCGGGCGTTGGTGGCGTAGGCGTAGTAGACGGCGTCCCCTTGTTCTTCCACACGCAACACGAACGGATCGGGAAAGTCTCGCGGAAAAACCGGATTTTCGTAGGTCAACGAAGGAGTGGGCATAGGCGTCGGCGTGGGTCCTGGCGTGGGTGTCGGCGGTTGGGTCACAGTGCAGGCGCTGAGGATCAGCGGCAAGATCGCCATGAAGAGTGCAGGCAGAAGTTGATCCACGAAGGCACACGAAGAACCACGAAGGGCAGAAATGGTCTTCCACAGATTACGCAGATTGAAAGGATTTCCAGAAGGATTCAGATTCAATCCCTTTCTGAATCCTTCAAATCTGTGTAATCTGTGGATCCATTCTGCAATTTCTGCCTTCGTGTGCCTTCGTCTGCCTTCGTGGATCACGTCTGCCCTCATCTATCTTTGTGGATCGGAAATCTGCCGGGGGAGACAGACTTCGTTGCGCGGACTATCGCCCCCCCATGCCCGTGAGCATGACGCCCTGGATAATACGGCGCTGGAAGACAGCGTAGAAGATCAACACCGGCGCGCTGGCAATGATGGCGCCGGCCATGATCAGCGCCCGTTCCTGGGTGTAGGTGCCGTTGAGGACAGTCAACCCCACAGGCAGGGTGCGCATTTCGAGCCGGTTGAGCACGATCAACGGCCAGAAGAGATCGTTCCACGATCCCAAAAAGGTGAAGATCATGAGCGCGATCATGGCCGAACGGCTCAGCGGCAGGATGATCTGCCAGTAGATACGGAAGCGCCCGGCGCCGTCCATGAAGGCGGCTTCTTCCAGTTCGGTGGGGATGCTCAGGAAAAACTGGCGCAGCAAGAAGACGCCGAAAACGTTGGCGGCGGCAGGCCAGATCAGGGCGTGGTAGGTGTCGAGCCAGCCCAGATCGCGCATGAGCAAGAAGACCGGGATCAACGTCACCTGGCCGGGGACCATCAGGGTGAAGAGGATGCCCAGGAAGATGGCATCACGGCCCGGAAAGCGCAGACGGGCGAAGCCGTAGGCGGTAAGGCTGCTGAAAAAGAGGCTGACCAGCGTAGCCGACACGCTGACAATGACGCTGTTGAGAAACCAGCGCGGCAGTTTCAAGTCCTGGCGCGTGAGGACTTCGCGGTAGTGTTCCAGGGTCGGCGCCTCTGGCCAGAGCTGAAGCGGCCACGCGAAGACCTGCGAACTGGGCGTAATCGAGACGACGAAGGTCCAGTAAATCGGGAAACCCACCAGAACGACCAGCACCAGCAGAAAGAGGTGCAGGCCGAACCGTGAGAAGAAAGTGCGGGTTTGGAACTGGTTGAACAGACTCATATCAATACGCCTCTAATAGTCTACCGTGCTCTGTCTGCCAAAGACGCGGAATTGGATCAGCGTGAAGATCAGAATCACCACAGCCAATCCAATCGCAAGGGCGGTGCCGTAGCCCATACGGAAGTAACGCCACGCCGTCTGGTAGAGGTACATAATCACGGTGTAGGACGCCCGGCCTGGGCCGCCGCCGGTCATAATGTAGGGCTGGCCGAAGACTTGAAAATGAGCAATCAACTGGGTAACAGCCACGAAGAAGATCGACGGCATCATCAGCGGCAGGGTGATGTAGCGGCGCAAGTGCCAGTTGTTGGCGCCATCAATACGCGCCGCTTCGTACAGGTGACCGGGGATCGACTGCAAACCGGCAATGTAGATCAACATGGGGAAGCCGAAGCCCCACCACACCGTCACCAGGCTGAGCGATGGGATCACCAGGTTGACGTCGGCCAGCCACTTCACCGGCTCGAAGCCCATCCACATTAAGAAGTAGTTGACGATGCCGAACTGTGTGTTAAAGAGCCACGCCCCCATCACACCTGCCACCGCCACCGACAGCACCACCGGCGCATAGAAGACAAAGCGATAGAAATCGCGAAAGCGGATCGGTTCATTTACGGCAATCGCCACAATCAGCGCAAAGACAGTGTTGGCAATCGCCGTCAGGAAGGCAAAATAGAGCGTATTGCGCAACGTCAACCACCAGAGATCGTCGCCCAGCAACGTCTCGAAATTCTGGAACCCCACAAACGGATGTACCGGGGCCAGGACTTTCCAGTCGTGCAGGCTCATGTAGAAGCTATACAGGATAGGACCCAACGTAAAGGTGAAGAAGACGATCAAAAATGGCAGAATAAAGAGATAATTGCCAAGCGTCCAACGCCAGGTACGCCAGGTGCGTGGCTTCGTTTTGGCGCTCTCCCGTTGTGAATAGGCGGGCGCAGAGTTCATGTCGGCCTCCCTAAAGCGTAATGCTATACAGGTGTAGGGGTTTGCGTGGGGCGGAAGCGAATTTCGCTTCATTGGCGAGCACGCCCTCCGCCCCACGCAAACCCCTACATGATCTGTACAGACACTTACGGATTACGTCTTACTGGCAGCGACTCAGAATATCCTGAATCCGATCATTGGCATCGTTCAAGCCCTGCTCCACCGACTTGACGTTGTTGAAGATAGCGTCAAGTTCGGGCATGTAGCCCTGATCGATGACCTCTGAAATGCACTCAACGGCGATGTCATAGCGGCCAAATTCGAGGAAGCTCTCACCCAGCAGTTTGGCGGAAGGGAGATCTTCAGCGGTCATGGCTTCGACCTGAGAGACACGGGCCGGCGGTTGGCCGGAGGTGGCCCACACCAACCCCTGATCAGAGAGGTAAGCAACCAGGCGCTTGGCGGCGTCGAGTTTTTCGCCTTCCAGGGTGGTGGGCGTGTAGATCACGTGGGAGCTGGTCCACGCCGCGGGCTGTTGGGTGCCCCATTGCGGCAGCGGACAGACGCCCCAGTTCACTTCGTTGTCGTTGTTGAAGTTGAGCATCCAGCTACCTTCGGGGATCATCGCCAGTTGGCCGCCGGCAAAGCTCTGCCAACTGTCGAAGCCGGCGGGGGCAGGAGCAACATGCTCGGTGTAGATCAGGTCATACCAGAACTGGGCGGCCTGCATACCGGCTTCACTGTTGATGGTGGCGTTGCCGTTGCCGTCGGTCCAGTCGCCGCCGAACTGCCAGAGGGTGCTCAAGAAGGTGGGCTTGAACCAGGAGACATGTGTGCCCCACTGCGCCACATTTTCGGGATCGAAGTCGGCGCTGTCGGCGGTGTTGCCGTTGGCATCCAACGTCAAAGCGCGTGCGTAGGTGATAAATTCTTCAGCGGTAGCCGGGCAAGATTCGGGATCGAGGCCGGCAGCTTCAAAGAGATCCTTGTTGTACCACAGGCCCCAACCATGACGATCCAGCGGGACGCCGTAGATTTCGCCCTGGTATTCGATGGACGCCATAATATCGGGGGCAATGTCTTCCGAGGGGATGGAGCCACCCTGTGCCGTGAAGAAGTCGCCCGACGGCATCAAGACGCCCTGGCTGGCGAACTGCGGAATCTCGAACTCATGCAGCAGGAAGAGATCCGGGGGGTTGCCAGAGACCAGAGAGGCCAGCAATTTGTCGAAGTAGATGCCCCACGGCATCATTTCGATACGCACAGAGACATCAGGATTTTCGGCGGCAAAGGCTTCCACCATCTGTACCATCGTGGCGCCGTCGCTGCCGGTGAGGCCATTCCAGTAGATCAATTGAATGTCGCCGGTACCTGCTTCGGCCACGATGGGCGTTGCCGTGGGTTCAGGTTCCGTGGCTGCGGCGTCTTCGCCTTCAGCTTCAGCTTCGGTGTCAGCTTCAGCCGGCGCGGCTTCACCTGCGTCGTCTGCGGCAGGCGGTTGGCTGGGCGGCGCGCTACAGGCAGCCAGCATCAGCCCGAAGACCAACACGAGGAGCAGGGAAGTGAGTATTCGTCTCATCGATTCCTCCAGGGTTCATTTGTTGTGTGAATGTGGTTGTGTAATGTGCAGTGGCAAGGTAAGACGATCAATATTCGATGTAATATTCAATGGATAAGATAGCGATTCAAACCGCGTCAAAACAAGCCGAAGAGGCGCGCTATCCAATATTGAATATTACAAACAAATAGCGGGTCAGAACATCAATGCAGGACAAAGCAGGCCGGCATTAGAACACCGACAGTGCACGGCCAGGCATTTTCGCTGTGTCAATTTATGAAACAAATTGATATGTGGGGTGAAGAACTGAACTGATTTCTTACTACTACCAAGAAATTACCACAGAAAAATATGTAAGTCAACCCTTTTTTTAGGGGGATCAATGGCATTTTCAACAGATTTGTACACAAAAATATACACCTCGGTTGAAAACCGTGACAGTTTTATTTTATAATATTCAGAAATAAACACAACCATTGTTACGGCAAGAACCGCAGATTCCTAATTCTTTAAAATCGCAAGACCTTAACAAATTGCAAGTGTGGTGAAAGGAACGTTATGGAGCAGACGGGAGTAGAGGAGAGGGTGAACACAATCCGTTCAGGCGAGATTGTGGGGCGCCAAAATGAAGCACGCACACGTACGCTGCTGCTGTCGATGGATGCAGAACATCGCGAAGCAAGCATCGCTGTGGCCAAAGCGTTGGGATCGACGCAGCGCATGCGCATCCTCGATCTCTTGCAGGCGCGGGTGGCAAATGTCTCTGAGATCGCAGAGGCGCTGGAGATGCCGCTTTCGACGGCAAACCTTCATCTCAGTTTGTTGGAAGAGTGCGGGTTGATCCGGTCGGATGTGATCTCGGCCAGTCGCGGCGTGCAGAAGGTCTGCGCGCGGCTGCACGACATGGTGATGTTCCAGTTGCCGCGCAGTTTCGTGCAGTACGACGAGCAGGTGACCGTCCAAATGCCCATCGGGGCGTTCGTCAATTGCAAGATCGCGCCCACCTGCGGCATTGCCACCGAAACCGGCTTGATTGGTTATATCGACGATCCTGTCTCCTTCTACGAACCGTTACGCTTCCAGGCCCAGTTGATCTGGTTCCGCAGCGGCTTTCTGGAATACCATTTCCCCTACCGATCACAGCCGGAACGCAAGCCCAAAAGCTTGATGATCAGCATGGAACTCTGCTCCGAAGCACCCAATTACCACTACGATTGGCCGTCGGACATTTTCATGGAGATCAACGGTCGCGACATCGGCACGTGGACCTCACCCGGCGACTTCGGCGGCGAACGGGGTGTCCTCACGCCGATGTGGTGGGAGGAGTGGAACACCCAATACGGGTTGCTCAAAAGTTGGCGCGTGGATCAGGCCGGCACCTGGATCGACGGTGTCCGCCTCTCCGACGTCACCATCCACGATCTGGAGTTGGGCAAACTGCCCTACATGAGCGTGCGTTTCGGCGTCCGCGAAGACGCCCCAAACGTGGGCGGCATGAATCTCTTCGGGCGCACCTTCGGCAACTATCCACAGGACATCATGATGCAGTTGCATTATTGACGCACTGCTGGTTTATCGCGTCTGCTCTCTCAGATTCACATATCAGAGCGCCTACAACATCATCGTCAGGCTAGATACAACAAATGTTGTGACTTGCAGAAAAGGGATTGACAAGCGCCCTTGCCAGGCGTATAGTCTCGATGGCAGTGGAATTTGCCTGCCGCGCAACCCTCAAATGTAACTGAGCAACCATTCATCGGTTTTCAACAATCGCTTCACAGACAGAAAGGAGGTATCACCATGGAAATGACAATCATGCTGGTTCACGTTGATACCTTCGTTATGGATACCGTCGGTATCGCCTGTGAGATCACTGCTGAACCGTGTGGAATGGTGCGCCATCCAGAGTGCCGTCAAAGGAGTTCGCTCCTTGCCTGATGGCAGGCTCTTGATGCCTTCCTCGCCCCGCACGGTTAGACCGTGCGGGGCTTTTTGTTTCCCCGATTTATCCGAAAAGCAGCAAACAAGGAGGTGCCTGATGGAGATATTCGTTTGCATGTAGCCAGCAACCCTGTTGTCATGAGCAGCGCCAAAGCATTCAGAGTTTGCCTTGCTCATCCCGCCCTAAGACAAAGAGTTTCGACACATTCTTATCTCAACTTTCAGGAGATCCCCACCATGAATTTCGCCGACATGCACTTGCATATGGCTACCCAGAAGGCGCTGCTGCAACGGGTGAATCACTACCACCTGCACGAACCCTACCTGCGCAAACCGCGTCGCGCTTACCTGCATTCGCTGATGAGCCGGTTAGGGAAACAACTTGAGCAGGCAGGCAAAAGCCTCCAAGAACGGTACAACAGTGCGCCTCACATGGCCCAGTAAACAACAGTTCTACCACGGGGTGGTGCATCTCCCTCGGTGCACCACCCTATTCTTGCCATAAGAGGATGCCTTCTTGCGCACTCGACTCCAACCCAAGCTCGTGTTTTTGCTGATGACCGCCGGGTCGTCACTCTTTTATGACCTGGTTTTCACCGTCAACATGGTCTATCAGGTCACTATTGTTGGCCTCAACCCGCTGCAATTGGTGCTGGTGGGCACGACGCTGGAAGTGGCGGCCTTTCTCTTTGAGATCCCCACCGGCATCGTGGCCGATCTGTACAGCCGCAAACTCTCGATTGTGATCGGCTTTGCCCTGATTGGCATGGGCTTCCTGTTGGAAGGCAGCGTTCCCCAATTCTGGGCCGTCTTGCTCGCACAGGTGCTGTGGGGGATCGGCTACACCTTCACCAGCGGCGCCCGTGAAGCGTGGCTGGCCGACGAAATCGGCGAAAAGGAAGCCAATCCGCTCTATCTTCGCGCCTCGCAGGTTGCCATGATCGCCGGCCTCGTGGGGATCGGCATCAGCACGGCCATCGGTACTGTCTCGCTGCAACTGCCGATTCAAATTGCCGGCGCGCTCTTCCTGGCGCTCAGCCTCTTCGTCTGGTTCACCATGCCCGAAAACGGCTTCAAGCCCACTCCCGCCGAGGATCGCAATTCCTGGCGGCAGATGCGCGACACGGCGACCGAAGCGACGCGACTGGTGCGCATCAACCCAGCTTTAATGACGGTGATGGCGCTGTCGCTGGTCTACGGCCTCTACAGCGAAGGCATGGATCGCCTGTGGACACCCCACCTGCTCGACAACTTCAGCTTTCCAACGATTGGGAACCTGGAACCGGTGGTCTGGTTCGGCATCATCAGCGCCGCTGGGATGCTGCTCTCCATCGGCGCCGTGGAAATCGTGCGCCGCACAGTGGACACCAACAGCCCGCGCGCCGTGCCGGTGGCGCTGGCGATCCTCTACGGCGTGATGACGCTGGCCACCATCGGCTTTGCATTGGCGCTGAACTTCCCGCTGGCGCTGATGGCGCTGCTCATGGTGCGCATCACACGCAGCGGGGCCGGTCCACTCTTCACAGCGTGGATCAACCAGAATGTAGAAAGCCGTGTGCGCGCCACCGTCTTCTCGGCGTATGGACAGCTCAACGCCGTCGGCCAGATGATCGGCGGCCCTGCCGTGGGCGCCATCGGCACCGTCTACGGCCTGCGTCTGGCGCTGACCATTTCCGGCATCATCCTATCGCCGACGCTCTGGATCTTCCAGCGTTCACTGCGACGACCGGCGGTGCAAGTGGCGACGGCGCCGTCCGATGCGGCGTGATTTGTAATGCGTAATGCGTAATCCAAAGGAGAAGACAGGTTGAATATGGCTATACGAATCACGGCGGCTGAGTTTCACAAGGTTATTGATGAAAGCCACCCGCTGGCGGCGCTGGTCGACGCCACTCAGGAGAACATTGCTGCTTACTATCGCCGCTTTGTGGGGGTGGATGGCGTTGTGCTTCATCAGGATGAACAGGTGGAGTGGTTTGTCAGCAAACCCGGACCGACTGGCAGTCACGTGGGGCGCTTCAACGCCGAGGACGACATCGACGCCGCCATCGATCAGGTCATTGCGGAGATGTCGGCGCGGGTCAAGCACTGGGATTGGGCGGTCTATCGCACATGTCGTCCGCTTGATTTGGGTGAACGGTTGCAGCGCAAAGGCGCGAAACCGGGACGAGTCCCCTGGTTGCTGGCGGATCTCGACTTGCTCTCCACCGAAGCGCCGCCGGACGGTTTCAGCGTGCGTCGCGTCGATTCGTCCGAAATGATGGCCGAGTGGTCGCAGGTCTCCGCGGCCGGCTTCGCGATGACGATGGACGCGTGCAAGATCTATCACGATGCCTACCTGCAACATCTGGCGAAAACGGACAACAACGCCGTCCACCTCATCGGCTATCACCACGGCGAGCCGGTGACGTCGTCCACGTTGCTGATTGCAGGCGGCATCGCCGGCATCTACGACATTTCTACGCCGCCTGCTCACCGTCGCCGCGGCTTCGGCTCCGCCATTACCGTGGCCACCCTGAAGCTGGCCCGCGAAAAAGGACAGCAACAGGTCTGCTGCATGGCGTCGAACATGGGCTTGCCCATCTACCAGCGGTTGGGGTTCAACATTCACGTGGATATCCCCGAATACGTCTGGGAATAACCAGAAATTGATCCACGAAGCAGAGAAGATATGATCCACAGATTTAAGGAATAAAAGGATTTCCAGAGGATAGAACGCGGATAAAGCAGATCGGGCGGATTTGACGGATTTTTTGGATCTAATCCGCCTTGATCCGCTCAATCAGCCCAATCCGCGTTCTATTCTCAGCAAATCCTTCTAATCCTTAAATCTGTGGATCAAGTCTGCATATTCAGAAAGGAGGATCTATGTTGTTATCAACCTCCAACTTATCTAAATTCTACGGCGACCGTCAGGTGCTCAAGGACGTGTCGCTGGCGCTCTACCCCGGCGATCATGTGGGGCTGGTGGGCGCAAACGGCGCAGGCAAGTCGACGTTGATCAAGATCCTGGCCGGCGACATTGGCACAGACAGCGGCGAGATCCGGCGTGTGGCCGATGTTGAGATCGGCTACCTGCCCCAGGCTTTGCTCGATATCAACGGCAAAAGTGTGGACGAGCTGCTTGCTGAGTCGTTGGGCACTCTTCGCCGCCTGGAAACTCGGCTACGTGAACTAGAACAACGGATGACGCACAATGACGCCGACATGGATGCACTCCTGGCCGCGTATGCCGAAACCACGGAACGCTTTGAACGGCGCGGCGGCTATGCAATCGGCCACCAGTTGGAGATCGTCCTCAGTGGGCTGGAAGTGGCCGACATCGACCGCAGCCGCCTGGTGGAAACGCTCTCCGGCGGCGAAAAGACGCGTGTCTGCCTGGCGGCGCTGCTGTTGCGTTCGCCCGATCTGCTGCTGCTCGACGAACCAACCAATCACCTTGATTTTGCAGCACTGGAATGGCTGGAAGGCTACCTGGCCGGCTACCGCGGCGGGCTGCTGGTGGTGTCACATGATCGACACTTCCTCAACCAGACGGTAAAGTCGATCCTCGAAGTGGACGAGTTCAGCGGCGAGGTGCGCCAGTACAGCGGCAACTACGATTTCTACGCCCAAGTCAAGGCGCAGGAGCGGGTGAAGTGGCTCGAAGCCTACATCCAACAACAGGACGAGATCGTAGAACTGCGCAATGTCATCAAGGGCAAGGCACGCCAGGTGGCGCACAACCGCGCCCCCCGCGACGGTGACAAATTCCTCAAGCACTTTAAGCGCGAGCGTGTGGAAACCGCTATCTCGCGCAACGTGGCCTCCGCCGAGGAAAGGCTGCGCCGCATCGAAGCCGATCCCATCCCAGAGCCGCCGGATCGGCTGAACATCAACCCCAACTTCGACCCGCGCACCCTCACCAGCGCTTCACCGCTGACGGCGTCGATGTTGTCAAAATCCTACGGCGAAGAAGTCGTCCTCGACGACGTGAGCTTCGCCCTGTCGCCCCACAGCCGGGTGGTGATCGTCGGCCCCAACGGCGCGGGGAAGACGACGCTGTTGCGCATCCTGGCCGGGTTGGCTGCGCCGGATGCAGGCAACGTGAGCCGGGCGGGCAGTGTGATCATTGGTTATCTCGATCAGGAGCAAGAGACGCTGGATGACGACGCCACCCTCTTCGATGTCTACCGCCAAGGGATTCCCGGCCATTTTGAGGAGTTGAAGACGGCGCTGCTGCGCTATCACCTCTTCACCTGGCCCGATCTGCTGAAACCCGTGCGCACGTTGAGCATCGGCCAGAAGCGCAAACTCCAGATTGCGCGGTTGATGGCCACCGGCGCCAACCTGCTCTTGCTCGACGAACCGACCAATCACATCAGCTTCGATGTGTTGGAAGAGTTCGAGCAGGCGCTAATCGACTTCCCTGGCCCCGTGCTGGCTGTTTCACATGACCGCCGCTTCATCCAACGCTTTGCCAACGAGGTGTGGGAGTTGCGCCACGGTCACCTGATCCGCTACCCCGGCGGCTGGGACGTTTACCTTCAAATCCGTGAAATCTGCGGATCAATTCCCCAAATCTGCGATTCGCTAATCATTGTCCAACGAAGTTCTGACGAAAATTGCTTTACATCCTGGAGTGGAAATGATATACTGACTTCGTCACGTTGAGGGGATGACTGGCTTCGACGGGGCAGGACGTTATGAGATTGCAAGTCGTAGAGCGTCGACTACGTAAAAAAGGCGCAAAACCCTATAAATGCCAACAATACTGGCAAGACCTTCAACTTCGGTTTCGCTAACGCCAATCAAATGGCGGTGGCGGCCTAAGTAGGTCGCTGATCCTCTGCGGAGGATCACGGTCCGCTTGGTGTGGCCAACAGGCTGAGCGTTAACCGTCATAAACTGTGAGCTGCGGCAACCAGACGCCGATACGGTTGCCTAAGATCTATCGGATCGCCGGGTAGAACTTCTCGTTGCCCAGAGGTCCCCCGGTAAAAACTAAGCGTGGCAACTAAGCTTGTAGATATCTCATAACCAGCGTCTCGGACGCGGGTTCGACTCCCGCCATCTCCACCTGATAGAAGACCTGCACACGATTGTGTGCAGGTCTTCTTCTTATTGGTGCGATTATCAGAGGTTGTGGACACGGATTGGAAGGAACACGGATCAGAAAAATCCGTGTTCCTTCCAATCCATGTCCACAAAAGTCTTTTGTCTACTTCTGCGGCGCGTTGGGATCGTCGTGGAGTTGCCAGAACGAGTCGGCAGTTTGGGTCATCTCGGCAACGTCCTTTCCGAGTCTGTTGTGGGGGGCTGCCCTTCAACTGCAATGCGCCGTCGCGCCAGTTCGCAATATTCTTCGGCCAGTTCGTAGCCCACGTAATGACGGCCCAGTTGGGCGGCGGCGACGCAGGTTGTCCCCGATCCGGTGAAGGGATCGAGGACGACGTCTTCGACGTAGGAGTAGAGGTGGATCACCCGCGCCGCCAATTCCACAGGGAAGGGGGCCGGATGGCCGATGCGCTTGGCCGATTCGGCAGGGATCTGCCAGATCGAAAGGGTGGCAGCGAGGAATTCATCGCGCTCGATGTCCGATTGGCCACGATCGGGGCGGGTGAAACCTTGCTTGGCGAAGACGAGCAGGTACTCGTGTAGATCACGCAGACGGGGCGCTTTGGCGCTCATCCAACTGCCCCAGGCGCAGTTGCCGCTGGCCCCTGCCGCCTTCTGCCAGATGATCTCGCCCATGGGCAAGAAGTCGAGCTGGGTGTGGATGTCGTAAAAGTAGGCGTGCAGCGGAATGTACGGCTTGCGCCCCAGGTTGGCGATGTTGATCACATAACGCCCACCAGGACGCAGCACCCGGTAGATTTCGCTGCCCACGTTGTGGATTAGCTCAAAGTAGGCTTGCAGGCTGAGATCGTCGTCGTAGTCTTTGCCCACGTTGTAGGGTGGTGAAGTGAAAGCCAACGCCACACTGTTGTCGGGGATGGCCGTCATCGCCGCCGAGGACGCGTTGTAGATCTGATCTGTCCACGCGCCGGGGGGCGTCACAGGGATCTGCGCCAGTTGCTTGGCGTCCAGCGCCTGCGCCATGCCTGCCCCGTACAAATTCCGCTCATAAAACGCCGACGCATCATGCGCCTCACGGCGGCTGACACCGAATTCAGATGTTTTGGTCTTTTTCATGGGATTGGTGACTGGTGATTGGGGATTGGGGACTGGGGATCAGGGACTACAGACCGCAACCCCGTGCTCAACACGATTCCAGTCCCCAGTCCCCGATCCCCAGTCCCTAGTTTCCGTCACTATATCACATTCACCTAACGGGCGCGAACCCGCATCTTCATACCGTACTTGGGGCGCATGGTGATGGAGGGCTGCGGTTCGATGCGCTGGCCGGGGACCAGATCCAGTTCGTAACGTTGGGCGATCATGGCCAGGATCAGCACTGCTTCCATCATGGCAAACTGTTGACCGATACAGAGCCGCGGGCCGCCGCCGAAGGGGAAGTAGGCGTATTTGGGCAACGACTTGCTGAACTCCGGCGTCCAGCGGTCGGGATCGAAACGATCCGGATTAGAGTACCAACGCCCATCGCGGTGGACGGCGTACTGGCTGAGCAAGACGTCGCTGCCCTTGGGCAGGCGGTAGCGCATGCCGGCATCGTCCACCAGATCCACATCGGCGATGGCCTCGCGTACCACCGACCACGCCGGCGGCATCAGGCGCATAGATTCGCGGATGACGCGGTCGGTGTAGATGAGTTGGGGCATGTCGGCCAGGGTGGGCACACGTCCTTGCAGGACGATATCAAGTTCAGCGCGCAGTTTGGCGGTGGCGTCGGGGTTCTGCCAGAGCAGCCACCACGTCCACGACAGCGTGAGGGCGGTGGTCTCGTGGCCGGCCAGGAACATGGTTTTGCACTCGTCACGCAGTTGGGCGTCGCTCATGCCGTTGCCATCTTCGTCGCGGGCGGCCAGCAGCATGCCAAGCAGATCGCCCTTGTCTTCGCCACTGCGGCGGCGCTGGGCGATGACATTCTCCACAATTTCGTCCAGGCGTTGGACGGCGTGTTCATAGCGCTTGCGCGCAGCCGTGGGCGGCGTCCAACCGGTGGCCTGTTCCAAAATCGACCAGATGGACTGGTTGTCAAAGCGCCACATGATGGCGTCGAGGGAAGTGCTGATGTTGTCTACGTCGGCGTTGTCTTCCACATCGAAAAGCGTCTTGGCGACGATGCGCAGGGTGAGGTGCATCATCTCTTCGTAGAGATCGCGTTCCTCGCCGTCGCGCCAGCCGGCCAGAGTGTCTGCGGTATAGGCTGTCATGTAGTCGGCGTAGGCGGCGATGCGCTGGCGATGGAAGGCGGGCTGGGCCATACGCCGCTGGCGCAGCCAGAAGTCGCCGTCGTTGCTGAGTAGCCCGTCCCCAAAGACAGGACGGGCGTAGACTTTCAGCCCTTTGTCTTTGATGAAGTGCTGATTCTGTGTCACCAACACCTGCTCGATCAAGGTTGGATGGTTGATCTGGTAGAACGCGCCCCTCAGGATGTTGACGCCGGCCAGGTCGGGATATTCACGCGCCGTCTGCAAGAGGAACTTGAGCGGATCAGACGAAAACGCAAAGAGGTTGCCCACCAACGGCAGCCCGTGCTTGGTGGGAATCGGCGTCAGCTCCGGTTCGGGAGTCGCCACACGGTTTGAGGCAAGCAAAGTGGTCATTCTAGTTTCTCCTGTGAAATTTCCAGTTTCAAACTTCTTCTTTCTTAATTCCCTGCCAGAGCAAAGAGACCAATGTCTGCTCGAAGGTGGCCAGATCGCCCATTTCGTAGAACAGTGCGGCTGAGGCCGCCCAATCCACCAACCCGATGATCAGGACAGCCAGGGCATCAGCGTTGATAGAACGCATTTGCCCCGCTGCGATTCGCTTGCGCAGGTGACCGGCGACGGCCTGACGCAGGGCGACTTCCTGTTCGCTTTGGGCCATTTCGTCCAGTGCACCGAGGCCAAGGTTGAGATAGAGCATGCGGATCAAGTCACGTTCGGCAGACATGAGCGCCAACGCGGCGTGGACGGCATCGCCCAGTGCTTTCTGCAAATCAGGCTGGTCGAGGTGAACCAGCGATTCGGTGAGCAGGCGGGCATGTAGCTCGTCGGCCAGCGCCATTGCCATCGCCTCTTTGGTTTTGAAGTAGAGATAGATGGTGCCTACCGCCACGTCGGCGCGCTCGGCAATGTCTTGCATGCGCGTCTTTTCATAGCCCTTTTCGGCGAAGACGGTGCGCGCCGCCAGCAACAGATTGGCGCGCATGTTGGGGTCGGCTGTTCTTGGCATATCACCTCCATTAATGAAGATTATTCACAAATTCATAATAATGAAGATTATTCATTTTGTCAATCACCACTTTTGCCATCAAACACAACGCAAACAAAAAAGAGGACCGGCAAAGTGCCGGTCCTCTTTTTTGTTTGCGTTGTTTGCTGACGAAGCAGCGACTGCCTAGATCTTGTGGACGTTGGCAGCGGCCGGGCCTTTGGGACCCTGCTCGATGGTGAATTCAACACGCTGGCCTTCAGAGAGGCTGCGGAAGCCTTCCGAGACGATGGCCGAGTGATGGACGAAGACATCAGGGCCACCTTCGCGGGCGATGAAGCCAAAGCCCTTAGTGTCGTTGAACCACTTGACAGTACCGGTAACGCGTTCCTTGCTCATTGTTGGAAACCTCCTGTGGTTTCGCTTGGTGCTACAAAAAAACCGTTCGTCAAAATATCGTCATTCCCAACAAATGAGACAAAAACACGCCCACTCGCTGTGCAAGTCTGGGCGTGTTTGTACACATCTTCATCAGGACTTACAACATCTTGCAAGCGAGATTATACAGGAGTGCGAGGGCAAAGTCAACCTGAAGGCCAGCTAAATTCCGATATATATTTTTATATCTTTGTATCTGTACCGTACGGGGTTGTGTGGGGCGGAAACAGAGGTTGCGGCATTGACGCGTGAGCCTTCTCACGCAAAGCCCTACATGAGCGGACGCGTTTCGGACACTTGTGCGTTATGCTGTTACCGTCAATATCACACCGCATGGGGAGAAAAATCGATGAACAGCAGTATAACCAACCTCGTCTCACTGATCGTTACGCAGTTGCCTATGTTGATTGTCTACGTGGTGGGCCTGCTCACCGCCTTCAGCTACCGGCAGCAATATCCTCAGGCGGCGAACCGGGTAACGTGGGCGATTGTCATTTTATTGGTGGATGCAATCGTGTTGAACTTTGTGAGCCAGTGGTTCTTGAACAGGCTGGCCTTGCAGGGCGCCGGCGAAAGCGGGTTGATGCTTGCCGTCAACGGGCTGGGGCTGGCGCGCAGCCTGATCCATGCCTGGGCATTCATGATCATTCTGGGCGCCGTCTTCCCCGGTTCGGCAGGGACACGCTGGCCGCGGCGGTTCATTGGCGCCGTGTTAGGCGTGATCATCGGTGGCCTTGCGGGGATCGGATTGGGCATTCCACTGGGTATGGCAATGGGCGCAACCACACACGACGGCGCGCTCGCTTCGTTTGTGGTCTTCTTTGTGTTGCCCATCGGCGCCGTGATCGGCGCAATCGTCGGCTTTGTCGTCGTCGGCGCCCCCAGAGCGATTCAGTAGGGGTCATCCATGAAACGTGGCGTTTTGCTCAATCTCCGCATTCTTCTCTTTCTACTTTTTTGGTGGCGCTGCCCTTTCTGATCATGTTTGCAGCCGCGCAAATGGGTGATCTGCTGGGGTGCGAGATGAGCGGGGCATCGATGCCGGCAGGCTTCTGCGGAACCCTTTACACCATTATTGTGGTCTTGGGTTGGTCGTCGATTGGGCTTGTGCCTTTGGCCGGCGGCGTGGTGTTGCTCTACCTGGGCGGCGTGATTGTCTTCTTTATCGGCAGTGCGGTTGTGGGCCGGATGAGGGGGAAAGCTGTCTCGCCCACGGCCCAGGGAATGGGGATCAGCACGCTCTTGCTCCTGGCGCTCACCGGGTTGGTGACCGGTGGGGTGTTGGCAGTCAATTGGTATCAGACCAGCTACGCCAGCCGCTGCCAGGGTCTACCGGCGTTGGCTTCCACCGGCGTGCAGAACGGTCCACTGGCGCTGGCGGTGGAGGTGGCGGCAAGCAACGAAATTGAAGGCTACACCGTCCTGGCGATGACGCCCAACAGTGAACTGCTTTTCCAGTTGGACAAATCATACCGCGGGCGAGATCCGGCCTGGTCGCCAGATGGGACACAATTGGCCTTCGCTGCGCAGGATTGGCAGACAAAGCTGTCGGCGCTGCATCTGGCCGACTTACAGGGCAATGCCGGCCCGGCGCTGTTGGCGGAACAGACACGGCTGGAGCGCTTTTCCTGGTCGCCTGAGGGCGGGCAATTGCTCTTTGAGGGGCTTTCTGAAGAGAAGTATGGTGAACTTTTTTTCATTAACGCCGACGGCAGTGGACGCCGCCAACTGACCTTCTCGTCCGGCCTGGATAGCGACGCCCAAATTTCGCCGGATGGTGGGCAGATTGTCTTTTCTTCTTACCGCAGCGGCGGCAGAGACATCTACGTGATGGACAGCGACGGCTCGAATCTGCGCCGTCTCACGCGTGGCGCCGCCGACGACATCAACCCGGCCTGGTCGCCCGATGGCCGTTGGATCGTCTTTGCCTCGAATCGGGGCAGCAGCCTTGCCATGCGTAGTGTTTACCATCTCTTTGTCATGGAGACAGACGGCAGCAACCAATGCCAACTCACGCCGGGAGACCAGCCGGGATGGGAGCCGGTCTGGTCGCCCGACGGGCAGTGGATCGCCTACACGGCATGGCTGCAAAACAAGCTTTTCCTGGTGCGCCCCAACGGCCAGACGCTCACACCTTGCCATTGCCGATTGCCGTTGACTCTGTGTACACGGTGGATTGGGCAGCGGCAAGGTGATTGGGGATGGATAACCAACGATGCACTGGTCAAACTCGTGTCACATTGGTGTGAGGCGGCCACCAATCGGTGTCCACACGCTATCAGTACTCCCTGTTACTGATGGTAGGCAACTTCCCAGGCGGAACGCTGCTGGCGTCTGTTTAGCATCATGTTTAGGGTAGAAAAGAGCACATAACCGTTTCGTAAGGGATAGGGGTTTCAAACGAGGGCTGGATACAAAAAAGGGCAGGTTTACTCTTCCAGATCACTGGCGCGCAGGACGGCGTTGTCGCCGAACCGCTTGCGCAAGGAGCGGATCGTCTGGTTGATCTTGTCGTCTTTTTCGCTGGGGATGTCGAAGATGGTCATCTGGCGGACGGGCGGGCCGAGGCCGCTGACACCGACGCCGATTAGACGCACGGCGTGTCCTGGGGGGCGATGGGTGGCAAGCAGGTGCTCGGCGAGGCGGGTGATCTCGCCGGCGTCGTCGGTGGGGTGATCCAACGTGGTCTGGCGTGTGAGGGTGGTAAAGTCGGACCAGCGCAGTTTGAGCTTGACGGTGGTGCCGGCCAGCCGTTCCCGGCGCAAGCGGCGCGCCACCTGTGCAGCCTGCTCGCGGACGGTGCGACGCAGATGTTCTTCGTCGCGCACGTCGACGGCGAAGGTCGTCTCCTGGCTGATGGACTTGGTTTCGTGTGTGGTTTCAACGTTGCGGTTGTCGATGCCGTGGGCGCGCTGGTGCAGATCAACGCCATTTTTGCCGAAGTGGTATTGCAGCGTGGCGGCAGGTGTGGCGGCAATGTCGCCGATGGTGTGGATGTTCAACTCGGCCAGCTTTTCCGCCGTCTTCGGGCCGACGCCCCACAGCGCCCGTGTGGGCAGCGTCGCCAGAAAGGACGCTTCCTCGCCCGGCGGCACCACCTGGACGGCATTAGGATAATTGCTGCCCTTGGCGGCGGATTTGCCCACGTCGGTGGCGATTTTGGCCACGAGTTTGTTGGTGGCAACGCCAAACGAAGACGGCAAGTGCAATTCCTGGCGGATGCGGTGTTGGATCTGCACCGCCAGCTCCGGCGCAGACTCAGGACGCTCGCTCACGTCGAGGAAAGCCTCGTCGATGGAAATCTGCTCCACCAGTTCGGTAAACTCGTGGACAATCGCCATCACCTTGCGCGAGATTTCGCTGTAGGCGCCGTGGCTGCTGGGCACAATGACCAGATCCGGGCAGAGGCGCACCGCCTGCGCCATGGGCATGGCCGAATGGATGCCCATCCGCCGCGCCGCATACGAACAGGACGCCACCACCCCGCGCGACTCCGGTCGCCCGCCCACGGCAAAGGCAACGCCACGCAGTGATGGATTTCGTTGTTCCTCGACGGCGCAGAAAAAGGCGTCGAGATCCATGTGGATGATTTTGCGCATAGAGCGAGTTACAGATTGCGAGTTGCGAACAGAGCGATCAAAATAGAACGCGGATTTGGCGGATCGGGCAGATCGAGGCGGATAAAAGCCTTAGAAATCTGCCCCCATCCGCCCGATCCGCCAAATCCGCGTTCTATCTGCGGCAGATCGGGAATCTAGAGCCATCGCCGCCTTTCGACAGTAGCAACTTCACTATTGTAACATCTTCTATCAACCGGCAGACGCAATCCGCATCTCGCAATCCGCATCTCGCAATCCGCATCTCGCAATCCGCATCTCGCAATCCGCAAAGGAGAACTCTATGAGCGACACAACTCAGCCCACACGTGGTTATTGGGGCTTAATGGTGGAAACGTGGGATCTGCTACGCGGGGACACCTCGCGCTGGTCGGATCGCTTCTTCTACCTCGATGTGATCAAACGCTATGGGGAGCCGGTGCTGGACGTGGGCTGCTCCACAGGACGGCTGATCCTCGATTACATGGCGCAGGGCATCGACGTCGACGGTGTCGACCTGTCGGCGGGGATGCTGGCAATGTGCCGGCGCAAGGCCGCGGAGCGTGGGCTTTCCCCCGTCCTCTACGAGCAGGCGATCCAGGAGATTGCAGTGCCACGCCGCTATCGCACCATCATGCTTTCTTCGAGTTCGTTTCAACTTGTCACCGATCCGGCGCAGGCGCGACAGGCGGCGCAACGGCTCTTTGAGACGCTGGAAGCGGGCGGCGCCGTCGTCCTCTCGCTGATGCTGGTGTGGCAGCCGGGCGAACCGTTAGAAACCGACTGGGAGATCAGCGCCGAGCAGATTCGCCCAGAGGACGGCGCCACCATCCGCCGCTGGTCGCGCAACCGCTCCAATCCCCAACAGCAGACACAAGATGCGGAAGATCGCTACGAAGTTCTGGTCAACGGCGAAGTGGTCTACGCCGAGGCCCATGCACAAACGCCCGAAACACGCTGGTACACCCAGGAACAGGCCATCGATCTCTTCCGTTCGGCGGGCTTTGTCAACGTGCAGGCGTTGAGCGGCTTTTCGTTCGAGCCGGCCAAACCAGAAGATAGACTCTTCTGCATCCTGGCCGAGCGCCCGGCCTGACGGCGCGATGAAATGACTACTTTGTATACACAAGAAACGAGTCTCCATGAGCGGCAATTTACTGTGGAATCAATTGGGCCAAGAAATCCAGCGCGAGGTGAACGCCTTCCCCGGTATTGCCGGTGTGGCGCTGCGCGACTTCAACGGCGGGCTTGAGTTCGCTGTCAACGGCGATGAACTCTTCCCCACAGCGTCGACGATTAAGATCCATGTGTTGGCACAGTTACTGCGGCGGGCCGAGGCCGGCGAGCTGGATCTGACGCAGCGGGTGAAGCTCCCCAGCGAGTTGACCTTGGGCAGCGGCGTGCTGGCCTACCTGGAAGGTCCCCTCGATCTCAGCTTGCTCGACATGGCGATCCTCATGATCATCGCCTCGGACAACACGGCGACGAATCTCTGTATTGAGCAGGCCGGCATCGACGAGACGAATGCGCTCCTTCACTCGCTGGGGCTGGTAGACACAAAGCTGCGCCGCAAGATGATGGATCACATTGCGGCGGTGCGCGAACAGGAAAATGTCTCCACGCCGGCGGAGCTGGTGCAGATGTGGTGGCTGCTGCGCCAGGGCAAGCCAACGCCGTGGGTGGCGCACAAGGCGCTGGAAATCCTTAAGAAACCGAAGCTGGGTTTTCTGGATCGTGCGCTGCCGCCAAACGTAGAATTTGCCAGCAAACCAGGCTGGGTGGATGCTGCCCGCTGCGACACAGCGCTTGTCTTTTTGCCGCGCCGCCCCTACGCCCTGGCCGTGATGACCAAGTATACGCTCTGCCCTGATATGGAGCACGAAGACTTCATCGGCCGTATCGGCAGAACCGTCCACGCTACAATGGAAATGCTGGATCAGAGCAATCGCTACGGGCGGCGCGTGTACACGTAACGTACGCTTTCCGTCTAACTACTTAGTCCTAAAGACAGCGTAAGGTTTCTCTTATATTGTGGGAGTTGTAGCCGGTTGAGGAAGAAGTTCGTCAATTGGCGGCAAACCCTGCAACCGTCTTCGATCTTTGTTTCAGATCCAAGCATAGGAGAAACCCATGCGTCAGCAACGGTCTCGGATTCGCCATTTCACTTGGGGCATCGTCACACTGTGCATCGGCCTACTGGGGATTTGGGCGGCGACGCAGCCCATCTTCGCCGGGCGTGTGCAGTCGACCATCCCTGATCACAACCGCGTCACCGATGGGCTGGTGGCGCTTTATACGTTCGACGAAGGCAACGGCGCTGTCGTCGGTGATGTGTCGGGTGTGGGAGATCCACTCGATCTCTTCATTTTTGATGGCCGCGCCATTGAATGGGGCGACGGTTATCTTTCGGTCGAAGATCCCACGCTGATCTCGTCAGCTTTCCCCGGCAAGAAGATCGTTGATGCAGCGAAGGCCAGCAACGAAATCACCATCGAGGCGTGGATCACCCCCGCACGTCGCAAGCAGGATGGCCCCGCCCGCATTGTGACCTTGTCGCACGATTCCCACGAACGTAACTTCACACTTGGGCAGACAGCACAGCACGATTACGGACGTTTTGACGTGCGGCTGCGCACCACGGCGCTTGGTGACAATGGCATGCCGTCGGTATCAACGCGTCCCGGTTCCGTTTCCACGTCGTTGACGCATGTGATCTACACCCGCAACGCCGCCGGTGTGGTGACGATCTACCTCAACGGCGCGGCGGTGAAGGTCGATAGCCGCGCCGGTAGCCTCAGCAACTGGGACGCTGATTACCGGCTGGCGTTGGCCAACGAGGTAAGCGGACGCCGCCCCTGGTTGGGTGATTTTCACCTGGTCGCCATTTATGGCAAGGCGTTGAGCCTGGCCGAAGTGGTGCAGAATTACCGGGTTGGGGCTGAACCCAGCGTCAATCCACCGGTTGATCCTACACCCACGCCGCTCCCCGGCCAGCGTGTGAGTGCAGGCATCCAGGCGCTCTACACTTTTGAAGAAGGCAGCGGCGCCACTGTCCACGATGTGTCGGAAGTAGGCGAGCCGCTCGATCTCTACATCTTCGACGGCACACGCGTCACCTGGGGCGCGGGGACGCTGACGGTGAACGAGCGTACAATCGTCTCGTCCGCCTTCCCGGCCAAGAAGATCATCGACGCCGCCAAAGAGAGCGACGAGATCACCATCGAGGCGTGGATCAGCCCGTCTGATCTCAACCTGGAAGGGCCGGCGCGCATCGTCACCCTCTCGCAAGACCCGCACAAGCGCAATTTCACATTGGGCCAGCGCGAGGGCGCTCGCTACGATGTTCGGCTGCGCACCACCGAAACGTCGCACAACGGCATGCCTTCGGTCAGCACCGCCCCCGGCGCGTTGACAACCCAACTTACCCACGTGGTCTACACACGCAGCGCCGACGGCATGGCCACCATCTACCTCAACGGCCAGCCTGTCACCGTCAAGACGATTAAAGGCACGTTCGACGATTGGTCGTCGTGGCAGCGGCTGGCGCTGGCCAACGAGTTCACCCGCAATCGGGCATGGCTGGGGACATTCCACCTTGTCGCCATCTACGGGCGTGCCCTTGACGGCGCCGAAGTGGGCCAGAACTATGCGGCGGGCACACGTGACGGCGAAGCCATCAATCCGGAGCAGCCGCCGTCTGTGCCCGGCTCGCCTGCCATCAACGGCGCGGTGACGGTAAACCTGGGGCCGACTTCGGGCCAGGGTGCCATCCATTCCACGGCCAAACCGGTGGCGCTGGCGCTGAATGCCGGCAGCAGCGCCGGCAACATCACGCAGATGCGCTGGGGATTGGATACCAACGCATTGAGCAACTGGGTGAGCTACGCGCCGCAACTGGTGGCTTCACTGGCAGATAGCGACGGCGAACAGCGTGTCTTTGTGCAATTCCGCGACAGCGCCGGCAACATCTCCACCGTCTACTCAGACACGATTACGCTAGATCGCAGCAAGGGCGCCGAGTTCGGCGTGTCGATCAACGAAGGCGCCGGCTGGACGAACACCACCGAGGTGATGTTGACGCTGCCTGCCGAGGCGCGCACCGCCGAAATGCAGGTAAGCAACGACGGCGGCTTCATCGGCATCGCCTGGGAACCGTACACGCTCTACAAGCCGTGGACAGTGATCTCGTATGGCAGCGAGTTGATTCAGCCGGTTGTCTATGTACGCTTCCGCAGCGTCGACGGCGCCACCTCGCCTATCTACCAGGACGACATCATCCTCGACCTGCAAGCGCCCTCCTCACAGGTGACGCAGACAGTGCTGGGCGCCGGCGGCCTGGCCGCAGACGACGCCGTGGTACCGGTCCTTGTTTCGTGGGGCAGCAACGACAACCTCTCCGGCGTGCGCTGGCACGACGTGCAGGTGAAGGCCGGCGACGGCGAGTGGACGGATTGGCTGCTCCAGACCTCGGAGATGGAGGCCGTCTTTGATGCGGTGCCGGGTGAAACCTACAGCTTCCGTGTGCGCAGCGAAGACAACGCCGGCAATGTGAGCGCTTTCTCCACTGGCGAAGGCACCCAGACCATTGACGTGCCTGACACCAGCGAGGCGAATTTCTCGATCTTCCTGCCCGCCGTCAAGGCCGACTAGGTGTTGCGCTAGATACGCAGTATGTAGGGGTTTGTGTGGGGCGGAAGGAGTGCTCACCAATCAAGTCATGTCTGCTTCCGCCCCACGCAAACCCCAACGGTAGACGGCTGTAAAGTTACAAAGAAACACAGAGACCCGGCCACCATGGTCGGGTCTCTCTTTGTCTGCGCATGTGTTATACTGCTGCAAAACGAAGAACAGGGATTGGGCAAGTGCCACATGCTCATTACGAAAACAAACAGCGTCTTGTACTTACTGAAGCAATAACGTTTCAAAACTTCGTCACATGGGTCAAACAAAATGCAATTACGTAGTGCAACCATTCAACGCAAGACCAAGGAAACGCAGATCGAGCTATCACTAACTGTGGACGGTTCGGGGCGGATCGACGTGGACACCGGCATTGGTTTCCTCGATCACATGCTTACGCTCTTTGCCGGCCACGGCCTTTTTGACCTGACGGTGAAAGCCTCCGGCGATCTGCACATCGACGAACACCACACCGCCGAAGACGTCTTCATCTGCCTGGGCAAAGCGCTGGATCAGGCTTTGGGCGACCGCCGCGGCATTGTCCGCACGGCCCACAGCTACGTGCCCATGGACGAGGCGCTGGGTCTCGTAGCGGTGGACCTGGGCGGGCGGCCCTACTCGGTCTTCGACGCCGAATTTGTGACGCCGCGGTTAGGTCAACTGGGCACGGATCTGCTCTTTCACCTGTTCGAGAGCCTGGCGATCCACGGGCGCATGAACCTGCACGCCAAGATCCTCTACGGGCGCAACGATCACCACAAGGCCGAAGCGCTCTTCAAAGCCCTAGCCCGCGCCCTCGATGCCGCCACCCAACTCGATCCTCGCCGCGCTGATGTGCCAAGCACAAAGGGAACGCTGATCGCGTAGCAGGCATGTAGGGGTTTGCGTGGGGCGGAAGGAGTGCTCACCATCCAGTGACGTCTGCTTCCGCCCCACACAAAACCCTACCCCAATCGTCCAATTACTCTCCCCATCGCGAAGGACACCCCATGACGGCAACACCCGATAACACCGTTCTCGACATTCCCACGCTGGATGAAATCCGTGAAGCGCGTGCAAAGATTGGCGCGTATGTGCGGCGCACACCGGTCTGGCTGTGGAAGAGTGACGAGGTCATCGAGCAGGTGGGTATTGAGAGCAACGTCTACGTGAAGATGGAGCTTTTCCAGGAGACGGGCACGTTCAAGGCGCGTGGGGCCGTCTACAACATGCTCATGCTCAAAGAAGACGAACGCCGGCGCGGCGTCACTGCCGTCAGCGCGGGGAACCACGCCATCGCTGTGGCCTTTGCGGCGCGGCTGGTGGGCAGCACGGCCAAAGTGGTGATGCCACGCAGCGCCCCGCCTTTCCGCATGGACAAGGTGCGCAGCTACGGCGGCGAAGTCGTCCTCGTGGACAATGTACACGAAGCCTTCACCGAGGTGGAACGCATCGCCGCCGGCGAAGGACGCATCTTCGTCCACCCCTTTGAAGGACGGCGCACCATTGTGGGCCAGGCCACGTTGGGGCTTGAACTATGCGAACAAATCCCACAACTTGATGCCGTGGTGATCCCCATCGGCGGCGGCGGGCTGGCGGCAGGCATGGCGTCGGCCATTAAACAACTGCTCCCAGAGTGCAAGGTTTACGGTGTGGAGCCGGAAGGCGCCAACACCATGTGGCGCAGCTTCCGGGCAGGGCAACCGGTGGCCATCGACAAAGTCACCACCATCGCCGACAGCCTGGGATCGCCCCGCGCCGAACCCTACAGCTTCGCCCTCTGCCGCCACTTTCTCGAAGAGGTCGTCCTTGTAGACGATGACGCGCTCAAACAGACCATGCGCTTCCTTTTCCATAACCTGAAACTCGCCTGCGAACCTGCCTGCGCCGCCGCCACCGCCGCGTTGTTAGGTCCTCTCAACGAGCGGCTGCGCGGCAAAACCGTGGCGGTGATCGCGTGTGGATCGAATATTGATTTGGAGACGTATTGCAGAATAACGAGTAAGGAGTAATGAGTAAGGGTACTCGACGATTTCGCATAACATGGATGCGAAATTGTCGAGTACCCTTACTCATTACTCCTTACTCATTATCCCTCCCACACCAAAAGGTGTTTACACGATGATCTACTTCGGTTGCGACTACTACCCCGAACAATGGAGCCAATGGCTGGAAGAAGGCGAGGCGCGCTGGGAAATCGACGCGCAGTTGATGGCGGAGGCGGGGCTGAATACGGTGCGATTGGCCGAGTTCGCCTGGGGATTGCTGGAGCCGGCCCAGGATCATTTCGATTTTTCGTGGCTGGATCGGGCGGTGGAGGTGTTGGGGCGACATGGCCTGAAGGTGGTGATGTGTACGCCCACCCCGGCGCCGCCGCCCTGGCTGCTCACCGCTCACCCCGAAATCTGCCAGGTGGACAAACGCGGCTACCGCCAAGGGCCAGGAACACGGCGCGAGGCGTGCGCCAATCAGCCCGTCTACCGCGAACGCAGCCGCATCATCGTTGAAAAGATCGCCCAACGCTATGCCGGCAATCCACACGTCATCGGCTGGCAGACGGACAACGAGTTCGGCTGCGGTGACACGGCGCGCTGTTATTGCGACGAGTGCGCCGACGGTTTCCGTCATTGGCTGCAAGCACGTCACGGCGATCTGGAGATGCTCAACCAGAACTGGGGCACAGCCTTTTGGGGCGAACTCTACACCGATTGGCGACAGATCCCGCTGCCCACGGCTTCCACCGCCGGGCGCAACCCCAGCCACGAACTCGACTTCTTCCGCTTTAGCAGCGACACGTGGACAGCCTACCACAACGACCAGATCGCAGCGTTGCGCCGCATCTGCCCCAACCATTTCGTTACCCACAACCTGATGTTCTTCTTTTCGGACATCAACCACTACGATCTGAGCCGCAAGCTTGATTTTGTGAGCTGGGACAATTACGACTTCCACGGCGCCACGCCAGGAGTGGTGGCCGCCGCCCACGATCACATCTGGGGCGTGCTGGAACGCAACTTCTGGGTGATGGAACAGCAGGCCGGCCCCATCAACTGGAGCGTCTACAACCCGTTGCCCGGCCCCAATTTTGTGCGTTTGAAGACCTACCAGGGCATCGGTCACGGCGCCGACGGCATCGTCTACTTCCGCTGGCGACAGGCGCTTGGCGGCAACGAGCAATATCACAGCGGCCTGCTCGACTACGCCGGGCGCAAGACGATGGGCTACGCCGAGGCCAAGCAGATTGGCGAGGAATTGCAGGTCCTCGCGCCGAAGTTGGAGGGCACCAAACCTGCCGCCGACATCGCCATTTTGCTCGACTACGACAGCCGTTGGGCGCTGCAACTTCAGCCCCACAACCGTCTGCTGCGCATGGACCCGCCCAACGACTTCGTGTTGAAGAATCCCGCGGTGCGCATGGACCGCGAAGACGAACCCGACGAAAAGTACATGACCGGCCGCGCCTGGATCGCCTGGCCCTTTCTGGCGCCCTACCTGGCGCTGTGGGAAGCCAACATTCCTGCCGCCATCGTTGCGCCCGACAGCGATTTGAGCCAATACAAAGTCGTCTGCGCACCCTTCCTCAAGGTGGTGCGGCCCGAAGTGGCGGCCAACCTGCGTCGCTTTGTCGAAAACGGCGGCACGCTGATCGCCGGTCCACGCGCGGGGTTCAAAGACGAGCACAACCGTCTCTTCAACGAGCCGCAGCCGGGGCGGATCAGCGATCTCTTCGGCGCCAACGTGCGCTACTTCGACTCGCTCTCTCCTGAACGACACAACCAATTGCGCTGGACCCGCGCCATCACCCGCATGGGGCCGCAATCGCCCATCGGGCTATGGGCTGAGATCCTCGAAACGGATGAAGGCACACAGGTCATCGCCACCTACACCGAAGATTGGTATGCGGGCAGCGCTGCCATCACCTACAAAGAACACGAAAGCGGCGGCAAAGCCGTCTACGTGGGCTGCATGGGCGGCCCCATGCTTTACCACACCCTCTTCGACTGGCTGCTGCCCGAACACAAGATCTTTCCGCTCATGCCGTCGCTGCCCGGCGTCGAGATCTGTGCCCGTGTCGCCGAAGACGGACGCCGCGTCCTCTTCCTGCTCAACCACACCAGCAAAACCCAACACCTCTCCCTGCTCACGCCCGTCGAAGACGTCCTCAGCGGCGCCCGCTTCGACCGCAGCATCGTCTTGCAGCCGGGCGAGGTGCGGGTCATTGAAGAAAAGACGAGGAAGTGATTGGGGATTGGTAATTGGGGACTGGGGATCAGGGATTGGGGACCAGGAAATCCGGCGATTGGATACCGTAGCCGAAATTACTCTGCCCAGTCCCTAATCCCCGATCCCCAGTCCCTAATCCCCAGTCCCTAATCCCCAATCCCTAACAGCCATGCTCGAACTTGCCCCTCGCCACAAAAGTGGATTGCCTGTTTCGTCGCCGGTGTTGATTGCCGGCGGCGCGATTGGCTATGGCGAAGCAGTGCACCGAGGATTGGATCTGTCTCGTTTCGGGGCGGCGGTGGTGGGGCCGATTTCACGCCGTCCTCTGCTGGGGAGTGCGCCGCCGCGGCTGGCGGAGACCAACGGCGGCATGGTGCTGGAAACCGGGCTGCAAAACCGCGGCGTGAAGGCTGTGTTGCAGAAGTTCGCCCGCCCGTGGACGCGCCTGGGCTGCCCCGTGATTGCCCAGATTGTGGACAATCATCGCTCCGACGCCGCGGTGACGGCGCAGCGGCTCTACGGCGTCGACGGCCTCATGGGGCTGGAACTGCTCGTCGATCCTGGCGCCACGGCGGACAAACTCAATGCACTCATCCAGGCGATCCGCTGGGAAAACGACCTGCCGCTCTGGGTCAAACTGCCGCTGGAACACGCCATCGAACTCGCCCCGGTGGCAGTTGACGCACAGGCCGACGCCCTGGTGATTGGCCGGCCAACACAGGGGGCGCTGATCAATGGCGCAGGGATGCCGGTGTATGGCGCGGTCTACGGTCCACTCGCCTTTGCGCCGATGCTGGCGGCGCTGATCGACGTGGTGCGCCTGCAACTGGGCGTGCCCGTCATCGCCTGTGGCGGTGTGCACAGCCTGGTGCAGGCGCAGCAACTCCTTGCCGCCGGGGCCGCTGCCTTCCAACTGGACAGCCTGCTCTGGATCGAACCCGGCATCGCCCTGGAGATGGCAGAAGCGATGAATAAAGAACGATGAATGGAAAGCGTCATCTCACCAGTGAAGAAGCGGCATCTCAACCCAATCATTACTCATCATTCATCCTTTCTTCGTTCTTCACCTTTCGCCTCACCTTCATCCCCGCCTTCACCCTCACCCACGCCGCGCATGGACCGCTGTGGATCTCACTCGTTCTCGGCTTGCTCTTGACCTTCGGCGGCGAGTGGCTGGCGCGGCAACGCACCACGCACAGCCCCAATCCGCGCCGCGATCTGCTCGTGGTGACAGCTTCGCTCTTCCTCATCGGCCTCTTCCCCGAAGAAACCACGATTCAACTGATCCTGTGGACGGGCATCGGCCTGGCCTGGGGCAACTACCGTCGCCGTGAAGCGCCGACAGCCCCACAGTGGATTGGCTATCTCCTCGGCGGCGCGCTAGGACTCACGGGGCTGGTGGGGCCGGGGAGTTGGTTGATGGCGGGGGGGATGGGTTGGTTGCTCGTGCGGGGGATGCGGGGCGCGCCGACAGGTTAAAACAACCCCATCTGGTGCAGAGGACGTCGCCCCGCCACCAGCACGTAAGGCGCGGCTTTGCCCGGGCTAGGCACCCCGATCTGCGCCAACTGTGAAAGCTCGGTCAGTGTCCCCGCGGCGCGGGCTGCCAGGATGCGATCCGCCGATTTAGGACCAATTCCCGGCACACGCAGCAACGTCTCCCGATCCGCCGAGTTGAGTTCCACCGGCGCATGACGCAGGTTGAGATCCGCCCACGCCTGCTTTGGATCCACATCCAAGCGAAGATTTTGATCGTCCTGGAAGCCGATGTCTTCGGTGCTCCAGTTGTAGTCGCGCAGCAAGAAGCTGGCCTGGTAAAGCCGATACGCTCGCTGCGGGGGAACAGCGGGCCTATCTTCGAAGGGGGTTTGCGCCACAGGACCGAAGGCCATGTAGTAGGCGCGGCTGATGCGCGCCTGCCGGTAGAGCTTTTCGCTCAGAGAGAGCAGTTCGAGGTCGGTATCGCCCACAGCGCCGACGACAAATTGTGTCACCGAAGAGGCCCGCACCCGCTCGTTGCGGCGGATCTGCTCCACCCACATCAGGCGCTGCACCAGCTCGTTCCAAAAATCCTTCTTGGGCGCCAGCATTTCCAGCCGCTGCGCCGTCGCCCCTTCCAGGTTAATCGACACCCGATCGGCCAGTTGCATGGCGCGGCGGATCTGGTCATATTCTGCGCCCGGCATAATTTTGAGGTGGATAAAGCCGCGGTAGCTGTACTTGCGCCGCAGAATCTCGGCGGTGTCGATGATCTTGTCCTGCGCGGTGGGGCCGCCGTTGATGATCCCCGACGACAAAAACAGCCCGTCCACCAATTTGGCGCGCTGGATGCGATCAAAGCCCTGCGCCATTTCGTCGGGCTGAAAGGTGATGCGCTCCATACGGCTGCGCCCGGCGCGGAAGGCGCAGTAGAAACAGTTGCGCTCACACGCCGTGGTCATCATCGTCTTCAGGATCGGTTTCGTCCCCTGCGGCGTGACGACGTTGGAGATAGAACGCTGCAACGCTTCGATCTTACGCTGGGCGCGGCGCTGCGCCACCTCGGCCCGCGACGGCGTGTAACAACTGGGCGCGGGGATCTCCTCGTGCGGCGCATCACCGGCAGACTCAAAGTCGGTGACGCTCCCCATCTGGATAATTTTTTCGACTGGGTCGGGCGCGATGACAATGTTCATGGTCATATTCTACAGAACATCCGTTCGCAATGTCAAATCGTGCTTTCGCATCCACAGCAGTGAGTGTACGCTATAAAGTGACCGGCCTTGCGTCGTTGTCGGTGCGATGGGCGTAGAATAAGGAGGGCAGCGAGCGCGCCTGGGTTGCCTGTCCAATCCAAGTGCGCTAGAGTAGGAAGTGTCAACCGGTTCCATCCATGAAAGAAGGACGAAGCATGCGGGCAGTGGTACAACGAGTCAGCGAGGCCAGCGTCACCGTGGACGGGGCCGTGGTTGGGCAGATTGGGCGGGGTTTTCTTGTCCTTTTGGGGATTGCCCATGCCGACGAGCACAAGGAAGCCGATTGGATGGCGCGCAAGATCGCCGGTCTGCGTCTCTTTGAGGACAACGAAGGCAAAATGAACCTGGGCCTGGCCGAGGTGGACGGCGCCGTGCTGGCCGTGAGCCAGTTCACGCTCTACGGCGACGCCCGCAAAGGACGCCGCCCCAGCTTCATCGAGGCGGCCCGCCCCGAACACGCCCAGCCGCTCTACGACTACTTCTGCCGCCAACTGGCCGCCGAAGGCGTCGCTGTGCAGCGGGGTATTTTTCAGGCCGAGATGAAAGTCGCCCTGATCAACGACGGCCCGGTGACGCTGTGGTTGGAGACGGAACAAAATGGTGTGTAGTGCCGTGCAGAACACGATTGTTTGAAAGGAGTCCCCCGATGAGTAAGTTGAGCACAACCCTGGCCGCTGAACCCGCCGTTGATCTGGCGGTGGTGCGCGAAATGGCGAGCGAATTCCAGAATTATGTTTTGAACGACGAGGTCTACCACACGCTGGTGGTGCGCACCCGGCAGGGCGACGAGCGCTTCCAAAGCAGCGGCGGCGATCTGCTGGCCCGTCTGCAAAAACTCCAGGCGCAGTTCGAGCAACTCACGCCGGAACAGCAACACGAGCTAGGGCTACTCCGCCGTCAATTGGATCAGTCGATGGCCGACTTTCGCACCCGCTTTCATGGGTTGCTGGAGCGGGAAGTCAAGGCGCGGCTGAACAGCCTCAAATGGTTCCTCGACGAATGCCAGCAGGATCGGCGCCAGTGCCGCGTCACCTATCCTTTCGAGATCCGCAACCGTCACCGCATCGACGCCATCTGGGAGATCCTCAACGACGCGCCGCCGGAAGGCATGCGCGGCCAGATCGAGGCCATCGACCGCCGCATCCGCAGCGTCACCACCACAGCAGAATTTGTGTGGGACGATCACGTGAAGGGCATCTATCCGCGGGAAAAATATTGGTACCTGTACGTCCTGCCCAGTTTGATGAAAGAGTAAATAATCCTTTGAATCCGTGCAATCTGCGGATCTTCTTCTGCCTTCGTGTTGCTTCGTGTGCCTTCGTGGATCACATCTTCTTAAGATAGACCGTAATCTCACTGCGGTTGTGGAAGAGTTGCCGCGCCCCGGCGAGGATGTAGGCGCTTCTGAGGATTTTGAAGGCGTGATCGAGGACGACGCGCCGTCCGTGTTCAGGTAGTTTGAAGGTCATGATGGCGATGCCGTGGGGATAGAGCTGGCGGGCATACTCCACCATCAGCCGCGCCGAGTCGCGGGCGTCCATGCGCATGTCGTTGACAATGAGATCGAACTCGTCGGGTTCGTCGGCCAGATAGGCTTCGGCAGTGACGCGCTTGTGACGCACGCCTTTGTCCTTGGCGAGGCGAGGATCGAGTTCCGCCGGGTCAACCGCGGTGACGAACTGATCACGCTGGCGCAACACCCGCGTCCATCCACCTGGCGCGGCCCCCAGATCGAGTGCAATCCCCCGCGGCGGTAAGTCAATGTGAAACGCATCTAACGCCTCCAACAGCTTGAACTCGGCCCGGCTCACCTGATCGGTCTCGCGTGCAAACCGTCTTTCGCCCCCCGCCCAGTCGGAGAGGTTGTAGTCGGCCAGGGAGAGGCCGAGGAAGGCGGATTGCGAATTGCGAATTGCGGATTGCGCGGCGGCGTCGCTTCCGTCGTCCGTCGTCCGTCGTCCGCTGTCCTCAGCGGCGACGTCCACTCCCCCACAGGCAACCGACACGATCTGCACCGGCTTGCGCACGTCGAGGGGCGCGCCGCTGAGTTCTTGCAGGCGCTGGGACACGGCGCGGTTGACGTCGAAGGGTTTGTAGGGCAGGTCGGCAAGGATGCGCGTCTGCACAGAAAAGGGCAGATCGGGATCGAGCATGGCCGCGATGTCGGCCTCGGCGGCGTCGACAATGGCGAAGAGATCGTCCGCGGCGCAGCGCAGAGGAACGGTCACGTCCACGGGCTGGATATGACGGGCGAAAATGGGCGGCTCCTGTCGCCACGATTCGGCCATGCCCCAGAAACCTTCCACGCAGTCGAGGAGCACAATGCCGGGCGCGAGTTGCGCCACCGGCATCACGTCGGTGGCGGCTTTGCGCGCTTCGTCCAGGGCGAGATCGAGGAAATCAGGGTCGGCGGTGAGGATCAGTTGGGGCATGATAACCTTGAGTGGGATGATGGGATGATGGGATGATGAGATGATGAGATGATGGGATGATGGGATGATGAGATGATGGGATGATGGGATGATGAGATGATGGGATGATGAGATCCCATCATCTCATCATCCCACCATCTCATTACCAGACCTTAAGATTCTATCCTGAAATTCACAGCAGCCTGACGCGGCTGACCAATGTAGAGCAGACGTGCGGCTGCGCACTGTAATTTCAGGATAGAGACTAAGCGGTGAGAGAACTCCGAATCATCTCCGCCAGCTCCTTCGCCCGCTCCGGCGCGTCGCCGACGTAGTCGGAGGCGTCGAGGAGACGCCGGGCGCTTTCGGGATCGACCAGCGACATCAGCCGTTGGTCGGCGAGGATGTTGTGCATGAGCGGGTTGGGATTGCCCGCTTGCAAGGCGGCCCAGGCGGCGAGGCTCTGTTCGCGGATGACTTCGTGCAATTCCTGGCGGTCGCCGCCGGCTTTGACGGCTTCCATGAGCAGCCGTTCGGTGGCGGCGAAGATGCCGTAGTCGCGCAGATTGCGCGCTGTGGGGCCGGGCCAGATCGTCAGCCCGTCTACCAATTTTTGCATTTGGCCGAGGATTTCGTCCGTCACCAAAAAGGCTTCGGCGAGGAAGAGCCGCCGATTGGCCGAATCGTCTAATGTGCGTTCGAGCAGGCTGAGCGCGGCGTTGTCCCAGGCGGGGCGGGGCAGCGCGGCGAGGACGCGGCTGAGGCTGTCCACATTTTCGGCGGCGATGGGGTTGCGTTTGAAGGGCATGGCGCTGGAACCGACCTGATGCTTGCCGAAGGGTTCGCTCCACTCGCCGAAGGGGGGCGATTGCAGGATGCGCAGGTCGAAGGCGAATTTGTGCACACTGGCGCCAAGACCGGCCAGGGCGTTGATGATAAACCAGTCCTGTTTGCGTGGGTAGGTCTGCGTGGCGGCGGTGAAGGCTTCGATGCCCAGGGCGGACATGACCCGCTCTTCGAGCCGGCGCGCCGTCCAGCCGGTGCCGGCCAGGAGTTGGGTGTAGCTGGCGCTGGTGCCCACCGCGCCTTTGAGCCCTTTGCCGCGGACGTTGTCGCGCACGCGGCGCAGTTCCTCCAGATCGGCAAGCAGATCCTGGCCGTATTGGGCGAGGCGATAGCCCACGGTGGTGGGTTCGGCGGGCTGAATGTGGGTGAAGGCGATGGCGGGCGTGTCGGCGGCGTCTTCGATGCGGGTGGAGAGCGAGCGCAACACGCCGGTAAGCTTGCCGATCACCAGATCGAGGGCGGCGCGCAGCCGCAGCGCGTCCACATTGTCGAGGACGTCCATCGACGTTGCGCCCAGGTGGATGATCGGCCCGCCCACCGTACACTGCTCGGCGAAGGTCTTGATCTCGGCCATGAGATCGTGGCGGATCTCCCGCTCGATCTCGGCGGCGCGGGCGATGTCGATCTGATCCTGATGGGCGCGCAAATCGGCCACCTGTTCGGCGGTCACCAGGCCGGCGGCGTGTTGTGCTTCGGCCAACGCCACCCACACACGGCGCAGCAGCCGGCGCTTTTCGGCTTCACTCCACACCCGGCGCATTTCGGCGCTGCCGTAGCGCCAGGTGAGCGGGGAAAGGTAGGTTTCGTGATCAAACGAGATCTGACTCATGGTTCGTCCTCTGATGAGCGGCGATGTGTGTGCGAACCGTCCCCGCATCGGCATCGGGGAAAGTTCATGGTTTGTAGGCAGTTAACGCTCTCGCACCAGCACCCGGTTGAGCAGGTTGAGCAAGGGGCCGCGCTGCTCCATGCCGCTTTCGCCGTAGTCGCTCATGGCCAGGTAGAGCGCCTGCCCGGTGCGGCGGATGAGGCCGAGCATGAGGCGGCGCAGCGTTTCCTGGCGCTGCTGGTACTCGTGAAAATCGGTCCACAGCGTGTCGGGCGGCCACTGCCGCGAGAGGACGTGCGGGTGGGTGAGGGGCTGGTAGAGCCGTTCCCACCAGCCGCCGGAGCCGATGTCGAGCCAGAATTGCACCGCCACGGGGCGGTTGCGCATGAGGAAGGTATAGGCCGGCGCGATGAAGACCACTTCTTCGTCTTCCTGCCAGCCGGGGACGTAGAGCGCGCCCAGTGCGCCGCTTTCGAGCAGGGCCAGGTAGGTGTTGCCGATGGCCCCCCGCCGCATTGACGCGGCTTTGTCTTCTTGTTCTTCGATGGCCCAGCGGAAGTTGCGCGCCGATTCCACCAATTGATGGGTGACGCGGGCGGCGTCTACATTCATGTGGAAGCCGAAGCCGGGCTGGCTGAGCACTTCGCCAAAAAGCCGGGCGAAGAATTGATCCAGCGGCGTAAATTCGGTTTCGGCCTGGTAGGCCAGGATCCAGTGGCGCAGCCGTTCGTAGCGCTCGCCCACGCGGAAGGTGATGCGCTGCTGCACAGCACTGCGCAGACCGGCAAAGCTGTTGAGCGTCCCTGCGCTGACGCCGCGCACGTTGTAGCCGACACGACTGAGCAGCATGGCGCGCACAGGATCGAGATCCTCGATGGCGATGGCGAAGGTGTGGGCGATGTCGCTCTGTGGCGGGTAGCGTTGCCAGGTGGGATGGGCCAACGCCGCCAAACTGAGCAGGGCGCGGGCGGCAGGTTCAGCGTTGAGCGCCCGGCTGGGCCGGTGGGTGGTGGATGGGATCTGGCGCTCATTCAGGCGGCTTTGCAGGCTGAAGCGCAGCGCGTCGCTGACAAAAGGCGCCAGGACGGCGATTTGCCCCGGCGGCACACCTTCATTGCGCACCAACCGTTCGATTTCGTCCACCGTCCAGTCGATCATCTGCGGGTAAAAGCGGTGGGTGCGGTAGGTCAGCGGCAGCGTTTCGGCGGCGGCGGCCTGCACATCCACATTCACATCTTCCTCGGGCGCGGGGACGGTGACGCCGCGCCGGTGGATGACGCGGTTGATCAGCGCCGTCATCCGTTGCAGCGAGGGCGGCATAATGTGGCTCTCGCCCATGTGCAGGTGAGCATCACAGAACTGCGCCAGTTCCGCCGCGCCTTCGGGGTTGGCGCCGAGGAAGACACGGTAGCCGGCGTCTTCGTCCACCACCACCAGGGCGCTGTCGAGGTGAGGAATCCAGCGGCGCACCAGGGCCTGGGCGGCGAAGGTGTCCTCTTCGGCGTTGTCGAAGATCAGGTGGCGCTGCGAGCGGAAAAGATGGGTGCGGCTCCAGTCGTTGTTGAGCACCTGCTGGCCGAAAAGTGTGATCCAGAGGCTGAAATCTACCAGCGACTGGCGCAGGCAGAGTTCGCGAAAGGCGCTGCTGATGCGTTTGGCCGTCTGCAACACATTGAGGCGCGCCGTCATCTGCTGTCCTTGCGGCACGGCCAATTCGAGGCGCTGGTAACTTTCCTCAATCGAGAAGCCCAACAACGCCGCCTTGTTGAGATTGTCCAACACCTGCGAGACGACGCGGTTGGGGTCTACGCGCACGGCGTCGAACTCGCCCCGCTCAAACGCTTCGTTGACGAACGGCTCCATGTGGTACTGCGCCGTCTCCAGGTTGAGGAAGGTGGGTTCCTTGCGCGGATCGGCGAAACCGCCCGTCTCGGCGATGAGCGGCCAGTAGAGTTCCACAGCGCCGCGCGCCAGCCCGGCGAAGGTTGTCACCCGAACGGGAGGACCGGCGGGGACGTCGGCGGCGCGCAGTGCCTCGTAGTAGGGGCGCGCCAGCGTCCGCTGCGGTGTAAGCACGAGGATGTCGTCGCCGCGCACCCGTTCCTGGCGCAGCAGCCACTTGATGCGCTCGATGGCGGCAGTGGTTTTGCCCGCGCCGAAGGGGCCGGTGAGGTAGAGTTTGTTCTGTGCCAGCAGAGGCAGGGTGGGTGTTGTCATTGCGTCGTCGCTTTGAAATTTCTCCTCATTGCCCAATTGCCGATGTGGGCCGAGTCGTTTCAAGAGTTGTACGCTTCAAAATAGCACACGTTCGCGGTCTGCTGCCAGTTCCAACTTGTACACCAATTCAAATTGGCGATCGGCGACTTGGAAGCCGGCGGCGCTGAGCGCCGGGTTGAAGGCGCTTTCCACCGGTTCGTTGACGAGGACAATCTTCGCTTTGGGGAAGGAGGCCACCAGCGCATCGACGAGATCGGCGGCGTGCCGGCTGTGGGCGTGGGGGGCGAGGGCGATGTCGAACAGGTGCACGCTTTCGCCGCCGGGGCTGTAGATAAAATCATTGTGGTGGTAAAGCACGTAGCCGAGCGGCTCGTCGTGAGCGTCGTTGAGGGTAAGGGCGTCTATCACGGCGCAGGCGCGGATCAGGGCTGGGCGGCGGCGCTGCCAGGCGAGTACGCCCGTGTGCCAGTCGTAGAAATCGTAGATCACGTCGAGGGGGTCGGCGGATTGCAAGACGGCGGCGCTGGGCTGTGGCGGATGGGGGGTGGCGATGCGTTCCCAGAGCAGCAGTTCCGCTTTTTCCTGATATCCCAGGCGCCGATAGAGCGACCGCGCCGGCATGTTCTGCGCCAGCACTTCGAGCAGCATCGTGTGCGCGCCGCGGCGCTGGGCGTGATGGTGGATGGCCTGCATCAGGCCAAATGCGCCGCCCTGCCGCCGCTGTGTGGCATCCACGGCAAGGCCGCCACACCAGGCTTCGTCGTTTTCGACGGCGAGGAGGGCGGCGCCGACACCCTGCCAGGCGCCGGCTTCCTCAACGAGCATCACGGCGCAATCCTCCAAACGCATGGCAGAGCGTTCTAGAAAGCGCTCCATGCCCGGCGGATCAAAGTACGAGGCGTATTTGTAGTCGCGAAAACCGCGGTTGAAACCGTCGCACAGCGCCGTCAGGCCGGCTTCGGCGGCGTTGACAATGCGAAAATTCGGGGATGTCACTGCCCTGTCCTCAAGCGTGTGTGTGGTATGAAACCCAGTCGTCGAACTCGGCCAGCAGCGCCTGTTTAAGCGACGATTCCGCCGCCGACGCCCGGAAGGCGTTGCGGGCAATGCGCACAATGTCGGCCTGATGATAGCCGAAGTTGGCGGCAAGGTGCCGGTATTCGTCGATCAGGGTGGTGTTGAACAGGGGAGGATCGTCACTGTTGACGGTGACAAGCACGCCCATGCGGTCGAGATGGGGGAAGGGGTGGCGATCCAGCGAAGGGTAGACGCCCAGGCAGACGTTGCTGACGGGGTTGATTTCCAAAGGAATCTGCCGTTCGGCCAGACTGAGCAGCAAGGATGGATCTTCGATGGCGCGCACACCGTGGCCGATGCGGTCGGCGCGCAGTTCGCTAATCGCGCCCCAGATGCTTTGCGGACCTTCAGTTTCGCCGGCATGGGGCACCGAGTAGAGACCGGCATCTTTGGCGGCGCGGAAGGCGTGGGCGAAGGGCTGCGGCGGCGCGCCCACTTCGTAGCCGCCCAGGCCAAAGCCGACGACGCCGTGATCTTTGGCGTAGAGGGCGTGGGTCAATGTCACATCGGCAGGGGTGGAATCGTAGCGCCCCTGGCCGCGAAAGGCGGAGTTGCGCGGCACGTCGAAGATCCAGCGCATTTCCACGCCCAGGTCGCGGCGGGCGCGGCGGCGACCGTCTTCCAGCCCCTCCAGCATCGACTCGAATTGTAGCCCTTTGCGCTGGGTGTGGGTGTGGGTGAAGGTGGTGACAGTCAACTCGCGGTAGCGAATGTTCTGCGCCGCCATCTCTTCGCCGTTGCGGTAGACGATGGTGGAAAAGTCTTCGGGCGTGCGCAGTAGATCCTGAATGATCAGGTAGATCTCGACAAAGTGGGGGAAATCGCGAAAGATGAACCACTCGCGCAAGCCGTCTTCGGTGACAGCAGGCAACCGCTCCAGCGCATTGTGCCGATCCGCCAATTCGAGGACGGTAGAGGGCTCAATGCTGCCTTCCAGGTGAATGTGCAGTTCGGCCTTGGGCATGGCCTGAATCAGTTCGGCCAGGGGCGTTGGGCCGGCAGATGCGCCGATTGGCGGCAAGTTGACATTGGGCATGTCGATACTCCGAAGGCGCCAATGAATGAGTGGAAAGGCAAGCAGCCGTGATCTGGTGGCCATCCTGTGTTTCTGGATTCAGATCACACACAGTTGCCGGGTGCATGTGTTAAAGTTAAAGACAAAGCGACAAAGGCCTCATCTGATGCGGATCGTTTGTTCGGAAAGTGGGATGAGTAGTCATTTATAGCACGAAAGCAGACGCAGGTCAATTGAGATGAAATTAACCGAAAAATAACGAATTGATGAAGAGAAAAGCAACTATATAGCCATGTACCGTAGGGGTTTGCGTGGGGCGGAAAGCGTGCTCGCCAATAAGCGAAAAAAGCTTCCGCCCCACGCAAACCCCTACCGAGACTGTATAATTACAGAGAAAAACCGCTTATGCAGCGTGAAAGTGAACCACAACAGAACAGTGCCGCCGCCTGGGCCGCCTCTAATTTGGCGTGGACGGGATCTTTGGGCGTGGAAAGTCGCGCCCAGGTGAGGCGGTTGGCGTTGGCACTGGCGGTGTGTGTCCTGGCGTTGGGGTTGTTGGGGCGCAGCAGCCCCACCGGGTTGGAAGCGCGTGATCAGCGCATCAGCGCCATTGTGGGGCCGTGGAATTTTGATCTTGTCGCCTGGGAAGTAGAGGCCGTCAGCGAAAAACTGCGCAACGGACTGAACCAACCCGCCGCCGGCCTCACGGTTGAAGAAGCCACAGCGCTGGTGAAGTTGTACATCGAAGAAGCGCAGCGCTTGGGCAACCTGGAACGCCAGATCAATTCATTACAGGCGGCAGACAACCCCGAAGCGGAGTCCGAGATTCAGATGCTGCAAAAACAAGCGGACGCGTTGCGCGAGCAACAACAGGCGCGCCGTCCTGCCGTTGAAAGCATCATCCAGCAGCAGGTGGGGGCGGAACTGGCGGCAGCCGGCTTTCAGGTGAGCGCCGGCCCATTTCCGCCGGTCTGGTTTACCTTTGTTGAGCCGCCCAAGAAGCTGGTGGTGAGTCCGCGAGATCGGATCGCCACCGTCTACAGCCGCATGTTGAGCGAGGAGATCGCGCCAACGCAGGTGGAAGAAAACGAAGCTGCCATCGAAGCAAGCAGTGACCTGAGCGCCTACATCGCCAACATCGGCGGCCTTGGCGCTTACCCCACAATGGTCATTGATCGCGCCAGCCTGGCCTGGATCTTCAACACGGTGGCCCACGAATGGGCGCACAACTACCTCACCCTTTTTCCACTGGGGTTGCGCTACAATCTCAGCGGCGATTTGACCACCATCAACGAAACTGTGGCCGAAATTGTGGGCGACGAAATCGGCGAGCGGGTGGTGGCGCGCTACTATCCTGAATTTCTGCCGGAGGAGGAGAGACCATCTGAGCAGCCGCCCACAGCCGCCGATCAGCCGCAGCCTTTCGACTTCGACCGCGAGATGCGCGAAACCCGTCTGCGCGTAGACGCGCTGCTGGCCGCCGGTGCGGTCGAGACGGCAGAACGGTACATGGAGGCGCGCCGTCAATTCTTTGTGGCGAACGGCTATCCGCTGCGTGTGCTCAACCAGGCCTACTTTGCCTTTCACGGCAGCTACGGCACCAGCCCTGCCAGCACCAGCCCAATCGGGCCGAAGTTGCAGACGCTCTACGCCCGCAGCGGTGATCTGGCCGATTTCCTGCGCACCGTCCGCTGGTTTACGGGTGTGAGCGACCTTGATCGAGCGTTGCAATCTGCTGCACAAGAATGAACGATGCACTTTACGTTTACCACCGTCCCCGCCGTTTTTCTTGAACGCCCAAACCGCTATGTGATCCATGCGCGGCTGCAACAGAGCGGCGCGGTGGTGCGCGCCCACTGCCCCGATCCAGGCAGGCTGCAAGAGTTGCTGATCCCCGGCGTAGTGGTGCATCTGGATCAGGCGATGGCGAGCGCGGTCGAACGGCGCACCACCCATACGCTGCGCTTTGTGGAACACCCCGAACACGGCCAATTGGTGAGCCTCAACACCCAGTTGCCCAATGCCGTCTTTGCCGAAGGATTGGCCCACCACTTCTTTCCCCAATTCGCCGGCTATTCCCTTGTCGAAAAAGAGGTGACCCTGCCGGGCGCGGACGGCACACGCAGCCGCATCGACTTCCGCCTGCGCAATGACGGCGGTGACCTGTGCTGGGTGGAAGTGAAATCGGCGTCGCTGGTCATCGACGGCGTGGCCCTCTTCCCCGATGCACCCACGCTGCGCGGACGGCGTCACGTGAACGAGTTGGCGCACCGGGTTGCACTGGGCGATTCGGCTGCCGTTGTTTTCATTGTGCAGCGCCCCGATGCGACGTGCCTTATGCCCCACGCCGAACGCGATCCTGCCTTTGCTGCGTCCTTGCAGGCGGCAGCGCAACAAGGTGTGGCCGTCTATGCCTATACCTGTCACCTCACCACACAAGAAATTCAGCTCGCTCACTCCATCCCCGTGGATCTAGAAGTTGGTGCCGCCGATTAGGCCGTTTTCGGCTGGATTGGTGTAAAATGAGTTGATTTTGTCCAACCACTTCCCCTCGGCCTAAAACCACTTTCCCTCGGCCTAAGATGAGGAGAGATAGAGGATGTCCTTTTTTGACAAATTGACGGCGGAAATCGCTTCGAACGACAGCCTGCTCTGTGTAGGTTTGGATCCCGTCCTCGAACAGATGCCCAGCCGCTACCGTAGCGGCGGGAACCAGTGGATGACCGATCTTTTGCGCTGGAATCTCAATGTTATCTCCGAAACCTACCGCTATGCCTGCTGCTACAAGCCCAACATCGCCTTTTACGAAGCACTCGGCCCCGCCGGCATGGAATTGCTGCGCCAGACGCTGGTTTCCATCCCCGACGAGATCCCGGTGATCCTCGACGCCAAGCGCGGCGACATCGGTTCGACGGCAACAGCCTACGCCAAAGCCTGTTTCGGCCTGCCCAATGTCGACGCCGTCACCGTCAGCCCTTACCTGGGCCGCGACAGTGTGGACGCTTTCACCGCGCACGCGGGCAAGGCGGTCTTCGTGCTCTGTCACACCTCAAATCCCAGCGCCGGCGACCTGCAAACGCTGCTGGTGGATGGTCGTCCCCTTTACTTGCATGTGGCTGAACAAGCGGTGAAGTGGTCGCCCAATGTGGGCCTGGTGGTGGGCGCCACCTACCCGCTTGCGATTCGAGATGTGCGCGCCGTGGCGCCAAAAGCCTGGTTCCTGGTGCCGGGGATCGGCACACAGGGCGGCGACATTGAACGAGTGGTCTCCGCCGGGCTGTGGAGCAGTGGGCAAGGATTGATCATCAACGTCTCACGCGGCGTCTGTCAGGCCGATGATCATCAGGCTGCCGCCCGTCATTTCCGCGATGAGATCAACCGGGCACGCAAGCAGGTGGCGGCATGAGCAATCTTTCCAGCGCTGCAACCGCGCTCATCAATGGCCTGGCCGACCTGGGCGCGCTCAAGTTCGGCAACTTCACACTGGCCAGCGGTATCCAATCCCCCGTCTACGTGGACCTGCGTTTGCTGGTGAGCCGTCCTGCGCTTTTGCAACAGGCGGCGACATTTTACGCCGAGATCCTGGCCAGGATTCCTTGCGACCGGGTGGCGGGCGTGCCCTACGCCGCGTTGCCCATCGGCACGGCGGTGTCGCTGATCAGCAACATCCCCATGATCTACCCGCGCAAAGAGGCGAAGGCGCACGGTCTGGGCAAAGACATTGAAGGACTGTGGCAAGCTGGTGAACGTGTGGTGGCGATCGAAGACCTGATCACCAGCGGCGGCAGCACGATCCAGACGGCGGAACGGCTGCGCGCCGTCGGCCTTGTGGTGGAGCATGTGATCGTCCTTATCGACCGCGAACAGGGCGGCGTCGACAAGCTGGCCGCCGCCGGCATCACCGCGCACAGCGTCTTCCGCTTCAGCGAAATGCTCGACACCCTGGTGGAAGGTGGGCGATTGGGCGAAGACAAAAAGTTGGAAGTGCTCAAATTTATAAGAAATGAAGGATGATGAACCTCCAAGTCGACTTCTTAAACCGGACCTTTCCCACGCCGCTTGTGCTGGCCAGCGGCATTTGGGGGACGACGGTGAGCTTGTTGGTGCGGGCGGCGCAGGCCGGCTGCGGCGCAGTGACGGCCAAAAGCTGCGGCCCGACGCCACGCGCCGGGCATGTCAACCCGTCCTGTGTGGATTGGGGCGGCGGCTTGATCAACGCGATTGGGCTGGCCAATCCTGGCGCGGAGGCCGAGGTGACGTTGCTGGCAAAGGCGCGCGAGCAACTTGCGCCGCTGGGTGTCCCCCTCATTGCCAGCATCTTCGCGGGGACAGAGGCTGAGTTCGGGCATGTGGCCGCCATTGTCGCACAGGCCCGCCCCGATTTTATTGAGGTGAACATTTCGTGCCCGAATGTGGGCAGCGAGTTCGGCGAGCCTTTCGCAGGCAATCCAGAGAGCGCCGCCGCCGTCACCCGGCATGTCAAAGCAGCCGTGGCGGCGACGGGCATCCCTGTCATTGTGAAGCTGGCGCCGAATGTGCCCAGTATCGGCAGGATTGCACGGGCGGTGGTGGAAGCCGGCGCCGACGCGCTGTGCGCCATCAACACCATGCCGGGCATGGTCATCGACGCCGAGAGTGGACAGTCGGTGCTGGCGAATCGGAGCGGCGGGTTGAGTGGCCCGGCGATCAAGCCGATTGCGCTCAAAGCCGTCTACGACGCCCGACGCGCCTGCCCGGCTGTGCCCATCATTGGCACCGGCGGCGTCAACAGCGGGCGCGACGCCATCGAAATGTTGATGGCCGGCGCAACGACTGTGGGTGTGGGCAGCGCCATCTACTACCGCGGCGGCGAAGCGATCACTGCCATCCTGGCCGAGATGGGAAGTTGGCTGCAAGCACATGGCTACGACGACGTCAACCAGGTCCGCGGCCTGGCGCACAAAGAGACGATCTACACCAGTGCGCCTACAGGCGCGCCGGTGCCGGTTGCCCATTAGGTCACACCGTCCCCTTCAACGGCAAAAAGTCCGACTTCTCTGGAGAGAAGTCGGACTTTTTACAGTAGGGTCATCCAATGTTACTGGAAGCTAAAGCCCATGTCTTCCCAGTAGGTGACGGCCTGGCTATCAAACTCGGCGGCAAGAAATTCGGCGTCGAAGAGTTCATCACGGTTTACCAGGGGCGCATTGTTGAGCGCTTCAGCATCAAGATCGGGTGAGAAACTTAGTTCACCTTCAGTGTTCTGCCAGTCGAAAGCCTGGAAGGGAACAAGGACCACGTTGTCGGTATAGTCGGCAATGCCACTCTCGGCATAGTCAACCACAACCCACTTGGCGCTGTTCGTGCCCAGGTCAACCAGAATGGCGTTGACAAGACCGTTGTTCAGTTCACCCCATTCGGTGATGCCATACCCGACCAGATCGGAGAGCAACACCGCGCTCCCTTCAACGTTGGTGAGGTTGGCGCCGACTTCGGTACCGCCCCAGAAGTTGAAGAATTCATCGTCCCAGGTGCCCTCGTTCAGCGCCCAGTTTTCTGCCTCTACGGTGGGAGCGCCTTCAATGTCTTCTGGCTGGGCAAAGGGTAGAATCAATGCGTCACCTTCTTCGCCGAGAGAAAAGGCATCCATCGGGATGAGGACGTCTTCGCCGCCGAAGCCGAGGAAGCCGTTGCTTTCGACAATGGCATAGGGGATGTTGCCTGTGCTCGTGTCGACCAGCAGATTCTGGACATCACCCAAATCTTCGTCGGCGGTGTTTTCGAGATCGAAATCGAGCAGCCGATCTGCGGCGATCATCACGTCCTGAAGAGATGCAACGCCATCTGTGGGGGCGACTGTGGCCTCTCCTTCACCTAAAACGTCCTCGGCAGAATCTTCACCGATTGCCCCATCACTTTCAACCACAGGATCTTCGGCGGTTACGCCATCATCGTTGTCTGTGCAAGCGGCAAAGACCATCACGGCGGCAACCAGAAGTGAGAGCAGTAACAGTACTCTGGATGGTTTCCTGTTTGCAGAATTCATTTCGATTTCAGTTCCTTTCATGTCCTTTTATGTTGAATGTCCACTGCACTGAACCCAGCATAGGAGCATATGGGCAATGTGTCGATAGATGGGGTTATAGCAGGTGGACACAAGCGGTGATACACCTGGAACACAAGTAGCGCCGCATTGTGATGCAATGCGGCCTGTGTACAGGGCAATATTGTGGCCACGATTTAGGCCGTGTCACTGTTCAGGCGGTAGATTGTGGAGCAGTTTGTGTGGGTGCAGTTCAGAGGATCAGCATGGCGTCGCCGAAACTAAAGAAGCGGTAGCCTTCCTGTTTGGCAACTTCGTAGGTTTCGAGCAGGATACGCCGCCCGGCATCTACGTCTTGGGGATGCGCCTGGGCAATGAACGACGAAACCAGCATCAACAGCGAGGATTTGGGCAGGTGAAAGTTGGTGATCAGCGCGTCCACGGCGCGGTAGCGATAACCGGGGCGGATGTAGAGGCTCACCGGCCCCGAAAAGGCCGCCACACGCTTCCAAGGGCAGGCTTCGGTATCATAGGGATCGAGTCCTTGGGCGCCGGTGCCGCCCCACTCCAGTGTGCGCACCGACGTTGTGCCGACGGCGACAACGCGTCCACCTTGCAGTGTGGTGTCGTTGATGTGACGCGCCGTTTCACTGCTGATTTGCGCCACTTCGGTGTGGATTTCGTGATCCTCGATTTGTTCGGCTGTCACCGGGCGGAAGGTGTCGAGGCCGACATGAAGGGTTACCGTCTCCCAGCCCACGCCTTGGCGGCGCAGGTTGATCAGCAAATCCGGGGTGAAGTGCAAGCCCGCCGTGGGTGCGGCCACACTTCCTTCAGGGCGGCTATAGATCGTCTGATAGCGTTCGCGGTCGCCGCTGTATTGGGTGATGTAGGGCGGCAGCGGGATCTCGCCCAACTCGTCCAGGTACGGACGAATCGGCTCGGCGAAATGGACCACGCGGTTGCCGGAAGGGAGGATGGCGTGGATGACGGCTTGGGGAGTGGTGATTGGTGAGTGGTGAGTGGTGAGTGGGGCAGAGGAGAGATCGGCGCCGCTGGCCGGAGCGTCGTTTTGTGGCATCTCCCCGCCCAGGTGAATGACGGTGCCTTGGCGCAGGTTGCGCCCCCGTGTGAGACATTCCCACTCCTGGCCGGCGTCGTCGAGTTGGTTGAGCAGGAAGATTTCGACTGTGCCGCCGCTGGCTTTGTGTCCATGCAGGCGGGCGGGGATGACGCGGCTGTCGTTGGCAACGAGAAGATCGCCGGCGTTGAGGTATTCGCCGATCTCGTAGAAACGCCGGTGCTCGATCTGTCCTGTGTGGCGGTGGAGGACAAGCAAGCGGCTGTGATCGCGGGGGTCCACCGGCTGCTGGGCGATGAACGAAGGCGGCAGGTTGTAGTCGAAGAGAGCGGTTTGCATGAAACGGTCATTCTGCAGGTTGAATTTTGGCGACGGCGGCTTAAAACTCGTCCAAAGACGCAGCATGCCGGTAAGCGCCTTGCTGAAGTCCTTGTTTGAGTCCCTGCTCAATATACTTATCAATCCACGTAACCATCGTTTTCTCTCCTTCTTGAACAGCACGGCGCACCGTTCTCTAGAGAGTGTCTTCACGCATTTTACCACTGACAGTGGCGTAGCGTACGATCACTTTTGTAATGAGTAATGAGTAACCCAGATCGTGTTGAGAACGTTATTCCCAATTGAAGAGTCGACTCGTTAACACGATCTGGGTTACTCATTACTCATTACTCATTCTCTCTCTCTCTCTCTTCACGAACACGCGCTCAAAAAGCTATCCCAAATCCGCGCGTGGACGTCCGCCAGTTCGAACAGCCGCTCCGGGTGCCACTGCACGCCCAGCACCCAGCGATGATCAGCGCTCTCGAAGGCTTCGAGCAGCCACGGATCGGGCTGCGCCGTAGCCGCGGGGAGCAACGACGGGGCCAGCGTGGCGAAGTCGATGCCCTGATGGTGAAAGGTGTTGACGGGCATCACACGGTCGCCGACGATACGGTGAAAACGGGAGCCGCTTTTCACCTCCACATCGTGCATGGCGGTACGATCCTGGGGCGAACGGTGGCCGGGCAGGTGCTGCACCATGCCGCCTCCCGCCGCTACATTAAGGAGCTGACAGCCGCGGCAGATTCCGAACAAGGGCAGATCGGCGGCCAGCGCCTGGCGCGCCAGCGTCAACTCCAATTCGTCGCGTTTAAGGTCGATGCTCTCTTCCTCGGCGCCGGCCAGCGGCTGGTTGAAGTAACGCGGGTGGACGTCCCCGCCGCCGCTGAGGATCAGACCATCCAGCCGCGCCAGCACTTCTGCAGGCAGGCGTCCTTCGGCATCTGGCGTGTAGACCGTGCCATCGGGCAGCACGGCGGGAGCATCCGGCGAGAGTACCACCGCTGTCGCCCCACGCGCCGCCAACGCGTTGAGATAGTTGATCGTGTTCTTTTGCACCCATGCCTGAGCGCCATGTTTGGTTGTCACCCCGATGACAAGAGCAGTGGTCATAGTTTGCTGTCCAGTTGTGGTCTGAGTATGCCAATTCTGGATACTATATCCCATCCCTCATAGCTTGAAAAAAGGAGATGCCACTTCGGAGCAGATCCAACAGACGATGCAAGATCACACTCCATAATGTGCTACAGTAAAGGCTGCTCAAGCAACGATTTTCACCGCAAAGGCGCAAAGGACGCAAAGAAGAAACAAAAAAGAGGTGGTACACTTTTTTTACTTTGTGCACTTTGCGTCTTTGCGGTGTACCCAATTTTGGATGCACCCATGACCCTACCGATTTTGTTGGTTGTCCTTTCAATTCTTTTCCTGGTGGTCGCCCTCTTCGGCGGCTTTTTCACCTACGTCTATTGGTGGTTGATTCAGCGACCGCTGCCCCAGCGCGAAGGATCGCTCCACGTCGACGGCCTTTCCGCCCCGGTGGAGGTGCTCCGCGACAAGCACGGCATTCCCCACATCTACGCCGCCACCGCCGCCGACCTGTGGATCGCGCAGGGATTTGTCCATGCGCAGGATCGGCTGTGGCAGATGGAACAGCAGCGCCGCATTGCCAACGGCACACTGGCCGAACGCTTCGGCAAGGTGGCACTGGACGTTGACCGCTTCAGCCGCGTCATCGGTTTTCGTCGCAGCGCCGCCGCCGAATGGGAAACCCTCGACGCCGACGCCCGCGCCGCCATCGAACACTATGTTCACGGCGTCAACGCCTACATCACGGCGCGACCAGGACGGCTCGGCGCCGAGTTCAACCTGCTGCGCCGCCCGCCCGCGCCGTGGACGCCCATCGACGTGCTCGCCTTTGGCAAATACATCGGCTGGACGCTCAGCATCAACTGGGAAAGCGAACTGCTGCGCCTGCAACTGGCCGGTCAGATGGATCCCTTCCGCGCCGCTGATCTGGAACCCAATTACCCTGCCGACAACCCCATCATCGTCGAAGGGGTGGGCAGTGAACAGGCCATGCGCCTGGTGGAAACCGCCGGTCTGCTCCTCAACGAGTACGACAAGATCAAGACGTGGACGGGTCCACAGGGCGCGCTGCTGGGGAGCAACAGTTGGGTGCTGGGTCCGCAAAAAACGCTGACCGAACGCCCCATCCTTTGCAACGACCCGCACCTGACGCTGACGATCCCCGGCATCTGGTACGAGAACCGGCTCACCTGCCCCGAATTTAGTGTGGCGGGCGCGTCCTTTGCCGGTGCACCCGGCGTCGTCATCGGCCACAATGATCGCATCACCTGGGGGCTGACCAACGCCCTGCCCGACGTGCAGGATCTCTTCATCGAACGTCCTCACCCTGACAATGCACCGGGGAACAACGCCCCACGCTACGAAGTCAACGGTGTGTGGACGGAGGCGACCGTCCTGCACGAGACGATCCAGATCCGCAACGCCGAAACACACATTGAAGAGGTGATTATCACCCGCCACGGCCCGCTGATCAGCGGTCTCATCGGCGACAAGGCTGCGCTGCCGCTCTCGTTGCGCTGGACAGGCCACGATCCCGGCAACATTGTCTACGCCGTGCTGCGCCTCAACCGCGCCGCCAACTGGGACGAATTCAACGCCGCCCTCGATGATTGGAGCCTGCCGGCGCAGAATGTCACCTACGCCGATGTGGACGGCAATATCGGCTATCGGCTGGCCGGGCGCATCCCGGTGCGCGTCGCCGGGCTGGGCCTCACCCCCGCCCCCGGCTGGAACGACGATTACGCCTGGACAGGCATGATCCCTGCCGCCGAGTTGCCCCGTCTCTTCAACCCGCCGTCAGGGATCATCGTCACCGCCAACAACAAAATCGTAGGCGACGACTACCCCTATTTCCTGGGCGCCGAGTTCCTGCCCGGCTGGCGTGCCCGCCGCATCGAAGAAATGCTCAAGGTCAAGAAGCGGCTCGGCCCGCGCGACATGCAGCGTATCCAAATGGACACCACCAGCCTCTACGCCGAGGCGCTCACCCCTTTCCTCACGCAACAGGAGAGCGACGATCCCTACGTGAAGGTCGCCATCAACATGCTGCGCAACTGGAGCTACGCCATGGAAGCCGACAGCGGCGCCGCGTTGGTCTTCCAGTACACCAAACTGCATCTGTTGGAAATGGTTTTTGGAGACAAAGCCTTTGCGGGCAAAGCCTTTGCAGGCAAAGGGGAAGAGCTTTTCAAACGCTACAAAGGGGAGACCATCAGCCCGTTCTTTGTGGCCAATGGCTTTTGGCTACGCGCAGAAACTCGCCTGCTTGAACTCCTGCGCAACGAGGAAGAGTCGGTCTGGTACACCGACGCCGCCACCGGGCGCCGGCGCAGTCGCGATGAAGTGGTGATGGAAGCGCTGACGCGGTCGGTCAAGCGCATCCGGCGTGAGGTCAACGCCACGCCGCGTCACTGGGCATGGGGACGAATGCACCAGATTCGCTACATCCACCCTATGGGCAGCGTGCGCCTGCTCAGTGGCTACTTCAACCGCGGCCCCTTCCCCATCGGCGGCGACAGCACCACACCCAACCAGACCTCATTCGCGCCTGAACTGCCGCCCGGCCTGGTGCAAGTGGTGGCGGGCTACCGCCAAATCGTCGAAGTGGGCGATTGGGACGCCATGCAATCCATCACCGTCACTGGCCAATCGGGCCACGCCCTCAGCGAAAACTACGTGGATCAACTCCCCATGTGGCTCGAAGGCATGTACCACCCGATGCCGTGGAGTCGGGAAAGGGTAGAGGAAGCGGCGGTGCATCGGCTAAGGTTGGAGGGGGAAATGAAGGAGTAATGAGTAAGGAGTAATTCAGATCGTGTAGACTAGTTGGTTCGATTGAAGAAACCAGCGGCTGAACACGATCTGAATTACTCATTACTCATTACTCATTTCGCTACCTGACAGTTAGCCAAGTCAAGAAAGAAAAAAGATTGGCAACGCAAGCGACCTCGAGTAAATTCAAGGTATCCAGCCGAGAATCACTCAGGAGGTACAAATGGTTACCAATCTTCAGCAGTATCATAAGGTCATCACCTATTGTAGTCAACTGATACCGTGGGCACGGATCACGCAAATTCGCAACTTGGCGCTGATAGTCGTGGGATTGCTACACAGTACAGATTGCCATTTGAGCAGTTTGTCAGAGGTGATTCCCCTGCCCATTACTGATCTGAGCGTAGAACAACGGCTAAGGCGCTGGCTTAAGAATGCGGCGGTCGATGTGCGGCGGTGGTATGAACCGTTGGTGCGAACCGCCCTACTCCAGTATCGACAAGAGATCAGCTACGTCGTGATGGATTCAACCCAGTATGGTCGAAGGCATCGGGCCATCGTCGTTGGCATCGCCTATGCAGGACAGGTGATTCCGCTCGGGTGGCGAGTGCTGTCAGGTCGGAAAGGACACACGCCACCTGAGATACAAAACGAGTTGTTGGCAGAGATTCGCACCTTTCTCCCACCTGGACAAGTGGTTTTGGTGGCAGATAGCGAGTTCTGCTCCATTGACCTGTTGCAGCAGATCGACGAATGGAAATGGCAGTTCATTGTGCGGGTCCGCAGCAATATCGGCATGGAAATCAGTGAGAACGAATGGCTCAAGTTGAGTCAATGCGGCCTACGTATCGGCGAAACCAAGGTATGGCATGACATCTATTGGACGCAAAAACACCGCTTTGGCCCTCTGATGACGATTGCCACCTGGCGTCGAGGAGAAAACGAGCCGCTCTATGTCATCACCAACTCAAGCAATCCCGATGCGGCCCTGCTTGTCTACAAGTGGCGCTTCTGGATTGAACCACTCTTCGGCGATTTCAAAGGCAGAGGCTTTCGATTGGCTCAAACTCGCCTTACCGATGCTGACCGGCTTAACCGCTTGCTCCTGGCTGCTTGCATTGCTTTCATCTGGTCGCTCGCTACGGGCAGTTCTGTTTTCCTCTCGCCTCGCCAACGACTCGTTGACCGCAACGACCGGAATGATCGCAGCATCTTTCAACTCGGTTACCGATTCATCAAACGTGCTTTCAGACTCTCTCTGCCTTTGGATGTCTCATTTCGCATCGATCCACGTTGGTTCCCGCGCGATGATTTGACATCTCTAACTGTCAGGTAGCGAAATTACTCATTACTCCTTCAACTACGCACTACCCTCTCCACCACATCCATCCCCCGCGCCACCAGGTCTTCGTTGGCCTGGCTGCCCATGTGCCCCACGCGGAAGACTTTCCCTGCCAGTGGGCCGTAGCTGCCGCCGATGACCATGCCGTGACTGCGCAGGGCTGTGTCGAAATTGGGCCAGCTCCAGCCTGCGGGCACCCTGGCCGCGGTGACGGTAGGCGATGCAATGGCGTCGCGCGCCGGCCAGAGGACAAGGCCGATCTCCTGCAAGCGCTGGCGACAGAAGGCGGCGACTTCATCGTGCCGACGGTAGACGGCATCCAGCCCTTCGGCCAGCAGCGCATCCAACGACAGTTGCAGCGCCTGCATGGCATGCCAGTTGTGGGTGTAGGGCAGGTAGCGATCTTCGGGGCCGGTGCGCCAGGGGGCGAGGGCATCGTACCCCACATAGTTGACTTCTTGCACTGCATCCCAGGCGCGAGGACTGACACTGACCATCGACAGATCGGGCGGCAGGCTCAGCACCTTCTGGCTGCCCAACAGGCCAAGATCAATGCCGCAAGCGTCCACGCGCACAGGGACGCCGCCGCCGCTGGCCACAAAGTCGACGTAGAAGAGAGCATCCACTTCGCGGGCAATCGCGCCTAGATCCTCCAACGGGGTCAACGTGCCGCTGGGCGTTTCACAGTGCACAGCAGTCATCAGCCGGGGACGGAAACGCAGCGCCGCCTCGCGCACCTGCGCCGGGTCGGGCACATCGTCGTAGCCGAAGCCCACCACCTCGACTGCGGCCCCCACCTGCCTGGCCATGTCGCCGATGCCGTACCCAAAGACGCCATTCGCCACCGCCAGCACCCGATCCCCTGGGCGCAGCACGCTCTTGAGCGCACCCCACAGCGCCAACATGCCTTCGCCGGTCTGGATTGTCACATCGGCCTGGGTTTCCAACACCTGCTGCAACTTCGCCTCACAGTCGGCGTACAACGCGAAGAACTCTTCCTCAAGATCGGCGCTGCCGAAGTCGGTGAGATAGGCATTGCGCAGCGCCTGCGGCACCGATACAGGACCAGGAACGAGGGGAATACCGTAGCTTTTCATGGCGATCTCCAAATCAGTGATTGATAATCGGTGATTGGGGTTAGAGCTGATTCCCGCCCCAATCACCTCTTCAGCATCTGCGTCCACCAGGCCTGATGGGGATTGATCTCCGGCAGATTGTCCAGGGGCGACCAGAACAGTTGAAAGCGGTGGTTGTCGGTTTCCACTTCCCAGATGGCGATCACCGGTGCATCACTCATCCAGCTCCTCCAATCCCATTGCCATCAAGTAGCCGCGGGCGCGTTCCGTCTTCGGGTAGCGGTTGACCAGCTTCCAGAAGCGCGCCCCATGATTGGCTTCGAGCAGATGCGCCAGCTCATGCACAATCACATAATCGAGGACAAATTGGGGAACCTGGGCCAGCCGGTGCGAAATGCGGATTGTCCGCTCACTGGGGGTGCAACTGCCGTAGCGTTTATTCTGGTTGGAGACCCAGCGAATCGACGCCCATTGCAAGTTGCCCTCGAAATATTGACGATTCAGCATTTGCGCTCGCTGTTCGAGAGCGGCATCGTCCAGTGTGCGGCGTTGCTGGCGACGTGTCAGCCGTTTCTGCAACTTCTCAATCACGGGCGCCAATTCCTCGTCGGCCATGGCCGCAGGTGCGCGCACCACAAGCACACCGTTTTCCATGCGCGCGCTGACAGTTTTCGTGCGTTTTTGGCTGCGGATGATCGTGATCGATGACATGCGGCACTCCTTCATGCGTAATTCGTACGGGTTTGCGTGGGGCGGAAGGCCGGCTCGCTTATGAAACGACATCTGCTTCCGCCCCACGCAAACCCCTACAACATGCGCATTTCGTATCATCCATCCATGCCGTCCAACACCGCCTGCAAATCCCCCGGCAGTGGACTTGTAAACTCCACTGTCTCTTTGTTGCTGGGCAGGCGGAAGCGTAGTTGGTGGGCATGCAGGAACTGCCGCGCGATGGGAAGCCGCTGGCGACGGTAGCCGTAGAGGGTATCGCCGACGACGGGGTGTTTCATCCAGGCGAAGTGGACACGGATCTGGTGGGTGCGCCCGGTGTGGATCACTGCTTCGACCAGGCTGAATTTGCCCACTTCGCCGCTGACAAGGCGTTTGGCGTAGAGGCCGAGCATCTGGTAATCGGTGAGGGCGGAGCGGCCTTTGCTTTCGCCGGTGTAGGGATCGGCGGGAAGTACGGCCATGCGTTTTCGCTCCACCGGATGCCGCCCGATGGGTGCGGTGATGCGTCCTTTTTCGGGCGTGATCTGCCCGTCCAACAGCGCCAGGTAGAGCTTGTGCACTGAGCGTGAGGCGAATTGACGTTGTAGGATGCGGTGGGCGCGGTCATTTTTGGCCACCACCATCAGCCCAGACGTTTCTTTGTCGAGGCGGTGGACGATGCCCGGTCGTTTTTCGCCGCCCACACCTTCCAGATTGGGCACATGATGCAGCACGGCGTTGACCAGCGTCCCTGTGGTGTGTCCTGGGGCGGGATGCACCACCATGCCGGCGGGCTTGTCCACCACCAGCAGGTCGTCGTCTTCGTAGACGATGTGCAGGGGGATCGCTTCTGCCAATAAGGTTGTTTCTTGCGTTGGCGGCGTCTCCACACGCACAGTCTGCCCCGCTTCCAGCTTGCGCCCCGACTTGCCGGCCTTGCCCTCAACCAGCACACGCCCTTCGTCGATCCAGCGTTGCACTTCGGCGCGGCTGCGTCCGCTCAACTGCGCCGTCAGCCAGCGATCGAGCCGTTCCCCATCAGCGTCGGCGGGGACGGTAAATGTGAAGAGATTGACGTCGGTCATTGTGCTCACCACTTCTCCAGCCAAATGAATAAAGAATGGGGATCAGTTGTTCAACCTGTCAACTGATCCCCATTCTTTATTCATTTGGATTTGATTTTAGTCTGAGTTCGATGTGCGTAACAGCGTCTTCGGTTGGTTGGCCTGTTGGCGCGATTGCTGAACATCCTGCCAGATCAGCAGCGCGGCCAGCCCAATCACACCGAGGACAATGGCGCTGTCGGCGATGTTGTAGTTGGGCCAGTAGTAAACACCAGGAATCCCCATTTTGACGAAGTCGGTGACGTAGCCTTGTGTGATGCGGTCGATGACATTGCCCAGCGCGCCGCCCATCTCCATCCCCAACAGCACACGGATAAACTTCTGATCAGGCGTCAGCGAGCGCACGGCGTAGACAAGGATCACCACCGACACCACAAAGGCGACGATGATGAAAAATTCACCGTGTCCCTGCAAAATGCCAAAGGCGGCGCCGTAGTTGTGTACATGCTCAAAGATAAAATATTCGCCCAATGCCGGAATGGGGATGATCGACGTGTAGTCGGGGATGTTCTGGCGGACGAGGTTTTTTGTCCACTGGTCCAGCCCGATAATCACTGCCGCTACAGCCAGGATCAACCAAGTGCGGCGCCAAATGGTCGACAAGGTCAATGATCCGTTCATACTTTACTCCTGGTGAAGGTAGGAACTAACTTTGTGGGTTCGCATGGTGTGTGAATGAACAGAAGAGATTGATGGCGTCCTCTGTTTCTCGACTGAATTGTGATACAGACAGGTCGCTGTAGGCTGTCACATTGCCCACATTTGCGCCCCGTAGGGGTTTGCGTGGGGCGGAATGAAAACTCGCTACATTGGCGAGACTACTTCCGCCCCACGCAAACCCCTACTGCAATGATTGTAGCGCAAAAAGCGGCTGGATGGAGAATTATAACACCTGTGCTATACTATTCCGGTTCATTATCCAGTTACTGCACACCTGAGGGAAGAGATATGCCCCGAGAGATTACCATTGCTTTGGTGCAGATGTCGCCTGCGTTGGCTACGCCCGAAGAGAATCTGCGCAAGATGGGCGATTTCGTAGAACGCATCTGCAGCGAACAGCCCACCGATCTGATTGTTTTCCCGGAACTGAGCTATACCGGCACCGAACTAGGGCTGCGCGCCACCGATCTGGCGGAACGTGTCCCCGGCCATGCCAGCAACTACCTGGCCAAACGCGCCCACGATTACAACGTTCACGTCGTCTTCGGCCTTGTGATCAAGGAAAAAGTAGAGAGCATCCTCTACAACGGCGTGGTCTGCCTGGGGCCGGAAGGTGACGTGGCCGGCGAGTATCGCAAGGTGCACCTGCTGGGCGAAGAACGCCAGGTCTACCGCGGCGGCTTCCGTTTCGTCAACGTCGACGCCGAGTGGGGACGCTTTGGGCTGATGGTTGGGGCCGACATTGTCTTCCCCGAAACGGCGCGCAGCCTCACCCTGGAAGGGGCCGAGTTGCTCGTCTTAAGCGCCAACTGGGAAGCCAACCGCCGTGAACAGTGGCGCGCCCACCTGATCAGCCGCGCGGTGGAAAATGCGCTTTTCGTCGCCGCCGCCAACCGCGTCGGCCGCGAACCGACGATGGAGTTCGCCGGAGACAGCATGCTGGTCGGCCCGGCAGGCGAAGTCTACACTGTATTGGAAGAACCCATCGAAGGCTACGCCGTAGCCACCATCGATCTCGATCAAGTGCGCGATGTGCGCGAGGAACGCCAGATCATTCAATTCCGCGAGCCGAACGCCTATCGCTCCGTTGTGAAGAAGTATTAGCTCATGCGTGAAGGGCAACCAGGCGGAGAGGACGATTTCAAACTACGTGTAATCCGCAGCGGCGAATGGCAGGGTCAATCCGCTGTGGATGAATACCGCGCTGAGTGGTTGAGCAATCTTCTAGTTGAACGGGCCGCCTGGCGCGCCGACGCTGCGCCCTTCTCACTGGATGGCGTTCAAATCGGCGGCCCCGGCGTGGTCTGGTTTCGCTTCTGGCTGCCTGATCCGCAACAGATTATGGACAAGTACTTCGACGCCGAAGGACGCGCCATCGGCATCTATGTCCCCATCGTCGACACCTTTCAGTTTGACGGTGAGCAGTACCACGCCACACACCTGATCCTGGGGCTGTGGCTGGCCGCGTCGGGCCATGTCACCGTGATCGGCGAAGCAGAGTTCGACGCCGCCGTCGGTCTCGGTCTCCTTAGCGAAGGACAGGTGCGCTGGGCCGAAAACCGCATCCGCGAAGTGACGGCGGATGTCAACCGCTCACGGTTGCCGCCGCCGTTGATCCGTAATTTTTCGATAGACAAGGGGTGATTCATGATTGCCATTATCGACTATGGCGTCGGCAACCTGCGCAGCGTCTACCGCGCATTCGAGGCCGTCGCCGGTCCACTGGGCATTGCGGTAGATATCGTCGACCGCCCCACCGATTTCACCCATTGGAAAGCTGTGGTCCTACCCGGGCAGGGCGCTTTCGGCGACAGCGTGGACAATCTGCGCGGGCAGGGTTTTGAAGCGCCGCTGCTGGATTTTGTGCAGGCCGGCCTGCCCTTGCTGGGCATCTGCGTGGGCATGCAGATGCTTTTCGACGATAGCGAAGAGATGGGCCAACACGAAGGGCTGCACCTGATTCCCGGCAAAGTGCGCCGCTTCCCGGCAGGGATGGCCGACCCGCTACGCCCCGATCACACGTTACGCGTACCCCAGATCGGCTGGAACCAACTGCACCGCCGCCAGGACGACGACCTGCTTACCGGCGTCCCTGGCGGCGCCTACGCTTACTTCGCACACAGCTACTACTGTGACGCCGCCGCCCCCAACGCCGTCCTCGCCATAACCGACTACGGCATCGAATACCCGTCCATCGTGCGCTACCGCAACGCCTGGGGCATCCAGCCTCACCCCGAAAAGAGCCACAACGTCGGCCTGCACATTTTGGCGAACTTTATGAAGATGGTGACGGCGGAAGTGGTGCAGGGGTGACAAAGCTGTACCTGATCACCCATGCCCACACCCAGCAGCAACGCGATGTGGACGCCACCACCTGGACACTTTCGGAACGTGGTTTTGAACAGGCCAGGGTTTTGGCGCGCCGGCCGTTTTGGCTGGAGGTGACCCGTATCGTCCTCAGCAGCGAAGCCAAGACGCGGCTAACAGTGGAGCCGGTGCTGGCGGCGCGTCCTCTGCCGGTGACGGTGGATGCACGTTTCGACGAATTGAAGCGCCCTGCAATCTGGACGGAAGACTACGTGGCCGACGTGGCCGCGGCCTTTGCCCATCCTCAGGCGTCGGTGGGCGGCTGGGAAGCGGCGCATCACGCCCTGGCCCGCTTTGCCGCAGGCATTGACGATCTACGCCGCCGCTTTGCCGGCGAGACGCTTGCGCTCGTCGGTCATGGCCTCACCTTTAGCCTGTACCGCGCCGCGCTCCTGGGCCGCGCCCAGGTGGATCTGGACGATTGGCGCAAACTCAGCTTCGCCGCTGTGGCCACGGTCGATCTTGCCAAAGGCATCCTGCTAGAGGAGTTCCAGAGCGTCACCGGCGAGAAGGGACGGGCGGAATAAAGAGAGTTTGAACCAGACGGCAACATCCCCGGCGATTCAGGCCGGGAACTGCATTTTCAACGTGGATGGAACGTTACCTTTGCGCACGATATGCTTATGGTAAAGTTTTAGCGACTTTTGATAGCTTCTGACAGCATGCCTGCTTTATCCACCAGTTTGTCCTCTGTGGTGAAGCAATCCTGAGTGCCGTCTGGTTTTTGGAAAGAGTAGCTAACCCACCCTATGATCATTTATCCTGCTATTGATCTGCGACAAGGCCGTTGCGTTCGTCTGCGCCAGGGGGATCCCCATGCAGAGAGCGTTTTCAGTGAGGATCCTGTGCAAGTGGCGCGTAACTGGGTTGCCCTGGGCGCCCAATGGCTACATGTGGTGAATCTTGACGGGGCATTGAGCCGGCATGCCACGCCGATTGCCGTCAACAGTCGGGCCAGCGCTATGATTCAGCGGCTGGCCGTCCCCAACGCCGAACTGCCGCCTGGACAGATGGTGGCAAATTTGCGTTGCTTGAAGGCCATCCGCCAGGCCGTGGATGTGTCGATTCAGTTTGGCGGCGGATTGCGTACCCTCGAAGATGTGACGCTGGCTTTCGAGATGGGCGCTGATCGGGTTGTCCTGGGCACCGTGGCGGTGAAAGACCCAGAGGTTGTGCGCGCCGCAGTGGCGCGTTGGGGCGCCGATCGCGTTGTGGTGGGCATTGATGCCAAGAACGGCAAGGTCGCTTATCACGGCTGGCAAGATCTGAGCAGTTTGAACGCCGTCGACCTGGCCCATCGCATGAAATGTCTGGGCGTGCGCCGTGTCATTTACACCGATATTTTGCGGCATGGCACCCTGGCCGGCGTCGATGTTGAAACCATCTCAAACCTGGGCGACATGACCGATTTGAAGGTGATTGCCTGTGGCGGCGTCGCCGATCTCTATGACATTCGCCAGTTGAAACGCCACGAACATTACAACATCGAAGGCGTGATCATCGGCCAGGCGCTCTATACCGGCGCCGTGGAACTGCCGGCGGCCATTGAGGCGGCGGGCGGGCCGATGTTCCGCCGCAGCGCCGGCCTGATTCCCTATCGCCAGGGCGAGGACGGCATCGAAGTTTTGCTGCTCTGGAACAATTTCTGTGAGCAGTGGCAATTCCCGCGCGGCACGGTTGAGGAAGGCGAAAGCGTAATCGGCTGCGCCAGGCGAGAGTTCACGTTGGAGACCGGCCTGCCCATCGCGGCGCTACACGACGACGTCGTCAGCACGCTCCACTACGTGGCCCACATCCGCGATTACGATGTGGAGCGCGAGGTAATCTACTACCTGGCCCAAGTCGGTCCTGGCGAAGTTAAACTCGGCCACGACAACCACGGTGAATTCTACTGGGCGCCCATCGACGAAGCCCGCCTGATGCTCATCGACACCTCGCCGGAACAGATGCCGGCGTTGGAAGCGGCGGTGGCGTACTTTTCGGCAGAATAGGAAAGAGCATGCTGGCCAAACGTGTGATCCCCTGCCTCGACGTCAAAGACGGGCGCGTGGTGAAAGGGGTGAATTTTGTGGATCTTGTAGATGCCGGCGATCCGGTGGAACAGGCACGCGTCTACGACCGGGAGGGGGCCGACGAACTGGTCTTCCTCGACATTACGGCCACCCATGAATCGCGCGACATTGTGGTGGAGATGGTGCGCCGCGTGGCCGACGCCGTCTTCATCCCCTTCACCGTGGGCGGCGGCATTCGCAGCGTAGACGACATGCGCGCCATTCTGCTTGCCGGTGCAGACAAGGTGAGCGTCAACAGCGCCGCCGTGCGCAACCCCGAAATCATCAGCGAAGGCGCCAAACGCTTCGGCAGCCAGTGTATCGTCGTCGCCATCGACGCCCGCCGCCGCCAGGGTGACGATCTCCTCGCCCGCGGTGACGGCTGGGATGTCTACGTGAGCGGTGGGCGCATCAACACCGGTCTCGACGCCGTGGAATGGGCCAGGAAGGTGGAAGCGCTGGGAGCAGGCGAAATCCTGCTCACCTCTATGGACGGCGACGGCACCCAGGAAGGTTACGACGTGCAACTCACGCGCGCCATCAGCGACGCCGTTTCCATCCCCGTGATTGCCAGCGGCGGGGCAGGCCGCCCCGAAGATTTCGCCGCCGCCCTCACCGAAGGGGGCGCAGCAGCGGCGTTGGCCGCCAGTCTTTTCCACTTTAAACGACTCACCATTATGCAAGTTAAAGAAAGCCTGCTCGCCGCGGGTGTGCCGGTGCGCATCCCGCAGGAGATTGCATGACCTACGATGAACTGCTGGCTGTTGTCCGCTTCGACAACGCCGGCCTGATCCCCGCCATTGTGCAGGACGCCTCGACGCGGCAGGTGCTGATGATGGCCTACATGAGCGCCGAGAGCCTGCGCCGCACCTTTGAAATCGGCGAAACCGTCTTCTGGAGCCGCAGCCGCCAGGAGTTCTGGCACAAAGGCGCCACCAGCGGCAACACCCAAACCGTTGCCGAATTGTGGGTCGACTGCGACGGTGATACACTCCTCCTAATGGTCAACCCCGCCGGGCCGGCGTGCCATACAGGCGAGGTCAGTTGTTTCTTCCGCCCAGTCGAACTAGAAAGGAATGAGGATGAGATGATGAGATGATGGAGGTCCATCATCCCGTCATTCCACCCTCTCAATTTATGTCTGCCACCCTCGAAACGCTGTTTGCCACCATCGAGAATCGCAAAGCCAACCCCACCGCCGAATCGTACACCGCCAGGCTGTTGGCGGCGGGGGAAGGCAAAATCTGCCAGAAAATCGGCGAGGAAGCGGTCGAAGTCGTCGTTGCTGCCCTGGGCGGCGAAGGCGATGAGCGTGTCCTCTACGAAATGGCCGATATGTTCTACCACAGCCTCGTCCTCCTGTCCGCGCGCGGACTCACCTTCGCCGACCTCGAAGCCGAACTGGCAAAACGGTTTAAATAAAAGGCAAAAGTCAAAAGGCAAAGTGCACTTGCCTTTTGACTTTTGCCTTTCGTTTTTCTTCTTCTTCCTCTCTCCGATGGTAGAATGAGATGCAATGTGTTTACCCCCAAACCTTGCCAATGGAGGCTGATATGACCATTGAATCTCGCGACATGCCCAGGGACACGACGGCGGCCAACGGACACATCCAGCGCCGCAGCCGTACGTTTGACCGCTCCGATGTGATTTTTGCCGCCGAAGCCATGACCTTCGACGATGTGCTGCTGGTGCCGGGCTACGCCGAAGTCCTCCCCACCGATGTGGAACTGAGCCTGGCGCTGCACCCGAAGCTCCCGCTGAATATTCCAGTGGTCAGCGCCGCCATGGACACTGTCACCGAAGCTGAATTGGCGATTGCATTGGCTCGCCAGGGCGGATTGGGCATCATCCACCGCAACCTGGAAATTGCGGCGCAGGCCGAAGAAGTCGACAAGGTGAAGCGCAGCGAGAGCGGCATGATCGTCGACCCCATCACCCTGCGCCCCGAAAACACGCTGGAAGAGGCCGAAAGTGTCATGAGCCGCTACCGCATCAGCGGCGTCCCCATCACCGACGACCACGGCAAGCTCATCGGCATCCTCACCAACCGCGATGTACGCTTTGCCACCGACTATGCCCGTCCTATCGCCGATTACATGGTCAGCGAAGAGTTGATCACGGCCAAGTTAGGCACCACCCTCGAAGAAGCCAAAGAGATTCTCCACCGCTACCGCATCGAAAAGCTGCCGTTGGTGGACGACGCCGGTTACCTCAAGGGGCTGATCACCTACAAAGATATCCTCAAGCGTCAGGACTATCCTCACGCCGCCAAGGATGCGCGCGGACGGCTGCTTGTGGCCGGCGCGATTGGCGTGGGTGAAAACGGCCTGCGCCGCGCCGAAGCGCTGGTCAACGCCGGGGTGGACGCTGTCGCCATTGACACGGCCCACGGCCACAGCCTGGGCGTGGTAGAGACGGTGCGCGGCGTGCGCCAGCGCTACCCTGGGCTGCCCATCCTCGCCGGCAATGTCGTCACCCAGGAAGGGGTGCAGGCGCTGGTGGAAGCAGGCGCCAACGTGATCAAGGTCGGCGTAGGCGCCGGCTCCATTTGCACCACCCGCATCGTCTCCGGCGCCGGCATGCCCCAGTTGACGGCTGTGGCCGAATGTGCCGAAGCGGCGCAACACCTGGGTGTGCCCATCATCGCCGACGGCGGCATCCGCTACAGCGGTGACATTACCAAGGCGATTGCGGCAGGTGCGTCGGCGGTGATGCTGGGCAGTTTGCTGGCTGGTTTGCACGAATCGCCCGGCGAGATTGTCATCCGCGAAGGGCGCTCGTTCAAAGAATATCGCGGCATGGGCAGCCTGGGCGCCATGAAGGGCCGCGCCAACGACCGCTACCAAACCGGCCAGCGCAACGGCGCATCGCCCGATGTGGGGGGCAAAACCGTGCCCGAAGGCATCGAAGGGCAGGTCCCCTACAAAGGCTTTTTGAAAGACTTTGTCTTCCAACTCATGGGTGGCCTGCGTTCGGGGATGGGCTACGTGGGCGCATGCAATATCGCCGAACTATGGGAAAAGGCGCGCTTTGTGCGCATCAGCCCCGCCGGCTATCAGGAAAGCCACCCGCATAGCGTCATCATCACCAAAGAAGCGCCGAATTATCAGATCCGTTCAACCAAATAAGGCTTGAACGCCCCTATCTGACTTTGAAGAAGCGATTAGGCGATTAAGGGATTGGGGGATTAGGGATTGTGGCTAGAGTTCGACTAATCCCCTAATCTCTTAATCGCCTAATCTCTCAATTTTTTTCCGCTTTCGCCACCAAGAAAGTAAATTCTTTATGACCGTCACTGCGATTGTGGGCGCCCAGTGGGGCGACGAAGGCAAAGGACGCATTATCGACTTTTTGGCCCAACAGGCCGACATGGTCATCCGCTTTCAGGGTGGAGACAATGCCGGGCATACGGTGATCAACGAGTACGGCAAACATGCGCTGCATCTCATCCCCAGCGGCATCTTCAACCCGCAGACGCAGAACATCATCGGCACCGGCTGTGTGGTCAACCCACAATCGTTGCTGGTCGAAATGGCCAGCCTTGAAGCAGCAGGTGTTTCGCTCGACAATTTGTGGATCAGTCACCGCGCCCAGATGTTGATGCCCTACCACCGCACGTTGGACGTCCTCGAAGAAGCGGCGCGCGGCAGCGACACCATCGGCACCACCAAGCGCGGGATTGGCCCGGCCTACGCCGACAAGGCCGCCCGCTCCGGCCTGCGCATCGGCGATCTGCTCCAGCCCGACTGGCTGGAAAGCCGCCTTGACGGCGCGCTGGCGACGATCAACCGCAAAATTGAAATTCTAGGCGGCGAAAAGGTCGACGGGCAGGAGCTTTACGCCCTGTGCATGGACTACCGCGAAAAACTGGCGCACCGCATCGTCGACACCGTCCCCATGACACGCAAAGCGATTGAAACGGGCAAAGACATCCTCTTGGAAGGGCAGTTGGGGGTGATGCGCGACCTCGATTGGGGAATCTATCCCTATGTCACCAGCAGCAACCCGACGGCAGCCTACGCCTCGTCGGGCGCCGGCCTGCCAGCACGCACCATCGACCGTGTGATCGGCGTGGTAAAGGCGTACAGTTCCGCCGTGGGCGATGGTCCTTTCCCGGTGGAATTGCTCGACGCCGACGGCAATAAACTGCGCGAGGTGGGCCAGGAATTTGGCGCGACCACCGGCCGTCCACGCCGTTGTGGCTGGTTCGACGGTGTCGCCATCGCCTATGCCGCCTGGCTCAACGGCATGACAGGCCTGGCCATCACCAAGCTCGACATTTTAGATCACTTTGAAACCATCAAGGTCTGCACCGGCTATCAACTGCCCAACGGCGAGATTGTGCGCGATTCCATGCCCGATACCGCCATCCTGAATCATGTGCAGCCCGTCTACGAGGAATGGGTGGGCTGGCAATCGTCGACCGAAGGCTGCCGATCCTGGGCGGATCTGCCGCCGGCGGCGCAACGCTACATCGACCGGCTCAGCGAGTTGGCCGGGATTCCCGTGGCCTATGTCTCTGTCGGCCCTGAGCGCGATCAGATGTTTGAAGTGTAGCTCTGTAGTAGAAGGCACAGCCGCCGGTATTGCGCGGGCGGCTGTGCCTTTACGCACCGCTCTCCTCAGCAATTCTCCTGGCTTTCCCTCTCGCTTTGCCTCTACCGATTTCTTGCGCCGCCAAACTACAGCCAAATCGATGATATCCAACGTCCACCGTAGCATGTATCTTAGATGCAATATAAGCGTTTGCCTACGAAGGCTACGTTAGATTTTCGTAAATTATGCTAGGAAGAGACTATGGTTGTTAGCCACAATGCTGGCCGGTTCTCAAACACAAAGGACAGTCCACCGCGTTCCACTCGGCTCAACGGCGAGTGGATGCCGGCAGAGCTGGATGATCAACTTCATGACTATGTGGAGACGCTGGCGCAGGATCTGAACAAGCAGCTTAGCCATCAGGAACGGCTGGCCGCGGTTGGGCAACTGGCAGCCGGGATTGCCCACGATTTCAACAACATCCTAGCTGTGATTGCCCTGCACGTTCCGCTTTTGCGTCGCTCGATAGCGGCAGACGAGCAAGATCACAGACGCCTTGATGTGGTTCAGGCGCAGGTCGGCCATGCGGCGCGCCTGATCCAGCAGATCCTCGATTTCAGCCGGCAGGCTGTCCTTGAACGACGGCCTTTGGATTTCGCGTCCATTCTGCAGGATCAGGTTGATCTGCTCACGCGCATGTTGCCCGAAAATGTGCTCGTGAGTTTCGACTACGAACCAGGCTCATATATGGCACTGGTCGACTTAACCCGTATGCAGCAAATGGTGATGAATTTGGCTGTCAACGCCCGCGATGCCATGCCCAGAGGTGGCAGCCTGCGTTTGACCCTGTCGTGTCACGACGCGCCGCCCCGTCCTACCCTCGCTGCCGGCCCCTGGCTCTGCCTGACGGTGGCCGACAGCGGCTGCGGCATCCCCACAGAGGATTTGCCGCGGATCTTTGAACCCTTCTTCACCACCAAACCGCCCGGCCAAGGCTCCGGCCTGGGACTCGCACAGGTGCATGGCATTGTAAAGCAGCATGGCGGCGAAATTGAGGTACACTCCAAAGAGGGGCAGGGGACAACTTTTACAGTTTTCTTGCCTGCTGCACAGGTGAAAGCCGCACCTACGCCGCCCCAAACACCTGAATGCTGGGAGCAAGGCGGGCAGACCATCCTGGTTGTTGAGGACAATCCGGATCTGCTGGTTGCGCTGCGGGAAATTGTTGCAATGCTTGGCTACACTTGTGTGACGGCTGCCAATGGTATCGAGGCGTTGAAGATTCTCGATGAAGGGGAAGTTGCCGTCGATCTGATCCTGAGTGATTTGGTGATGCCGGCAATGGGTGGCAAAGAATTGCTCTCCGCCGTGCGAGCACGCAACCTGTCGATGCCGGTACTCATCCTCAGCGGCCATCCACTGGACGCAGAACTGTCGAGTCTGTCCACTCACGGCGTGGCCGGCTGGCTGCTCAAACCCATTGAAGTCGACCAATTAGCCCGGACGCTGGCGCAAGTCCTGGCACAAGCAGGCAAATAGAGAGCGCTACTGATTGGCCATCACGGGTTCAACTCGAATACACGCCGCTTCATGTCCTGCCCCCACCGCCATCAAGGACGGCTCCACCTGCCTGCATTCGTCCACAGCCAGCGGGCAGCGGGGATGGAAGCGGCAGCCGCTGGGCAGGTTGACAGGATCAGGCGTTTCGCCTTGCAAGATGATGCGTTCCCGGCGCAGACGCGGGTTGGGGACGGGGGCCACCGAGAGCAGCGCTTTGGTGTAGGGGTGCTGCGGCGCACTGAGGATCTGCCGGGCCGGGCCAATCTCCACGATGCGGCCCAGGTACATGACGGCAATACGATCGGCCAGGGCGGCGATGGTGTTGAGATCGTGGGTGATGAAGAGGATCGAAATGCCGCGGTTGCGCCGTAGATCGGCCAGCAGGTTGAGGATCTCGGCGCGGATGCTCACATCGAGCATGGAGACCGGTTCATCGGCCAACAGCACCGCCGGTTCGAGCACCAGCGCACCGGCAATCACCACACGCTGACGCTGTCCGCCCGAAAGCTCGTGGGGCAGGCGCTCCAGGAAGCGGTCGGCAGGCTTCAACCCGGCATCCTCCAGGGCGGCCACCACACGACGGCGCATCTCGGCTCTATCCGTCGCCAATTTGTGGACGATGAGCGGTTCGGCCACAATTTCGCCAATCGTCATCAGCGGGTTGAGCGACTCGTACGGGTCCTGAAAGATCATCTGGATGTGGCGGCGCATCTCCTTCTGATCCCCATCGTGCAGCGTTGACATCTCTTTGCCCGCGAAAACAATGCTGCCTGCCGTGGGCGACTCCAACCCCAACAGCGTCAGCGCCAGTGTGGACTTGCCACAGCCGCTTTCACCCACCACGCCCAACACTTCTCCCCGCTGCAAGGCAAAGCTCACCCCATCCACCGCGCGCACTTCCCCCGTCCGCGCCCACCACAGCCAGCCAGAGCGGACAGGAAACGATTTTTTCAGGTCGGTCACTTCGAGGATAGGAGTCGAATCCAATAGAAACACTCCAATTCAGATGTTCACCGCAAAGGCGCAAAGAACGCAAAGGGCAGAGAAGAAAGAATTTGATCCGCAGATTTCACGGATTAAAAGGATTCAGAGGATTCAGAAGAGAGGCATTCAAATCCTTCTGGAAATCCTTTTAATCCGTGTAATCTGTGGATCAATTCTGCCTTTCATCGTCCACCAGAAAACAGCTCGCCGCGTGCCCCGACCCCAGAGCGTAGACCGGCGGCTGCTCGGCGCGGCAGCGATCAAACGCGGCGGGGCAGCGGGGGGCGAAGCGGCAGCCCGGCGGCAGGGCGTCGAGGCGGGGTGGGTAGCCGGGGATCGACGCCAGCCGTTCACTGGGACGCGTGAGATCGGGGAAGGCTTTGAGCAGTTCCTGTGTGTACGGGTGGCGCGGCTGGTTGAAGATCGTGTCCACGTCGGCGTACTCGGCGGTGACGCCGCCGTACATCACCAGCACGCTGTCGCAGATTTCGGCCACCACCCCCAGATCATGGGTGACAAAGATAATCGCCAGCCCCAGTTCGTCGCGCAGTTTGAGCAGCAGATCGAGGATCTGCGCCTGGATCATCACATCCAGCGCCGTGGTCGGCTCATCGGCGATGACGACTTGCGGCGAACAGGCCAGCGCCATCGCGATCATGGCGCGCTGGCGCATGCCGCCGGAATATTGGTGCGGGAATTGATCTTTGCGCGCAGAGGCAATGCCCACCATGTCGAGGATCTCGCCTACGCGCCGGTTGATCTGTCCACGATCGGCGGGGGTGTGCAGGCGAATCGCCTCGGCAATTTGATCCCCCACGGATCGGACAGGATTCAGGGCGTTCATCGCCCCCTGGAAGATCATGGCGATCTCCTTCCAGCGCACCGCCGCCATCTGCCGTTCACTCAGATCGAGCAGATCGCGCCCGCGGAAGTTAACCTGGCCGCGGGTGATGCGTCCTGCTGCGGGGAGCAGGCGCATCAACGCCAGCGCCAGCGTCGTCTTGCCGCAGCCGCTTTCGCCCACCAGCCCCAAAATTTCACCCTCGCGCAAGTGAAAGCTCACATTTTCCACGGCGTGGGCGGGCGCGCCGTTGCCCACATAGTCGATGGAGAGGTTGCGCACGTCGAGCACAGGTTGGTTCATCGCTCGCCTGCTTCGGGCTGCGCCTGTAGCTTTGGGGAAGCGGCAGGATTTTGCGTGCGCGCCACCATCTCGTCTCCCACAGCCAGATGGTGCCCCCGCAGCCGCGGGTTAAGGAGCTGTTCCAGCCCCTGCCCCAGCAGCGTGCAGCCGAGGACGACCCAGACGATGCCGAAGCCGGGCGCCACCAGCGCCCACCACGCCCCGGCGCTCATGGCCCCGCGCGTAAAGGCGAAATTGAGCATCTGGCCCCAGCTCAGCGTGGTGGGATCGCCCAGGCCGAGGAAGCTCAACGTGCTTTCGTTGAGGATGGCCAGCGAAATCACCAGCACGGTGTTGACCACAATCAGCGGCAGCACCAGCGGGAAGATGTGATGGCGGATGATGTGGAATTTCCCGGCGCCGATGGCCTGGGCGCGCAGCACAAACTTGCGCTGCTTCACCGAAAGCGTCTGCGCGCGCACAAGCCGCGCCGTGCCCGTCCACCCCAAAATGCCGATGACGAAGATGATGTTCCACAAATTCGGTTTGGTCAGCGCCACAATCACCACCGCCAGCGGCAGATCGGGGATCACGAGGATGATGTCGGTGAAGCGCATCAAAATCGCTTCGGTGCGCCCGCCTGCATAGCCGGCCACAATGCCGATCACGCCGCCGATGCCGATGGAAATCGCCGAGGCAAAGAAGCCCACAAAGAGCGACACCCGCGCCCCGTAGACAAAACTCGAAAAGACATCGCGCCCGGCGTCGTCTGTCCCCAGCCAGTGGACGGCGCTGGGCTTGGCATAAATGTCGTCGATGGTCACGCGCAACGGCGCATCGGGATCGAAGGGCGCGATCCACGGCGCGGCCAGCGCCGTCAACAGCGCCACCAGCAGCATCATTGCGCCGACCATGCCCATGCGGTTTTGGAAAAATGAAGTGAAAGAGGTTGTTGGTTGCATAAGTTTTATTTACGATTGACGATTGACGATTGACGATTGTCGGGTTGACGATTGCTCCGTTGAGCCTGTGAACGTACAATTGAGGATTTGGTTGGTTAACAGCGAACATTCCCAATACAGCATCACATTCTCAACAAGAAAATCGTAAATCGTCAATCGAAAATCGTAAATCCCCTGAATCGTCAATCGTCAATCATTCCGTCTTCACCCGCGGATCGAGGACCGAGTACAACAAATCCGCCGCCAAATTCGCGAAGATCACGCTGACGGCGATGAGCAGGAACGCGCCTTGCAGCATCGGGTAGTCGCGGCGGCCTACGGCGTCGAAGATGGCCCCGCCCAGCCCCGGCCACGAGAAGACGGTTTCGATCTGGATGGCGCCGGCCACGGTGAAGCCCAGGTTAAGGGCGATGATTGTCACCATGGGCAGCATGGCGTTTTGCAGGGCGTGGTCTTTCAGGATCAGGAAATTGCTCAATCCTTTGGCTTTGGCCGTAAGGATGTAATCTTCGGAGAGCACGTCGAGCAGCGAACTGCGCATGATCAGCATGTACTCGCCCAAAAAGACGATGGTGTAGGTGAGCGTGGGCAGGGCTAGATGGCGCAGCAGATCGGCGGTGCGCTCCCACGAGCCGGCGAAATTCTGCCCCGCCGTGATCATGCCGCCCAGGGGCAGGTTGAAGTAGGTGCTGCCCCAAAAGAGCAGGATGATCCCCAGCCAGAAGGTGGGCAGGCTCCACGCCATCAAACTGAGGAGCAGCGCGCCGTAGTCCACGGCGCTGTGGACTTTCCACGCCGCCAGCATGCCCAGCGCCACGCCGAAGATCACCGCCAGGATTTGGCCGGCGCCGATGAGCAGCACCGTGTTCCACAGCCGCTCGGCCAGCACATCGGTGACAGGGCGATTGGTGTGATAGCTGATCCCCAGTTCCCCGCGCAACAGGTTGCCGACGTAGATGAAGAACTGCGTCTGCAACGGGTTGACGAAGCAATCGCCCGTCTTCAGCGGGTTGATCGACTCGAAGCAGTTGATCACCGGCTTGTCCAGCCCAAAGCGCGCACGGATCGCCTCTTGCGCCTCCTGTGTCAGCCGCGGGTCGCGCATGCCCGACCGCGCCGGATCACCGGGCAGGATACGAAAGAGAAAAAAGTTGAGCACGATTACGAACAAGATCGTCAACGTGGCCCAGAAGAGTTTGCGGAAGGCGTAGGATGTCATAAAGAAGAGATTAGAGATTGGAGATTGGTGATTGGGTAGAGAAAGTCGTCTCTGCTGTCGTATGTCACCTGGTGGGCGTAGCGATTGAGCGATTAAGGGATTGGAGACCGTGTCCAGGCTCTGAAATCCCTTAGATTCTATCCTGAAATTCACAGCAGCCCGACAAATCATGCCAATGTAGAGCAGACGCATGGCTGCGCACTGTAATTTCAGGATAGAGACTTAATCGCCTACTCTCAGCGCCAACCCAATCACATCCATCAGCAGAGACAACTTTCTCTACCCAATCACCAATCTCTAATCTCTAATCTCCAATCTCCCATCTTTACTGAACCGGCTCTACCACGAGCAACGACGCAATATTCTGCAACGCAATCTTGCCGTCGAGCTTCCAGCCGGTGAAGCGGTCGGTGCGGTAGGCTTGCACGGCCTGATCGTAGAAGGGCACCACGTAGACCACGTCTTCGAAGAGGATGCGCTGCATTTCCCATACGATTTTACGGCGTTCTTCGCGATCGAGGGTGGTGGCCTGTTGGACGTAGAGGGCGTCGTATGCGGGGTTGGAGTAGCCCGTTTCGCTGTTGCCGGTGGGGATCTCGTCGGTGGTGGTGACGCTGAGCAGGTAGCCGGGGTCAGGATCCGAGACCCAGCCCCACAGCATGATGTCGTAGTCGAAGGCAGGGCAGCAGATGGCGGTGAGGGCGTCGGGATCGAGCGCCTGCGGTTCGGTGGCGATGCCGATCTGCGCCCAGGTGTCGCTCACCAGTTCGGCGGCGCGCTGCGCCCACACACTGTCGCTGGGCCAGTTCAGGCGGAAAGTCAACGGGCGGCTGCCGTCGGGCATCTCGCGCACGCCGTCGCCGTCGGTGTCGGCATAGCCGGCGTCGTCGAGGATCTGGTTGGCCAGGGCGATGTCGAAGGCGTAATCTTCCAGTTCGCTGTTGAACCAGATGCCCAGCCCATCAGGAATCAGGACGCGGCCCGGTGTGCCGAAACCAAGCATGGTGACGTCGATGATCTGCTGCTTGTCGGTGGCGTGGGCGATGGCCAGGCGCACATTGCGATCCAGCAGCGCCGGGTGGCCGGAACAGACGCCGTCTTCGGGCGGGCAATTTTCGGGCAGCACTTGGTTGAAAAAGATGTCGTTGGTGCCGGGATCGCTGGGCGGCCCGGTGACGACTTCCACGTTTTCGGCATTGCGCAGCGCGGGGACGGCGGTGGCCGGCATTTCGGTGATCATGTCTACCTGGCCGGTGCGCAGCGCCTGCACCAGCGCGTCCTGGTTGCTGAAGGTTTGGAAAATCACCTGGTCGATCTTCGGCGAGTTCAGGTAATGATCTTTTACCGCTTCCAGGCGCACAAATTGGTTCTGGCTGTACTCGGCCAGTTTGAACGGTCCGCTGCCGATCATCTCTGTGTTCTCGAAATCGACGGCGGCCGCTCCTGCCAGTGGACCCCAGATGTGTTCGGGCAGCACGTAGAGGTAGACCAACTGCGCTTCCATGTTGGGGATGGCCTCGCTCAACGTCACCACCACCGTGCGCTCGTCGGGCGCTTCGATGCTGGCAAAGTAGGAGGTATAGACGTTCAGGAACGGATAGTCGGCGGTGTCCTTGTAGAGATTGTACGAGAAGGCCACATCCGCGGCGGTGACGGGTTCGCCGTCGTGCCAGGTGGCGCCGTCGCGCAGGGTGAAGGTCCACACCGTGCCATCGTCCGACACCTCCACGCTTTCGGCCAGCTCCAGGCTGAAGGTGCCGTCCAATTCCAGCCGGTACATAGAATCGTAGACCAATTCAAAGATGCTGTATGCTTCGGAAAGCACGGCTACACCGGGGTTAAGTGAATCGGGGCTGCCCGCCCAGCCGATGCGCAAGGTGACGGCGTCACCAGCGGCGGGCGCGGCTGTGTCACCGGTTGCAGCGGTGGATGAGCCTGTGCTCGGCGCATCCGTGGCGGCGGGTGCGCAGCCGAAAAGCAAAAACACAAATAGCGCAGCCAGCCAAGGCTGCCAGAGTCGCCGGTTCATTGCTTTGTCCTTTTGACTATTTGTAGACTAACTATTTGTAGACTAACTATTTGTAGACAAGTGAGGCCCTGATTTGCGGTGGAGCTTCGGTTTTTGCACAGACAAGGGGGCCTGCACAACGCGTGGGCGTCTGTCACCGCAGCAGAGGAGCATACATTATTATACGTAGGGCTAGGGATAGATCAACTATGGCAAATGTATACGTATGGTTTTGGTGACGGCTGGGTTGCAGGTATGATGCCGGGAACAAAGGATGAAGGTGTCAATCACATCAAACCCGGCGACAGGTGGCTAAAAATGGTTTTGACGTGCCTCGAATCTCCTTGTAACATGAACCCAACTTGCCAGACTTTCATCCATACTGAGTGAAGTTGCTGAGAGCGACTGGCGCACCGCATCTGAACTGTTACCGGCAGGTACGCATATGAATAGCGCAAAAGCTACAGACGAGATGGCAAACGAAAAAGTACTAACCCAGGATGAGCTACAGACGCGATTACAGCGTTTCAAAGAGCAGCGTGGCCCTGAGTTTCATCTGACGGCTCTGGGCTATTTTGGCTCCTACGCTCGCAGAGAAGCTAACCCGGGAAGCGACATAGACATTGTCTTTGAAACGACACATCCGAATCTGTGGATGACATCGATCATGAAGCAGGATCTAGAAGAATGGTTGCAGCGACCTGTGGACCTCGTTCGATTGCACAAATACATGCGTCCCGCTTTTCGAGCACGGCTCGAACGCGAGGCAATCTATGTCTGATCAAACACTCTTGCGAGAGCGTCTGCAGATGATTTTGGATGCTCTTGAACGTATTCCCCGCCGCTTCGAAAAGATCAAAACTCCAAATGATTTCGTAACCAGCCAGTCAGGCGTTGATTTGATGGACAGCATCTGTATGGTTCTGATAGCTACCGGCGAAGAATTCAAGAAGATCGACCGAGAAACAGAAGGTAGACTTCTTGCCGGTTATCCGCAAATCACTTGGCGCGGTGCCATCGGATTGCGTGATGTTTTGGCCCACGGTTACTTTCAGATTGATCCCGAACAACTCTACACGATTTGCAAAGAGAACATCCCTCCATTGATTAAAACCGTGCGAGAAATGATTCGAGATTTGGAAGATAACCCGTCCTCCTGACTTTCTCTACTCGCTCTATCCCCAAGGTCGAACCCACGCCCAAACTCCTAGATTCCCCCGGTCACTCGACCGACTTTCGGCGCGCACAGAGCAAATATGACCAGATCGTCACGCCCTGAAATGAGGTTGTAGACACGGGTCGAAAAGAACCGGATACCATTGATCCGTGTTCTCTTCGACCCGTGTCTACAACTTTTCATCTCTTATGGCGCACCATGCGGCATGAAGAACGTATCGCCTGGTCGCCCACTCGATTACCGCTCAATCGACGGCAGATAGATATTGTTGGACGCCGGCGCTTGCACGTTCATGTTGGCCGAGTTACCGGCGAAGTTCTGACGCGTGCTGCCCACCAGGGCGAAGGGCTGTGCGCCAAAAGCGCCGTTGACGCTGGTTGCGCGCACGGTGACGATGTACTGCCCCGCCGCCGGTGAAGACAGGCGCACCGTTTCCACTGTGTTGACCGTGTCCGCCGCGCCGCCGCCGTTGCCGAAGTAGGGGCCGCCAGGACCGCTCACCGAGAGATCCAGGTTGTTGACAATCGTCTTGCTGGCGCCTTGCTGCACAGGCGGATCCGTCCACACCAGCGTCAAGAAGAGGCCGCCGCCAGTTTGAGGCTGGCCGCCGCCGCCGTCGCCGCTGCCCAGGACGGTGAACTGCGCCGTCGCCGAACGCGCGCCTTGCGTGGCCTGCAAGACGTAGATGCCCGGTTTGGTGTCTGTGCTTGTCTCCAACGTCACCTGGAAGCTGCCATCTGCTTCGGCGTCAAGCTGCCCCAGGAGCTGCCCATCCAATACAATCTCAACTGCCGTCTCCGGCGTGAAGTTAGCGCCGGTGAAGACAAAGTCTGTGCCTGCCACCGCCGAAGCCGGCGCTACGCTCAAGCTCACCTCACCTGGATCCGCTGCCGTGATCGTGAAATCAACCTGCGCCTCGTTGCCCGCCTGATCCAAGACGCTGACGCTGTAGACGCCGGCAGGCGAATTGCTCGCCGTCTTGATCGTAAAGGCAATCTCACCCTGGGCATTGCTGCCGGTGGTGCCGAGGGGTTCGTTGTTGATCGAAACGGCAATTGTATTGTCGTTGGGCAAGAAGCCTTCGCCGTTGAAGGCAAAGGTGGTGCCGGGTTGCCCTTCGTCGGGGGCGACCGTCACCGTGGGCGGGGTGCTGGCGCCGATGGTGATCGACGTCTGCGCTGTGCGATTGTAGAAATCGAGGCTCTCAAGCTGATAGGTTCCCGATGCCAGCGACGTCGGCGTGGTGAGATAGGCGGCCAGATCGCCCACAGCGTCGGCATAGACCACACCGATCACGTCGGCGGGGCTGTTGCAGGCAGTGTCGCAGATGGCGACCTCTCCATACGGCGTGTTGTACTGCCCGGTGAGGAGGAAGGTGGTGCCGGCTGGGCCTGTATTGGGCGTCGCCGCCAGCGTAGGGATCGGGGAAGTCGATGGCAAAGACGATGTCATCGACAATCGCCGACATGTGCGGCTCTACGCCGTTGGCCTGGGTGAAGAGGACCACGTAGCCCGACTCACCGGCGAGTTCCGTCAGTTGGGTTGAGGTGAAGTCAATGCGGTAGTCGTAAAGGCCATTCGTGCCGATACATTCAGGTCCCTCCCCAGCATAAGGACCAATCAAGTAGCCCGATGCATCGACCAGGGCGACACAGAAGACGTCTTGCCCCTGTTCCTGATCGAAAATGCCCAGGTTAAAGGAGAGATAGCTGGGATTGGCCGTGTCGATGGTGTCGGGCAGCGAGAAGGGATACCAGATGGAATCGTCGAACTCGGTGCCGCCCAGCCACATGGAATAGTTCCCAGTGATCACCAGGTTAGGGTTGTCGGTGCGCAGCGGCACACCCTGGCCGAGCCAGACAAACTGCCAGAAGTCGGTCCAGGCGGGATCTTCAAAGTCGCCGCCGCCCACCAGATTTAAGAGGAAAGACATTGCCTGCGCCGGTTGCGGCGCGGTGACGGGGCGGAAGGCGCTGCTGTGCAGCGCAGACGCCGTCTGCGCCGACAGCGCCGGCAGCGACGCTTGCCGCGCGGCGACGCCTTCCTTGCTGCTGCCGCTGGGGATGGTATCAGCGCTCGCGGTTTCGCTGGCGCCGGGCAACGCCGAAATGGCGACGCCGTCCAACGACGGGGATTGCGCAGTGCGCGCAGAGGGGACAGTTTGGGCCTGCAAGGTGAGCGTCGCCGTATCCGGCTCGCCCTGGCCCGGCTGATCCACACTGATGAGGGTGCCCACACTCGAAGCGCCCACCACAGTCACCGTATAGGTTACTTCCTGGCCGGTGGTCAGCCCTTGCACATGATCTTCGAGCAGCACATATTGGGCATCCAACGTGTTTTTGAGATCAACGCGGCCCCATCCACTCTGGGTATTGGGGGCGCTGGATGCGCCGGGCAGCGGCTGTGCGCCATGGATCATCAACGCCTTCATCAGCGCGCCGCTGGGATTGGCAATGTTGCGCTGTTTGGTCAGCCATTCGCGCACCAGGGCCGAGCCGCCGGCGGTGAGTGGGGTGGCCATCGACGTGCCACCCATGTAGGCATAGTCGGCGTTGAAATTGGCCCAGAAGCTGCCATCGGGCGCTTGCGCCGCCCGTGTCGAGAGGATCCAGGTGCCGGGGGCCACCACTTCGGGCTTGATGCGGTTGTCGGCGGTGGGGCCGCGGCTGGAAAAATCGGCGATCTGATTGGGGTTGTCGCCGCCGCTGTCGCCCAGGCCGGGGCGGTTGTTCTCGGTAGCGCCCACCGTCAGCACATTCTTGGCTGTGCCCGGCGCGCCCACTGTGCTGGCGCCTGGGCCGGCATTGCCACCCGCATAAAGGACAAGATAGTCTTTGTGCTTCCAAATATAGTCATCCACCAGGCTGGAGAGGACGTTGTAGCCGCCTTGGGTGTTGGCTCCCCAACTATGGGTGGAGATGCGCGCGCCGTTCTCGTAGCCGCGCGCCAGGAAATCGCCGTTGATGTCAACACACTGAATGCCGCCGCTGCCGTCGGTGTTGAGCGCCAGGAAGACCAACTGGGCTTCCGGCGCAACACCGGCATGTGAGGCGGTGTAGTTGCGGGTAGCGGCAATGCTGCCTGACCGTGCGCCGCTGCCCAAGACAGAGCCGGCGACATGGGTGCCGTGGCCGTTGAGATCCGTCCACGTGGTTTTGGATTGGCATTGGGCGCTGGCCAGGTTCATTTCGCTGGGCGCATAGGCGCGGATCAGCCGTCCATCAAAGTCGGGGCTGAGGTCGCCCTGGACACTCAGGCCGGAGTCGGAGATGGCGATAATCTGATCTTTGCCGAAGTAGCCAAAGCTTTGCCAGACCTGATGCGCGCCCATCACCTGGCGAGCTTCCAGGTTTCCCATCTGGACGGGCAGAGACTCTTCGATCCAGCTCACGCCCTCGATTTGGGCAATGGTGTTGAGCAGGCCGGCAGAGACGGTGATCTCAAACAACGGCCCCAAACCTGTCTCTGCCTGCTGTATAATGGAAGCGCCCAGGGCTTTCAACGCCGCCGCCAATCGTGCGCTGTCTTCACCGTGGAAAGCCACCACGAAGGCGTTGACAGGCCGGCTGCTGCGCGCGGCAATCACCCGATCCAGCGCCGGGTCTAGCTTGTACTCATTGCGGTAGGGGCCTACCCAGCGCACAGTGGGCAGGCTTGTCACCTGCGCAAACACAGAGGCGTCCATGCGCACCACATGGGTGTTGTCGGGCACGTAGCCCAGGACATCGCCGCCCAGGGCGCGCACCTGTTCCAGCCAGGCGGCCTCCACGGGTCCACTGAACTGGACAAGATAATAAGGCGAGGAAGAAGCAGCAGAAGCGGAGAGTTCCTGGGGTGAATCTAGCGGATCAAAGGTGACACGCTGCAAATGAATAAGGCTTTCCGGCGTGCTCGGCCCTTCTTGAGCGGCTGCGCCGGAGGGTGTAGCGAGAAACACAATGAATAACAAGAGGAATAGAAATAATTTGCGCATGCGATCTCCTTGGGGTTGAATGGAAGAGAGAACGGAAGACAGAGGGGAACGATTTGGGCGCGCCGCACGGATCGGAGCAACCTGCCTGCCGTTGCTAAGCCTGATCAGTGCGCCGCTCGGTGCGCCGCTCGGTGCGCCGCGCCTGTGGTGAAACTGCTGGACCTTGCAGACCAATTACAAATTAACCTGTTTGGCATGTCAAGTTGACATATGGCACAACTTCAATCTCTTTCCCTCGACTAAAATTTGGTCCGCGCCATCATCGGCATTACAATAGAGTGTATGCCTTTAACCATTCACGCCGCCTGGCTTCCTTCTGATTCTAGAGTACCTGACGGGCAGCTCTTCCTTTGGGCCGAACTTGAGCAGAACGACCCTTCCGCCATTTCTGCCGACGGTGAACGCGATCTTCAGGCCAATGGACACGCCAACGGTGGGGACTTTTCTCGCCGTGACGGCGGCGCGCGGCCTGTCAAGGTGCCGTCGCACCCGGCGCAGATGCCGGTTGGGCAGCTCCGCCAACTGATCCGCGAATTGGCGCTGGGCGAGGACATGGAAGGCCAGCTCACCAACGCCACCGCCTGGTTGCCCAGCCAGCTTGGGCAGCCTGTGGCGCGCCGTGGCACCTTCCAACGTGGCGTCACCGTGCTCACCGGCGCCGAGACCACCCCCGTGCGCCTGGCGCCCTGGCAGATCACCGGGCTGGGCTTCGGCCCTTTTTCGGCGCTGGCCTTCCTCACACGGCTGGGCAACAAACAGTTGATCGAAGCCTCGGCCCCCACCTCGCTGCTGCGCCATGCCCGCCTGGGCAACGACCTGCTCTTTTGGAGCCACGCCGCCAAATATGTGCTGGAAACCCTGGCCGGCCAGCATTTCATCCCCGGCGTGGTGGCCGACGCCAGCGGGCGCTTCTCGGCCATCTGGCAGCCGTCGTTGCTCGATCCTGAACTGCGCCGCCGCCTGGAGATGCTGGTGGACGCCATGCCGCCCATCTGCCGTGCCTACAACCTGCCCAACCTCGAAGCCGCGCCGCCGCCCGGCCTGCTTGTGGAACAGTTCATTGCCGCGCTGGTGGATCATGCCATCCGCGAGTGGATCACGCCGCCCCCACAGCCGGGCGCCTCTTCGTCGAAGCAGTGGATCTATCACCTGCTCAGCGCATCGCCACGCCTGCAACTGCCGCCCCAGCCCGCCCACCAGCTCTACCAGAACTGGATTTCGTGGATCGAACAGCTCCACGCCAGCAGCGCCGACGTCAATTTCCGCGTGGCCTTCGAGCTGGAAACGCCCGACGCCGCCGAACTGGCGCAGATGCAAGAGGAGCGTCCGCTTTCCGCCGGGCAGCCGACGTGGGTGCTGCGCTACTACCTGCAAGCACGCGACAACCCCGAATTGATGGTCCCCGCGGCGCAGGTGTGGCAAGAAAAAGGCCAATCTTTACGTGTCAACAGTCGGCGCTTCGACCAGCCACAGGAACGGCTGCTGGCCGGGCTGGGCGTGGCCAGCCGTCTCTTTGCGCCGATCAAAGAGAGCCTGCGCTCGCCGCGGCCCGAAATGGCCTTCCTCTCCACCGAAGACGCCTACCAATTCCTACGCGAAATCGGTCCTCTGCTGGAAAGCAGCGGCTTCGGCGTGATCCTGCCGACGTGGTGGCGCGCCCAAGGACGCACACGCCTGGGGCTGCGCCTGCGCCTGCTCAGCGACGAACCGGCGCGCGAGTTCAGCGGCCCGGCCCAAAAGAGCGGTGCGCTTACGCTCAACAGCCTGATCCGCTTCCACTGGGATCTGACGCTGGGCAACGAAGGACTCAACCCCGACGAATTTGAACAGCTTGTGGCCCTGCAATCGCCGCTGATCAACATCCGCGGGCGCTGGGTGGAGCTTGACCCTGAACAGGTGGACGCCGCCCGCTCCTTCTTGCACAACAACCGCGCCGAAGGCAAGCTCAACCTGCTGCAAGCGGTGCGCATGGCGCAGGCCTACATGCGCGACGAGGGCGAAGAACTGGTCACCGGCCCTGAATTGCTGCCCGCGCTGCAACTGGACACCGCCATCAGCGAAGTGCTGCCGCTGGATACTGTCGAAGTCGAAGGCTGGCTGGATCAGGTGCTGGTGCGGCTGCGCAGCCAGGAACCGGTAGACGAAATCCAGGAACCCGAAGGCTTCGTGGGCAAGTTGCGCCCCTACCAGCGCCGCGGCGTGGGCTGGCTCGACTATCTGCGCCGGGTCGGCCTGGGCGCCTGTCTGGCCGACGACATGGGGCTGGGCAAGACGATCCAGGCCATTGCCCTGCTGCTGCACCACCGCAATGTGGCCGCCGCCTCGGCGAAACGGTGCCGCCGTCGTTGCTGATCTGCCCCACCAGCGTTGTGGCCAACTGGCGACACGAGATCGAACGCTTTGCGCCCCAACTGCGCCCGCTTGTCCACCACGGCAGCGGACGGCTGGAGGGTGAAGAATTGCTGGCGTCGCTCAACAGCTACGATCTGATTATCACCAGCTACGGCACCGCCCGCCGCGACATTGAAGTGCTGGAACAGGTGGTGTGGAGCGATGTGATCCTCGACGAAGCGCAGAACGTCAGAACCCCGGCGCCAAGCAGAGCCAGGCCGTGCGCCGCATTAGGGCGATGAACCGCATGGCCCTCACCGGCACACCTGTGGAAAACCGGCTGCTCGAACTGTGGAGCATTATGGAATTCCTCAACCCGGCTACCTGGGCAACCGCGAACGCTTCCGCCAGCAATACATTATGCCCATCGAGCGCTACAACGACGACTCCACCGCCGGTGAACTGCGCCGCCTGGTACAGCCCTTCCTGCTGCGCCGCCTGAAGACCGACTCCACCATCATCAACGATCTGCCCGAAAAGAACGAGATGGTGGTCTACTGCCCGTTGAGCAAGGAACAGGGTGCGCTCTACAACGACGTGGTGCAGGAAACCATGGATCGGGTGGAGCAGAGCGAAGGCATTCAGCGCCGTGGACTCGTCCTCAGCCTGTTGCTCAAGCTGAAGCAGGTGTGCAACCACCCGGCCCACTACCTGGGCGAAAAGACGCCGCTTAAAGGACGCAGCGGCAAGCTCAGCCCTCACCGAAATGCTCGACGAGGCGCTTAGTGTGGGCGACCGCGCCCTTGTCTTCACCCAATTTGTGGAGATGGGTCACCTGCTGCAAGCCCACCTGCAAGAGACCTTCGGCGTCGATGTGCTCTTTTTGCATGGCGGCACGCCGGCCACCAAACGCGATCAGATGGTGCGCTCCTTCCAAGAAGACGACAACGGGCCGCCGATTTTCGTGTTGAGCCTGCGCGCCGGCGGTGTGGGGCTAAACCTCACCCGCGCCAATCAGGTCTTCCACTTCGACCGCTGGTGGAATCCCGCTGTGGAAAATCAGGCCACGGATCGCGCCTTCCGCATCGGCCAGAAGCGCAGTGTGCAGGTCTACAAATTTGTGGTGGCGGGCACGCTAGAGGGAGCGCATCCCACGAGTTGATCGAGACCAAGCAGACGCTGGCCGAATCAATTGTGGGCAGCGGCGAAGATTGGCTGGCCGAAATGGACACCGACGAACTGCGCCGCATCCTCACCCTGCGCAAAGAGGACGTGGAAGAGGAGGCATTGGGATGACCAACTGGCGTGGTCGGAACCGTGGCTGGCGCTGCTCAACCAGCTCGGCTATGAACCTCACCTGCGCCGCGGACGTTTCGTACGCCCGTCGTGGGCAGGTGAAGGCGCTGGAAGTGCAGATGGGGCGCGTCACGGCGCAGGTGGAGGATCGCGATCTGGGGCTGTGCGAGATTGAGATCCTGATGAACCGCCTTACCGACGCCCAATGGCAACAGGTGATGGAGGCCCTCAGCCGGCAGGCGATCTATGTGGCGCAGCTTTTGGCCGGCGACATGCCCACCAATATTGACGAGTTGTTCCAGCAGGCGGGCGTCAACCTGCTCCCTGGCGGCCACTACGACATGGAGATCCGCTGCAACCAGTGTCAGGTGGGCGGCCAGCCGTGTAAACACACGGCGGCGGTGCTCTACCTGTTGGGGCAGATGCTCGACGATGATCCCTGGCTGCTTTTCCGGCTGCGTGGGCGCGACCGCCAACAGGTGCTCCAGGCGCTGCGTCAACGCCGCAGCGACAGCGAAGAGGGCACCCCCACCGCCGTCGCCAATGACAACCAACACCCCACCATCGGCACCCTCGGCCATGCCGGCGATCAGCCGATGCCGCTCTCGGCCCAGATCGAAAATTTCTGGGGCGCCTCGAAAAAGCTTGCGGCCCTCAACCATCACATTGCGCCGCCGTCGATTAAACTGGCGCTGCTGCGCCGCCTGGGCCACCCGCCCTTCCCCACCGACAGCCTCGAAGCCTACGAACAGCTCGCCCACACCTACCACCGCGTCACAGAAGAAGCGCTGGGCCTCGCCTACGCCCCCATCCCCGACGAAGAGTAGGGGTTTGCGATCACATCGTAGGGGTTTGCGTGGGGCGATTGACGGTCTCGTCCTCTCAACCAGTCGGCACCCGCCCCATCGTACGGGTTTGCGTGGGGCGATTGACGGTCTCGTCCTCTCAGCCAGTCGGTACCCGCCCCACGCAAACCCCTACCGCGCGACATCTCCCTCCGTACGGGTTTGCGTGGGGCGATTGACGGTCTCGCCCTCTCAGCCAGTCGGCACCCGCCCCACGCAAACCCCTACCGCGCGACATCTCCCTCCGTACGGGTTTGCGTGGGGCGGTTGACGGTCTCGCCCTCTCAGCCAGTCGGCACCCGCCCCACGCAAACCCCTACCGCGCGACATCATCCTCCGTACGGGTTTGCGTGGGGCGGTTGACGGTCTCGTCCTCTCAGCCAGTCGGCACCCGCCCCACGCAAACCCCTACCGCGCGACATCATCCTCCGTACGGGTTTGCGTGGGGCGGCAGACGGTCCCGTCCTCTCAGCCAGTCGGTACCCGCCCCACGCAAACCCCTACCGCGCGACATCATCCTCCGTACGGGTTTGCGTGGGGCGATTGACGGTCTCGTCCTCTCAGACAGTCGGCACCCGCCCCACGCAAACCCCTACCGCGCAACATCTCCCTCCGTACGGGTTTGCGTGGGGCGGTTGACGGTCCCGTCCTCTCAACCAGTCGGCACCCGCCCCACGCAAACCCCTACCGCGCGACATCTCCCTCCGTACGGGTTTGCGTGGGGCGATTGACGGTCCCGTCCTCTCAGCCAGTCGGCACCCGCCCCACGCAAACCCCTACCGCGCGACATCTCCCTCCGTACGGGTTTGCGTGGGGCGATTGACGGTCTCGCCCTCTCAGCCAGTCGGCACCCGCCCCACGCAAACCCCTACCGCGCGACATCTCCCTCCGTACGGGTTTGCGTGGGGCGGCAGACGGTCTCGCCCTCTCAGCCAGTCGGCACCCGCCCCACGCAAACCCCTACCGCGCGACATCTCCCTCCGTACGGGTTTGCGTGGGGCGATTGACGGTCTTGAACTTTCCCCCAATTGGTGGAGGGGGAGATTAAACCCTGGGCGAAAACTGACGTTCAAATTCATCAGGGCTGAGATAGCCGAGCGTCGAATGAAGACGGCGGCGGTTGTAGAAGCCCTCGATGTAGAGAAAGATATCCGCCCGCGCTTCAGTGCGCGTGGCATAGTGCCTGCGGTAGATGCGTTCGCTCTTGAGCGTAGCGAAAAAGCTTTCCACAACGGCGTTGTCGTAGGCGTTGCCGGTGCGGCTCATACTGACGACAATCTCATGCTGAGTTAAGCGCTGCTGGTAGTCGCCACTGGCATACTGACTCCCGCGATCCGAATGATGAAGCAGGCCCGGCGGTGGTTTGCGCTGTTGGAGTGCCATGTCCAATGCCTGAAGCGTCAGCGCCGTGGTGATCCGCTCGCTCATGGCCCAACCGACGACTTTGCGGCTAAAGAGATCGAGCACGATGGCCAGGAAGAGCCATCCTTCTTGCGTAAAGATATAAGTGATATCGGTCCCCCATTTTTCATTAGGGGCATCGGCGACGAAGTTTTGCGCCAGCAAGTTTGGCGCTACCGGCAGTGAGTGCTTCGACTGCGTGGTGCAAATACGCTTGCGCCGCTTCCCTTGACCACGAAGGCCGTGCAGGCGCATCAATCGCTCAACCCGCTTGTGATTGCAGCGGTAGCCCAAGGCCACTAGATGGCGATGCATCCGTACGCTGCCATAGGTGCCGTCGCTCTCCTGGTGGATCACCTGAATTTCACGCAGTAAATCTTGGTTTGCCATCTTCCGCTGGCTTGTGGGCGAGCTACTCCGTTTGCGCCAGGCGTAGTAGCCACTGACGCTTACTTCAAGCACTCCACATAGGCGCATCACAGCGTACTCTTTGCGATGCGTCTCTACGAACTGATACTTCTGTTCTGTGGTTGCGAGAAGATGGCGATGGCTTTTTTTAGGATGTCTCGCTCTTGGCGCAGAATCTCATTCTCTTTCTGCAATCGCTTCATCTCGGCATCTGCTGCGCTCAGATTCCCTTTGCCAGGAAACGCAGCTTCGCCTTCGGCCTGGGCCTTGCGCACCCATTGTTTCACGATCCCTTTGGGTAGCCCCAAGTCTCGTTCAATCTCGGCCATCGGCTTCTCGCCTTGCTTCACCAGACCAACCACTTCCTGTTTGAATTCTTTGCTGTAACTGCGTCGATTTGTTGTCATTGTCTTTCCTCCCTTGTTTTGAGATCTAGTGTAGGGCTTTTTCTTGCCCTCCACCAATTGGGGGAAAGTTCAGTCTCGCCCTCTCAGCCAGTCGGCACCCGCCCCACGCAAACCCCTACCGCGCAACATCGACCCTCCGTACGGGTTTGCGTGGGGCGATTGACGGTCTCGCCCTCTCAACCAGTCGGCACCCGCCCCACGCAAACCCCTACCGCGCGACATCATCCTCCGTACGGGTTTGCGTGGGGCGATTGACGGTCTCGCCCTCTCAGCCAGTCGGCACCCGCCCCACGCAAACCCCTACCGCGCGACATCTCCCTCCGTATGGGTTTGCGTGGGGCGACAGAAAGCCCTATCATATCAGCCAGTCAGCCCCGCCCCACGCAAACCCCTACGAGGATGAACCATGAAGCAGCGGCGAAATTCTCTGCGGCATCCCAATCACAGTTATACACAGCCCGGCGCGTATTTCATCACAATCTGCGTCCACAAGGGGATGTCCGTGTTCGGCCATGTGGTGGACGAGCACATGGAACTCAACGCGCTGGGTCGTCTTGCCCATCAAGCATGGCTGGATCTGGCCGGTCGCCACGCCCACATCCGAATTGACCCATTCGTGATCATGCCCAACCACACCCACGCCCTGATCTGGATTCAGACGGAAGTTGCCACAGGCAGCACAGACAGAGAATACGGCCAACCGGTGGCCGGTTCGATCCCCACCCTGGTCAATGCCTACAAAGGAGCCGTCACCAAAATGGCGAAACACACCGGCCAGTGGACGGGGCCGTCGTTGTGGCACCGCAACTTCTATGACCGCATCGTGCGCAGCGAAGGCGAAGTGGCCCACGTGCAAGAATACATCCGCACCAACCCCACGCGCTGGCAAAAGGACCAACTCCACCCCAACGCCCCACCCAATCCATTCAACCGCTGGTGGTAGCGCATGCCGCGGGGAAAAAGCGCATTACGCACCTTAGCCCGCCGGCCACCGCCCTACGCGAACCCGTACTTGTCAACCCGCATTCACTTGTTTATACTGGCGCCATTCCGAAGCACCGCCGTCCCGTCAATGCAGCCCTCCTCGACTCCCCGCTGACGGCGGAATGATTTCAACGCGTGTTGTGTTTTCCCACAAAAAACTCTGAATCGAATGCGAATGTCAACAACACAAGAACGGCTCCATCGAAGTCTTAGTATCCTACGCCGACTACAGCGTGGTTCGGCTTCACGCGACGATTTGATAACGCATGTAGACATTGACCTGCCTGAAAATGCCTACGATATGGGTGCTGACGCATCATCACGATCGGCCATTTTCGAAAAGGACATCGTCTTTTTGCGCGAGGTGTTGCAGGTAGCCCTGCCAAGCTTTGATCGAAGGCGCAATGTCTATGATTTAGAAGGTTTCGGCAGCTTCCGTCCCCTCTTCCTCACCGATGAAGAGATCGAAACCGTCCTCTTTCTCATCGAAACATTTCGGCCTGACGCCCCCAAAAGCGAATCTGTACAAAATCTGCTGCGCCGTCTACAAAGCCTGCTTCCCGACGATCAACAAAACCTGTTGGCGGCGCGCACACACAAGTTACAACTCGATCTGCGCCGCCGTGACGGTGATGAGATCGATCCACACGTCGAAGAAAAGGTGCAGCGAGCAGTGGAACGCAAACAAATGCTGCGGTTCGATTACCTTGCCGCCAGCCAAAGCGACGGCATTGCACGCACCCATACTGTAGAACCGTGGTATCTCGTCTTCGACGCAACGCGTGGACATTTCTATCTGGATGCCTACCGACGTAGCGTGGAAGGGCCACATGGTGTATGGAACCAGCCAATTTGGAGCAAGTATCGGTTAGGCCGTATCCAGCTTGAAGGATTGCAGATCCTGCCAGACAAATTGCCCCCTACCCCGCCCAAACGACCACGACACCGCCTCCACTACGAACTAGCCCCCGAAATTGCACGGCTGGGTGTCACCCGTCATTTCGAGGATATGCACGTCTCTGAACCGAATGCAGATGGTTGGGTCACCGTGCAGGCCACAACGAGCGATCTTTTTCGAGCTTGCCGGTTATTGCTTGGATACGGGCCAAACTGCCGGGTGTTGGGAGATACAGAGGCACGGCGCGAGATGGAGGAGTTGGTGCGCGGACTGATAGGTATATACGGGATAGATGAAAAACTCGATTGATGCTGAGGTTCCATCGATTTCGCAGGAAGCACTATGCGAGGATCAAGATATCGATGCTGTGATAGTTGCCGTGGCTGCTACGAACAGGATTGATATTCCATCGCAACACAGAAAAGCTCCTGTAAGCGCTGTAGAAGCCGACAGATTAACGAACGATTGAGGCAAAACCAAAATGAAGACAGTGTTTACACTTCCAGTTCATTCGCGAATCGCGGATGTTGTCCCAAGCGAAATCCAAGAAAAATTACCTCATGGATGGCGGTTATCCCAGCACCAAGTGGACACGTATCTGGCGCTTACGCGTGATGACGGACCCGATGTTGTAATCAACGTAGCCATGACGGGTGACGGGAAAAGCTTGGCAGGTCAACTGCCTTATCTGATTGCCGGTCGGCGTAGACCGCTATTCTCCATGTATCCAACCAATGAATTGATTCGAGATCAGCGTCGGCAATCAAAAGCAACATGGCAAGCATGGGGACAGCGAGACGATGAAGTTGAGGAACTGGACAGTAACAGACTCGATCAAGTCATGGCGCGCGGCGATTTCCGTGTCCGTGGCGAGGGTCTCCTAAACGAATTTCGCAATAGCCGAGTCATCCTGACTAATCCTGATATTTTTCACTACGTGATGCAGATGTTCTACAGACGTCAAGGGAAAACAGGTGATACACCAGACAAGGTTCTAGGGCCACTGATCAACATCTTCCAACAATTCACGTTTGACGAATTTCATATATTTGAAGCGCCACAGATAGTCAGTGTACTGAATGCCATGCTACTGATCAGAGAGCTTGCTGGGGTACGTCGTAAGCGTTTTCTTTTTCAGTCGGCGACGCCTAGCAATCTTCTCATGGAATATCTAGTGCGCGCAGACATGCGTGTGCAGGTTGTTGAAGGGACGTATCGCCACGATCCCGAAGTACAAGACGCATCTCAATGGCGCCAAATTTTGCAGCCTAGCAAAATCACCTTTAGCACCGGCGCGATTGACACGTGGATAGACGAACATCTGCATTCGGTTTTGATACCGTTCTTCCTGGAACATCGACCAGGGGCAAAGGGCGCGATCATCGTCAACAGTGTTGCGCAGGCTAAGCGTTTGGTAGAGCGGTTGAAGGAGGAACTTCAAGGTTATGGGATAAAGGTTGGTGAGAACACAGGCTTAAGCAGCCGTACCCGGCGCGCAGCCTCCTACGAAAGTGATCTACTAATCGGCACCAGTACGGTAGATGTTGGCGTGGATTTTCAAATCAATTTCCTCGTCTTTGAGAGCAGCGATGCAGGCAGCTTCCTACAAAGATTAGGGCGGTTGGGGCGACACAAAGGATACAGTCGCGATGGACAACAGTACGAGTTTTCAGAGTTTGCGGCCCACGCCATCTTGCCCAACTGGACGCATAATGCACTTTTTCAAGCACAGGGAGACGAAGCGCCACTGCTCACAGATGGCATGACAACTGATCGGGCGCATCTAGCCGAGTCAGTTCGTAAAGCATTTCCGCAGTCGACAGACTTTGCCGGGTATGCACAAGCGTGGGGGGCGCTTCAGTCGGCGAGGGTGCTCAAAGGCTTTGCGGCTTTCCCAGTGCGAGGACAGTATGAAGAGACGCTTCAACTGCTGTCAAAACGCTACCAAGACACCTTCCGAGTCAGCATAAACAAACAAATTGGGCGTTTACGCGGCATGCAAGAAAAGGAACAACCTCTACTAGACGAAGTAGTTGCATTCCGTGGCGGCAGCTACTTCGACTGTGGCGTGCTGGACATGACGGAGGAGGGAGCAGATCAAGTAAAAGCGTACGACCTCTTTTCTCTTATTGCCAACGGCGTCCTGTCTTCTTTAGATTCAGACGAGTATTGGGAATCGATTACCAGATTGGGGATCAGCGCTGCACCTTTTGAAAGTAGAAATCTGGTCGGGTTCTTTCGATTACATGGATTCCGGCCAGAGCGTACCAACTACGAGGTTTTTATTGAAAGAGATATCGCAGAGTGGAGCGCAGATCGATTCGGGGTAGCAACGGTGTTGACAGGCGTTACTGTCAATGAAATCGATGCCAATAGCATCCCAGGCTTAAACGAGATCAACCGCAAATTGCAGCGTCTCTCACTCCCTGCTGTCCTCTGCCTGGGATTCTGTCAACCCATCGAACTCAAGCGGCGACTGCGCTTGCCAATGATGTTCCAGTTATTCCCTTTTCGTAGTCGTGACAACATGACAGGCAGTATTGCGTTTGGACGGGAGGCACTGTTGTTGGACGTGGCACTTCGCCACAAGGGCATTTCTTGTGGCGGCGGAGCAATCTTTTTGTAGCAGGTAGATCCCTCAGTTGGGTTTGGGCCTGCTGATACGTATGAAAGTTTTTCAATCCCTCACTTGGGTTTGAACTGCGCGGGATGTGGCGGGGCTGTTGGCTGTTGTGGCGTATGAAAGTTTTTCAATCCCTCACTTGGGTTTGAACTAACATCAGTATATCTAGGACACACCCTATGAACAACTTTTTCTTGCCAATTTCATTGGTTGCAGCAACAAAACGCAATTTGGAGATTGACATATGCCAATCTCCAATGGTATGTTTGCGGCATGAAAATCAAAAATGGTTACATAAATACGAATCAGTACAAAATTATCGACTCTTTGGCAAATCTCAACATATCAAGCATACTGGATGAAATCCATATTGCTTCTATACGTGAAGGTGAAGCTTTGGACAGGCAGTACCAGCAACTCTCTGAATTGTACTACCAAGTTCAGTGTTTGTATATGAATGGTCAGAACTCAGCAATGCATGATGATCTACTCGATACGTTGAGTAGGATTGAAGATAGTATGGCACAAGTGTCTCTGTGTTTTGATGAATCCATGCAAGACTATTCTGGAGGGCAGTTATGAAACAACCATCTGGGAATTCCCGACAGACTGAAAATACGAGCGATACCTTCAGCTTTGAAGAAGAAACAGTAGATATATCTCAGTTATACGACGATCTTGACGATGTTGATAAGGGAACAACTGAAGTAGAATCGCTGCCCACCTCGCTGGCGAGTGAACCAATGTTCTCAAGCCTACTCCGCACAGCGACCAAGAAACTGTGGGGAACCGATCCGGTCATGGAGGACTTCGTCACCCATGTTGCACCCAATCTATCTGATCTCCTGGGGCATGTGGCGGCCAAAGGCGGCGACTTTGCACAGGAAAGACGTGACGCAGGTGACATTGGCGTTGACCGCTACGGCCATGACCAATCCATGCGCGCTCACTTGATCAACGGACTCTTTCCTGTGCTTCACGTGGCGCATACATTACAGCGCTGGGACGCACCACAGTTACGCGACTACGACGACACTGTTCGGCGTGTCTTCATTGCCGGTTACGTGCTACATGATTGGCTGAAGCTCCCCGACGTAGATGCCCAGTTGCAACAAGCGGGCCTGAACCATGCCCATGTAAATGCCGCTCAGCATCTGAATCTTGTGGAGCAAATTTTTCTTACATGGAGCAGTCACCTGGGCCTGGACAAGTTTCTTGCTCCCATCGGGGGTACGAGCGCTATCCTGCACGATCTGATATTCGTGGCATGCAACACACAGATCAAATGGGGGACATTGCGTAACTTGGCCTCGCTGAAAAAGCTCAGTCTGCCAGGCGTGCAACTTGATCTAGCCGAACAACTCAGCCGACTGGCAGATTACCTGGCGTACATCGGTCGCAATCCACGCCAGGCGGCATCTGACCAAGCCCTGCATCGTGAAATCAGCACACTGAGCAGACAGACGGCGCGACTTGTCTACCATCACGTGGCCGATGTACGCGGTGTCGTCACAAATCTGATTCACAATGCCGCCCTCGATGCTCGCCAAAACGAGTATTGCGTGCCCATCCTATACGCACCCAGCGGCGTGGTCTACCTGCGCCACGTCAAAGACCCATTCACCCACGATCCCGACGCCCTGGCCGAGGCGGTGGTGCAAAAAGTCCGGCGAGTCGCTGGGCGACGTCTGTCGATCTCCCTCACGGGCTTCAACCGGGATGGGAAAGGTCTCAAGTATGCAAACTACTACGGCCTCTTCTTTGAAACGATGGATATGCTCGATGTTTCGGCAAGGGCAGCGTCAAAAATCATTCACCCTGGCAAAAAGCCTTCGGCAGAAAAGCGCTACGCCAAACTTCGTGACAATGCCTGGCTGGATCCTGATGTCGATCTAGACCTACCTGACGACTACCGAGTGGATCAGATGGCTGAATGGTGTTTTGTGGCCGAAAAGATCGTGAGAGACCTTCCCGGCGGCGGCAGCGTGCCGAAACTGCTGATGGAGAAGATGGAGTTAAACGACATCTACGATGACTTTCTGCAGGTCCCCAGAGACGCCCGCACCGGTGGAGTCAGTTATCACTGGTATTTTGCGGTGGGCCACTATCTCAAACGAAACGGAGGCCTCGATCCGACGGCGTGGCAGGAGCGTATCGAAGCATTTGCATGGGCGATCAAGGCATATCTGATCAGCCAGCAAAAGCAGGAGGTTGACACCCACGCTAACGATGACGGTTTCAATGATCTGCGCGCCTATGTCAATCAAGTGTTGACCTTTGGTCCAGTAGAGGCTTCCGCCACATCCATTGCAGCCAAGGAGGAGATGGATCTGTTTGCCCTGGAGTTGAAGCGCTACACAAACGCAAAAAAACGCGGTCAGGGAACCACCTCCATGTGTGCTCTGTGTTCATCGCCGTTCACAGTCGACAAACAGGAAGAAGCGGCCAGCCTCTTTGCACCACAGGTCTACAGCAACAAGATGACGCTGCATGGCTCGTCGGCGATTCGTGATATCTGTTCAATCTGTAGTCTTGAAATTATGTTGCGTCAGATCTTGATGAATCGCTCTAATGCCAGCGGCGGTAGATTTGAGGGACGCAGACTTCGTTACCTCTACTTCTATCCAACCTACTTCTTCACACCCGAAACACTGGAGATCTTCCGTATCCTCCAACGCCGATTGAGCCGCGTTAAGTTCACCGAACTGCGTCGACAGTTGATCAGCGAAGGGGTGGAGACGTCGGCCATTGCGCTCGATCCGGCGACCTGGCAGCGCATTGAACCGTTGATGGTAACACCCGAAGAACTCTTCAGCGAAGACGAAGATCGCTACCTGCGTATGCATTTCCCAGACAATGAGCCGGTCACATTCTATTTCATTGGGGTACCGCCGCCTGGACGCGATGCCAAAGATGCAGAATCGTGGGTACATCCAGCCTTCCTTTCACTGATTTTGCCACTCTGCGTCGACGTCAAAGTGGTTGCTAGCGAAAGCCAGATGCCGCTCTTAAACGAAGCAGACGAACTCGCCGAAACCGTGCTGCTAGATGGGCCACATGCCGCGATCTCCTACATTGCAAGGCAGAGTCGCATCAACCAGGATCAATTATTGCCAACGCTAAATCGGCTGGCGGTTACCTATCTCATCCATATGGACAGTAACAGCAGCACAGGGTCTGGGGGCTTTGATTACCGTTGGCAGGATCTGCCCAGCCTTGCTCGTCATCTTGCCGAATCACCGCTTTATGCCTTCTGGTACTTGAAGAAATGGCAACGCAGCGCCAAAGCAGACGCTATCCCACCGAGCAAGGCGCGTTTGTATCTGGAATACTATCGTCAATTGGCCCATGCCGAGGAATCAGGAGAAGGAGTCAACATGAACCATGCACTCGAACTGACCAAACTCTACTGGAGGTTCTACCGGGCGGGATATCCATTAAATTCAAATCGCATTCTGCGTCCACTTGCCGTAGCAGCCAAGACGGTGATGAACGCAGATCGTCGTGTGTTCAACGAAGATGGCTTGGCCACCGCTGTACGCGGGGAACTATTCAACTTCGTCGAGCGAGTAAATCAGTCACGCGCCGATGGCTTTATACCTAAAATTGAGGTGGATGGCCGGAAAGTTGTTGACAATGAAGCGATCCAATCGTTTGCAGATTACTTCGTGCGCACGCTCTTTTTCGGTGTACTCAATGGCGATCTCAGCGCCTTACGCGGCAGACAGATCAACCTACTCAAGAGTGCGTGTGAAGTCATCTATCGCGATCTGGACACCCAACACTGGGCAAATCGAAACAGCAATGAATCACTGGAGGATGCAAACGGTAGCGATACATAGGCAGCCGATTCCCAACGCCCTGTTCTTACTGTAGCTCTTTTACACATATCAAACCAGGAGTTCACAATGTCTACCCCGTATGAAATGGCTTTCCCAGCCCAGATCCCACCCAAACCGAGCGGACACTACGCTCACATTGTCATGCTGCGGATCACCGACAGTTATCCGTTGTTCCAGACAGATGGCGAGTTGAACACGGCAAGAGTCAGTGCAGGCGCAGCCAACCCGCAGATCATCACCCGCTTGACACTGTTCAAGCGCAAACAGACGACGCCCGAACGACTGGTGGGGCGTGAACTACTACGTCGCTATGGTTTCATCAGTTCCGAATCGGTGGAACAGGGCGACAAACGTGAAACCGACGCGGCCGGACTGCCCTTGGACGAGTACAACGTGAGTTTCTGTCAATGGACACCCGATGCAGTCAGCTACGGCTATGCCATCGGCGACACAGGTTCGGAACGCAGCAAGGTCTTGAGCGACACTGCCTATTCACTCACGCCCTATGACGATAGCCACGAGGCGTTCACCCTGAATGCGCCCTACGAAAGCGGCAGCATGAGCCAGCGCGGTGTTGTAACCAGCCGCATCAACGAACAGGATCATGTGCGGCCTCAGGTGATCTTCCCAAGTGTGCTCACCGTGCGGGATCTGACGCTACCACTCTTCCGCTACGTACTGAACAATGTGCTTCGAACCAAACGCTATGGCGCACAGACCACCCGCACCGGTCGCGTCGAGAACCGCGTCATCGCTCTTGTATTGGCCGATGGTGAGATCTTCAGCAATCTCAAATTCACCCAGCGGCTTTATGATCGGCTAGTCAGTGAAGGGGCATTGAATCTACCTGATCCGGTTGATCCAAACCTGGTTGAATCGGCTGCACTGGGCATGGTCCCCGAGTTGTTGCGAGAAGACAATGTTGTCAGTCAACTGATTGCAGGCGACGCTTTGACGAACCTGCTTGCAGAGCTGAACACTACAACGTCCACTGAGGATGGTATCAAAGCACTTTTGCAAGCCGCCTTCAATGACAGCCAAACCTATCACGAGACATGGCTAACCAAGTCGAAAAAGGGCAAGAAGTAGACCCAAGGGAGCATCATGCACATCCAACTTTGTCATTTGCAATTGCATGAAAATCTCTTTTATGCCACCAGAGAGATTGGTCGACTCTACGAAACGGGGCGATACCTGCACAACTATGGTTTGACCTATGCTCTGGGGTTAGCCATTGCGCCCTACTTCTCTCCAAATTCAATCCCGAACTACAAAGAAGAACTGTCGGCGTTGAATAGCCAGGCGATTTACGTCACACCGGCTCGACCGATTGCTGTTGACTATGAACTCAACACGTTCAAATACGCGGACAATCGCTATAGAGTGAAGATGGTTCCAGGAAGCCGTAACACCCCAAGCTTTGGACGCGCTAAAGAGCTGGCAGTAGGGAGTACATTCGAATTCGCGGTGATAAGTACCACCGCAATCGCTTTACCTACATGGGTGCGTCTGGGCAAGTGGATGAGCAAAGCAGCGCTCACTGTCTGTTTCCAAAGCACGTTAGAAACAACAAAGGAGGGGGCTTTCACTGCATCATTGCCCATCAACCCTTTGGATCTCTCACCGCAGACTTCAATCTACACCTATGATCTGATCTCAATGCCGCCGGTGAGCCTACTGGACAATGCCAGATTGACCGGCACGTATTACCAGTTTGACAAGAATCATTTCTTGCCTGCCAGCATGTCGTACAGGTTTCCTGGTTAGCAATAGTGTCATCAAACCGAGAATAGTGCGATACGCAACACACCAATCGTCCGCTCTGACAGGAAGTAACCAATGCCTGGCGCCTGAGGCTAATCCTCCCTGTCAGGGCGGGACTTCAATCCTGTTTCCAATCGATGCCATCGCATCGGAAGCATTGTCCACCCAACTCCCAGCCCTTCAGACCAACGAAAGGCGGCAGCCCGTGGCCCATTGGCGTCTTTTCTACCATTTCGTATGGACCACCAAGAACCGAGAACCATTGATCACCCCCGAGTTGGAGCCGGTGTTGTATCGCTGGCTTTTCAAAGAAGCGAAGGATCTCTATTGTCCATTTTGTTACATTGGCGGTGTGGCGGATCATGTGCATGTGCTCGCCGCGGTGCGCCCCAGCGTGTCACCGTCGGATTTTATGAAACAGCTCAAGGGCAGCAGTTCACGCTTTATTTCACTCGAATGCCGAATTCCCTTTTACTGGCAAGACGGCTTTGGCGTCTTCAGCGTGTCGGAACACGACATCGAAGGCATCAAAGCGTACGTGTTGAACCAAAAACAGCATCACGCTCAAAACAACATCGTGCCACCCTGGGAAGAAACCCACGAATGGAATCTGGGGCCTGCTTCTCCCGGTCCCTGAGGGGACCTTTCTGTGTCAGGCGTGGGATTTATCCCATGTGGACTGAGCGTATCAACAATTCGGCGAAACAACCGACGAATCAATTCGCCGTCTGACAATGAAAAGCGCCCTCAGGCGCTACGGAGGTTTTATGTCCGAAATCATGTCCCAACCGCTCCATTCACTGGTGATCAACCTCACCGCACAAGAAGATGGGCGTCTGCCCGGTAGTGTCGGCGAACTGGCCCACGCCGCCTTCTACGCCATCATCAATGCCGTGGATCCACAACTGGCGTCCGCCATGCACGATGCACAGGAACGCAAAGCCTTTACCCTCTCGCCGCTCTACGGCTATCGTCCATCTGATCCACCAGGGCAAATTCGTGTGAACCGCGGCCAAGGGGGTTGGCTACGTCTTGGCTTGCTCGATCCCATGCTCTTTGTTGCGTTCACACGGCATTTGTTGACACAACGCCAACCAGCCATTCGCCTGGCCAACACACACTTCTCCATCCACGAAGTGCTGGGCGCGCCTGAAAGCCACCCGTGGGCCGGCTACACCACACTCCAAACGCTCAACGAAATCGACAGCGCGCCCAATCGGTGGACGCTCGAATTTGTCAGCCCCACCGCCGTCCGTTGGGGCAACGCAGACAACGGCACCCGGCGCGTCGAAATCTTTCCGCTCCCGCGCATGGTCATTGCCGGGTTACGCACGCGCTGGGACAGGATGACCGGTCAAGATTGGGGCGTCGACTTCGAGGATTGGGTGGAACGAAACGTAGTCGTCGGGCGGATCTGGCGTTGGGAAACCCAACCATTCCTCTACAAGCAACAGCGTTACGTTGGCGGCTGCGGAAAGCTGGAATACCATCTCCTCGATGCCGGCCGCCACGAGTATGCCGTCCATCTGCATAGGCTGCTCAACTTCGCTTTCTATGCGGGCGTTGGCTACAAAACCACCCACGGCATGGGACAGGTGCGCCTCCAATGAACGACGACTACATTCCACTTTCCTATATCAACCAATACGCCTACTGTCCGCGCCGGTTCTGGTACATGTATGCACAGGGGGAGATGGTGGAAAACGCACACGTGCTGCGGGGGGTGCAAAATCACGAGCGTGCCCACACACCGGGATACGAAAGCGACGCTGCCGGTGTACGCATACTGCGTCGCATCTACGTCTACAGCCATCGACTCTGCATCACCGGCTTCTGTGATCTGGTGGAAGAGCATGTAGACGGCGTCTACGTACCCGTCGAGTACAAACAGGGCAAGCAAGGCAAGTGGGACAACGACCAGGTACAACTCTGTGCGCAGGCGCTCTGTCTTGAAGAGATGACAAAAAAAACCATCACGTCTGGCCACATTTTCTACTTCGGTAGCCGCCGACGCGTCACCGTCGACTTCACCGCAGAGCTACGCCAGCAGACGGAAGAAGTCATCGCGGCCATGCACCGGGCGGTTGCATTGGGGAAATTACCTGCACACACCTCAAAACCGATACGTTGTCAGGGATGCAGCATCATCGACATCTGCCTTCCGCAAGAAACCAACCAGCTAGTCGGCGATATAGGAGATAGACACAACCCATGACCACCCTTTATTTGAGCGAACCACGTAGCACCGTACGCAAGGACGGCGATTCCCTCGTCGTTAAAATCCCGGCCAATCAAGAAAACAACACGCCGGAACGCACGGTACGCGTCCCCCTGATGAAAGTAGATCAGGTCATCGTCATGGGAGACAGCACCGTCACCACCCCAGCGCTATTGGCCTTGCTTGAACAGAACATTGAAGTCTGTTTCTGTAACTATCATGGCCGGTTTCAAGGACGCCTCTCCCCCGAAGTCAGCAAGAATGTCTTCATCCGCGCCGCCCAGTTTCGCGCCCACGAAGATTATCGGCAACGTGTGCAACTGGCGATCCGCTTCGTACGCGGCAAACTACACAATCAACGAACCCTCTTGCTACGCAGCAACCGCGACCAGAACGATCCAGAAATTGCCAAACACGCAGCAACCATTGCGGCCATGATCGAAGAAGTCGACAAATTGCCGGTAGAAGAGGATGGCCCTCCTGATCCATCCCATCCGCAACAAGGATCTGCGCTGGGCGCGTTGCAAGGCTTGGAAGGCGCCAGCGCTGCCGCCTTCTTCGGCGGGTATCGGAGCTTGCTCAAACAAGATCTAGGCTTCAATGGGCGCAATCGCAGACCACCAACAGACCCGGTGAATGCCCTGCTCAGCTTCGGCTACGTGCTTCTCATGAACTACGTCCTCAGCGCCATTGGCATCGTCGGCTTTGATCCCTACATCGGCTATCTGCACAGCCAGGGGTATGGCAAACCATCTCTTGCACTCGACTTGATGGAAGAAATGCGCACCCCGATTGTTGATTCTGTCGTGTTGACCGTCGTCAACAAGCAGATCGTCAACCGCTCCCATTTCGAAGAACAGTTTGGCGCCTTCCAACTCACTGCCGACGGGCGCAAACGCTTTCTGCAGCAGTTCGAAAACCGCCTCAACACCGAGATACAGCACCCGGTCTTCGGCTACAAAGCCACATACCGTCGCTGCCTGGAACTACAAGTACGCATACTTGCCAAGTTCCTAACAGGGGAAATTCCAACCTACCGGCCCTTCCAAATTCGCTGACGGGCGTTTGACTGTCTCCACAGGTTTCGCTAAGATGGCCGACACACGGACAACCACTCTCTACGTCATTGCGTACGACATTCCATCCGATCGCCGCCGCACCAAGATCCACAAAGTGCTAAGCGGATTTGGTCATTGGACGCAATTCAGCCTATTCGAATGCTTCTTAACGGAAAAACAGTATCTGCAACTGCGTCGCCGCCTGGAAGATCATCTCAAACCTGGTGAAGACAGCATTCGCTTCTATGTAATTTGTGCAAGCTGCCAGAGCCGATCCGAAACACTGGGCGGCGCGCTGCCGGCCGAACCAGGCATTTTTTTGATATAGCACCGTGCGAGCATCGCGGCAGGGTTTGGTTTAAGGGGAGACACTCGCACTCTGCTACCGGATCCTCTCTGCTGTACAGAATCACCAACCGAGCCGTCGAAGGTTACTAACTTCTCTGTAACACCCAAAACTTAGGAGATGCTCGCAAGTGGGAGAGAATCGTGAAAAACTACAACCAAATCACAAGAGACCGCAACAAAGAACCCTTTATTGCGACACAAGTGGGACAGCAAACCTCATTTTGGTCCCCCAATTTTGCTTGCAAGTAGTCGGGGGCATGAATGCCGATCAACCCGTCCGAGGGATTGAAACAAGCGAGATTGATCGCCATTACCTTCGAGATCATTGACGCATGAATGCCGATCAACCCGTCCGAGGGATTGAAACTAGTTACTGGCTAGACGGGGCAACAAACACAACACACGCATGAATGCCGATCAACCCGTCCGAGGGATTGAAACCGGCATGAACCTTGACGGTGCGCTTGCTGTAGTAAGCATGAATGCCGATCAACCCGTCCGAGGGATTGAAACCTCTTTCTCGATCCGCTCCAACTTGCGGATCGCTGTGCATGAATGCCGATCAACCCGTCCGAGGGATTGAAACTCCACTACGCGCCGGCTAAAACGCTCACTGCCTTCGCATGAATGCCGATCAACCCGTCCGAGGGATTGAAACACGTCCACCACGCCGGCGGCGTCGCCGTTTTGTTTGCATGAATGCCGATCAACCCGTCCGAGGGATTGAAACGCATAGAATGGGTTATCGGGGAGGTCGTACTGAAGCATGAATGCCGATCAACCCGTCCGAGGGATTGAAACCATTCGATTACCCTCGCTTCTGCGACTTTCGCCGGCATGAATGCCGATCAACCCGTCCGAGGGATTGAAACTATTTGATTGAGACGGACAGCGGACAAATTGAACTGCATGAATGCCGATCAACCCGTCCGAGGGATTGAAACCGACGGATCTACGCTGTCGAGTTTCCAGTTGCGGCATGAATGCCGATCAACCCGTCCGAGGGATTGAAACAACTTGACATCGCCATCCGGCGCAAAACGCGGGCGGGCGCATGAATGCCGATCAACCCGTCCGAGGGATTGAAACTTCCTCCGCGTGGGGATCGCATCCGGCAGCCTGGCGAGCATGAATGCCGATCAACCCGTCCGAGGGATTGAAACACTGATATACAACTGCGCGCCGCCGTCGATGTGGGCATGAATGCCGATCAACCCGTCCGAGGGATTGAAACTAATTGGCCTGATCCGGCGTGCGTGCCGTGGTCAAGGCATGAATGCCGATCAACCCGTCCGAGGGATTGAAACAGCCAACGCCATGAGCGAGAGTACTGAGCAGCGCATGCATGAATGCCGATCAACCCGTCCGAGGGATTGAAACACGTTGACGACATCGCCGGAGACACGGAGGTCCTGGTGCATGAATGCCGATCAACCCGTCCGAGGGATTGAAACACGCCGCCTTCGGCCTTGGCCGACGCCATCGAACGCGCATGAATGCCGATCAACCCGTCCGAGGGATTGAAACAACAATCAACCCGCTGGGCAGTTGCGCCTTTTCGCCGCATGAATGCCGATCAACCCGTCCGAGGGATTGAAACTACAGTCGACAACCTCAGCGCAGAGCGGCGCGTCGGCATGAATGCCGATCAACCCGTCCGAGGGATTGAAACTTTCAAGGCGGCGCGCAGGTCGGGGCAGTGCGCAAGGCATGAATGCCGATCAACCCGTCCGAGGGATTGAAACAGTCTTGGGTCAACGTGCCGCCCTACATTCAGGAAGCATGAATGCCGATCAACCCGTCCGAGGGATTGAAACTTACCGGCGGCGACCACAGTGACCTCACGAAGACCAAGGCATGAATGCCGATCAACCCGTCCGAGGGATTGAAACCCTGCACGGTCGACGCTGGCGACTGCGGCGAGCGGGCATGAATGCCGATCAACCCGTCCGAGGGATTGAAACACGCCGGAGCAGATGCTATTAAGCCGCTATGGACTTGCATGAATGCCGATCAACCCGTCCGAGGGATTGAAACACACGTCCGCGGGTTTTGGCCGGGACAGCAGCCGCAGGCATGAATGCCGATCAACCCGTCCGAGGGATTGAAACACCCAGATCACCGTACTAGAACAATTGTACCGCACCGGCATGAATGCCGATCAACCCGTCCGAGGGATTGAAACCCATACCATGCGTTAGACTGGCGATCCGCTTCGGTGGCATGAATGCCGATCAACCCGTCCGAGGGATTGAAACATAGCAGAAATGCCAGTAATCGAACGATTAGGAGGGCATGAATGCCGATCAACCCGTCCGAGGGATTGAAACAGGCTGGGATCTGCGGCGTCACGCATGGCCGGCGCGGCATGAATGCCGATCAACCCGTCCGAGGGATTGAAACGATCTGGGCGGACATAAGATCGAGCTATACCACAAGCATGAATGCCGATCAACCCGTCCGAGGGATTGAAACGTCCAGCGTGTCCTCAATACGGGCCTGGGATTGCGGCATGAATGCCGATCAACCCGTCCGAGGGATTGAAACATTTCTGTGCCACCGTACTTGTGCGCCAACGCAACCGCGCATGAATGCCGATCAACCCGTCCGAGGGATTGAAACTGGGGATCATGGTCTCACCGCAGCCAGGGCAACCACGGCATGAATGCCGATCAACCCGTCCGAGGGATTGAAACTACACAGGCGATCACCATTGCCCGGCCGGCCCAGGACGCATGAATGCCGATCAACCCGTCCGAGGGATTGAAACTGTGCGCGCCGGGCGGCGGTCTCGGTGAGGTCGCGCATGAATGCCGATCAACCCGTCCGAGGGATTGAAACATGAGGTCTTGTGGCTGCTGCCAGATGTGACGCTCGAGCATGAATGCCGATCAACCCGTCCGAGGGATTGAAACTGCTTCCGGCGAAGGAGGCAATCACTCCATCTCATCGCATGAATGCCGATCAACCCGTCCGAGGGATTGAAACACCGTAAACGTAATATCTACCGCCAGGACGCGGCGGGCATGAATGCCGATCAACCCGTCCGAGGGATTGAAACGCCAACGTCTACGTGATACCAGACAATCCGCCGGCCCGCATGAATGCCGATCAACCCGTCCGAGGGATTGAAACCTGGAGATCGTGCGCGTGCTGCCGTCGGCCATGCGCAGGCATGAATGCCGATCAACCCGTCCGAGGGATTGAAACAGACCAGACACAAAACCGGGCTGCCCGGACTGGAGCATGAATGCCGATCAACCCGTCCGAGGGATTGAAACCTGCGTAGAATGTCCTGGGCCGGCCGGGCAATGGTGGCATGAATGCCGATCAACCCGTCCGAGGGATTGAAACTACAAAAACACGGTGCCGCCGGCGTGGCGCCGGGCATGAATGCCGATCAACCCGTCCGAGGGATTGAAACTATCTACGCGCCGACCAGCCCCACGCAGGCCAGCCACGCATGAATGCCGATCAACCCGTCCGAGGGATTGAAACAAATTAGGATTGGTACGGCTGACGCTGAACGCAATGGCATGAATGCCGATCAACCCGTCCGAGGGATTGAAACAAGGCTGTCACGTCGCCGCCATGCTGAAGAATGCTCGCATGAATGCCGATCAACCCGTCCGAGGGATTGAAACTGCCGAGCAGTGGCGACTATGAGCAGCACGTCAAAGACGCATGAATGCCGATCAACCCGTCCGAGGGATTGAAACCGCAACGACAGTCGCCTGCCGATACTCATCGGACGCATGAATGCCGATCAACCCGTCCGAGGGATTGAAACAGGCGGCGCTTCGAAGGCTCGTAGACCGGGCAAAACCAGGCATGAATGCCGATCAACCCGTCCGAGGGATTGAAACCCGTTCGGCTCGACTGAAGGCGAACTGCAAGGCGCACGCATGAATGCCGATCAACCCGTCCGAGGGATTGAAACGTGCGTACCAGCCACGCGCCCCACGGTTCCCATAGCAGGGCATGAATGCCGATCAACCCGTCCGAGGGATTGAAACTACGAACTGCTCCACCGCACGCAGCGAGTGGGGTGGCATGAATGCCGATCAACCCGTCCGAGGGATTGAAACAGCCAGTGAACTGGCTATCAAAGCTCTTGAACCGACAGGCATGAATGCCGATCAACCCGTCCGAGGGATTGAAACTATCCTGAAATTGTCACGGTACTTCTCGGGCGCATGGCATGAATGCCGATCAACCCGTCCGAGGGATTGAAACTACCGACGCCCTGGAATTCAGCATGGAGGCCGGCGGCGCATGAATGCCGATCAACCCGTCCGAGGGATTGAAACTCGCCACCCTTGGATTGGGCCTTGTCCAACTCAAACGCATGAATGCCGATCAACCCGTCCGAGGGATTGAAACAAGCTACTCGCCGATCTACCGGGCTGGGAACCCATCGCATGAATGCCGATCAACCCGTCCGAGGGATTGAAACCCATCGTCAATGGCCACACCCGAAAGGGAAGTCGTGCATGAATGCCGATCAACCCGTCCGAGGGATTGAAACCTTCAATTGCTGGCCGAAGGGCTAACTGTCAACGAGGGGCATGAATGCCGATCAACCCGTCCGAGGGATTGAAACTGCCCGGCGTCGATGGCGACGCCGGGCGGGGGGGGGCATGAATGCCGATCAACCCGTCCGAGGGATTGAAACTTTGAGTTGGCTGTTTGGGGCAAAGGAGCAGGTGGCGGGCATGAATGCCGATCAACCCGTCCGAGGAGGGTTTTACATAACATAATTTATGGGGAATGGAACATGAAACGATCTTCACCAGAGGGGAAAAGGTGGAGGGGATAGGAACAAACGAAACAGTGCTGGCCAAACACTGTCTTGTGAAGGTTGAAAGTGCACTATGCCTGCGCTAAACGCAACGGCAGGCGTTCAAGCAGACGGAGATTGATCAGCACATAGATCAAGGTGTTGAGGTTGGTGATTGACTGGCGGTTGCGCAGTTTGGGGCGTTCGATGCCGAGTTGAACGGCCTGGCTGAAGATACGCTCAACCGCAGTGCGCTGTTGGTAGAAAGACCGATAGGCTGCACCCTCTCGGTCGATCTGGTGGCGCAGTCGAGCGCCGATACTGCTGGCCATCGTCGATTTGCACCCACCCTCGTCCCATTTGGCCAAGTGGATCGGACATTCCGCTGCCGTCGGCTCAGGATGCAACAGCGGACACGCCCACCGTTGGCATTCATGTTCAATGAAAGCACTACGGTTGATAAAGGTGCCTCTCAGAAACATGGGCAGCCCGGCTTTACACAGGGGCGTGCCATCGGGCGCAAACGAGCGAATGCCTATGCTCCCACGTTCCACAAAGGGAATGGCGGCCATGCCACCCGCAGTGTGGAAGTACTCGTAGATATAGAAAGCGTCGAAGGCTGCATCTGCTGTGCCGAAGCGGGGTTTGCTTCCCAACCGGCGCTCTGTTTGGGCCATCAACGGTGCAAAGTAAGAGACGTCAGATTGGTCGAACGTTTGCGTCAACTCAGCCAATATCAGTTCTCCAATCCCGCCTAGCTTGGTGACGGTAACGCCAGAGGCGTAGCCCCAGTAGAATTCACCAACACCGGCGCCGATGCCTGTGACAGACTTCCCTTCGGCTGATGGCGTCTGACCCGTGTCATCGTTTGCGGATTCCCCCCTGTTGCGACGTCGTTTGCAGCCGACTCGGCAATCTCGGTCTCCGGCGGGCTGGTTCTCTTTGTGGAAGCGTCCATTGGCAATATAGGCTTTGGGATTGTTTTCCTTCACCCACGCCAAGATATGTTTGGTGTCGAAAGAGACGCAGTCACCAAACGAGTCAGGGTTGCCAAGCAGGGTTCGGCAGTGGGCCACCGTCTCGTCCAGTGCAAACTGCAACCAGACATTGGGCAGACGGCGGATCACCTGGCTGAACTGCATCGCAGTGGGCACACTGGCGACGACATCGAATCCCCAGACTGATTCTTCATCGGGGACAAGTGGGAAACCAGCTAGCCAGACGAGTTCGGGATGCTGTTGCAGGAACTCCACCAGTTGTCCCATCGAGGTGTGCCCTTGGTCGAGCCGCATCAGCAGGGCAATCACATACGGTACACAGGAGCGAGGTGGCATCCCGGGCCAGGCGCGATTCTCCAGTCGCTTGGGAAAACGCTCCCATCGGATGGGCTTCAGCAACGTCAAATACTTTTGGGCCAGCGCCGAGTTTTGCAACACGGTCGGCAATGCTGTGACAGGTTGCTGCATCAAGTCTGCAAACTCAGGCCGCACGAGTGGAAGCCCGTTGGGTGTAGGCGGCTGCTCATGCAGTCGCATCGTATCCAGAATCTTGGTGATAAATGTGGTAAGCTGCATCTAGGAGTCTCCTGTACGCAAATAGACAGTGTTTGGCCAAATACAGTCTACGCGAAAAGGAGACTCCTGTAACCACTTCTTGCACCTGCCAAACCCAGTTTCAACCTACTTCGGCCAGAAACGTGTCACATCTTATGTCAAGCCACGTTTCACAAAGATTTCGGCATGAAAAACGTGTCACGATCCTTGAGAAACGTGTCATGTCTTATGTCAAGACACGTTTGCCGAACATTGTGACACGTTTTTCGTGTCAAGATATCGCGGAAACCTGTCATGAATTATGTTAAGTAAAACCCTCGTCCGAGGGATTGAAACAGACCATCCCGATCCAGCATCCGCCAGGCATCACTGGGGCATGAATGCCGATCAACCCGTCCGAGGGATTGAAACTGGCGGGCGATGATTTCGCCGCCGTCGCATGTGTAGGCATGAATGCCGATCAACCCGTCCGAGGGATTGAAACAGAAGCGATCAGTAGTGGTGTCAACGCGTCGCTTGGCATGAATGCCGATCAACCCGTCCGAGGGATTGAAACTTCAAGGACATAGCCCCGTTCGTTTTCATCAATGCCGGCATGAATGCCGATCAACCCGTCCGAGGGATTGAAACAATGGCGTGAAGTCGCCGTGCATGGTCATCTACCGTTGCATGAATGCCGATCAACCCGTCCGAGGGATTGAAACACACCCCCGCCGCCGCGTTAAGGATAGTTGCCGCTGCATGAATGCCGATCAACCCGTCCGAGGGATTGAAACACGAAAGCCACCGCGAAACCGTCGCCGACTTCACGGCATGAATGCCGATCAACCCGTCCGAGGGATTGAAACCGCCTGAACGCTGTTGCGCCTGCAATTGTCGCCATGCATGAATGCCGATCAACCCGTCCGAGGGATTGAAACTCGGTCATGGTTGGGATCTCCTTAGCGTAGGGTGGGGCATGAATGCCGATCAACCCGTCCGAGGGATTGAAACACCACGCTCCACCAAAGCAACGACGGCGCAACCATGCATGAATGCCGATCAACCCGTCCGAGGGATTGAAACTAGAATGGCGTGTCTTCGTTGATCTTCGGCGTTGGTGCATGAATGCCGATCAACCCGTCCGAGGGATTGAAACCACAGCATAGTGCAGCATCACCGGAGGCAACCCGCGCATGAATGCCGATCAACCCGTCCGAGGGATTGAAACCGGACGGATCGACCACGCAGACTGACAGCAGCGGGGCATGAATGCCGATCAACCCGTCCGAGGGATTGAAACTCGGCCTGGCTCTGTGTATGTGGGTGGGCCGTGGTGGAGCATGAATGCCGATCAACCCGTCCGAGGGATTGAAACAAGCCGAAGTTGCCGATGGCGGTGAAGAGTGGGCTGTGCATGAATGCCGATCAACCCGTCCGAGGGATTGAAACCATCGGGACGCGGATACAGATAAGATTTTGTTCGCTGCATGAATGCCGATCAACCCGTCCGAGGGATTGAAACACTCAAGGAGAAAACTATGGCAGTACGCCTTAACGAGCATGAATGCCGATCAACCCGTCCGAGGGATTGAAACTTGGCGAGATCGAGGGTGGCGGGGACGATGGGGAGGCATGAATGCCGATCAACCCGTCCGAGGGATTGAAACTGAGTGAGCGGGCGCGCTTCGCGGATGGGGAAGTCGCATGAATGCCGATCAACCCGTCCGAGGGATTGAAACGGCCACGGCCAACGAGGCCGCAGGCGGTGCAGATGATGCATGAATGCCGATCAACCCGTCCGAGGGATTGAAACGCCGCAACTACCAACGCGCCCTCGCCGACTGGAAGCATGAATGCCGATCAACCCGTCCGAGGGATTGAAACATGGTGATCTGCATGGGGTTTTCCGTTATCGCTTTGCATGAATGCCGATCAACCCGTCCGAGGGATTGAAACACGTGTTTGGCCATGCGTCTCTTCTCCTACAGGTTGAAGCATGAATGCCGATCAACCCGTCCGAGGGATTGAAACTGTGCTCTGTGCTGGGGATGGGTGGACGGTGGGTGGCATGAATGCCGATCAACCCGTCCGAGGGATTGAAACTGGGCCTGCGCCGCCGGTAGGGTGCCGCTAATGGTGCATGAATGCCGATCAACCCGTCCGAGGGATTGAAACAGGTATGAACCTGGCCGAAAACTTGACCAGGGCGCGCATGAATGCCGATCAACCCGTCCGAGGGATTGAAACATATACACCGGCACCACCGGCAACTGGCCGGCATGCATGAATGCCGATCAACCCGTCCGAGGGATTGAAACATATCGAATTGAGCTTAGGCGTGATTGTTAAAGGCAAGCATGAATGCCGATCAACCCGTCCGAGGGATTGAAACTTGAGTAAATGCCATACTTGCCAACCTCTTTGACGAGGCATGAATGCCGATCAACCCGTCCGAGGGATTGAAACTGCGGTTTGGGTTGTTGTGTCCATTCTGTCCTCCTCTGCATGAATGCCGATCAACCCGTCCGAGGGATTGAAACAACGTTGGCAAACACGCCGCCGGCCGCACCCTGGACGCATGAATGCCGATCAACCCGTCCGAGGGATTGAAACAAGCAAACTTATCTCTTCCGCTTGCGGTTTCGATGCATGAATGCCGATCAACCCGTCCGAGGGATTGAAACGCCGAGGAGGCCGCCGGCCTGGCCAACGTGTTGCCCGCATGAATGCCGATCAACCCGTCCGAGGGATTGAAACGTTTATTCCACCACCCATCCAGGGCGATCAGCCGTTGCATGAATGCCGATCAACCCGTCCGAGGGATTGAAACACGCGAATGTCATTGATAGACAAAACGGTGCCCGGCATGAATGCCGATCAACCCGTCCGAGGGATTGAAACATCAAGATTCCAGAGGCCGCGCTAAGCTGGGTCTGGCATGAATGCCGATCAACCCGTCCGAGGGATTGAAACATTTTGTGCAGCACTTCGCCCAGTTCGGCAACGTGGCATGAATGCCGATCAACCCGTCCGAGGGATTGAAACTGGTGTTTGTCCTGGTGGCGACCCTCGCCGCCGCAGGCATGAATGCCGATCAACCCGTCCGAGGGATTGAAACATCCCACCCGGCGACGCCGGCCGGCAGTTTGACGAGGAGCATGAATGCCGATCAACCCGTCCGAGGGATTGAAACAGCTCGGGGTGGTCGTGCTCAATCTCGGTGATCATTGCATGAATGCCGATCAACCCGTCCGAGGGATTGAAACTGGTCGCATTTCGCCAGCGACGCCCCGCCCGCCGGCGCATGAATGCCGATCAACCCGTCCGAGGGATTGAAACATATCGAATTGAGCTTAGACATAATTGTTAAAGGCGCATGAATGCCGATCAACCCGTCCGAGGGATTGAAACTCTACTACCGTGCGCGCCCCCGGCCCCGGCGTGGCCGCATGAATGCCGATCAACCCGTCCGAGGGATTGAAACTTGCAGCAGACGGCGGAGCGGATTGCGCCGGCGCTGCATGAATGCCGATCAACCCGTCCGAGGGATTGAAACAGCGCGTTGGAGCAGTAGGGATAATGGGGGGTTATGCATGAATGCCGATCAACCCGTCCGAGGGATTGAAACTACCCACATCGTCTGCGGCATACGTTTGCGATCAAGCATGAATGCCGATCAACCCGTCCGAGGGATTGAAACTTCAATCTCTCCAAATACACCTGCTCCGCAGACGTAGCATGAATGCCGATCAACCCGTCCGAGGGATTGAAACAACTGGCCGCAGCAATTAAATAGAGTTGGCCGGTTGGCATGAATGCCGATCAACCCGTCCGAGGGATTGAAACAATTACGCCGCAGTGGCCATGTCGAGCCGGATCAGCAGCATGAATGCCGATCAACCCGTCCGAGGGATTGAAACGAGCGTCTTCCCGCCCCAACTCTTCGTCGCAGCCCCAGCATGAATGCCGATCAACCCGTCCGAGGGATTGAAACTAGCGCGGGCGGTCTTCAAGGGATGTTCCTTGACGGCATGAATGCCGATCAACCCGTCCGAGGGATTGAAACATCCTGAGCAGGCGGCTGTAGCGGTCGGCGGCTTTGGCATGAATGCCGATCAACCCGTCCGAGGGATTGAAACATGGAGGGGGAGCTTGACATCGCCATCCGGCGCAAGCATGAATGCCGATCAACCCGTCCGAGGGATTGAAACATCGACTTCCACTTCGACCTTGCCCGAATGGTCGCATGAATGCCGATCAACCCGTCCGAGGGATTGAAACGGATTTATCCCGGTGCCGCTGACGGCGCTGCGTGAAGCATGAATGCCGATCAACCCGTCCGAGGGATTGAAACTGCACAATCGTGTCTCGTAACTCGGCAACGTCGGCGGCATGAATGCCGATCAACCCGTCCGAGGGATTGAAACACTTGGGCTTTTGCAGAGCCGGAAGTTTTGGGCCAGCATGAATGCCGATCAACCCGTCCGAGGGATTGAAACTCTTCTTCCATTTCAGCCAGGATCATCAACTCGGCTGCATGAATGCCGATCAACCCGTCCGAGGGATTGAAACCGTTAGTAAGTTGGAGTGGCCGATTATTGCGCAGTGCATGAATGCCGATCAACCCGTCCGAGGGATTGAAACTGGCCGAAGGGCCCTTCCTGCCCAGCCGCAACAACGCATGAATGCCGATCAACCCGTCCGAGGGATTGAAACAGTGAGGCCGAAGCCGCAGGCGGCTCAACGGCAGGCATGAATGCCGATCAACCCGTCCGAGGGATTGAAACCATTCGAGTACGATCCACCATCTTCGAGAAGATGTGGCATGAATGCCGATCAACCCGTCCGAGGGATTGAAACCAGCGCCGCCCAATTGCATGTAGCGTATTCGTGTGCATGAATGCCGATCAACCCGTCCGAGGGATTGAAACAGGCAACAGTCGCGGCGGGCTACCTGGCTCTAGCCGCATGAATGCCGATCAACCCGTCCGAGGGATTGAAACTAGCCTGCATAGACACGGGCGCGCCGTATCAGCATGGCATGAATGCCGATCAACCCGTCCGAGGGATTGAAACGTTGCGACGAGATCGCAAATGGACGCAAGACAAACGCATGAATGCCGATCAACCCGTCCGAGGGATTGAAACCAATGGCATCACGCGCCCGCTGTTCTGCCTCGTCGCATGAATGCCGATCAACCCGTCCGAGGGATTGAAACTCGTATTGGTGCCTGCGTGGGGGTATGCACTCGCGTGCATGAATGCCGATCAACCCGTCCGAGGGATTGAAACACCAATACTTACTTTCTGGTCGGCGCCGGCGCGTTGGCATGAATGCCGATCAACCCGTCCGAGGGATTGAAACAAATTACCGGCGGTAGTGCTGAGTTTGGCAGCGCCGCATGAATGCCGATCAACCCGTCCGAGGGATTGAAACCTTCCAGCTCATCGGCACGCAAGACGCCGGCAGCAAAGCATGAATGCCGATCAACCCGTCCGAGGGATTGAAACGGGCCGACGCTCCGTTTCGCGTTTGGAACACCGGCGCATGAATGCCGATCAACCCGTCCGAGGGATTGAAACCGCAAGCTAACTTTTTGGCTGAGTATCTGCGCGACGCATGAATGCCGATCAACCCGTCCGAGGGATTGAAACAGCGCCAAACGCATACAAGGCGCTACAAGCCCTGTGCATGAATGCCGATCAACCCGTCCGAGGGATTGAAACTCGTGGCTGATCCCTGGGCGGCAGTATACGCTGACGCATGAATGCCGATCAACCCGTCCGAGGGATTGAAACTGCCGGCGCCGCCCACGTGGCATCTGGCCTAGCGGCAGGCATGAATGCCGATCAACCCGTCCGAGGGATTGAAACTCTACGCCGTTAAGATACAGCCGCAGCGTAGTGCGGGCATGAATGCCGATCAACCCGTCCGAGGGATTGAAACCACCGCACTTGTGCCCGGTATGCTGCTCTGCCCATGCATGAATGCCGATCAACCCGTCCGAGGGATTGAAACCACCAGCCAGCACCGGCTTGTCACCGCCTAGCACCGGCATGAATGCCGATCAACCCGTCCGAGGGATTGAAACTCGCAGAAGCCCGCGACAAGCGTCTTGCTGCCGGGCATGAATGCCGATCAACCCGTCCGAGGGATTGAAACACACTCTGGGATGATCCCGATACGTATCCGCGCCGGGCATGAATGCCGATCAACCCGTCCGAGGGATTGAAACATCGAGCACGAGCACGACAGGCGGCGTGCGCTGGCGCATGAATGCCGATCAACCCGTCCGAGGGATTGAAACATCTTGAGGGCGAGATCGACGGCGGCGCGGGTGCCGGGCATGAATGCCGATCAACCCGTCCGAGGGATTGAAACCTCCGGTCGGTATCGTCGTCAATGAGCCAGATGTTGCATGAATGCCGATCAACCCGTCCGAGGGATTGAAACACCGAAGACGCTTGGGTAGCCAGTCACCACCCGATGCATGAATGCCGATCAACCCGTCCGAGGGATTGAAACAATCAGGCGGCGCAGCGTACTCTCAGGGTTGTGGCGCATGAATGCCGATCAACCCGTCCGAGGGATTGAAACGGTTGTGGGGGTGGTGGCGTTGTTCGATCCGAGTGAGGCATGAATGCCGATCAACCCGTCCGAGGGATTGAAACGGCCGTATGGAATGGCGGACTGCTCGTGATGAGCGTGGCATGAATGCCGATCAACCCGTCCGAGGGATTGAAACACAGGCCCAGTGGATGACGATGATGTTGTCGCCGTCGCATGAATGCCGATCAACCCGTCCGAGGGATTGAAACTATTGATGCGGCAGGCGGGACGATTGGGAGCACGCAGGCATGAATGCCGATCAACCCGTCCGAGGGATTGAAACCACCAGCGCCTTCAGCCGCTCCTCCGTCTTCACATGCATGAATGCCGATCAACCCGTCCGAGGGATTGAAACTTGCGAGCCGGGGGATGCAGGGGTTGCAGGGGGTGGCATGAATGCCGATCAACCCGTCCGAGGGATTGAAACTGTGTGTTCCGGCTGCCCTGTGCCGCCGTCTTGATTGCATGAATGCCGATCAACCCGTCCGAGGGATTGAAACTCGCGGTGGCTTTCGTCACCTTGCAGGCCGTCTACGGCATGAATGCCGATCAACCCGTCCGAGGGATTGAAACATGGGCGATTATGGGTACAAGGCGGCTAAATCATGATGCATGAATGCCGATCAACCCGTCCGAGGGATTGAAACCCTGTGTTTCATAGCCTGGCGCCGCAGGGGAGCGCGCATGAATGCCGATCAACCCGTCCGAGGGATTGAAACTGGAGGTCGATGGAAGCTTTGGAGCGGATGCCAAAGCATGAATGCCGATCAACCCGTCCGAGGGATTGAAACAAGCCGAAGTTGCCGATGGCGGTGAAGAGTGGGCTGGCATGAATGCCGATCAACCCGTCCGAGGGATTGAAACTGGGCGGCTGAGTATCAGGGCGCGCCGACTGTGGGCATGAATGCCGATCAACCCGTCCGAGGGATTGAAACTGGCAGCCTATGCAGGCGCATGTGAATTGTAGGTGTGCATGAATGCCGATCAACCCGTCCGAGGGATTGAAACTGGTGGCTATGCGGAGGCGTGGGTGGCGGTGGGGACGCATGAATGCCGATCAACCCGTCCGAGGGATTGAAACAACTCCGCCAAGAAAAGAGGGACTCGGCCACATGCGCATGAATGCCGATCAACCCGTCCGAGGGATTGAAACTCGTCGCGGATCAGGGTGGCGGGCATGAACCATGCATGAATGCCGATCAACCCGTCCGAGGGATTGAAACCGGGGCGTAGTCGGCGGATGAGGGCGGCGGAACCGGCGCATGAATGCCGATCAACCCGTCCGAGGGATTGAAACATGATGGTCAGCTCTTCACGGCCAGCCGTTGGCCGGCATGAATGCCGATCAACCCGTCCGAGGGATTGAAACCGCAAACGCCTACCTCGTCACCCTAGCCCGCCGCTTGCATGAATGCCGATCAACCCGTCCGAGGGATTGAAACACGCTTGGGCGGGGATACAGAAGGCGAATTTATCTGCATGAATGCCGATCAACCCGTCCGAGGGATTGAAACCGCCGGCGTGCAGGCTGGGGCGGCGGGCGGGTGGCTGGCGCATGAATGCCGATCAACCCGTCCGAGGGATTGAAACATGGTGTTTACCCTGGGCATTGGCTCTTTCATGCGGTGCATGAATGCCGATCAACCCGTCCGAGGGATTGAAACGGGGCAATTGTCGGGTGTTGGGTTGGCCGGTAGTTCGCATGAATGCCGATCAACCCGTCCGAGGGATTGAAACTCGTCGCTCTCGCTGGTAGCAGTGACGGCGGGGTCGCATGAATGCCGATCAACCCGTCCGAGGGATTGAAACACGTTGTGTTCGCCTCTGGCGCGATTGTGGCGGATGCATGAATGCCGATCAACCCGTCCGAGGGATTGAAACTCGAAGTGGCGCGCCTAGAGATCATTGGCAGTCGAAGCATGAATGCCGATCAACCCGTCCGAGGGATTGAAACGACAATGCCATCGGTGCGACTCGCTATACCGCTGCGGCATGAATGCCGATCAACCCGTCCGAGGGATTGAAACTCTGGAATCGCTACCCAGACCCGCCCGAACCGCCCGGCGCATGAATGCCGATCAACCCGTCCGAGGGATTGAAACTCGTCGCTCTCGCTGGTGGCAGTGACGGCGGGGTCGCATGAATGCCGATCAACCCGTCCGAGGGATTGAAACGGTGATTGCCGTTTACGGTAGCAAAGACCCGTCGAGGCATGAATGCCGATCAACCCGTCCGAGGGATTGAAACTGCCAGTAGTTCGACGCTTGCGTCGGACTAGTCGGCGGCATGAATGCCGATCAACCCGTCCGAGAGGGTTGGACGCATCAGATGTTCTGAATTTATGCGTGCCGAATCTCGATATTCAGGAGAGGAAAACAGCAAGGGGTATTGAAAGCGGTGATCCTGGTGCGCCAGCAAACCGGGGAATTTTGATGACCGCTTCAAACAGCCCACAAGGGCATTGAAACCGTGTTAGTCATGCAGATCGGCAATGGCAATGCGCCGGAGTGTGCGCAGGTTGATGAGCAAGTAGGTCAGCGTGTTCAGATTGGCGATAGCCTGCTGGTTGCGCAGTTTGGGGCGTTCAATGCCCAGATCGTAGGCTTGGGCAAAGATGCGCTCTACCACCGTGCGCTGGCGGTAGATGGCTAGATAAGCGTCGCTGTTGCGGTCCAGTTGATGACGGATTCTTGCACCTGGCGTGTCGGCGATGGTGGTGGCGCAACCGCCCTTCTTCCAATTCTTGTGCGCCAGAGGACAAGTTTGTCCTGTTGGCTGCGGGTGAAGAAGTGGACAGACATATTTGGCACGTTGATATGTAATCAGGGCCGTTGTGCGGTCGGTGTAGGTGAACTTAAAGGTCATCGATAGACCTGACTCACAGAGTGGACGGCCTTCGTCATCGAAAACGCGGTGAGGCATGCCGCCTTTTTCAGAGAGGGGTACGGCGGCAAAGCCCTCGTGCGTCTCACGATTAAAGTAGTCATAGACGTAGAAGGCATCGAACGCTGCGTCCATTGTGCCAAACTTGGGTCGGCGACCTAATCGTCTTTCGACTTGTGCCATGAGTGGAAAAAAGTAGGTAGTGTCGCCTCTGTCGAAGGTTTGTGTGGTTTCCGCCAAGACAAACTCATAACCGTCAGCCAGTTTGGTGGCGACCACACCAGAGGCGTAGCCCCAGTAGAACTCGCCAATGCCGGCAGACAACTTGCTCGCCGGTTGCCCTTCGGCGGTAGGTGTGGCAATTCGTTGGTTACGACGACGTTTACAGCCCAACTTGCAGTCTGGATCGCCGCTCGGTTGCTGCGTTTTGTCGAAGCGGCCCGACTCGATGTACTGCTTGGGGTTGTTTTCTTTCACCCAGGCCAGGATGTGCTTGGTATCGAGGGAGATCACATCCCCAATCACTTCGTCTGGACGCCAACTACATAGACGCTGCACTTGTTGATCGAGCAATCTTTGTAAACAGCCGTTTGGCAGGGCGCGTAGAACACGGTTCAAATGGCGTGCGCAGGGAACCGCCTGTTCTACATCGAATCCATACGGCCCATCTGCTTGCAGAAGTGGAAAGCCCAACGCCCATACCAGTGCTGGATGCGCAACCAGAAAACGCCGCAGTTGCGACACCGTTGACATCTGCTGGTCTAGTTTGACCAGAAAGGAGCCGATATACGCAGCCAACGGAACAGCAGTTCGACCAAAGTAGATAACTCTATGGCTTTGCGGAACGGCTTCCCAATTCAGCAAGCGTAGCCACTCGATTGCATCCATTGTCGCCTTGCACTGGCGTACAAATTGAGGCAGATCGCTTTCGTGTCCATAGAATCGCGGCGCACTTTGCCGTTGCCACTGCCACAGTCGGTAACTGTGCCACGGACGCACCACTCTCCGTAGCATCTCTGAGCCTATGTTAGAATAGGTTTGCTGCATGGTTTTTCTCCTGTAGATATCGGTTTGCTGGCACAAACAGTATACTTCAGGGAAACGCCATGCAGTTCTCTTTTCGGAATACATCCCTTGAACCGTGCCGTTTTCTGGAACATATATTCCTGCCGACGGAATATGCATTCCGCAGAACGGCATCGCTTTCAATCCCTATTCCGTTTTTCGGCACCTGTGTGCCAGCGAACGGCACGCATATTCCGTATTTCGGCACCTCGTTTTTCTCGTGTCCAACCCTCGATATTCAGGAGAGGAAAACAGCAAGGGGTATTGAAAGCGGTGATCCTGGTGCGCCAGCAAACCGGGGAATTTTGATGACCGCTTCAAACAGCCCACAAGGGCATTGAAACCGTGTTCGTCATGCAGATCGGCAATGGCAATGCGCTGGAGCGTACGCAAGTTGATGAGCAAGTAGGTCAGCGTGTTTTGGTTGGCGATGGTCTGCTGGTTGCGCAGTTTGGGCCGATCAATGCCCAGTGCATAAGCTTGGGCAAAGATGCGTGTGTTTGTCAATAGAAATCGCGGCAAAAGATCATAAAAAATCGCGGCAAGTGATCAGCAAAACGCGTCACCTCAGCACAAGGATTGGGTCAGCAAACCGTGCTGTTTGTGAATTGGGTGCTGAAATGCCGGTGTGGTGATCAGCATGACGTTGCAGTGCATGGCAAAATCGAAAAGAATCGCCCAAGAACTCAAGGATGTGGCCGCGAAAGGTGAGACGGTCGAGCAGGCCGCTGGTGAGGCGTTCATCACCCAAGACCGGAACCCAATCACTGAAGGGCAGGTTGGTGATGATGAGAGAAACGCGCTCGTGCAAGGCGGCACAGAACTGAAAAAGCAGTTGAGCACCGGTGGGAGAGAAAGGCACACAACCGAATTCGGCGAGGATGACAAGTTGGTGGCGCCGTGGGTGAAGGTGCGGCTGCGGCATGGGTATGTGGTAAACATGGGCTAGAGGCGCTTCCCCCCAGCGAATCCCTCGTATTCGTCCAGGAACCACTCGGCCTGTTTCGTCATAAAGACGCCGATCTCGTCACCCTTGAAAGCGAAAGAGATGCGCAGCCCGCCCAGGTAGATGTCGGTGATGTAGACCTCCATGTTGAGCGTCTGCTCGTCCACCCAGGCCGCCGAGGCGAGACAACTGTATGGGATGCCTGGGATCAAGCCGATCTGCTCGCCGTAGTAGTTGCGTTGTGGAAACTTGCCAGGCACGACACGCCCGATCCCAAAGTGCAGTTGATTGTCGCCCTGGTCATTGCTGTATTCCCACCTGCCTTGATCACCCTGGAAGGAGAAGCGCATGCGCGAGATCCCCATCGGGTTCTCCTCCAAAACATACCAGGCCCCGTCGACTGTGGCGCGCACCGGTGCATCCGGCTGGCCTGGGACCGGCAGGATGGTGAGCTGTGCGATCTTATCTGCAAGCGCTCGGTGGGCGGCCTCGTCGTCTGGCAGCGGCGCGTCTGAGAGATAGGGATAGATCTCCTCGCGCATCACATCAGGAATGGTGCTGCCTGCCGGTGCGCCCTGGGTATCGGCGATACAGGTGAAGAGAAAGGCTTTGTTGGGGAAACAGAGGGCATATTGGCTGCCCATGCCGCGGAACGAGAAGCCATTCTCCTTTTCCCGCCAGATCTGATAGCCGTAGCCATGATGCCCCTGGAGCGCATTGTCGATCTGTTTGGCGGTTGCGGCGTGCAGGTAGTCGGCGGGGAGCACCCTTTCGTCGCCCCACATCCCACCGTTCAGGCAGGTTAGTGCGACCCTGGCCAGATCGCGCAGCGTGCAGATCACCCCTGATCCACCCCAAGAGCCACCCTCCGGCGTGCGGACGCACCAGGCGTCAGGCGAGAAGCCGATGCGGTCGAGGAAGCGTGGACGCATGTAATCGAGAAAGGGCATGCCTGCCAGCCGCTCGACGATAGCCGTGAGCACCACAGTTGCCGCCGTGTCATACGAGAAGATCGTGCCGGGCGGGTGCGATGGCGTACGATTGAAGAAGGTCCATACCCAATCTGCATCGTGGCGTGTGTAGGAAGTCTGGGAATGAGCGGTGGCCATCATCAGCAGGTCGCGCACAGTCGAAGCCGCCAGCCACGGGTGTAGCTTCTCGGGCAGTTTGTCGGGGAAGTAAGCAGCGACCCGATCCTCAAGCGTGAGCCTGCCTTCGTCGATCATCATCCCGACTGCCAACGCGACAAAGCTCTTGCTGATCGAATACATGCGGTGTTTGCGCTCCGTCGACCAGGGTGCCCAGTAGCCTTCCGCCGCAACTTGGTTGTGACGGACCAGCAGAAAGCCGTGTATGCAGATGCGCTCGGCGTCGATCCGCTGCAAGAAATTCAGGATCGCCTGTGATGGGATACCCACGCTTTCAGGTGAAGGGGCTGCTGTAAACACGCTTTCGCTTCCCATATTTGCTCCTTAAATTGAATAGCCTCTGTGATCCTCTGCGCTGTCCTGTGGCACAAAGCCCAACACCTGCCGCGCATGGCTGAGATCGCGGTAGCCCCACTTGTTGTCCGAGACGACGAAGAAGATGTCGTAGCGCAGATCGGCGGGCGCTTCGATACAGCGCGAGATCATCTGCGCGATGTCACGCTGGCTGCACCAGACCGAGTAATCGCGCACCGACAGAGGACGGTCCTCTTCGGTGACATGGCCGATACGCAGACAGAGGATGGAAAGAGGGCTGCTGTCTACATATTGGCGGGCGGCGGCCTCGCCCCAGGCTTTGCTGCTGCCATAATCGCCACGCGGACGAATCGGCGACTCGTGGGTGATCATCGGCCAGGCGGACGGCGCGGCGGCGTAGTCGCCGTTGATCAGGGCGCTGTAGGGGAAATCCTGCTCCCAACCCGCGACGACGGTGCCGCTGCTGGCGAAGATCACCCGCTTCACCCCGGCCTGCCGCGCCGCTTCGTAGACGTTGTGCGTGCCCAGAATATTGGCGTGCAAGATTTCGCTCCACGACGCGCTGCTCGACGCATTGGCCGCCAGGTGGATGACCACATCTTGTCCGTCGAAGGCGGGACGCATGGCGTCGAAGTCGGCAATATCTGCCTGCACAGTCGGCACACCATCCACAGGGCGGCGGTTGAGCGCGCTGAGTTCGTAGCCGTCGGCCAACTGCTTGCGCACGACCCCGCCGATGAGACCGCTCATGCCGGTCACCAGGATTTTCGTCATGTTGTCCGTTTCCTTTCTACTACTATGTGCGTTGCCCGATACCCTGCCGACTCATACCTTGGCTGGACGAACGCCGGGTATCAACGAAGAGCGTCGCCGATGATAGGCACAGGGGGCCGTCTCTTGATTATACACATAAGGATGTTGTTACGATGTACAGGCACACCTCTACTGGCCGCGCGCTTACGCTCTCGCAGAAATTCAGGAGGTGGGCTATGATCGATTGTTACCTGCAACCTGCAAACTTTCCTAACGTTTCAAGTGTTAGCTCAAGCAGATTCCAAAGGGTGGACAATCAATGGTGCTGACAATTACGGCAAAATCAAATCAATTGTATGACCAGGCTGTGGAGGTGATCCCTGCCGGGTTGATGAGTAATCTGAAGCGAGCGAATGGGTTTGTCCCCTATTACAAGACACACGGCGAGGGCGCCCGTCTCTACGATGTAGATGGCAATGAACATATCGACTATGCGCTCAGCTACGGTTCGGCGATCCTGGGGCACAGCAACAGGGCGCTGCGGGAAGCACTCCACCGCCAGGCGGATGCTCTCTATGATTACCACTCTAGCCACTTGCAGATTGAGGCAGCCCAACGTGTGATCGAGGCTATCCCCAGTGCGGAGATGGTGCGATTTGCCTGTTCAGGCGTTGAAGCGAACCGTGCTGCCTTGCGGGTGGCGCGCGCCTTCACAGGACGCAACCAGTATGTACGCTTTCAGGGCCACTATCACGGCCAGATGGATCACTTGATGGGGGGCATCGTCTCTGATCCCGACCACCCGGTTCCGGTGGAGGGGGTATTGGAAGCGGATTCCTTCACGCGTTGGATGTCCACAGCCGGACGCAACCGTAACGACTATCAACAGGTCTACCTGATGGAGTGGAATGACGCCCCTGCACTGGAACGCCTCTTCGCCACGCGCGGAGAAGATATCGCCGCAGTGCTGATGGAGCCAGTGATGCTCAACCACGCCGGCTGCATGCCCGAACCGGGCTATCTGGAACGAGTAAGAGAACTCTGCACGCACTATGGGGTCATTCTGATCTTCGACGAGGTGCTGACTGGCTTCAGGATTGGCTTGCAGGGTGCGCAGGGACATTTCGGCGTGATACCGGATATGACCACCTTAGGAAAAGCGCTGGGCGGCGGTATGCCCGCCTCGGCGTTCTGCGGCAGACGCGACCTGATGGAGCTAATCGCCACTGGGCGGGTCGTGGAGGCAGGCACCTTCAACGGCCATCCTATGTCCATGGCCGCAGTGGTGGCTACCCTAGAGGAACTGGCTAGAGATCAGGCAGTAGTTTACCAACAGATGGCGCAGATGGGCGACCTGCTGCGGGCTGGGATCGAAGATCTGGCGCGCCAACATAGTGAGCCAATCCTGCTCCAGGGATTTCCTAGCTGCTACACCCTCACCTTTACCGGGCGTGCCAAGATGATCAACCACACGGATACGCTAGGCGTCGATTTCCCCAAAGGCGGACGTTTCTTCCAATTGCTCCTGGATCGAGGGATCGAGTGCTATGGCCGCTTTTGTATCTCCACTGCGCATACAGAAAAAGATATCCACGACACATTGGACCGCATAGACGATGCCCTGAAGGCGCTGCTCCACTGAAGGATAAGTCTCGTGGTATCGCCAGGAATCGAGCTTTGATTCGTCGGCGGACCATTTCGGCGCGTATGTTACAGCCAGCGCCGCTTCCACTGCCGCCAGGGCGGCATCAACTTGTGCGCGCACCGGCGCAACCAGCGTGTAATGGGCGCGCAGGCGTGTTTCTTCAGCACATCCAAAGAGCATGGCAGCCTGCTGATGGTGTAGCCGCACTACAGCCAGGCGAGCCGCAACGAAGAGTTCGTTTACCAGAGCACTGCCCAGACGGTGTGGCTCGATACGATAAGCCAGCGCATGAAGGGGCGCTGGCGCGATGTGTTTTCGGTGGAGGAAGTAGAGATGTAGGAAAAAAGGCCGCGCAGGTGCTGTCACCGGATTGTCGGGCGTGGTTGGAGCAGGGACGTATGGCGTTCAGTTGATTCGGAAAACGCCAAAACCATCGAACGCGTTGACACGCAGCAAACCTATTCGTAATGGCTCCACAAACGCAGCACCTTCACGGTTTGCTCTGATTCCACAACCTGATAGACAAGGCATTGTTACCGGGGGGAGTGGACGTGTCGAATTAGATGAGTTGCGGCAAGAGTTCGACCGTCGAGAGTGCCCGGACAGTCGCCGTACCGATACGTTGCTGCTACAACAGCTCAGTTGGACGGTGTAAGAACTGTTCGAGGTCTACGTAGCGTGGTCAGGCGCTGCGCCAGCGCCAAGACCACCAGTGCCATCAACAAGATGCTGCTACCGTAGCCGACTACGTCGCCGATGTGCGGGTAGAGGGTCCATACCCCCTGTGTGGGCAAGTAGGCGTTGATTGTCACCGGATTGTAGGCGTAATCATTGCCCCATGCCAGTGTCCGCCCCAGCGGGTCCACTGCCACGGACAAGCCGTCGACGGTGGGCCGCAACAGAGAGGTACCGTTCTCTACGGCTCGGAAAATGTGGATGGTGGCATGGTCTCGCATAGATGCCTGCCAATCGTCTGCCGGAACCAACAGGATCGCCGCCGCCTGTTGGCCCGCCTGACGGATCAGCGCGGGCGTGCTGGCATCGAAACAGATAGCTGTGGTCCAGCGGCCAAAGCGCGTATCTGCGATGGGCAAGAGGCCGCTGCCGGCCGCAATCTCCAGGGCGTCGCCATTCGGGACGGGCTTGGACTTGGCGTAATCCCACAACATTTCCCCACTCGGCCCAAAGAGAATCACCTGATTGCTTCGGTAGGGGAAGCTACCGCCTTGCCCTAACACCGTCACCCCCACCTGGAGGTAAATTTCCTGATCCTGCGCCATCTGCGCCGCCCGCGCCAAAAACTCGGATTCATCTTCGGCAAGCACAATCGCAGCAGTTTCGGCCCAAGCGACCAGATCGGCCCCCTGCTGGGCAGCGGCCTCTGTACGCGCGAAGAGATCCTCCAGGTTGGGCCTCACAGCCTGACGGACAGCGTCACGTTCCTGCGCGTCGGCCACCGAGACTTCGGCGGCGGGCCAATATCCCCACAGATCTCGCTGGGGCGCAATGCCCACAGCATGCACAGTCGACTCCGCCAGGGGCAGAAGGGTAAGGCGAGCGCCGCCATATAAAAAGACAAGCGCAATAATAGATACGGGCAGAGCCAGCCGCCGCATCCCGAGGTTGGCATCCGGCAGCGCGGCCCAAGCAAAGTTAACGGCCGCTGCTGTCCAGGTAATGACAAAGGTAAGCCCGTAGATGCCGGCCACCGAGACAAACTGAACCACCGGCAGAACCGTCACCTGAGAATAAGCGAGCGACCCCCATGTAGGGAAGATGTTGAAGCTCATCAGCCAATCCAGGGTGGCGTAGCTCAGGGGGAAAACCAGTGTCACCAGCCAGGATTGACGCAAGTATGGAGAGAGCAGGCGATCACTGATGTAGGGTAACGAAAAGGCCAGGCCATAGAAGAGACCGGCAGCAATAAAGATATACCAGGGTGTAGGCGGCGGGAGTAGCCCGCCATTTTGCCCAAGCGAGATCAGGCTGGCGCCTACCTGAGCGACAAAGAGTAACAGCAACCCTCGTCGAACCGGCTGGACGCGTACAAAGCGTAGCAGAAAAATCGGCGCCAGCCAGGCAGCCAGCGCGATTGTGGATTGCACTTGTGTAAACGGAAGTAAAATCGCCCCGAACAAAAACCACACCCACGTCTGCTTTGCAGTCTGCTCTGTTGATACATTTAACATGAATTGCTCCTCTCCCAAACCCTCTGAAATCAACTACAAACAGAATTGTGAACCTAACTTCTGGAGCGAAGCATAACAAGTAACGAGTTTGGGAGACGTTTGAACCCACGTTTCTACAAGGGATTTTCTGCACCTGTTTTGGGGTAGTCAAACCCATCAACAGCAAACGCAGTTTGAAACGGATGGCGAACAGACTTCGATCAATGCCTTTCATCTGCCAGTCCCTCCTGAAGTCACCTCCCGTTTGGAATGGGAATAGTTTGTTACGATTTGGAAATCAACCATCAACCTGCCAGGTAGTGGTTGTACGCCAAATAGGCCAGCGCGCCTATGACACGCCGGCGCACGGTGTCGGGGTGAATGCCGTTGATGATTCGGTCGCAGTTTGATGCGGTGCGGTCAGTGGTCGAATCTATGAGATGGTGAGAGAATAGGGTAGTGCCGGTATGACGTCCTGAATACGACCGGCACGGATCGGATGCAAATTGCATGGCGGTGGGTGAGAACAAGGAGAACTGGGCAGCGAGAACCATTTTGACCCTGTTAACATCATCAACACTCCTCGTCGCTATTATGAGAACGCCGCCCTCATCCGCGATTGTTTCGCCAAACTGGGTCCTTACATCAAGAGCTGCCACGCCGAAGACATCCTGTTGCACGACAAACTCACCGTTCATCTGGACCGTCGGCGGCTGAATGTACGGCGGCTGCCGATTACATTCGCACCGTACTTCGCCAACCGTCCCTTTGCCGGAAACCCGGCGGCTGTCTGTCCGCTGGACGCCTGGCTGCCTGACGATCTCTTGCAGGCCATCGCCGCCGAGAACAACCTGTCGGAGACGGCCTTCATTGTCCCTTCGGCGCGTGGCTATGTGCTGCGCTGGTTTACGCCGCTGGCCGAGGTAGACCTGTGCGGACACGCCACGCTGGCCACCGCTCACGTCCTCTTCCATCTGCTTGGCTACAGCGGGGGCACCATCACCTTCGAGACTCGCTCCGGCGACCTCATCGTCCGCAGGGACGGTGATGCCCTGGTCATGGACAGAGGCGAATATCCTGTGACTTATAGGCGTTCGATCCCGTCGTGCTACAGACGAGGAAACGCTCACGGGGCAAAGCAGAGGTGGACGCAAGTGCCCTGGCCACTGACGCTCTGAATTTTCAACTGTCCCTCAAGTAATTGGGCACGTTCCTGCATGTTGTGAAGCCCACCAGAAAGGACAATGATATCGGGCGTGAAACCAACGCCGTTGTCTTCGATCTGCAGATGCACCATGCCGTCAACAAAGTGAAGGCGCACAACGATTTCGGTGGCCAAGGCGTGACGTTGGGCGTTGAGCAACGCTTCTTGGGCAATGCGCAGCGTCTCCATAGCCTGGGCCGACGACAACAGCCCAGGATCAAGGGGATCGATTTCAAGACGCACTTCAATGTCGCTTTCGCCAAACATTGCATCGGTTAGTTGCGCCAACCGGGGGCCGATTCTTTCTGGCTGCTCTGTTCGAGGGCGCAAATCGAGGATGTAGCTGCGGATGTCCATGATGACACTGTTTAAGTTGGCCATGATTTGGCCCAGACGGGCGTAGACGAGTTGTGGTTCACCCTCGACGCGCTGCTGGCAATCTTCAAGCATCAGCCCTACGGCATAGATCGACTGAATCACACCATCGTGCAGTTCTCGGCCAAAACGATCGCGTTCCTGCAAAACGGCCAGCTTTTCATTCTTCCGGTAGAGACGGGCATTTTCAATCGCAATGGCACTTTGCGTTGCGAACTTAAGCAGAATCTCTTCATCCTCTTCTGAAAAATGGGTTGTATCAGGTTTCCCATTGCGATCGAAAGTGGTTTTGTCGGCAAGGAAAAGTGTGCCAATCGTGCATCCTTTCGAGGTGACCGGCACGGCCAGCAGAGAGTGCATCGCCGGATGATGGGGTGGGACGCCCACAGATCGTCCATCTGCCGCCAGATCGGCGACACGGAATGCAGTGTTGGTGTGCAAAGCAACGCCCAACAAACCCATGTGTACAGGGTAAGCGCCGATTTTTGCACGCAGCGCCTGGGGAATGCCGGAGGTGACAAACTCCTGAACACGCCCAGCTTCGTCCAGCACACTCAAAGCGCCGTAATCGGCCTTCAGCAGTTCTCGGCTCAAGTCGATGACGTTTTGCAGAACAGTGTTCAGTTCCAGTTCGCTGGTTACGGCCAACGCCGCCACGTGGAGTGCATCCAGTTGGGCGATCTGGTGTGCGATTCTGCCCTCATGGCGACGTGTGCGGCGCGCCAACCAGATTGACAACAGCCATGCACCGGCTTGCAACACAAGCAACTCTGCAACAAGATGCAACAGGGTCATTGGGCGCTGCTCTAGAACCAGATGCAGCAGTGTCAACAGCAACCAGAGCAGGCAGGCGAAGATGAAGCCCCAAAGGTAAAGGCGTCGCCCGTCAAAAAGTCTGATATACTGATCGTAGGATGTCGACATAGGAGTTACTCCGAACCTATCGGCGGCACGAGTGCATCTCAATTATAGGACGGCGTCAGATGAGGATCAAGCGATATGACGCTACGCGTTATGTTGGTGGACGATCACGAACTGGTGCGTCTTGGGCTGAAGACGCTGCTCTCGCGTTACCCTGCTTTCAAAGTGGTGGCTGAGGCGGCGTCTGCCGCCGAAGCTGTTGTGAACGTCCAGAATCATCACCCTGATGTTGTGATCATGGACATCAGGCTGGGTGGCAGGAGCGGCATCGACGCCACCCGCGACATCCTGGCCCAAAGGCCGGAGACCAGAGTGGTGATGCTGACCTCTTACCCCGAAGATGAACTCCTCTTCGACGCCATCACCGCCGGGGCGTCGGCCTACGTGCTCAAGCACATCGGCAGCGCCGAACTGCTCCACGTGCTCGAAGCAGTTGGCCGTGGCGAATCGGTCCTCGATCCCGCGGTGACGCAGAAGGTCTTCCACAAACTGCGCGAGTCGGCGCGCCAATCTGAAGACGCCGCCTTCGCCGCCCTCACCGATCAAGAATTGCGCATTCTGGCCCTGCTCACCAACGGCAAGACCAACAAAGAGATCGCCGCCGAGATTTTTTTGAGCGAACGCACCGTGCGCAACTATGTGAGTTCCATCCTCGAAAAGCTGAATCTATCTTCGCGGGCCGAGGCCGCCGCCTACGCCGTGCGCCACCACATCGAAGACCATCTGCCTACTGCATAACCGCCCCGATTCCGCATAATTCCGCCATTTCCGCTTTGTCCCCATTTTCCGATGACGCTTGCCCCATCTCAGCGCGCCCTATTTGTGCCAAAGTGTGGTTGACGTCATCGACTGGCCGGTGAGCCGCGGTGAAGCACCGGTTAGCCGTCACTCGCCCGCGGCAAGGCCGGCGCTATGCGCTTAACTCGTCCTTTGTCTACACGGTGGTTGGGCATTGAGCTTCACGTTAACCTACTTGCATGGATCTGGATCGGCGTTTTCGCTCCCTTGGCAGCACGACTGGTGGTGGCCTGGCTGCCACTGGAAACCAGTTTCGGCCTGACGGTTCCCGACGACGGCTACTATTACTTCACCATTGCCCGCAACATCGCCACCGGAAATGGTGTTACATTCGACAATCTAGCGCCGACAAATGGTTTTCACCCGCTATGGATGGCTGTGATCACACCCTGGTGGTGGCTGGCCGGGCACAGCCCAAACCTGCCGATACATCTGGCGCTGACCACCGGTGTCCTGTTCGATATTGCGACCATCGCCGGGCTGATCCGGCTTACGGGGCTGCTCGTCAACCAACCCTGGTTACGCTTTGTCGCTGTGATGGCCTATGCGTGGAACCCGTATGCAATGGCGGCTTCCGTCAATGGGCTGGAGACCTCAGTTGGCCTCGCCGGCTTCGTCTGGTTCGTCTACCTGTATACCAGGCTACGCCGGTCGGAAGCTCCCACCGCGCGCCAGTGGCTGGGGTTGGGCTTGTTGGGAGGCTTTGTCTTGCTTGCGCGTACCGATTACGCCGTGATCCTGGCGCCGTGTGCCCTTGATCTGTTGTGGAAGTACAGGCGTCAATGGCGGTGTGGCTGGCCTGTACTGGCCGGTGGATTGGTCTTACTGCCCTGGCTATGGTGGAATCAAGTCACCTTTGGTTCGATCCGCCAGGTGAGCGGCGGCGCCTACCCCTACTACCTCCACACAATTTGGGAGAACGAAGGGCACGTCATGGCCGAATGGCTGCGCCAGGAGGCGCAGATGGCCTATGGGGTGCTGGCAAACCTGGCTCAATTCTCAGGCTTCGACAAAAGCATTGTGCTGTTATTCCTAAGCATCGCTTGGGTATGCATTGAAGCCGTTCGGCAACGGCGGCGCAAACCGGCAGCAGCAGAAATCTCCTTCGCTACACTGTGGCCACTCTTCTGCGTCTCCACCGGCGCGGCCCTCTTGCTGGCGATTCACGGTCTGGTGCGCTGGATGTACGTTCCCTGGTATTTTGCGCCGGCATCGCTGCTTCTGACGCTCTGGTTCACCATCGTGCTGGCACAGACGGCCCAAGTACGCCGAAGCGTGGCGGTTGTCGTGGCCGTGATGTTCGTCTGCTGGCAGGTTGTACAGATTCTGACACTGTGGAAAGCCGGCGGCATGTGGCCGGAGCAGCGGCTATCGCTCACCACCGACCTACCCCACCTGGAGCAGTTGTGCAGCCGATATGACACGATTGGCGTCAGCGACGCCGGCTATGCCGGGTACGTCCTGCCCTGTCGTGTGGTCAATCTGGACGGCGTCGTCAACAATCACGCCTATGCTGCGATCGTACAAGGGCGCTTTCGCCGCTACCTGGATGAAGCCGATATTGACGCTGTAGTCATCAATCACATCTTGCGTCAGGTGATCGAACCGCGTGAAGGGACAATCCCTACACTGGCGCCGTTTTCGCCCTAACCCGGCACACGGCTAGGCCGTTCTGGGCGATGGCTGCGATAAAAGTAATGCTTTGCCACTTCAGACACGCCGACATAGGCCACACTGATGGCGGACAACACCCCCAAGACCAACGGCGGCAGCGGCGCCAATCCCAACACCGTGTTGACGAAAAGATAGGGCAGACACAGCGTCACCGCGGCCACCAGGATTGTGCTCCCCAGTAACGCAGCGCCGGGCCGGCTCTGGAAGAAAGGTCTGCGTGTACGCACCACCAGCAGGATCAGCAGCTCGGTGAGGATCGACTCAACGAACCAGCCTGTGCGAAACTGCACGACATTGCCATGCAGCAAAGAGAGCAACACAAAGAAGGTGAGGTAGTCGAAGAGTGAACTCACCAGGCCGAAAGTAAACATGAAGTTGCGGATGAAACGGATGTCCCAGCGTACCGGTTTTTCCACCATTTCGTTGTCGACGTTATCGCCGGCCAGCGTAAGCGCCGGAAAGTCGGAGAGGAAGTTGGTGAGCAGGATCTGCATGGGCAACATGGGTAGGAAGGGCAAAAAGAGCGACGCACCGGCGACGCTGAACATATTGCCGAAGTTGGCGCTGGTGGTGATGAAGACGTACTTGAGCGTGTTGGCGAAGGTGTTGCGCCCGAGCACGATGCCCTGGTGCAAGATCGACAGATCCTTCTGCAAGAGGACGAAGCCGGCAGCCTCGCGCGCCACATCCACGGCGCCGTTGACCGAGATACCTACGTCGGCGGCATGCAGCGACGGCGCATCGTTGATGCCGTCGCCCATGTAGCCCACCACGTGGCCCATTTTTTTCAGCGCCAGGATGATACGTTCCTTCTGGTTGGGATCGACGTCGGCGAAGAGAGGCGTCTGCGCCACGGCGTGACGCAGCGCTTCGTCGCTCATGCGGTCGATCTCAACGCCAGTGAGGAGCGGCTCGGCCGGCATCCCGATTTCTTGGGCTGTGTGCGCCACCACCAATCGGTTGTCGCCGCTGATCACCTTCAACTCGATGCCCAGTTGTTTCAGATCGGCCACGGCTGCGCGCACACCTGCTTTGGGTGGATCGAAGAAGAGCAGGAATCCTTCGAAGGTCATGTCCGCTTCTACGTCGCGCGTATAGTCGTCTTGTAGCGGCAGCGACCGTGTCGCCACCCCCAGCACACGGTATCCTTGCGCGCTCCAGCCCTCGAAACGACGCCGAATCTGCGCCAGTTGTTGCGCTTCAAGTGCAACAATTTGGTTTTCGGCAAACAGACGCGTACAGACAGCCAGAATGTTTTCCAGCGCGCCTTTGGTGATGAGCAGAGGTGCGCCCACACTCAGGTGACTTTCAACGACGACACTCAGCCGCTTGCGCACGAAGTCGTATGGGATCTCGTCGACTTTACGGGCGCCGGTTTCCCGCTCGCCCGCCTGCGCCAGGATCGCCTGATCCAGCGGATTGGAAAGCCCTGTCTCGAAAAAGGCATTGAGGTAGGCCAGTTCCAACAGACGCGCCGACACTTCGCCGGCAGTGTCGAGCGCGCCGTCCATGTGGACGACGCCTTCGGTGATGGTGCCGGTCTTGTCGGTGCAGAGGATGTCCATGCCGCCGAAGTTCTCAATCGATTCGAGCCGGCGCACAATGACGCCGGCGTTGGCCATGATGCGCGCACCTTTGGCCAGGTTGACGCTGATGATGGCGGGCAGCAGTTGCGGTGTCAGCCCCACTGCCAGCGCCACCGAAAAGAGCAGCGAATCCAGCACCGGCTCGTCGAAGTAGACGTTAACGGCAAAGACAATCAGCACCAGCACCAGCATGATCTCGCTGAGCAGATAGCTGAAGCGGCGGACGCCCCGCTCGAACTCCGTCTCCGGCGGGTGCAACGCCAGCCGTTCGGCCACCTGCCCAAAGAGAGTGGACAACCCCGTCCGCACCACGAGTAGACGCGCACTGCCGCTGCGTACATTCGATCCCTTCAACACCACGTTGGTACGTTGGCTAACCGCCGCTTCGGCAGGCACAACGCCCGGCTGCTTCTGCACAGGGAAAGTCTCGCCGGTGAGCGCCGCCTCGTTGACGTAGAAATCGGTGGCCTCCAGCACAATCCCATCCGCGGGGACGAGGCTACCGGCGGCCAGCAGCAGCACATCGCCGGGGACGACGCTATCCACGGCAACATCTACCGCGCCACCGTCGCGCAACGCCGTCGTCCTGGCAACCACCTGATCGCGCAGTTTCTTGACGGCGTCGCCGGCGCTGTACTCTTGAACGAAACTGAGCAGCGCGCTGCCTAACACAATCACGAGGATGATCAGCGCGTCGCCCCAATCTCTGAGCAACGCCGAGATAGCCGTAGCGAAAAGCAGGATCAGCACAATCGGGCTGCGAAACTGGTTGAGGAAAAGGCGCAGCGCCGTCGCCTCCGTGCGAACAAGCAGCCGATTCGGACCGAAGTGTACCAGGCGCTGCTCCGCCTCAACCTGTGTGAGTCCCTTCAGATCGCTGCCCAGTTCCTTCAGCAGGCTCTGCGCCGTGCGCTGCCAGTAGGCATCGGATGTGGGATGGGTTGCACCGTCATTGCTCATGGATCTGCTCCGCGCTCCGGTGCTGGCGGTCGGGTAGCCGCACAAAGCCCAGGATGGAAGGCAGCAGTACGTCTACACGAAACCGACCAACTTCGCCGGGCTGCTGTAAATCTACGGATAGTGGCCTGAAATTCACAGCAGCCCGGCGAATTATGCCAATGTAAAGCAGACGCGCGGCTGCGCACTGTCATTTCAGGATAGAGATTTAGCTGAAATTCACAGCAGCCCGGCGACGTCATCTAATGTAGAGTAGACGTGTGGCTGCGCACTGTCATTTCAGGATAGAGATTTAATGTGGCGGCCCCAGGAACTCCCCCACCAATAGGAACAGCACCCAGACAGCGGGTAGCAGTGGGATCCAAACCAGCCAGGATCGTTCATGTAGCCGGATCAAGGCGATCAGCGTGAGCACACCTGCGGCCAGTCCACTCAAAAGCATGGCGAACCCGTAGGCGATCAGAAACACCCTTGCCCACGGCATCAAGAGATCCTGCTGCATTAACACGAACGAGTTGACGGCAAACATAACGATGAAGACGCTACTCAACGTCACCGCCCACCAGGCCACGCCTGTGGTGGGCAGAGACAGAAAGCGCTTTTGCCGCGGCGATTGTGTCGGCTGCTGCATAGACTTTTTATCCTTTCAATTTCACGCGGCACCGAGAGGAAGAGAGCTGCCAGCAACACAACAGAGGCGAGCGACATGTTGATGCCTACCAGAAAAAAACATCCGCCAGATTCCATTCAATGCCGTTGCCCTCCTGGTGAGAAGTGACAGATGTCTCTGGAAGCAGGGGTATGTTGCTCTGTTGTCACAGCACAGCGTTTGTGGATCTTCCGGCGTGTTTCTGAGGATGTTTGTCCCTTGTAAGCGGCGCTGAGCAGTCGCACACTAAAGAAGCCCATAACCAAATTTAGAGTGACACCAGGCCAAGTGCAACGAGAGGAGAAGGCAGTGCAGACAAAATCATTTTTACGCAGCCGGATCTTAAAACTTCTGCACTGTGAAACAGCGCTTGCGCTCCACAGTGACGCAGTCGATCCGCGACCGCACCTGGCCCTCACCGGCGAACTGGGGATTTATCTGCACATTCCGTTCTGCCGGCAGATCTGCCCGTATTGCCCCTACAACAAAGAACTCTACTGTAGCACCATAGCGGAACGCTACGCCGACGCCGTCGTGCAGGAGATCGACCTGTATGCCGATCTCGTAGGCAACCGACCTATCACCTCGTTTTACATCGGCGGAGGGACGCCGACCACAATGCTCGGCAGCGGCTTGCCGCGCCTGCTTGATCACATTTACAAAACGTTCAACATGCAGTGCGGCATCCACATGGAGAGCCACCCCAACGATTTGACTGAAGACAATCTAGATTTCATCCGTGGGCTGGGTGTTCAACACCTCAGCATGGGCATCGAAGCATTACAGGATCACCACCTGAGGGCACTCTGCCGCCCCTATACCGTTGCGCAGGCGCTGGGCGCAATTGATCGGAGCCTTGACCGGGGCTTCCAATGTGTCAATGTCGACATCATGTTTGCGCTGCCCGGTCAGACACATGATGAACTCAGGCAAACCGCTGAGATTTTGACCAAACGGGGTGTAGGGCAAGTCGCCACCTATCCGCTCTTTACCTTCCCGTACACACAATGGCCCCAACGCGTGAAACAGCAGCACTATGCCGGCTACAGTCTCTTACAGAAACGGCGCATGTTGGCCATCATGGAGGGGATCTTCTATGACGCCGGCTACGAGCGCACGTCGGTGTGGGCATTTACGCGCAACGGTATACCCAAATATTGTTCCGTCACTGTGCCGACTTACCTGGGGCTGGGCGCCGGCGCCGCTTCGTACCTGTACGACATCTTCTACGTCAATACCTTCAGCGTCGCCGATTACATCTATGCATTGGACACAGGCCGGATGCCCATTGCGCTATCGCTGTCTCTCTCCGCGCCGATGCAGATGGCCGGCTGGCTTTACTGGCGCATCTATGCCACCCACTTCCACAGGCGCGATTTTCAGGCGCGGTTCGGCGTTCCCTTCGACAGCGTCTATGGCGGCTACTTCAAATTCCTCAGCACGCTGGGCTTTCTCTATGAAAACGGCGATGAGATCGTCCTAACCGATGCCGGTACCTTCTGGCTACACGCAATCCAGGATCTGTTTTCGATTGATTATGTCAGTGAGTTGTGGGGAAAGGCCAGGCGCGATCCCTGGCCCAAGCGGGTTGTCTTCTAGTTGGTGGATGTATTCATGTAGTAGCCGATGCCTCGTTCTGTTTTGATGATCTCCGGCTGAGAGGGGTTTGCCTCGATCTTGTTGCGCAGGTAGCGGATGTATAGACGCAGATAATCCAACTGGTCCACATATTCGGATCCCCATCCTTCCCGCAACAGACGTTCGTGGGTGAGCACTTCGTCGTGGTGACGCGCCATGTATACAAGTAAATCGTACTCAGTCCGCGTCAAGTTGACAGGGGCACCACGCACAAAGACCTTGTGCTTGGGTAGATCAATGAAGACTTCGCCGACAACCAATTGGTCTGCCGGTTCACATGCATTGTGCCTCTGCTCCGCTCGAAATCGCACTTTGATGCGCGCCAACAACTCGCCGATGGCGCAGGGTTTTGTCACATAATCGTCTGCGCCTGCCTCCAACGCTTTGACAACATAATTCTCTTGCGTGAGGGCTGTCAGCATGATGATGGGCGTATTCGATATGTCGCGTATACGCTTGCACACTTCAATGCCCGACATGTCAGGCATCCGAATATCGAGAATAATCAGGTCTGGTTGATTCTGATAGGTCATACGGAGCGCGTTGGCGCCATCTTCGGCCACCAAGACCTCATAGTCTTGGCGTTGCAAGTGTACCCGCAGCAGATCAAGAAGGGTTTGGTCGTCATCGGCGACAAGAATTCTCTTATTCACCATTTCTTCTCTTTCTGTCTGGAAACAGATCAAGAGTTCATGCCCGTTCGGCTCATGTTCCTTTCTTGGCAATCTCCTCAAGCTGACACATAGCACACCTCAGATGATCAATTTCGACCAACAGTTCGCAATACACCTGGGGCACACCATCAGGAAGTTGGCCTTGCTGGTGAATGAGATGCAACGCATTGGCCTCTTCCTGAATCTGGTCAACCTGTCGATGCAAAGAATTAAGAATCCAGTCAAAAGCGGCTGAAGGAATAGGATTCAAGGTCATTTTCTCCATCTCCATAGATGATAACGGGGGAATTGCGATCTTTATGCCGACGGTCTTTCGCTGATGAACGGTATCGCCACTGTGCTTTCATACCCTCCCTGGTGAATGCTGTGCAGCGTCGGGACCAACTGTTTAGAAATGTCGCATTTTACCAAACATGCAGCAGCGCCGTCGGCCAGAAACTCCTGTTCCAGTTCAGATTCTCGGTAGGCCGACATAATGACGATCTGGACTGGTGACTTGCTTTGCCGTCGCCGCTCCAAGACGGCCTTGCCATTTGCCCAGGCAATGTCGACACCGACTAGCAGAATGTCGAGGTCGCTGCATTCCAGCAGCGCCAGGGCATCGGATGTCTGTGATCCTTCGCCGATAATCTGGATATTGGGTGCGGTGAAGGCCAGAAACGAGCGAAGCGCAAAACGGTAGGTAGCGCTATGATCGACAACCGCGACGCGAATCATACCCATAGAGGCACCTTTGGAATCTTCATTTAGCCCAGGTTGACTTTGAATAAAGGTTTAAATTCTAGCCTAAAATTCACAGCAGCCCGACGAGGCTGACCAATGTAGAGCAGAATAGTCACAAGGTTTAGATTCTATCCTGAAATTCACAGCAGCCCGGCGAGATGCCCCAATGTAGAGCAGGCGTGTGGCTGCGCACTGTAATTTCAGGATAGAGACTTAAAGTTTATAAGTTCACCTCAGGTGACGACAGCATCTTGGTGATGGTTGTCAGAAGTTCAGATTCATCGAAACCCTTCAAGAGCGTTGCATCGGCACCTGCCTGTAGTGCCTGCAATTGCTGCCGATGGTTGTCGACCAGCACAAGGCAGTAGATATGGTGTTGCTGTTTGCGTATCTGCGCAATCAGATCGGCGAAAGATCCCCATACAATATTGGCAGCGATCACCACCAACACAGGATTTGTCTGCCCCACGGTTTCGGCAAGCACCGAGCCTTGTACCACTTCACCCACCACCTCGATCTCAGAATCGGCAAGCAGAGTGCGTAAGCCGTTTGTCAACCGGCCCGGTTGCGCCACAATCAGCACCCTGACTCGCTTGGGATGAATTGCAGCCATTTTGGGCGGCCTTTCAACCATACGCCGACTATCGGCGTCCACACGCTTGATTCTATCCTGGAATGCAGAGCAGCCCGGCGAGGCTGCGCACTATAATTTCAGGACAAGACTTACCTTACACCTCTATTTGGTTTACACACATTTAATCTACACATATTCAGTACACATATATTCAGTACACTTATATTCAATCTACACATTTATTCAGTCTACAGATCGGTCAATCAGTTCTCAAGCGATAAATTCACTCTTTTGAGTAATAAAAAAGATCGCCGGCGGCGATCTTTTTCAGCAACCCGAGCCACAAGGCGCGCTTTGTGTTGTGTACCCAAACCGTGAATGAAAATGGCAGCAAGCCAGGCTATTTTCGAGCCAGGCTATTTTCAGGTTAGTCAGGCAGAAGCTTAACCCAAGCCGGCAAGTCCGGTGCGCAGCGCATAGAGTGCGGCCTGTGTCCGATTTTCGACTTGTAATTTCTGAAGGATACGGCTGACATGCCCGCCCACTGTATGCTCCGTCAGGGAAAGCCGTTGTGCAATCTGCGCGTTAGACAGCCCCTGGGCCACCAGTTTCAGCACTTCGATTTCGCGTTCGCTGAGCGCTTCGTCGCCTACCGATGCCGTGCCGGCGAACGGCGTTGTCTGGGCAACTAACTTGGCCGTTGCACGGTGATCCAGCGCCCACTCTCCCCGGTGCACCAATCGAATCGCCTGTAACAGCAGTTCAGGTTCGGCATCTTTGATCTGATAACCCAAGGCGCCGGATCGGATCGCCGGTAGAATATGTTCGTTTTCCTCGTAGCTGGTGAGCACCAGAATGTGCACCGGTAAGTTTGCTTCTTTGATCTGCCGAATTGCCGTAAGGCCATCCTGGCGTGGCATGACCAGATCCATCAATATGACGTCAGGTAACAGGCAACTGGCCTTTTCCACGGCATCGATGCCATCGCGCGCCACACCGACCACCGTCATGTCCGGCTGGCTGTCCAGCAGAGATGAAAGCCCTTGCAACACGATTGGATGGTCATCGGCAATCAGGATCCGGATAGACTTGCTCATCACTCTGTTTCCTTATTCTGTTTCCTATGGATGGTTGGCGATTGGGATCGATGATTCAATCATTGTGCCAACGCCGACTGTGGACTTAACGCGCATGTTCCCCCCAGGGCGGTCGCCCGCCCGGCAAGATTGGACAGCCCCATACCGCCGGTATCGCGCACGCCATCGAGTTCGAATCCCAAACCGTTGTCAATGATCGTGAGTGTAATTTCGTTTTCTGAAGCAGACAGTTCAACTGCAACCTGCGTTGCCCGAGCGTGTTTGAGCGTGTTATTGAGCGCTTCCTGGGCCATGAAATACAGAGCGTCTTCGACTTCGGGGGACAGAGCCGCCGGTAGATTGTGGGTGGTAAACTTTGTTTCGATACCGGTGCGCTTTTCCACCATATTGAGACGCTGTTGTAATGCAGCCGCTACGCCCTGTCTTTGCACGGCTTCAGAGCGCAATTCGTATACAAGCAGGCGCATTTCTTTCATCGCCTGCTGCGCCATTTCTTTGGCAACTTGCCACTGTTCAGCCGCTGTTTGATCCGACCGGCGGAGTGACTGCTGCCGTCCGAACTCGGCATAAGTTGTCAGACCGAACAACGCCTGGTTCACAGAATCGTGCAGTTCACGCGCCAGGCGCTGGCGTTCTTCGAGGATCGCCACCCGTTGTGCCTTTTCGTAAATCTGTGCATTCTTAATGGCCAGTGTTGCGCGCTCTGCCAGCGATATACAGAATCGCCACGCATCCAGGTTGGCCCCCCCGCGCCGGTCGAAGGCCACAACCAGCGTTCCTTCGGTAATGCCATTGACGGTAAGCGGAATACAGCCCAGGGCACGGATTCCGGCCAGCGTCAGGAGTTCGGGTTGGGCAATGCGCTCATCTGATTCAATGTCTTGAACCAGAATCGCTTCGCCGACAGCAGCGGCATGGCCGGCCAGTTTTTCGCCGGGGATGTAGCGTGCTGAGTCTGGCGTAACATTGTTCAACGAGCACTGCCCCCACAACACGAAATTTGAGCCTGATCGATCATTGCGCAGAAACCAGGCGCAGCTTGCGCCGCCGATATCAACGGCCAATTCGGGCAATGTTTGCAGTACCTGCTCCATTTTCAAATGGCTGTGGAGTGTACTATCTGCCTGATAGAGCAGGTTCAATTGGCGCAACTGCTGCTGTGTCAGCTTCCAAAGTTGGCTGTTCTGTAAAATGACGGCTAAGAGATCTGCAATAGAACTCAGCAGTGCAATGTCTTCGGCACTATAGGCATGCAGACCGTCGCTGTATACGCTCAACACACCGATGGTTGTTCCACCCCGGCGCATGGGCGCCCCGATGTAGGTACATAGCCCTGTTGCCTGTACAATTTCTTGCCCCCACACGTCTTGAGATAAATTGTGAAGAATCACCGGCTGTTCACCGGAAAGGACACGCCCAGGAATACCGGTATCAATCGGTATCTCATCGAGTATGGCAATCAGCGAAGCAGGCAGCCCTGCTTTACCCACAAGGGTGAAGGTGGGCTGTTCGGCCTCGGCCAACTGAACTGTCGCCGCAGCGGAGTGCATCGCGGTGAGCACTTTTGACATTACCTGTTGCAACATTACATCTGGATCGAGTGACTGCGTCGCCAGGGAGGCCACGTCGTAAAGAACCGAGAGTTCACGTGTACGGTCTGTTACTCGCTTTTCCAGGCTTTCGTTCAAGTGGCGGATCTCATTGTCTGCCTGCTGGCGTTCGCTGATATCAGAGGAAACCCCAACAATGCCAATCAATTCACCGCTATCGTTGTAAATCGGTGAATCGGTGACATAGGCAGGAAAGCGGTGTCCGTCTCGATGTTGCACGAGAAACTCACCTGCCCAGCTCTGTCCTAAACGCAGATTTTTCAAAACCTGGTTGGCCCACTGAAGCTGTTCAGGAGCAGGGATGACCTCTGTAATTTTGCGGCCTACGGCCTCTTCCGACGGCCAGCCGTAGAGCGATTCGGCGAAACGGTTCCAGTAGAAAATCGTCCCTTGCAGATCGGTTGCGATCACCGCCTGCTCCACTGCATCGAGCAATCTGTTCTGCAGCCGCTTCTGTTCTTCAAGTTCCGCGCGTGCCGCCAACTCTGCAATCAGGCGCCGGTTCGTTTCTTCCAACTTCTGTCGCGCCAGCACCGATTCCGTCACATCGACGGCAAAGAGAGAGAGTGAGATAAGTTGCCTGTTATGTGTATAGACAGGCAACAGCACCAGTTCCACCAGGTCCGTCCGTAGGGTAAGCCGTCAAAAGGGAATTCGTTGATTTGGGCGACCTTGCCGGTACGCTCGACTTCGCCGAAGATCGCGAACACATCGTCCGCGGCGCCAGGTGGCAGAAACTCCGCCAATGAGCGTCCTTGAAAGCCTGTCGGCACAGATTCTGCCGGGAAAAGATGCCGGTAAAAGTTATTGTGAGTCAAAATGATATAAGTAGGCGACAACCGAACATGACAAAGCCGACGGGTGAATTGTCGAGTTTGCCTGTTGACTGGGCCAGTGTGGCAAGTAGATGCAATTGGTCACGATTGACAGGGTAAGAGAAGTCTGTGTCCATAGATAGTGACTTCCTGTATCAAATCAGGTCTCTATCCCGAAATTACAGTACGCAGCCGCACATCCACGCTACGTTGGATGACGTCGCTGGGCTGCGGTGAATTTCAGGCTCGAATCTAAATGAATCGTGCTCGAAAAAAGAGAATGCAGAGGCAAACCCCGCTAAAGGCCATGCTGCGAGGCGATGTAGGAGGCTAAAGTGGACAGCCGGCTTGAAGCAGCGATTAATTTTATACTTACAGAATATATAAAAAATCTTCATATGTCTATAGGGCACGCCCCCCAAAGATAAGATAAGTGTAACTGTACAGGTACAGGTGCGATGCACTGGCCGAAATCAGATGCGATTGCTGTGTGTTCTCCTAGCCAGTGCGTCGCACCTGCATAGTTACAGAGAACGTATGCCTCGCAACCATATGAACATATACTTGCATGTATCACCCAGGACACTTGTCCAGGAAATGTGGGGTGGTTGCCCCAGTTCACTGTAAAGCAGATGTTGTAGCGTGGTCATAAATGTTCGAACCCGCCGTTCCATCTTTCAAGATATGGAGTACGAGATGGTTATTTTCAAGAAGATTCTGGTACCGTTGGATGGATCCGCCCTGTCGGAGAAGGCACTGTAGGCGGCGGATTCGAGTTCCGTCAACGATTCGATGGCCAGATGTTCGTGGATGCGTTCGGCTAGCTCGGGGCCGATCCCGCGACGGTGGCGAAGATCCGCTCGGGTGTGGACGCGCCACGCAATCGATCCAACAGCGCCAGCTTTCCCGTGTCAACCAGTTGGGCGATGGAATGCGCCAGCGAACGTCCGATCGTTGGCAGTTGGCGCAGCCCTTCCTCCCCCTCTGCGTGCAGGATGTTGGCAGCCGGGCGTGGCAACGTTCGTAGCGGTGGCCCATTCACCGTTGATCCAGTAACGAAACTCAAAACGGTGGCAGATCGGCAGTTTCGATGCGTAGATGGTTAGGGCGCGACGACTCTCTGTAGATCTGTCCTGGTTTTGGGTGATGGTTGTCCCTGGTGTGCTACTGTGTACAGGCGCATAGTGAAGGCAGAACCGGTTTCCTATCACAAATGAAGGAGCCCCCTATGGAAAAGCGCATCGGCGTTGTGAGCCACTACTACGATCACATTGGCGTGGCTGTCCTCGTGTTGGAGGAAGGATTGGCCACGGGCGACACCATTCATGTCTGCGGTCACCAAACCGACTTCGTGCAGCGCGTCGAATCAATGGAAATCGACCACATCCACATCGACGCCGCGGGACCGGACGCAAATGTGGCGCTTAAGGTGGACGAACCGGTCCACCGAGGTGACGTGCTCTACCTCGTCCCTGAACATGTCGGCGTGGTGACCGGGTTTGGGACGGCATGAACCAACAATCTAGCGGGCAGGAACCTTTCACGCAGGGGCGGCGGGTTCCCGCCAGCAATAGGCTGCGCTCCCTAATCGGAAAAAGGAGGATTACCATGCAGTGGATTCGCTGGTTTTCGGAGCTAACTATTGACGATGTGGCGCAGGTTGGCGGTAAGAATGCCAGCTTGGGCGAGATGATCCGCGAATTGACACAACAAGGTGTGCAGGTGCCGGATGGCTACGCCATTACCGCCGGCGGTTATCGCGCTTTCCTGCGTTATAACGAACTGGAAATGCCGATTCAAGAGATCCTGGGTGAGTTGAATACCGGCGATGTCAACGATCTGCTGCGGCGCACCGGCCAGATCCGCCGCCTGATCCTGGGTGGCGACTTCCCCGCTGATCTACGCCAGGAAATCGTAGACTGCTACCGCGATCTCAGCGGCAAGTACGGCGAACGCAGCGCCGATGTGGCTGTGCGCTCTTCCGCCACCGCCGAAGACCTGCCCACCGCCAGCTTCGCCGGTCAACAGGAGACCTACCTCAACGTCCACGGCGAGGCGACGCTGCTGGAATCGGTGAAAAAGTGCTTCGCCAGTCTCTTCACCTCGCGCGCCGTCAGCTACCGCGCCGACATGGGCTTCGGTCATCTGGATGTGGCGCTGTCGGTGGGCGTGCAGAAGATGATCCGCGCCGACCGCGCCGCCAGCGGCGTCATCTTCACGCTGGACACCGAGACCGGCTTCCGCGACGTAGTCTTTGTCACCTCGGCGTATGGGCTGGGCGAAAACGTGGTGCAAGGACGCGTACAGCCCGACGAGTTCTACGTCTTCAAGCCGACGTTGCGCCAGGGGTTCAGGCCGCTGATCTGGAAACGGCTGGGCAGCAAGGCGCTGCGCATGGTCTACGATGAATCGGGCAGCAAGTTGGTAAAGAACGTCGACGTGGCCACCGAAGATCGGGCGCGATTCTCGTTGAGCGATGACGACGTGCTCAAGTTGGCCGAGTGGGCCATGATCATCGAGGACCATTACTCGGCCAAACGCGGCGCGGATACGCCCATGGACGTGGAATGGGCCAAAGACGGGATCAGCGGTGATCTCTTCATCGTGCAGGCGCGGCCCGAAACGGTACACAGCCAGCGCCCCATCACCGAGATCGAGAACTATGTGCTCAAGGAACGCAGTGTCGTACTGGCACAAGGTCTCTCCATCGGCGACAAGATTGCGGCGGGCAAGGTTCACGTCATCCCCAACGTCAGCCACATCCGCGAGTTTCAGCCGGGTGAGATCCTCGTCACCGACATCACCGACCCCGACTGGGAACCGATCATGAAGAACGCCGCCGCCATTGTCACCAACCGCGGCGGACGCACCAGCCATGCCGCCATTGTGTCGCGCGAACTGGGCATCCCCGCCATTGTCGGCGCGGAGACGGCCACGCAGACGCTGCCGCCGGATGAGCCTGTCACTGTGTGTTGCGCCGAAGGGGAGATCGGTCATGTGTATGCCGGCGCGCTGGCTTTCGACGTGGAAAAGGTGGACGTTAGTCAATTGCCGCGGCCGCACACGCAGATCATGATGAATGTGGGCAGCCCCGACATCGCCTTTAAGCAGGCCGCCATCCCCAACGACGGCGTGGGCCTGGCGCGCATGGAGTTCATCTTCGCCAACTGGGTGCAGGTCCACCCGCTGGCATTGACCCGCTACACCACACTGCCAGCCGAAGTACGTGGCCAGGTCGATGCCGTCACCGCGGGCTACGCCAATAAGACGAGCTTCTTCGTCGACAAACTGGCCCAGGGTATCGCCACCATCGCCGCCGCCTTCTACCCCAAACCCGTGATCCTGCGCTTGTCCGACTTCAAGACCAACGAGTACGCGCATCTGGTGGGCGGTCACCTCTTCGAGCCGACAGAAGCCAATCCGATGCTGGGGTGGCGCGGGGCCAGCCGTTACTACCACCCCGACTACAAGGAGGGTTTCGTGTTGGAAGTGCAGGCGATCCGCCGCGTGCGCGAGGAATTTGGCCTTACCAACCTGCTGGTGATGGTGCCCTTCTGCCGCACACCCGAGGAAGGACGCCAGGTGTTGCGCGTGATGGCCGAAGAAGGGCTGCCCCGCGGTAAAGACGGGCTGGAGGTCTACGTGATGGCCGAGATCCCGTCCAACGTGCTGCTGGCGGATCAGTTCAGCCAAATTTTCGACGGCTTCTCCATCGGCTCCAACGATCTCACGCAACTCACGCTGGGTGTGGACCGCGACTCGGCGCAGATTGCGTCGCTCTTCGACGAGCGCAGTGACGCTGTGCGCCGTGCCTGTGCCGATCTGATCAAAGTGGCGCACCAGTACGGGCGCAAGGTGGGCATCTGCGGGCAAGCCCCGTCCGACTATCCCGAATTCGCCGCCTTTCTGGTGGAGCAGGGCATCGATTCACTCAGCCTCAACCCCGACGCCGTCCTGCGCACCACGGCACAGATTCTGGAGATGGAGCATCACCCGCAGGCTCGGATGGAGGTTGTGGAGGATGCGTGGTGAGGGGAGATTGGGTGATTAGGGGATTGGGCGATTGGCGCAGAAGCCCAATCGCTTAATCACCCTATTCAACAGAGGAGCCACCTATGCAAACCTATCTGGCCTGGTCGAACGGCGACAATGGCATAACGACCCCTGCCGCTGTGATCTTCGTGGTGTCCGGTGGGGCTGGGGTCAGCGGGGATCATCTGGTGCGCACGGTGCTGGCCCAGTTCGGCCGTGTAGACGTCGCCATCGAGGTCATACCTCACGTGTGCATGCAGAGGCAGGTGGATGAAGTAGTGGATCGAGTGGCAGCGGCGGGCGGCATCCTCGTGCATACAATGGTCAACGCGGCGCTGCGCCAGGAGTTGGTGACGCGGGCTGAGGCGGCCGGTGTCCTCACCATCGATCTGATGGGTCCGCTGTTGGGTCACCTGGAAGCGTTGCTCCAGCGCACACCAGCCGGTGAGCCAGGACTCTTTCGACGGCTTAACCGCAACTACTTCGAGCGCATTGAGGCCATGGAATTCACCCTAACCCACGACGACGGCGAACGGCCCGATGATTTGCCCCAGGCGCAGATCGTGCTGGTGGGGGTGTCGCGGGTGGGTAAGACGCCGATCAGCGTCTATCTTTCGTTGATCGGATGGAAAGTGGCCAACATGCCGCTCGTCCCTGGCCTGGAGTTGCCGCCGCAGTTCTTCCAGGTTGACCGACGGCGCGTGGTGGGGTTGATCATTGAGCCGCTGCAATTACGCGTACACCGGCGCTGGCGACAGCAACGCATGGGCGTCGCCGTGGCCGATTACGTGGATCTGGAGAAGATCGGCGAGGAACTGCGTCAGGCTCAGCGTTTCTTCTATCAGCACAGCATCTCGGTAGTGGACGTGACCAACAAACCAATCGAGAGCATCGCCGATGAAGTGGTTGCATTGATTGTGTAGTGGTGTATACCGATGGATGAGACCACTTGTTGTTGGAAATTAGTGTAGAATTCCAAGCGACAAGGAGTCGAAAATGCTATGGACCGATGTGCATGATTCGGGCCGCCAATCCTTCGTGATACGCTGCAAAGCGCACCACCGGCAAGGCGGCAGGATTCTTTTTGCGCCGCACCTCTTCGATGACCTGTGCCACCCTGCCCTCTGTCACTGGCGACGGTTGGGCAATCATCATGATCCACTGCCAGCGCGCCCGCGCACCGCTCAAAAAGACAGAGATCTCTTCACTCCACCAGAGACCCTCCAATGGAGCGACGCCATAGACGACTCAAGCGCCAGATCGAGGACAATCTCACCGCCGATTGAACAACCCAGCAGGTGGGCGCGATCCACTTGTAAATGCCGGAGCAGGCGGTAGAGATCGTCACGGCGCGCCCGCAGACCGGTCACCGGTGCAGATTTGCCAAAGCCGGCCATGTCATAGCGGATGACGCGGTAGGTGTCACACAAGGCATCCCACTGTTCGTCCCACATACGGCAATCCAGGAAACCGGCGTGCGAAAGCACCAGCGCGCACGACGCTTGAACTCCCAGTCGAACGTGGCCGGTCTTCAATTCCTTGGTCTGGAAAGGTAGCTGCGCACAGACGGGGTCAAAGTAAGCAGCAAGATGGCCAATCCAACGCCAAAGTAGAAAGGCTGAAGCCAGGCACCCAGGCTGACCATCAGCACCTGGACCGTAATCCAGGTCATCAGCGCCAGACCGAAGGCGGCGGAGGCGGTCCACGCCCAATGTTGGCGCTTGAATGGGTTGATGCGTTCCATCCAGCCCCAATCCGGCAAGGTGAGCAAGCAAACGCAGAGGAAGAAGGCACCCAGCCCCAGCACAATGCTGAGGATGAGACCCGGAATGAGGTAGTTGGGAAAGGGTGAGTTTTCCAGCCAGGTGAGCGGCATCTGCATCCGTTCGCCGCTTGGATCGAGCACCAACATCAGGCCGGATGGGGTTGCCGAGACGCCTTGGAAGGAGAGGAGAATAAGCAGCAGCCAGAAAAGCTTGGGGCGATTACCCTGTTTAGACATGTCAGCGCGACCTGTGTTGAACGATGTCAAATCCAGCCGTCAGAATGCGGGCGAAGTACTGTCTGTGATGTTACGCCGCTGCGCTTTGGCTGTCATGCCCCAATTGTCTCGTCGTGTTTCTCATTCATTGAGTTTCAGGAGGCAAAGGCTGCACTTCCACCTGTGTCGCTGGATTCAGGTCGCCGTTGGGATCGACGACGTACCCGGCGCTGAAGGAAATGGATTGGGGTATGCCTTCTTCGCTCAAGCAGAGCAGGTGGTTGTTGTCGCCGTCATCAAGATCACCCAGGGCAAAGGGGATTGTGTCAACGGGGTTGCCATCTTGAATCAAAGTGACGGTGTATTGCATGCGTTCGACATCGTCCACTTCGTCGCCGTTGGGTTGGGTGATGCCGCCCTGCCAGACAGCGCGGATTGCCTGCACCGTCCCCTCTGGACAGCCACTGCCCACAGACCAGGGTCCGCCAGGCTCGTCTAGTTTCCACTGTTCCACCGGCACCGATTCCGCCAGCACCAACGCCGGGCCGGGGGCAAGCTGCGTCACGGCAATGACGGCGCCCCTGAAATTGAGTGCTCCATCCAACGACAAGAGGTTGCCCACGATTTCGACCGTGGTCGGCGGATCGGTGTCGGCGCTGCCGAGATCGCCAAGCAGCAACGCCGTCCGTCGTTCGCCAGTGTCCAATGCCGGGGCCAGGGTGACACACGCCACCCGACCTTCCTGGCCTGAAGCAGTGACGACACGAAAGTCGGCGGCCTGGAGGGTTTCGCTGTCGACCTCATGTGAGAAGATGACGGGCATGCCGTCCGTTCTGCCGACATCGCCGCAGATGCGCAGATTGGCAGTGCCGGGGAGATCGTCGTCCAGGCCGAAGAAGGCACTCAGCAGAGTTGCACGCTGTGCTGGATCACCCATGCTGCTCACGCCATCGTCGGGCGTGGTGTCTACCTGCGATGTGTCGGCAGGGATGGGCTGTGTCAAGGTCTGCACGCTGGGCATGGCGCAACCGGCAAGCAGCAAAGCAAGCGCGAGCAATCTGACAAACCTTTCGGTCTGGGCGTTTTTTATTCTGTCAGAAGATTTGAGCAAGGTCAGAAAATCGAAGAGCAACAACTGTTAGCCGACCGGTTCACCCAGCGTTTGCATCAACCGATTCGCCCAGGCAAACATGGCGATGACATGGCTCAGATCGAGAATCTCTAACTCGGTCAACCCCACGGCGCGCAAGGTTGCCAGATCGTCGGCGGAGATCTGCTGTGGCGTGAGGGTGAGTTTGACCGAATAGTCGACAATCGCCTGCGAACGAGGATCGAGTTCAGTCTCGACACCCTCGGCGAGGATGCGCGTGATTAACTCAGGTTGTTTAGTCAACTGGGCATAGCGTTGGGCATGGACAGACGCGCAGTAGACACAGCCGTTGACCCGCGAAACGGCCACACTGGCCAGTTCACGATCTGCGCGTGATAGCCCTCGCTTTCCATACATCACCGCGTTGAAGAGCCGTGAACGCTGACGCAGCACCTCCACGTCGTGCACAAGGAGCAAATAATAGGGCGAGGTCTTGGCCGACGGGTGGCTTTCCTCCAGCACGGCGAGTTGATCGGGCGTGGCGTCGTCTAACCGCACGGTGTTGAGCCAGGCCTTCCATTCAACGGGATCGATGGTAAATGCGCGTGACGTTGTCATGCTTCCTCCGCAAAAAGCTGGGCAACGGCCAGCAAGCGTACTTGAAAACTCAGAAACGAGATCAACTGGGCCAGGGTCACCACCTCGCTTACGCTTAACCCAGCGCTGAGCAGAGTATCTGTATCTGCGGCGGTGGCGGCGGCGGGGGTATTCGTCAGCAGATCGGTATGGCGCAGGATGGCGGCCTGACGCGGTGTGAAGCGATCCTGGGCAGGGAAGGCAGCCACGTCCGCGAGGATTGCATCGGCGACGCCGAGCGCTGTCAGCCGCTGTCGATAGTGTTCGACGAGGTCGCCGCTCTCGGTGAGGATGGCGACGCGCAGCGCGACCATTGTTCGTTCGGTCACGCTAAGCCCGCCTGCCTCTGCCGGTTCAAGCAGAGCATCATAGCTGCCCTGAATGTATGCCGCCACATCGGCGCGCTCTGCGCGCACCGCCGCCGCTGGGGTATCGGCACCAATCCCGGCGAGAAGGTTGATCAGATCGATGGTTGTTTCGGTGGAGTGGGGAAGCGCTGATGCCGTCATTCTTTTCCTCTCGGTCTTTGCTAAACACGAAGTTGAATTAGGGTTGCGGTTGCCAGCCCAAGGCTGGAGCGATTTCTGTGGCAATCTGCTCTAGCATGCGCATCGCCTCGGCAAAAGGCGGAATGATCGGGCTGAATTGTAGGATCAGATCCTGGGTATGGGGCAGGACGCGATCGGCGGCCAGCCCGGCCGCAATCTCTTGGGGATGGCCGTAGAAAATGTGCATACGGTGACAATGTTCTTCGAGAGACAACCCGGCGGGGGACTGTCCTTTGGCGGCAAGTTTTCGCACCGACTGCATGACCGGCGCGGACAACTCGGCCAGGGCGGTCGCGCGATCCTTGGCAAGATGAATGCCGCGCGAAAGGGCAATGCGCGGTCGCGTGGAGCGACTTTCCCAGCCGGCCAGGTAGGCTTCGGCCACCCGCAGTTGGACCACATCGGTCGGCTCGTCATTTGTCCACGCGGCTTTACTCAGCATCAGCCCTGCCCCCGCCTTGGCGACATAGTGTGCGCCCACTTCACTGAGGGCACTCTGCCAAAGCCGGTCGATCAGCGTCGGCGCAGGTGGATCGAGCCGTTGTCCACTCTCGTTAAGGCTTTCCCCGCGCAGGGAGCGTTGAAGGGTCTCCATCCCCGTCGACGTCAACGCCCGGCGTTGGGAGACATCCAGCCCGAAGGCCTGGAACTCACCGACTTCGCCGCCGCTGCCTACGCCCAACTCCAGCCGCCCGCCGCTGAGGAGATCGACAACGGCGGCATCCTCGGCCACGCGCAGTGGAAGATCAAGGGGCAGGACGACGATAGAAGTGCCCAACCGAATGCGGCGGGTGCGCTGAGCGACTGCCGCCAGAAAGGGGAAGGGTGATGGCAGTCGCCCCGGGTGAATGTGGAAATGATGTTGGGCCACCCAGACCGTATCAAAGCCTAGTTGCTCGGCGGCGATGAAGAGTTGCAGCGTCTCTTCATAGAGTTGGGCTGGGTCGCCTTTGCCCTCTACGTGGGTTAAGAAACCAAGACGAAAGGGGGAAGCCATGCTGGATTGCACTCCTTGAACGGGCCTCATTGTTGAATCGACGCAGTCAGCGCCGTCTTGACAGCGTGGATGTTTGCCACGGGGGTATGCGTAGGAATCACGCACCCCGGCCCGATGATGAGGCGACGGCCACCGGTTTGGGCGACAGCATCGGCCACTTCGCGGTGAATCTCGTCAAGCGAACCGTGGATCAAGGTCTGCTTTTCTTTTAAGCCGCCGACAACCACCCCTGGGTAAAGGGCCTGTGCTTCTTTCAGCGTGGGCCAGGTCAGTTGATCATGCCAGTTGATCAATTCTGCCCCATAGCTTGCCAGCAGGTTGAAGAAAACCTCTTCGCCGTGAACATGCAGCAATGTCAATTTCCCTTCATCGCGGATGGCTTGCACCACTTGCTGGTCGAAATATGCGCCGAACTCGCGATAATCGTCCTCGCGGATGAGCTTGTTGCTGCTGCATTGGCTGGCCAAGAATATACCATCTGCCCCTGCCGCCAGCGAAGCGCGCACAAAGGCAATGGTTGTGTCTGTGATGATCTGTAGCCCTACTTTGAACAGATCGGGTGATTCGCGCAGATCGGTGAAGATGCGGTCGCCGGCCAATTTGCGCGCTGTGGTCAACGGGCTGAAGGCGGTTTGGAAGAGGGGCACATCGCCGTTGAGTTCGGCAGCCGCCAGGCGGATCGCCTCTACTTCACGGCCAAGCGAACCCTGATGGGGATCGAGCAAAGGCAGCCGGGGCCATTGTTCGGCTGCTGTCACCCCGGGTTTTGTGACGATACGCGTTCCACCGGAAGCCGGCCCGTAAGCCGTTTCTGCTCCCCAATCGTGGACACCATAGGTGCCTGTGGGCATGAACTTCACCAGATCAAAGTCGAAGGTGCGCTGCCAGCGGATCATGGCGGCGGCGAGTCCTTGGGCGGTTTCATCTTCCACGGGGAAATGCCGCCAGAGTGATACCGGGACATGATCGACTTCTTCGCCGCGCAGGGTTGCCTGAATTCGTTCCCAATGATTCATTCTTGTGGGCATACAAGCTTCTCCTTTGTTCGGATGTCTCGATCCGGCTATAGGCGTTTCTGTCGCCGGGGATCGAGGATGTGGTTCAACCCATCACCCAGCAAATAGACACCCAAAACCAACAACATGAGCGCGGTGCCGGGGGCCAAGGTATACCAGGGCGCATAGGCCATATAGCCGCGCCCGATGCTCAACATGGATCCCCACGAGGGAGCGGGTAACGGCACGCCCAACCCCAAGAAACTGAGGGCTGATTCAAGCAGGACAGCCGAGGCGAAGGCTTCGGTCATGCGCACAATCACCGTCGCCAGTGTATTGGGCAAAATCGTGCGAAAGAGAATCCGCAATGGGTGCACGCCAACCGCGCGGGCGGCTTCTACATAATCTTTGTGGCGTTCGGCCAGAACATTGGCGCGGGTCAATCGGGCAAAAACGGGGATGTTCACAATGGCAACGGCCAGGATAGCGTTGGTGATCCCCGGCCCCAACACAGCCAGGATCACAATCGCCAGCAGGATGGTGGGAAAGGCGAGAATGGCATCAAACAAACGCATCACAAGGCTATCGAGCCAGCCGCCAAAGTAACCGGTGAAGAGACCGGCTGTCACCCCGATTACGGTGGCGATGGCGACGGAGGTCGTCCCCACCAGGAAAGCAGTGCGCCCGGCATAGAGAAGACGGCTGAACAGATCGCGCCCGAATTCATCCGCGCCAAAGGGATAGGTCCACGAAGGCGCCGCAAACCGATCGGCGGTGATCATAGTGAGTGGATCATGGGGTGCCAACAGCGGGGCCAGCAGGGCAATCGTCAACATAAACAGTGTTAACATCAGTCCTGTCAATCCGAGTCGATGGCGGATCAAGGCGCGCAGAAATGCCTGCTCGCTTTTGGGCAAAACCTCGGGTTGAGTTGAGGAAGGATAAGCCGTCGGCAACCTTTTCACTTGCTTCAGCATGGGCAACCCTTCGGTGAGGCTACAGACTGTGGCGAATGCGGGGATCGATCCAACCATAGGCCAGATCGGTGATCAGATTGACCACGAGAAACACAATCACAATAAAGAGTACGTTCGCTTGCAGCAGTTGATAGTCGCGCCGTTCGATGGCCTGAATGGTCAGGCGACCTACCCCAGGCCAGGCGTAGATCGATTCGACGATAATCGCACCGCTGAGTAGATCCCCAAGTTGCAGCCCCAGGATCGTCACCACTGGGATCAACGCGTTGGGCAGGGCATGGCGCACCAGGATCAGCCGCTCGCTCAGTCCTTTGGCCTTGGCCGCACGCAGATAATCCTGATTCATCACCTCAAGCAGCGCCGTGCGCAGGTAGCGCACCAAAGACGCCGCCACGCCGATCCCCAAGGTGAACGCCGGCATAAACAGCGAGCGCAGATATAACAACGGATCATCGGCGAAGTCTGGGCGGCCTGACGGCGGCAAGATCTGCCAGTGGACACTGAAGATGAAGATCAGCAGGATCAACAGATAGTAGCCGGGCATGGCAAAGGCCAGCGCCGAAAAGAGAGTTGTCAGCAGATCGCCGAAACTGCCAGGGCGTACAGCCGCCCAGATCCCCAGCGGGAACGCGATCAAGACGCCGATGAGCAGCGCCGCCAGTGCGACTTCGACGGTGGCCGAAATGCGTTGACCGATCAACTGCGCCACCGGGTAGTTATTCGTATACGACACGCCCAGATCCCCGCTGAGGACGTTGCGCAGCCAGATGAGATACTGCATCCACAGCGGCTGATCCAGCCCGTACCGTTGACGCAGCGCCGCAAGCTGTTCATCCGTAGCGTTGGGGCCGGCAATGATCTGCGCCGGATCGCCTGGAATCAGGTGGATGATCATAAAAACGCCAATCGAGATCAGCAGGATGACAGGCACCAACTGCCAGATGCGGCGCAATGCATAGGTCGACACGATGATTCCCCCGTATTAACTATACAGGTGCGACGCACTGGCCAGGAGGCCAAAGTTGTATGCGTCAACCATTTGGCCAGTGCGTCGCACCTGTATAGGTACTTGTGTGTTATTTGTCCAACCAAACTTCGCCCAAGAGCAGACCACCGTCATAGTCTGTGCCGAAGTCTTTCACAAAGTCTTTGTGGGCATAGACTGTCTGATTCCAGGTGGTCGGGATGGTCCAGGCTTGTTCTTGCCAGATTTCCAGCGCCCGGTGATAGAGTTCGGTGCGCTTGGCCTGATCCAATTCGGCGCGGGCGGCGAAGATGGTGTCCCGGTATTCGGGGAACCAAACTGTGTCCTGTTCGATGCCGAAGAAGTTGCGGAACGGGCGGCAGCACGCCGCACCTTCAAAGATGCCGCTGGGATCGACGGAAGAATCGCCGGTGGAGTGCGAGACGATAGAGAACTGGCTTTCAAAGAGTTGGGGCCAGTATTGGGGCAATTCGGTGGGCACCAACTCGGCTTGAATGCCAATCGCAGCCAGATCCTGTTGGAAGACCTGCGCCTGATCGAGCAAGAAACCGCCTGTGCCGCGGATCAGGATCTGTGTCTCGAAGCCATCAGGGAAGCCGGCTTCAGCGAGCAGTGCCTTGGCCTTTTCTGGATCATAGGTGTAGGTGTCAACCAGATCCTCTGGGAAGATCCACGAAGTCGGCGCAACCGGCAGGCTTGTTGTCTGCGCTGCGCCGTGATAAGCGGTCTGCAAGATCTTTTCGCGATCGATGGCGTAGTTGACCGCCTGGCGCACCTTGACGTTGTCAAACGGCGGCGCATTGACGTTGAGCAGGAAGGCGTTGAACCCCAGACCCGCGGGCGACTCTGTCACCACCAGCCCTGGCTCTTGGGCGACCAGAGGCTTGTCGGCCAGGGGAACGCCGACCAGTAGATCAATGCTGCCGGCGTTGAGGTTGAGCAGGCGCGCCTGTGTGTCAGGGATCGGCTTGATCACCACAGTGTCGAGATAGGGGAGTCCTTCCTGCCAGTAGTCGTCAAAGCGTTCGGCGGTGAGTTCGTCACCCGGCACCCATTCCACAAACTTGAAGGGGCCTGTCCCCACCGGAATCGTCTCGATGGTCTCGGCGGCTTCCTGCGGGAAGATGTAAAGGCGGGCGATGCCGTCGAGTTTGGAGTGGGTGATCTCGCTATACTCAATGGCGACCGTGTACGCGTCGATGGCGGTGGCGCCCACTGCCGTCTTGAAGCGGTCGCTTAGGTGATGGCCCAACTCTTCGTTCTTGGCGAGTTCCACAGCCCAAACCACATCATCGGCCGTCAACTCGCGGCCATTGTGAAACTTAACACCCTGGCGTAACTTCAGGGTCACGGTGAGGCCATCTTCGCTTTCTTCCCAAGATTCAGCCAGCCAGGGTTGGAAGGTGGCATCCGCCCCAATGCGCAGCGGCGCTTCGAAGAAGATCGGCTTAAACTGGGCGTTGGTTACATCGAAGAAGGGATGAAAGGTCACGAAATCATCACCGAACGAGAGATTGAGGGTGCCGCCCGTTTTGGGTCCACTTTCGGTGGCGGTAACCTCGTTTGCCGGTGATGAACCGGTTTCCGTGGCAGGGGCAGCGACACAGGCTGTGATCAACAGCAGTGAAATCAACAGGACAAACATCCATTGGTGTTTTTGGGCAAGCATGAGCAGATCCTCTGTTTTGATGAAGGGGCATGAACAGAAAATAGGTAAACAGGATCGCCAGTCGAGCGACACCTGTCAAGATCCAGATAATACACGGCAAAGCGTATACGCGACGCTGCGTAGCCGTCAGGAAAGCTATTTGGTTGTTAGAAGAGAGCTAACAGCAGAATAAAACCGCAGAAGGGAGTTGTTTAGCGACAACAGGAGGTACAACAGAAGCAGGGGGCAGAGAGGAGGGCAACGTGTACAGAAACAGATGCATTAGGTTGGGACGGATGCTGGCTCTGTCTATCATGCCTGAACATAGACTTCCTCCGGTCTCTTGAAATGCTGAAAGAACCTTGACATCTAAAAGCGTTGCTATCAGATAGGTGATAACGGAAGCGAACTATATGAATGTATCAGCCATTTGTCAAATTGACGTGACGGCAGATAGGCGGTTTGCCAATCATCGATTGTATCGATTCTTTGGTTTTTCATTGTCTGTGGATTGCCTGCCTTGTGGGTGATCTGCTCTGCCTGCCACTTGCTGTTCGAAGATATGACATGTCCGCTGAGCGTGACCCCACCATCATGACCGGCCACTGTGATGTTGCCCGCGTTAGCGGCGCAAAGCCCGTTCCATCTCTGCGACAGACCGATTGGCGGTTCGAACGTTGTACTGATGCGCCAAATACCGACGCAGGCAGTCGACAACCTGTCGGTAGTACTCTTGCCAGCGTCCTTGTTCAGGATCGCAGCGTCTTTCGATCCGGGTTAGCTTGTCCTGTGCCGTTTGGTAGGCAGGGGTTGTGTTCGTTGCTGATGTTTGCATAGGGCGCTCCATTCGATTTGAACTTGGATAGGGGAATCGGGGCTTAGCTCACTTCTTCGGCGGTCGGCCCTTTGGGTTTCACCCTTCGGCTTACATAGATCTGCTGCATGTAGAAATCTTTGCTCAACCGGCCATCGAGATCAGAGACGCGCATCTTCCATTGGGTCACAAAGTCTGCAAACAGAGTCGACTGGCGGGCCAGAGTTTTGGCTAGAGTTGTAATCTCTTGTTCTTTTCCATCTTTCAAGGCTTGGATGATCTTGTCTCTATCTGCATTGGCCAGGAACTGTTCGTGCCATGCTTTGGGTTTCAGGTAAGTCATCTACACTTTCCTCTCTTACTTGAAATTCAGTAATCGAAACAGAAAACCCATCACAAGGACGGGTTTTCTCAAAGGATATGGGACGCCAAACTAGAGTGTACTTACTCAACCAACAATCTGGCGCAGGCTTCAGCCACCTTGTTGTCAGGTGTAGTTTCGCCTGACATCGTCGCCCATCCTTGGGCTTTGACGTAGGCCGACCGCTGGAAACTGCTCGTACCCTGTAATTCTACGAGTTTGGCATCCTTTTGCGGATCCAGATTGAACTGTGCTACACACATCGGCGCCAGGCGTGTGATGACGGCTGTTTGGGCTGCTGCAGTTGCCGTGTTTTGCGCAGATCCACCTGTGACTCACCCGCCCCAACGAAAGCCGACGAAGATGGTGAGCGCTACCGCGCCAACCAGGAGCCAGAATACAACCGTCTTCGATGGCTGGTACTGAGCCCAGCGCTGACGCAGGCCAGGCTTTCTTGCTTCAACAGGCGTTTGTGGTACAACCGGGATGGGTTTGCGTGCACGGTTGTCGTTGTTGGATCTTTCTTCACGTTCGACACCTGCACGGCGCTGGGTTGTCATGTCATTCCTCCTGGCGGATCTAGAGCGATGATTGTCGATATGGTCTGTACATCAGCATAACGGATAAGGCGATGCCAGTCGTTCGCTAAACCGATCTGATACGAATAACAAAAGGCCACCCAATGGGCGGCCTTTTGTGTCTTTTTGATGTAGGCGAATCGATCCCTGCTCCTAACTATCCGTCTTCCGGGCTTTCGTTTTCTGTACCGGTCAACCCTTCGCGGACGGCGTAGAGCGCGGCCTGGGTACGGCTGGCCAGGTGGAGTTTGCTCAGAATCCGGCTGACATGGGCGCGTACGGTGGATTCACCGACGATCAATTCGTCGGCAATGGCCTGGTTGCTCAGCCCTTGGGCTACAAGCTGTAACACCGTCATTTCGCGTTCGGTGAGCGCTTCGGGGGGGATCTCTGTCTCCGGCGCCTGTTTTACTTCTTGTAACAGCTTACGCGCAATAATCGAATGGCTCCGAGATTTTGTATGGCATTGCACCGCCGCCTGAATGGACGAAACTCATTCTTTTCTATTGTAAGTGCTCATTAGTTGCGTGAACACGCAGAGCGTACAAGGTTGGCCGCGATCTTCACCTTCTCCAGCGTCATCTCGCGCTTGCGTCCACCCACCCGCCCATGGGAGCGTGCGGCTTACATTTCACCGAGGAAGCTAGACGGCGCTCGCGAAGGGTGGCGAGCGTTTCTTCCCACAGTGGCTCACCCGGTAGCAGCGCATAGCCCATGAACAGGGGAGCACCATACCTATACCTAGCGCAGTATCAAATCATTTCTGAAGGACATAGTACTTGTAGAGCATACGCTGGTTGCGGAACCCTTCGTAGATTTTGGACCCCTTTACCGCCGCAAAATCTTGAAAGGAGCGCAGAAGCCACCTGGGAAAGTAGCGTTGAATCAGGGCCAGTTTCCGTTCGTTGTCGAGTTCGAGAGAGCGGACGACGTTGGCCGTAATGTCCTGTTCTTGGAGAAGGGTCATGCCTGAATGATGGAGTTGGTGGTGGAGCAGCGCAACATCCTCCTTGCCGCGAAAATCGGCGTAGAGGAAGTACCCGCGCGGACGCAGTATACGATGAACCTCTCTAAAAAAGGTCTCTATCGAACCATAGCAATGGGACGATTCGACGTTGATCACTACGTCAACATGAGCGTCGTCCAGCGGCAGCTTCTCGGCCTCTCCTTGGGAAAAGGAGAGGCCGGCGACCGTATGTTGCCTGTTGGAAAAGCGCACCGCCTGCTCCGAAAAGTCAATACCAAGCATTGTCTTCGGCTTCAAGTATCGGGCTATATAGGAAGCGCCCCCACCCCGTCCACTGCCCACCTCGACCACATCTAAACCGGCGACATCCACGCCACTCGCCACGTGGTGGTAGAGTTGAATAAAGTAGCGATCTGCTTCATCTTCTGCCAAAAGCGCAAGGCGCGCTGCCTGATCGTCCAGCGGCGCATACCCGTAGTTCATAAACGTCCACTCTTGCATCGGGTAACGACCGGCTAGAAACTGATACCACTGTCGCCAAAGCTCCTGCTTTATGTTTGGAGAGAGTTGGTTTAGCCCCAGAAAGAGTTTGGTGAGCATAGCATTTCCTGTAGGTGAAATGGTGAAGAGCACAGGCTCAATATGTCGTTGCTCTGACATACGGTTGATTCATCGTTTCCGCTCACGCCATTAAGGCCGGATAGAAATGATAATGGAAAGAAGGAGACCGCCGAACACTGCTTGGGCTATATTACGACAGGAAAGGTGCTGTGCCTGTAGGTAATTGCCCAAGCGCGAGGAGAAACACTGTTCTCTTTTTGATTGGTTAGGTTCACCCCTACTGAGCAACAGTTGCATGCTAGAATCATCCATAGTTGATTGTCGAAAAACGAAAGGAAACCATCATGATGACCGGCACGAACCGCGCGCAGATTAAACCAGGGCTTCGGGTTTCTATTGTAACCAAGCAAGACCAGCGGTCGGGGAAACTGACCCAAGGGGTGGTGAAAGAAGTCTTGACCAACTCGCCCACCCATCCGCATGGCATCAAAGTTCGCCTGGAGAGCGGGGAAGTAGGACGGGTGAAAGAGATCGAGGCGTGACCGTGAGCTTGTGAGCGCAGACGTTGAAGTGATTTCAATGTCGGCAAAATGCCCTGTACCTGCTCGTTTGAAGTTACGCTTCCTCTGATATTGATACTCTTGGTGTTAGAGTGACATTCTCATTCTGCATATCAGGACTTCACACTAAAATTCTATCCTGAAATTCACAGCAGCCCGGCGAAATGCCCCAATGTGGAGCAGGCGTGTGGCTGCGCACTGTAATTTCAGGATAGAGACTAAGCCGAAGGAGCATGGAAATGCCTCTCTCTGGTGGTGTGGATCGAGTAGACATTACCCCGGTAGCGGGCCTACCGATGGCTGGTTTCCCGCACCTCAATCGGCAGTTGCCCAGTGCGCCGAAAGACACAGCCGGTTATTTCGGTCGTCAAGGCTATGCAGAAGGCGTCCATGATCCGCTTTACGCGCGTGTATTGGTATTGGACAACGGTCAACACAAAGCCGTGTTGATTTCTCTCGATCTGATTGTTGTCACCCAAGCCATGACAGACGCGATCCGTGCAGCCATCCACGAAGCGATTGGGGTTGCGCCCCAGGCGATCCTGATCGGTGCAACCCACACCCATGCCGGCCCCGATCTACTTGGTTGGGACAGCCCCATCGATCCCAGCGTTCTGATGGAAATCAACAAGAAGATTGTCGCCGCTACCTGCCAGGCCGACGCCAATCGACGCCCAGTTCGCGTTGGGTGGGGTGACGGTCAACTGGATGCGATTACCATCAACCGCCGTGACCCGGAAAATGGCCCGATTGATCCGTCTGTGGGCGTGATGCTCGTTGCCGGCGACGATGACGATGAGGAAGTGCTAGCTGTCGTCGTCAATTTCGGGGTACACCCGGTGATGCTTTCCGCCGTCAATCTGCTCTATTCCGGGGATCTGCCCGGCTATGCCCAGGCATTTATGGCGATGGGCGAGGAGTTTGTCCAGGATCAGATTGTCGACGGAAACTTTATGACCGAAGTGCAGGCGATTGCGATTGGCGATAGGCTCTACGTCGGGCTGCCCGGGGAACCCTTTGTCGAATTGGGCTTCCAGATCCAGCGACGTCTTGCACCGATACGCGCCTATATCATCGGTTGTGCCAACGATGATCCTCGTTATATTCTGCCGGCGGAAGCCTATCTCGACAATCGATATGAAACATGGGGAAGCATTTTGGCCAGTGGCAGCGGTGAAATGCTGGTTGAGGCCGCGGTTCGGGTTGCCCAGGCTGCCCAGGCAGATCAAACACAGATAAATCACGCATAGGCAAAGAAGGATAGAGATCAATGCGAGCCAGCCAATATTCTGCTCCTGGTCAGGTGACATTGGTTGACGTCCCTGAGCCGACCTTGTTGCCGGGTCAAGTTGCGGTACGCATTCAGCATGTGGCCATCTGTGGCAGCGACCTGCACACACTTTACGACAGCGCCCCAGCGAACTATCCATTCCCGCCGGGCGTTTCTGGCCATGAATGTACTGGAATCGTTGAAGAATCACGCTGCGAAGCCACCGAAGCGGGCACGGCCGTTCTGCTGATCCCACCCCAGGCCAACGCCCTGGCCGATTATGTGGTGGCCGATCCCCGATGCGCTGATTAGCCACCAACTGCCATTTGAGGAGGTGGTCAAAGGATTTTCGCTGGCTGAAACCAAAGCCGATCGAGCCGTCAAAGTCGTCCTCAACCTGGACAACGCCAAAGGATAAGCGCGTGAGCATCAGCCGTATTGCCGTCGTCGGGGCGGGCCTCATGGGACACGGGATCGCCCAGCTTTTCGCACAGGCTGGTCTAGTCGTACATCTGACAGATGCCAATTCACAGGTCCTGGCAAAAGCGATGGGGCAGATTCAACGCAATTTGCAGACCAGCGTGGATCTCGGTCATCTGGATGCAGCGCGCGCTGCGGAGACACTGACACGTATCCACATTACCGAGGAGATGGCGGATACCGTCGGCGCAGCGCAGTTCATCGTCGAAGCTGTCTATGAAGAGATGTCTGTAAAACACGAAGTGCTACACGCCATCGAAACACATTGTCTGGCGCACGCTGTTATCGCCAGCAACAGTTCCAGTTTCCGTGTGAGTGAGATGGGCAGCGTGTTGAGCAACCGCAGCCGCTTCCTGGGCACCCATTTTTGGAATCCCCCCCATCTCATTCCTGTGGTTGAAGTCACTTGTGGGCCGGAGACATCTGCCGACTGCATTGAAGCCACCAGATCGCTCTTGTCTGCGGTGGGGAAAAAACCAGCGCTCGTGCGCAAGGATGTGGCCGGTTTCATCGGCAATCGGCTGCAACATGCCCTGCGCCGTGAGGCGATTGCCCTGGCCGCCACCGAGGTTGCCACACCGGAGGACATTGATCTGATTGCCAGATTTAGCTTCGGCCTGCGCATGCCGCTAATTGGTCCGCTGGAAACGGTGGATCTGGCCGGGTTGGATCTCACACTGGCCATTCAACGCTACTTGCTGCCCGACCTGAACCGCGATACAGAACCGTCTCCGCTGGTCATCGAGAAGATCGAGCGCGGGGAATTGGGCGCCAAAAGTGGTCAAGGCTTTTTTACTTGGACGGAAGAAAAGCATCAAGAGGCCATCCGTCGACGCGATTCTGCCCTGCTTGGCCTGCTTGAGTGGCTACGCAGCCAGGGATACGATGTTTAAACAGGGTGGATCGACAGTCCATCCACAGGAGAGGACGGCGCAACATGGCAGATAGCGCCCCCATCGGAATTGGCATCATCGGCTCTGGCTTTATGGCGAGGACCTACGCCGCGTGCCTGGCGTCCTCTGTGCAAGGTGCGCGCCTGGTTTCTGTGGCAGGTGGCAGTCGCTCCCCCCAACTAGCCGCCGATTATGGCGTAACCGCGGCCATTGACGCCTCCACATTGGTCGAAGATCCCAATGTTGCTGCTGTGATCATTGCCACACCTGAGAGTACGCATCGAGATCTCACGCTCCTGTCGGCGCGGGCCGGGAAACATGTCCTGGTGGAAAAGCCAATGGCCCCAACCGTCCATCAATGCGACGAGATGATTGAAGCCTGCAAACAGGCTAACGTCCAACTTATGGTCGTACAAAGCCAGCGCTTTCGGGGCGTTCACCGTCGTGCCTACGAGTCGCTACAAAATGGACGGATCGGCAAAGTACGCCAAATTCGACATTGGAGCCATCAAACAGAGAGCTTTTCGACAGCGTTGGCGGCCCAAAATCCCTTTGTGCTTGATCCCGCGGGCATCGGCCTTCAAATGGGATGGAGTGTACACTGTTTTGATCTTGTGCGCTGGTTTGCCGGCAGTGAAGCTCGATCTGTCTTCGCTCATGCAACAACCTATAGCGGATCCACTGTCTCTGACCTAAGCCTGATGGCACAAATCGAATTCTTGAACGGTGTTACAGCCCAGATCTGGGTCTGTTTGGAAATGCCGGGAGCGACCTTCGCCGGTAGTCCGTTGCAGACGCAGGTTGTAGGTGAAACTGGGCTAATGAGCCTGGATGGGTATGCTCACTTTGATCTGTCCACAGGCGCAGGATGGGAACGGATCTGGCAACAACCACCCATGAACCTGTCTGACCCCAGTGACCCAGTGCGGCTGGAGTCGTTCTCACGATTGGTCCAGGAATTTGTTGACGCAATCCAGGCTCAGCGCCCACCGAGTGTCACAGGTCTCGATGGTCGCGCAGCCGTCGCCCTCTGCCTGGCTGCCCTTGAATCGGCGAAACGAAGACAACCTGTCAACCTTGTATAAGACAATAGTACACAGAAAATTAATCAGGTGACATCCACATGTCCAGACTATCACAATTGAAGCCGGAGCAACTGAGTGCTGCACAGAAGCAGGTTTTTGATGCCATCCTGGCTTCGCGCGGAAGCCTGGCTGGCCCTTTCGCCGCCTGGCTACACAACCCAGAATTAGCGAACCGGACACAACACCTGGGCGAGTATGTCCGTTATCGCACCTCATTGCCGCCGCTTCTGAGTGAACTTGCGATCCTGGTGGTGGCCCGTCATTTCAACAGTGAACTCGAATGGGCGATTCACGAACCGATTGCCCGCCGGCAAGGACTCTCTGTTGAAATCATCGACCGCATCTTTGCCAATGAAGGGCAGATCGATAGCACGCCCGAAGTAGAAGCTGTCTATTCCTACGTCACCGAACTGCTAAAAACAAATCGTGTCTCCTCAGCAACCTTTCAACAGGCCGTTGTACTTTTCGGTGAAGCCAGCGTTGTTGAATTGACAGTGTTGATTGGCTATTATGCACTGGTGGCCTTTTCGATCAATGCCTTTCAACTGCCGGTCCCTCCTGAAGTCACGTCCCGTTTGGAATGGGAATAGTTTGTTACGATTTGGAAATCAACCATCACATCACCGTCCCCGTGTCCGCACCTGTGCAATCGTCGCCTCCGGCCTGCCGCCCATGCGCCAGCAGTGCCAGCACCTGTTCACAAAAGAATCCACAATCCTATTGAACTTCCCCCCCCATTCACATCAGGGAAAAGTTCACATTCAGAACAACAAAAAGCGCCAGGCCCTTGGCCTGACGCTTTTTGCTCCATACTCACCCAACCCATCACCAGCGAACCCCTACCAACAAACACCGCCGATCATGAGTAAACCCACTCAGCCACAAACCGAGGAATGCCGTTGATCACCTTGAACTTGCCTGTGCACGTCATCGTAACGTCCAGCGTCTCATTCAACTGAAAATGCAACTTCGTGCCGATTGGATAGTAGTTCCCTTGAAACGAACAGCCAATGGGAACAGGTTGGGGATTTACCACAATCCCCTGTGCATTGGCGCTGCCGAAACTGCCCACCGAGAGCAAAGTCACCAGCATAGCCATCACCAACAATGAGCGAACCTTCGTAAAGTACATCGTTTTCCTCCTGGTAGAATAAGAATGGGTCACTGCGTCCATCTTAACCGGAGGTGGCGCCCAACACTTGAAACTTACACAAAACATTCGGCTCACATCGGCTCACAATCACCCGACCACACCGCCGAGGCCAACCAACGTCCGACCGCTGCGGTTGGCCCCCCTCCCACCGCTGTCCTCAGCCGGCTCCAGCGCAGCGTTACCCACCAACAGTCCCCTCCCTGTGACATTACTACGAGGATGGATAGGGACGAAGTCCACTTCACCCCTCGCCATCCGCCACGGACGCGTAGGTTTCACCAACTCATTCAAAGCTGAGACCCTCGATAAAGCTTTTCAGCACTACGTTGGGCGTGGATCCATAATCGGCGTATCGACCAGGAATGTACTCAAAGGAATACACATATTCCCCAAGCGGCAGGATGGCGAGCACGCCTTGATTCTCACCTATGTACTCGTAACGTATCGCAGGGCCATATGGCGTTTGCAGCGGCCTACCTTTCACCATCACTCCGTCCGGAGTAGCTTCCAACAAGGTGTCGGCAAGCCATTCATCCAGCGAACGATCACCCATCTGTGGCTGAATGACCAGCATGTCGAAACGTCCGAGGCTGCCGGACATGCGCACCATCAGGTTCCCATTTATGGCAGTGTCGGCGACGATGCTGTCGAACGTGCGCTCCGGCACACGCAGGCGCAGGCCGAAGGCGTCGTTTACGTAGAAGGGATAGTAATCATCTGCTTCCAGCACCCCTTCCAGCGCCCCAGAGGAAAGCAGCGGTGGCGGGGCAACCTGTAAGCTCACACGCGCCTGATACGCAAACTGAAACACCGCGTCATCGGTATTCAGATCGGGCACCAATCGCAGCACATAGCCGACCTGGCAGGTTGCAGAAAACCCGCCAGGTCTTCGTCTCACCAATAACGCGCCCACCATCGCCGCGTCCAACCTACCCGCTAACTGCTATTTCCCCTCCCTTGTCCCACCCCACCCCCTATGCTAAACTCATCCTCAACAACCCAGCGCCTGACAGGATACAACCATGAGGTAGGATCGTCACATATTCCGGCAACATGCCATCCAACGCATGGCCACACGTGACATCAAACCGGACGAAGTACGTGCCGTCATTGCGCACGGCACAGTCATCGCCCGCTATGACGACGACACACCCTATCCCAGCCGCTTGATGCTGGGCTGGATCAACGGCAGCCCCCTCCACGTCGTAGCAGCGGACAATGACGACGACGGCGAAACGATCATCATCACAGCACATGTGCCTGACTTAGACCTCTGGGACGAAGACTTTCGGAGCAAACAATCATGAAATGCATGGTCTGCAAACAAGGCGAGACAAAACCCGGCACCACCACCGTAACATTAGAACGCAACGCGACCACATTGGTTATCAAAGAAGTCCCCGCGCAGATCTGCGAGAACTGCGGTGAAGCCTACATGGCAGAAGAGACAACCATTGCCCTCCTCGCCATGCTCAACCAGTCGGCCACCAACGGCGTCGCCGTCGAAGTCCGTGACTTTTCACCAGCGGATCCAGTAGCTGTCCCGTAAAATCTCCATCAAGTCCGTAGACAACACACAAACATAACGGATTGAACCACCCCCAATCCCGCGCCAACACCGCCTAACTCAACCTGGCGGGTTTTCCGCAACCCGCCGGGTTACCAAGTTCCCAATAACGCGCCCAACCCCGCCGCGTCCCACCAACAGTCCCCTCTCCGTAGCAGTATCACGGGGAGGGTTAGGGAGGGGTCATTTTTGCCTTTTGCCCTTTGCCTTTTGCCTTCTTGCCTTGCAGTTCCCCCCTATGCTAAACTCTCCCTTAACAAAACAGGGGCCCCCGGAGTGCCATCTTCCGCCTCCACACATCACACCCAACTACGCATGGCCCGCCCACAAAAAAAGCGCCGACCCTGGCCGGTCGACGCTTTAGATATCCCTGGTTGCGGCCCAGGAACGTAGTTAGATCCTATCACACAACGCAGAGTCAAACTAACGAGCCGCAGCCGTCTTCCCGGCCTGCGGCTTTTTCGTGATTTCACCTGACCACTAGAATCGACACGCACACTCATGGCTTTGAAGAAGTCTCAACTCTATAGCTCACTCTGGCAGAGCTGCGATGAGCTGCGCGGCGGCATGGACGCTTCGCAGTACAAGGACTACATCCTCACGCTGCTCTTTATGAAATATGTGTCGGACAAGTACGCCGGGAATCCCTACGCGCTGATTGTGATCCCCGAGGGCGGCAGTTTCGCCGACATGGTGCGCCTCAAGGGTGACAAGGAGATCGGCGACAAGATCAACAAGATCATCGGCAGGCTGGCCGAGGCGAATGAGCTGAAGGGCGTCATCGACCAGGCCGATTTCAACGACGAGTCGAAGCTGGGGACAGGCAAGGAGATGCAGGATCGCCTCTCCAAGCTGGTGGCCATCTTCGCGGCGCTCGACTTCCGCGCCAACCGCGCCGCCGGCGATGACCTGCTGGGCGACGCCTACGAGTACTTGATGCGCAACTTCGCCACCGAGTCGGGCAAGAGCAAAGGACAGTTCTACACGCCCGCCGAGGTGTCGCGGGTGATGGCCAAGGTGGTGGGCATCGGTCCCCACACGCGGCCCGACCAGACGATCTACGACCCCACCAGCGGCTCCGGCTCGCTCCAACTCAAGGCCGCCGACGAAGCGCCCAACGGCATCACCATCTACGGCCAGGAGATGGACAACGCCACCTGGGCCTTGGCGCGCATGAACATGATCCTGCACGGCCACCCCACGGCGGAGATCTGGCGCGGCAACACGCTGGCCGATCCCTACTTCAAGCACGACGACGGCAGCCTGATGACCTTCGACTACGGCGTCGCCAACTTCCCCTTCTCACAGAAGAATTGGACCAGCGGCGTCGACCCCGAACACGACGAGTTCGGGCGCTTCGACGGCTTCGGCGTGCCCCCGGCCAAGAACGGCGACTACGCCTTCATGCTCCACCTGATCAAGTCGCTCAAGAGCACGGGGAAGGCGGCCATCATCTTGCCCCACGGCGTCCTCTTCCGCGGCAACAAGGAAGCCGACATCCGCCGCAACCTGATCCGCCGCGGGCTGATCAAGGGCATCATCGGCCTGCCGCCCAACCTTTTCTACGGCACCGGCATCCCCGCCTGCATCATTGTGGTGGACAAAGAAGGCGCACCCACGCGCACCGCCAACGGCGCTGGCATCTTCATGATCGACGCCTCCAAAGGCTTCATCAAGGACGGCAACAAGAACCGCCTGCGCGCCCAGGACATCCACAAGATCGTGGACGTCTTCAACCGGCAGCTCGAACTGCCCGGCTACGCCCGGCTGGTGCCCTTCTCCGAAATCGCCGACCCGGCCAACGACTACAACCTCAACATCCCCCGCTACATCGACGGCTCCGAGCCGGAGGACCTGCACGATCTCGACGCCCACCTCAACGGCGGCATCCCGTTGGCCGACATCGACGCCCTCGACGCCTATTGGACGGTCTTCCCCAGCCTGCGCTCGACGCTCTTTCAGACCAACGGGCGGCCCGGCTATGCCGAACCCAGCGTGGAAAGTGGACAGATCAAGGCGACTATCCTCGAACACGCCGAGTTCAAAGCCTATGCGGGCCGGGTGGCCGCGGTCTTCGACGGCTGGCGACAGGCGCACACCGCCTACCTCAAGGATCTGCGCCCCGGCAGCAAGCCCAAGGATGTGATCCACACCCTGGCCGAAGACCTGCTGGCGCGCTTCGCCGATGTGCCCCTGCTCGACCGCTACGACGTCTACCAGCGGCTGATGGACTACTGGGACGAGGTGATGCAGGACGACGTCGACATGATCGCCACCGACGGCTGGGTCGACGCCGCCCGCCCCCGCCCTGTCATCGAAGACAAGGACAAGAAGATCAAAGAGACGCCCGACCTCACCATCGGCCGCGCCAAATACAAGATGGACCTGATCCCGCCGCCGTTGATCGTGGCCCGCTACTTCGCCGCCGAACAGGCCGCCATCGAAGCGCTGCAAGCCGCCCACGAAGCCGCCGCCCAGGCCCTGGCCGAATTCATCGAGGAACACACCGGCGAGGAGGGGCTGCTCGAAGAGGCGACCAACGACAAGGGCAACGTCAGCAAAGGCGGGGTGAAGGATCGCATGAAACAACTGACCCCAGCCGAGGACGCCGCCGAGTTGGCCGCACTGGAAGCGTGCCTGGCCTTGATGGACGCCGAAAGCGAAGCCGCCCGCGCCGTGAAGGACGCCCAGGCCGAACTCGACAAGCAAGTGCTGGCGCAGTACGGCGACTTGAGTGAGGAGGAGATCAAGTCGTTGGTGGTGGATGATAAGTGGTTTGCTGCTGTGCAGACTGCCGTTGATGACCAGTTGCAGCGAATTACACAACAGCTCGCAGGGCGCGTAAAAGAATTGGAGGAGCGTTACGCTCAAACACTGGTCAGATTAGAGCAAGAGTTGAAATGCCTGAATGAACGGGTCAGTACCCACCTTGCCCGAATGGGAGTGATCCTGAAATGAACATTGGCGAATGGATAAGTTGTGATCTTGGGCAAGTGTTAACGCTTCAACGTGGTTTCGATTTGCCGCATAGGTTACGTAGTGCCGGTACAGTACCGATCGTGACGTCGTCAGGCATCAGCGATTTCCACTCCGAGGCCAAAGTCGCTGCACCAGGTATCGTCACTGGCCGATACGGCACAATTGGGGATGTTTTCTATGTTGAAGAGGATTTTTGGCCTCACAACACTACTTTGTATGTCCGTGACTTTAAGGGCAATAACCCGCTATTTCTTTCGTACCTATTGCGGACGATTGATTTTCAATCGCACAGCGGGAAAAGCGGCGTACCGGGTGTAAACCGTAACGACTTACACAAACTACCTGTACTGCTCCCCCCCCTCCCCGAACAGGAAGCCATCGCCGAAGCCCTCGCGGACGTGGACGCGCTGCTCGCCGCGCTGGACAAGCTCATCGCCAAGAAGCGGGCCATCAAGCAGGCCGCCATGCAGCAACTCCTCACCGGCAAAACTCGATTGCCTGGGTTCACGGGGGAGTGGAAAAGCACGACGTTGGGGGATGTACTTGAAAGCTGTTCTAGTGGCGCCACGCCATATCGAGGAAGACCGGAATATTTTAGAGGAAGTGTCAGGTGGATCACCAGCAGTGAACTTGATTACAACGTAATAACGGAAACCAAAGAGCACATTTCTGACGAGGCTCTTCACAAAACCAACTTAAAGATGCACCCTCCAGGGACATTCCTAATGGCAATAACGGGCTTGGAAGCGGAGGGAACGCGAGGCAGATGTGGCATAGTTGGCGCTCCGGCAACCACTAACCAGTCTTGTATGGCGTTGTACCCAACACGTGAATTGAGTTCGCTGTACTTGTTTCACTACTATGTCTTGCGAGGAAAATCTTTGGCATTGCAGTACTGTCAAGGCACAAAGCAGCAGAGTTACACGGCACAAACGGTTAGGCTTCTACCCATTGAATTCCCTTCGAGCATCGCTGAGCAGGAAGCCATAGCCACTATCCTCTCCGACATGGACGCCGAAATCACGGCCCTTGAAAAACGCCGCGACAAGACACAACAGATCAAACAGGGCATGATGCAGCAACTCCTCACCGGACGTATCCGGTTGGTCAATCCATCGGAAAACGAATCGTAGAGACGCAAAATTTTGCGTCTCTACGTGCGTCTCTACGTGTGTCTCTACGTGTGTCTCTACGTGCGTCTCTACGTGCGTCTCTACGTGCGTCTCTACGTGCGTCTCTACGTGCGTCTCTACGTGCGTCTCTACGTGCGTCTCTACGTGCGTCTCTACGTGCGTCTCTACGTGCGTCTCTACGTGCGTCTCTACGTGCGTCTCTACCGGATCATGCATCTCTACAGTACCGAATAGGCAGGAACAATGGCCGATAAATTCAAGGGCAAATATCGCATTCCTAGCGCGCGCTGGGCCGCCTGGGACTACAGCAGCAATGCGGCCTATTTCATCACCATCTGCACACAAGGACGGGTCCACGCTTTCGGTCGCATTGTCGATAGCGACATGAATGTCTCGCCGTTGGGGCAGGCAGCGGTGGATTGTTGGCAGCAGATCCCAGACCATTTCCCGTTTGTCCGTCTGGGAGAATTCGTCGTCATGCCCAATCACGTACACGGGATCATCGTCATCGCCAAAGACAATCCCGTAGAGACGCAAAATCCCGTAGAGACGCACGTAGAGACGCAAAATTTTGCGTCTCTACAGGCGCCGAAAAATCAATTCGGCCCCCAATCGCAGAATCTGGCGTCGATTGTACGTGGCTACAAGATTGGTGTCACCAAATTTGCACGTGCAAACGCACTTCCGTTTTCCTGGCAACCGCGGTATTACGATCGGGTCATTCGTGATCTGGACGAATACGAACGCATCGCCACCTATATCCTCACCAATCCAGCAAATTGGCAGTCGGACACCCTGTTCGGCCTGCCGTAAAGACGCACGCACGTAGAGACGCACGTAGAGACGCACGTAGAGACGCACGTAGAGACGCACGTAGAGACGCACGTAGAGACGCACGTAGAGACGCACGTAGAGACGCACGTAGAGACGCACGTAGAGACGCACGTAGAGACGCAAAATTTTGCGTCTCTACAGAAGGAATGCCAGCCATGAGCAAGGTGGGGGAACGCGAACAACTGACCCAGCAACGGGTTATCCGCTTCTTTGTGGATAACCTGGGCTACACCTTCCTGGGCAACTGGAAGGACCGCGCCAACAACCGCAACATCGAGCGGGGGCTACTGAGCAACTGGCTCAAACGCCAGGGCCACAGCGACCTCGTCGTCAGTCGCGCCGTCGATGCCCTGGAACGGGCGGCGGTGGTGGCGGGCGTCACCTCGCTCTACGACGCCAACCGCACCGTCTACGGTCTGCTGCGCTACGGCGTCAAGGTGCTGCCCGGCGTGGGCGAACAGCACGTCACCGTCTGGCCCATCGACTGGGAGAACGTCGCCAACAACGATTTCGCCATCGCCGAAGAGGTCACCATCGCCGGCGAAAACACCAAGCGCCCCGATCTCGTCCTCTACGTCAACGGCATCGCCCTGGGCGTGCTCGAACTCAAACGCTCCATCGTCTCCGTCAGCGAAGGCATCCGCCAGAACCTCGACAACCAGAAGAAAGAGTTCATCCGTCCCTTCTTCGCCACCGTGCAGCTTGTGCTGGCAGGCAACGAGACCGAAGGGCTGCGCTACGGCGTCATCGAAACGCCGGAGAAGTACTATCTGCGCTGGAAAGAGGACGCGCCCGCGGTCAGCGACAATCTGCTGCTCAACGAAGTGGCTCGACTCTGCGCCAAAGCCCGCCTGCTGGAGATCATCCACGACTTCATCGTCTTCGATGCCGGCACCAAGAAGACCTGCCGCCACAACCAATATTTCGGTATCCGCGCCGCCCAGGCGTATGTCCAGCGCCGCGAGGGCGGCATCATCTGGCACACCCAGGGCAGCGGCAAGAGCCTCACCATGGTCTGGCTGGCCAAATGGATCCGCGAGCACGTCACCGACGCCCGCGTCGTCCTCATCACCGACCGCACCGAACTCGACGAGCAGATCGAGAAGGTCTTCAAAGGCGTCAGCGAAGAGGTCTACCGCACCCGCAGCGGGGCCGACCTGGCGGGCGTCCTCAACGCCGGGGACGAGTGGCTGATCTGCTCCCTCATCCACAAATTCGGGGCGAGCGAAGACCTGAGCGAGCGCGAACTGCAATCCTACCTGGAAGAGATCAAGCGCAGCCTGCCCGCCAACTTCCGCGCCAAAGGTGAGGTCTTCGTCTTCGTCGACGAATGTCACCGCACCCAGTCGGGCAAGCTGCACCAGGCCATGAAGACGCTGCTACCCAACGCCACCTTCATCGGCTTCACCGGCACGCCCCTGCTTAAGCGCGACAAAGGCACCAGCATCGAAGTCTTCGGCCCCTACATCCACACCTACAAATACGACGAAGCCGTGCGCGACGGCGTCGTCCTCGACCTGCGCTACGAAGCCCGCGACATCGACCAGAGCCTCACCTCGCAGGCCAAGGTCGATCAATGGTTCGAGGCCAAGACCAGCGGCCTCACCGACTACGCCCTGGCCCAGCTCAAACAGCGCTGGGGCACCATGCAAAAGGTCCTCAGCTCGCGCGACCGCCTTTCCAAGATCATGGGCGACATCCTCCTCGACATGGAGACCCGTCCTCGCCTGAAGAGTGGCCACGGCAACGCCATCCTCGTCTCCGACGACATCTATTCCGCCTGCCGCTTCTTCGACATGTTCCAGCAAAGCCCGCTGGCGGGTAAGTGCGCCATCGTCACCTCCTACAAGCCGCTGCCCGCCAACATCAAGGGCGAAGAGAGCGGCGAAGGCCAGACCGAGGAGATCCAGAAGTACGAGATCTACCGCAAGATGCTGGCCGCCCACTTCGACGAACCCGAAGACAGCGCCGTGCGCAAGGTGGAGCAGTTCGAGACCGAGGTCAAAGAGCGCTTCATCAAAGAGCCGGGGCAGATGAAGCTGCTCATCGTCGTCGACAAACTGCTCACCGGCTTCGACGCCCCGCCCGCCACCTACCTCTACATCGACAAGCAGATGCGCGACCACGGCCTCTTTCAGGCCATCTGCCGCGTCAACCGGCTCGACGGCGAGGATAAGGAGTATGGCTACGTCATTGATTACAAAGACCTCTTCAAATCGCTGGAGAAGTCGATCCAGGACTACACCGGCGAAGCCTTCGACGGCTACGACCAGGCCGACGTCGACGGTCTGCTCAAAGATCGCCTGGCCCAGGGCCGCGAACGGCTGGAAGAAGCGCGTGAAGCGGTCAAGGCGCTGTGCGAACCGGTGGAACCGCCCCACGACACCGCCGCCTACCTGCGCTATTTCTGTGGACCGGACAACGATCCCGCCACGATCAAAGAGAACGAGCCGAGACGTGTCGCCCTCTACAAACTGGTGGGGTCGCTGCTGCGCGCCTACGCCAATCTGGCCAACGAGATGGCCGAAGCCGGCTACACCCCCGCCGAAGCCCAGACCATCCGCAACGAGGTGGACCACTACGAAAAGGTGCGCCAGGAGGTCAAGCTGGCCAGCAACGACTACATCGACATGAAGATGTTCGAACCGGCCATGCGCTACCTGCTCGACGCCTACATCCGCGCCGAAGAGAGCGAAAAGCTCTCCGCCTTTGACGACATGACGCTGGTGCAGCTCATCGTCGAGCGTGGCCAGGACGCCCTCGACCTGCTGCCTGCCGGTCTGCGCGCCGATCCTGGCTCCATGGCCGAGACCATCGAGAACAACGTGCGCCGTGTCATCCTCGACGAAATGGCCGTCAACCCCGTCTACTACGAAAAGATGTCGCAACTGCTCGACGCCCTGATCCAGGCGCGCAAGCAGAAAGCAATTGAGTACGCCGCCTATCTGGCCCAGATTGTAGAACTCACCCAAAAGGTACAGCGCCCCGACAACCGGACGCTCTATCCTTCGCGGATCGACACTCCTATCCGGCGTGCGCTCTACGACAATCTCCCCACACTGGTCGGCGACGATATTCTCCATCTCAATCCAGCGACCTACGCAGGCATCCCTAACCAAGACGCCATCGCCTGGTTGGCCGTCGATATCGACAATGCAATTCGGGAAGTGAAAAAGGCCGACTGGCGCGGCCATCGCGTCAAGCGGCTCGAAGTGCGCAACGCCATCAAATCGGTGCTTGGGGACAACAATGAACTGGTTGATGCAGTCTACAGAATTGTGGACGCCCAACATGGATACTGATCTGCATCAGATCGAAGTGCGCGGCATCCCCATCGAGATCGTGCGCAAAGACATCAAGAACCTACACCTGGGCGTCTACCCGCCTAACGGCCGCGTGCGCGCCGCCGTCCCCCTGCGCCTCGACGACGAAGCCGTGCGCCTCGCCGTCGTCGCCCGCCTGGGCTGGATTCGCCGCCAGCAGGAACGCTTCGCCGCCCAGGTGCGCCAATCTCAGCGCGAGATGGTTAGCGGTGAAAGCCACTACGTACAGGGGCAACGCTACCGGCTCCACGTCATCGAGCAAGACGGCCCGCCGTCCGTGGCCGTGCGCAACCGCACCACCCTCGAACTGCGCGTCCGCCCCGGCAGCGACCGGGAGCAGCGCGAAGACGTCCTCTACGCCTGGTATCGCCGCCAACTGCGCGCCCAGATCCCGCCGCTCCTCGCCAAATGGCAGCCCATCCTCGGCGTCGACGTGGCCGACTGGCGCATCAAGAAAATGAAAACCCGCTGGGGCTCCTGCACCATTGAAGCACGGCGCATCTGGCTCAACCTCGAACTCGCCAAAAAGCCACCCGCCTGCCTCGAATACATCCTCGTCCACGAAATGATCCACCTGCTGGAGCGTCATCACAACGAACGCTTCCAGACGCTCATGGAGCACTTCCTCCCCAACTGGCAGATGGCGCGGGATGTCCTCAACCGGGCGCCGCTGGCGCATGAGGATTGGGGGTATTGACAGCCGATGGGCTGACGCTCCAGACTCTGTGTGTTTTTCTGTTCAATTGTCTTCAACAGTGGTTTAGTGGAAAGAAGCCGAATGATTGGGGATATAGTGCTAGGCGCTATTGTCGATGCTGTCTTTGCATATTCGGTGGATAAACTCGATGTTGCTGCGCGTGTTAGGAGCGGGCTTCAGTTAGCTTCCGAAAAGGCAGCATTTAAGCGAGCATTGAATAAAGCCATCACTTCGCTAGAGAGCGAGAATGCTGAAGCGGTAACAATCCTATTTGATGGCAGTTTCATGCAGAATGAGGCTTCCAGCCTGCTGGCGAGATTCCTAACACGCCAGACTGCGCCGACTGGTCAAGTTCTAGCTCTGGCATGGGCTGATTCGCTGGGGCTAAAAGGACAGTTGAGAGACACACAAGTCAGGGTAATTTCGGCCGCAGGCGATAAGTTCCTAGCTGATTTGCGTGAAGCCATTGACGCGGAACATGACCTTAACAACATCGGCATGAGTCGTGCTGGATCGAGTCTTTCCAACCGGGGAATCACTCATTCAGAAAATGACACTGGACGAACACTACAAGGACGTCACCATTGAAACATTGCAGCGCGAAGACTTTCTTGGCGCGGTAAAGACGGCATTCCCCCATATAAACTGGGACAAAGCCCACAACGAGTTCATCGCCGCAGGCCAAGGGCAAGCCCCTCGTCCCTAAATCTCTTCTACCTCCACTCCCGTCACCGCCCTGGCGTTCACCTACTTCACCATGACCAAACCGCCCTAATCCTTCACAACACTCCCACATTTCCGCCGTTCCACCGATACCTCCGCACCCAGCTTCAGCCGAAATCCAAAACAGTACACACAGCCGTTCCCCACCCAGGAGGTCCCACACGAAAACCTACCGAGCAGCCCAATCCGTATATAAAATGGCAGCAGGCCAACACCGAAAACGCTGGCTATTACTCGCCATCCTCGTCGTCATCGGCATACCTGCCCTTGCCATCAGTTACTCCCTGTTCTCAACACCCAACCAGGGACTCATCGGCATGGGCGTAGTGATTGCAATCGTCCTATTTATGGACTTGATCAACGGCTTGGATAAAAAAGCAGCAAAAAAAGAGGCGAGAGCCATACGTGGCGCACAAGCAGAGGAGAAAATCGGCACAATCCTAGATAATCTAGGCGAAGACTACCTGGTCCTACACGACATCCGCTCCAACTACGGCAACATCGATCACATCGTCATCAGCCAACACGGCATCTACCTCATCGAAACCAAAGCCCACGGTGGCCGCATCACCATCAGCGGCGATCAACTCCTACTCAACGGCCACGCCCCCGAAAAGAACTTCATCAGCCAAACCTTGAGCAACACCTACTGGCTCCGTGAGCAGATCAACCGCACCACCAACACCGAAGCGTGGATCACACCCATCCTCGTCTTCACCAACGCCTACGTCGAAACCGGCGCCATCAAAGGCATCAAAATCGTCAACAAAAAATTCCTTCTTCCCATCCTAAAAAACGGCCAACCAACCCCAGAACTCTGGAACCACCGCAACACCATCGCCCAAAGCCTCAGGTAAACCGCGGGAAGCAATTTTCACCAATCACGCATCCAATCCCGTCGCGTCCCACCAACAATCCCCTCCCCGCATCTTTTCCGCGGGGAGGGTTAGGGAGGGGTTCCGCCTTCCGCACCTTTGCCTTCTACCACCCCTCCCCCCGATACCGCTCCCCCAACGGCCCCAACACCTGTGGCCACTGCGCCGGTTGCCCCCGCACCAAGGACCGGCTCTCGTGCAGCCCTTCAAACCCATGCACCCGGTCATCCTCGTGGATCACCTGCTCCACGTTCTCAAAATCATGCGTAATCTTAAGCAGCATGAAGGTGCTTGAGCTTCTCCGGATTCAGGACGGCGTAGATGCCCACGATCTCGTCGTGATCAAAGCTGAAATGCCAGACAGCATAGAGTTTCCCGTCTACATCGAGGAGCAGCGAGGTAGCTCCGTTAACCGGTGCAACTGTGATGCTGAGCGCTTCGGGACGCAGCCGCACCAGCCCGTTGAGGAACCGCACAACTTGGTCGCGGCCCAGGATCGGTTTGCGCGCGGCCGTGACACGTCCGCCGCCGTCCGACCACATGCGCACATCTTCGCTTAACACGTCGGCCAGGCCGTCCACGTTCCCCTCTTCCAATGCGGTAAGAAAACGCTGGAGCAACCGCTGTTGTTGATCCGGCGGCGTTTCAAAGCGGGGACGATTCTGGTTGAGGTGTTGCTTGGCGCGGGCGAAGATCTGGCGGCAGTTGGATTCGCTCTTGTCGACAATCGCAGCGATCTCAGCGTATGAATAGTCAAAGACCTCGCGCAGCAGAAAGACCGCCCGTTCCACCGGCGACAATTGCTCCAGCAGCAAGAGGAAGGCCATGGTGATGCTCTCGCTCTGTTCCAGCACAGTAGCCGGACCTTCGGCGGTCAACAGTGGTTCGGGCAGCCAGGGGCCAACGTATTGCTCGCGCTGGACCCTGGCCGACTTAAGGTGATCAAGACAGAGGCGCGTCACCACGGTTGACAGGTACGCTTCCGGCGATTGCACTGTAGACTCGTCGACCTGGGCGTAGCGCAAGTAGGCTTCCTGGAGCATGTCCTCCGCCTCCATGACGCTGCCCAGCATGCGGTAAGCAAGGCCAAAGAGTCGCGGACGCAAACGCTCAAAGGTTTGAATGGGCGTGCTGTTGGGGGATTGCGCCATTGGTTCCTCACTGAATTGTCCGCGCCGATTCAGCCGGATGGCTCACCACGCCAGGAAGGGCGAGGGGCGCCTGTGGCCACTGATAGCTGCCCGGCAGACGCTTTTCCAATTGCAGGCTCCAAACAGTATAACGACAGATAAACTCCTTGACGAACGCTGCAATGAGACCAGTGAGGATGTGTCGACGCGGATAGTCGTGGCTATCGACGAATTGGACCAGCCCACGATGACGTCCCAGGCTGACACATTGCAGCAGATAGGCGAAAGAAAACGCCCCCGGCAGCGGACGTTCGCTCAACTGTGCCGCCAGGTGACCACCAGCGTAAGCGCCCATCGGCAGGGCCGTGGCGCAGGCCATGCGCAACGGTGTGGACGCAGCATCGCCCACCGCGTAAATGTTGGGGAAGGCGACGCTACGCAGCGAAGTGTCGACGAGGACGCGTCCCTGCGTGTCTACCGGCAGCCCCGACTGCTGCGCCAGCGGCGAGACACGAAATGCACCGGCCCACAGACAAACGTCGAAGGGGATCTCCTCGCCGCTGCGCGTGTACGCTTTGCCCGGCGCAAGGCGCAACACGTCAACCTGTTGGCGCAGGTGAATACCCAGTTCTCTGAAAACACCGTGCACATAGTCGGCTCCCTGAACAGAGAGACTGTGGCCGAAGGTTCCTCGCGTCGAGAGTGTGACGTTGATGTGAGGGTAGGCTTCGGCAACTTCAGTGACCAGCTCAATACCAGTCAAACCGCCGCCGATGATCAGCAGCGTTCCTTCACCTTGATTCAGCGCATCCAGTCGTCGTTGGATTTCTTCAGCCTGGGTAGGATGAGTGAGACTCAGGGCATGTTCAGCCCCACCGGGCAACATGGCGTGATCTACCTGACTGCCGACGGCGTAGATGAGATAGTCGTAGGTTACAGTCTCCTCGCCGGCATCGTCCTGCACCGTCAATGTCTGCCGGTGTGCATTGATGGCTGTGACCCAGCCCTGCCGAAAGTCTACGCCACTGCCGTTCAACAGTGAATGCAGATTGTAGACAGGCAAGGTCTGTCCACTGGCGATCTGGTGTAGACGAATTCGCTCGTTAAATGTCGCCGCGCCGTTGATCAGTTGAATGTGAACCCGTGCACCTCGGCTCTGCCCAGCCAGGCGCAAGGCGGCCATCACACCGGCATAGCCACCCCCCACGATTACGACCCGTGTGCTGCTAGATTTTGTTGTGTTCATTGTGCGTTTCCTCCACTCGTTGGCAAGCTCTCGATGGTTGGGCGTTCCCATTCCAAGATATAAGACGAGAGAAGGTGCGTCGTTGTGACATCCCCATCGATGACGCATGGCCCCCACCGGCAGGCTCGGCCACATGACGTTGTACTCACGGTTCGGGGTAGTCAGCGCCACGAGTGACGGCTGCGCAAACTCGAAGAGCACACGCTCGAAGGAAGCCAGCCAGAAGGGATCCAGGTGCTCGATGACCTCCACCACCGCAGCAGCATCGTAGCCACTCAGGCGGGCATCTCGATAGATGAGTGAACCGTGTATCAACTTGTTGGCGCAGCAACTTGACCTCACCGCATCATCCTTACGTAGATAAAGTTTCATAGCCTAGCCATTCGCCGAATGGAAGCGTGACAGGTGGGATTGCATGCCTCACGCAAGGCTATCTGTTATACTGAACGCTGCGGCGCAGAGCGAAAATTTAAGTGACATCGCCAATCATCAGGAAATATGCAGGGGAAACGATGAATCACAGTCGTGGGCTTGGCATCGGTTTCATGGCGCTGGCAATTCTGCTTGCGCTTGCCGGCGCTGTCTATTTCTATGTGGCCGGCTACGGTCATATTCCCATCGGTCCCCTGGCCCTGCCCGCAGTCATCTTCCTGTTTGGTTTCGCCTTCTTCTACTCGGATATCGCGGCCAATGCCCTGGAAATACAGGACGAGTGTCGCGATTGGCGGCTCCATCTTCAAGACGACTGGGAGAACCTGCGCGCCCTACGCCCAACCGCGCCGCTTGTCATGGCTGCGGTTTCCGTCGCTGCGCTGGGCATCTCCTTCTTTCTGTTCCACCGCTACGGCAAGTGGGAGGCCGGCTGGGGAAACATCAACGTGGTGGCGGTGGCGGTGCTGCTCTCCGCGGCGGCCATCGTGGTGGCAGTGCGCAGCGTCTGGTTTCAACGGCGCACCGACTGCACGCCGAACTGGGTATTTGCGATTCCGCTGGCGGGTCTCATCCTCTGTGCGAGCCTGGGCGTCTACTACACCGAACCCATCGAACTGGGCGGAAGCTCTCGTCTTGAGCGGGCGGACAGCGGCGACGAAGTCAACGTGCAACCGGTGAGGACCGGCGGTTTCCGCCTCTTTCGCGGGGCGGCAGATTTCATCCCGGATCTCTCGTTCCCAACCTGCGACGACGATGACTGTGTTGTGATCTACCTGGTGATCATTCTCATCATCGTGGTGATCGTTGCCGTTGCAGCCTCCGCTTTTATCCCCCATTTCTGGGTAGTGGGTGTCCTGTTGATGATCACCCTGATGGCGGTGATGGCCGCCAGAGAACTCCTCTACCGAGAAACGTCAACATCGTCAGAGCCATAGCGCCGTGTCGATTTCCCCAAGGACAAAGTATGTCGCATACACACGTTCTGATCACCGACTATGCCTGGCCGTCGCTCACCGTGGAGCGTTCTGTCCTTGAGCCGTTGGGCGCGACGCTCCTGGTCGCCGAACGCGGTGACCAGGACGAGTTGCTGCACCTGGCTCCCCAGGCGGACGCCATTCTCACCTGCTGGCGGCAGATCCCGGTGGCGGTGCTAGAGGCGGCAACGCGCTGTCGTCTGGTCTGCCGATACGGGATAGGGCTGGACAACATTCCTGTGCAGCGGGCAACGGAACTGGGCATGCTGGTGGCCAACGTGCCCGGCTTCTGTGTGGACGAAGTGTCGGATCATGTGATGGCGCTGTTGTTGGCCTGCGCCCGGCGTCTGCCCCAGTACCTGGCCGCAACTCGGCGTGGGGTATGGAGCCAGCAACTCGACGGCGTTCCGTCTCTCAGCACGCAGTCCATCCCCCGGCTGCGTGGACAGACGCTTGGGCTGATTGGCTACGGGTCACTGGCCCAGGCAGTTGTGCCCAAGGCGCTTGGCTTCGGCATGAAGATCATCGCCTACACGCCTCGACTTGCCCTAGACGCGCTGTCGCCTTTCGGATGTGCAGTCAACGATTTGGGGCTTCTGCTGAGCGAGGCAGACTACGTCTCGATTCATGTGCCGTTAACCGACGAGACACGCGGCCTGATTGATGCCTCGGCGCTGCGGCAGATGAAGTCCACCGCCATTCTCATCAACACATCCCGCGGCGCGGTCATAGACGAATCGGCCCTGGTACAGGCGCTACAGGAAGGCTGGATTGCCGGCGCCGCCCTCGATGTCCTCGCCAGCGAACCGCCGCCCCCGGACCATCCAGTGCTCTCGCTGCCCAACGTGCTGGTCACCCCACATGTGGCCTTTTACTCGGCTGCCGCCATCGAAGAATTGGCCCGTCGCGCCGCCGAGCAGGTGGCCCAGGTGTTGCGCGGCGAAATCCCCTCTCATCTGGTAAATCCAACCGTGCTGGACACACCACTGTATCGTCTGTCACGAAAGGAATAAGGTGGAGGCCGTCTCCATTTTGTTGATCACTGCATACCCATGCCGCAACCGTACCTTCACCAACTGCGCCACCCTCTTCTCCCCCGCCTCCCGGCTCTCCACCACCTGGCTGTGCAGCACCGGCTCCCGCTGCCGTCCGCCGCGTACTCGCAATGAAATGATCATCCCGTCAGCGCTTGCAGGTCATGCGCCAGCAGGCTGACCGCCCCCTCAGCGCGCGGCACCACACCGGTGATGACCAGCGTTGAACCTGCCTTTTCAGAAGATGCAACGGCCTTTCTTCCCGTTCGATCAAGAGATCACGTCCTTGCAACCGTGCGTGATGAAGAAACATCCTCATCCCGCACGTTAATCACCTCCTCTGCTCCACCACATTCTAGCCATAAAGAAGGAGATCAGCATGAAACGTCGATTGTTCTCGATCCTCACTTTGCTGCTCGTCGCGGTTGTATTGACGGCGTGTAGCACGATCCCCGTTGCTCCAGTGGATGCACCCGCCGCGGCTGATCCAGGCAGCGCTGAGACGGCAGCCCCTGGCGAACCGCAGCGCGGCGGCACCCTGGTCGTCGGTTTGATGCAAAGTTTGCAGACCCTCGATCCGCAGTCCACCACCGCCCATCCCACCCCACATGTTGCTTTGACAATCTGGGAAGGTCTCTTTGCCTTCGGCAAGAACTTTGAACCTGTCCCGGAACTGGCTGAATCCTGGTCCACTTCTGAGGATCAGATGACGTGGACAATAAAGGTGCGTGAAGGCGTGCTCTTTCACAATGGCGAGGAGATGACCGCCGAAGACGTCAAGGCATCGCTGGATCGCTGGTTGCTGGTTTCGCCGCAGGCCAGCGGCCTCAAGATGTTGACCGGCATTGACGTCGTGGACAATTACACTGTGCAGTTGAACTTCAACGAACCTATCGGCGATATCCTCCGCCGCCTGCTCGCCAGTGACGGCTCCAAAGCCGTGATTATGCCCAAAGAGATCGCCGAGGCGTCAGCCCAGGGCACCCTCACCGAGATCATCGGCACGGGGCCGTACAAGTTCGTAGAATACCGACCCGACGATTTCGTCAAGGTCGTGCGTTTTGATGAGTATGTACCGCTGGATACTCCTTCCAACTATCAGGGTGGCCTTAAGAATGCCTACGTAGACGAGATCATCTTCCGCATCGTGCCGGAAGCGTCCACGCGGTTGGCCGGCCTGGAACAGGGCGACCTGGACATCATCCTCGGCCTGCCGGAAACTGAATTCCAACGTGTCAAAGACGACGAGAGCATGGAGCCAATCGTCCTTCAACCGCCGGCTTTCCTATGGATGTTCTTCAACCATCAGATGGGACCGATGACCAATCTAACCATTCGGCAGGCGGTGATGGCTGCGCTGGATATGGAGACAGTCTTGATGCAGGTGAAGTCTGATCCGTCGATGTGGCTGGCCTTCGGCGGTCTCTTTCCGCCTGGGTCATCCTATTCCAGTGAAGAAGGATCCGAGGGGATCTACAACCAGAAAGATCCAGCCAAGGCGCAACAACTGCTGGAAGAAGCAGGATACAACAATGAACCGATCCGCATTCTGGCTTTGCAGACAGAGGAAGCCTTGTACCGTGCATCGGTGGCCGTGGCCGAACAGTTGACCAATGCCGGGTTTAGATTCTATCCTGAAATTCACAGCAGCCCGACGAGTCATGCCAATGTAGAGCAGACGTGTGGCTGCGCACGCACGCACGTGGGTGACACACGCTTCCATGCCGTAGTAGCTCATCAGTTCCTGGTAAAGGGGGTGGTAGGGACGTCGTTGTGCTGCGGACGGCTGTGCCTTGGCTTTCAGCAGGTAGGTGGCGGCCGTTGAATTGTCAGTCTGGCATCTGTGTGGAACGTACCCGAGTTTGTGTAGGGTGCGCTGGATGCCGCTGCGCAATGCCAACACTGACTCAGACTGGGCAAGACATCCCCATTCCCAGTTTGAGTAGCTCAGCACGCAGTGGATGAGGATATGGTGGAATGCTTCACCTGCAATCGTCACATCCAACTCGGTCAGCCAGGTGCCGTCTACTTCCATCAGGTCACCAGGCTGATGCACCTGCGCTAAGGACGCTGTCTGCCTTCGGTTCAGGGCTCGCCAGTCATTCACACGTCGTTGCAGTGTCCGTACCTGACCGGCTTGGTAGCGCTCTGGATGCTGTTCACAGAGCCAGTCAAACAAGGCTTTGACTTCAAGTCCAGGCAACGCCGTCAACATCTGCTCAATTTGCGGCCAATCCTCGGCAAACGGGTCGGTCCGTGTTCGCCACTGCCGAGCTTTTTTCTGCTCGCTCGGCAGTTTCCCACTCTTTTCGTACTTACGTACCGTCTTCGTGCTTTTCACATTCGCCTTGAGGGCGGCCTGCTGTTGTGTCTTCCCTTGTGTGCGTTCTTTCATGATCTGCCTCACTTGTGCATCGGTGCATGTCATCGGCTTCACTCCCCTGGGGTTTTCTAGGGAGTTTACCCGACTTGCCATTTCTCGCTGTGGGCAAATCTATTTGTCTGCCATGGGCATTTCTAATTGTCGTTCAAAGGACCTGGCCGAAGATAGCCAGTCCCATAACCAATTCGTCGCCAGGGCACGTCATGGAACTGCTCACGTGTGACAGAACTAACCTGTTTGGCCGCTTCACCCATGATCTCCAGATTGCGCATGACGGCATCCTGCATCATGGTATCTTCTGCATAAGCGGCATAGCCAGGTGCCGTGTATGCCTCAATTTTCTCGATGCACTCCAGCATATGGCTGACATAGAGCCGATCATCTTTCATAGGGGCTGGGCATCCCGTAGTATCTGTGCCTGTAGATCCCGGTGGAGTGCGCGCGGTGTCACGACATCGACGTCGATGCCCAGTAGGTCTTTCAAGTCTTGCATCAGGGCAATGCGATCCAGCAGGCTGCGGTCGGCATCAAAAAAGCCATGTTTGGCATCGCCCTCCTGTTCCAGCACGTGAAGCAGGATAATGCGGGCATCCAGGGCACGGGCCAGGGCGACGACATGGGGCAGTACACCCTCGGCTAGCTGCGAACTATCCAGAGGGACAAGAATATTGTGAAACATCGTGGTTTTTGCCTTTCAACACAGCACTAACAAATAGTTCCATGCCAGCACTTCTTATCCGATGCTGCCTTCCATCTGCAACTGGATCAGCCGATTCATTTCGACGGCGTATTCCATGGGCAGTTCCTTGACCAGCGGTTCGATGAAGCCACCCACGATCATGGCTGCTGCTTCGTCCTCGCTGATGCCACGGCTCTGCAAGTAGAAAAGTTGTTCCTCGCCGATCTTGCTCACCGAAGCCTCATGGCCAACGCTGACGTTTTCTTCTTCGATTTCGATGTACGGGTAGGTGTCGGAGCGGCTGTCTGCGTCGAGCAGCAGGGCATCGCAGACGACATGACTCTTGCTGTGATGTGCGCCCTTGGCCACCTTGAGCATGCCACGATAGCTGGCGCGGCCGCCGTCCTTGCTGATCGACTTGGAGACGATCTTCGAACTGGTGTACGGCGCGCCGTGGACAACCTTGCCGCCGGCGTCCTGGTGCTGGCCATGACCGGCAAAGGCGATGGAGAGGATCTCACCGTGCGCCTTCGGCCCCATCATGTAGACGGCAGGGTATTTCATCGTCACCTTGCTGCCCAGGTTGCCGTCGATCCATTCCATTGTGGCGCCTTCTTCGGCGATGGTACGCTTGGTCACCAGGTTGTAGACGTCGGTGCTCCAGTTCTGGATCGTGGTGTAGCGGCAGCGTGCGCCCTTCTTGACGATGATCTCCACCACAGCGCTGTGCAGGCTGTTGCTGGAGTAGATGGGGGCGGTGCAGCCTTCCACATAGTGGACGCTGGCGCCCTCTTCCACAATGATCAGTGTGCGCTCGAACTGGCCCATGTTCTCGGCGTTGATGCGGAAGTACGCCTGCAACGGGATGTCCACATGGACGCCCTTGGGCACGTAAACGAAACTGCCGCCGCTCCACACAGCGCTGTTGAGGGCGGCGAACTTATTGTCGTTGGCGGGGATAATGGTGGCGAAGTATTGGCGCACGATCTCCTCGTGCTCGCGCAGGCCGCTGTCCATGTCCAAAAAGATGACGCCGATCTTCTCCCACTCCTCTTTCAAGCTATGATAGATCACCTCAGAGTCGTACTGTGCGCCGACACCGGCCAGGAACTTGCGTTCCGCTTCGGGGATGCCCAGGCGATCGAAGGTGCGTTTGATGTCTTCGGGCACATCGTCCCAGCTCTTGCCCTGGTGTTCGGTTGGACGCAAGTAGTAGAAGATCTCGCTAAAGTCGATGCCGCTGAGATCCGCGCCCCAAGTGGGCATGGGTTTGGCCAGGAAAATGTCCAGCGCTTCGTGGCGGAACTTGCGCATCCAGTCCGGCTCGTTTTTGTGATCTGAAATCTGGTCGATCACGGCATGATTGAGACCGCGTTCCGACTTGAAAAAAGGTTGTTCGGTATCATGAAAGCCGTATTGATACTCTTCCTTCACCCCGCTCAGTTGTTCACGGTCGGTTTGGATAGTCATGGTTTTCTCCCTCTGGTTTCTTTCCACTGGATCGGGTGCGAATGTTCAGTATAGCCCGAACCGAGACTGCGGTTGTCAGCGCAAGCGATAGACATTCCCTGGCAAACAAACCGACAATGGCGCGGTTTGATTCACTTTTATTGTACGCGCTTTGTTGATAGTGAAGAGCGGAAAGCAGCAGGGCGTCCCTCGCCAAACGTTGTATAACAAACCGCCTGAACCTATACGCAAGACAATCCGTTTGCGTTGAGAAGGCTGTCGTTTCTGTCGACGATTGGGACGCATGGCTCGCCTATACTGATCAGAAGCTATAAAGAAGGGTCCACTCAGGGATTCTGAGGATAGCAAAGTAGGAGACTTATATGCGAACTGTCTACTTCCCGCTTTTTATCTTGCGCCCGTTTGAGCGGGGCATCCAGGAAACGTTGGGCAAGTACAGCCGATTTGTGATGCCGGGCCTGGGCTTCCAAATTCCTTTTATCCATGTGGTGCGTATCCGCGACATTCGCGAGCACACCATGGACATCCACCCGCAGCCGGTGATCACCAAAGACAATGTAGAAATCACCGTCGATGGGATCATGTGGGTGCGCCCCACCGCGGATGAAGAAGCCATCAAACGCACCTTCTACAGCATCGACGACTGGAAACGCGCCATCGCCCAGTTGGCCATGACCAATCTGCGCCAGGAATTCGGCGATTTGACGTTGGATGAGAGCCTGGTGGCGCGTGAAACCATCGCCACCAACCTACAGCGCATCCTCAACACCTTCGCCGTGGAGTGGGGGCTGACTGTGAGCAAAGTCGAGATCCGCCTGATCGATCCGCCCGAAGACATTAAGCGGGCGATGCACAAGCAGAAGACAGCCGAGCAAGAACGACGCTCGATGCGTCTGCTGGCTACCGGTGAATTTGAAGCCGCCGAACAGCAGAAACTGGCGATCATTCAGCGGGCGCAAGGGGAACGCGAAGCCGCTGTGCAAGTGGCACAGGGCAAGGCCGAAGCCATTCAACTGGTGAACGAAGCCGCAGAACGCTACTTCGTGGGCAATGCCCAGATGCTCAAACAGATGGAGATGATCGAAACGTCCTTGCGCGACAACGCCAAGATCGTGATTACCGAACACGGGATCAGCCCAACATTGTTGCTAGGGAGCCTACCCGTCACCGTGACCCCTGCCGAGACAAACGGCCAAGTCAACACCCTCACCGGCGCAGACAGGGTGGCCGCTTATCGATCGTGAAATTCACCGTAATCCTTCCGGCATCCTCAAACTGCACCATCAAGGAGAAGAGATCATGAGTAAAGGCCAAGCAAAGAAAAAAGACGACAAGACGAAGCCGGCGAAGACGCCCAAGGAGAAGAAGAAGGCCAAACGCGACAAGAAAGACAAGAAAGACAACCCAGGGCTGCTTGAATCACTCGATAAATAGCTCTGCACGGGTAGCGCTTTAGGTGCAACGCACGGGCCGAAATCGAATACAAATTTCGAGTGTTCTCCCGGCCCGTGCGTCGCACCTGAAGCGTTGTCTGAGAAGAAATGACCGTTGGTTTGTGTTTGCCCTTGGAGGACAACCATGTTTGGAAACATTCTCGTACCCCTAGACGGATCGCCCATGGCGGCGCGCATCCTGCGCCATGTTGCAGCCATCGCGCAGGTTGATGAGTCCCCCGCGGCCATCACCCTCTTGCGCGTCTTGGAAACCGACGATGTGACGTCAACAGCCATCGATCCATTGACCTGGCGGTTGGCGCAGAATGAAGCCCAGGCCTACCTGGATGAGATGGCCGGTCAATTGGCGCAATTGGGTCTGTCCTCGCATACGATGCTTCTCGAAGGCGGCGGTAGTGCACGGCGCATTGTCGAGTACATCAACACCCATCGCGTGGATCTACTGGTATTGAGCACCCACGGACACGGCGGACTGAGCGAATGGAACGTTAGCAGCATCGCCCAGAAGCTCGTCCACCGCGCCGACACATCGATCATGTTGGTGCGTTCGTCCGACGAAAACGTTGCCGAGCATACCCTGGCAGACATGAGCAGCATCCAATACCGCCATGTCCTTGTGCCATTGGACGGCTCGCAGCGTTCAGAAAGTGTTCTCCCACTTGCCTCTGCCCTGGCCGCACGCCATGCCGCCGAACTGTTGATCGTACACATCGTCGAGCGCCCCGAGATGATCCAACGGGTGCCGCTTAGCCCGGAAGACATCGCAATGTCCACGGGGCTGATCACGCGCAATACCCTCGCCGCCACCCGGTACTTCGCCCAACTGCAAACCCGGTTACCTGCCAACACACAGACACGCGTAACCACCGAAGACAGTGTCACCCATGCATTACATCAGATTGTAGAACAAGAACAAATCGATCTTGTGGTGCTGTGTGCCCACGGTCACACCTGTCACAGTTGGTTGCCCTACAGCGCCTTGGTGAATAGCTTTATCACCTACGGCGTCACTTCACTGCTCATTCTGCAAGATCTTTCATCCAATCAAATCAGGCGCGCCAGGGATGAGCCGGCAGTAGAGGGATTGCCCCTGCCGATCCGCAGCGCCAACGAAGCGGAAGGGCGAAACGGACGTGCTTACTCCACAATCGAATGATCTACTGCCAACCCAACCGCTCTCGCCAAACCTAGAAACCAACACCAACAACCTGCCTCAGAGTGCCAGTCGGCTGGAACAGATGGCGCACCAACTTGCCTCTCATCATCGGATTGAGCCGCACCCTGCTCCCGACACTTATCTTGCCCAATTGCCCCTGCTTGCCCAGCAGCTCGAAGACGCATACCAGCACTTCGTCGGTGCGTCAGATCAGGATGTAGTCTCTTCGGGCGCCGCCGAATGGCTGTTGGACAATTACGCCATTGTGGTAGAGGCGCTGCGGCAGATTAAACAGGATCTGCCCGCCCTCTACTACCAGCAGTTGCCCAAGCTCGCAACACATCCCACCGCGGTAGGAACCACTGCGGTGGCGGGGCAACCGCGCGTTTATGCAGCGGCGCACGCTTTTTGGGTACATGAACACTATCAGATCAACCAGGGGCGGCTCAACTGTTTCACCATTGCATATCAACAAATTCAGCCGCTGAATATGGGCGAATTGTGGGCCATCCCCACAATGCTGCGGCTGGTGCTGCTCGAAACGCTGGCCGCAGCGGCTCAACGCAGTAGCGGACGGACGCCTGCCCGCGCCGAAAAGGACAGTACACGCTCCGAAGCCGACGCCCCTACTGTGCTAACCGACAATGAAGTTGTAGCCAACTGTATTGTGGGCTTGCGCCACGTCAACAATCAAGACTGGAGTTGTTTCTTTGAAGAGGTGAGCCTGGTTCAACAGATCCTCAACCAGGACGCAGCCGGGATCTACCCACAGATGGACTTTGCCTCGCGCAACCGCTACCGTGAGCTCGTGGAAAAACTGGCGCGCGCCACCAGCCAGGACGAAATCTTTGTGGCCCAAAAAGCGCTCGACCTGGCACAGCGAACACACGTCGGCTACTATTTGCTCGATCGCGGACGTCCTCAGTTAGAAGACGCCATCGGCTATCACGCCCGGGGCTGGGACGCGCTGCGCCGCCAGATGACAGATCACCCGACCCTGGTCTATTTGGGCGGGATTGGGCTGCTCACTACCTTGATCGTGGCCACCTTTGTGCTCTACACCGGCGCGGTGGGTGGCGGGTGGGCGTGGCAGAGCGCCGCGGCCCTACTCTCGCTGATCCCGGCGCTGACGGTTTCGGTCAATGTGATCAATGGGGTGGTGAGCCGCTTGCTGCCGCCGCGCATTTTGCCCAAACTCGATTTCAAAGAGGGCATCCCCGCCGCCTGTCGCACGATGGTGGTGGTCCCCTGTATGATTGCCAACGAACTCGACATCACCTCGCTGACCAACCAACTGGAATTGCACTACCTGCGCAACAGCGATCCGCACCTATCCTTTGCCCTGCTCAGCGACTTCGCCGACGCCAAAGATGCCGACATGCCCGAAGACACAGCATTGGTGGCGCAGACGCAAGCCCACATCGAAGCGCTCAACGCTAAGTATGCCACCCAATCTTTCTACCTGTTCCATCGCCGCCGCCAGTGGAACAGTACGCAGCAGATTTGGATGGGCTGGGAACGCAAGCGCGGCAAGCTCCAGGAATTCAACCACCTGCTGCGCGGCGACACCGACACCTCTTACAGCGCACAGGTGGGCGATCTGACCCTGCTGCCGCGGATTCGCTACGTGATCACCCTCGACGCCGACACGATTTTGCCGCGTGGTGAAGCGAACCGGCTGGTGGGCACGTTGGCCCATCCACTCAACCGCGCCGAATTCGACGCGACCACAGGCAAGGTGATCGGCGGCTACACCGTGCTTCAGCCGCGCACGGCCATTAAGCCCACCAGCGCCAACCAATCGCTCTTCACCCGCGTCTTTACCGGCGACCGCGGCATTGATCTCTACACGCGCGCGGTCTCCGACGTCTACCAGGATCTCTTCGGCGCGGGGATCTTTGTGGGCAAAGGCATCTACGAAGTGGACACGTTTGAGCGCAGCCTCGCCGGTCGCCTGCCCGAAAACGCCATTCTCAGCCATCATCTGTTCGAGGGCATCCACGGCCGCGTGGGGCTAGTCACCGACATTTTGCTCTACGAAGAGTACCCGCCCCACTATTTGATCAACGTGCTGCGCTCCTATCGCTGGGTGCGCGGTGATTGGCAACTGCTGCCCTGGCTATGGCTGCGCGTCCCCACGCAAGACGGCATCATCACAAATGATCTGTCGATCATCGACCGCTGGAAGATCCTCGACAACCTGCGGCGCAGTCTGCTTTCGGCTGCGCTCATGGCGCTTTTAACCGCCGGCTGGACCGTCCTGCCCGGCGCGGCCTGGGTGTGGACGCTGTTCGCCTTGCTTACGCCTGCCGTCCCGCCGCTGATCAACACGGCGCTGGCCCTGATCCATGGCGTCAGGAATGCGTCCTGGCGGGCGGCATTGCATCCTGTGCGCGATGACGCGCTGCGCTGGTTGCTCTTCATCGCCTTCTTGCCCTACGAATCGCAGTTGATGGTTGCCGCCATTGTCACCACGCTGCGCCGTCTTTTCACACGCCGCAACCTGCTGCAATGGACAACCGCTGCGCACACGGTGCGCATCTTTGGCGATGAGGCAACCTCCGCCACCACACTGGTGAAGATGCTGCCTTCCATGTCGGCGGTGGTGATCCTGGCTGTGCTGGTTGGCGTTGTCGAGATCCGCTCCTTGTGGGTGGCCGTGCCTTTCTTCCTGCTCTGGCTGTCGGCCTCGCAGATCGCCCATTGGATCAGCCGCCCCACGCTTGCCAAAACTGCTGTGCTCAGCGCCGGCCAGACCCAGCGCTTGCGCACCCTGGCCCGGCGCACCTGGCTCTTCTATGAACACTTTGTCGGCCCCGACAGCAACTGGCTGCCGCCCGACCATTTCCAAGAAGCGCCGCGTGGCCTAGTGGCCCAACGCACTTCGCCCACCAACATCGGCCTCTATTTGCTCACCGTCCTGGCCGCCCATGACCTGGGCTACGTGGGCATGACGAACCTGGCCGTGCGTCTCTACGCCACCTTCTCGACCCTGGCCCGAATGACACGTTACCGCGGCCATTTCCTCAACTGGATCGACACACGCACGCTCGAAACGCTGCCGCCCGCCTATGTCTCCACTGTCGACAGCGGCAACCTGGCCGCCGGTCTGATTGCCTTCAAACAGGGCTGCGTGGCCATGCCGCAGCAGACGGTGTGGCGCTGGGAAGCGTGGCAGGGTCTGCTGGATCTGCTGCACTTGTTGGCCGAGTCTCTGCCTGCCTCGATGCCCGCTGAGAGCGACGACAACGACGAGGAGAGCCACGACGCCACTGCGCGGCTGCTGCGTCACCTTGCCCAGATCCGCGATCAAGTGCTGGCCGTGGAGCAGGATGTGACCGAATGGCAGCCGCTGTTGGCGCAGATAGTTAACCAGGAACAACCGGCCATCAATCAACATCTCGTCGATCTGCTGGGAGCTGTTCCTGGCGTGCTCAACAGCGAAGCCTTGCAGAACTGCCGCATCTTCTCGAATCGCATCCAACATCACCTCAACGAGATGCAACACGAAGCCGCAACGCTGTTGCCCTGGTTATCTTTCTTGGCCGTGCCGCCTGGGCTGTTTGCACAGACGTCCTTGTCGCCGTTTATTGCCGAAGCCTGGGTCGATCTCCAACAGACGTTGTCACTTTCGCCCCGCCTGGATGAGATCGAAGTGATCTGTGGAGCAGGTCAAAACCAGCTCCGCTACCTCGCTGCGCAGGTGACAGTAGCCGCGCTCCCCGACACCGATGCTGTAGAGGCGGCACTGGCATGGTGCACACAGTTGACGGATCAACTGCAAATGGCGCAGACGGCGGCCAAAACCCTGTGCGAAAGCTATGTCACCCTGGCCGAATCTGCCCACCAATTGACCGCGGACATAGACTTCGGCTTCCTCTTCGACGTCCAGCGCCAGCTTTTTCACATCGGCTACAACGTAGACGCCGGTGCCCTGGATCAGAACTACTACGATCTGCTCGCCTCCGAAGCGCGCACTGCCAGCCTGGTCGCCATTGCCAAATACAACGTTCCCCAGAGCCATTGGATCCACTTGGGGCGTCCTTTGACCCGCCTCGACAACGGCGAAGCAGCGCTGCTCTCGTGGAGCGGCACCATGTTCGAATATCTCATGCCGCCGCTTCTGCTGCACAGCTACCCCAACAGCCTCATCCATGCCAGTGCCCTGGCCGCCGTTGATCATCAGATCCAATACGCCAGAGAAAAGAAGGTGCCCTGGGGAATTTCTGAATCGGGCTTTTACACCTTCGACGCCGCCATGAACTATCAGTATCACGCCTTTGGGGTGCCAGGACTGGGCTTCAAACGCGGTCTGGCCGAAGATCTGGTGATCACGCCCTACGCCTCGCTGCTGGCTCTCTCCTTGCGCAGCGACGCCGTCTTCGCCAACATGCAGGCGCTTGAGGAATACCAGATGATGGGCCGCTATGGCTTCTACGAGGCACTCGACTTCACCGCGTCACACCTGAAACTGGGGCAGGATCACGCCATTGTCCGCTCGTACATGACCCACCATCAGAGCATGATCATGCTGGCGTTGGTCAACCGCCTGCAAGACCAGATCATGGTCTATCGCTTCCACGCCGAGCCGAGCATCCGCAGCATGGAGATGCTCTTGCAAGAGCAGACGCCGACATCCGCGCCCATGCAGTTCCCCCACACCGACGAAGCCGACGTGGCGTCGTCGATGCGCCGCGCCGTGGCCGTCCATCCCTGGTCTGCGCCGGTAGAGACGCCCATGCCCGTGGTGCACTACCTTGCCAACGGCCATTTCGGCAGCTTGATCAGCAACGCCGGTGGCGGCTATAGCCGCTGGCACGATCTGGCGCTCACGCGCTGGCGCGCCGATACCACGCTGGACAACTGGGGATCCTGGCTCTACGTCCAGGATCTGGAGCGCAACCTGCTCTGGTCGGCCTCCCGCCAACCCCTGGCCGCGGACAGGACCGTGGCGGCGCGCCCCCGTCACGAAGAAGTGCTCTTCTTCCCCCACATGGTCAGCTTTCACCGCCGCGAAGAGGACATTTCGCTGCACATGGAAATCTGCGTCGCCCCCGACGACGATATCGAAGTGCGCCAAATCACGCTGATCAACGAAAGCGATCTGCCGCGCCGCCTGCGTTTGACCACCTACGGCGAAGTCGCGCTGACCGAACAGGCCGCCGATCAGCGTCACCCTGCGTTTGCCAAGCTCTTTGTCGAAAGCGAATACCTTGCCGATCTCAACGCTCTGCTCTTTACACGGCGGCCGCGTTCGGCCAAAGAAGAACCCCGCTTTCTGATCCACATGCTGGTGTGCGCCCGCCATCTGGACACGGGAAGCAGGGACACAGGAAGCGCGGACAAGGAAATCTGGGGACGCCAAAGCTACGAGAGCGACCGCGCCGCCTTCCTGGGCCGCGGACGCACGCCCCTCAACCCGGCGGCACTCCTTTGCCCGCATTCGGCCAACGGCGAAGTTGGCGCTACCCTCGATCCGATCATGTCTTTGGGCCAGGAACTTGCACTGCCGCCCCACGCCACTGTGCAGCTTGCCGCCGTCACCCTGGCTGCGTCCACGCGGCAGGTAGCCCTGGAATTGGCGCAACGGTATCGCAACTGGACCACGCTGGGCCGCGTCTTTGTGCGCGCCCAAACTGAAGCCGAACGCGAAATGCGCCAGCTCGAAATGACGACACCCATGCTCGATCAGACGCAACAGTTGCTGTCGCTGCTGCTCTATCCTCATGGCGCGCGCCGGGCCGACGCGGCGACGCTTCGAGCCAATGTCAAGGCACAGCCGCGGCTATGGCCCTTCGGCATCTCCGGCGACGCGCCCATGCTGCTGATGCACATTAATGATGAGACGGAGATCGAATTGCTCCAAGATCTCTTGCGGGCGCACACCTACTGGCGTCGGCGCGGCCTGGGCATCGATCTGGTGATCTACAACTGCCAGATCACAAGTTACGGGCAGTCGATGCAGAATTTCATCCACCGCATGATCCAGCACAGCAAAAGTGAGAGTTGGCTGAATCAGCGCGGCGGCATCTTTGTGCTGAATCAGGATCAGATGAGCCAGGCCGACCGCACGCTGCTGCATACCGTCGCCCGTGTGGTGCTCGACAGCGCCAATGGCTCCCTGGCGCAACAGATGACGGGCACACAGCACCAACCACCATCCCTGCCCCGTTTCGAGCCGCTGCTCGCCGTCGATCCGGCGCGTGACATGACGCCGCTGCTTGTCCGCCCTGATGATCTCCAATTCGACAATGGCCTGGGCGGCTTCAATGCCGACCACGAATACGTGATCTACCTGCGTCCTGGCGAAACGACGCCTGCCCCCTGGATCAACGTTATCGCCAACGCCGAGATCGGTTGCCTGGTCTCGGAAAGCGGCGCGGGCTACACCTGGTCTGTGAACAGCGGCGAAAACCGGCTCACCAGTTGGCGCAACGATCCCGTCTCGGATCTACCGGCAGAGGCCCTCTACCTGCGCGATGAAGAGACCGGCGAGATCTGGTCACCTACGCCGCAGCCCACGCCCGCGGACACGCCTTACATGGTGCGTCATGGGGCAGGGTACTCTCTCTTCGAGCACAACAGCCACGGCGTCGAACAGCAGGTGCGTATCTTCGTCGCCCCCGACGCGCCGGTGAAGATCGTGCAGATGCGGCTGAAAAACCACAGCGCCCGCCAAAGACGGTTCACCGTCACCTACTACGCCGAATGGACGCTGGGCGTGGATCGGGCCGACACGCAAAGCCACATCGTCTCCGAATATGCCGAAGCGGGCCATGCACTGCTGGCGCGCAACCGCTACAACACCGACTTTGCCCAGCGCGTTGCCTTTGTGGCCACCAGCAAACAGCCCCACGGCCTGACGGCAGACCGCACCGACTTTCTCGGACGCCTGGGATCGCTGACCCGCCCCGCCGCGCTGGAACGAATCGGCCTGAACAACCGTGTCGAGGCCGGATCCGATCCTTGTGCTGTGCTGCAACTGCACGTAGATCTAGCCCCCGACGCCGAGGAATCGTTCGATTTTCTGATCGGCCAGGGTGCGGATGGGCCAGATGCCCAGCGTTGGATCGCCCACTTCCAGGCTCCCGGCGCGGTGGACGCCGCCTGGACGGCAACCCAGGCGCTGTGGGCAGAGATCCTGGGCGCGGTCACCGTCGAGACGCCCGACCCAGCCATGAATCTGCTGCTCAACCGCCGGCTGCTCTATCAAACGCTCTCCTGTCGCCTGTGGGGACGTTCCGCGCTCTACCAATCGAGCGGCGCGTATGGTTTCCGCGATCAACTACAGGACGTCATGGCGCTGATCCATGCCCGCCCGGCAGAGGCGCGTGCCCAGATCCTACTGGCGGCGCGTCATCAGTTCGACGCCGGCGACGTGCTCCACTGGTGGCACCCGCCGGCGGATCAGGGTGTGCGCACGCGCATCAGCGACGACTTGCTCTGGCTGCCTTATGTCACCGCCCACTACGTCAGCGCCACCGGCGATAGCGCCATCCTCGACGAGGAGACGCCCTTCCTGCAAGGCGCGCCGCTGGCCCCCGACGAAGAAGAACGCTACGCAAACTATGCACCCGGCGCAGAGCACTTCACCCTCTATGAACATTGTCGGCGGGCGCTACAAAAAGGCAGCAGCACAGGCCGACACGGCATCCCATTGATGGGCGGCGGCGACTGGAACGACGGCATGAACCGCGTCGGCATTGAAGGCAAGGGCGAAAGCATCTGGTTGGGCTGGTTCCTCCACGCCACGCTCACCCACTTCGCCCCGCTCTGTGTGGATCGCGGCGATCCTGCATTGGCGGCATCCTATCGAACACAGGCCGCTGCCATCGCCGTCGCCCTCGAAACCCACGGCTGGGACGGCGACTGGTATCGCCGCGCCTACTACGACGACGGCGCGCCGCTGGGATCAGTGCAAAATTTGGAATGTGAGATCGACTCGATTGCCCAATCGTGGGGTGTCCTATCGGGCGCGGCGGATCGGGCGCGGTCGGTGCAGGCCATGGACGCAGTGCTGGATCGACTGGTCCGCCGCGACGACGGGCTGATCCTGCTCTTTACGCCGCCGTTTGACAAGACGCTGCATGATCCAGGCTACATCAAGGGCTATCTGCCCGGTGTGCGCGAGAACGGTGGGCAGTATACCCACGCCGCGCTCTGGACGATCTGGGCGCTGGCGGCCCCTGGGCGACGGTGATCAGGCGTGCGAGCTTTTCCACCTGATCAACCCGATCTTGCGCGCCGATTCAGCCGAAAAAGCAGCGCGCTACAAGGTTGAACCCTACGTGATTTCGGCGGATGTCTACGGTGTGCCGCCCCATGTGGGCCGCGGCGGCTGGACCTGGTACACCGGCTCGGCGGCGTGGATGTTGCGCCTGGGCACTGAGGCGATCCTCGGCCTACGGCGGCGCGGACAGACCCTGCGGCTGGATCCGTGTATCCCCAAAGCGTGGCCTGGCTACAGCATGACCTATCGCTATGGGCAGACAACCTACGCCATCCAGGTAGAGAACCCCGACGGCGTCAACCGCGGGGTGTGCCGGGTCCTGATCGACGGCGTTGATGCTGCGGACGGCGTGATCATGTTGGTGGATGATTTGCAGTGTCATCAGGTGCAGGTTGTGCTTGGGCAGCGGATGCCGGAGGAAGTCTCGTGAGCCAATTCTTGGGCAAAAACATAGAGGATTCAAAGTGTCATCTAGCGTCGATTCGGCTGCTCATTGCCGATGACCAGCCGCGTGTGCGACACAGCCTGGAAGCGCTCTTGACGGCGCTGCGCTGGCGCAACGTCAACTGCACGGATGCTGTGATTGAGATTGTGGGCGAAGCCAACGACGGCCAACAAGCGGTGCAGCAAGTGCAGGCGCTGCATCCAGACGTGATCGTGCTCGACCTGCCCACCCATGATTCAGGCTCTCAGTTAGCCCCCCGGTCGTCTACGCAAACAGCCCGCCCAGAGTCAAAACTGGACGGGCTGACGGTGATTCGGATCATCAAGAGCCAGTGGCCCGAGATCCGGATCGTGGTCCTCACCATGTACGCCACCGACCGGTCCGCCGTGTTGCTGGCTGGCGCCGATGTCTTTCTCCTCAAAGGCTGCCCCACCAACGACCTGTTGGAGGCGGTGACAGCCACGGTTTCTGAATCTCAGTAGTTCACGATTTTGGCGCGGAGTAGGCATCCTCAGATGCCGGGTAGACCAGAAATAACCGCATCTGAGCACGCCCTCTCCGCAAAGTTGCAGAGAATCGTGAAGTACTGAATCTCCTTAAACCCGACCTTCAAACCCAAAGACAGTCGCTGGTGGTATAAGGATAGGGGGGATGCCACTCTGCATCGGGCTGGCGAAAATCACTTGACTGGAAATTCGTGTACTGCGCGGCATCAACACTGGAGATAGCCAACTGCACCATGCTCATGCTGATAGAGTCGATGGTGGAGGCGGGGATCACCACGCTCCGCTCTTGTGTCTGAATGTCCCATGGGTTGGTGTGGGTGGGAGTCAATCTGCGGATGGGGAATTGCCCACGAACGACAATGGCGACGACGCGCCGGTTGCGCGGATCGATGATCAGGCGGCTTACGTGTCCGAGCGACATGTCGCTTGCGAAGACTTCTTGCCCCATCTGAGGCTGCATCACCCGTTGTTCTCTTTCATCGACCACGATGCCCTGTGCCCCCATCAAGTTGCTGATCCCCCGCACCAGGGGAACCTGGGCGGCACATTCCTCGGCGGCCTGCCGTGCTTCGGCGCTACTGGCGCGCCCACTCAAGGTGACGACGCCTTGCCGCACCGACACGAGGATGTGTTCCTGGTGTGTCTGGCGGTTGTCTGCCAATGCTTGTGACACCAGGTACATAAGATCGTTGTCCACAACAAGACGATTCTGTAGCGTTGGGGGATAGGTGCTTTTGTTGGTGATGTTCTCTGCCTGTAACTTGCTGTTCGAAGACATGACATGTCCGCTCAGCATCACCTCCCCATCACGAGCGGACACGGTGATGTTGCCTGCATTGGTGTCCCAAAATCGCCTGTCGTCGTACAAAAGTTTACGCGCATTGTCTGCGGGTTCGCTTTCGTGTTTTGTGGCTGCCTCTGTGATTGGGGTTTCTGTTGGACGGGTATTTTGCATTTTATTGTCTCCTTTGATTGGTGGGCGTTGGTTTCATCTGCTCAATCATGGTATGGGCGCGCTCATCGATACTCGGCTGATCAGCCAGGCATTCTTTTTGTCACCGCGTTCGAGGAGATCTGTGGAATCTCGCCGCCTTCGATCTCCCATTGTTCTATGGCTCGCCCTTTGATGGACCTGGTGTTGCCCGCGCCCAGGTCTTGTTCTGTTTGCGCCGTTTCGACAGCTTCTAATGCTTTGTTGACAGCCATGCCGTCTACGGTCTCTTGCTGTAACAATTGGGCGGTCAGTGCTTCGAGTGCCGCACGATGGTCAGACAAGAGGGCATACGCCCGCTCGTACTGCTCGGTGACAATTCGTTGCACTTCTTTATCGATCACCTGTCGCGTGGCGGGGCTGATCTGGCTGTTGTCCTGGAGCGTGCCACCCAGATATTGAAGTGCTTGCCCAGCATAACGGACCGAGCCGAGTTCCTTGCTCATGCCATATTCGCTCACCATGCGCCGAGACAGTTCGCTGGCGCGCATGATGTCGTCGCTGGCGCCGGTGCTGAGGGTGCTGAAGGCGACCATTTCTGCTGCCCGCCCGCCAAGCATGACGGCAATCTTGTCCAACAGCTCGTCTTGTGTGAGCAGGTAACGATCCTCAGTCGGCATTTGCATGGTGTACCCCAATGCGCCACGGCTGCGGGGAATGATGCTGATCTTGCTGACAGGATCGCCGTGTTGTGTCAATGCTGCGGTCAGGGCATGGCCCGACTCATGATAGGCCACTGTCTTGCGTTCCTGTTCGTTCATCACGCGGGTCTTCTTTTCCAGGCCAACCACCACGCGTTCAATCGCTTCCTCGAAATCCAGCAGCGTAACGGACATGGCATGGTTGCGCGCCGCCAGTAGCGCCGCTTCGTTCATGACATTGGCAAGGTCGGCACCACTAAAGCCGGGCGTCATGCGGGCGGCGCGTGCCAGATCGAAATCGGTTGCCAACGTAATGCCACCGCTGTGAATCTTGAGGATCTGGATGCGACCGGCCAGGTCGGGGTTGCCTACCGCAACATGACGGTCAAAGCGCCCGGCGCGCAGCAACGCCGGATCCAATACTTCGGGCCGGTTGGTGGCTGCCATAATGATCACAGGATTGCCCTGGCTGGTCTTGAAGCCGTCAATTTCGGCCAACAACTGATTGAGCGTCTGTTCGCGTTCATCGTTGCCGCCCATACTGACGGCACCGCTACGGCTGCGCCCAATGGCGTCGATCTCGTCGATAAAGACGATGGCCGGTGCCGCCTGATGCGCTTTGACAAAAAGATCGCGGACGCGGGCAGCGCCCACCCCCACAAACATTTCGATGAATTCGGAGCCGCTGGTCTCGAAGAAGGGGACACTCGCTTCGCCGGCCGTGGCCTTGGCCAACAACGTCTTGCCCGTGCCTGGCGGACCGATCAAAAGTACGCCCTTTGGAATGCGCCCGCCTAACGCTGTAAACTGTTCCGGCGTTTTCAAGAACTGAATGATCTCTTGTAACTCGGCAATGGCTTCATCAGCGCCACCTACATCTGCATAGGTTACGTCTACTGTTTCCGCCTTTACCTCTGTGGCCTTGCTCTTGCCCACACCAAACATGCCACCGATGCCACCGGCGCCATTGCGCATGCGGCGTGAGAGGAAATACCAGAAGCCACCCAATAGCAGTAGCGGCAAGACATACGCCAGTAGAAGACCCCCAATCGGGTTCGGCGGGCGCTGGAAAGTAAACTGAACACCAGCACTTTCGAGATCCTCGACTAACTGCGTATCCTCGCCTGCTGCAAACACAGTATCAAAGGGTATGGTGGCGGCTTGCATCTCAGGTGATGCACCCGCCTGGGGATCTTTCATGGTGCCGGTGACGCTGCTACTGCCAATTTCCGCGGTGACAATCTGCCCAGCGCTGAGCTTTTGTTTGAAGTCGCTGTAGGTGATTTCACTTGTCTGCCCGCTGCCCGGTGCGACGAACAACTGTTGGAAGAACCAGAAGACGACAAATGCTGTGATCACATAGCCGGCGTAGGTCTGCATCCAACGTTGCCACTTCGGTCGTTGGTTTGTGCCGTCGTCTGTGCCGTCGTCTGGGTCTGATTGAGGGGGTGTGGATTCGTTTTTCAAGTTGTCATTTCCTAAATGCTCAGCCACCAGGCTTTTCTCAATTATGAACGCGCTGTCTTGGCGATTTCAGAAAACTGCTGCGAATGTTGGCTACAATCTGTGGCTCGGTCAACTTATCAACGGTTTCAATGCCCACAATCCGGTCGCCAAGTTTTTCATGCACAAGCAGTTTTTGGAGTTCCCCCTTGGCTTCGCCAGGCCCTAAGATCAGAATCGAGTCGGCATGTTTGATCGCAGCGATAACTTCGGCATAATATTGATCGAGTTGTTTTTCAAAGTGGCGATCGTTGCGGTCTTCCGGGCGGCTTTGCGGTGTACTGGCCGGGATCTGCTCGCTCTGCTCGATATCCGAGTTGATTCGATTGATCTCTTCTTTGCCATCGACGATGGTAACGATCACGGCCGTGCGATGGTCAATCCACACTCCTAGTTCGGTTTTCATCATCTTTTCCCTTTCTGCGTCTCAAAGTTGTGCCATCCTAATGCCGACTGCGCTGATTGTTCTCGGCATCGGGATGGCAGCATTGGACAAGATTTCGATAGGTAAAGCGAGCGAGATGAGTGGCAGACGACCGTTAACGTTTGGCTGCGTCTTTGATATGAGCAGCCGCAGTTGTGAGGTCGGCTTTGGCGGCATTTAGATCGCCTTTCGCCTCTTCCAGCCGATCTCCCTGTCCTTGTGCAAATTGGGTCCACTCAGTTTGGGCTTGTTCTTTGGTGTAGCCGTAGCGCTCCTGCAACCTGCCAATCATCTTGTCGGCGTTGCCGTCGGCTTGCAACAAGTCATCGTCGGTAAGCTTGCCAAAGGTTTGCTTGATGGTGCCGCGCAGTTGTTTCCATTTGCCCTGCAAAGTGTCATTGTTCATACAGAAGGTCTCCTGTTATGGTTTGATGTCGAGTGCAAACTGATAATACGAAGCGGATAAGGGGACAAGGTCAACGTGCGCTTCCCCGGCGTATTAGATTGACGATGGCCAGGAGGATGACAGCGCCCCCCAACGACAGCAACATGGCAGCAATGCTGAAGCTTTCGTTGATAGAAGGCACACCAAAGAACGGTGTGAGGAACCAACCGGCCAGGAATGCGCCGACGATACCTACGACAATGTTCAGAAGTGGGCCTTGCTGCGCGTCCGTTCGCATGATCATGCTGGCCACCCAGCCGATGACCCCACCAACAACAAGCCATACTATGAAATTTATCATCTGATATTCTCCTTATGGTGAATAGTGGTGATAGTGAATAGTGGTGGTACAGAGTAGGTCTGTTGATATGCTTCTTATCATAGTCCGACGTAACCACCTTGTCGTTGGCAGAAACGACAGGTGTTCTATAGCAAAAAAGCCACCCAAGGGTGGCCTTTTTGTCGTAGACGCTAAACAAATGTTGCTGTTATGATTGAGATCTGCCCAGTCTTTGGGCTAAAAACTGGCAAAGTTTAGTGCACCTCAACCCCACTTGTTTCTGAGAGCAAAGAACGAATGCTGTTGCGAGCGATCGGATGATCGTCAACAATTAAGATTCGAATCACACCGTTACCTCCAACTTCAAGTTAACTAATCGCATTAAACGTTGGGCAATCAATGGAGACACGGGTACCTTCTCCCAAGGTCGACTCGATCTGCATATGCCCGCCCATCAGCTCCAAGCGTCGGCGAATATGGTCAAGTCCGTAACTGCGCATGCGCGGGAGCAGAACCTGGCCAGTATCAAAGCCTTTGCCTTTGTCGATTACCTCCAGGTGAATATAGGGGTCAAGCCGACCCAGCACAACCGTCGCCTCAGATGTTTCGGCGTGCTTGATCACGTTGAAGAGCAGTTCACGCAAGATTTGGAAGAGCAACACGCGCAGATCGTCACTCAGCATCGGTACATCGTCGGTAGCCTCTACTTGAATCGTTAGCCCATGTTGTCGCTGCATCTCGGTGGCCAGCCAATTTATCGCTTCGACCAACCCTTCATTGTGGAGGATGGGCGGGCTTAAGTCGATGCTCAGGCTACGCGCCATCTGCACCATGATCAGCACTGCTTCTTTCATGTCTGCAATGGCAGCCAACGTCTTCTCTTCGTTCGCTAGCGAATTGCTCAAGATGGCAATCTGGTAAAGTACACCGTACAAGCGCTGTTGCAAGTCGTCGTGGAGGAGTTGAGAAATTCGGCGCCGCTCGGCTTGTTCGCTCATGGTCAGCTCAGTAACCAGGCTGCGTACTTGCGTAGTGCGTTTCTCTACTCGATCTTCCAACTCCTCGTTCAATTGCAGCAGCGCCTTTTCGGCTACTTTGCGTGCGCTGATATCGGTGATGACCAGCAGAATGAGCTGTTTATGGTCCAGCCGCCGCCCGTTGAGCAACACGGTGTGCCAGCCGATCTTTTCAAATTCCTGCGCCACTTCATAGCCGACAAAGACATTGTTCTCAGGCAGAACATCCTCAAACAGTGTGCGCAGTTCGGGAATGTCCCATTGGCCGTTGCCCAGATGATAGAACATTTCACCCTCAGTCTTGTCGGGCTGTGTAGCAAACATCTGGTAGAAGGTGTCGTTGGCTGTGCGTACGCGCAGGTCGGTATCCAGCACAATCAGTGCATCGGGGATGGTGTCGATAATCGACTCGGCATATTCCTTAGCCTGGCGTAGCGCCACTTCATTCTCTTTGTTGGCGGTAATGTCGAAGAAGGTGATGACCACGCCGTCAATGTTGTTGTCTTGTGTTCGGTAGGGGCGCACATTGACCTGAAACCAGCGGTTGTCGTCACTTCTGATCTCTCGCGACACAGGCGTCAGGTTGTTCAACACGCTACGGGCGTCTACTTCCAATTCGGCGTAGGTCAGATTCGCTTTCAGGTTGGCAATCGGGCGTCCGCGATCGGACGGTATAAGGTTGAAAAGGTTAGCGGCAGGGGAGGTGTAGCGCACCACGTGTAGATCTCGATCTAAAAAGAGGGTGGCGATCTCCGTGGCAGTGAGGAGGTTTTGCAGATCGTCACGGGCTTTCCCCACCTCGGCCACTTTGTCCTTTAGTTCCATGTTGACGGTTTGCAGTTCCTCGTTGATCGACTGCAACTCTTCTTTGCTTGTTTCCAGTTCTTCAAGGGTGGCGCGGTATTCCTCACTGGTGCTCTGCATCTCCTCGTTGACAGCGTGGAGTTCCTCTACCGCGCTTTCGTAGGCTTCTCGCATTGCTTGTAAACGCTGTTGTGCATGGCGCTGCGCCATTTCTAACTGTTCGATCCGCCCTGCGTCCTCACGGGCGGTGCCTGCGTCATGCGCTGGCGTACTGTCCTCTGCGGCTGCTGCCGTCTTCTCTTCTACAAAGACCACCAGCGCTCGTCTTTGCGCCGGGTTGGGTCGCACCTGAAGCGTAACCGAACGCGGGACGCCGGTGAACCCAACAGGAATGGGTTTGGATGTGGTGGCGCGTTCCTGCACAAAGGCCATGTGAAGCGCCAGGCTTAGTTCACTCTGCAACTCAGAACGTACAAGACGCAAGATGTTTCGGCTAAAGGCGCCGCCAACCGGTTGCAGATAAAGACCTGCCGTCTCCGACAGGTAGAGCAAGTTGTAATGCTCATCCACCAGCAAGCTGGGAGGTGTCAACTCCTCCAGCATCAAATGATGCACCTCGCTCGTGCTGAGTGTAGATTCATCTTCTAGCGCTGCCGGCTGGCTGTGCCGGTCGGTGTACATGGCGAGGCAACAAAGGCAGCGTCGGTAGAACAGGCAGGCTGCCCGGTTTTTCGCTACGCTGGTATAGACGGGCGCTGTGGTCGAAGGTTTCAAAGAGACCATCCCCACTGCCCGTCGTCTCCGCACTGCCCAGGAAGAGGTAGCCGTGTGGGAGCAAGGCATAATGGAAGATTTGAAAGACCCGCTCCTGTACTTCGGGTTGTAAATAGATGAGCAGGTTGCGACACAGGATTAGATCCAGATGTGAAAAGGGAGGAGATTGCAGTAGGTTGTGGGGCGTAAAAAGCACCCGCCCCCGCACTTCGTCGCGCACCCGAAAATGATTGTTCTCGTTGACGAAAAAACGCTCCAATCGCTCTTCGGAAATCTGATTGGCAATCGCCTCGGGGTAGATACCACGGCGGGCATAACTGAGCGCACTTTCACCCAAATCAGAGGCAAAGATCTGGATCTGCGGTGGATGTTGCAGGGTGGCGGCGTGTTCCAGCAAAAGGATGGCCAGCCCATAAGGTTCCTCGCCGGTGGCGCAGCCAACCGTCCAGGCCCGCACCGTATCATCGTGCCCTTTGCCTTCAAAGATCTGAGGAATGACCTTCTCTGCCAGAATCTGCCACGCTTCAGGGTTGCGGAAGAATTCAGTGACATGAATCAGAAGGTCGCGGTAAAGGGCCTTCGCCTCTTCTCTGTCCTGGCGCAGGCGTTGCAGGTACGCACTTAGCGTCTGAATTTGGGTCAGGCCCATGCGCCGCCCGATTCGCCGCAGCAGAGAGTTCCGCTTGTAGCCGTCGAAGTCGTGCCCCATGTGCACACGCAGATAAGCCAGGATCTGCGTAACGCTCTCTTCATTCTCTTTTGTCAAGTCGGACGGATCTGAGGGCAGTTCGAGGATAGCGCCGATCCGTTTGGCTTCCACCAACTGTGTGGCTAACTCAGCCGCTGGGGCCACAATGTCTACCAGGCCGGTGGCAATGGCGCTGCGGGGCATGTCGCCGTACTCCGCTTCGGTTGGATCTTGGGCCAGGATCAACCCGCCCCCCTCCTTGATCCCTTGGATGCCAACGGAGCCATCACTGCCTGTGCCAGAGAGAATGATAGCAGCGCCGTTCGCATGATATTGAGCCAACGAACGGAAGAAATCATCGATCTGCAGCCGCCTTCCCCGCTGCCGGTCCAACTCGATGATGTCCAAATGAGCGGCGCTGACCACCAGACGCTTGCCCGGTGGAATCACATAGACGTGGTTAGGCCGTATCTCGACGCGTTCGTTTACCTGAGTCACCGGCATCTCGGTATTGGGTTGCAACACCTCTGCCAACATGCTGTCATGTTCGGGCGACAGATGCATCACCACCACAAAACTCATGCCGGTATTGGCAGGCAAGGCGCTAAAGAAGGTGCGCAGCGCAGCCAGCCCTCCGGCAGAGGCGCCGATGCCCACGACAGAGAGAAGAGAGGACGGGGTTTGTCCGCTCAGGGGGTTCGTTTTTGTATCGCTGGCGTTCCTGTCCAGCGTGTCCTCTTGCGGTGATTCCGTAAGATTGGGATCGGTCATTGCTGATTCACTTTTTCCAGGTATTTGTATGTTGCCTTTTAGCTGAGACCCTCAACAACTGATGCTTGCGGCAAACGAGCTGTGCAGGGGGTAGTGCACGATCACAATCAGAGCGGACTGGCTGAACAGCTTCGTCAGCTGCTTAAAGTGTCGAAAATGGGGTGCCAAATCGTCAGCGGGAGATGGGTGGCAGGGTTCAAATAAAGCAGCCCATATACATTATATACTGTTTAAGCGGGAATGGTTCGGCAGATTAGGGAAGAAAGCATGTAACTGTACAGGTCACGTACGGGTTTGCGTGGGGCGGAAGCAAATGTCGCTTCATGGGCGAGCGAGCCTTCCGCCCCACGCAAACCCGTACGATACGTCACCTGTATAGTTACGAAAGCATTGCTCAATCGGACATCGAGTTCAGTCACGCGCATCTTCCATTGGGTCGCGAAGTCTGCAAAGAGGGCCGATTGGCGGGCAAGGGATTTGGCCAGATCGGTGATCTCCTGTTCTTTGCCGTCTTTCAATGCCTGGATGATCTTGTCTTTGTCTGCATTGGCCAGAAATTGTTCGTGCCATTCTTTGGGCTTAAGAGATGTCATCTGTGTCTTCCTCTTCTGCATAATCTACAACCGCGTCTCGGCGAAAGGTGCGACACGCTGGTGAGGATACGGTTGTGCGATCGAAATAGAAAACCCATCGCAAGGACGGGTTTTCTCAAAGGGTATGGGGCACCAAACCGAGTCGTATTTAGTCTCTATCCTGAAATTACAGTGCGCAGCCATGCGTCTGCTCTACATTGGCATGATGCGTCGGGCTGCTGTGAATTTCAGGATAGAATCTTACTCAACCAACAATCTGGCACAAGCTTCAGCCACTTTGTTGTCGGCCGCAGCCTCGCCTGGCATGGTCGACCAGCCTTGGGCTTTAACATAGGCGGACCGCTGGTAGCTGCTCGTGGCCTGTAATTCTATGAGTTTGGCATCCTTCTGCGGATCCAGGTTGAACTGGGCCACACACATGGGTGCCAGGCGTGTGATGACGGCTGTTTGGGCGGCTGCGGTTGCCGTCTTCTGCGCGGATTCACCTGTCACCCACCCACCCCAACGAAAGCCAACAAGCATGGTGAGTGCAACGACGCCAATCAGCATCCAGAACACAGCCGTTTTCGAGGGTTGGTATCGCTTCCAACGTTGGCCAAGGCCAGGCTTTTTCGCTTCGAGGGGTGCTTTCGGTACAATCGGGATAGGCCTACGTGCGCGGTTGTCGTTGTCTGATCGTTCTTCACGTTCGGCACCTGCACGGGGTTGCGTTGTCATGTGATTCCTCCTGTGTGAATCTGGGGTGGTGTATCGATTGGCTTGCCGGACAAAATTGGTGGTGCGCTTTCCACGATATAGACGGAGCGAATGAGTTAACGGGAGATCAACTTATTCTCGCCCATGGGCTAGACGGCATATGCGTTATGACATAGCCCCATCAAGCGCTAGAACCACCGAGTTTGCGGGCGGCTTGCTTCTGTCGGCGCACGTAGAGCCGGTACCCTTTAGAGCGTTTTTTGGTGGACAATGTGGGCATTTTGGGCTTGTTGTCTGTCATCGCCTAGTTCTCCTGTTTTTTGCCTAGAGGGGGCAAGCCTTGTTCATCGCTTTTCGGATTCTCTTTCCCACTATAGCGGATAAGTTTGATTCAGTCGTTAATCAAACCGATTTAAGATCAAACATAAAAGGCCACCTATTGGGTGGCCTTTTGTGTCTTTTTGATGTAGGCGAATTGCTCCCTGCCCAGGCTATCCGTCTTCGGGGGTGTCGGCATCGCCGCCGGTCAACCCTTCGCGCACGGCGTAGAGCGCGGCCTGGGTGCGGCTGACCAGATGAAGTTTACTCAAGACCCGGCTGACATGGGCGCGTACAGTGGATTCGCTGACGATCAGTTCGTCGGCAATCGCCTGATTGCTCAGCCCTTGGGCCACGAGCTGTAACACCGTCATTTCGCGCTCGGTGAGTGCTTCGGGGGGTGCTTCCAGCGCAGGCGCTTGTTTCACTTCTTGCAAGAGCTTGCGCGCGATAATGGGGTGGAGCGCCGGTTCGCCGCGATGGACTTGATGAATGGCACGCACGAGTTCATCCGGCGAGGAGTCTTTGAGCAAATAGCCCACAGCGCCCGCTTTGATAGCAGGGAAGAGTTTGTTGTCTGCTGCAAAACTGGTTAGCACGAGGATGCGCGCGCCCGGTCGTTGGCTGGTGATCTGGCGGGTGGCCTCAATGCCATCCATGCCCGGCATTAAGAGATCCATCAGAATGACGTCGGGCTGCAGCTCTTGGTCCAGACGCACGGCGTCTTTGCCGTCGGCTACTTCGCCCACGATCTCAAAGCCGCTCGATTCAGAAAGCAAGGCACGGATGCCTTTGCGCACAATAGCATGATCGTCAACGATCAAAACTCGAATCACAACGTCACCTCAACCCTTAGCTGTGTTCCTTGGTTTGGGCTGCTTTCATAGTGGAATCTCCCCCCCAGTCGTTCGGCCCGTTCTGCAATGCTACGCAGCCCGCCGCTGCCACGTCCTTCGGCGCGGGCTAGAGCCAGATCGAAGCCTACGCCGTCGTCGATCACATTAAGGCGGACAGTGGCGGTTGTGAACTGGAGGTGCACCGTGACGTTGTGGGCTGCGGCATGCTTGCGTACGTTGTTGAGGGCCTCTTGCGCGATCCAGTAGAGATCTTCTTCGATAGCGATGGGCAAACGCCTTTCCCCTTCGACACGCAGGTAGGTTTGCAGTCCGCCGCGTTCTTCAACCGCCGCCAGACGCGCCTGCAACGCCGCCACCAATCCTTCGGCCTCGAGTACAGGTGGATGCAATTGAAAGATGAGCAGCCGCATGTCGCGCATGCCTTCCTGGGCTGTCGCTTGCAACTCAGCCAGATAGCCTGCGGCGACCGATCCTTTACCGGCGGCCAGCGCCAATGCGGCGGCGTTGGCATAAAGTGTCACGCTGTAGAGCGACTGTGTCACCGAATCGTGCATATCGCGCGCCAATCTTTGCCGCTCTTCAAGCACAGCCATCTGTTCTGCCTGATGCTGGAGACGGGTATGCTCAATCGCCATGGCGGCCTGGTTGGCGAAGACCGACATGATCCGCACGTCTTCGTCGGTGAATCCCCCGGCCTTGTTGACCACATCCAGCACGCCGATAATGCCGCCATTGACATGCAACGGCAGGGCGAGCAACGCCGTGAGATTAGTGGACCACTGATAGATCTGCGCATCTGCGATGTGAACTAGATCGTTCACACGCACCGGTTCGCCGTTGCGCACCACCTGCCCGGCCAACGAACCGGCGACAGGCAAGCGTGCGACGCCAGAAAGCGGCTCGCCCAGCCTGTGTTTTACTTCAAGCCAGGCATGATCCGTGAGCAGCAAGATGGCGCTGCCCGTGGCGCCGATTAAGCCTTGCGCTTCTGTACACACAGTATTCAGCACCTGTTCCAGCACAGTCTTTTGCAGCAGGCTCACCAGCACACGACCAAAACTTTCACTTTCGGCCAGCCGTCGCTGTAATTCGTCGTGCAGTTCATCGTTCCTCAAAGCCAACGCGGTGGCCGTCTGCTCGCGTACCACAATGTCGGCCTCCAGCGCGTCAATTACATGCTGTATTTGTAGAATGTCGAGTGGCGCTGAGAGTTTGTAGGGCATTGCACATCCGCCTGAACAGACGATCTGCTACACGGCAAGACACCGGGACGATGGCATTCGCGTTCATCAACGCATTAATCTCGTTGCATACTTGACTCTGAAGAAAAGCGCATAAACAGAGATCGATGTGGGAATTTTGAAGGCAGAACATCGTAGATAGCGAAAGCGTGTTGCGCCAATTATAGCACAGTGCGGTACTGTCGTGTCTGCTGAATCCTTCATCTGCTTTGTGCACCTGGGGTAAGCCTATGACGGTTATAGTGATGGACGCCCTTATGGTCACAAGTTGTGATGGTCCCAAGTCGTGCAAGTTCTACAAAGCCGGACCGGCGCGTCAAGTGCTTGAACGGCGCGGCATGCGCTGGATGGAAGAGGATTGGGGTAATGAAGAGATGACCGCCCACCGCACTGAGGACGAGTAATCCAGTGTCATTTCTCGGCTTCCACTTGTTGTACGCCTCATGGCTCAAACAACAAAGCGGTCGAAGTTTTCCCCGTTCATCGCGAAACAGAAGCCGGTAGCGCCGACCCAACGGCACAGAGATTGTGGTCCGAAAATCGTTCAAGCGTTTGTCCCGAAAGCAAGTGTAGGGCGTCCCCGCCGCAATCTGGGCCAATAAAGACGGCAATTGGTCGTTGGCTTTTGGCTGTTGGGCAACCGCCAAAACCTAACTGCCATTGGCTAACTGCTGTATCACCGCCACCCCCACCGCGCCGCCGTAAAACGCCACCGCCGCGGGCAGTGACACACTCTTCCCTTGCCGCAGCCGCATGCCCACAAAGCCCACCACAATGACATGGCTGGGGGAGAGGCGCATGGCGTCGTCCACGCCGTCGGAGACGGTGTAGGCGGGCACGTCGGAGCCGAGCGGGGAGGGGCGCGCCTCCAGCGTGGTGACGTTGGGGTGGGGTAGCCAGATCTCCTCCGGGTCCTCCACCTTGACGATGCGGCTCTCGGCAGGGATGCCGTGACAGAGGGCGCTGAGCAGCGTCGTCTTGCCCGTGCCTGTGCCACCCACCACCAGCACACGCAGCCGGTTTGCCACCGCGTCCAGCAGTGTCTCCATCACCGCCAGGGGCAGCACGCCCCACTCGACGATACGTTCCGGCGGCACCGGGGCCGGTTCGTAGAGGCGCAGTGCCAGCGAAGAATAGCCGTCCCCAGCGCTGATGGCCGGATGCAGCACCTAGACCCGCGCCCCGCCGAAGCCCAGCGCCTGGTCACGGGGCAACTTGGCGTCGACCGACGGGGTGGCCTCGGTGCAGGCACGACCCTGGGGCGAGAGCAGCGCCTCCACGGCGCGCCAGACTTCCTCGCGGCTGGGCGAGAGTTCTAGCTTTTCAAAGGCCATCGCCCCCTTGCGCCGTCCCCACACCGAGCCGTTGCCGTTGACCAGCAGGTCGGTGTAGGCGAAGCTGGCGGGGGGCAGCAGCGCATCGAGAAAGCCAAGACCGCCCACCCGCGCCACCACCTGTGCCACCAGCGAAGACCACTGGCTGCCGTCGGGCTGGGGCAGATTCAACCGCCGCAATGCTCCGGCCAGCGCCTGTTCCGCCGCCTGCGCCAATACCTGCCGGTTGCGCAACGTAAGCCAGGGGCAAACCGGACAACGCCTGCGTGCCTTCGTCGACGAGGCTGGCCAGTTGTTGAGGCGTGAGCGTCGATTGGAATTTGGTCCAGGACATGAGAACCTCGGCGGTTGGCGGTTGGCAATGAATGGCAGTTAGCGATTGGCTGATGGCCAAAGCTGTCAGCGATCAGCGGTCAGCTATCAGCCGAATGTCAAGTCCTGAAATATGTTGACAAAGAAAGAGCAAATGAATGAGCGGAAGTGAAGGCATATTTCGGACTCAGGGGCGGTGCCGAGTGTAGTCGGGTTGGCTGCCTGAGTCAAGGGCTGCGCAAGTTGGCCTGAAAAGCGGCCAACCCTTGACTCAGGCAGCCAACCCGACTGAAAGCACCTTCGCCCCCTGCCTCACGGCCGCTGCCGCGGTCTATCTCCTCTCCTCGTCGCTCCGCCTCAACCTGGGACCGGCCCCGGCGCGGGCGCTGGCCGATTACCTGGGCGAGCGGGAGGAGGGGAAGGGTGCAGCACCGCAGGCAGTGGAACGGGAGCGGGTCATCCTGGCCTCACTGTGTGGACGCGGGCGGGCTGGTGGCCATGCTCGTGCATGCCGGGCTGGAGGGACGCTGGCGCGCCTTTCGGGTGGGGCTGGAAGGGGAACTGCCCACCTTTGTCAGCCGCTTGGCCTCGACCTTGCTCGTCACCGGCTCACCGCTGCTCGCCCTGGAGGAGGTGACAGCGACGCTGTCCGACGATTCGCCCCTGCGCGCCTGGATGGAACGGCTGGTGGCGGGCATCCACACCGGCGGGCAGCGTCATATGGAATCCGCCCGCGCCGAGGCCGCCCAGATCTCGCCCTCCCTGGCCCTGGTCATCTTTCAACTGGGGCGCTTCTTTGAGACGGGCGGCGGTGGCTTCACCCGCGCCTTTGCCACCACCGCCGACGAACTCTCGGCCATCCTCGAAGCCCGCGCCATCGCCGGGGCCAAAGCCGAAAGTGCGCGCAGCGCCGTCCACATGATGCTCGCCATCATGGGTGTCATCCTGCTCATGCTGCTCTCGTCGCCGGTGCAGCGGGAAGGCTTCGCCCACCCCACGGCCCAACTGGTCACTGCCGCCAGCCTCACGGCAATGGCGGTGGGATACATGGTGTTGAACGGCATGATTGAGGAGGCGCTGGATTGACGGATAGCTGTCAGCCCTCAGCGGTCAGCTATCAGCCAGAAGGGGAAGGGCAATTGGCTGTTGGCATTTGGCACGTGGCCGGAGCCATCAAAAACCTTTTGTGAGTGAGCAGCCCGCTTCTTCTGAAAAAACTGACGCCTGACTGCTGATGGCTGACCGCTTTCCTTTCTATCCAACCGCCAATCGCCAAATAGCCAACTGCCTTTTCTGGCTGATGCCTGATAGCTGAAAGCTGATCGCTGGCGCAAGGAGCCATCCAATGGACATGAATACACTCACCCCCCTGCTCGAAACCATTCCCATCCAGGAGATCCTCATCCTGCTTGCGGCGACTTGCGCCGCTCTCGCTGTCGCCTCCTGGACGGCGCGGCTGCGCGTCAACGTGGGACCGGCCCCGGCGCGGGCGTTGGCCGACTACACCGGCCAGGGCCAGGCAGACGATCCGGTGGCGAAGTTGGGCAACTGGCTACTGCGCCGCTTCCCGTCACTGCGTTCGGTGGGCAATGTGGAGACACAGCGGCGCTGGCTGGGGCTACTGGGCAGCACGCCGTCGTTGCCGCTGCTATTGGGCCAGGCGTTGCTGTTGGGATTGGGCGGTGGGGTGCTGGCGTTAGGGAGTAGCGTCCCCCTGGCCTGGTCGCTAGTGGTGCTGGGCGCGATTTATCCCTTTTTGCGTCTGCGCAGCGGGGCCAACCGCATCCGGCGCAGTGTGGAACGCGCCCTGCCTGAACTCACCGCGCTCATGGCCGCCGAGATGGCCGCCGGGCACCCGCCGGACAAGGCGCTGGAACGGGCTGCCGAGTGGGGTGGTCCCCTGGCTGCGCTGGTGGGTGAAGCCGTGGCCGGGGCGCGCACAAAAGGCCGTCCGCTCCTGGGTCGCGGCGGTGTGCAGGGTCTGCTCCTGGAGACCGTAGACCGTTACAACCTGCCCTCCTTACGCGCCTTTGCCGCCCAGGTGGACATGGCCGCCAAGAAAGGCGCCGCCGGACCTGAACTCATGGAGTCCCTGGCGCGCATGCTGGTGCTGGAGTACAGGGAACGATCCTTGCGCGAAGCGGAGAAGCTGGACAGCCGCCTGGCCGTGCCGAGTGTGCTCTTCTTCTTCCTGCCCTTTTTGTTTTTGATCTTGACGCCGCTGTTGATGCCGGTGTTGGACATTCTTTAGCTGATAGCCGTTGGCGATTGGCATTTGGCAAAGAGGCTATTGGCCATTGGCTGTTCGCGATTGGCCAGAGGAGAATAAGAGCGGCAATTTTCTGGTTTCACTTTGTTTCAGTAATCGGCAACTTGATCGCTTCGTTTCTGACCAGTTGCCAATTGCTAACGGCCAACTGCCGGTTCCTGGCCAACTGCCAACCGCCAATCGCCAACCGCCAATCGCAAGAAAGCGCAATTTCCATGCTTACCCATCTTCTTCCTTCGCTGCTTGCATTCTGGCTCCTCCCCTTGTGCGATCCAGGACTACCGGCAGCGGCGTGTGGCCAATGTCTTGACCATCCCCGCCTTCTTCGTCGCCTGGCCGCTGGCGCTGTGGCTGGGCGGGACGGAGCGGGTGATGTTCACCCTGGCCGTCTTCGCCGGGTGCTGGCTGGCCTGGGGTATGGGCGGTATGGGCGCGGCGGATGGGAAGATCGCCACCGTGCTGGCGGCGACAAGCCCGGCGGCGTTGGGGCTGTCGGTCTTGTTCCTGGTGGTGGGCTTTGTGGCGATGCGGCTGCGGAGAGGAGAGAGTGTGTCACTGCCGGCGGCGGTGGCGTTTTACGGCGGAGCGGTGGGGATGGCGCTGGTGCAGCAGTTAGCCATTGGCAGTTAGATGGATTACATCAACGCTCACGCCACCTCAACACCCATTGGGGATACAATTGAGGTGCAGGCGATCAAAGCTGCATTGGGTGACCATGCATATCGTATCCCTGTAAACTCGACGAAGTCGATGATCGGACACTGTTTGACCTCAGCAGCCATCATGGAACTGATCGCCACGGTTTTGCAGATGCAGAATGATTTTGTTCACCCCACGATCAATTTGACCGCGCCCGATCCTGAGTGGATGTCACTTGGATGCCAGGCGGCAACTGGTCTTCCTCAAGCGGTGGCTGCCCGGCCTGGGTAATCTTGTCAAGGACACGTACGAATTTTTCCCGATCCCCCCGTTGCCCACGCTCTTGCAGATACGCTACCGTGCGCAACGCAGCCACTTTTTCAGAGACAGCTAAAGCAATGAATTGGTTCATGGAAATATTGTCTGCTGCAGCCAGTTGACGGACCTGCTCATGCAACGAATCCGGCAGACGTAGATTTAATGCGCTCATTGAATGGCTCCTATCTCTACCAAAAACTCCGCGGGTGTTAATACACGAACGCCAAACCGCTCCGCTCCTTCAAAGTCTCGCTTGTTGAATGTGATGATGACATCGCAGCCAGCGGCGGCCAACTGCAGCACCATTTCGTCGCCAGGGTCTTTCAGTACAGGACGCCAGTCGAAAAACAGTTCACGCGCATTGCTGATACGGCAAAGGTAGTCGAGCACATCCTCCACATCCTGTTCATTGACTGGCAGATCGACGAGATTGCGTTTGGCAACATCCTCATACTCAAATACCAACGGCACAGAGAGGTTTACCTCGAAAAGGCCTTTGTCGACAAGCTGCAAAAGTAAGAACGAAGCGCCATGTGGCGAACGCAACGCAGCAAAAAATACATTCGTATCAATAACGACTTGGAGTTTCTTCACATCTGCACCTTCTTTATGTGAGTTAGTAGTATTATATATGGTGCGATGATGCGCGTCAATCTCTTGAAGTCTCTGCCTATTTGTGTGAACACTCATCTTCAATTGACGAGTAATCCTCCGCTGGCTGTACCCGCAACATGTAGCGTGCGTACCGTCTCAAAGTGGTGAAGTCGCGCTGCCTGGCGTTCCTGCTTTTGCTTCTCCGCTTTGGTTGTTACTGTCCCACCAGAAGAATGCTCTTTTTAAAGAAGGTTTGGCAGCGCCTCCGATAAACATGTCTCTGTGATCCTCTATGAGGTTCTGAGTAAAAATTGGTCATAACTGTATACGGCACTGCCGTATTGGGATCGACAACAGTCACTGGTTTTCCCCGCCATCGGCGGCCATGAAGAGTTGGCGGTTGGCAGGTGGCGTCGGTGCATTGACTGAACGGCTCCAGGCCGGAGTGCTGGTAGAGCAAATCAAACCGAGCCATATCGTCCATGAAGTGGCTGAACATTCGCATGGCCTGCTGGTCTCGGCCCAGGCACCGGACGGCCCACAAACCTACCTGGCGCAACAGGTGATTCTCACCCTGCCTCCTTGCCTGATAGCCGACACCATCACCTTCGCGCCTGCCCTGCCGGATGCGGTCACAGTCACGTTGCGCGAAACACAGACGTGGATGGGACAGGCCATGAAGGTGCTGCTCGTCTATGATCGCCCCTTCTGGCGCGACCACGGACTCTCCGGCCTCGGTGTCAGCTACGCAGGAGCGGTGGCGCAGTTCCACGATGCCAGTCCTCCAGATGGTAGTCTGGGCGCGCTCTTCGGCTGGTTGGGCAATCACAGTTACGGCCGCAGCCTTTCACCCGCAGAACGGCGGCAAGCCGTCATCGAACAGGCTGTGCGCATGTACGGCGAGGAAGCCGCATCTGTGCGCCACTGCGCCGATCACAACTGGGCAACGGATCGCTTCACGACTTTCCCATCGGAGGAACCAGCGGCAGAGCAGGAGCATCCCCACTACGGACACCCACTTCTCCAAGATCCACACATGCAGGGACGGCTACACTGGGCAGGCACAGAGACATCACCCGTCAACGGCGGCTACCTGGACGGTGCCGTCTACAGCGGTCAACATGCTGCGCAGCGTGTGTTACAATCGCTTTGATCCAGGAGGGAATAGACATTGACAGCGAAGCGAGGATAAGGAGTAGACGGTGGTCACCATACGCTGTACACAGACGGTGGTGCCGAGCAGTGCAGGCACCTGGGCCGATCTGGGCTGCGGTGACGGTGTCTTCACCTTGCTCCTGGCCGAACTGCTGCCGCCCGGCAGTGACGTCTATGCCGTGGACCAGGAGGCGGCGCGCTAAAAATACTGCGGCGGAAGCTCAGTCAAGTTGAAACAGCGATGCACGTGCGAACGCATCACAACGTAGTAACAAAGCTGTCTCGGTCATACTTTTACACCGACTACGACAAGACCAAGCAGCATAAAGAAGAATTGCTTGTCTCGACTCGCCTTTTTGATCTCGGCGAGCCAGCTTTCTGCTTGCTCCCGTTGCGCTGGGTTCCGGGTAGAAACTTCCTCAACGAGACTGGATAAGCCGATCAACTGCTCAGCGAGTTCGACCTCGGCAAACGGAAATGTCTTGGGAAGGATGGCTATCTCAACCAGACCGGCACTTTTGAACAAGCGATAGAGGTGACGCCCACATTGCCCTTGCGGAAAGCGATCCGTGTACGTGTGGATCACTTGTCTCGCCATACGCTGATCAGATGAACTGATCAACGTTGCGTCAAAATCGGGTTCAAAGACCACGATTCTGCCCCCTGAGCGGGTCACTCTGACCATCTCAGCAAAAGCTAGTTCATACTGTGCAAGATGGTGCATTACCCTGTCCGCGCGGACACCGTCAAAGCTAGCATCAGGAAATTCCAGACAGAAGACATCGCCGAGCCTGAACTCGACTGGCAGGTGAGCGCGTTCTGCGCGTTCCCGCGCTGTTTGGATCATGGTTTCGCTGCTATCCAGGCCAATCACCAGGCCGTCTTGGCCAACAAGTTCGGCAAGCGCAAGCGCATCATCACCGGCGCCACAGCCAACATCCAGAATGTGCTGATTTGCCTGCACGCGCAAAAGCTCATAGGTTTGGCGCTTGTACGCCAATACTTGCTCTAGTGCGGTAATCCGATCCAGGTGGGCAACAAAGCTGGCAGGGGTTGCCTGTTGATCCACATTGGCATACTGATGCTGACCGACGAATTGTTGTGGCTCCATTTACTTTCTCCCTGTTTTCGCCCCTAATACGCCCCACTCCACAATGATGTAGCCAGGTGATATAGATAGAGGGCGTCCACTAGACCCAAAGCGGTCTACAACAACGATAGCGTACTCATTGTAATCAAATCGGTCCCACATCTGCATTGGTGCCCCATGCGTAGGTTACCGCCTCTTCTAGCGACATCCTGCGCCCAATGTCCCATGCCTGTGCAAAGGCATCATCGTTGAGATGGGCATGGATGAGGGCGAGAATCTTCTCGTTTTCCTTGCGCTCCATCGGCCAAAAACGCGCAATCGGGTTGAACACGGCAATTTCCTCTTTGGCCGCCAGCAGTGTAGTGGCGCGTGGGTAATCACCCTGAGCGGCGGCAGTACGGGCTAATCCGATTAGGGCAAAGCTGATACCTGCCTGATCCCGACAGTCAGCAGCAGTCTGCATCGCTCTATGGAAGAAGGTGATTGCCTCGGTCAGATTGCCCAGCGCGCAGGCGACATGTCCCAAACGCGACATTGTACGTCCATTGCTGCGTAGATTGCCATTAGCCTCTTTCAACTGGGAGTCCTCCTCATACCGACGCTGAGATTGGACAAAATATCCCTGATGATAGAGCGCCTCAGCGCCAAAGAATAACGCAGATGCAGTAACTTGTTTTGATCCGCTTTGCCGTGCCAGTATTAACGCTTGATCGGTCAAGCGCAGTGTCGCCGCATAGTCTCCCTGAAAAAGTGGTATAAGGCTTTGACGATTGAGTACAGAGGCCAGCCCTTCAGCTACCTTGGGATCGCGCGTATCGAGTGTCTGATAAAGTGCAAAACTGTTGGCAAGCAGTTCCTCCCCTTCTGAGATCCGATTCATACAGATGGCAAGAAAACCAGCATGGCAATAAGCATAGGCACGCAGTTGCGCTGATGGCGTATTGACGCACCAGTTCGTGGATGTCATAGCGCCCGGCCCGATTGCGGCGCAGCCACGATTTGTCCACTAGCATTGCCAGCATCGTCGGCGTTGCTGTGGCTACCTCCTGGGCCGCTTTGGTCTCAAACCCGCCACGAAAGACCGAGAGCGCGGCCAGTACCTGCTGTTCACTCTCTGAAAGCAAATGCCATGAGTGATTGAAGACGGCCTCCATCGTGCGATGGCGCTCAGGCAAATCGCGCAGACGCGCCGTTAAGCGGGCTTGCCCCTGTTCCAGCGCCGTAGCAAGCGCCACACAGGATTGTTCTCGCATCCCCGCCGCCGCCAGTTCCAGCGCTAGTGGCATGCCTTCCGTGATGTGGCAGATGCGCACAATCGCAGCCAACTCCTCGTCACTGGGGGTGAAGCGCGGTTGGGTCTGGCGTACCCGCTGCAAAAAGAGCTGCACTGACACATAGCTTAGCGCGTGGCGCGAGGATCTTGCACCCAAGCTGGTTGACGGCGAAGGTGGATACTCTAGCCCAGCCAACTCGTGCAGGTGTTCCGCTTGCAACGCCAGCCGTTCGCGCGAGGTGACGAGTAGAGTGGTTCGGGGCGCATAGTGCAGCATGTCGAGCAACAGATCAATATCCGGCAGCAGGTGCTCGTAGTTGTCCAATACCAGCAAACGTTCCTGTTGAGACAAAACGGCACACACCTGTTGTTGAGGGGAAAGATCGGCTTGCAAGGGCACGTTCAGCGCGCTGAGGATCGCTTGCGGCAGAAACTGCGCCGACGAAATACCAGCCAGCGGCACAAAGATTGCGCCATGCTCAAATCTTCCACTTTGGTCTGCCGCCGCCGCCAATGCCAGGCGCGTCTTCCCTATCCCACCCGGCCCGGTGATGGTGATCAGCTTGCACTGTGGGTTGTGGATCAACTTGCCTAGTTCGGCCAGGGCGCGCTCGCGCCCGATCAGCGGGGTAGGCGGGATGGGCAGGGGCAATATGACAGGGGGAGCGGACGACGCGGGGACAGAGCGATTGGGTGCAACATCTACCTTGTCCCCCCCTTCCCCTGTCACCCTGTCAAACTCACCGGCTCGGATCGCCTCGACCAGCGCCACGGTCTGCGCATCCGGCTCTACGGCTAACTCCTCATCCAGAACGCGTCGACAGCTTTCGTACTGGGCCAGCGCCGCCGCCCGTTGACCGCTGGCTGCCAGCAGTCCCATCAAGTGGCGGTGCGCCTCCTCGCGCCAGGGTTCCAGAGTCAACAGGCGGCGGGTGTGGGCGATGGCCTCCGGCAGGTGGCCCGCCTGTTCAGCGTAAGCGGCCAGGGCGTGTAATCCTTGCAGCATCTGTTCGCGATATTGGGCGCGCTGCCCCAACAGCCATTGCTCAAAGTCGGGTGCTTCGCGTACATAGAAGCCTTCCAGAAAGTCACCCCGATAAAGGCTCAGGGCCGCTTGCAGCGTGTGAACACTGGCAGCCGTGATGGGTGCGCTGATGCCTTCTGCAAACGCTTCTGTATCCAGTTGGTAGGAGACGCTGCGGTTGAAGCTGACGCTCTGGCGGTCGATGAGCAGTGCGTCGCCCAGGAGTTCGTGCAAATTGGAGAGACATTTGCTCAGGCTGACGCGGGCGGACGCCTCCGCCTGGTCGCCCCAGAGCAGGCCGGTCAGCGTAAGCCGCGTGTGCGGGCGAGCAGTGACCGCGAGGTAATAGAGCAACGCCTGGGCTTTGCTAGAGCGGAAGCCGATCACCGCTTGTCCGTGGAGGCGGACTTGCGGGCTGCCAAATAAGGTGAGTTCAAGTGCGTCGGGCATGGATGAGAGGCGGAACCGTTCGTCGCGATCTCGTCGCGTGGCTGTCCCAGCGGCTTGCTATGCTGGCACCACATGGGAACATGACGGCAATTATATCGGGTTCGTTTGTCTCTGTAAAGGGATCAACATGAGCGACCTATCTACGCGGCCACCCTACTATCGCATCTATTTGTTGACTGTGTGGCAGGAGCAAAGTCGAGGACCGCCAGAATCGATCATCTGGCGCTTTCGTCTGGAAGATCCGCGCACAGGTTGGCAGGGAGTCTTTGCCGACGCGGAGAGTTTCATGAGGATACTGCACACCCTGGCTACCCGCGGTGATAGCGCCGATCATCAGGCAAGCAAGGAGGAATGAATCGGGGCAGTTGTGTTGTCTGTACAGACCAAATTTCAGGCGATAAGGAGAAGAGAGATGAAGAAGGTTTTGAGCAGTTTGTTTGTTCTGTGTTTACTGCTGGCTGCCTGTGTCCTGCCCGCTCCCCCAATCACAGTACCTGTCACTGCACCGCAGGTAGAACCAGACGCCGGCAATTGGCAAACTTGGGTCGTGACCGATGTGGCGGCTCTGCGGCCACCGGCCCCGCCCGATCTGGCTGCCACCCAGGCTGAGTTGAAGGAAGTGCAGGCGTTGATTGCTGGGCGCGATGAAGCCGCTCTCGAACAGATCGCCTATTGGGATGCGGGTTCCCCCGGCTATCGTTGGCTTGAGATCGGCTTCACCCAATCCAAGACAAAACAGCGCTCGCCTCTGCGCAACTTCCGCCAGAATGCTCTGCTGAACGTGGCAATCTACGACGCCACGATTGCCGCCTGGGATGCCAAATACACCTACAACCGCGCCCGACCCGCGGCGATGGCCCCAGGGCTGTCTGTACTGGCGCAGCACACCGACAACCCATCCTATCCCTCTGAACATGCGGTGGCGGCAGGCGCGGCTTCTACTATCCTGGCCTATCTCTACCCCGACGATGCCCAACTCTTTGCCGATCTGGCGCAAGCCGCCGCCCAATCACGGGTTGCCGCCGGCGCACACTTCCCCAGCGATGTGGCGGCTGGGCTGGAACTGGGCCGCCAGGTGGCGCAACAGGTGATCGCCCGCGCCGAGCAGGACGGCTCTGCCACCGCTCAGTGGGACGGCGTCATCCCCACCGGTCCGGGCCTATGGACCGGAGAGAACCCGGCGGAACCCGCAATGGGCCAATGGCAGACCTGGACGCTGGCCGCGTCCGACGAGTTGCGCCCTGAGCCGCCTCTGGCCTATGACTCACCAGAACTGGCCGTCGAACTGCAAGAGACGCTGAGCTTTACCCGCACCTGGCAGACCAACCAGAAGGCGACCTATTGGCAGACCTTTGACGGCGTGTGGGAAAGCTGGTATACCCTGGCCAGCCTGCGCATGTTTGAGCAGGGGCTAGAGGGCAATCCGCCCCGCGCGGCCCGTGCCTATGCTATGATGGGCGTGGCCCACTACGACGCTATCATCGCCTGTTGGGATGCCAAGTATACCTACTGGTTCATTCGTCCCCATCAGTTGGAGCCAACGCTCACAACTGTCTTTCCTGCGCCACCCTATCCAAGCTATCCGTCAGGCCATGCCTGTGGCTCCACGGCTGTATCCGAGATCCTTGCGGATCAGTTCCCTGCTTATGCGGATGCGATCCGCGCCAGAGCTACCGAAGCGCTGGAGTCGCGCATCTGGGCCGGCATTCACTTCCGCCATGAACTGGTGGTTGGCAAAGAGATTGGGCTGGCTGTGGCCGAAAAGGTGATTGATCGCGCCCATCAGGATGGGGCAACAGCAGGTCGATAGCGAATGGGGCTTCTCTGTGGCCGGCGTTTTATGAACGTCACGAAAGGAAACCGATAATCGTACGTGCAGTTTGTAACCACATGTACGATTACGGTTTCTGCGGTACGAGCAGGCTGCATCGATCATATCCGGCCGCACGCTGGGACACCGCGTCAGGCCTGTGCCGAGAGTGCAATCGCCTCCAGGACTGCTGATCTTGTGCTGTGGCCGGTTCATTACGATGTCATGCGTCGCCAGGATACGACTGAGCGTAGGCGCAGAGAGACGAATGCCTGTCTCTTCAGCCATGAAGTCAGCAAGTCGTCGCAGCGTCCACATGGAGTAGGGTTGTCCCAACGAGCGGGGACGTTGTCGTACCACCACGACTAACCGCTTGGTGTACTCAGGTGTCACTGTCGCTGGCGTACCGGGGCGGGGTGCATCGTACAACCCGGCGATGCCTTCCGCATTGAAGCGCTTGAACCAGTTGCGCACCGTTTGATCGTTGCGACGTACAATCTCGCAGATCTGAGGCGCTGTCATCTTTTGCTCGACCGCTAACAAAATGATCTGGCTTCGTTCGCGTATCCGCACATCTTTCGTTTGTCGATAGAGCGTTTCCAACTCTGTCTTTTCTTCAACTGATACTGGACGAACTTCGATAGGTTTTCTCATTCCAGCAGTATACGTCCAACGTTTATTCCCTATAGTGGACCCCAAAAACTGGACCACATGCTAAGATACCGAAAACACACATGTGGGGGTCAAAAAGATGACGCAACGACGAACGTACACAGCAAAGTTCAAGTTTCAGGTAGCGCTAGAGGCACTGAAAGGTGCACAAACGATCAACGAAATAGCAAGCCAGCATGAAGTGCATCCGTCGCAGGTGAAGCAATGGAAAAAACAGCTACAAGAACAGGGAGCGGATGTTTTCAGCGAAAAGGCATCTAAAGCGCAAAAAGAGCAGTCTGAAATCGAAGCGAGCCTATATGAACAAATTGGCCGACTCAAGGTAGAACTTGACCCAGAGGGTACCCGTTGAAAAAAAAGTTACCTGAATCAACCGGTGCCAAGCGCATGCTGATAGAAGAGCACCACGAAGCGCTGAGTGTTCGTCGCCAGTGTGAGCTGGTGGGACTCAACCGGTCAAGCTACTACTATCAACCGCATATCCACAGTGGCAACTCGGATCTGGGCATCGTCTACGGGCAAGATGGGCAACTTCTACACTTGCCTTCAAATGCGTCCGTCCCGCTCACCCATCTACCCACGCCATCGACACCGTTCATTGGGCGTGAAGCAGAGTTAGCGCTGCTAGCCGAACGCTTAGCCGATCCGGCCTGTCGGTTGTTGACCATTGTCGGCCCTGGCGGTAGCGGGAAAACAAGACTCGCCATTCAGGCTGCGGGCCGCGCCACATCGCACTTTCCGCAGGGTATCTGCTTTGTCGATCTGGTTCCCGTCGCTACGGTCGACCAACTGCCCAACGCCATTCTCACTGCCCTGGGCACACAGTGCAACGGCATCACCGACTCGCTGCGTGAATTGCTGGACTATCTACAGCCACGCCGCTTGCTGCTGGTGTTGGACAATTTTGAACACCTGCTTGCAGGATCTGATCTATTGGTCGAATTGCTACAAGCAGCGCCGCTGTTGAAAATACTGGTCACCTCGCGTACGCGGCTCCATTTACGCGAGGAGTGGCTGATCCCGCTCGATGGATTGACGCTGCCACCTTCGACCGATGACCCTCTGCTGTCTGCACAAAAGTCAACTGCGGAGATCGCCGACTTGGAACACTACGCCGCTTCGTGCTTATTTCTCCACTGTGTGCGCCGTTTGCAGCCGGCCTTTAAGCCCACACTTGTAGAGACGGCAACCATTTTTCAGATCTGCCACTTGCTGGCAGGGATGCCTTTGGGGATAGAACTGGCGGCTGCATGGGTACGCACTTTGCCCCTGGTAGCCATTGCACGCGAACTTACCCACAATCTCACCTTATTGCAGACCTCGTTCAGTGACATGCCGGAGCGTCACCGCAGTATGCACGCTGTTTTCGACCATTCATGGGAGCTGCTTACAGCCCATGAATGCCACATCTTGCGCCAATTTGCTGTCTTTCGCGGTGGTGCTACGCGCGCCGCGTGCGAAACCGTCACTGGCGCCACCTTAGCTGATTTAGCGGAGCTGGTTGATCACTCCTGGTTGCGTTTACGCGCCGACGAACGGTATGAAATGCACGAGTTGGTCCGTCAATATTGTGAAGTAAAGTTGACAAGTGCACAGCAAACCAATGGAGAGACACGCGACCTGGTGCGCAGCCGTCATGGTGCCTACTATACCGATTACCTGGCTGGCGCTTTGGAGCGCATGAATTATCAACAGGAGGCTATGCCCGAAGTAATGGCCGAATTGGGCAACGTGTTGGCAGGTCTTCAGTGGGCAGCGCAGACGGGCAATGTGGAGGCGGCGCAGCGGATGATCATCGGCCTCTTTTTTATTGCCGAAATGCGGGGGTGTTACCATTTCGTCTTGCAGGCGTATAGTGCCGCTGCTACCTTGATCGAGCAGACACCGGCTGGTGAAGTGTGTGCGCACAATCGTACACTGATCCTCTGCTGGCTGCGCTGGTGTCAGGCGAGTTTATATCGCACGCTGGGGCAGCTCGAACGCGCTGCCGCCGAGGCAGAACACATCCTTGTTCTTTTGGCTGATGTGGCTGAAAGCCGTCATCAACAGTGGCTATGTCTGATGACCCACTGGATACAGGCACAGCTCACCCATCTGCGCGGTGATTTGCTGTCTGCACGGCAGCAGGCGCAGGCGATGCTGATCCGCTTTCAGGAGCACACTTTCCCCGCGCTCTTTTACGAACCGGCACGCGAGGCGCAGTTTTTTCAGGCCCATGCGTATGCTCTGCTAGGACAAATCGCCTGGCAATTGGGTGACCATGACGAAGCCCAGCAACAGATGACACAAGCCCTGGCTCTGCGCGATGCCATCGGTGAACAACGCTACAAAGCCCTCAACCTTGTCACCCTGGCCACCATTTATCAAACAGTCGGCGAACAGCAACATGCCTACCGCTGCGTCCAACAGGCACTCCAGATTAGCCAGGCTGGCGGGGATGCGATCACGCATGCCCACGCTCTTGTGGCGCTCGCGCGGCTGGAACGGGAACAGGGAGCGTATGTCCTGGCCCAGACACATGGAGAGGCAAGCCTGGCACTCGGCCGTCAGTCGGGCAATCACCGGCTGCTCATGGAAACCTTGGTTGAATTGGGCAACATTGCCCTGGCGCTGGGGCAGACAGCAGAAGCTCAAGACCGGTTGGATGAAGCGCTTACCACCTTTTCACGCTTAGGCACAGCTCATTCCAACTATGTAGCGGGTGTCCTGCTCGGGTTGGGCCGGACGGCGCTGGCCAAGCAAGAGTACTCGAGGGCAGCCACTTATTTCCAACAAACCGTAGCCGCCAAAGGTGTTGCAGCAATCGAACGGCAGGAGGCTATCGAAGGATTATCGACCATTGCGAAGAGCGAGGCGGAATGGGCGCCCTTGCTCTACTGATTGTTCCCAACCGCGTCGGCTACCAGGTAGACTCCGTGCCGGTTCGCAGTAGCAACAATACTCTGCATGTCAGCCTGACCTGTAGCATAGAGAGTGGCTAGCGCACGCGCCATTCCGTCGTAGGGGGCGCCTATGGTGATGTACAACAGCCGTAGCGAGTCATTTGGCTGTTGGCAGGTGGTCATTGGCCAGAAGGATCATAGACGATGAGGCATTCCCACGAGTGTAGAGATTCTGAGCACCATTCTTCGTTAACGTGATTTCATGTCCAGCAACAATTACCTGCACCCTTGCCAACGGCCAACCGCCAATCGCTAACTGCCACTTTATGCCCGACACCAAACGCACCCTCACCATCACGCCATCCCTGGCCCACCTGGCTGAGGAACTGCGCCCTGTGGGCCTCTCGCTCAACGACCTCCTGCGCCTGGCGCTCTGGTGCAGCCCGACGGCAGAGATGGTGGCCGCACACCTGTCCGCCGCCGATCTGCCGCCCGGCCTTCCATCCCCCCGCTACGCCTTCCGCCTGCCGCAGTCTGGCTGGGACCGCGTCGCCCGACTCACGGAGGAACTACACGGACAGGGACGGCAGGGGCTGTCGCGGTCGCAGGTGGTGAGGGCATTAGTCGTGTGACCCATCCGATTGCCGCTCCCGAATTTTCCATCGCCGCCTCCGGCCTCAAGTTCGGACGAGCGTCCTTCCGCTACGCCTGGTTCCGCATTGTGGACGCGCGGGGCGACGAACGGGTGCGCGCCGTGACCTTCAAGGAGCTGGCCTACCTGCCGATTGAAACGCGCGAGGACCCCGACGTGCTGGGCAAGCAGTGGGCGGCGCTGCGTGCCGCACCATCCTGCCCGAAGTGCAGTGGCGCGCCTTCTGTGACATCTTCGGCTCCATCGCCAAGCTGGGGCAGCGCCGACAGGTCCACGAACTCAGAGACGCGCTGCGCCAGATCTACTTGAAGGCGGGGGTTTTGGTGGACGACCCGGAGTGTCGCGGGCATGCGGTGTGGGGAGTCGTCCATGCGGACGAAGTTGTTGGCTGTTGGCCTCTGGCTGTTGGCCAAGCGCCGGAAGCCAATCGCCAATCGCCGGTTGCGCCAGGCACTTCGCTGGCGGATCTCTCGGCTGAAGATCGCCAGACATTGGCGGTGTACCGCTCGCGTACTGTTGGCCTGGCGCAACTGTACAGTGAAATCGAGGAAAAGCTCCGCATGGTGCCACCCCGCGACTCCATGCTGCGCGGGGTGCTGGAAGGCATTCTCTTCCGCCTGCATCCGCTGGTGCAGGGCGCGGCCGCGGTACAGTATGCGGCGGGGCCGGAGGCGGTGGACATCAACGAAATTGTCCCCGGCGAGTGGGGCGTGGCCGTGCTGGAGGGCGGCGCTTTTCTCGACGACTTCTCCAAGGCGTTTCTGCTGGGCTGGGCAGCGTGGCACCTCTACACCGACGCCGTCATCCTGCGCATGCGCCGGGGCACGACCCAGCCTGCCCACATCCAGATTGTCTTTGAGGAGGCTAACAAGATTCTGTCGGGGCTGGACTCCGGCGGCAGTGAGGACGAGAGCGGGCAGTCCACGGCGGAGCAGTTCGCCAATATGTGGCGCGACAGCCGCAAGTACGGCATCTGGCTGCACCTCATCACCCAGTCGCCGTCGCTGATTCCGCCGGGCATTCTCTCGTCCTGCAACAACATCTTCATCGCTCAGCTCAAACACCCCAAGGACCGTGACCTGGCCATCGCCGCCATCCACCGCAGCGAGAAGGGGCTGGTGGACGAGACCTGGCGCAGATTCCTGGCCAGCCTGCCCGTGGCGAGGAGTGTGGCCAAGCTGGGCTACTCCTTCGAGCGGGCGGAGTTGGAGCCGACCTATGTGCAGCCGTTGATGCTCGATGTGCCGGAACCGACCGATGGGGAGATTGAAAGGAGCCGAGGATAGTGCGCTAGAGCTATCACCATGCCATTTGAGCCACACAAGTACGTCTACTGTTTATTGTGTTCTCCAAAAAGGAGGAAGCAAAACATGTTTGTGATGACAAAAGTAGATCGCAAGCAGTGGGAAGAGTTCGTGACGTTGGAACCGGCGTTGGGCCTGTTGATGGGCCGCATCCAAGCGGTGCAGGATGACCCTGCTCAGCCCCACTTCTGCGCCAACGCGCACTGGTATGGCGAAGGAGAAGACAAGGGGTTCAAGGACGTTCTATGCCAACTGGTCGGCTGGGAGGCAGCGCCTGGCGTTCCCCCGATTCTGCGCACACAGGCGGCATACGATCTCTGTTATGACGTCCTCTATGCCGAGCTGCCTGCTTGCCAGGCGTGCCGGTGTATCTGAGTCCATCTTTGTAGGGAGGCAAATCTGTATCAGATGTAGGTGACTGGAGTCGGGCTACGGGCAGCTAAAATGGATCATCAGCCGTAGCCCGACCTGATTACCTGCACCATCGATGGCGGCGTCAGGAGCGTGAATAGACCAGATGTCGCCAAAGGAAACTTGATGCGATATCCAGATGACGTCCAGAGATGGGGGAGATCCTCAGTTGGTAATTGACCATGCCTGTACTCGGCCGACTTAAAATGGTGTTTGGCCTAAGCACAGCAGTCGTTAGTTGTTTTCGTCAACCATCTGCCACAAGCGCACAGTGCCATCTTCCGATGCAGAGGCAAGTATACGGCTGTCGGCAGACCAGCCGACGCCGGTGGCCGCGCCGGTGTGGCCGGTGAGTGTGATCGGCGTCATCTCCTCGATAGACAGATCCCAGACCAGCAGCGCGCCGTCCTGCGTGCCGACGGCCAGGAAGCCGAGATCGCCCGCCCACGCCACACTGCGCAGCGGGCTACCGTCGCCTTCGAATGTAAGTAGCTTTTCGCCGCTGGCCGGGTCCCAAAGATGCAGCGTGCCATCCTCGCCCACCGACGCCAGGTAGTCGTCGTCAGGTGACCACGCCACGGCCGTCACTGCGCCTGCGTGACCGGTCAGCGTGTACACGATCTCCTGGGTTTCGGCGTCCCAGATGCGCACGTTGCCGTCGGCTGAGGACGTGGCCACAGCGTTGCCCTCAGACGCCCAGTCGATGTCGGTGATCATGTCGTCCTGAGCGGGGAACGTGAACAAGAGTGCCTCGGCTTGTAGATCCCAGATCGAGACGACGCCCTCTGCAGAGGCCGACGCCATGTATTGGAGTTGGGGCGACCACGTCAAGCTGGTGATGGGGCTGCCATCGCCTTCAAGGACGGCCACCCTTTCGCCAGTTTCGAGATTCCAGAATTCAATCGCACCCTCCACCGAACCCGACGCCATCAGCACCACCTCAGGCGACCAGGCCAGACTGGTGACAGCGCCGACGCTGCCTTCCAGCGTGAATAGATTCTGCGCGCTCTCGCCATCCCAGATCTGCACCAAGCCATCCTCGCCGCCGGACGCAAGGAACGATCCTTCCGGCGACCAGATCACGCTGGTCACCGCGCCGTCGTGTCCTTGCAGCGTGGACACAAGTTGCGGCGACGGTTCTGGCTGCACAGTGCCGGGTTCCTCAGTCACGGGTTCCTCAGTCACGGGTTCCTCGGTGACAGCTTCTTCCTCGTCCGTCGAAAGTACCGTCACCGGCGTAAACTTCCAGATCTGGCCGCTCACATCCTGGCAGGTTTCGGTGTAGGCTGCGCCGCCCAGGTAGCCGTCGGGATCGCCGTTGCCGCCTTCCAGGCAGCGGTTCTCGGCCGCGGTCGCCGCCGTCTGCAACGTGTAGTAGTCATCGTGCACGGTGGGAAAGATCTGCCATGCCTGGCCGTCGGCGTCGGCGCAGTCGTCGAGGAAGGCCGCGCCATCCAACGCCAGGGCGTCGGGCGGGGGGCGGTTGCCCTCAAAGCAGCCAGGTTCCTCGCGCAGCGACAGCGGCTGTATCCAGTGATAGCCGTCGCGTTCGGGGTTGCGAATGAAGCGCCAGAGCTGCGCGGGCGTATCTGCGCAGGCTGCCATGTAGGCAGGCTCGCCCAGCGCCTGCGCCGTGAGACACTTGCCTTCTGCCTCTTGCCACATGGTTTGCAGACGGAAGTAGCGGTCGCCGTGGCCGATGATCACCGGCGCAAGCGGCGGCGTGTCGGCGATGACGGGCTCCTCGTCGACGGGTTCGACGGCGTCGACTTGCGGCGCGGGGAGACGTGTATCGACGGCAACGTCGAGGCGCAGATCCGTGCGGTTGCCGACAGCGTCGTAGGCCGTCACGGTGACAGGACCGGTGGCGACGATCTCCGGCGCAATTTGCCACGTCACCTGCCAGTGGGCCAGCTCCGCCAGACCAGCGACCGGCGTGATCTCGCTGTAGTGATCCAGATCAACATCGTCACACTTCGGCGTGGCGTCGAACGCCTCACAGACGCGCACGTCGGCGATCAGCCGGTCATCGCCGACGATGCCCTCTAGGCGCAACGTGTCGGTGACGACGGGCAATGAGTCGACCGGTGAACCGTCCGCGTCGAACAGACCAAGCTGTGGTGCGAGATTGTCCACGGTGAAGGTCCACGTAGCGATGACGTCGGATGTGTATCCGTACTTGTCGACGGCGGAAAGCGAAACATCCACCAGCGCGCCGTCGGGCGTGTCCGCCGGGATAGTGACAGCGCAGGACCAGGCCGTGGTGAAGGCGTCTTTGCGGACGGTGTCGGCGCAGGGGAAGCTGTCGCCCAGGCTGGTGGTGAGGGTGATGGCAGTCACCGGCGACTGGTCGGAGACGACGCCTTGCAAGACAATTTCACCGACGCCGACGAGATCCCCCAGCAGCCGATCATCGAGGACAGCAGCGTCGGGCGCGGCGCGGTCGATGTCGTGGGTGACGGTGTAGCCGTCGAAGGTGTAGACGATGTCGCCCTGCTGCTCAGCATGGGCGATTTGCTCGCTGACATGCACCGTGGTGAAGGCGATGTTGTAGGCGGCGGCGGCGTCCACGGCGGCGGTGAAGCTGACCGTGCGGCTTTCAAACGGCGTCAACGTCCCCAGTTCAATCACAGATGCAGCGGGGAAGAGTTCGCCTTCGTCCACGTGCAGCGAGAGCGCGCCCGTCTCCTGGGCGGAGAGGCTGCGCACCGTGGTGTAGAAGACAATTTCATCGCCCGGCCCGGCGCTGACGTGGCGCAGACCGGTGGGGCCAACTTCGAGATCGTCACCGCCGGTGTTGTTGGCGACGTGCTGCGCCAGCGCGCAGACGGTGCCATCGGCGGGATCGGTTACGTCCGCGCACAAGGTGGCGAGGACAGCTTCCACGTCGTCGGGGACGAGGGCGCGCACGCCTGCGTGAACCGCGGGATCGTAGATTTCGCCGTGGGGATCGGCGCTGAAGGTAACGTCGAGCAAGGCCCGATCCAGGTGCAGATTGGACGGGCAGTTGTCCAGAGAATGGTTGCGCGCTGGGTCGGCGCTGAGGTGGATGGCACGCTGCAAGTTGACCAGCGTGTGTTCCACGGTGATGGGCAGCGGCTGGTGACCGGGCAGCATTTCGGGGCTGTTGAGCGGGTTGTCGCCGGGCATGGTGGCCCAGATCGCCAGGTTGTCCTCTTCGCTGACGAAGCCCACCAGCGACACATCGACCGCCGTTGGGTCGATGCCGAGCAGCGCCAATGGCAGCCAGAGGTAGACGGTGTCGTCGAGGACAGTGAAGCGCGTTTCGTCCGCCGAAATCTCCTGCCAGCCGTCGCCGGTCCACTGCAACAGGCGCAGGGTGGCGTCGTCTGCGATGAAGAGGGCGAAGTCGGCCTGCATGCGTTCGCCGTCCTCCGCGGGCAGGGCGATCAGGGTAGTGGCATCGACGATAGCGTCATAGGGATCGTGGGCGTAGATGCCGCCACCGTTCTGGGTGTCACTGTCCTGGGTGTCACTGTTCTGGGTGTCGAGGTAGAGATGCAGGTCGCCCAGAGACAGGTCGACGCCGTCCCAGTGCAGAGCCAGCCATTGGTCGTTCCACGTGCCGAAGAGACGTTGCGCACCGCTGCGTGCGCTGGTGTTGTTGCTGAAGAGCGCCACGCGGTTGTCCTCGCCCAACAGATTGCACGCCAACCCCGTGGGCGAGGCGGCATCCTGCCAGTGGGCGTAAGGCTGCCCAGGGCCGTACTCGTCCCAGTTGAGGTAGCTGCCCGGCGCGGCGCTGTCGAAGTAGATCGGGCCGAGTGTGTAGGTGTGGAGTTCATCCTCGCCGTTCATGGCGATTACGTGGGCGAAGTAGCGACCGCCATCGGGCAGCAGTTGGGTGTGCGCTGTTGCCACGTCGTAGCGGACCAATTCGGTGGGATTGGTGGATTCGGTGAGCGTCCAGCCCGCGAAGTAGTGGGTCGCCCCGGCATAGGACGCCCATTCGATGTTTGTGTGCGCCTGGGTATACTCCGCCGCAAAAGGACGCGCCCCGGTTAGCACGGCGTCATCCACCAGGGTGTACGGTTCATGCAGCGGCACTCGCGTCACCGTGGGCGCGGCCGGTTCGCTGCCCGGCGTGTAGGCGTCGGGGCGATCATAGCCGACGGTGACGCTGAGGACGCCCGCATCCTGTGTTTGTGGCACGGGCATGGCCAACCCACTGCCGGATCGCAAGCGGCGCAGCGATTGGCGGCTGTCCTCGGTGTTGCTGTAGACCGAAGAACAGGTTGCGCCGTCGCTGCTTGCGCAGACGGTGCAACTGCCGAAGCGGTCACACGCCCGGTAGGTGGACGACTCGTTGAAGGTGACGCCGGTTTGATGCAGCGCGTAGAGCCGATCCGCGGGCGACGTCGCCGGGAAGAGATCGGGATACCAGGACGCATCCCAGGTCAGGTTGGCCGCCGGGAGCGCGCCTTCGGCGAACTGGGCGACGGTGAGGCCGCTTGCCATGTCGGCATCGACGGTTGGATCGTTGCCGCAGGCGAAACCGCTGGTGCTCAGGCTGAAATCGACGACGGTGCAGGCGTCCGCGCCGTCGTCCTGGCTGTCGGTGACGGTGAAGCGCGGCGACTGCGTGTCGATGACGCCCGTCCACGCGCCGGGGACGATGCGCTGGTTGCCCAAGGCGTCGGCGGCGCGCAGCGAGATGTCGTAGACGCCCTCCAGGTCGGCGGGGAGTTGGAATTGCCAGGTAGATTCGTGGGCCGCGGCGCTGTCCAGCGTGGCGGCGTACCAGGTGATCTGGCTGGGATCGTCCTTGTGCTGGCGGTGGAGCAGACCGACTTCGACGCTGTCCACAGCGCTGGGTTGGGCGCTGTCGCCAGGATCCACGGCGTCGGTGACGCTGCCGCGCAGCACAGGCAGGCTGTCGCCGATGCCGGCCAGTGTGGCCGGTGTGACGCCGTCGGCAGACGGCTGTGGCGTTTCCGCGGCCAGCGACGGCAGCGGGCCTTCGTTGTCCACGTGGACGCTGCCCACGATGCCGCGGAATTCGTTGCCAACCTCGTCCACGGCGGAGACCCAGATCTGGAACGCGCCATTGACGTTGGGCGGCAGATCCTGGCTCATCTGCCAGATGTTGTTCTCCAGCGAAACGGTGCGCGGTGGGCTGAGCGGTTCACCGTTGGGATCGATCACCATCACCTGCACGGCATGGACGCCGCTGCCCGGTGGCCCATCTGGCGCGGGCTGGTCGGAGACGGTGCCGCCAGCGGTGAGCAGCCGGCTTGTGCCCGTCTCTGTCATCGTCACGGTGGGTGGGGCGTTGTCCACGCGCACGAGCTTGCCGCTCCCGGCCTGATTGCCCACGTTGTCGGCAACCCGCACGGTGACGACCGTGTCCTGCTGCATGTCCAGGGCGAAGGTCCATATGCCGCTGGTGGCGGTTTCAGCCTGCGCCGGTTTCGTCTGACCGTCGTTGTCGGTGTAGGTCACCGAACGCACACCCGACTCGGCATCGCTGACGGCCACGCCGAAGATCGTTGTCCCCGCGCGCACGAAGTCGGGGGTGGTCAGCTTCAACGTGGGCGAAGTGCGATCAATCTTGAAACGCTCGGTGCTGACCACGTCGTACCAGGTGTCCTGGTAGTCGTAGTACGAGAGGAAATCGGCGGGGCGCAGCGCCCGGTCAAAGACGAAGAGTTCGTCCATCTGGCCCTTGAAGCCCTGGCCGACGCGCAGGGTGTTGCCCTGGAGGCAGGAGATCCAGCCATCCCAGCTCAGTGTCTCGCGCTGGATCTCGCGACCGTTGAGGTAGAGGATTACCTCGTCGGCGTAGTTCTGGCTGTAGCTCACGCCCAGGTGATGCCACTGGTTCAGCGCCATGTTTGCGTCTAGGTTGTGGACGATCTTCTGCACGCCGTCGGGGCCGCAGCCGCCGCTGTTGTCATTCCAGAAGATCATTTCGGGGAAGATGTTGCCATATGCAGTGGTCACCTGGAGCCGCCAGGCGAAGTCGTTGGGCCATTGCGCCTCGCCGCCCACGTACTGCGTCAGGCCGCGATCCGGCCCGGCGTGCAGGGTGACGAGTGAGGCGTTCGTGGGTTGCTCGGTGAGGCGCACCCACAGGCTCAACGAAAAGTTCTTTTCTTCCAACGGCGCGGTGATGGACGGCGCATCGTAGACCAGGCCGCCGTAGGGGTTGTCGAAGCGTACGCTTTCGCGCACGCGTCCATCTTCGTCGGCCTGTGGGCAGCGTCCGCGCGGGTCGCAGGCCAGATTGGCGGCGCCGGTGGTGTTAACAAAAGTCTGGTTGTCGGCGATCTCGTCCAGGGGCAGGTAGACGAGGGCGCGGTCGGCGTATGGTCCTTGCGGGTCGGTGTTGACGTTGCGATTCTCGCGCAGGAGCAGTTCGTCCACCATGCCCAAAACGCCGTTGCCCACGGTCAGATCGTAGGCATCGTTGCCCGCGGGTATGGAAGCGCTGCCGCTGATCGTCTGTTTCTGTTCGCCGTCGATGTAGAGCGACAGGCTGTTGTCCTGTTGCGCCACGGCGATGTGACTCCAGCGATTCACGGGCACAGAGAGTTCAAGACTCGCGGGTTCGGTCCCCCCGAAAAGGACGCTAAGGTAGGTGACGTCGCTGGCTTGGAGGGCATAAAGGGTGAAGCCTTCGCTGCCCGAACCATAGCGCAGCAGCGGCAGCGGGGTCACGCCGCCGATGATCGGTTCTGGCTTGAACCAGAAGCCGGCGACGAGATTGTTGCCGAAACGTTGGCGCAGCCGTCCAATGCCCAGCGACTGCGCGGCGTCGCTGTTGAAGCGCACCGCCTGCCCACTGAAGCCATGTAGGCCCGAAGCCGGACAGTTGGCCCCGTCCACGCAGACGAGTTGGATCGCTTCGGGGCCGGCGTTGCGGAACTGAGATCGCCCCGACGCTTCGTCCAGGTGATAGGTGAGATCGTTGGTGACCAGTTGCGCCACGTCACTGTCTGAGAAGACGCTGCCGTAGATGCGCAGATCGTGTACGTGTCCCTGGTAGAAGGTGTTCTGGATGTTGTACTCCATCAGCGCATCGCGCGGGAGGACACGCCCCAGGTTGTCGTCAAAATTGAAGTGGCCGTTACGGCGTGGATCCACTTCGATGATGTTCAGCTCATCGTCGCCGTCGGCGAAGAAGCCGCCGCTGCTATGACAATAGCCGTCCTTGTCGCCGCTGTCTTCTTCACAAATGTAGATATCGACGTCGGTATCGGCAGTGGAAACGTCGCGCAGGTTGAATTCCTTGTCGATGGATTTGATGTCGCCATCCTCGACGTCCTCCGCATCCCAGAATGGATCGGTCGCGCCGTTGTACTGGAGATAAGGTTCGCCGTCGCCGTCGTCGCCGTTTTCGTCGAAGCGGACATTGTGGATGTAGAGCGTGGCGTCGGTCAGCCCGCGGCCAATGGTGAAACGGTTGCCCGCCGGCACTTTGTTGGTGCAGTTCTGCAAGGGATGGCTGCCCACGAGCGCGCCGTTGCTGTAGCCGCGCACCAGGGTGCCGTCGTAGGTGACAAAGACGTGTGTGCGCTGATCGAACGGCGCGGTGAGTTCTGTGATCGTCTGTTGGCAGACGCTGCCATCGGTAGCGGTGAAGTGGATTTTGACCTTGGGCATGCCATTTTGCAGATCCACCAGGCTGAGTTGGAGATAGCCGTTGTTGCTGCCGTCTACATTGTCCGGCCCCAGGATCATGCGTTCGTCGTACTTGCCGCCGAAGGCGCGCACCGGCGTAATCCAGCCGCCGATGCTGAACTGTGGCTGCGTAAAGGCCAGCGCCGCGCCGGATGCGGTGTACCAGCTATCGGCGCCGAAGTAGACGCCGCCGTTGACGCCGGATTGGACGCCTGGGCAGAAGCTCTTGGTGCGATAGGAGCCGTCTGGCAGTTCGGCGCAGGTGACCGACGCATTGCCGGTGGCGTCGGTGAAGTTTGTGCCATTGGCCGGGGATTGGGCAAAGTTGAGATGAAACTTGAGATCGTCGGCGGCGGCCAGGCCCAACACCACCGCAGCGTAAGACGCCGACGGATCGATGATGTTGGCCCCAGCGCGGTTGCGCAGCACGATCTCATCGTCGGCGACGTCGGGGGCGTGGAGCGCGCCACGGATTTCCTGGCTCTGCTGTGGCTGCAATTCATACGGGATCGGCGTAATCCGCGCTTGCGTGCCTGGAATGTCCGCTTCGAGCAGACCGTAGGCCGTGGGCACCTGTAACTCGTTGCGCACGGTGGAAGTGAAGGCCACGGTCTGACCTGGCGCCAGGTAGACGCCGTGGCTATGGTCGGTGGTGGTGCGCAGGCTGAGGACGCTGACATCGGTGTCGCGCGCCCGCGGATCGAGCACCAGCACACGTTCATCCTGATCCGAATAGCCGTCGCCGTCGGTGTCGAAGACCAGCGGATCGGCGGTGACGTGGGTCTCATGGCTTTGGCCGACGGCGTCGAGATAGACGAACTTCCAGCCGGTCACTTCGTCGTGGTCGGAAAGGCCATCGTTGTCGCTGTCCTGGCGGTCGGGGCGGGTGGACAGACGCACCTCGTCGTAATCGGAGAGGCCGTCGCCGTCGCTGTCGTAGGCGAGCGGGTTGAGGCGGGCATCCTGCACTTCGGCGGCGTCGGGCAGGCCGTCGCCGTCGCTGTCGGCGTTCTTGTCGTCGGGGTCAATGTCCACGCGCAGGCCGTCGCCGTCGGCGTCGGAAAGGGGTGGGAAGGCCAGTTCGCCACCCCAGGCCAGCCGGTAACGGTTGGTCGTCTGTCCGTCGCGCACCACCTGTGCCAGTGTGTAGAAATCGGTGAGCGAAGCCGGGAAGGCGTCGAAGACCAGATTCTTGCCGATGTCGATGTGCTGGGTGTTGGTGATGGTCTTGTCGAACTGGCTGAGCATGCTGTCGCAACCGCCTGCGAAGAGACCACATTCGGCCACCGAATATTCGGCGTACTCGCGCAGGTAAAGCTGCGGATGCCAGTTGATGCCCGCGCCCAGTTCCACGTCCACCGCCGGGTCTTCGATTTTGTAGAGCCAGACGTGCTCGTCGGTTTGGGTCGCAGTGCGCGCCGACTGCCATTTCTGCGGCGTGGTGTTGTGGAGTTGGGCGTCGTCGGGCGCGTCCTCGGCGGTGACGAGTTGATAGTTGAAGACGTTTTTGTCTTTGATCAGGCTGGTGTAGGTGGTGGTGTACATGGCGGGGCCGGTGATGCCGTCGACGCGGATCACACGTGTCCCCCACGAATCGGTGCCGAAGGTGTGATCGTCGGGCAGGCGCACGGTGATGGTGACGGGCTGGGTGATACGCAGGTGGTTGCCCGCCATCATGCCGCTCTTGCCTTCTACATCCACCAGTTTGGCGTCGGTCTGGCCGAAGAGGAGCCTGTCTTTGTAGGTCATGTCGACCATGGGCACGGTGCTGTAGAAGAAGCCGGCCACCGCCGCGGTGACATTGCCCACGATCCCGGCGCAGATCGCAGAATGGCGATCCTCAAAGGTCTGGCCTTTTTCGTCTTTGCCGCCGGCCCAGTTGGCGATCTTGCAGAACGCCGTGATCAGGCCGTCGATCAGGCCAAGGAGCAGGGCGATGGCGGTGCCGATGGGGAACCAGATGCTCAGCGCAAAGAGCAGACCGACGACAATCGCCGTGGCCACGCCCTGCGCCAGCGCCGACTTGGCGGCCATGGCGTTGCCGTCCAGGAGCAGCTTGGTGAAGATCACCAGCGACGTCACCAGGATCACGGCGACGACGGTCACCGCGGCCACGGCGCCCACCGTGCCCAGTGTGTTCTCGAAGGCGAGGGCGTCTTTCAACCCTTCGAGGACGGTGGTAGCCGCCGCCTGCACCTTTTGGGCGACATTGAGCACTTCCACGGCGACGGCCGCACCGGCGAGGACAGCGCCGATGGTGGCGTTGGTGGTATCCAGCACGGTGACAGCGCCATCGCTCAGCCCCAGTTGATCCTTCAGCATGATCAGCACAGCCATTGTCGCCGCCGCGCCTGCCAGCGTGGCCGACGCCACACCCAGGTTGCGCACCCATTTGGCCGAACGCAGCGCGCCGCCGTAATTGGCCACGTTGGTGACGCTCTTGCCGGTCATATCGAGGGTGGGGATGGTGACGGCGGCGGCTTTGAGCGTTGTATCCGCCTCGCGGAAATCGTCGAAGGTGCTGATCAGCGCGCCGATGATGTTCTCGCCCACGGCATCGTAGTTGCCGCCTAAATCGTCGACGAGTCCTTGGGCGTCTTCCACACCGTTTGGCCCGGCCGCGGCCAGCAGATCCGACAGGTCGGCGTTGATGGTGATCCCACGCGCCAGGTTCCAGAAGACGCCCAAGAGCGTGCGCTGAAACTCGTCGGACGAGTAAGCCGGCGGCGCAGGCTGCGTCAGTTGCTGGTAGGCGAGGGCGCTCTGTCCTTGGAGGTGACTGAGCCAGACGTCGGCAGGATCGGCGGGGTTCCAGTTGGGGTTGGGTAGGCCCCCCACGGTGACGGGATTGGGGTTGTAGGTGAACGATCCCAGGCGGATGTTGGTGGCGTGGCTGTGCTGGGCGTTGGTCATGTCCAGGCGCAGACGGTCGCCGCTGTCGACGCCCTGCAACCCGCTGACCACGGATTCGCCCCAGGTGACGTAGAGCATGGACGGATAGGGGACCATGGCGCGGTTGGGCGCAAAGACCGTGTCGAGGATGCGCGGCGCTTCTTGGGTGGCGATCTGAGACATGAGGCCGTAGACGTCGGGATCGCTCAACACATTGCCGCCAGCCAGACGGCTGCCCAGGCCGGTGCGCAGTTGTTTGTAAGAAGCCAATGCAGCGGCGGGCGTCTGCCCCTGGCGCAAGTAGCTTTCCATCACCGTGCCCAGGCCCAGCAGTTGATCGGGGACGTAGGTGGCGCTGTCTGTCACCTGGGCCGGGTCTTCGTAGAAAAGCTGCGCGTTGGCGGTGAGGTCCTGCTCGACGGTGAAAGCCGTCACCACGAAGCTGTCATAGTAGCGGTGGACAAGCTGTTGCTTGCTCGTCTGCCAGTGGATGCCGTCCTGGTAGTTGCTGCCGGTAGGGCTGCAACTCGCTTCGTAGGTGCTCTCTTCGGGCACCACACAGCGGTCGACGTCCATCTGCACCAACCACACCAGCCGCGCCGCGTGGTCGTGGCTGAAGAGACCGTTGCCGTTGGGCTGATAGAGCATCGTGCCCACAAAGTTGACCGGCGCGTTGCCGTGTTTGTCGCGGATCAGGCTGGCGGGCAGGTAGACCTGGAGGCTCTGTTTGTCCGGTGTCCAGGCCACGGCCATCTGGTAACGTTCCAGCACCGGCATGTCGAGCCATTCAGCCAGGCGGGCATTGTCGCCCACGATGGGGGCTGCGCCGGGCAGCGTGGGCAGGTGGATCGCCTCCGCCGCGGGCAGGATCACTTCGAGCATGGGCACGAGTTGCATGTCGCCGTTGGCCGCGGCGCCGGTTGTCCCCAGCCGCGTATCGTGGACACGCTGGATCTGTCCTTCGTAGTCGCCGCTGGGCCAATCGAGCACGTTCATGCTGTACCAGAGATGCTGCGGATTGGTGGGGCGCACTTCCAGCGAAACACGCAGCGGGCGATCCGTGTTGTAGTGGTCGACGCCGAAGACGAAGGCATCGTTGGGCACGCCGCGGTTGACGTCGCCGAAGCGGCTGGCGGGTTGGGCGTCCATCCAGTCGGCGACGCTGTCGTTGTCGTCGTCGGTGTCTGCGAAATTGGGGGCGCCGTCGCCGTCGGTGTCGGCGCACTGGCCGTTCCCCAGCGCAGGTCGCAGCGTCCCCTTGCCGCTGGCGGAGACCGTGACATTGACGGCGTCGACGCACTCTTGCGTGTCCTGGATTTCGTCGCCGTTGGTATCGAAGTTGAGGGGATCGAGATACCAGGTGCGTCCGCCCAGCGAGACGCCCTTCACCTCGAAACCGTCGGAAAGCATGTCGCCGTCGGTATCGGGATCGGCGGGGTCCAGCCCCAGGCGCGCTTCAGTGACATTGTCGAGACCGTCACCGTCGGTGTCGGCGCTGGGATTTTCCACGGTCTGGGGGAAGGGCGCGGCGGCATTCGCCAGCGGGGCGACCGTCAGCGGGGCAGTGGACGCGTCCGCCAGATTTTCGATGGACGCCAGCGCGCCGCGGTTCACGTCGAAGCGGGCGGCGAAGTCGTCTTTGATCCTGTCTGCGGCGGATTGGATGCGCTCGTTTGCGGCCAAAGACGCGGTCACCGTGGCCTGGCGGGCGGCGCGGCGTGTGTCCGCTGCCTGCACAGTGGACGTGTTGAGCAGCGGGCCTGTCACAAACAGCCCAATCAACGCAAAGACAGTGCCTGCGTAGACAGCCCGGCTGCGCCGGTAGCGCAACAAGAGTACAGGCAAGGCAAAAAAGCCTGCCAGCAGCACGCCAATCGACAGCGCAACCGCGGCGTCCTGGGCCGAATGGGGCAGGGAGCGCGCCACACTGCCCGCCAGCCACGAAGTGACGGCTGCGTTCTGCCAGTCGCTGAAATCGGTGGTGGTTTCGACGCTGCGGTATTCGGTCTCATCGGGCAGGGGCGGGTAGACAAGGTGGAGCGTAAGCCGCTGAGGCAGCCCGGCTTCGTTGACCCAGAGCGTACCCACACCGGTCATGTCGGCGTAGTAGGCCAGCCGCTCCAATACGCCTGAAGACGCCAGTTCGCCACGGCGTTTCATTTCGTTTTGCAGTGCGGCACGCATCACCTGTTCCCAGGCTTCGCCGTCGAGATCGAAGTCGATGACCTGGAAGCGCTGGCCCAGCCGGTCCTCTGTGCCGGTGACGCGGGCGTTGCGGGCCGCTTGCAGGAACGCGCTGGGGTCGTTGGTGGTGCTGTCCAGCGCCTGCGCCGGATCGAGGAGTTGCCAATCCTTGCCGGGGACACGCGCCCACACCTGCCCATCTGCCACATGCAGTTCCGCCTGACGCAGCCCGTCCAGCATGTGCCCGTCCTCTTCGGTGAGGCGCAACTCGACGCCTTCAGCGTGGCGATTGATCGTCCCCTCCACCAGCACAGAGCTGGTCTCGCTGCTTAACCCCACGTTGGCGAGGGTGGGCAGCGGCGTCGTGGTCTGGTCGACACGCGAGACGAAGCGATAGTGGTCCAGCCCAGCCAGTTGCGCGTAGGCTGCGGCCAGGTCATTGCGGGCCGATCCCCAGGCGCGCATTGGCAACAAAAAGGCCGCCAGTCCAAGCATCGCCAATGCAAGCAATAGGTACTGCCAGGTGCAACGGACAGAAATGCTGATGCTGGGCAGCAAGCGCGCTATCATGTTCAAGATCCTTGCAGTGGATGGGGCTATGTTGATCTAGATCTGAGCAGCAGGAACGGAGAATATGGAACAAGGATCTCCATTTCGGCACAGTTTCACCAGCATGTGTGGCTCAAAGCCAACAGGTATACTGAACCGGCAAGTGCCGGGAAGTGTTGGCTTCAGGGCAAGAGGATGCCGATATGGATAAAATCGGGGAGCTTCGTCTTTGGGAATCAGGTTCGTTTGGGGAAAGTCTTGAGTGTGAGCAATCTATCACGGCAGCAGGAGACATGTCAAACACGTTTCTTAAAGGCAGGGCTTCTCAAAAGTCGAGGTAGAAGCAAGATAGATGAAAAAGGACTCCTTTGGGGGGGGTAGACTTGAGTCGACTAAATTAGAACCAAATCACCCCAACAAAGGAGTCACAGATGGAATGTAGCACAGAATCGACGTCCGCCTTTTCGCCTTACCATCCGATCCAACCTGTTCGGTCGCTTGCACAACCACCGTTGAAAAAGGCCGTGGCCGTTTAACGACCAGATGCATCGCCACCAGCACAAAGCTGAACATACTGGCACAACGCATCTCTAACGCTCTGTCTTGCGTACCTCGTTACAGATGACCTGTGCTTCTCGTTCGTGCGCCTGCTCTCGCTTCACTTGCTGGTAGTGCGCTTGTCGGCTGACACCGCACCATGCGCAGATCGCCTCGACTGTAGGCGCTCGCTTGACTTCTTGTTTCAGCGTCTTGGCTTGTTCGATGACTTGGCTTCGACTTTTTTTTTCAAATCCAAGCCGTGGTCCCGTTCTGCCACTTCCACCATCGCCTGATACATCAGCCGGTCCAGTGTCACTTGCGCCAACGCCGATTCCAGTTCTTTCACTCGATCTTGTTCGTCTACATGTTGGATTCGCATAACTTGGTGCCTTAACCCTTCTCTTCCATATTCCCGGACCCAGCGTTCTACTGTTCCGTTTCCGCTGATTCCGTACCGTTTCTTTAGCTCGTACGCACTCTTGCCCTGTTCATACTCCGACACCACGTGTCGTTTGAATGCAACACTGTACTTCTTCAATACCTGTTTTGTCATCTCTTCAGAGTCTCCTTTGCTCGGCTGACTCTGTCAATCTATATCAGGATCGTACAGATACGCTGCACGCCGACGACTTTCAACTCATCAATCCGGCAGATCGCCCACTCACAAAGGAACAATATCTCAGCGGCATCGCTTCCGGCGACATCGACTATCACCTGTGGGAGCCAGAGTCGATTGACGTTCGTTTGCACGGCAGCGCCGCAATCCTACGCTACCAGGCGCGACTCGAAATCAGTGTTAATGGGCAGCGGGCTCCTCTGCGGCGCTACTGGCACATCGACTTCTATGAACTGCGCAACGGGCATTGGCAGGTTGTTTGGTCGCAGGCAACACAAATTCAATGAACGACTCATTTCGGAGGATGCATGACACCAATTTTTCTGATTGCCGGTGCACCTGGTGTAGGCAAAACGACGATTAGCCAATCGTTGGCCAGCAAATTCCACAAAAGTCTGCATATTCCCGTAGACGTCATCCGGTTCATGGTAGTTGCCGGCATCCGCCAACCCAGTCTTGAATGGGGAGCGGAGCTTGTTGAGCAATTGGAAGCGGCACGCGCCAGTGTGTGTGCAATGGCCCTGCGCTATCGGATGGCCGGATTCGCCGTCATTATTGACGATTTTTGGGACCCGCATAGCCGTTTGACAGAATATCAGGAATTGCTGATGGCTACACAGGCGCACAAAATTCTGCTTTATCCCAGCGAACAGACGGCTATGGACCGCAACATAGGCCGCTATGGTCCTGGCAAAAGGGCTGATTATCTTGCCGCTGGCATTCGTGATGTTTTTGCCGATCTAGACACATCCGCGCACGGATTGAGGGAAAGCGGCTGGCTTATTATCGACTCGACCGATCAAACTGTGGAGGAAACCGTTGCGGAAATTCTGGAGCGCACACGTTCACTTGGGTCTTGACGAGCGAATGTTGCACTAGACGGTGTCAGGCGACATCGAGGGATTGCGTCTGTTGGCGGAATATATCCTGCCGCACTTCGCTGGGTAGAACAGAGGACAACATGGCAAATGCCTCTGCCTGCCTCATGTGCCGCCCGGCAGCGAAGGCGTTGGCGAAGCCCACAGGATCGAGCGCCGCCTGCACTGCCGCCAGGGCGGCATCAACTTGCGTGCGCACCGGTGCAACCAGCGTGTAATGAGCGCGCTGGCGTGTTTCTTCAGCACATCCAAAGAGCATGGCAGCCTGCTGATGGTGTAGCCGCACTACAGCCAGGCGAGCCGCAACGAAGAGTTCGTTTACCAGAGCACTGCCCAGACGGTGTGGCTCGATACGATAAGCCAGCGCATGAAGTAACGCATCTTCTGCCTCCATGTAGGCCCCTTCCCACAGCGCTGTCTCGGCCAAGTAGATCCAAACAATTGATAAGAAAGAATTATCTCTGATGTTGGTCCACAGGATTAAACACTCCGTGAGTAGACGCCGTGCCTCTGTCGGCTTGTTTTGGTATAAGGTTACCAAGGCCAGCAGCGTTTTCAACTTGGCAGAAACGAAGGGAAAGACGTTCGTAGATGTAGTTTCCACTGCTTCATGAAGGTATGTATGAGCCTGCGCTGCGTCGCCCTGCAAGAGTGCCATTAACCCCCAGTTGCCTAACCCTGCAGCGATGCCACCATGAAGCCCTCTCTCCTCCGAGACATTGAGACATTCCTGAATGAGGGGCACTGCCTCAACAAAGTCCCCGTGCTCGATCAAACGGGTAGCGTAATAGTCGAGCGCTCCGCCTAGTGTAAAGAGGAGATCCGAAGCGATGCCAAATTCTTTGCCCAGCCCTGATGCGTGCCGTGCTTCTCGCCCCAGGGCAATCGCCCTTTTCCATGCCCTTGCCGCCTGCTCAAAGTCAGGCGCTGCTTTGGCGAGAAAATGCCAGACACCGGCGCTAAACGCTTTGTCCTCACACTCATTTGTCAACTCAATCAGTTCGTCGGCATAGCCATTAATCGCTTCAAGCTCTTCCGCCGAACGGGCGACGCTGAATAGCACGATCAAAAACGCCAGCCGCAAGCGCGGCTCAAAGCGATGACGATGCGATAGAAGCGATTGCAGGCGGTCAAACTCATCATACCAATCACCGCGCAGACATGCGTACCAACTCGTGACGACAAGCAACCAGGCCGTATCGACATAACGCGCCTGTCCCATCATCCATTGGATGGCAGCGCGCCGGTTGTCATGTTCCGGTTGTAGACGGACGAACCAGGCCGGCGCGTCCGGCCCGCGCAGGTGGGGGTCGACGGCGCGGAAGCGTTCCAGGTAGATGACATAGTGCCGCTGCCGCGCGGCTTCGTCCTCACCGGCCAGTTGCAGTTGCTCCAGGGCGAACTCACGGATCGTTTCCAGGAGCGAAAAACGTTGTTCGCCGTTGGCAAGCATCTCCGTCCGCACCAGGCTTTTGGCAATCAACGATTGGATCATCGAGATGGAAGATGTGAGGTTGCACAACGAAGACGCCGAATCTGCCATCGTCAATCGCCCATCTCCCATCGCCTCCGCCGCGGCCAGATCGAAACCGCCGGCAAAGACACCCAAGCGGCGAAAGAACGTTTGCTCGTCCACCGGCAACAGGGCGTAGCTGCGTTGAATGGTGCGACGCAAGGTACGCTGGTGTGGCGGCAGATCGTGCGGCCCGTCCACCAATAGATCGAGAGGATGGGCGCGCAGTTGGCCCAGCAATTGGTCCAGCGTGAAGAGTTCCACCTGTGCGGCACACAGTTCCAAGGCCAGGGGCAGACAGTCAAGCTGTGTACAAATGGCGGCGAGGGTCTGCTCGTTGTCGGCGGTGTGCAGAAAACGGCTGTCCACAGCCTGGGCGCGCTGCACAAAGAGTTCGACCGCCGGGGCCAGATCAAGGGGCGGCACGTTGAAGCGCTGCTCCGCCCGCAAATGCAGCCGTTCGCGGCTCGTCGCCAGGATCGAGAGCGAAGGACATTCACTGAGCATGGTTGCGATCAGGGGAGCGGCGTCGGCGATCTGCTCCAGATTGTCCAAAATCAGAAGCATGTTTTTGCGGCGCAAGCGTTCGAGCAGGCGGATCTGCGGGGGCTTGGGGCCGGCATCATCGGGCGCAATCGCGCTGAGGATGGTCGAGGCCATCTGCGGGGCATCGCTCACCGCTGCCAAAGGGATAAAACATGCGCCGTCGCTGTAGTGGTGTTGGATCTGAGCAGCGACGGCCAACGCCAGTGTGGTCTTGCCTACGCCGGGCGGCCCTACCAATGTCAACAGACGCCCGGCGTGGCCGAGCAACCGGTTGCAGAGTTGGTTGACCTCGTGCGTGCGCCCGATCAGCACCGTGGGCAGCGCAGGCAGACGGATATTGTTGTCGTCTTGACGCTGGGCAAAAGGCAGATCTTGGCGAGGCAGCGGTAAGGTGGTGGGGAAAGAGATTCCACGCGCCAGGGCGGCCTGTTCGATCAGAGCGAATGCCCATTGGGGGTCGTCCTGTAGGCCGAGGGCGGCGACGAAACGGCTGCGCACCGCTTCGAGATCAGGCAGCCGGTCACCGGTTTCCAGGCTGGAGATCAGCGAAGTGCTGTAGCCGAGCGCAGCCGCTAGATCGCCCTGCGTCATTCCGGCCTGTTTGCGCAGATACCTCAGCAACGAACCAAACGTCAACGGCGCGGGGACAGTCATAGGCGCAGTCGCTCCTGGTTACTTTTCAATAGGACAGATGTCGCGGAGGTCTTGATTTTACTCGAATTCTGCACAACAAACAATAGCAGCTTTTTAGAGGAGAAATCCTGTATGGAAGCGCACGAGTCGCAAGAATTGAGACAACCCGCATTACAGAACGAGGAATACGGCTTACGCGGAAGCGAATTTTGGTCTAAAATCCGCCAAACGCACACCCTGGTACGACTACCGAATGACTTCTCCCATCAACCACCGTTCGGCTCTAGCGGCTGCCTGTTCTGGTGTCGAAATAGCCAGGGGCTAAGTTAACGGTGGTCCCACAAGCTCATATTGGTAACGCTGCATTACTGCGTCTGCCTGTGCCATCACCGTGGCATCAACCTTCGTCACGTCAGTAATTCCAGCCATTAGGGCAGGAAGCAACGGCTGGAGTTCCTCAAAGTAACCGCGCATGCCCCCGGGTGTAAACACAATCAACAGACGTGCCTGTTCTGAGCCAATATTCTTCCATGCATGCGGAGTGCCACGGGGGACGAAGACAAAGGTACCCACAGACGCATCGACCCGTTCTTCCCCAACCTTAAAGCGGACAGATCCATCAAGGACGAGGAATGTTTCGTCATGTTGGTGGTGAATGTGCTCCGGCGGCCCTACTTGTGGATCAAGTCGCAATTCGCAGCAATCCAGTGCGCCCCCCGTGGTTTCGCCCGTTGCCTTCCAGATCAGTAACTCCCCGGGCATAAACGGCAGGGATACTCCTTCTCCTGGTGATACGATACGGCTTGGCAGTACCATGATGGTTTTCTCCTGTAGATGTAGGTCGGATCAATGCACAGCACCTATGGCATGGTACAACTCGATGAGCGAGCTTGAATAGTACAAAAACGACATCGCAACAGGCCGTTTTACTCTCTGTGCGCTGAGCAATACAGTTCACCTTTTGCAGGGCACCCAGTTTTGGGCTAGTTCTGATGGTGTCTCTTCGGCAAACGCTCGGCAATCGCGGATCAGATGCATTTGATCGGAATATCCGGCTTCATAGGCAATGTCCGCCCATCGCCGATGCGGCTCCCGATGTTTACACTCAAGCGCATGTGTAAAACGGACAATCCGGCTAAACAGCTTCGGCGGCACGCCCACCTGTTCGGTAAATGACCGTTCGAACTGGCGCAGGCTCAAGTGGCTTGCAGAGACCAATGCTGACAGGTCTGTTGAGCCGCGTTGATGCAGAATGGCCACCGCTGCGGCCTGTACAGGATGGATCAGATGGCTGTTACGCATCTTCTTTAGGAGAAATGCTTCGGCCAAGTGAACCATCCTCTGAAAGCTACCCGCCTGGCACAACTGTTCATAAAGAAGACCGATTTCTGTCCCAATCACATCCCGGCCATCCAGGGTCAGGTTCGTCATCTCGGATAGCGGTATCTGAAATAGATGGTAAAACCCTGTAGGCTGAAAGTGAATGGTGAAAGTCACAACATTGCCTGTAGCAACTACATCTGCTTTCCGTTGTGTCTGTCGGCCGACGATCACGACGGGTGGTGCTTTCTCACTTTTTCCGGATGCACGCTCTATAACCGTATAGGGATCTTCAAAGGAGAACTGGATGAACTGTTCTGGCCGCGCCGGCAGGGGTTTCAGCAGTGTCAAATTCCCAACTCTTGTCTCACTGTAGTGATAGAAGCGGACGTGGTTCTGCAGCAGATGTGAGGGCAACAGTTCTTGGAAGATCATCATCGGTGTGTCCTTGTTCTGATATACGCAAACGATACTGACCGTCCTGACGCTAAGAGAGTACAACCTGATTCAACGTGCAGTGTGCGACCCTGTTATAGACCTGCCGAGAGAAGGGTGTGGAACGCCTCTTCCAGCGTCATCTGCTGCCCGGCGGCGAACGCTGCGGCGAAGACCGCCGGGTCCAGCGCGGCCTGTGCTGTTGCCAGCGCTTCATCTGCCAGGGCGCGCAGGGGGCAGCCGATGACGTGGTGAATCTGTCCGTGGGCCTGTTCGGCCAGGCCAAAGAGGGCCGCAGCGCGGCGATAGTCCTGCTGCGCGGCTGCGAGACGGGCAGCCACCCAACACCGCTGCACTTCGTCAAAAGTGATGCGGGTGGGTCTGGCCTGATAAGCCAGACTTTGCGCCAGCCACTGGGCAGCCTGGGCAAGGTCACCTTGCTGTAGGGACACCTCAGCCAGATAAGCGCAGACTCGGGCGGCGACCAGATGACTTTTCAGCTTGAGACAAAGTTGCAGGCACTCATCCAGCAAGCGACGCGCCTCTGCCACATCGCCACAACAGAGAGTGATGAGACCGAGCAGCGGCTGCAATTCATGCAAATCCTCTTGCTGTTGCGCTGCGCTTACGATCTGCACAGCCTCCTGCTGATAGCGACGTGCCTGGGCTAGATCCCCGGAGAAGAATGCCAATCGCCCCAACACTCCTAGCCCACCACTACGCTCGATGCGGTTCCGGCTTTGAAAGAAATTGTAGCTTTCCCAGGCAAAGCTGGCCGCCGTGGTGACGTCCCCTAATTCGATCAAACAACTGGCATAGACCCTCAGCATGACACCAAGGGTGAAGTCATAGTCTGTGTAGAAACAATACTCCGGAGGCAGTGCCTTCTCCTGGCTGACCGCACGCGCATAGACAAGTGCTTTTTCCAAACGTTGGGCCGCTGTGACAGGATCAGCAGCCTGTGCGGCATAAAAAAACCAAGCTCCCACCCGCAAAACTGTTAAAGATGTACTTTCCTGCAACGCCAGGAGTTCATCCCAAAAGTGTTCGATGCGCTGGGGTGCGGACAATTTCAGAGAAAAGGGGTTGTCCCAGATCATAATCGCCAGACGCAGATCCGGTAGTAGCAAGCGACGATGGGGTAGCAGTTGGGCTAACCAGTGGTGCGCTTCCGCATAGAAGCCATGAGACTCCCAGAACCAACCGGAAGCGAGTATCAGCCATGCCGCATCGAGATAGTTCGCCGTATCGAATGTCCACTGCAAGGCCGCACGCAGATTGTCTATCTCCGCCTCCAAACGGGCAACCCACGCTGCGGATTCTGGTAGGCGCAGATGGCCGTCGCCCGTGCGGAAGAGGTGCAGATACACCTTGAAATGCCGTTGACGCATCTGATCGCTTTCGCCGCTAGCGGCCAATCGTTCGGCGGCATATTGGCGAACCAGTTCGTGCAGGTCGAAACGCTGCTGCCCATTGACGCGCACCAGCGATTTTTCTACCAGGCCTAGCAAGAGGGGCAGGGTTGCGCCCGTCACCGCGCCGACTTCTTCTAATTGGCCGCCGCCATGAAAGACGCTCAAGCGCATCAGCACCTCTTGCTCCATGGGCGCAAGCAGACGCCAGGAATGGTCAAACAGGGCGCGCAGACTGCGGTGGCGTTCGGGCAGGTTGCGCAGGGATGTAGTGAGAAAGTCAATATCGTGTTGGATGCGCTGCGCAATTTCCGCGCATGGCATTACACGCACCCAACTAGCCGCCAATTCCAGGGCCAGGGGCATCCCCTCTACCAATTGGCAGACAGCAGCAATGGCCGCTTCCTGGCCCTGCATCCGGAAACCTGGCTGCACCCGTTGAGCGCTGTAGAGAAAGAGGGTCCCGGCTTCGCCAGTCACAACTTGAGTCTTGTCATTTTCGCTTCGATCATTGCCGGCCAAAGCCAGACCGCCAACCGGCAACAGCCATTCTTCACGCACGTGGAGCCGCTGGCGCGAGGTAACCAGTAGCTTCAAGTAGGGCACATGGTGAAGCAGATAGAGCACTGGTTCGACCGCGGCCATCAGATGCTCAAAATTGTCCAAGACAAGCAGCAACCGGCGCGGGCGCAGATATGCAGCAATTTCGGCTATCAGGTCGCTGCTATTGGCTGAGATTCCTAGAGCTTGAGCAATCGTGGCAGGCACTAACTCGGCTTTGTCAACCGGAGCTAGGGGGACGAAACAGACGCCGTCGGGGAAGGGACTACCAGGGGCTGGGGACTGGGGATTGGGCCAGGTTCGAGAAGCCTGCGCGCAACTTCAATAGCGAGGCGGGTCTTGCCAATGCCGCCGACACCCAGCAGCATCAGCAAGCGGCAGTCGGGGTTCGCTAACAGTTTTTCTATCTGTGCCAGTTCCCCCTCCCGACCGATGAAGGGCGTGGGTTGGGGCGGAAGAGAAGGAAGGGGTGACAAGGTGACAGGGTGAAAGGGCGAATTGTCCGTCATCTTGTCATCCTTCGACAGGTGCAGGACAGGTTCTTGCCACCTGATCACCCCTTCCCGTATCTGTTCCGCTAATGCGGTTGTCGTCTCATCTGGCAGCGCGTCCAGTTCGGCAGTAAGCAGTTGGCGGCAGCTTTCAAATTGGGCAAGCGCAGCGCTCCGCTGTCCCGTCTGAGCGAGAAGACGCATCAATTGGCGATGGGTTGGCTCGTGCAGGGGGTCCAGGCGGAGCAACTGCTGGGCAATGCTGATGGCGGCGGTCAGTTCACCCGCAGTCGCGTGACGGTCGATGATCTGTTGATAGGCGGACAGCGCCAACACACGCAGGCGCTCGCGCTCTAAAAGCGCCCATTGTTCAAAGCCGGGGCTGCTGTCGAGGTAAAAGTCCGCCAGGAAGTCGTTATAGTAAAGTGTCGTCGCCTCGATCAGATGGCCGGCGGCAATCTGGCTCTCAAATCGGGCGGCGTCTAATGTGACTGCTGCATCCGGCTTGAGCGCTACCGTCGCCTGTCCGAAGATTAGATATTCGGCTGTCTGCTGGCGTAGACGGTGCAGGGCCACGCGCAGGTTGGCGAGCGCTTGTTTTCGGGTGCGTTCGGGCCAGAACAGTTCAGCCAGCGCCTCCCGGCTTACAGGGGTGCGCTGGCAGGCAAGATAAATGAGCAGGGCCGTGACTGCGCGTGTTTCAAATCGCAACGGGTGTCCGTCCAGTTCAACGTTCACATGACCGAAGGTGCGAATTGTCAACATTTCATCCTACTTGAGATGTTTCTGGAACGCTTTTGCTGGGAAATTCGGGGGCATTGGAGCATTTTTGGAACGCGTGTCAACTATTCTAGCCTCTAGCGGAAACGCACGCAAACGATCTGTCTTAATCTGAGTCTAATCTGATGAAGAAAGGAAACCCTATGCTCGCCCCACTCTACATTGCGCCAGACGCCACACCCGATTTACCGCTCACGCCCGGCATGACCATCCAGGTTAAACTACGCCACAACCAGACCGCCGACCTCTTCACCAGTATTGTGGTTGACGTCGCGCCCAAGACGATGGGCCCCGCTCCCCATCTCCATCACGTACTCGATGAGATTATGTATGTGGTGGAAGGCGAAGCGTCTGTGCTGGTTGGCGATGAGGTGACGACCATCCCTGCCGGTGGCTGGCATCTGCGCCCCCACGGCATCGTCCACACCTTCTGGAACGCCTCAGACAAGCCCCTGCGCTTCATCGACATCTACCCCAACCAGAACTTCGAGGACTTCTTCCCAGAGTTGAGCGCGCTGATGGGGGATCTGATGAGCCGCGGCGTTTCGCCTGCTTCGGACGATTTTCTCCGCCCCATGCGAGCCCTGGATGAGAAGTGGGGAATGGTGGTCTATTACGAGCGGCGCCCAGCCATCATGGAGAAGTATGGGCTGCGGTAACTTTTCCTGATTCCGAGAATCGGCTACGCAAACTGTCGAACTCCCCCAACACAGACCTACAGTATTCTGTGGAATTTTTGTGGAAAAATCGATTGTGTTGTGCCAAAGGAGTCTCTAAGATTGATGCGCCGCATGACTTCACTTTGGAATCGATCTCTCTACCCAGTGCTGGGGCATTGAATCACGCCCCAGCATTGGCACTCTACTAGGTAAAGACCACGCATATAGTGACGCCTGATTGTCGCGCCTAGCTGGAGCAGGGACGGATCGTACTGAAATCGATACAGTTGAAACGCCCATGAAGCTTTAAGACAGGGGTTTACAGCAGAGAAAGCAGATTGTTCAGGGTGATCAGTTGTATCTCTGCGCTACGCTCTAAAAAGGGACCGACATCGTTTTGGAGCTGATCCCAGCGCAAAGTTTGCAGGCGAGAACGCACAGCCTGCCGCCAGTTTTCTGGCGTTAAAAGGTCTCCGCTCCAGTCCGATTGCTGCAACGCATTGTTGAGCATCACCAAATTGGGCGCGGGCCAGTTAGGATCACTTAGATACCAGAGCAGATCGTAGAGATCCCGCCCTTTGGCATAGGGACGCTGCAGAACGGCGTGGAGTTTGCCCGCCAGCAGGGATGAACGGTCATGGTGGTGCAGTTGCAGGGTCAGATGACGGCGCACAAGGGTCGTGGCAAGGGTCGCGCCAGCCGGTGGATTCGTATCTACCTCCACCTTGACAGCCAGTACTTCGTCGCGGTGGGGCGACAGGCGCAGTTCATAAAGTAGACCGATAAAGCGAATAAAGGCGCTATGCACCACTTTGCTGTCATTCACTCTAATTTCCAGGCGATACCCTTCGGCGCTCAATTCGGACTGCACTGCGCGCAGGTAGCGGCGAAAGTCATACTCAGGCGAGGGCTGCTCCAGCGCAAAATCCAGGTCTTCGGAATAGCGCTGAATGGCAAAGAGAAAGCGCAAAGCGGTGCCGCCATGGAAGGCCAGCGGCATCATTGCCCCCGCCGATTGCAACGCAGCCAGGATGCGGGCTTGCAGATACTCACGGGCCAGATTGCGGGCATGGAATGGATCCGCCGCCTGTACCAATGCCGATAAATGATCTTTCATAGTAGATCGAAACTTTCTCCCTGTTCGGCAGTCATTTTCGCCAACTGTTGCAGGCATCTTTGCAGTTTCAGGCTACCCGTTTGCGCAACAAAGCTGGCTAGTTTTTCCTGATCGAGTTGCTCCAAGTTTTGCAACCGCAATTCCTGCAAAAACAGGGGATCATCCGCATTCGGCGTCAAATAGAGGAGATCGAGCAGCGCCTTTTCCGGGTGAGCCACAAACGCCTGTTGATCGGCAGTGACCGACACCAACTGATAGCCAAACCAGAGAGCTTGTTTGACATGCCGAAAGTGAAACTCGCCAAAAGGGGTTGTCCAGGAACCGGGCCGTACCGTCGTCACGCTAACAGTTACAGGCGTGTATTCGGGAATCAGGCCGTACCAGGCCAGGGCCGATTGACAACTGACGTACGAGGCTTTGACCATACGATTGGCGACCAGAAACGGATGTGGTGTGTGATGTCGATAGGGAGGGGCCAGGCTATACAATCCACGCCGTACTTGTTGCACATGGCCGCTGCGTTGCCAGCGGGCCAACTGCCGCTGAATGTCGCCGCGCTGTACCTGACCTGCCAGCAACAAGGCAGTATCAAACAATGGCTCATCGCCCACCAACGTTAACAACGTCTCGAATTTCATGGCGATAATGTAACATACATGCGGTATTTTTGCAATCAAAGGGTCAGCCCCGTCGTCCTTCAAAGAAGGCGCAAAGACCTTCTTCTTCAAAGGCACCAATGGACGCTGGCGCGATGTCCTCTCGGGGGAAGAAGTGCAGATGTACGAGGAAAAGGCCACGCAAGTGCTGACGCCCAAGTGCTGACGCCCGATTGCCGGGCCTGGTTGGAGCAGGGGCGGGTGGCGTTCTGATTAGATCACAGGCAAGAACCGCATGCAGCCGAGCGCATAATTGTGGAATTTTTGTGGAAAAATCGCTTGTGTCCTGGCAGGGCGGCTGTTAGGCTTGCACAATTCCATTATGAATTCTCTCAAATCGAACCGAATCGCTTGTGGAAAGCTATCCGTCAGCTTCACATTGACGAACCGATTTCCCATTAGGAGACCGCCTATGGCTACCGATCCATGTTCCAAATTCAGTCATGTCGGTAGATGGTTTGAGGCCAATTCTGCGGCAAGTGCTCGACACAGACGCTGACCCTCTCGATGACTGGACGGCCACGCTTTGCACATTGACCCAATGTAACACCAACCATTGATATCATAATTTTTCAACTCAACCGAGAGCCCGGAGGTTTGCATGGAATGTCAAGTGCGTGACATCACAATCCACTACGAGGAGGTGGGGTCGGGACGGCCCTTACTCTTCTTGCACGGCTGGGCCTGTGACAATCGCCATATGATCAACGCGTTTGAACCGCTTTTTGCCGAGCGCAGCGGGTGGCGGCGAATCTATCCCGACTTGCCAGGGATGGGAAAAACCCGCGCCGCCGATTGGATTACCCAGCAAGATCAGATGCTCGAACTTGTGATTGAGTTTATGGATACTGTCGCTCCGGGCAAACGCATTGCCGTGGCCGGAACCTCATATGGCGGCTACCTGGCCCGTGGATTGGTCTACTTTCGGGGCAATCAGCTTGACGGACTCCTGTTGACTGTGCCTGTCATCGAGCGGGATGCCGCCAAACTGCACTTGCCCCACTTCTTTACCGTGCATGAAGATGCAGACTTTCTGAACGCATTGACAGCAGATGAACAATACATGCGGGAGCTATTCGCTGTGCAAAGCGTAGAAATCCTTGCAGAGTTTCGCCAGGTCCTCAGTTCGGCCTTTGCCATCGCCGACCCAACCCTGGCCCAGCGTCTCCAACGCAAATTCTCTTTTGAAGTGGATACGCTTGCCGCCCCCTTTCCGGCGCCCACCCTGTTTCTGACCGGTCGCCACGATAACAAATGTGGTTACCGTGAAGCCTACCAACTCCTGGACAGCTACCCACGGGCGACGGTTGCGATTTTGGATCGGGCGGGACACGTCTTGGAGCTTGAACAGAAGACGCTTTTCAGTGCATTGGTGAATGAATGGTTGGATCGAGTGGAAGAGTACGGAGGTTAGGATGAACGAGCAGAAGTTACGGATCGGCATCATCGGTGCCCGGTCCGAGCAGTGTCGAGGCTGTACCAGGGGTAGTCATTCGCCAAGAAACATCATCTATTCACCCACTGCGTGATTATCAGTCGTTGGTGCACTCTCTTGCAACTCGCATCTCATCCATCAAAGGAACATTGAACCTATGGCGATTGTCCAGATCCATGAACTGCCAGGCATGACGCGGGAACAGTACGAACAGGCGCTACGCGCGCTGAACCTCTCAGGTCCGCCACCCGGCTCCTATCTCCACGCCGGTGGTCCTACCGAGGCTGGCTGGCGCATCGTCGAAGTGTGGGAGTCTGAGGAAGCGGCTCGCCGTTTCTACGGCTCAGATCCGTTCCAGCAGATGGTGCGCAATACGGGCATTCCTGCGCCCGTTATCACCAATTATCAGGTTGAGACTGTGAGTAAGTGAGTAAGGAGGACATACATGTCTGCGCAATCAGTGTCGTTGAATGGCTCCATCGAAGCAGTGGAAAGCTATCCCCTCAATCCACCGACCATGCTCGTCGATACGGTCGGAACTGGCATCACCGGTGCTACCGGCAACTTTAGACACCATGTGAGCCATACATAAACGCCATACATAAACATGGTATGCCACAAGAACCGCAAGCGCACTCCAGAAAGCAAGCGGAAATGGTCGAGCCAGCCTGTCCCAGCCATATCACAAGTGCGAGCATCGCGCTCAAACTCGAAAAGTGCTCTCTTCGTAGCCCAGCAAAAAGGCAATCTGCCCCAAGGTATAGTCTGAAAATGACAGATCGTGAAGTGCCGATCTTATGGTAGATCGTGCCACTTGCATGATGTAACACAGCAATCGCCTGTGCCCACCATCTGGTGACTGGGCGAACCTTCAGCGCGAGCTCGATACAACCATTTCATCAGATTCTGCAACTATACTGATAGACGCATCTCTGTTGAACAGGATCACCATACCTTGAACCAATTTACAGACGCAGACCTTGTTTATGCAGTCCGTTGCGGAGACAAGCAGGCCTTTGGCCAGTTGGCGTCGCGCCACGAATCCATGATCTACCGTGTTGCACTGGACAGGTTGGTCACGCAGATCTGGCCCAAGACCTGGTTCAGGAAAGCATCCTACAGCTATCTAAGCCTTGATCGGTTGCGCCAACCCGACCGCTTTGGAAGTTGGCTCTACGGCATCGTCCTCAACGTCTGCCGAAGTCACTTCCGCAACCAACGAACCGATTTTCTTTCGCTTGAGTCTCTGTGCGGAGGCCTAAGCTGGGACAGTCCACTTCTGAACACCACCGCGCTTCATCCACTGGAAGTGATGGAGGCGCAGGAATTGCATCAGATGGTTTTGGCTGCCGTAGACCGATTGTCGGAAAAAAGTCGGACGGCCATTCTGCTCTCTACTACGAAGAGTTAAGTGTACGTGAAATTGCTGTGCTACTGGATACTTCGGTTAGTGCCATAAAGAGTCGCCTCTACCAAGCCCGCAGCAGTTGAAGGAACGTCTTGCAACACTTTATGAACCAACACCGATCACGCCACCCAGTGAAGAAGGAGATCCATCATGATCGCTCTGAATATTGCCGACATCGTTATCGACGTCAAGAGTGAGAGGCACATTATCGTGCTGACCGACGAAGAGAAGCGCCAGGCATTGCCCATTTGGATCGGACCATTCGAGGGCGAATGCCATCTTGCTCACACTCAAGGATGTGTCCACTGCGCGGCCGCTGTCCCACGACTTCTCGCCAACATTCTCCAAGTTGCAGGGATAAGCCTGGAGTCGGTGCGGGTGGAAGCGCTAAAGGAGAACACCTTCTATGCCGTAGCGGTGTTACGAGCAGGCGAACGAGTGCTTGAGGTGGATGCGCGCCCAAGCGACGTCTTTGCCCTTGCAGTACGTACAGCACTCCCATCTATGCGACTGAAGAGGTGATGGGCCAGGGTGGGCAACCCATTTTGCTGACCGAGGAAAAGCAGACAACCATTGAGGGCTGGTACTATAGTCCACTGCGAGAGATACGGACGGAGTTTCCTGCAGATGAGTGGAAAACTCCCGCCCTCCTTGGTGCCAAAGATTCCCTTTGGACAAACACTCGGCACCAAAGCCTCTGTGCACACAGGGGCAGCCCCAACCAAATCAGGTTCATCAACGGATGAGCGAGCCAGGCACGCAGAGGACTGGACCTAGGCACAACCAAGAAGTGATAGCCGTTTGTTTTTGGCCAATCTTAGGCCGTCTCGAGTTTCATTTATTTCGTCTTGGGGGTATCAGCAGGTGGTTGGTGGGCGTCTGTGGCGACCTCGGCAGTACCGGCAGTAGAAGAGACGCAGATTCAGTAATGAGGTCTACTGGATGGATTTCTTGTGTGACATCGGTCACAGCTTCTGATTCTAAGCATCATGGAGGCGACAAGCGATGACAGCTCCTCAAGCGCTCCGATGGGAACACGGCACATCCTCTTTCACCGGTAGCCATTTCTGTGCTCGGCTCAGTTCGCCTATCTTTGGCGGGAATCCGGTGCCACTTGTGCGGGAGAGCAAATCGGCTCATCTGCTGCTCTGCCTAGTGTTGGCCAGGGAACACCGGCTGCCCGCGCCCACATCCTGGAGACCCTCTGGCCCGAAACCGACCCCGCATTGGCCGGGCAGGCGCTGAACAGCCTCAACCACCAGCTCAACAAGACGAGCGCCAAGCACTTGGACGCGAGGGGTTGATTGTCCACGATACAGGACACTACCAGATCAACGCGTCCAATCGCCTTGGATCGATGTCGATCATTTCGCCAAATGGAGCGAAACAGGCAGAAGGCTGCTCTCAACCAACGACGTCGCCGCGGGCGTCGCCTACTGTGAGCAGGCGTTGGCGCTCTATCAAGGTGATCTTTGTGGCGACTCAAACATCCAGACCGTGCTTGAACGTGAGCGTTTGCGCGCCTGCTTTCTGGATCTGCTGGTGCGCCTCGCCGACCACCACTATAGCCACAACGACCCCGGCAAAGCCCTCCACTACACCCAGCGCGTCTTGGCGCACGATCCCTGTCGCGAGGACGCTCACCGCCAGGCCATGCGCTGCTACGTGCGCTCGGCCAGCGCGCCCAGGCACTCCGTCACTATCGCCTCTGCTGCCAGGCCCTGTCCACCGAATTCGACACTCAGCCGGAACCGGCGACGGTGGCGCTCTATGAGCAGATCCGCCTGGACCCGGCCGGCATCTAGCCGTAATCGCGCCAACTCAGCCAAACCTCAGTCCGATCTCAGTGCAACCTCAGTCTCATCTCAGTCCCCAAACCAAGACCCGCCTCAGAGCGGCGTGGGAGAATCGTGAACAAGACTGTTTTCACGAGCGCAAAGGTAGCGAATCCGTGCCAAAAAACACAGCGGATACCCATCTGGGGAATGCGCACTATCAAATCCTTGTGCTCCGTTTCTGGTGGATGGGCAGGGTCAACTGCAGCAGGGTGTTGTGGTTGATCTGAATGAGCGGCAGGTGGGCCGCTTTCGGGAACTGGAGGCGATCCCTGGTCTCGTGGCCTGCTGGTTGAGGACGCAGGAACAGAGCAGAAGAGATCGGAACAGTCCGTCTAGCGAGTAGGGTGAAGCGCAATCCCATTTACGCCAGTTCAATAGATCCAGAACACATTGCTCGTGTAGCACGGTTCGTTATGCTGGAAGCTGTCACATGAGCATCCAAAAGCGCAATATCCAGAGGCTTCTAGCTATCACTTCAGGCTGGGCAAGTTACGGAGAGGGATCACGTGGATTTATGAGCGAATTTGGCCCATACCAGCAAAGTTAAAGGAGACCGAAATGGCTAGAGTTACTGGTATTGTGATGCTTCTTTTGCTCGTTACTTTGACGCCCAACCCCGTCAGGGCACAAACGTATCAACCTGGTGATGTCGTCCGTCTTGTTGAACGAGATGTCCACATTCCTGCCCATCCCGCGCCTGGCGATCGGAGCGTTCATCTGAGGTTCATTAGTGGCTCTACGGCTATGGTCCTGAACATAGATGACGAGACCGGCTGGATTGAGGTGAGCGGCACATCGCTCACAGGACAACAAAATACAGGTTGGATATCGGCCAAGTACATCGTTGGGTGGAACAGCGATGAGGAAGATGCAAGTGGAACACTAGATTGGTGTCCACCCCAAGGCTCGCCCACACCTCGTGTCAACGGCCGGCTGCGGATTGCAACTTGGAATTTAGAGAATCTTCATGCGAGGGACGGCGAAACGACTTATACAGGCGATGACCCATCTGTGAAACGCTTTGCCACCGACTACGAGCGGATTCGGTGCTACGTCCGACTCTTTGATCCAGATATTCTCGCTGTGCAGGAGGTCGATGGTATAGAGGCGCTCAGTAGGGTGGTAGATACAGAGGTCTACAGTGTCTTTGTCTCCACCCGTCCCCAAAGCGCAGCCATGAACGGGAAACAGAACACTGGCTTTGCCATTCGTCGTGGTCTTACGGTACAACCTCAGCCAGATTTTAAAGCGCTGGATATTCGCGGCGATGGCACTCTACGCTATGGTACACGCGTCGATCTAACCTATAACGGCCAGACGATCATGCTGATGTCAGTTCACTTGAAGAGCGGTTGTTTTGGCAATGGTTCCACGAGTTCGGCCTGTTCGACGTTGATGAGTCAAATCCCTGTTCTCGAAAGCTGGATTGATGATGCAGCCGAAGGCGCGCTGCCATTTATCATCCTAGGCGACTTCAACCGCAGGTTCAACCAGCCTGGCGACGACGTCTGGGCCGATCTCGACGATGGCATTCCTGCGAATGCCGATCTCACAGCGGTCACGCAGGAGATGCCAATCAGTTGTCGAGATAACGAGTTCACCGAGTTCATTGACCATATTGTATTGGATGCGAGCGCAGAAGAGTGGGTCGATCAGAGTTCATTCCGGCAAGTCACCTACCGTCAGCAGGACAAGGAATTTTGGAACAAGCTCTCTGATCATTGTCCGGTGGTGGTCGAATTGTGGATTCCCTAGCAGCCTGTCGGAGAGACTAGATTCAAGGGATCCAGGCACCCTGAATCCACCGATTTGGGGCGAATTATCACCCAATTTGACCTATTTTGACCCAAAAACCAGATGCAAAAGTGGCACATGGCTTTGTCTCCGACAGACTGCTAAGGGTATATCTGCGGGAGGAACGTATCAATAGATGAAGCTCATGGTGTTTTTGCGACAATGCGATGTCTATATTCAGGGGGAAAGCGTTAGGATGAGGAGGGGTCACCGTGCAAGTGAAAACCTTGCGGATTGAATTAAGTTACCAAGGGTGGCAGATCGAATGGGAATCAAGTCAGCTAGTGGAACATGTGCCGCCACCGCCAGATTATCTAGGTGACACGAGCGAGTTTGCGGGCTGATGGTATGAGTTGCGCGATGAAATGGGCGATGTGATATATCGCAAGGTCATTGTCTTTCCACTGCAGTTCGAGGTAGAGGTTCCTACGGGGAATGTGGACCATCCTTGGGAGTGGCATTACATTGTAAATCCTGCAGGCTCTTTCTTTCTGGATATGCCCGACTTTGCAGAGGCGAAATGGTTGGTACTAGTGAATCTGCCGATCAATCTAAATGCTGATGTGCCACGCGGTGAGATATTTTCAATGAACCTTTGGGGCGAATAGGACTAGATTATGAGTACTAACGATGGATATTTCGTTGAGACAAAACAGATTGCGAGGCACGATCCTGCCAGTCTCCGTTTCAATTTGGTGCTGGTGGCGGAAGGGTATAGCGCCGATCAGCTTGGCAAGTTTGAGAGTGATGCGAACAGCTTTTTTGCACAGCTTTTTGCCACGGCACCCTTTCGTGATTTTCGCGACGCGTTTAACATCTATTTGATCAAAGTTGCATCGAATGAGAATGGTGCGGACAATCCGGCGACTTGTGCCGATGACAGGCAAAATGACCCGCCAGGAGGTGGCAGTGTGAAGGCGACCTACTTTGATGCCACTTTTTGCAAAGGCAACACACGGCGTTTGCTGGGGGTGAATGATCTTAATGTGGTGGCTCTGGCCGATCAACAAGCTCCCCATTGGACACAAATCCTAGTAATCGTGAATGACACACACTATGGTGGTTCTGGCGGTCGGGTGGCCGTGACTTCTGTGTCGGCAGATTGGGAAGACAGAGCACTTCATGAAATCGGTCATAGTTATTTTGGTTTTGCTGACGAATACTCTGAATTCGCCACGGCGGCGGATCCTGGCGAACCGTTAAAGCCCAATGTGACACGGGCGAGGACACGAGAAAAGCTAAAATGGGCAGACCTAGTGTTGCCCGCCACACAGATCCCGACCAAGAACAACCCTGATCAAACATGTACGACAGCCGATCTGGAGCCTTCATTTGTGCCATTAGGCACAGTGGGGACATTCGAGGGTGCGGCGAGACACCATTGTCAGATCTATCGGCCAGCTCACGACTGTAAGATGCGCAATGTTTCAGCTGCCTTCTGCCCGGTCTGTGAACGCTATATTCGACACCGATTAGCACGCCATACGGACCCGGCCGTGCGCGCCTTTACCACTGTGGCTGCTGTTGCTCGTACGCCTTTCAATCTTGATCTCTTTATTGTCGGCCAGGATGGTTTTGTTTATACATGCTTTTGGCAAGGGGGATGGGATCAAGACCAATGGAGCCGTTGGTATCGGGTTGGCAATACACAGTTTCCGCCAGGGGCGGCGGTCTCGGTCATCGCCCGCACCACCACTTTCCCAGGCGAAATAGACCTCCTGGTAACAGGGAATAATGGCGGAGTCTATACCAACCATTGGGATAGCGCCACTCCCTGGAAACCAGATTGGGAACGAATTGGCACTGTGAACTTTCTGCCAGGGACACCTGTAGCTGCGGCTAGCCGTCGTGCCGATCTGCTGGACATTTTCGCCGTCGACAGCACAGGCGCTGTATTGACTACGTGGAAAGCAGGAACAACCTGGAACCAAGATTGGTTTCGAATCGGTGCCGAAGGCTTTACTCCTGGCGGGCAGATTACTGCTGTGGGCCGTACTCTGCTACTAGAGGGTCTGCTCGATCTCTTCATCACCGGACCGGACGGAATTGTCTATCATAATTGGTGGCCAGACTTGGGCGCGTTGCCAAGTCTATACTGGTTGCCCCATTGGCAGGCGATTGGTGGTGGGCCAAATTTGATCCCGAATACCCCAGTAGCAGCAGTAGCACGTAGCCCCCTTAACCTTGATCTCTTTATAACCGGAGCCGACGGACAGGTCTACAGTACCTGGTGGTCACCGCCTTCCCTGCCAGGACAATGGGCAGGGTGGTTTCTCATAGGTACTGCTAATGCGATCCCAGGAGCGCCTGTAGGAGCTGTGGCAAGCACAACGAGTAATCTCGATCTTTTTGTGGTGGGGCAAGATCAAAGGGTTCTCACCAATAGCTGGTCAGGGACTACTACTTGGAACTCTACCTGGAGTGCTGTGAAGAGCCAGCAGTCAACACAACAGAGAGTCATTGCTCCCGTGGCACGTTTGGCTGACCATTTAGACATATTCATTGCGGGCGCGGATGGTGGTGCATTTTCTACATTTCGGTCTACAAACGGAATCTGGAACTACTGGTGGCGCATATAGATCTTTTTAGCTACCCAACCCTGTCACGGCGCAAACGTATCAACGTGGCGATGTCGTTCATCTTGTTGAACAAGATGTCCACACCCTTATCCACCTAGCACCTGACGATCACAGCGGGCATCTACGCTTCATCAGCGGCCCCACTGCCTTGGTACTGAACGTAGGTAGTGCATCAGACTGGATTGAGGTAAGCGGCTCTTCACTGTCACGGGGCAACAAAATACTGAGTGGATATCAGCTAAGTACATCGTTTTGTCCTGAGGCGTACTCGGGACAAAACCCTCAACAGTCGAAAAGGAGAAAACAATTATGGCCCATTGGTTGCAGCCTCCGGGGAGTAGTTCGGATGGATATGACACAGACAACAGGCTGGCCCCAGGATCGCTCTGGCGGGTACGGGTTCCGCTGGGAAGTACACGTAAGGTCGCCCTGTGGGGCGGTTACGAGTTGGAGGTGAAATCCAATAATCCAAGCGTTGTGCCCAATGAGCCCAGTGGTAGAGTCAAGGAGTTGGACCCCTCCGGCGACCTGCGAATCTTTGAGCTATTCGGCGCCAACGAAGGCGGGAGTTTTATCGAAGTCTGGGGTAGGGACGGTGCGTTTTGGATCAACCTCCAGGCGCTGGTGAAACTGGTATCGCGCGCTGGCAAAGCTGTCTTTACCAGCATGGACCAATGCGGCATCGCAGCACTAGACGAAATCCTGAACAAGTCGATTTCGGAGGGCGTAGAATATGCAGGCCTAATTTTCAAGCAAGGGGATCACTTCGGATTCACGGCTCCGGTTCGCGGTGAACCGGACTCCGCGCTTCCGATGCTAATCGTACCGGCAGGGGCGAGTCCAGAGGAGATCCAGGCGGCGATTCGACGATCAATTGACGAGGCAAGGCGGTTCGTGCCGGCACGAACCGATCCTGTGGCTACTTACCACACTCACGGAAACATGCAGGGTGCGGGCGAGATCTTCTCCCCGCAAGACCGCGGCTTTCATAATCTCCGACACTGGTTCGCCTATCTGGGTACCCCTAGTCGTGCGATCTTGAAATTCACGCCCAAAGATCGGCCCGCCAACGAAGAGCCAGCCTGGGCAAGTTTTGGCGGCAGAGCAGAAAGGTTGCGATAGAAGGAATAACCCATGTCGAACATTCTTGAATCAATCACCAAGTTACTGCAAAGCGCGATCGAAGGTGCTCCAGGTGATCCACGGCCACCTGTGATACTTGACGGTCTGAGTGACCCGCTGAATCGTCTGCTGGAAGTCAGAATAGACCCCAGCGGCGATGGCATTGATAACTGGCTGACTAACCTGCGCGATATCATCGGTGATATACAGCCGCGTGAGACATTGCTTGTGCGTGCACTACAAATGCACTTTCCACGCCTTGCCGAAACGCTGACGTTGCTCGGTATCATCGGCGTCGAATGGGAAGGGACTGTACCTGGCACCTTCTCGATCAAGTGGCAGCAACTCAATGACTTGCTAGCCCAGCCTGGGGAAAAGGCACTCTCACTGCTCTTTAGCCGGGTGCAAAGCGTAAAGGACCTCAAAGCACTGCAAGTGTTGGGGTTGCTGCTCATCTCTGCACCAAAAGAACTACTCAGTCTGGAATATCGCCAACAGGGCTTTCTTAGTTTGCCGCTGGACAGCGTGCCGGGCATCAACTCTGACGAACTGCTGGGACTACTTGGCCTGGTAAACTCGCCGTTGCGTCTTCCCTTGCCATTCGCCCCATTCGCTCTGCCGTTGACGCTTGATCAGTTTAAATGGATTGCCCGCAACGCCGCCGATGGAGATGATGACTCGATCACGCTTGATGCTTGGGATCCGCCAGTTCGTCTCATGATCGAACTCCATCTAAAAAACGCAGCGGATGCAATCAAGAAGACCATCGACCTGGGCAATGGCTGGAGGTTGAGCTTCGGCGGCGCCGACACTGGCGACAAGCGCTATGGACTTCAGGTCGGTGAGGCTGGAATCGATGTAAGCAACGCCAGTGTAGGCGATTTTTCTATTCTGGTCGAGAAAACACCAAGCGACGGCAATGCACTGCTGTTAGGCGAATTGAATGGAACACACTTTGCCATCAAGTCTATCCGCTTTGGATTGAGGCTGCGGGCACGCCAGGAGCCGCCTGTCGACGAGCCGCTTTTTGACATTGTTCTCCACTTGTCGCAGATCGAATTTGCGCTCAAGCCTGACTTTCTCAAATTTCTCAGTTTTGGGCTCAATTTACCCACACTGCTCCACTTCGATTCACATGTAGCCCTGACCTACACGCAGGGCAAAGGGTTGAGTGGACAGGGCAGCGCCGACGGATTCTCTACGCTGAACACACAATTTGCCACGCCGCTCAATCTTAAAATTGGCGGCGCAGGCGCCGGACTCAACATCGACCAGGTGGTAACACAGATAGAGATTGCGCTCCTGGCAGATACGTTGCGTTTTCGTGTGCGCTTTCGCTATGGGGCAAATGCGCAGTTTGGTCCGCTATCGGCAGTGATGGATGGGGCGGGCGCCTGGATTGGTCGCTGGGTGGATGGCAACGGTGGCTTGCTGCCGCCGCAGGGCATCGGTCTATCGCTCAATGCGCCCCCTGTCGTCGGTGGCGGCTTTCTTAAGCTCATCAATGACAATGAATTTGCCGGCGCAATGCAACTCAAAATTCTCGGCATTGGCGCCTTTGCCTATGGTCTCTATAAAACGTTGCCCAACGGCGCCCCTTCCTTTGTCGCCTTGATCGGCATCCGTCTACCCCTGCCTGGCATCCAGCTAGGCTTTGGCTTTGCGGTTTCGGGTTTTGGCGGGCTGGTGGGCATCAATCGCCGTGCCGATACGGATATGCTGCGCGAGCGCTTGTCCAGTGGGGCTGCTGGCGATGTACTCTTCAATGACGATCCAATGCGTAATGCGCCCAGATTGCTGGGCGATATGCAGCAATTCTTCCCCGCTGAAAATGGCGTTTTTCTGATCGGTCCGACGTTACAGATCAACTGGCTCTACATTTTGAAGCTGGATGCCGGTGTCTTTATTGAGCTACCAACCGGCAAGCCCTTTATCACTGGCTCAGCGCGATTGGTCATTGGTTCAGAAGAATTTGCACTTGTTTATCTACGGATGGACTTCATCGGCGGCATCGACTTCACTAAATCGCTGATCTTCTTCGACGCTGCGCTAGTCAACTCGCATGTGCTGGGCATCTTTCGCATCACGGGTGGCGTGGCGTTGCGCATTTACTACGGCGAAAATGGCTACTTTCTCTTTACCGTGGGTGGCTTTCATCCCTCCTTCAATCCGGGTCCGATGGAATTACCACGTGTGGCACGGGTGGGGGCTTCAGTTTCGTTGGGACCGGTCTGGCTTAAGCAGGAGATGTATCTTGCGATTACCTCCAATACCTTCCAACTGGGAGCGCGCACCGAAGCCGGGATCAAAATCGGCCCCATCTCAGCGCATGGCTGGTTTGGCTTTGACGCGCTGATCCAGTTGCGTCCTTTCTACTTTGTGGCCTCTATTAATGCCGGCTTTGACGTCGAGGTTAAAGGCGTTTCGCTCTGCAATGTACGGGTTGAAGGGCAGTTAAGCGGACCGGGGCCACTGGTGCTGGCGGCACGGGCGAGTGTGCGTCTGCTCTTTATCAAGGTCTCCGGTGATGTCACAATCACGCTGAATGATAACCCACCCGAAGCAGTAGTCACGATTCCCAATCTGGCGAAACATCTAGAAAAAGAACTGAGCAACCCCCACAATCTGCGCATCGAAGGCGAAGATCACAGCGTAATCTTTGCCCCGCAGAGTCAGCCATCCGACAAAACATCTCAAAGCCAGACACCCGAGAAACTCTTTGCACCTGTCGGTCAACTGGTTTGGGAACAGAAACGCGTCCCGCTCGATCTACCGATTGAAAAAGCCGAGGGTGTACAACTGGGCGGTTGGCACCACTTGACCGTGACTGGAGCGTTGGGCCACAACGCGCCAGAGCAACACACTCCCGAATTTGACTGGTTCAGCGTCGGCGCCTATCTCAACCTCAACGACAGCCAAGCACTCAACAACGGCCGCTTTGCACAGCAGCAATCAGGCATACGCATTAAAACGGCTGCAATGGAGATGGACCACGGTGACACAGAAGATGCTTTTATCAAGATCAAACTTGTCAAGTTGCCTAGGCGTATCTGGTTGAAGGGGCTGTTCGAAATTAAACAATATGTCTTTGCCGATCTGGCAGGCGTGCTGGGCGAACGGGTAAACGGAGCACGGATGCCAACCATCACTGCCGTCGTCACAGTCGAACAGGAACATTGGAACCATTGGGATAGCAAGGGTGAAATTCAAAACAAAAAGAGTCCGCTCAGCCCTACGCAAGCATTTGTCAACAGCAAACGACAGGGGGGTATCGCCCTGCCCACAACAGAAAAGGCGCTGAGACTGACAGGAGTATTCTGATTATGGCAGATCTACCCAAACACCTTACCTTCAAAGCCTGGCAGCGCTCAAAACTGTTTGAGCGCGCTGAGCTAAAAGACGGACGGTTGCAAAGCAAGTTGCATTTGGAACTCAGTGATAACAACGGTCCGTCGATCCCGGGCGATATCCCTTTCACCTTGATGGCAGCGGCTGATGTGGCAGGCATCAAGCCCAGTGCCATCAAACACCTTGCCCCCGCACCCTTTACTCAGGACGCCGAAACCACCAAATTTGTCCACATCGAATTTTGGGAAGAAGACCTGCCCTGGCGCTACACACCCCAAATTAACAATGTCAACGCACTGAAACCCTGGCTGGTGCTGTTGGTTGGCACGAGCCAGGAGATCGAGGTTGAGGCGGGTATTGTTAAAACCATCGAGGATAGTGTATTGCAAGAATACGACCTCAACAATTCGCACCTCTGGGCGCATAGCCAGTCCGATGGCGCCAACCACACTTCGCGCATTCTTTCGCTGCGGCCATTGAAGCCCCAACATGAGCATGTGGCGGTGCTGGTTCCGGCATTTAACGCCGAAGGGAAACTCATGTGGTCCATCAATGGGAATATCGTGACAAAGGACTTTGGCGGCAAAGGATTACCGGCATTCTATAGCTGGAAATTCTGGAGTGCCGAAGCAGGGGACTTTGTTACACTGGCTTCTGCCCTCACCATTCCAAAGGGTGTCGAAGTGGGCAAAGCCAATCTCCATTATCGTCGCAAGGTGCTCAACCTGGATGTGACAATGGAAGTGCGCGGTGCGATCACCTCATTGCAAAATCCAGTAGAGCCTACTCCGGCATTTTTGAAACCTGTGTTCGACGATATGATGCAATTGAGCAAGATTGTGGATGAAAATGGTGCAGAAGTCGATGCCATTGGATTGCCTCACTACGGACGCCCCTGGTTGCCCAATCCCGACAGTTTCCCCAGTGGCTGGCCTCAATGGCTAACTCACGATCCGCGCTTCCGAGCGGTCACAGGCTTGGGCACATGGATGGGCGTGGAGGGGCAGGAAGCATTAATGGACGCGGCCGTCAAACAGGCGGGAGCGCTGCGCGAAGTGGGCCAACGCATCAACCACCTTGCGCTGGGGGTGTGGGCAGCCGGCCGGCTCTGGGAACGACGCTTGCCTACGGACGAGAACGAACGGTTGCGCATTCTGGGCCCCATGCTCGCACGCATTGTCAGCGAAGATGGCGGCATCGCACTGGAGAAGGTGACGAGTGGCAGCAGCCCCCTGCCCGCCGCCATCTTTTCCAGCCTTGCACAGCGCATATTGCGTCAGCGCAGCACGCACACGCGTCACATTCGGGAGGGAGATAGCGGCTTCAATTATGCCAAGGCACTGAAGGCTGCTAATCAGCCCGAACCAATGCCGGAACGTGCTCCCGCTGGTCTGCCTCATGTCGATGCGATCGCCAGGGAGATGGGGCTGCCAACGATTGAAGAGATCTTCGAACTGGACCATGCCTGGATCGAGCAGGTGTTACAGGAGATATTTGAGAAGGTGCATTCGCTGATCGCCCAATATCGCGGTGAGCGTGACCAGTTGCTCGAACAAAATAGGGCGAATGAAATTCTGGCGCTGCGCCGTGGCTTTGCCGAGCAGCTATTCAATGAAATGTGTGATCGACTGGAAGAGTCAATCCACAACCTGGGGCTTCCCTGTTCCGCTTCGGAAATTTTCGAGAGACTCAATCAGGAGCTTCCGGGCGGGACATATTCGCTGGGGTACATCGAACGGGTACTCGAAGAGGACAATGCTGGGCAACGTCTCTATGGCGTACTGAGACGAGAGTTACAGCGCTGCATGGTCAGGCGCGCCTGCACGGAGATGGTTGGTCATGTCGATTTACCAATCGAAAACCGGGAGGCTTTCTGCGACGAGTTGGCGGATCTGCTGTCACCGATGCCTCGACAAGAAAAGAAAGCGATTACTCTTGGTGTACTTGCCAATCATTTGGTAGCCCATTTGGACCCACGCAAGCCGAATGCGCCGGCCCGTCGGCGGCTCTGCGCCCGTCTGCACGGCATCGACTGTTTGCGGTTGATCCCGCCTGAATTTGCGGTCGGGCTTGATTTCCCCACCTGGGATCTCTTGCGGAAATATGATAACGAATGGCTGCTACCTGGGGTCAATGTGCTGCCCAAAGATTCGATTACAGCGCTGCGAACCAACCCAATCTTTATCGATGCCTACATGGTCGGTATCAACAGCCAGTTTATGGCAGAGATGCGTTGGCGCGATCTGGCGGCGGATCGCAAATCCACACCGCTGCGCATGTTCTGGGGACAGATGAACTATGCTACCCAGAAGCGCCAGGCAGATATCCAACCGCTGGCAGAATGGGCAAAGGAACCGGACAAACCACTCGGCGATCTCACCCATCAGACCATCCAGCCCGGTGACCCAGACAATACAAGCGGCAGCCGACTGGTAATCGTCTTCCGCAGCGATCTCTTCCGTCGTTATCCGTCAACATTGGTCTATCTGGTCAAGCCCAAGCCGGAAGACGTTCAGGCAGATGCGCAACAGCCGGATGATGAGTCTACCGAACTCAACAAGTTGCTCAAGGACACACCCAAACTCGATGAAGCGGGACCAGATCGAAGATACTTTGGTCCCATCTTCCCTGGTAGAATTACGCCCGAAGTGACCTTTTTTATCTTCGATGTCAAGCCGGGTGATCTCGATCAATACTGGCTGGTGCTAGATGAACCGCCTATTGAGCTACGCTTCCGCAGCGATAAAGGTGACCGAGAAGACCAAAGTAACGCTGCCACCTTTGCTGCATCTACAATCAACCAACCGTTCCGCGTAGCGATCAGTGGCAAGGAATTGAAAGCGAAGGCAGAACAAGTATGAGTACATTTCACTTTCGTGATGCACGTAAACAACTGCTGCTGGAGGCACTGGCGGTCCTCGGCGACCAGCCTAATGACCTGCGCGACCCGTTGCAACAAGAGTTAGATGCCATCCAGCAGGATAGCTGGCTGGTCGCCGACAAAACCTATCTGATCGTGGGCGCCGATTGGCTTTGGTCCTTCAGCTTGACGCTCAAAATGACAGTCGATGCAGACCCAGTGTTGTTGGCGCTGGGGCGACCTGCCCGCATCAGCGCGGCACAGGCTGGGGCGATCGAGTCAATCCCTCACGGCCCTGGCGGTCCACCTGCCGACTATATCGACCAGGTGCGGGCGGCGGTTGACAGCGACGAGTTGATCTTTAGCGAACTGCTCTTCGCCGCCCATCATGACTGGATTGTCCAACCCGCCGACAGCCGCCCATACCCGTTTGACGATGTGGGGGTTCTCCTCCCCGTGCGGCTGGAAACTCTTTTCGATATGCCGAACACAGAGTTTAACAATGACCCAACGCGCTGGAAACTTTCGTTGCGTGTCATCCCCGACGAAGCCTCGATCTGTCGCAACAACCGCTTTGTCAGCAACGACGAAAGAACGGTGGTCACCGCCTTCTGGAACACCATCCGCCAGACAGGAACAGCTGACGCAAGCTGGCTGGATGGTGAGCGCGCCACAGTTGCCTGGCAACAATTGGCAGCACAGGTGACGCCTGCCCGCGCTGCCTGGCTCGTTGCCAACCTGCCCACCGCACTTGAGGGGGACCGCATTGTTGTCACCCTACCAGCCGATATGCCAGTTGACACACAGCCCAACTGTGTGGGGGGCTTCCCGCCAGAGATGCACGTGATGATCGATCTCAAGGAAGAAGTTGACGGAGAGTTTCAAAAAACAGTGGGACGTCTACCCCAAGACCCCGATAAGATGATCGATACCAAGGCGTTAACCTTGCCGTTGCCATCTAAAGCAGAAACCAAACGCCAACAGTGGTGGAACAACTGGAAACAGGCAATAGAAATCGGCGTGGCAGGGGAATTCCCGTTGCCCCAAGGGGTCACCCCTGAGAATATCAATGCGATCTATGTCGTCGGTATCGGTGACGAAGCGCCGCTGGCACACTTCAAGACGCAAGTTGATAGCGGAGAATTAGCGATCCTGCCGTTGGGCGTGCCAACCAACACCATTCACGGCAAAGCGGCCGCCGACCTAGGAAAATCAGCCGAGGATTGGCGTAAGATTGCCCAACAACGGTTGCGTCAGCGAGCGGATAGCAGCTTCAACCCCTTCAAAGAAGCCGGCATCAATCTGCAGCGGCACTTGCTGGGCGCAGAGACCCTACTGCCCTTCTTCCCAACGGGCGACATTGACGACGATACACTCGACAGTCAACACATGGCACAAGCACTGTGGCCCGCGCTCTGGGGGTACTGGCTGCGTGATCTCTGGCAGATGGGTGACAACGCTTTTCGAGTGGGCAAGTGGATGACTGAGAACTTTTACCCTGAAGGTCCGCTGATGCCGTTACGCATTAGCGATCAGCCTTACGGCATCCTACCCGTTACGCAGTTGGCTGCCTGGCAGACACTGCCAACATTCCATCAAGAAGCTGAAACCCAAGCTGCACTTGAGAGTGCAATGGCAGATCTGCTTGTCAGGATACGGGCGGAATGGCAAACCTTGACCAAGGACAAGCGCTCAATCGTCGGCAAAAACAGCGCAGAATTTATGCAACTGCTGGGGCAGAATGCATTGAGTCGTCGTTATCTGCAGCGTGAGTTTAGCCCTGTTTGGGTACAGCGTGCTCCGTATATCAGTCGTATCAGCGCTATGGGGCTAGACCCAGAGCAATTTCTGAATCAGGTATCTGAGTTCTACAAATTGCCTCTCAAGCGACTTGATCTAGCGGGTTTAGAACCTGCTGAGTACTATCTGACCAACGGCTACTGGCAGCCACAGGAACTGCCACTGGTGCAGCCCACTGCCATGATCTATCAATACGAAAAGACACGCATTGAATTACGACAGCTATTTGCACATATCTTCGACTGGCCCTTCGGACAAGGAGATGGAAGTGGTCTGGATCTGCTCTTCCAGGAACATGGACTTCACGTACTGCCAGACAGTCTGCTTATACGGTTACTCACCTATGCCACCCAGCTTGCCGCTCCCTGGAACAAGCCCCCGACAACATCAGCGCAGGGAATAGTCGTAGGCGCACAAAAGGAAAGCTTATTCTCCATTGCTAAAGAGTTGGATCAGGAATCATGGCGCAGCAGCATTAAGGACGAGGAGACAGGTGAAGTGCGCCGGTATACAATGATGATCCCCGACCAACGTCGCCGCCAACTTGAGCGCGCCTTGCGCGCCACGCTCGACAGTGCCGCCACCCGCATCGACCCCTGGATGGTCGGCTTTGCCTGGCAGCGCCTTAAGACGCAGAGTCAGGGACTGCAACATAATCATCGATTAGGCGTTTATGGCTGGGTCGATGGTCCCTTCCAGGGCACACCGGGACCTACCGACGCCGGCCGGTTGCACACGCCATCCTACAATCAAACCTTAGCCGCGCTGATTCTGCGCGACAAATTTCTCACTGCCAAAGATGCCCGGCTGACAAACGACGCGGGGAGCAATTCCTGGACGATGAATATCTCTTCCGCCAGAGCACGGCTGGCAGAAGAGATCGCCGATGAGGTGCGCATGGGCTTTCACATCTATGAAGTTGTCGGACGGCATGTGGAGAATATCGTTGGCGATCACCAACAGGTGAAGGCGCTGCGTATTCACCCCCAATATGCCATGCGCCCCGAGCGGCAGGACGTCAACGAAGTCTGTAATGGTATCGAGGCATTGCTTGGTCTGCTGAATGGCAATTGGGGATTCCAGCTTTCTGATAAGCAGATACTGGCGCTGCAACAATTGCATGACGCCCTCGATTGCTATAGCGATCTACTGGTGGCGGACGGGGTGATGCAATTGGTTAATCGTCAGGTGGATCGTGCCGCCGAAACATTGGATGCAGCGGCTGGTTTCAGTCGCCCCCCCAGTTTTGAATTTTTGCGCACACCACCTTCCGGTTACCTGTTGGAAAGTGTTGTGATCTCAGCACTGCCCTACGTCACCACCAACGAAACCGAAAGCAGCCCAATCCGTCTGGCAGAACCATCGTTGGCAGCCTATCTTGATCAACATCTCGCCGGAGAATGGCAGTGGCAAGCAAAGGACGCGGCGGGTAATCTCCTGGGCACGGTGTCTCTAGCAGAACTTGGATTTGTTCCGCACGAAACAATTGCACTTACCGAAGACTTTTTCAAGGAACTGGCACAACGGAAACTTGGGCTTGAGCAAACCGTAGAAATTGTCGCCCCCCGGCAGTTGACAATGGCACAGGAGATAGCCGCCGCCTTGGGCAATCGCCCGGCAGCAGGCAGAGATTTCAGCAGCAAATCGACTGTCCAGCAGGCAATCGATCTGGCAGTCTATGAGGAGTTACGCATGCGTTTCGAGCAATTGTGGGAAAAGTGCGCTTTACTGGTGGACCAATTGCAGAATGCTGCTGATGACATCATCCGTGCTGACTTGCTCCTGCAAGCCATAAGGTGGGGTGTTATCCCAATCAGCACAGAGGGATATGATCTCCGTTTGCGCTCAGTGACTGAGATCGACAAGATCGACGATCAGGGACAATCCTTGGTCATTATCGCTTTGGTCGGGACCGATTTGCATATCCGTATCTTCGATGCTCACAAAACCAGAATCGTTGATAAGAGCGAGGCCGAGCTAGTTGATTTGCCAGATTTGACAGTGACAGCATTTAAGCAGCGGCTGACTCCCTTCCCGCGCGTATCTGCTCTCTCTCAAGCAGACAAACAGGCAATGATCAATAACGCCTCATTGCTTGCAGGTCACACGCCCGACGAAGCAGCAGATCGGGAGGTACTCTTTGCCCTGTTGCTGGGGCAGTCCGTTTCTGGGTCTGCCACCAAACGACTGGCGGTCAACATGGGTAAGGTGCTGCAGGGACGCTTGAGCAGTGCGCCGGAAATTGATGCGGTGCCAACACACGACAAGATAGCTACACCGCTGGCGAATCATGCCAAAATGAAACGTGATGGTACACCGGATGGCATTGCCAGCCTTGCGCGCGCCATCGCCAACCTGGCTACACCCAACAGCAAACTGACCATTCTGGCGTGTTGGGATCGAACCCAGTTACTCGACGACAGCAAGGTGGCAACTGCACAGGTGGATCCATCATTAGAGGAATCTTGGCTCACCGTGGTTGCGGCCACGCGTGCCAATCTTGCCCGCCTCGAAGCATTGCAATTGGAAATGGACAGACCATTTAGCGCCTGGAGCAATTCGCCGGGCGACCCGTGGCAGCAGAAATTGATCAAAGCGAATCGAGAGCGCCGCGACACTGAACATGTCCAAGAGAAAGACGAAACGCCGCTTGGGTTACGGTACAACCGCTTTGTGGCTGTCTATGGCCCAAACAACGCCTGGACCGGTGAAAAGGTAGCAGTTGGGATGATCGATGCCTATAGCGAAGCGATCCCCATGCCGCAGCGCACTAGTACAGCAGCCTTTGGCTTTAATGCCCCCAGCGCCCGTGCCCCGCAAGCAATTCTGTTGGCGGTTCCCCCGCGTCCCCGTCAACGCCTCGACGCAACGCTGCTGCGCGATATTGTGGCAGAGACTCGCCAATCGGCCCATGCCCGGATGATACGCGTCGAAGATTTGGGCGACTACCACGCCTTGACACCAACGATGTGGCTGCAATCATCGGGGCCGAATCGAGTGTATTTGCAACCCGGCCCGATCTTTGAATAAAGAGGGGATAAACAAGAATTATGGCAACCTATTTTTCAACCTATACACGGCTGGGGCCACGTGCCAACGAGCGCGATCTGGAAGCGGGTTTCGAGTCAGCAATCTATGATCCACTCTGGTTTTTGGGGCGGCAATGGCAAATGGGTGAGCATCAGGGCGAAAATGCGTCGTCACCGGTCTGGGTTGAATATACGCTGCATAGCCACCCGATTGAGACGAGCGATCGACGCTTTGATCCCAGCATAACGCCAGCGGAAATGATCGTAGAGTCGGAGATCGATGACTGGTGGACAATGGGTAGACGGGTGCGCATTGGGAAAAACCTGACTGCCGCACTGGCTGCCGAATTTCCTGAAATACTGGCTGAAATACTGGCAGATAAGGTGCTATGTTTTGTTACGCCAACGCCACCGTATGAACATTTCAAAGATCATCTGGATGGGCGTGCTGTTTGGCGCTGCTTTACTACACCAACGCTACCGTATGGATATTTCGGTGACCATTTGGATGCGCCTAATATTTGGCGAGTACACCATGAATTCTTGAGCGCACATCCTGAACTGCTTTCTGCGGCGGACGTGCCAGAGGCCCAACTGCAGCAGGAGAGTCTGCCAGCCTGGCAAAACGAAAATATGATCTATCAGCAGAATGAGGACGCCGCCTTTATCAGTGGTGGACACAAGTTAATTGTCAATCGTCACCGTGGCGGACGCATGGATTGGCATTCGGTCAATGCGCTGGCAGCCGGTGACGCGGTTGCGCCGACAAGTGAAAAGGGCGAAGTGATCCCAACCCAGTTGCACTACCCCGGTGCCCCCGCCAACCGCTGGTGGCAGATCGAGGATGCCGAGGTCGATGTGGGCGGATATGCGCCGGACAGCGCCCATATCGCAACAGCCTTTCTCACCGATCTGATCTTTTCACACAGTGACGATTGGTTTCTCTTCCCAGTTTCGTCGAAACAACAACAGTTCTTGTTTAGCGTCGGCTTGGAGTTTCAAAGTGATTTGGACCAGGGACTTCTTTCGGCAGAGTTGCGGCAAGAGTTTGAAGTCCTTGGAATCTCACTTTCGGGGAACACAGTCATAGTAGTCGAACTGAGAGGCAGCAAATGGCGGGTAGAAGACGCCAATCATGGTCAGACATACAGAGTGAACAGTAAAGATGGAAAGCTAAACATTTACCAAGAACATAACGCGGAGAATGAAGGACATCGCGCGGGGAATCTGGTGGCAATCGATTCAATGACAGTGTGGGATGCCTTTGACCGCGTCTATGGCAGCAGCGAACGCAAAATGGATGAGCATGGTGATGAGAAACCTCGGTGGCAGGGGTTACAGCCGCCAGAGGATTGGACTCTCTTCAAGATTGACGGCGAAGTGAGAGATGGCGAACCGGCGGAGAAGAATGAGTTGCGCAACAACGAGTTGCTTTTGTGGCACGTGGCAGAGATGCCATTGGAGAGCGTTGCCTTGGAGCGAGTTCAATTCGGTCTCGATGAAGAATCGAATCTGCTATGGGCGGTGGAACGCACGATTGATGGACGGGATGTGGCTGCCTTCCCTCCTGTCGAAATCAATGATGAGAAGCACCCAAAGTTTAACAATGGCAAACCTTCTGGCGATGCCAGAAAAGCGAAGGACTATGCCTATGTGCCGGCACAGGGCATCGTACCCTATTGGCATCCCTATCAATTCTTAGAGGAAGAAGTTGAGCATCTGTTACATCAGAAGCGGCTGGTCGATCTCTCGCGGCAGAAACCAGCCTTGATGCCGGCGCCCAGGGCTGAAGTGTTGCAGTCTAAGACGATTCTGCCGCTGGCAATTCCGAGTAACGGGATCGAAATCGAACGCCGATGGCAACTGGCACGCGACATGAACGGCCAACCCGTGCTCTGGATTCAGCGTCAACGTCGAACGTTGCTGTCACCCCCGGCACGGCGTTTGCGCTTTGATGTGATGGAAGAAGCTGCGGTAGCACAAGACATAGTGTGATTCATGTGCAAACAGGAGCGTAGAAAGGATAGTGGTTATGGCTACAATTTCGGAGAGATTTGCGGAACTTAAGTTACGCGGGTTTGTACAAGGCCGGGACCCGCTTGTCGTGGAATTGCCTGTACTACAGTTTAATGGTCAGCCAACAGGCGGCACATTTTTTACATTTGTAGGTACACCAGGTCCGGTGACAATATACTGGCATCCAATCCACGGAGCACACGAGGTATATGGGGCAATCTTGACGAGCTATCTCGCTCAAGGTGGACCGATCAGCGCATTGGGCTTTCCAGTCTCTGGTGAATACGACGAGATGGTCGGAGACACGACGGTCGGGCGGATCAATGAATTCGAGCGCGGTTCGATTTCATACCATTACGAAACGCAGAGTGTCGATGTCGCATTAACGGGACCAGTTACTGGTCCGGACAACTTCGAAATGGTGATGGGAATCGACGTATCCTATGCACAAGGGACCATCGACTGGAACAAAGTCGCCAGGCAAGGTACAACGGACGGTGAAGTCGTTTCGTTCGCCTATATTCGATCAACGCATGATGACGGGGTGATCGACACCCATTTCGCCCGTAATTGGGCTGATTCCGCCGGCAAACTATCACGCGGCCTATATCACTACTTTCGAGCTCACAGCAATCCGGAACAAACGCGTCCTGCGCTGGATATGCTTGTCAACACCGTGGAGTCTGCAGGCGGACCAGGGGAACTACCACCAGTGGTTGATGTCGAAGAACGTTCACTGTCTAGCGGGGTGACCGTAGACCAGGCAGAGCGCTCGTTACAGTTCTTCTTGTCACACTTGGAGCAGGCCTTTGGTATGCGACCTTTGATCTATACCTATCCATCCTTCTGGAAACACCAGATGGCAGATTCTCGTTTTTTTTCCAGTGGCTATAAACTCTGGATTGCAAACTATGGGCCCGAAACATCCCCTGGAAGCAAAATATTCTCACGGCGCAAAACAGCGCCCGTGTTACCAGGGGGATGGAGAGACTATGTGATCTGGCAGAATGCTGTTTTGCCAGGCGTAGCAGGTATCAGCACGCTGGTTGATCGTAACGTGGTACTGCTTCCTCCTCAAACTAGTTTGCAAACATATTTACTCAGATAGGATGAAAGGACAGAGCCACGCTTAAAACGATCTGCTCGTAAAGTTCGCGGATCGTGGCACCGAGGACTTTGTACCATCCGATCGAATTACCGACTGGACTGATACAGATATATCCTTCAAGGTTCCTCGCACGTTTCTGGGAACTGGTCATGAGTCGAAGGACAAGCTGATCATCTCCGTTCGAACTCCAGCCGGCGTCAGCACGCCATGGAGTTGATAGAGTGAAGCTAATGGAGCAAGCGATTGAAACGGACAGAAGTGAAGGCACCGAGCAGATAGAGCTTCCAGCCATTATTGATGTGATAGCGGAGGTTACGGGGTGAACTGAACAATAATGCGAAGTGGTAATGAACTGCCACCGACGTGGTAGTAGCCTGGATTGTAGGGTATCGGTCCACTATCTACTGGCCGAAGTAAAGTGAGCGCAGCGACACATAGAGTCGTCCTAGATTATCGGCGTCACACCGTAGAGCAACCGTTGGAGGACCTGTCGTTAGATATCTACCGCCGAAACAATCCGTGAACCAGCACAAATGCTACGCGAACAGGAAACCATCCAGCGCTTCCTCCGATTCTTCGGCCATTGAATCCCTGCTGGTCGTCGGCGCGGATGTGAAAAAGCGGGACATGGCTGCATTCCGTCGCTCATGCGTTCAACAGAAGAAATGGATGAGGCAACCCAAGCCTGTTACCAGGAGCAAGAAGAGAAAGCACATCTCTGTCTTGCCCTGTTTCGTGAGCCAATGCTTGACAGCAAGTCGAGGATTCCATGAACCGCTCAATCGGCTCAATCACGGTAGCAACAATCTTGACACTTCTCTTTCTCTGCGGCGTACACTCGCTAACCTGGGCGCAAGAAGTTGTCGCATCCCATGCCCCCATCGCCATTGTTCAGGTGGCGGGCGGTGCAGAACATACTTGTGCGTTGACAGCGGACGGTAACGTACTCTGTTGGGGCAACAAATATGCATTTGCATTTATGGGCTTCGCATGGGATGACCAGCCATTCCCCTTACCAATATCTGGCATCACGGAGACGATCCAGAGCTTGGCTGCCGGGGGCTTTCACACCTGCGCAGTGACAAGTCAGGGGCGGGTGAAGTGCTGGGGTTGGAACAATTATGGCGTCCTCGGCGGCGAGCAGACAACCGAAAGACCCATTGTCGATGTAGCCACCGTCACCGAAACGGTAAGCATGGTTGCACTGGGCAATGTCCACTCCTGTATCCTGACTGAAAGCGGCGGCGTGAAATGTTGGGGGTGGAACCGCCAAGGGGAATTGGGCAACAACAGCTTGGACAACAGCTATACGCCAGTCGATGTGGTGGGGCTGAGTAGCAGTGTGAGTGCGATTGATTCCGGTGGCTACCACACCTGCGCACTGACCGAACAGCAAGAGGTCCTTTGTTGGGGTGACAATCGTTATGGTCAACTGGGGGATGGTAGCGTCACGATCTCGCGCACCACGCCTGTCGCGGTGAATGGGCTGAGTGGGGTAAGTGGGATCAGCGTCGGCGGGTACCACACATGCGCCCTCGCCAACGGTCAGGTCAAATGCTGGGGCAGCAACAGTGGTGGTCAATTGGGCGACGGCACAACCGTGATCTCCAGTTCGCTGCCCGTAGACGTTGTGGGGCTGACGGATGTGCAGGAAGTGGCCGCCTACGCCTATCATACCTGTGCGCGCCTGTCCACCGGTGACCTTCGCTGTTGGGGCAACAATGCTGATGGTCAGTTAGGTGACAGTACCCAACTTTCTAGCAACACGCCCGTGGCTGTCGTCGGGCTGGCGGGCGAGGCGGCAGCGTTGGCACAGGGTGGTGCGTTCGTTTTTTTTGTTGATGGCTATGGCGGCAATTTTACCTGTGCCGCACTGACGGATGGAGACGCACAATGCTGGGGTTCAAACTATAGTGGCCAGCTAGGTAATGGTGGCGTGCCGAGCATAACACCGACAAGCATAGCACGGGAAAGACTCTACTTACCGCTTCTATTCCACCAGCCAGACCTGCGGCAATAAGTTCTATCTGTTGTGACGCCGCCAATTCGGCCAGTGGTGTGTGCAGGAGATCTCCCGCAAGAATTGGTGCTCCAGATACCTGGCTATGTCCACGCACAAAGGCTGAAGCCAGCCAGGAATAGTAGCTACTGGGCTCAATCATAGACGACTTTGACCGGTCGCCCGCCCAGTGCGGCGGATTCGTCAATGGCAAAACAGATGGCCATCGAACAGCTGCTGTCATAGATCGAGGCGTGCGACTCGACGTTGTTGTCAATACACGCGATGAAGTGGGCGATCTCCGCTTTGAACGGATGGTGGGTGACGTCGCCGCTGTTGGGGCTGATGGTGGGGAAAGTCCGGTCGGCCTCGCCGTAGATGAGTTCGCCCAGCACACCGTCGTCGATGAGTTGGCGGACCGTGATGAACTGCGGATTCCAGCGCAGGACGAACTACCCGATCCATCTAGACATTGACGGCACAACGGGGTGAAGCGCTGCACCAGCATCAAAAAGGCGCAGAAAAAGCGGCGAAAGACAGAAGACGGAGGATGGTACACATTGGATGTACTATCCTCCGTCTTGATTTCATACTACTACTACTACTAGAATAGACATCAGCCCTTGGAACTGGATACCAGACGGGTCCAAATAGGCGGCGAGTAGCCGGTTACTCATCTTCCACTACTTCCACATCGGGCAGATCAATCTCAATCCGCCGCTCATCCCCAAACGGGGTAAAGACATGCTGCGGCGGCTCCTCCCCCAACCGGGCAATACAGCTAGCCCATATCGTAAAGCGCGCCTGCTCATCCGTTGAGAGGAGGTCGGTCTTGATCAGCACCTCATCGATGTAATCGACGAAATCACACAGCTTCACCCTCAGTCCCGCCACGCTCTCCTGCTGCATGACTACCTCAAGATGCCGCTGTAAGTGTGTTGCATGTTGCGGGGCTACCGACTCCAACAGTCGTGTGATGAGGGTGGCGTAAAGCTTGTTCAGTTCTCTAAACTTGATGTCGTCAAGTTGGTGTCTGGTGACTTTCATGGTTGTGGTGTTGCAATGGGTAGGATGTTTTTGTCACGTTGTAACGGTTCGTGAAACTCCACAGCGGAGACAGTCGGCTGCGGAAAACCATACAACCGTGCCGGGTTAATCCATGGGAGGAAGAAAAAGGTTGGGAAAAAGACGCCAATGCTCAATACAGTGATGCTTGTAACGCTCTCCACAACTACGTTGTGCCACGTAATGACACTCAGGCCATACCTGCTTATCTGTCCGGCAATGTACTTCCACCCATCCGCTGGGAAGAAGTTGCTGTGGAACTTACCATTGTGATAGATGGCAAAGAACCAGCGATTGCCACACTCGGCGATCTTCATGGCGATGATGATCGTCTGCGCCATGTTGGCATAGAGACGGGCGTTGTCATTGCCCATCATCTGTGACAGAAACGGCGCTGCCGTGTGATGGTGTGGGTTACAGTTGACCTGATACTCTGCCGCTTCGGAATGCTCATCGGCGTACACCGGGCTGACCAACAGCATCACGACACAAAACACGCTAAACACAACATACCACCTACGCTTTTCCATGATGTTCTCCCTGTTGACCTTGCCTGGGCAAGGGGATGGCGCGGGCACAGTCTCAGGAACGGTGTCCGAGCGGGAGACCCACATCATGGGTGTCACGTCTAGCGTAGGTGTCGGCGTCGAGGTCTATCGTCGGGCGGGTGCTGCATGCACCTGAAACTGCCCTACAGACGAAAAAAGAGACGCTTGCGCGTGTCCGAAGCTTATTTACTTTCGTGGAAAGTGTCAACTTATGTTTCTTTGTCGCGGATGGGGTCAGATTTTCGATATGGCCGTAAGCGATGCAAGCTTCCTCATTGCTGGGGGCGATTGGACGTGTCGAACTGATTGAGACGCAACAAGAATTCGACTACTGACAGCTCAATCATAGACGACTTTGACCGAGCGTCCCCCCTGCGCGGCGGATTCGTCAATTGCAAAGCAGATGGCCATCGATTGGATGCTGTCATAGATCGAGGCGTGCGATTCGACGTTGTTGTCAATACACTCAATGAAGTGGGCGATTTCGGCTTTGAACGGATGGTGGGTGACGTCGCCGCTGTTGGGGCTGATGGTGGGGAAACTCCAGTAGTCGAGACTGCCCGGATAGTGACGGGACGAATAGACCTGGTTGTCCTGAATAGAACCGTTGCTGCCAAAGAGACGACAGTGGAAGTTGTAGGGCGTGTCGCCGTCGAGGAGGGCAGAGAGTTTGCCCACTGCGCCATTATCGAACTTGAGCGAGGCGACGACGACCGGGTCAAATTCAAAGGCGGTGACGCGTTTGGGCGCGGCAGAGAAAGCAGCCACCTCGCTGACCTCACCACCCAGGTAGCGCAACATGTCGACGGCATGACAGCCACCGCTTAGGAAGGCACTGCCCACCACGTCCTTGCGCAGGCCAGGGCTGCCCGGTGTCGCCCGTCGCGCCGGATGCCAGTAGTCGGCCTCGCCGTAGATGAGTTCGCCCAGTACACCATCGTCGATGAGTTGGCGCACCGTGATGAACTGTGGATTCCAGCGCAGGACGAAGCTGGTGACGCTCTTGACCCCACTCCTGGCCACAGCGTCCCGGATCTGCGCGGTTTCGCTGTAGGCCAACCCCACCGGCTTCTCAATCACCAGATGGCGGCCGCTGGCGGCGGCGCGTACACAGTGTTCGGCGCGCACGTTGGGGGAGGTACAGGAGACGACAATCTGAATGCGGTCATCGGCGAAGAATGCATCCAACGAGGGGTACTCTTTGGCTTGTACGCCGTGGTCGGCCAGCAAGCGGCTTGCTTTGCCAGGGGTGCGGTTATAGATGCCGACGATCTCGGTCTGCGGATGATCGCGAAAGGCTTTGACATATTCGCCTGCCACCCAGCCTGCACCGAGGATACCAACACCGTACATCGTGTTCGACATGCGTACTTCTCCTGATTCGTGTGTGATGGGTGACTCTACTGCAAAAGCCTTTTTCACCGCAAAGAAGACAAAGAGCACAAAGAAAAAAGATGAATCTCTGCTTAACCGGCCTGAAGCATCACCAGCCTTTTGAGCAAAGCCGTGATACGCCCTGATGCCAACATCTCGCCCCAGTGTCCATCAGCAAAACGCTCACCACGGACACAATAAGTCAGCATCGTCTTGATTTGGTCAATGGATGCGGTAGCCATGACGGTTGCGTCGTCTAGCATGGCAGCGGCTGTGGCAGGTTCATAGTTATAGTCACACCACCAGGATTGGCCGGCAACCCGGAAGAACTCGGTGACATCTGCCGGGTAGGTTGGATAGGGCAGCGTCATTGTGCCGTCAGAACCTTTTTCTCCACCGCGCCATTCAATGAACGTTCTACCTGGCTGCTCAAAGCGGGGCAGAAAGTGGGTTAGCTCTGCAATCTGGTCTGATGTGATTCCATGCATAATGCTTATCCTCCGGTCTGTTTCGACTGATAGATTTGTCTACCGATTGGAATACTATGTCTGCCGCTGGCATGATCCACTGCACTATATTCTAGCGACAGACATTACCCACCTTGAACCCTATGCTGGCTTGGCACCTTGTCGAATCTCACCCTGTGGACTGACGTAACGATACAATGTCGAGCGCGATACATTCAGGATCTTACAGATCTCCTGTATATCCACACTGCCGCCGCGGATCAGATTGGTCGCTATCTTCACCTTCTCCGGCGTCATCTCGCGCTTGCGCCCACCCACTCGCCCACGGGAGCGTGCCGCTTGCAGACCCGCCATCGTGCGTTCACGAATCAGGTCACGCTCGAATTCGGCCAGCGCCGAGAAGACATGAAACTGGAACTTGCCTACGGGACTTGTGGTGTCGATGCTCTCATGCAATGAACGAAAGCCGATGCCGCGTCCACGCAACACTTCCACCTTTTCCACCAAATCCTTGAGCGAACGGCCCAGCCGGTCCAGCCGCCACACCACCAACGTATCGTCCTGGCGCAGGAAGCCCAGTGCTTCGGTCAATCCGGGGCGTTGCGTCTTGGCACCGCTCATCTCATCGGTGAAGATGCGCTCGCAGCCAACCTGCTTCAGCGCATCAATCTGTAAGTCGAGATGTTGATCATCGGTGGAAACGCGCGCATAACCAACCAACATGTGGAACTCCTTTGCGTACGGAGAATGGCTGTCAGACGAGGAACAATTGTTCGAGGATTGTATCAGAACCCGTGTTCGGCCTCAAGTTGTGAAACGTTGATTGTGCAACGGGTTTTGAGACAGAAAAGAGGGTGTTTGCGGGAAGATTTCGGGGCTGCGGTGATTTGTTTCAAAAACGACCGTTTATGAGACAGCTATATGCAGGCGTAAGCGCCGATTCTACTGGCCTGCCTCCTCCACCCATTCCAGAAAAACGCGTTGGCCAAACCCACCTCGCGTCTGACGCTTCTCCATTTGGATCTGCCGGACCTCCGTTTCGGTCCATCCATAGACACTGGCCAGCGCGTCCAACAACTCGTAGAGATCCGCCAGCTCTTCTTTGAGTTGGTCCAGGGGAGCGTCTCTTGCCTCACCTGCTTCTTCCAGCAGTTTTTCGCGCAGGGCCAGTTGATAGGCGGCTTCTGATAGGGTTGAGGTGCTGCAGGTCTTCCCTTGACGCTCGATGATTGCGGGGATGGCGTCACGCACCAGCTTGTTGTAGTAAACGCGCATGGAATCGTCCTTAATTGAAGCGAGCCAGGTTGCGGAACTCGGCTACGGACGTCACAAAACCAATGACTGTGGTCGTGACAGCGGTGGGAAAGCGTTCATTGGTTCCGCCGAGGTCCACAAAGCGGCTGCGAACATCCTCCTGAAAGAGACGTGTCAAGAGCGCCGACTGATCATAGTGACTATCAGTACATCGACTGGCGCTATACCAGCACCTTCACCAGTGTTCTACTTGGGTAAGCATAGCTGGGGAGCACAGGGGTGGCAACGTAGATTTTTCGTGCGTTTGCGGAGGGTGGCTTGGTCAACATCTGCTACGCTTGGAGTACCCGCGTCTTCATCTTCCCTTCCATGTCGCCAAGGACGCATATTCACCGCCCATGTCGCCATCAGAAGGGAGTTTTCATGCCTGGTCGCAAACACACGTTTTCCTGCGGTCATAAGGGTCGAGGGCAGTACTGTCATCGCTGCGCCCGTGAGCAGCAAGAACTGGCAGAGAAACGCGCATGGAAAGACTCATTCCTGCAGGACCCAATCGACCTGAGATGTCTACCATCCAGATCATTGATACTCAAAGCACGATCGGTACTGGAACAGATTGCTCAGGGCGTCCCTTATGTCGACTTCCATGGTAAGCGTCTGAACTATGACCGGACCATCATTTCGGTGCCGCTGACACGCGATTATCGGCTGCTCTTTCAGGATACCGGTCATGATGGTCTCCAACCCCTTTCCTGCCTTTCTCACGAAACCTACAACGTAAAAAAGCCAGGGGCATAGCTCAGGATTAAGAATGCAACGCTCTGACGTATCGTGCTGCAGACCGCTGCACCGCGGCCTTGCCGTCGCCGTCCACCACCCTGTCCCACCAAGCGCCGTAGATGCGGTCAAAGTCGTAAGGGGCGACGGCGGCGGCGATCCTTTCTACTTTGGCGGCAGGCAAGGGGATCAGGTTGGGATAGCTGTACATAAAGCTGACATAGCGCCGGTCGGAGACAACAGTAAGGATGTCACCCACCAGCAGAGCGCCGCGTCCTTCGGCCCCGGCAGGCCAGTGCAGGACGGTGCCACCGGCAAAGTGTCCGCCGCAACGGATCAGCGTCATGCCGTCCCACAGCGGCTTTTCTTCGCCAGACCAGAACTCGATGGCATCTTCCGGGCGCATTACGTGAGTGCAGTCATCGGCGTGCAAGTAGATAGGCGCGTCAAAGGCATGGCTCCATTCCACCATCGACGAGTAGTAGTGAGGGTGTGAAATGGCGATGGCACGGATGCCGCCCAAGGCTTTCACCACCGCGATGGTCGCCTCGTCGAGCAGGCTGATGCAATCCCACAGCACATTGCCCTCGCTGCTCTGTATTAGCAACGCTCGCTGGCCAATGGCGAAGGCCGGCTGCGTGCCGATGCCGACGAGCCGTGGTTCCAGCCGCCGGATTTCGTTGTGATGTGTTCGAGCCAGCGCATCGAGCGTTGTCCACTGTTGACCGCCCCAGCCGATGTACTGGCGTTCGTCCTCGCAGATGGAGCAGTGGGCAGGCACTGTCGCACTCTCACCGAACTGGGTGCCGCAGGTTTGGCAAATGTAATGGGACATCGAGAGGTCTCCTATGGTTTCACGACTTCAATCGGTTGCGGGACGGACGGCGACGCCGGTGTACATCTCACCCAGGAAGCTAGACGACGCTCTCACTCGAATCTCCGGTTGCACCAATCCGACATAGGCGGCCAGTGACAGGAAGGCAGCATCGTCCAGTGGGTAGGGGACAGCGCCGTTGCCGTGTCGAGTGTTGTATTCGATGATCACAAGATGACCGCCAGGACGCAGCAGATCACACAGCCGATGCAGCACCGTTTCTTTGTCGTGCACGAAGTGGAGCGAGTTGGCCATCAGGATAGCATCGAGCGGCGGTAAGTCGAGGGGTTGGGTGAAGTCGGCCTGAAGCGTGGACACGTTCACTGCTGTTTCAACTGGACTGAGCTTCTGCCGCAACGCGTTCATTGCCGCGACATCGCGGTCCACGGCATAGACGTCACTGCCGGGCGGCAGCAGTTCGGCCAGCAGCAAGGTGAAGACGCCGTCGCCACAGCTCAAGTCGGCCCAGGTGGCTACGGTGCTCGACACTACCGGCGCTAGTAACGTACGCGCTTTGCGGGCGCGGCGGTCGTCAGGTGGAGTTTGCATCTTCAGCCTGGATCGACGCCGAGGGCTTTGCGGACTTCGGCCAGCGGCGTCTTGTACTTGGGCGCGCCAAACGGCACGCCGGCGATACCAATCTCTGCTTCCGAGACAGGCAAACTTCCTCGACCTACCTGTGCGTCGGCGAACGCTTGATAGTTACCGGCGACGTCGTTGAGAATGCCCAGAACCTGACGACTCTCGGTACAGGCGTAGCGCACTTCTTTGTAGTGCTTTGCCTCTGCGGTTGCGATCTCCGGCGGAATGGCCAGGTGGCGCAACAGGTTGTAGACACGCATGTGGAAATGAATGGGGAAGAGGGGCAACTGGCTCATGGGGATGGCAACGCTAAGATAGGTCGGCGCACTCATGCAGACAATGAGATCCCCCGCCACCGTCTCCACCGGCTTGGCATACCAGTCACCCAGCTTGGCGGCAGAAGCCTGTGTTCGCTCAACGGGTTTGACGTTTAGCGCTTTCAGCAGGTTTTGCGTGCAGCGTATCGTGATCACCGTCTATTCCTCATCCTTGATTCGCAACCTTTAAGTCATAGCGATTGTAACACACGTTGATCGGCATGTTGACCGCTGTAGACAGCACCGTATGTGTAGAAGAGGGGAAGTTGGCGGTACAATGAGGACACTTATCTGCTTTCATCCCCCCTCGATGCGCTTGTAGGAGATCTGTCTATGAACCTGCCACCCAGTGACTTCATCTCTGTTCCACATCAGGCTTTGCACCAATTCGTAGTGACGGCGTCTACAACCGTTGGTCTGCCGGAAGCGCGTGCAGCGTTGCTGGCCGAGTTGTTGACTCAGAACGATCTGCGCGGCGTCTTCAGCCACGGGACGACCCAGATCGCCACCTATGCTCGCCTGATGCGGGATGGCATTCTCAACCCTGATCCCCAGGTGCAGGTTGTGCAGGAGACACCTGTGAGCCTGCTCGTCGATGGGGACGGCGGGCTTGGTTACTTCCCCGCGTATGACGGCACGCTGGCGTTGGTAGAGAAAGCCAAAGCGCAAGGGATCGCCATCCTGCTCACCCGCAACCATGGACACTTTGGCGCAGCTGGTCTCTATTCACGCATGACACTCGACCAGGATCTACTGACCTTTGTCACCTCCGGGCACCAGCTCGACCTGAAACCCAGCGATCCGATCTTCAGCGCCGCTGGTGGTTCACCCATGTCGTTCAGTGTGCCGACAGCGATGGAAGAGCCGCTGGTGCTTGACTTCGGTGCCATGCACGATCTCTACGCCTCATCACCATACCGAGATGAAATTGCGCAGAAGGCACCTGGGATCGTCTTCCGTGCGATTGGGCTGGGGGCCATTTGTCAATCCTGGGGTGGTTTCCTGGCCGGTGTCCCTGTCGATTCAGCACGGGCAATCCGCGTCTTCCAGGGAGCCAATCAGGGATCACTGGTCATCACCTTCCGCATCGATCTCTTCATGTCGCCCAGCCAGTTCAAGCAGGAGATGGATGAATATGTACGCCAGGTGCGCCAACTCCAGCCTCTTGTCGGCTTCGAGGAAAGTCATCTGCCTGGTGGCGTGGAAGCGGTGCGTCGAAAGCGATACGAAGCGGAAGGTATCCCTGTTGGTGCAGAACATCGGCGTCGACTAGAGGAACTGGCGAGCGAGTTATCCATTTCTGTCCCCTGGTGATCCAAGGAGAAAAGATGACCGACCACCGCAGTGAGGATGGATGAGCCCGCTGGGACACTCGCCGACAGACAGGCTACTTTGGGAGGTCCGGGATTTCATAGTTGAGTTGCCAACGTGAACCTTCCGGCGGCGGTGTCCTGTCCTGGTACTGCATGGTCTGAAATTCGGGCAAGCGTGGCAGTACCTCGTCCGCCCAAATGCGTTCAATGTCCATGAAGGTCAAAGGTGTGCGGTCGGTGATGCCCATTGCCTCATATTCGTCAAGCAGATCTGCTGCTTTTTGCCCCAACCAATGCACTTCGTCGGCCACCATGCGCTCGCCTGTACGCCGGTCGGCCTGACGCGCATTCGGTCCCATTGCAAAATGGGGGCCTGGAGCGTCCTGAACCGGGAAGCGGGAAATATCCACACAAGCTGGTTCCAATGCCCAGAGCAGCGACGTCTCCACCTTGCCCGCGTGATCGCCGGTAGCCTTGCCGTCGCCATCAAAGCCTGGTTGGTTGGCTTCAAAATCCGGCAGGCCGTACAGCCGCATGGCAAAATGGGGCTGAAGCAAGGTGAGTAGCGTCTTCAGATCCTGCCAGTTGGGGCCGTAGTGACCGGTCAACAAGATGGCGGCATGAAAGCCCAGAGCATCGGCAGCACGCAGGTGGTAGCAGAGGTTCTTGAAATGCATCCACGGCGGCAGCGCCGTCAACCACGGCCTCGCCTCACCCACCCACTCCGCCGCCCACGAGGCATAGAGTCCAATTTCATGGATGTGCCAGTAGTCCGGTGGTGCCACGATCCCACCGTGCGCCTGTGCCGCCTTCACACAGATGGCGTGTGCCTTGAGCGCATCCAGCCCGACTACGTTGTGTGGACCATGCGGCTCACACAATCCATAGGCGAAGTAGACCACCGGACAGGCGGCAAATGCGGCTTCCAATTGGTCGGGAAACATTCGTTCCCAGCGTACTTCAGACATGGCGTTCTCCTATAGGTGGCGTAGGCGTTGTCTGCCATTTTCCCACAAGCGCCCAGCACAGGCAATGCTGTAGCGAGATAGGCAGGGACTAGGCCAGGAAGAATCTCTTATCTTTGTGGCTTCCACTTGTTGTATGCCTCGTGGCTCAAACAACAGATTGGGCGAAGTTTTCCCTGTTCGTCACAGAAGAGAAGCCGGTAGTGCCGACCCAAGGGTACCGAGATCGTGGTCCGAAAATCTTTCAAGCGTTTGCCTCGAAAGCACGTGTAGGGCGTCCCCGCCGCAATATGGGCCAATAAGGACGGCGATTGGCCATTGGCTCTTGGCCGTTGGCTATTGCCAAAAGCTAACTGCCAATGGCCAACTGCTGTGCTACCGCCACCCCCACCGCGCCGCCATAAAACGCCACCGCCGCGGGCAGTGAAACACTCTCCCCTCTCCGCAGCCGCATGCCTACAAAGCCCACCACCAGGAACAGCACCGACAGCCCCAATGCTGCCGGGCTTGTCGCCGCCAGCACGGTGGCGATCTTCCCGTCGGCTGCGCCCATGCCGCCCATGCCCCAGGCCAGCCAGCACCCGGCGAAGACGGCCAGGGTGAACAGTACCCGCTCCGTCCCACCCAGCCACAGCGCCAGCGGCCAGGCGGCAAAGAAGGCGGGGATGGTCAAGACATTGGCCACACGCCGCTGCCGGTAGTCCTGGATCGCACAGGGGAGGAGCCAGAATACGAGGAAGGACGGAAGGAGTGTGGTGAACATGGAGGAAGAACTTTCTTGCAATTGGCTGTTGGCCGTTGGCAGTTGGCCAGAAATGGGCGGTTGGCTGTTCGCGATTGGCGATTGGCCAGAGAATGGCGGTCAGCGATCAGCGGTCAGATATCAGCCAGAGATAGACGGTTGGCCTTTAGCGATTGACGGGAAAAGTATCGCCATGTTTATCTCTTCTGCGGTGGGAGTCACGCCCCGCTCGTTCTTCTTTCTGGCCAAAAGCCAACTGCCAACGGCTATCAGCTAAAGTATGTCCAACACCGGCATGAGCAGCGGCGTCAAGATCAAAAACAAAAAGGGTAGGAAGAAGAAGAGCACACTGGGGACGGCCAGGCGGCTGTCCAGCTTCTCCGCTTCGCGCAGGGAACGTTCTTTGTACTCCAGCACCAGCATACGGGCCAGGGATTCCATGAGTTCGGGGCCGGCGGCGCCCTTCTTGGCGGCCATGTCCACCTGGGCGGCAAAGGCGCGCAAGGAGGGGAGGTTGTAGCGGTCCACGGTTTCGAGCAGCAGACCCTGCACACCGCCGCGCCCCAGGAGCGGTCGGCCTTTGGTGCGCGCGCCGGCCACGGCTTCACCCACGAGAGCAGCCAGGGGTCCACCCCATTCGGCGGCCCGTTCCAGCGCCTTGTCCGGCGGATGCCCGGCGGCCATCTCGGCAGCCATGAGCGCGGTGAGTTCAGGCAAGGCGCGTTCCACGCTGCGCTGGATGCGGTTGGCCCCACTGCGCAGGCGCAGGAAGGGGTAGAGCGCGCCCAGCGCCACCATCGACCAGGCCAGGGGGACGCCGCTCCCTAACGCCAGCACCCCGCCGCCCAATCCCAAGAGCAGCGCCTGGCCCAAGAGCAGGGGCAACGACGGCGCGCTGCCCAGTAGCCCCAGCCAGCGCCGCTGTGTCTCCACATTGCCCACCGAACGCAGTGACGGGAAGCGGCGCAGTAGCCAGTTGCCCAACTTCTCCACCGGATCGTCTGCCTGGCCCTGGCCGGTGTAGTCGGCCAACGCCCGCGCCGGGGCCGGTCCCACGTTGACGCGCAGCCGCGCTGTCCAGGAGGCGACAGCGAGAGCGGCGCAAGTCGCCGCAAGCAGGATGAGGATCTCCTGGATGGGAATGGTTTCGAGCAGGGGGGTGAGTGTATTCATGTCCATTGGATGGCTCCTTGCGCCAGCGATCAGCTTTCAGCTATCAGGCATCAGCCAGAAAAGGCAGTTGGCTATTTGGCGATTGGCGGTTGGATAGAAAGGAAAGCGGTCAGCCATCAGCAGTCAGGCGTCAGTTTTTTCAGAAGAAGCGGGCTGCTCACTCACAAAAGGTTTTTGATGGCTCCGGCCACGTGCCAAATGCCAACAGCCAATTGCCCTTCCCCTTCTGGCTGATAGCTGACCGCTGATGGCTGACAGCTATCCGTCAATCCAGCGCCTCCTCAATCATCCCATTCAACACCATGTACCCCACCGCCATCGCCGTGAGGCTGGCCGCGGTGACCAATTGGGCCGTGGGATGGGCGAAGCCTTCCCGCTGCACCGGCGAGGAGAGCAGCATCAGGAGGATGACGCCCATGATGGCGAGCATCATGTGGACGGCGCTGCGCGCGCTTTCGGCCTTGGCCCCGGCAATGGCGCGGGCTTCGAGGATGGCCGAGAGTTCGTCGGCGGTGGTGGCGAAGGCGCGGGTGAAGCCGGCGCCGCCGGTCTCGAAGAAGCGCCCCAGTTGAAAGATGACCAGGGCCAGGGAGGGCGAGATCTGGGCAGCCTCGGCGCGAGCGGACTCCATGTGGCGCTGCCCGCCGGTGCGGATGCCCGCCACCAGCCGTTCCATCCAGGCGCGCAGGGGTGAGTCGTCGGCCAGCGTCGCCGTCACCTCCTCCAGCGCCAGCAGCGGTGAGCCGGTGACGAGCAAGGTCGAGGCCAGGCGGCTGACGAAGGTGGGCAGTTCTCCCTCCAAACCCACCCGGAAGGCGCGCCAGCGGCCCTCCAATCCGGCATGCACCAACATGGCCACCAGCCCACCTGCGCCCACACTGGGCACCAACGGAAAGCCCAATACCAGCAAGATCAGCCCTGGCACCACACCCGCCCCCACCTTTGTCAATAGCGGGAGTAAACTCCCCAAAAGTGCCGAGATAAAATTCCCCACCTTCGCCCAGGTGCGCTTCAATCTACAGAACGAAAAGAGTCGAATTGTAGAGAGGAGAGCGCCGCATGTTGAATGTGGAGGAACGTTTCATGATTCGAGAGATGTACCGAAAAGGTGTCTCCATCAGCGAGATATCTCGGCAAACAGGATATGATCGCAAGACCGTACGCAAGAGCATCGAGATGCCGTTGCAGACAGAAACCAAACGTCGACGGCCCAAAGTGCGCAAGATCGATGAGTACGTTGACTACCTGGAGCAGCGAATAGCCGACGGTGTGTACAACGCACGCAAGCTCTACCAGGAAATCCAGGCGTTGGGCTACACAGGCAAAGAGACACGAGTGCGAGACTTCGTCCAGCCGCATCGAGTACCTCGATCTCCGGCGGCCACCGTGCGTTTTGAAACAGAAGCAGGCCAACAAGCGCAGGTGGATTGGGGACACTTTGGCTTTCTACAACATCAAGGCCGACGGCGTCGGTTGTATGCGTTTGTGATGACGCTGGGCTGGTCCCGAGCCAGCTATCTGGAGTTCACCGTGAGTGCCGACGTGGCCTGGTGGCTGCGCTGCCATATCCACGCCTTTCATTACCTGGGCGGCGTGACCAAAGAGATCCTACACGACAATCTAAAGACGGCAGTGCTGCACCGCAAGCGTGATGGCAAGATCCAGTGGCACCCGCGTTATCTCGACTTCGCCGAATACTACGGCTTCAGCCCGAGAGCCTGCCAACCCTACCGAGCGCAGACCAAGGGCAAGGTGGAAAGTGGTATTCGCTATGTACGCGGCAACTTCTGGCCGGGCCTAACCTTTGTGGATTTGGCCGATCTCAACCAACAGGCACTCGGTTGGTTGAACCGGACGGCAAACACACGAATTCACGGGACGACCGGCGACGTGCCTTTTGAGCGTCTGCCCAAGGAAGGATTGCTCTCGCTCTATGGCAAGCCCGACTACGACACCAGTTTGATTAGCCATCGTCAGAGCAGCCGCGACTGCTTCATCAGCTACGAAGGCAACTTCTACTCAGTCCCTGCACTTTATGCCCAGAAACGGTTACTGGTGAAGGTGACGGAACAAGAAGAGTTGTTGGTTTTTACACCACAAGGTGACGAAATTGCCCGTCATCTGCTGGCATCAGGTCACAACCAGCGTTTGATCGTGCCGGCGCACTATCAGGGTCTCTATCCAACCCAACAGCCACCCCTATCCGGTGGCGCTATACAGGTGGAAGCCCATGATCTGTCGCCATTACGACTCCCCAACGCCCCAAAGGTTGAAGTGCGCTCACTGAGCCACTACGAGGAACTGCTGGCGGTGGGCTATGAGTGACCTCGCCTACGCACGAGTGCAGAATAACTTGGCTCAGCTCAAGCTCATCCGTATGGCCGAACACCTCGATAGCATGGCGGAAACGGCAGCCCGGGAAGAATGGACCTACCTTTCCTTCCTAGACCGCTTGCTGGAGCTTGAAGTGTCCGGACGTTACGACCGGGATGTGAGCATGAAGACAAAACTGGCTCACTTCCCCTTCCATAAGACACTGGCCGACTTCGACTTTGCTTTTCAACCTTCCATCAACGAACGACAGGTGCGTGAGCTGGCGACTATGCGCTTCATCGCCCACGGAGAAAACGTACTGCTGCTCGGCCCACCAGGCGTTGGCAAGACTCATCTCGCCATTGCCCTGGGCATGGAAGCCATCGCCCAACGTCAGAGTGTCTACTTCTTGACCATGGTGGACTTGTTGGAAATGCTCCATCGCGATGCCAAGGAAGATCGTCTTAACCACCGCCTTAGTACATTGTGCAAGCCCAAACTGCTCATCCTGGACGAGATGGGCTACTTCCCGCTCGACCGCATGGCCGCTCAGTTTCTCTTTCAACTCGTCAGCCGTCGTTACCAGAAGGGCAGTATCATTCTCACCAGCAACAAATCCTTCGGCGAGTGGGGCGAGATCTTCACCGACCAGGTTCTGGCCACTGCCATCTTGGACCGATTGCTGCACTTCTCTACCACGCTCAACATCCGGGGGCAGAGTTTCCGTCTGCGTCAGAAACGCAAAGCCGGTGTTTTCACAGACATCACTGACGATGCCGCTTCTCCAGCCACTCCCGCCTAACACGTGTGATTCAAAAACGCTTTAAGGAGGAAATGCTCTCGACAATCTATCGTTACATGAGTATCTACCGCCGTATCCGAACCTTTGTGCTGGGGAATTTTATCTCGGCGTTTTTGGGGATTTTTATCCCGCTATTGACACCTTCAGCGCCGTGAGCAATCCATCGCGGTGGGGCAGGCCCAGCGAGGCCAGGATCACCCGTTCCCGTTCCACCGACTGCGGTGCTGCACCCTTCCCCTCTTCCCGCTCGCCCAGGTAGTCGGCCAGCGCCCGCGCCGGGGCCGGTCCCAGGTTGAGGCGGAGCGAAGAGGAGAGGAGATACACAGCGACAGCTGCCGTCAAGCAAGCACTTAGAAAAATGATTGTGGATGGGTTCACGTTGATGTCCTTTGCATGGATGGCTGCCGCTGGTCAAGCTGTCAGCCATCAGCTATCAGCGGTCAGCCAGAATGTACGATCCTGATATAGATTGACAGAGTCAGCCGAGCAAAGGAGACTCTGAAGAGATGACAAAACAGGTATTGAAGAAGTACAGTGTTGCCTTCAAACGACACGTGGTGTCGGAGTATGAACAGGGCAAGAGTGCGTACGAGCTAAAGAAACGGTACGGAATCAGCGGAAACGGAACAGTAGAACGCTGGGTCCGTGAATATGGAAGAGAAGGGTTAAGGCACCAAGTTATGCGAATCCAACATGTAGACGAACAAGATCGAGTGAAAGAACTGGAAGCACGGGTGAAAGAACTGGAATCGGCGTTGGCGCAAGTGACACTGGACCGGCTGATGTATCAGGCGATGGTGGAAGTGGCAGAACGGGACCACGGCTTGGATTTGAAAAAAAAAGTCGAAGCCAAGTCATCGAACAGGCCAAGACGCTGAAACAAGAAGTCAAGCGAGCGCCTACAGTCGAGGCGATCTGCGCATGGTGCGGTGTCAGCCGCCAAGCGCACTACCAGCAAGTGAAGCGAGAGCAGGCGCACGAACGAGAAGCACAGGTCATCTGTAACGAGGTACGCAAGATACGGCGTCGTCACCCCCAAATGGGTGGGCGCAAACTGCACAAGATCCTCAAGCCGCAGATGAAACTGGCGGAAACAGAAGTAGGCCGAGACCGTTTCTTCGAGATTTTGAAGGAGAACGATCTGCTGATAGAGCCGAAGCGAAGCTACCACCGCACGACGTATCCTGGGACGTGGCGCTGTGAGAATCTGCTGGCCGACGCCATCATCAACGGGCCGAATCGGGCCTGGGCCGGCGACATCACCTACCTCAGAACCGACAAAGGCTTCTGTTACCTGGTGTTACTCACCGACGTCTACAGTCGCTACATCGTTGGCTTCGATCTGAGTACGTCACTCAGTGTCGAAGGTGCTGAGCGGGCATTGCACCAAGCCATCAAGGCACAGAAAGAAGTGCCCGAAGGGCTCATTCATCATAGTGACCGTGGCGTGCAGTACACCTGTCGTGATTACCGTCGCAAGCTTAAGAAGCATGGCATGCGTTCCAGCATGGGCCAGACGGGCAACTGCTATGACAACGCGTTGGCCGAACGGGTCAACGGTATTCTCAAGCTAGAGTACGGCCTGGATGGTCAGTTCGCCACCGTTGCCCAAGCCCGTGAAGCGGTTGTTCAGGCCATCTGGCTCTACAACCATGAACGTCCACACAACTCGCTCGATCTGCAAACACCTTATGATGTCCATCAGCACCAGTTGCGCAAACGGCGGCCTCAGTCCACATCCAGCATTTTTCGGGCGCAGGGGGCGAAGGTGCTTTCAGTCGGGTTGGCTGCCTGAGTCAAGGGTTGGCCGCTTTTCAGGCCAACTTGCGCAGCCCTTGACTCAGGCAGCCAACCCGACTACACTCGGCACCGCCCCTGAGTCCGAAATATGCCCTCACTTCCGCTCATTCATTTGCTCTTTCTTTGTCAACATATTTCAGGACTTGACAGAAGGGCGGTTGGCCGTTGGCGATTGGCGGTTGGCCAGAAACCAGCAGTGGGCTGAGACAGAAAGCGGGCAACTGAGGATGGATTCGATTGAGAAAGCCTACTTCGGCGGGAATCGGGGCGGCTGCCTTCTGCCTCTGGCCAGTTGCCAACGGCCAAATGCCAACCGCCACCTCCCCTCATCTGGCTGATGGCTGATCGCTGACGGCTGATAGCTCCTCCAGCGCGAATCCAGGACTCGTGTACCCGCGTCCATCTTCCGGCATGAGCACCAACGTAAACGCGGCATCTGCCGCATTCAACGCAGCCAGCAGTTCGACCGGCACGGCCCAGGTGACGGTGGGGGCTTCACCCTCAGTAGGTTCGGTCTCGCCGGGGTTGACTTCGCGGGCCAGGATGGCGTCGGCACTTTCAAAGAGGACCGGTTCGGGCAGGGTGCCCGCGGCGAGGACGATGACGCCTTCGTTCTCCGGTTCCTGGGGCGTGGGCGGGGCGATGACGCTGCCGTCGGGGCCGGTGGTGTAGACGGCAGTGGTGCTGCGTGCCTGGAAGCTGGGCGGCACGTAGAGGACGCGCAGCCCTTCCAGCGTGCTCTTGGCGAAGAGGCCGTTGTCTTGGAAGTCGTCGCTCGGCGCAGGCAGGGTGGCGATGATGCCCACCGCCATGCCGGGACGCAGCAGACCGGCCAGGCCGGTGTCCGCCTCCACCCGAACGGCGATGCCACGCTCGTCGGGGGCGAGGATCACCGCTGGACCCAGATGCCGCGCCGTCACCGGTTCCCCAGCGTAGCGCACCACGGACAGGCTCTGGCCCACCAGGAGTGTGGTGTCGCTGACGCCGTCGGCGGGCGCGCTCTCCAGCGGCATGATCACCGTCTTCAAGTCGGCTGGGGTGAGCACCGCCCCCGCGCCCAGGTCGGCGGCGGCGACGACGACGGTGGCGGTGGGTTCCTCCTGGGGCCACAGGGCCACGGCCAGGAGGACAAAGGTGAGAAGCGAGAGAAGGATGGGGAGGATCGGGCTGCGTTTCATGGGACACCGTGTGGGTTAGCTGTCAGCGGTCAGCGATCAGCGGTCAGCCGGAAAAGGCTAATGGCTGCTGGCTGTCGGCTGGGGTGGTTGACGATGTATGTCTGTTGATAACTGCGTAGTGATAGATTTGATTATGAAAAGAGTAGCTTTGCTCTCTCGGGCTAACCGCCAATGGCCAAAAGCCAATTGCCACCTCTGGCTGATACCTGAAAGCTGATACCTGTGTGCTGACAGCTACACTGTCACCGCCAGCACACAAGGTTCTGGGTAGTTCCCATCTTGCTTGACCACGACGAGACGCAACTTGTACTCGCCTTTCTTCACGGTCGTCGTGTTGAACTCCATCAACCTTCCCCCAGCCACCGGCGTCTCGCTGCGGTAGAGCGTGGTCCAGTTCGAGCCGTCGGCGGAGAGTTCCACCTTCCAGTAGGCGAAGCTGTCAGTCGTGGCGGTACCGTCAATCAGCCACCAGACGCCGTTGCGGGTGATGGCGCTGATGCGGGCAGGGCCAGGGCAGGCGACCGCCTGGAAGGGGACGGGGCCACCGGCGTTGCCGCTCGACCCGCCGTTGCCGCCCAGTTGCACATTCGGCACGCCGGGCAGGGCGGGCAAGGTTGGCGTGGCGAAGGCAACCTCTCCCCACCAGCCGGGTGTAGGGGTGGCGGTCGGCGTGGGCAGGGGGCGTGGCGTGATCCGCGCATGGCGCGGCGCGTCCGGCGTCTCCATCCCCGTCACCGCCAGCGCCGCCAGCAGGAGGGCCACCAGCAGCACCAGGAAGGTGGTGTCCGAGCGCAAGGGCGGCATCAATGTTGTCGCTCCTCGTGTTCGGCAACGGCCATCAGCAGGTGGACCAGATCTCCCTCGCCCAGCACCTCCGCCGGTGACAATTCCACCGACTCCCGCACGGTCGACGCTCCTCCGTCATGGAGGCATTGCGCAATCTGGTCCAGCAGGCTGATGATCTCGTCCAGGCGGATGAGGACCTGTTCGGTGAAGGGCAACGTCGATGTCTGAATGGGCGGATGGTCTGTGGGCTGTTGGGGCATGATCTGGCTCTTAGCAATTGGCGATTGGCTGATAGCAATTGGCCGTTGGCGATTCGTAGTTGGCGCTTGAGAATGAACAGGGCGGCGAGGCTCTGGCCAACAGCTAACCGCCAATCGCCAACCGCGATAATAAAAAAAAGGAACCCCCGCCCCATGCGGGAATTCCTTTCGAGGAAGACTATAGCACAGGTGTTCGTGCGCTGTCAACGATGAATTTTGTGGGGATCTAATTCAACCTTGGGGCGAGATTGACCTTCCGGGAAGGGGTCAAGACAGCTACGCCGTTCACTTCATCTCGCTGACCCTTTCCCGGAAGGTTGTTGTCCCAACTTGAATTACGCCTCAGGCGTGCTTGACTCATGGGTGGGACAGTCGTCAAGCACAGACCAAGATTCTATCCTGAAATTCACAGCAGCCTGGCGAATCATGCCAATGTAGAGCAGACGTGTTGCTGCGCACTGTAATTTCAGGATAGAGACTAAGGTGAACTAGAAACGACTAGCGGTAGATAAATCATACTTGGTGTCGTCAGCAGCAAGGCATAATTGCCCGGCTCGACAATGTTGGTGGTTACACCCGCGTTCTGAATGAAATCGACGCGTGTGGTGGGCAATGGCTCCCATTCGCTTTCGATTTGTTGAAATATGGAGGGTTGAGTGTCAGTGGCCAAATTCTCGGCGAAGATGTGCAGGATGGCCCCTGGATCAAATCTTTGGCGTGACAGGGTAATGGCATAGGGGTCTTTGACCATCTGCTGCCCCTCTGCGAGAGTGCTCTGTTGTTGGGTGGAGGTGGCAATGATCACATAGAAAGGATCCTTGTTGGCTTGAGCGGGGATCAACAGGCGGGCGCTGCCATCTTCGGCAAAGAGTTCATGGACCTGACCGGGATTGGCGGCATCCACGCGCTCCAGCCGATAAAACAACTGGATCTGCCTGGCTTCTGCCTGATCGCTGCCAACTTGAAGCAGTACCATGCCGCTGCCCACTTGTGCCGCAGGCAGTTCGGAGCGTGCACTCCAAAATTCATTGCCCTGATAGTCCAGTGTGATATCGGTAAAGGTCGAACTGCCTGGCGCCCAGAATGCCATAATTGGCGCTGGCGCTTCAGCAACGCCGGCGATACGAAACTCCACAGTGACGGATACGCTGCCGGACGAGTACACAGGCACCAGGGTAAGCTGAGGTGTTGATTGTGTGGTTCGGTTCGCCGACCGCGGCCGCAGTGTAATCGACAGCGGCGCCGCTGAGTTAATCTGCGCAGATCCTATCTGTTGGCCATCCAGGCTTGCTACGCGGACGCGATCAAGGCGATTGGCGCCCAGCAAGGAGATGCGCCCATCCGCCGTTGTTTCGCCCTGAGGGATGGTAACGCCGCCGATCTTCTCAAGCAGCACCTTCACCTGGGGTTGGGGCGCGCCCGTTGTGTCGACGACGGTCAGCGTGACAGGCAGCGTCGGAAGGTTGGCGTGGGTGATGCTGATGCGTGGTGACGGCAGCAGATTGGTCGGGTAGCCTTCTGGTCCGCTGACCATAGATCCGCGATCGATTGGCGTGATCATCTGCCAGCGCGGCGGCACGTTTGAATCGCCAAACCGGTTGGCAATGACTTGCCAGGGGGAGCGCTGCGTGGCAGCCCATTGTCTGGTCTTTTTACACTTGGTTTCATCCCAAAGATTTGGCACACCCAACGCGCTGAATTCCGAGGCGCTGTAGTGATAGTACATCAAACTGGCATGCAGTTCCCTGTCCAGGTAGAAGTGGGTGCAGACAGTTTGGATCAATTGTAACTGGGTACCGACAAGTTCAAAGCCTTCGTATTCGTCGAGCAGAGCGAAGGCGTAATGACCCAACTCGTGGATCAGCGTGCGATAGCCGTCGGGTTTATCCCAGTCGCGGGGGACATACCGGGTGCCCGACCAATCCCTACCCAGTTTGATGGCCGCAAAGCCGGCCCCATTGTCGATCCCGCCGATGGTGGCATGGGGACGCAACCCGTTGAGCGCCCGAAAGGTGACGTCGGCATCGTTCCAATGCAGCCGGTTGTCAACGATTTGCACTTGACCCAGGGCAATCTGTCCATCGCTGGCATCGAAGAGATAGTCGTTGGCGCGCTGGGCGGTGCGTTTGAGCATGTCAAGATACTCAGCGGTCGCCGGCCACTCGACACTCCACAGCAGGTTATACAGGATCAGCGGCTGTGGGTAGGAGAGCGTGAGGTTTTGTGTCCCGCTACTTTTGACGCGAAATGGCGCTGGATTCGATGGATCGCGCCAATCCAGCGAAGTACGGTAGACCCGGTAGGCCCAGCCGTCGTGTGCGCCGCGAGGCGTTGAGATGCTCTCTTGCAACGAGAGCGCAACCAGGGCGCTGTCCGTTTGGAGAGGGGGTGTTTCGATCAGCCCTGCCCGGTCGGTGCTCCCCAGCAACTGCCCGTTGAGGTAGACTTCGGCGTCGGCCACTGCATCATTGTCGGCATTGCCCACGCGCACATACCAGGGCGCTTCCACGCGGACCTGCGCAGAAGTAGCGCCGGCAGCAGGCCAGCGTAGGGAGAGTCCACTGGCGGTTGCACTGGTTTCGGCAGCCTGGGCGCGCAGTCGGAAGCGCACACTGTCGCTTTTGACCACACCATCGGTTTTTCGATCCCAGACGAAGAGGTAGTCCGTTCCTGTGGACGGGGCATCTAAATTTTCCAGCAGCGGAGACGAGGTCGCTGGGGTCGCAGGCCGCCAGAGATCGCCTGGATGCAAAGAATACTCTGCGATCACCCGTCTCACCCTGTCGCCTTCGGCATCGGAAAGCGAAAAGGGAATGGTGATGGCATCCCCGCGCAGGATCTCGGCGCTGAAAAAGTCGTGGGCAGGCGATGTGATGCCAGGCAGAGCGAGCGACACCCGCGGCGGCTGATTCTGCCCAACCAGCGGCGTCCGGCGTGGGTTCAGGTAGAGTCGGCTGGGTTCACCAAAATTAGCGACGACCAGATCGAGATCCCCATCGCCGTCCACATCCCCCCAGGCCGCCGCCGTCGACATGGACACATCGGTTGATGTCCACGTCGGCGCTGTTGCCAGTTGACGACCCTCGTTGCGGTAAATCTGGTTGGCAAAGCCTACCAAGTCTCCGGTCAGGGCCTGCTGTCCACCTCTGGCCACGGCCAGATCCAGATCGCCGTCATCGTCATAATCGCCCAGGGCAATGGCCAGGGCGTTGCTCTGAGCGGTAGAGGACCAGTTTGCCTCAGCAGAAAAAGTACCTCCCACATTTTTGTAGAGACGATGTGGGGTGGTGGTGCAGCCGCCCAGCACCAGATCGAGATCGCCGTCGTTGTCTATATCGCCCAGTGCCAACCCCGAGGAACATTCATCGGGCGCGGACGACCAGACCTGTACCATTTGGAGCGTCGTTCCATTTCCGCCGTCGCGCTTGCCGCGGTTCAGGTAGAGATGGCTTTGGCCGCGGTTGGCAAAGACCAGGTCGAGATCGCCGTCGCCATCCACGTCGCCCCAGGCCACCGCCAGGGCCAGGGGGATATCAACGTGTGACGGCGAAGTCCATACTGGGGACGAGTCAAGCGTCCCCTGCTGGTTGAGAAAGATCGCATTGGGTCTTGCCACGAATTCATTGTTGATGAGATCTGCCTGGGTGACAGCCAGATCGAGGTCGCCGTCGCCGTCTACATCGCCCCAGGCCAGCGACCGCGTCACAGCGGAGAGGGACGAGGTCCATGTCGGTGTCTCATCCAGCCGACCTTGGTTGTTTCGAAAGAGCAGATCAGGGCCGTTGTTCCCGGTTATCAGATCGAGGTCGCCGTCGCCGTCCACATCGCCCCAGGCCAGGCTATAATTGTTGAGCGCTTCGCGCGCGCGCCAGATCGGATTCTTACTCAACACCCCACCCTGATTGGCATAGACACGCACAAAGCCTGCTCCACCCAGGGCCAGATCGAGATCGCCGTCACCGTCTACATCACCCCACGCAATGGACCGGGCATTGTCATTCCCGGTGATGGGCAGTGAGTCAGCGGACAGCACCATCGTGCGGTTGCTGAAGACCAGGTTGCGTCCTTGCCGCGCCGCCACCAGGTCGAGGAGTCCGTCGCCGTCTACATCGCCCCAGGCCAGATCCATGGTTGTATTTTCGCTCGTTGCTGATGTCCACGAGGCGTTCAAATCAAGCGTGCCTTGCCGGTTGCGATAGAGGCGGATGGCGTCCTTGTCGCCCACGGCGAGATCCAAATCGCCGTCGCCATCGGCGTCTCCCCAGCGGACGGCAAAGGTTGGGGAGACGTCGCCAGATTGCCAGGTGAGGGTGAAGGCCTCTGTATTTGGCGCTTGGCTCCCCAAGTTGCGGTAAACCCGGTTGGCAACGCCGGTCACTTGAATGCCTATATAGTCCTTCATGCCGACGGCGATATCGAGCCAACCGTCCCCATCCACATCCCCCCAGGAGAGCGCAACCACAGTGGCGTCGATGGTCGGATCTTCCCATGCCTTGGTGAAGATATCGTTGCCATCATTGCGCAGGATCTCGAGGAAATCTGAATTGGAGAGAATAGCGCCGCCGCCCCGCAACAGATCTAGATCGCCGTCGTTGTCGTAGTCGCCCCAGGCCAATTCGGAAGTGTAGTTTGGGGTGCCGGTCCAGATCAATTTGAAGATGGGTGCGCCTTGTGCGTCTATGCCATCGTTGCGGTAGATCCGATCCTGCCCGCCGCTGTTGCCCACGGCCAGATCGAGATCCCCATCGCGATCATAGTCACCCCAGGTGACACTTGATGTCGGCGATGAATCGTCGCTGGTCCACACGCGGGTGAACTGAACTGTGCCGTCGGCGGCGACCCCATCATTGCGGTAGATATGGTTGGGTGCGCCAGGTGGCTTGAGCGCTATACACTGTGCACCGACATTGCCGGCCACGAAATCCAGGTCGCCGTCGTTATCATAGTCGCCCCAGGCCAGGCTTTCGGTGTGGCTTTCTATGCTTGCCTTCCAGACTGCCTTCTTTGTCAGGATGCCGCCATCGTTGCGGTAGATGCGGTTGACCGGAGGATCAACATACTTTTTACATGGATCCACGTTGCCTGTGAGCAGGTCAAGATCGCCGTCGCCGTCGAAATCGCCCCAGGCTACCGCTACGCCAAAGGTGTTTTCGTCTGCAATCCAGGTTTGATCATAGACCAACGGTGTTTCGTCCCCTGTTCCTTGTGCGGATAGACCCTTGGCAAAATGCCAGAGCAGAAAGAGGGGAGACGAAAACGTCAGAACAAGACGCAGAATCAAGCGAGATCGTTTTGCCAGGGACATGAAGGGAAGCTCCTTGCGTAGCATCAGCGGGCAGTGATGGGAAGATAGAGTTGGTGTTCGGCTTCTGTCCAGCCAATCCGCCATTCAGACAAGGCGGGGCTTGCGCCGGAGACGGTCGCCGTCAAGGTGGCGCGCAGGCGAATATCAACTGGGGGCAGAGAAAGGCGATCTCCGCTTTTAACATCGAGCACAAGCGGTGTTCCATCGGCGGAGAGGATGTCCACTTGCAGCGTTGCCGCTGCATGCGCCGAAGCCGGTTCAACAGTCTGTGCAAAGGTCAGGCTCTCCCAGCGGAGCCGGTCGGTGGGCAGCGAGATGAGCGTTGAGGTCAGAACGCCAGGCGTGTCCACGTTTGTAAGCCGGGCGCGCCCCCTGTCTACTGTGATGTTGTGACGGGCCGCGCCCTGTGCCGATCCATTCGCCGCGATCCCAGCATCAGAATCGAAGGTGTCGCGCCAGGCGTTCTCTGCCGCCACGGTGAAGATGCCAAACAGGCGATCCCCTAAAAAGAGCGCCCGCTCGCTGAGATCATCAGGAGAGAACACCTGTTGAAAGTCCACCGGCTGCCATTGCTGATTCTGCCAGTGCAGGAGAACCAGCCGATGTGGGTTGACGACCTCAGCCGACGGCAGGTCAAAGCGCAGTCCAAAGGGCAGCTGCGGGGTTGGCAAGGTCACCGGCGCCTGGATGTTGTAGCCCGGCAGGACAAATTGATAGCCATCTGGTAACGGACCGGGCAGGTTTAACGTGGGGCCTATTACAAGATAGGTAGGGGTGCTAAAGGTGTTGGCGAAGAAGATTTCGACTTCGACAACCCCATCGGGCGATAAATAGGATTGTCCTCCGAGGGGGGGCACAAAGACGCGGTTGAAGTCCACCAGTTCTGACTTGTACGCTTCGGTTGACGTGATAAAGAGCGCCGCGCTTACACTCTCTTCAGGCACAAAGCCAGGTAGGGTGGCGATCCCCGTCCCTGCCGTTTCAGACTCGCCGATCTCTGACGTCCACGAATGTTTGGGGATGCCGGGACCTTCCGTCAGATTGGCATAGAAGACACCTTGCTCCCCGTTCAACCCTGTGACGTAGACGGTGACCTCCTGGCCGCTCGGTTCTGGGTAGAAAGCCAATGAAAGCAGTTCACCGTTGCCTGATGTGGTTGGGGTTGAGGGCGTTGCATCCATGGGCACGGCGCTTGAGGCGGCGGAGAGTGATGCGCTAGAATAGTGCCACCAGAGCGTCATCAGCGCGGCAAGCGCCAAACCAAATACAAGCGTGACCTGTCTCAACCTGCGCGCGTGGGAAAAGTCGATCATCTTTTGTCTCCATAGAATTTTATCTGCATAGAAAGGCAGAAAGGCGGGCCGGGATGGATCACACAGATCAGGCTGAAGTCGCTCAACAGCGGGATCAGTTGCTTAACCGCTTCTTTGAGGCTGTACATTTGCGGCGATTGGGTGAATGTCAGCAGGCGTTGGCCGCACTGACCGCATTGACGCGCCACGACCCTGGATTGGAGATATGGTGTCGCTACCTGAGCGGCATCCTCGCCTTTGAGGTGGAAAAGAACTGGGAACGGGCAGCCGCCATCTTCCGCGGGTTGTTGAACGAACCGCTGACGCCGGCCATGCGCGGGCGCATTACCCTGGCGCTGGGGCGTACGCTGGAAGTGCAGGGACAGTGGGCCGAAGCAATCGAGACCTTCACACAGGCGGTTGACCAGGCCGAAGCCCAGGCCGATCCTTATACCGCCGTCAAAGCGCTCAATGAGATCGCGATTGTCTGCTACCGGCAGTTTGAAAAGGGTGATGAAAGCCAATCTACATTAGATGACGGCATCGTCTATGCGCGTAGGGCGCTGCTTATTTTGGAAAGCGAAACCCCTGAGACGCCTGATGAGGTGGAGACAAACTTGCAGTTGCGTTGTCATGTCTGGACATCGCTCGGGCTGCTTCATCGCTGCCTGCGCAACTACGCCGCAGCCCTCCGTTGCTATCAAGCGGATCTGACGATTTGCGAGCAACGGGCCGATCAACTGGGCATAGGGGTTTCCCATGCCAATATCGGCGAAGTCTATCACCGCATGGGCGAACCTTATTGGCCCGACGCCCTCTCCCAGTACGAAAAAGCATTGCCACTCATCGCCGAGTTTGATGCCTCGCTGGAATTGCTCGAATTGCGCTGCAACCTGGCCCACCTCCACCACGAAATGGGCCATCCGCACGAGGCGTTGAACGCCTACCGACACGCTGTTCAGATCATGCGGGATCTGCGCAGCCTGCAACCTTCGGCGGACGTGCAAAAAAGCTTCATGGCGACGCTGGCGGAGACCTACGCACACATTGTGCTGCTTTGCCTGGAACTGGGAGAGATCGAAGCTGCCTTTGCCTATTGTGAAGAGGCCCGCACCCAGCAATTTCTGGTTGAATTCAGCGACGACGGTGATTTGACCAGCGTAAACAGCCCGGCGCAATCTATTTCTTTACAGGAAGTCCAGGCAACTCTGCCCGAAGAGACCTTGATCCTCGCCTACTTCACAACGGGGTTGCTCACGACGGCGGCGGCGCAAGAAGAGGGCATTCCCCACGAGCGCCACCGTTTCCCACCGGCGCGTACGCTCTTGTTTGCGATTTCGCACGATTCCGTCGCTGTCCAGACGTTAGAGATCTCGCCCAATGCGCTGCGTCCCAACTATCTGGCTAGTGTGGTAGAGCGACATTTCTTGCAGCCGTCTATGCAGCGGGAACTTTATGATCGGTTACTGCGGCCGCAGGAGGATGCGATTCGCCACGCCCAGAAATTGATCATCGTGCCGCATGGGCCACTCCACTACATTCCCTTTCGGTTTCTGCTCGACAGCACACAGGAATCCCTCTCTGGTCACGGTACCCACCTGAGCTATGCCGCGGCCGTCACCCCATTGACCAGGGGAGTTGGGCGCTCAACCAGACCACCTTCTGCACTGGTGCTCGGCTACAACGGGAGTGAGCCACTGTTACATTTCACCGAAGCGGAAGCGCACGCCATTGCTGAGCAGACAGGCGGACTTGCCCTAATCGGCGATGGCCCCAAACTGGAGCGACTCTTCGACCAGGTGGCGCACCATTCAATCCTGCACATCGCCTGTCATGGCGAGTTCGTCGACGATGATCCCCTGCAATCTTTCTTGGCGCTGGCCCCCAATGAGCGCCTCATTGCGCAGGACGTAATGACTCGTCTGCAGGCCAGATTGGATCTGGTAACGCTGAGTGCCTGCGAAAGCGGGTTGGGCCGGGTACGCCGGGGCGATGAAGTGGAGGGGTTGGTGAGAGCGTTCTTTCAGGCCGGAGCTTCAGCGGTCTTGGCTTCCTTATGGCAAGTGAACGAAGTGGCTACGCTCCTCTTCATGGGTGAATACTACCGTTCGATCCTGCGCGGACACGACTACGCCCGCTCCCTGAACGACGCCCAGATCTATCTGCGCAACCTCACCTACACAGAAGCGTGCCGGCATCTCGACGAAATTGGCGATGGACAGGCTGCGCTGGCCATTCGGCTGGGACTGTTACCGCCGCAAGATCGTCCATTTGCAGAGGCTCGCCATTGGGCGGCATTTGTCCTCTTCAGCCAACGCTACTGATAGCTTGCCCGGCATTGCGTCCGTTTATCAGATGTTCACGGGCTGAATTTCCAACTGTAGGTGGGCCAGATCGCGTGTGGGAATGGCATCTAAAATCGCCTTCCCATAGGCGTCGGTTAGCGCTGTTGCCAATTGCACCCCGTCGCGCGTGGCCACGACTATCGTTCCCGCCAGGTTCGGCCAGCCACCGCGGCCGGCAATCTCGACATTGACCGTGAGGACACAAAGAGTCGGATCACTCCGTTTCTCCTCTGCAAGCACCGTAACAGACAGATCCTCAAAGACCTCGGTCAGCTTCAACTCGCACAGCACACGGCGATGACCGCGCAAGCCAACCGCCGCGACAGGACGCGTCGCCGCCAGCAATTCTTCAGAAAATTGGATGAAGACACGGCCCACCCCGTCGGTATTGATGTTCAAACGAAAGATCTTCGCCTGGGTTGTCCGCTTGTTGCCTGTGCGCAGGAAGGAGAGATCCGGTTTGGGCAGGACAGGCGGCAGATCCTGGCGCGGCGGCTGCATTTCCAGCACCAACCACTGGCTGAAAAGCAAGGCGCAGCGTGGACAGGTGCGCAGGTGATAGGTCAGCGGTTTCCATGTTTGCGTCTCCACAGCTTCCCCGCCCTGTTCCTGGTAGATGGCCAGATAATCGGGCAACAGATCCTCGCATTCCTCGCAGGTCAACAATTCGCCGACGTCTTCAACCGCTTGCATCTGGCGATCCGCGCCCGCGGCCTGGATCGCCGTTGCCAGAAAGCGAAACCGGCGACGACAAGATGGACAGTGCGCCAGATGCTCGCGCAGCACAGGCATCGGTATTTCTAAACTGGTGGCAGACACGAGATCTCGGATGGTCTGCGCAAATTCATCGCAACCTGGCGTCATTGAAGCCCCTCCTTTGGAGCTGATTCGGCGCGACGCCCGTAGACATGAGCAGTGATGTTACACATAAAGAGCCAAAGTAGCCCCACTTGTTACAACCCGTTGGCGGGAATCTCATCAACTTCGTGAAAAATTCATAATTGTACAGGTACAGGTGCGACGCACTGGCCGAAACCAGATGCGAATGTCGAGTGTCCTCCTGGCCAGTGCGTCGCACCTGTATAGTTTCAAAATTCAATCATTGCCAAAGTAGCGCCCGATCTCGGGGTCCTCGCTCAACCGGCGTAGCGCACGGTGGCGCAGAACGCGCGCATTCTGCATGGAGATCTGGAGCCGTTCGCCAATTTCCGCGTCTGTCAACTCTTCGAGGTAGGTGAGCAGGATCACTTCCTGTTGGTTGCGATTGGGCAGACGGCGAATGGCCGCCAGCAGCACCTGCCACCCTTCCTCGTCGATCCGCACATCCGCGTGCTTCCCCGACGCGATCTCCTCGGTGGTATCCCCCAGCACAGCCACCTGCACCGCATCCTCGCGCAGCAACTGCTTGCGCGCCTGCAAGAGTTTCATCTTGGCGAAGTAGAGAAAGCGATTGGGGTGTCGGCAGCGACCTAACTGCACAAAGACAAGTTCCAGCGCCTGCTGCGCCGCCTCTTCGGCGCGTTCCGGTAGCCATCTATAGGCGGTACGCAACAGATAGGTGTGGAGTTCTGTAAAGGCGAGGGCCTGTCTCTCGTCGTCCTCGTTTTGGACGCAGGCATGGTAGAGACATTCGCTGTAGAGGGCGACGATCTTCTGCCGGAGCAGCGCATCGGTCAACGCCGGCTGTGGCTGTTGCAACAGTGGTCCCAAGAGTTCCTCGACAGGCGGGAATCGCCAATCGTACTGCCCAGACACACCGTCCACGGCGGCCTGACAGCGGTCTCTCCATTGGCTCTGTTCCAGGTCTGTCACATTCATGGCGGATCGGGTTAAAGAACGGAGAAAATATAGACAATCTAATATGCAGCAGGGGCTATTTTGCGCCAACATCCTTAGATCGTCAAGTGATATCGATTGCATTGGTGTGCGTCTTAAGGAGAAAACAGAGAAAAATGATCCACGAAGGCACACAAAGAAACACGAAGGCAGAGAAAAACCAAAATGATCCCCGGATTACACAGATTTTCAGGATTCAGAGGAGAACCAACTGCTCCTTCTGCAAATCCCTCTAATCTTTGAAATCTGTGGATCTATTCTCTCCTCTGCCTTCGTGTTTCTTCGTGTACCTTCGTGGATCAATATTCTTCTGAATTCTCCTAAGCCTGGTGATCTTCAAAAACATGGAGACCCAATTCATCGCAGGCTGTAACAAGATCAACGGAAGTGGCTCTTTATGGGTGAAGAACAAACCAGTTTCAGTGCTTTGAAGTCGAGAATGCCGCAATCCGGCGACTCCTTCGTTTCCCCTTTTTCACTCATACAAGGAGATTTGAATGTTTCGAGCTTTACGTCATGCAAAAATCGTTTGGTACGCGGTGGCCTTGTTGGGGCTGCTGGCTGCCCTGGCCTGGCTGCTCTCGCCGCCGCCCCTCCGCGCTGCCGAACCGGCGCTGCGCGGCAACGCCCCATCCCTGCCCCAGGAACTGGTGCCCCTGGATGGCATCTTACAGGTGGCAGCGGGCGGCTACCACACCTGCGCCCTGACCAGCGGCGGCGGCGTCCTCTGTTGGGGAGACAACGACACCGGCCAACTGGGCGATGGCACATGGGAGGACAAGCCTACCCCGGTGGATGTGGCCGGGCTGGGCAGCGGCGTGCAAGCCATCGCCGCGGGCTTTAGGCACACCTGCGCCCTGACCAGCGGCGGCGGCGTCAAGTGCTGGGGATACAACTCCTCCGGCCAACTGGGCGACGGCACAAGTGGTTTGGTGAACAGCAAGAATAGCCCAGTGGATGTGGTGGGGCTGGGGAGCGGCGTGCAGGCCATCGCCGCGGGCCATTTCCACACCTGCGCTGTGACCAGCGGCGGCGGCGTCAAGTGCTGGGGAAGCAACGAATACGGCCAACTGGGCGACGGCACAACGGCGGACAAGACCACCCCGGTAGATGTGGTGGGGCTGGGCAGCGGCGTGCAGGCCATCGCCGCGGGCTGGGGGCACACCTGCGCCCTGACCAGTGGCGACGGCGTCAAGTGCTGGGGAAGCAACGAATACGGCCAACTGGGCGACGGCACAACGGCAGACAAGATTACCCCGGTGGATGTGGCCGGGCTGGGCAGCGGCGTGCAGGTCATCGCCGCGGGCTTTAGCCACACCTGCGCCCTGACCAGCGGCGGCGGTGTCAAGTGCTGGGGATCTGGCCGACTGGGTGACGGCACGACGGAGCGAAGGACCACCCCGGTGGATGTGGTGGGGCTGGGGAGCGGCGTGCAGGCCATCGCAGCGGGCTTTAGCCACACCTGCGCCCTGACCAGCGGCGGTGTCAAGTGCTGGGGAAGCAACCAATACGGACAACTGGGCGACGGCACAACGGCGAACAAGAGTACCCCGGTGGATGTGATAGGACTGAGCAGCGGCGTGCAAGCCATCGCCGCGGGCAGTAGCCACACCTGCGCCCTGACCACAGGCGGCGGCGTCAAGTGCTGGGGACAGAACATCACCGGCCAACTGGGCGACGGCACAACGGGGGACAAGAGTACCCCGGTGGATGTGATAGGACTGAGCAGCGACGTGCAGGCCATCGCCGCGGGCGATGGCCATACCTGCGCCCTGACCAGCGGCGGCGGCGTCAAATGCTGGGGAAGCAACACCACCGGTCAACTGGGCGATGGCACATTTACTCCGTACAAGCAGACCCCGGTGGATGTGGTGGGGCTGGGCAGCGGCGTGCAAGCCATCGCCGCGGGCGGCTTCCACACCTGCGCCCTGACCAGCGGTGCCGGTGTCAAGTGCTGGGGACGCTACTTGGGCGACCGCACAACGGGGTACAGATCTACCCCGGTGGATGTGGTGGGGCTGGGCAGCGGTGTGCAGTCCATCGCCGCGGGTGGTTCGCACACCTGCGCCTTGACCAGCGGTGGCGGTGTCAAGTGCTGGGGAAGCAACCGATACGGACAATTGGGCGACGGCACAACGGCGAACAAGACCACCCCGGTGGATGTGGTCGGTCTGGGCAGCGGTGTGCAGGCCATCGCCGCGGGCGGGGGACACACCTGCGCCCTGACCACAGGCGGTGGCGTCAAGTGTTGGGGACGCAACAACAATGGACAATTGGGCGACGGCACAACGGCGGAAAAGACGACCCCGGTGGATGTGATGGGGCTGAGCAGCGGCGTGCAGGCCATCGCCGCGGGCGGTAACGATTTCGCCAGCCACACCTGCGCCCTGACCACAGGTGGCGGCGTCAAGTGCTGGGGAAGCAACGCCGAGCAAACCCCGGTGGATGTGGTGGGGCTGGGCAGCGGCGTGCAGGCCATCGCCGCAGGCGGCAGCCGCACCTGCGCCCTGACCAGTGGCGGCGGCGTCAAGTGCTGGGGAATCACCCCGGTGGATGTGGTGGGGCTGGGCAGCGGCGTGCAGTCCATCGCCGTCGGCGGCTACCACACCTGCGCCCTGACCAGCGGCGGCGGTGCCAAGTGTTGGGGATGGAACGACTACGGCCAACTGGGCGACGGCGAGGCCTGGCGCACAACGCCGGTGGATGTGTTGGTACTCCTTTTGAATCAGCCGACAGCTACCCCTACGCCGACGGCAAGCGCAACCAGCACGCCACCAGCGGCGACATCGACGCCGACGCCTACAAGCCAACCTACTGCAACCAGTACGCCGACGGCCACACCGACCCCCACGCCGGTGACAACCGTCATCGCACCGAACCAGGGCGGTAGCATCAGCGGGCAGGTAGGCGATGTGGAGATCACCGCGCAGTTCCCTGCCGGTGCGTATACCGAAAGCTTTACCGTGTCGTTACAACCCGTCGCCGATCCGCCCACGCATGGCGATCTGCGTCTGCTCGGCCAGGTCTTCTCCCTCACCGCAAAAGATGGAAACGGTCAACCCGTCACCCAGTTCGGTCAAACATTCACGATCACGGTCTACTACAGCGGAAACGACTGGGCCGATCTATCTGACCTGTCGTGGAGCCTGTTCTACTGGAGCGACACCGAATTCCGTTGGCTCGAAGTACCAACGCAGCAGATCAGCGCAGGCATCTTCGAGGCCACACTTGATCATTTAACCAACTTTGCCCTGCTTGAAGCACCGCCACAACAGATCTATCTACCGGCGATTCAGCGGTAGTTCGTTGAGAGGTGGGGGGATCACAGAAGCCATCATCAACCCAGGTGACGGCTTCTGTGATCTCATAGCATCGAGTTCACGGTCAGACTTGACTCTCAATACCAAGCCACCCTTCATGGAGAAAAATCCCATGCGTCCTGTCCGGACTTCCTTCACCCAACCGGCAACCCGTTCCCATACAAAAATCGTCTGGTCCGCGGTGGCCTTGTTGGGGCTGCTGGCTGCCCTGGCCCTATGGCTGCTCTCGCCGCCGCCCCTCCGCGCTGCCGAACCGGCGCTGCGCAGCAACGCCCCATCCCTGCCCCAAGAACTGGTGCCCCTGGATGGCATCATACAGGTGGCGGCGGGCTTTGGTCACACCTGCGCCCTGACCAGCGGCGGCGGTGCCAAGTGCTGGGGACGCAACGACGACGGCCAACTGGGCGACGACACAACGGCGAGCAAGAATACCCCGGTGGATGTAGTGGGGCTGGGCAGCGGCGTGCAGGCCATCGCCGCTGGTCAGGGCAGCAGCCACACCTGTGCCCTGACCAGCGGCGGCAGCGTCAAGTGCTGGGGAGACAACGGCGGCGGCCAACTGGGCGACGGCACAACGGCGGACAAGACCACCCCGGTGGATGTGGCGGGACTAGGCAGCGGCGTGCAGTCCATCGCCGCGGGCTTTAGTCACACCTGCGCCCTGACCAGCGGCGGCGTCAAGTGCTGGGGACGCAACAACCGCGGCCAACTGGGCGACGGCACAACAGCGGACAAGAGTACCCCGGTGGATGTGGTGGGGCTGGGCAGCGGCGTGCAGGCCATCGCCGCGGGCCACAACCACACCTGCGCCCTGACCACAGGCGGCGGCGTCAAGTGCTGGGGCGACAACGATTTCGGCCAACTGGGCGACGGCACATTTGGTTCGATGAACAGCAAGAGCACCCCGGTGGATGTGGTGGGGCTGAGCAGCGGCGTGCAGGCCATCGCCGCGGGCTATTTCCACACCTGCGCCCTGACCAGCGGCGGCGGCGTCAAATGCTGGGGAATCAGCCTCTACGGCCAACTGGGCGACGGCACTACGGAGCGAAGGACCACCCCGGTGGATGTGTCGGGGCTGAGCAGCGGCGTGCAGGCCATCGCCGCGGGCTGGATGCACACCTGCGCCCTGACCAGCAGCAGCGGCGTCAAATGTTGGGGACACAACAGCAGAGGCGAACTGGGCAACGGTACAACGGTGGACAAGTATACCCCGGTGGATGTGGCGGGGCTGGACAACGGCGTGCAGGCCATCGCCGCGGGCTGGAGCCACACCTGCGCCCTGACCACAGGCGGCGGCGTCAAGTGCTGGGGAAGCAACTCCTCCGGCCAACTGGGCGACGGCACGACGGCGGACAAGCCTACCCCGGTGGATGTGGCGGGGCTGAGCAGCGGTGTGCAGGCCATCGCCGCTGGCAGTGGGCACACCTGCGCCCTGACCACAGGCGGCGGCGTCAAGTGCTGGGGATGGAACGGCGACGGCAGACTGGGCGACGGCACAAGGGGGAACAAGAGTACCCCGGTGGATGTGTCGGGGCTGGGCAGCGACGTGCAGGCCATCACTGCGGGCGGTTCGCACACCTGCGCCCTGACCGACGGCGGCGGCGTCAAGTGCTGGGGAGACAACCTCTACGGCCAACTGGGCGACGGCACAACTGGTTGGATGAACAACAAGAGTACCCCGGTGGATGTAGCAGGGCTGGGCAGCGGCGTGCACGCCATCGCCGCTGGGCGCGAACACACCTGCGCCCTGACCAGCGGTGGCAGCGTCAAGTGCTGGGGACGCAACAACAGTGGTCAACTGGGCGACGGCACAACGGCGGACAAGAGCACCCCGGTGGATGTGGCGGGGCTGGGCAGCGGTGTGCAGGCCATCGCCGCTGGGCGCGAACACACCTGCGCCCTGACCGGCGGCGGTGTCAAGTGCTGGGGAGACAACCGCGACGGCCAACTGGGCGACGGCACGACAGAGCGAAGGACCACCCCGGTGGATGTGGTGGGGTTGGGCAGCAGCGTGATCGCCATCGCCGCCAGCGGTGGCGATTTCGGCAGCCACACCTGCGTCCTGACCAGCGGCGGCAGCGTTAAGTGCTGGGGAAGCAACCGCCTCGGCCAACTGGGTGACGGCACGAGGGAGCGAAGGACCACCCCGGTGGATGTGGTGGGGCTGAGCAGCGGCGTTACCGCCATCGCCGCTGGCAGTGGGCACACCTGCGCCCTGACCAGCAGCGGCGGCGTCAAGTGCTGGGGATCGAACGGCTCCGGCCAACTGGGCGACGGCACAACGATAGGCTGGATTATTAACACCCCGGTGGATGTGGCGGGGCTGGGCAGCGGCGTGCAGGCCATCGCCGCGGGCTATGACCACACCTGCGCCCTGACCAGCAGCGGCGGCGTCAAGTGCTGGGGAGAGAACGGCTCCGGCGAACTGGGTGACGGCGAGGCTTGGCGCACAACGCCCGTGGATGTGCTGGTACTCCTTTTGAATCAGCCGACAGCTACCCCTACGCCGACGGCAAGCGCAACCAGCACACCGCCGACAGCGACAGCAACGCCGACGCCTACAAGCCAACCTGCTACGCCGACGGCCACACCAACCCCCACCCCGGTGACAACCGTCATCGCACCGAACCAGGGTGGTAGCATCAGCGGGCAGGTAGGCGATGTGGAGATCACCGCGCAGTTCCCTGCCGGTGCGTATACCGAAAGCTTTACCGTGTCGTTACAACCCGTCGCCGATCCGCCCACGCATGGCGATCTGCGTCTGCTCGGACAGGTCTTCTCCCTCACCGCAAAAGATGGAAACGGTCAACCCGTCACCCAGTTCGGTCAAACATTCACGATCACGGTCTACTACAGCGGTAACGACTGGGCCGATCTATCTGACCTGTCGTGGAGCCTGTTCTACTGGAGCGACACCGAATTCCGTTGGATCGAAGTACCAACGCAGCAGATCAGCGCAGGCACCTTCGAGGCCACACTTGATAATCTAACCAACTTTGCCCTACTTGAAGCACCGCCACAACAGATCTATCTACCGGCGATTCAGCGGTAGTTCGTTGAGAGGTGGGGGGGATCACAGAAGCCATCATCAACCCAGGTGACGGCTTCTGTGATCTCCTAGCAATCGAGTTCACAGTCAGACTTGACTCTCAATACCAAGCCAACCTTAATGGAGAAAAATCCTATGCGTCCTGTCCGGACTTCCTTCACCCAACCGGCAACCCGTTCCCATGCAAAAATCGTTTGGTGCGCGGTGGCCTTGTTGGGGCTGCTGGCTGCCCTGGCCTGGCTGCTTTCGCCGCCGACCCTCCGCGCTGCCGAACCGGCGCTGCCCGGCAACGCCCTATCCCTGCCCCAAGAACTGGTGCCCCTGGATGGCATTGTCCAGGTGGCCGCGGGCGTTAGTCACACCTGCGCCCTGACCAGCGGCGGCGGTGTCAAGTGCTGGGGATTCAACTGGGCCGGCCAACTGGGCGACGGCACAACGGCAAACAAGCCTACCCCGGTAGATGTGGCGGGGCTGAATAGCGGCGTGCAGGCCATCGCCGCGGGCAGTGGCCACACCTGTGCCCTGACCAGCGGTGGCGGCGTCAAGTGCTGGGGATACAACCTCAACGGCCAACTGGGCGACGGCACAACGGCAGGCAAGTACACCCCGGTGGATGTGGCGGGGCTGGGCAGCGGCGTGCAGGCCATCGCCGCGAGCGGTAGACACACCTGCGCCCTGACCACAGGCGGCGGCGCCAAGTGCTGGGGATACAACGATACCGGCCAACTGGGGGACGGCACAACGGCAGGCAAGAATACCCCGGTAGATGTGGTGGGGCTGGGCAGCGGCGTGCAGGCCATCGCCGCGGGCTTTAGTCACACCTGCGCCCTGACCACAGGCGGCGGCGTCAAGTGCTGGGGAGAGAACGGCTCCGGCGAACTGGGCGACGACACAACGGCGGACAAGATTACCCCGGTGGATGTGGTAGGGCTGAGCAGCGGCGTGCAGGCCATCGCCGCGGGCGGTGGCCACACTTGTGCCCTGACCACGGGCGGCGGCGTCAAGTGCTGGGGAGAGAACGGCTCCGGCGAACTGGGCGACGATACAACGGCGGACAAGATTACCCCGGTGGATGTAGTAGGGCTGGGCAGCGGCGTGCAGACCATCGCCGTGGGCGGTTGGCACACCTGCGCCCTGACCACAGGCGGCGGTGTCAAGTGCTGGGGACGCAACTGGACCGGCGAACTGGGCGACGGTACAACGGTAACAAAGACCTCCACCCCGGTGGATGTGGCGGGGCTGGACAGCGGCGTGCAGGCAATCACTGCGAGCTTTGGTCACACCTGCGCCCTGACCAGCAGCGGCGGCGTCAAATGTTGGGGACACAACAGCAGAGGCGAACTGGGCGACGGTACAACGGGGAACAAGAGTGCCCCGGTGGATGTGGCGGGGCTGGACAACGGCGTGCAGGCCATCGCCGCGGGCCTTGGGCACACCTGCGCCCTGACCAGCGGTGGCGGCATCAAGTGCTGGGGACTCAACGCCATGAGCCAACTGGGCGACGGTACATTTGTGCCGCGCAAGCAGACCCTGGTGGATGTGGTGGGCCTGGGCAGCGGCGTGCAGGCCATTGTCCCGGGCAGTCACCGCACCTGCGCTCTGACCAGCGGCGGCGGCGTCAAGTGCTGGGGATACAACTTCCGCGGCGGACAGGAAGTGGCGTCTACTCCAGTGGATGTGGCGGGGCTGAGCAGCGGCGTGCAGGCCATCGCCGCGGGCGACGAGCACACCTGCGCTCTGACCAGCGGCGGCGGCGTCAAGTGCTGGGGAAACAACCTCTACGGCCAACTGGGCGACGGCACGACGGAGCGAAGGACCAGCCCCGTGGATGTGGCGGGGCTGGGCAGCGGCGTGCAGGCCATCGCCGCGGGCACCGAACACACCTGCGCCCTGACCAGCGGTGGCAGCGTCAAGTGCTGGGGACGCAACAACAGTGGTCAACTGGGCGACGGCACGACGGAGCGAAGGACCACCCCGGTGGATGTGGCGGGGCTGGGCAGCGGCGTGCAGGCCATCGCTCTGGGCGATTTCCACACCTGCGCCCTGACCAGCGGCGACGGCGTCAAGTGCTGGGGAAGCAACGAATACGGCCAACTGGGTGACGGCACAACGGCGAACAAGACCACCCCGGTGGATGTGGCGGGGCTGGGCAGCGGCGTGCAGGCAATCGCTCTGGGCGGTGACCACACCTGCGCCCTGACCACAGGCGGCGACGTCAAGTGTTGGGGAAGCAACCGCTTCGGCCAACTGGGCGACGGCACAACGGTGGACAAGTACACCCCGGTGGATGTGGCGGGGCTGGGCAGCGGCGTGACCGCCATCGCCGCGGGCAGTAGCCACACCTGCGCCCTGACCAGCAGCGGCGGTGCCAAGTGCTGGGGAAGCAACTTCTACGGCCAACTGGGCGACGGCGAGGCCTGGCGCACAACGCCGGTGGATGTGCTGGTGGAAGTCACACGCAACAGTCAGCTCTTCCTGCCCGCTGTGCAGCGCTAACAGGATACATTGAAACAAGTTAAGCGAAGAGACAATCTGGCTCATCGCAAAGCGACATCTCCATCTGATCGTAGGTCGGGCTGACAGTCCGACCTACGGTTTCGCCACAAAGGCCAGAATTGTGCGGGGGGGGATAGTCGATGACGAGGAGAAAGCCCCGATCCCCCAGGCGGGCGACGCCTTCCCACTTGCGGGCACGGACAAAGTACCTGTACAGGTACGCACCCAATTCATCGCAATGTTGTAACAAGATCAACGGAAGTGGCTCTTTATGGGTGGAGAACAAACCAGTTTCAGTGTTTTCAAGTCGAGAATGCCGCAATCGCTCTTGTTGTTGGTCGATCTTACGTTCCGAACCTGCCGCTAACAACGGCTTTTTTGAAAGAAATTGTTTTCTCTTAACCAAATACGCGCTACTACCCAATCGGGAGCGATGACTGCGCTCCCTTCCATTGTTTCCATTTGAGGGTAAACCATGAAATTTATAGGTTCTCGCCTGCCGTCGCGTCTGCTCGTACTGCTCTTGTGCTTCAGCCTGCTCAATCCTGGCATTACGCCACAGTTTTCACCTGCGGCTGGGGCAGAACCTGTTTCCCCTCAACAAACGGCGCAAGATGCAGAGCACACCATTGCCATTACCGCCAATGGGTTTACTCCTGCTACCCTGACCGTTTCCGTCACCGACGAAATCACCTGGGTTAACCAAACCAGCACTCCCCATGTGTTGCGCGGTGTTGGGCAAAATCCTGAGTCACCGATGGGTGACGCGGCACTGTTCCTGCCCTTCATCCAAAGTGGAGGTACGAACGAAACGCCGCCACAGGGGGAAGGCCGCCTTTACCTTCCGTCGGTGCTGAGCGGCGCTTCCCAAAGTGTAGGACGCAGCGTTCAGGATTTTACGCAACGGCTCGAACCAGGGCAATCCTTTACCTTCCGCTATGAACTGCCGGGGACATACTTCTTCTACTTGGAGAGTATGCCTCAAAACATAGGCCGCGTAATTGTCACCGGCAAGGTGCAGCTCGGCACTATTGAAACCGGGACCGTCACGTCCGAAGGTAGGCGTGAGGGTTCCATTGTGCTTCCGTCGAAACTTCGACAAGCTCTCGATGTCAGGGTCACCGATGACCTGGATGCCATTGGCGTTGTTTTTTGGGTAGAAAATCAACGTCTCTGGGCGGATGTTCCGGCAGCGACACCGCCAGGCAACTATGTGGCGGCATTGATCATTGAATTACCCGCCGGCGAAGGCACCACGGAAGTGCCAGCCGAAGCAACCATCCGGGTGTCTGAGGAACCACAGCCAACAACAGAGGAAAGCTGGGTAACCGGCTTCGTCTATAACACATTGGGATGCAATACCCATCTGACGATTTGCCCCGCTCTGGCAGACGTGCGAATTACGATGGCGCGAGTCGATACGGCTGCGCTGGCACAGGCACGAGCGATGCGGCAGCAGTTGCTCAGATCCACTAATTACCAAACCCCGCTTTCTCCTTCAACGAATCTGGCGGTGACAACAGCACTGGATGATGAGGTATACAGCCAATCGGACGGTTCCTTTGCTTTCCCCATTCCAGACACCGGAGTCTACTGGCTACGTGCTGAAAAGGATGGCTACACCTACGCGCAACGTCAACTGGAGGTCGTGAAGGGCCGCAGTGTAGCGACCAATGCCGTTTATTTGACCCCTATCGACTCGACAGTAACCGAGTGCGGCAGCGCCGGGTGCAGCCATACCAACAGTGACGGTTCCATTCAGATTGAAATTCCGGCGGGGGCTATTGGTGATGGTGAAACGGTTGCTGTGACGGCCACCAACTTCAAGCATGTGGAATATTTACCCAGTGGCGAACTGCCGGAAGATACCTGGGAAACCTATGCCTTCAATTTGGGCGGGGATTCCGATTTCGCCTTCCAGCCTGGTCAGACGGCCACGGTGCGCCTGCGCAATGACAAAGGCTTTACACCCGGGACACAGATCCCCCTCGGCTATTGGAATCAGTCAACGCAAGCGTGGGAACATGCGGGAACGGGGGTCGTGGATTCCACTGGCGAATGGTTGGAAATGACGGTTACACATTTCTCGAATTACGACTGCAACGATCCGCTTGCGCCTCTCGAAGGGGTTGGACCCGATATTGAAGCCCGTGCTGACGATCACGAAAGCACCTGCAAAGCCGGTGAAGATGGCTGTTTCATCTCCATCCAGGATGGAACGTTTGAAGAGACTATCGACATCCCTCCGGTGCAGGTTCTTGGACAGGAGATTGCCCCGTCCCTGATTTATAACAGCAGTACGGTGGTGGTTAACGAGGTCATCGACACAAAACTCTCACTGAATGTGGGCGCCGGTGTGGAAGTCGGTGATCATATCGGATTTGAACTGTTCGTCCAAGGGCAAAAATCGCAACCATACACCTTTGAGGGCAATCTCGCCACCGGAGAAATCGGGCGTTACCGTTATCTCTGGGATGGAAAGGATGGCCAGGGAAACCTGTTGGGACCAGGTGTCTATGATTACGAGGTGAAGTTCCCTCTGCCCTACCGATCACAGTACTGCTACGCTTTGAATGGCATCTTCGGCGCACCACCTGATTGTGTAAACGGGGCGACCGGTGTTTTCGTCGATGCCACAGAAGATCTCTGGACACGTGGTACCGTGGAGCTTAATCCCCAGGTCAACAGCCCTTACGGTGCCGGATGGATGCTGCTCGATCAGCAGCACCTTTATGAGAATGAGGCCGGGCAAATCCTCATCACCGACGGTCGGCGCAAGGATGAGTTCTATTTTTCCGGTAAAGACCAGCTATTGCAGGAGCGCCTCAATCTTGCCCGCTCGGCGAGCCTTGTACAAGCTTCGGGGATATATGCCAATCCGGTGATCCGAATCGATGGTGAGTTTTCCCCCGGTGCAGCGCCCCTACCAGAGGTCATGGTCGGTGGCACTGAGTCCCCGAACTCAACCGAACAAACGTCTGCTCCTGTTGCTGCTCCCTGGAAAAACATCGCGTCATTTCCGGTTTCCATTATGGATAACACGGCTGCTGCGCTCGATGGCCGTATTTATTCCGTCGGCGGATATGATGGCACAAAGTCGTTGAAGCTTGGGTATGTCTACGATCCGCAAAATGATACTTGGTCCGCTATAGCCGATATGAACACGCTGAGGTCAAAGCCAAGCGCGGCGTTTATTAACGGACAACTCTATGTTGCCGGGGGCTGGAATGACGACTATCTCAACAAGACAATGGAGGTTTATGATCCGCCAAGCAATTCCTGGCGTTTTGTTGCGTCCATGCCGGAGGGTCGGGCAGGCGCGCCAGGTGTAGTCGTCAACGGACAACTCTATGTTATCGGCGGGTGCGCTGATAACGAGTGTAATCCATCGGCAAAAGCCTTCCGCTATGATCCCATTACGGATATCTGGGCGGAGATTGCACCCTACCCGTTGCCCATTGCATGGCAGGCCTGCGGAGCGATTGCCGGTCAAATCTATTGTGCAGGCGGCACAACGGATCAGGGCAGCAGCGCTACGACGGTTCATACCTATGTGTATAACCCATCCGTCAATCGTTGGACGCGTCTAGCCAACATGCTACAGGATCAGTGGGGCGCGTCCTTTACTGCCGCTGACGGGAAATTGTATATCTCTGCTGGGGTAACCAATGGCACTCGGACCGTTACCAATCAAAGTTTCGTCTATGACCCTGCAACCGACCGCTGGCAACAGTTCGAGAACGCCAATGCCGCCCTCTACCGCAGGGCAAGTGCCTGTGGCTTCTATCAGTTCGGTGGATCAAGAGGGGGATCCAGTTGGCAACCGCAACGTTCTGCTGAAGTTTACCCCGGATTGATTAACTGTGATACCGAACCCAGCATCTATTCGCGAACGGCCACTGATTTTTCGACGTTGAATTATGATGCTGCTACGGATTCCTATATCCGCCGTTATCCTAACGGGATGGAAGTACATTTCTACGGGGACGGACGGCACAACTTCACACTCGATCCCGATGGACGTAAGACCGTTTACACCTATCATGCTGATGGCAAGCTGGCCAGCATGGGTATTGTGCCGCCTGGAGGTACAGCGTCGCAATGGGTATGGGAGTTTGTCTACAGTGCTAACGGCAAACTGCAACGCATTACGAATCCGGCCGGCCAGGACACCGGATTTACCGTTGATCCGTCCGGCAACCTGACACAGGTCAGCTATCCTGACACCACAACACATCGCTTTGCCTACGATAATCGCCATCTGCTGACAGGGCATACGAATCCAAATCAACAGACGACCACGCACCGTTACGATGGTTACGGCCGTATTACCGAACTCATCGAAGCGGAACGTCCAGTGTACGATCCCGAAACCGGGGAGATAACATCCCGTTCGACCGTGCGCCGCTTTACCCCTTCCGATACCAGCTACGGTTTTATCAATGACAGCGCGGTTGGTGATCCGGAGTCACCGGCCCCCCGCTGTACCTACTTCGTCCGAGCTGGTAGACCGCGTCACTTATGAGCGCGGTGGGCGGAGCGGTATCATGAGCCGCTGGGGCACATGGCTGGAAATGACGGATAGTATTGGTCGTACGGTTCGCATGGAACGCGACGGGGCGAACCATGTCACACGACTGGAGTATCCTGATAGCGATTGCATTGAATTTACCTATGACGGACTAGGCAATGTAACAGAACAGCTACAGATGCCGTCCGAACAATGCGCATTGGCAGATAGTGCCCGTGATTCGGCATTACTGCAACGCTGGAACTACACCTATGAATCCCGTTTCAACAGCATCCAGACAGAAACCGACCCGCTTGGCTTCACCACCCGCTACATCTACGACTACGAAGAGGGCATCAGTGAAGCAGGGCGGCTGATCCGCATCGAATACCCGGCCATCACTATTGACGGCGGCGGCCAGGTGACGCCGACTGTCCGCTACACCTACAACAGCCTGGGCTTGATGGAGACGATGACAGACGAGGCGGGCATCACCACCCGCTACAGCTACGATGCTGCCGGACGCCTCACGCAGATGGTCGAGAATGAGGGCGGCCTGAACCTCACCACCACCTTCCAGGATTTCGACGCCGCCGGGCGTCCGCAGACTGTCATCGCGCCGCGCAACAACATTTCTCGCTACACTTACGACAGTTGGGGCCGTGTCCTCACGATCACTGACCCGTTGGGCGTTGTCACCACCTACGAATATGATGGCCGCGGCAACATCATCCGCACGACGGACGATGACACGGCGGACGATGACACGGCGGACGAATCCAGCGGGCGCAACCTCGTTACCAATTACAGCTACGACGCACATGACCGTTTGCTGAGCCAGCAGACCATTGGCGACAATATGCGCTGGTCTGACGCCTACAGCTACGACGTCAACGGGAACCTTGCTACCCATACCGACAGCGAAGGCCAGACCACAACCTTTACCTACGATGCCGCCAATCAACTGACCGGCGTAGAGAACCCGCTGAACCAGACCACCGGCTTCACCTACACCGCCAAGAGCGAACTGGCGACGATTACCCAGGCGAATGGCGAAGAGATCCGCTTTGGCTACGATGCCTTTGGCAATCTGGAAACCCTGACGCCGCCCGATCGCCCGGAGCATTCCTTCGACTATTCCCTGCGTGACGAAACAACGGCCTATACCCCACCCGATGTAGGTATCGGCGCCACTGAGACTGGCTACACATACGATGCGCTAGGGCAGGTAACCGGTGAGACGCGCCCTGATGGCAGAACCATCAGCTATGCCTATGACAGCGCCCTGCGGCTGATCCGCCTTACCCAGCCCCGTGGCGACACCACCTACACCTACAACCCCACCACCGACCAACTGACTGGTATTGCCGCGCCAGATGGCGTTACCCTGAGTTACGGCTATGACAACGAGTTGCTTACTTCTGTCGCCTGGGGTGGCCCGCTCAACGGCACCGTCAACTATGGCTACGATGAGCGTTACCGCCTGACCTCGCTGGCTGTCAATGGGGTGAATACCATTGCCTACGCGTATGACAGCAGCAGCTTCCTTACCAAAGCAGGCGATCTGGCTATCGAGCGCCTGCCGCAGAGCCGCGTCCTGGACGGCACCAGCCTGAATCAGGTGACTGACAGCTACGGCTACGACAGCTTCGGCAAGCTGACCCGCTACCAGGCCAGCGCCGGCGGCTCGATCATTTACGAGTTGCGCTATAGCTACGACGATTTAGATCGCATTGCCACCCAAACCGAAACCATCGGCGGCAGCAGCACGGCCTACGCCTACAGCTACGACGCCGTAGGCCGCCTGATTGGCGTGACTGCCAACGGCGCCACCGTCACCTACACCTACGACGGCAACGGCAACCGCCTAACCGGGCCGGACGGGGCCACGGGAAGCTACGACGCCCAGGATCGGATGCGTAGTTATGGAGACGCTTCCTATACCTACACCGACAACGGCGAATTGCTGACGAAGGTGGAGAACGGCCAGACCACCACCTACAATTACGACGTCTTCAGCAACCTGATGGCCGTCACCTTGCCGGACGGCACCCAGATCGAGTACTTGATCGACGGTCAGGATCGGCGCATCGGCAGGAAGGTAGACGGCACGCTGGAGCAGGGCTGGTTCTACCAAGACCAGTTGAATCCTGTTGCCGAATTGGATGGCAGCGGCAATGTTGTCAGCCGCTTTGTCTATGCCACCAGGGATCATGTGCCTGACTATATGATCAAAGGCGGCACCACCTACCGCATCATCAGCGACCACCTGGGCAGCGTGCATCTGGTGGTCAACGCGGCCACGGGTGCCATCGCCCAGCAGATGAACTACGACGAGTTTGGGCGGGTAATTCAGGATACGAATCCTGGCTTCCAGCCTTTTGGTTTTGCCGGTGGTCTTTACGATTCTGATACCGGCCTAGTGCGCTTCGGCGCGCGAGATTATGATGCGCCGGTGGGCCGGTGGACGACGAAGGATCCGATTGGTTTCGATAGCGGTAGTACAAGTTTATATGTGTATGTCAACAATAACCCACTGAGATACACAGACAGTGCCGGCCTGAAATCTGATTGCCCCTCCTGTCAAACAATTAGTATTCCGCCTGCACCTAAAGGAGTTAATATCAACGACAATATCAGTGAAGCGAAAAAGCGATATAGTCCGTGGTGGTTCAGAGACCAAGTTAAGAATAAGGGGCCGTGGGATTACAAACAGCAAGGAAGAGACTATGAAAATTTCGGTAATTTCAATTACGGTGCAACAGGAAGAGCTTTAGGGTTTCCAAAAGATTTTTTATGCCGAGAGGCCGGTCGCGCACAAAAAGCCGCAGGTACTTCAAAGCGTGAGTGGGGGGATCCTGGTTATCGTTTGAACCCCTTTGGTGGTAGTGAACCTTATGGCGATGATCCATCCGATCAGTATTGGATAAAACAAGGTATTCAATATTACGACTGTCGATGTTATGAATAGCTATATCTACCATCACACCAATTAACAAGAAGACAAATAGGTTGATCCCTAAATCGATTGGTGTCTCTTGGGCGCCGTTCAATTGGCCCGTACCATGTCCAGCCGTTGGGCGAGTCACGGACTTGTAGGAGCGATAGCAATGGAGCATGGTGGTATAATGGCGCTATCATCACGATGTGTATGACTGAAGGCAAGGAGATGTTTCATGATCACCACCATCACTGAACAGCAGCCGCTTACCGTACCGCTAGAACTTGTCCGGCAACTGAACCTGAAACCAGGCGCCCAGCTCGATTGGTCAATCGAAGCGGATGGCACATTGGTGGCCCGTCCCGTTTTGTCACGTGCCGAACGGGCGCGACAAGCGGCCGGGATGGGCCGGGCATGGCTAAAGGCTGGTCAATCGGCCGTTGCAGAGTTGATCGACGCACGAGCTAAAGAAGATCAAGAAGAAGGATTGCTCTAAATGTATTTGCTTGATTCTTCGGCATGGCTTGCCCATCTATTGGGCGAATCCGCTACTGATGTCACAATTGCGCAGGCTGCGATCCGTTTGCGCGTCACAACACCGCAAGGGTTGCCGACGGGGGGGGACGTTACTTGTGCGCAATCGTCGGCCAATCGGTCCAGTTGTTCACGTATGCCAATAGTTCCTGTCCAGAACAGAGGACACTGTCGCCCGTGTACGAACAGTACAGTGACAGCGATCCTTGTTTTGTTAGGGAACCAACGTTGTAAATATAAAGCGATTGTCTAGACATAGGCAGGAAGCGGTAGATTAACCAGTGTGTCCGTGGTTAGATCGAGAAGTTGAAATCCGCCATTGGCGCTAAGTTCATCCACAGATAGACCTGTAACGAGTTGGATCACATGACGGAAGATCGAATCGGGAATCTGTTGCAAATCGTGTAGTTTATCCATGCCAATAAATACACTGGATACGCGCTCGTGGTCAGGATAATGGGTTTCCAACCACACACGACTACGGGGACGTAGGTCAAAAACAAAGCCATCCCGCTGTGTGCTAACATTGATGGTAATTTGCGCTTGCTCCATGTTGCTCACTCTTTTCCAGGCAGGCTATATAACGACTACTTCACGATTGATGATATCAATATCGCATGAAACATTCGTTCCTTCAACCGGATCTAGACGAACCCTAGACGAATTGTAACAGGTTTGATGGCCGAAACAAGGCTTGACACAACGGTGAAAAATGGCGGACGTTGCGCAATGCAGCCACTTTTTCAGAGACAGCTAAGGCAATGAATTGGTTCATGGAAATATTGTGAGGTCATTTCTGCTGGGTTAGATGTTCTCAGTTCTGATAAGAGCCAAAAACTCAGTCGGAGAAACAATGTCGATTGACCGATAGCGGCGCATTTTGAGAAGGTGTCTTTTATCGCCCGTAATGAGATATAGGGCATTGCCGGCGACGGCAAGCTCGATAAATCGATTATCTGATTCATCAGTTTGGACTACCGCCAGTCGTTCTGTTCCTTCTACCCAAAGGGCAACACGCCTGATCCCTTCCAGGAACTCCTCGATCTGCTCATCGGTGTACCGGTAGAGTTTGCGCAGTTTGGGATACTGGATGACTCGCTCCAATTCTGTGAACACATCTTCTGAGAGGAGCAGATAGAACGCTTCAGCGTGCAGGAGTTTGACTACCTGGGCAGGCTCGCCATTGGGGGTAATGAACGCGCTGATCAAGAGATTGGTATCGAGGACAACTTTCATGCGCCAGGTTGCAACTTTTCTGCGGCAAGTTGTTTGCGTACTTCCTGTTGGGCTTCCAGGATGACTTCCATCAATTCGTCAGGATCGGCATCTTGGTTCTGCGCCTGTACTTCCTCGATAACTTGAAAGAGCCGGGCGCGATCTTGTCTCCACCGCGCCAAGACCTCTAGCGGGACAACCGCTACGGCTGGCTTACCTTGTTTGGAAATAATGTAGGTATCTCGCTCGTACATCACTTCATTCACAATATCCGAAAGCTTGCTACGCGCCTCGGTCAGACCGATAACCTTTTCCATTTGGGTACGTCCTCTTGATATAAAGGTTTTAGTTGTGTAGCTCAGGTGCGACGCAATGGCCGAAATCAGACACGATTGCTGAGTCTTCTCCTGGCCAGTGCGTCGCACCTGTACAGTTAATTAGTTGTTTCAATTCTGTACAGTTTGTAAACTATTGACAGTATAGAGGACGAGGCACAGGTCGTCAAGCAAGGTTTTTTAGTTTTGAAGATGCCTCTTGCCATGCACTATCCTCTCGTCCTTTCAATCTCCCCATCCGTCGGCTCCGGCACATCCAACATCAATGGCTGCACATAGGTCGGCTCCAATTCCGCCCGCTCGAAGGAATACCCCAGCTTGGCCACACTCCTTGCCACAGGCAACGAGGCAAGAAATCTGCGCCACGTCTCGTCCACCAGCCCCTTCTCGCTGCGGTGGATGGCGGCGATGGCCAGGTCGCGGTCCTTGGGGTGCTTGAGCTGAGCGACGAAAATGTTGTTGCACGATGAGAGAATGCCCGGCGGTGTCAAGTCCTGAAATATGTTGACAAAGAAAGAGCAAATGAATGAGCGGAAGTGAGGGCATATTTCGGACTCAGGGGCGGTGCCGAGTGTAGTCGGGTTGGCTGCCTGAGTCAAGGGCTGCGCAAGTTGGCCTGAAAAGCAGCCAACCCTTGACTCAGGCAGCCAACCCGACTGAAAGCACCTTCGCCCCCTGCGCCCGAAAAATGCTGGATGTGGACTGAGGCCGCCGTTTGCGCAACTGGTGCTGATGGACATCATAAGGTGTTTGCAGATCGAGCGAGTTGTGTGGACGTTCATGGTTGTAGAGCCAGATGGCCTGAACAACCGCTTCACGGGCTTGGGCAACGGTGGCGAACTGACCATCCAGGCCGTACTCTAGCTTGAGAATACCGTTGACCCGTTCGGCCAACGCGTTGTCGTAGCAGTTGCCCGTCTGGCCCATGCTGGAACGCATGCCATGCTTCTTAAGCTTGCGACGGTAATCACGACAGGTGTACTGCACGCCACGGTCACTATGATGAATGAGCCCTTCGGGCACTTCTTTCTGTGCCTTGATGGCTTGGTGCAATGCCCGCTCAGCACCTTCGACACTGAGTGACGTACTCAGATCGAAGCCAACGATGTAGCGACTGTAGACGTCGGTGAGTAACACCAGGTAACAGAAGCCTTTGTCGGTTCTGAGGTAGGTGATGTCGCCGGCCCAGGCCCGATTCGGCCCGTTGATGATGGCGTCGGCCAGCAGATTCTCACAGCGCCACGTCCCAGGATACGTCGTGCGGTGGTAGCTTCGCTTCGGCTCTATCAGCAGATCGTTCTCCTTCAAAATCTCGAAGAAACGGTCTCGGCCTACTTCTGTTTCCGCCAGCTTCATCTGGGGCTTGAGGATCTTGTGCAGTTTGCGCCCACCCATTTGGGGGTGACGACGCCGTATCTTGCGTACCTCGTTACAGATGACCTGTGCTTCTCGTTCGTGCGCCTGCTCTCGCTTCACTTGCTGGTAGTGCGCTTGGCGGCTGACACCGCACCATGCGCAGATCGCCTCGACTGTAGGCGCTCGCTTGACTTCTTGTTTCAGCGTCTTGGCCTGTTCGATGACTTGGCTTCGACTTTTTTTTTCAAATCCAAGCCGTGGTCCCGTTCTGCCACTTCCACCATCGCCTGATACATCAGCCGATCCAGTGTCACTTGCGCCAACGCCGATTCCAGTTCTTTCACCCGTGCTTCCAGTTCTTTCACTCGATCTTGTTCGTCTACATGTTGGATTCGCATAACTTGGTGCCTTAACCCTTCTCTTCCATATTCACGGACCCAGCGTTCTACTGTTCCGTTTCCGCTGATTCCGTACCGTTTCTTTAGCTCGTACGCACTCTTGCCCTGTTCATACTCCGACACCACGTGTCGTTTGAAGGCAACACTGTACTTCTTCAATACCTGTTTTGTCATCTCTTCAGAGTCTCCTTTGCTCGGCTGACTCTGTCAATCTATATCAGGATCGTACAGTACACCTGACCGCTGATACCTGACGGCTTACTTTCATCAACAGCCAAATCGCCGACCAATACAAAAAGGCCTTCCCGCGCGCAACGGCGGAAAAGCCTTTCAAACAGACATTCTAGTGAGGTCAGGGGCGCTTGTCAAGACCCAAAATGAGTTTTTTTGATGCGGTGCGGTCAGTGGTCGAATCAGCCCAAGGGATGCGAGAATAGGGCAGAACCGAAATGTTTCGTGGAAACAACGACTATGCGCTACACAGCCTACCGTCTCACCGACGATGGACGCATCCCTAATCACCCGACACTGCCGCTGCTGGTCTACGAAGATGCGCTGGATAGTACCGGTCCAGATCCAGCGGCGGTGGCCGAGACGGTTTTCCGCCGCAATGGGTGGGGCGGCACCTGGCGCAACGGCATCTACGACTTCCACCATTTCCACAGCACGGCACATGAGGTGTTGGCGATTGTGCGCGGGGAAGCCACGGTACAACTGGGCGGCGAGGACGGCATCACGGTCACCGTCTCAGCAGGGGACGTATTGGTGCTGCCCGCAGGCATGGGACACAAACGGCTGAGCGCCGGCCGTAATCTACTTGTGGTCGGCGCTTACCCGCCGGGGCAGGATTGGGATTTGTGTCGGGGTGAGTCAGGGGAACGTCCTCAGGTTCTAGAGAATATCCAGGGCAGTGCCGCTGCCGAACACGGACCCTGTCTTCGGCGACGAAGGGCCAGTGGTGTCGGAGTGGTTGGGCAAGAACAAATCAGAGGAAGCAACTGACTTGGAGGGGAATGATGAAACTCAAACAGTACCAGGTTGACGCCTTCACCAAACGAATCTTTGCCAGAAACCCGGCGGCTGTCTGTCCGCAGGAGACGTGGCTCCCGACTGGGGCGAACCTGCCCTAACGTCGCAAACTGTAGCCTTTCCACACCAAGGAACATCACATGGGCATCCGTCTTGGACTGGTCGGCCTCGGTTCGTTTGGCCGCGCCTTCGCCGATCTCTTCATGAGCCACCCCCTGGTAGATCGCATCGCCCTGTGCGACCGCGAACCTGAACGCATGGCCCCCTTCGCCGCCAGGGAGTCGTGGGCCGCTAAGCTCAACCCCAACGACCTCTATACTTCGCTCGACGACATCTGCCGCGCCGACCTGGACGCGCTGGTGATCATCACCCAACCCTGGCTGCACGCGCCACAGTGTATTCAGGCGATGGAAGCAGGCAAGCACGTCTACAGTGCCGTGCCTATTATCAGCATCCCCGACGGCGATGAGATCCTCGACTGGTGTGACCGACTGGTGGAGAGCTGTCGCCGCACCGGCCAACTCTACATGCTGGGCGAGACCACCGTCTATCGTCCGCAGGCATGTACTGCCGTCGGCGCGCCGCTGCTGGAGATTTTGGCGATTTTGTCTACAGTGAAGGCGAATACCTGCACGATGTGGACGAACCCAAGAGCAACCTGCGTCTGGTGCGTGAACGGGCGGCACGCCAGCCAGGCTGGACAGGAGTGGCTGGACTTTCGCCGCAAGTATGAAGAACGGGGTGTCCAGAGTGGGCCGATGCACTACCCCACCCATTCCACGAGCGGCCCCATCAACGTGATGCAGGCGCACGCCGTCAAGGTCTGCGCCTGGGGCTATGTCCACCGCGGCGCGGACACCTTCTTCGCCGAGGAGAACGAAGCCTTCAGCAACGAGACGGCGCTTTTCTACATGAGCAATGGGGCCACCATGCGCATCTGTGAACACCGTGAAATCGGGCATGGTGAGCGGGAGATCTTCCGCGTCTACGGCAATCGCGCCAGTTTCGAGAACGACACCTGGGTCACCAAAGAGGCGGCGATGCCCTTGACCGTCGACGAGATGCGCGATCCACTGCCGCTGGAAGTGGCCGAGGCCTTCCGTTCAGTCAGCACGAAGTCTGACTTTTACGGAGGACACGGCGGTTCGCACGCCTACCTTGTCCACGAGTTTGTCGATGCCGTGGCGCACGAGCGCCAGCCGCTGATCAATGTGTGGGAGGCGGTGCGCTACATGGCTGCGGGTGTGATGGCGCACAAGTCGGCGCTGCGCGACGGAGAGGTGCTGACCGTGCCGGATTGGGGCGCTGCGCCGGGGAGCGGCGAGTGACTCGCTACCCACTCACCCGCGCCTAAAAGGCTGTCGGATCACGGTTTTGAGTTTTTCGGGGGCGCTGCGGCGTGGATCACCCAGATAGATCTCATGGTGTTTGTGCTGAAGGATGCCCCCTTCCTCATGGATAAACGCGTGCAAGCGCTGAATCGTGGGTGCTTCCGCCGCATATGGACCGATGTGCATGATTTGGGCCGCCAATCCTTCGTGATACGCTGCAAAGCGCACCAACGGCAAGGCGGCAGGATTCTTTTTGCGCCGCACCTCTTCGATGACCTGTGCCACCCTGCCCTCTGTCACCAGAGACGGTTGGGCAATCATCATGGTCCACTGCCAGCGCGCCCGCTCGCCGCTCAAAAAGACAGACATCTCTTCACTCCACCAGAGACCTTCCAATGGAGCGACGCTATAGACGACCCCGTCCACTTTCTTGAGGGTGAACTTGAGTGCATACGACAGGCCGTACAGTGCTTCGACTGCGTCACGATACGCCTGACTGGTGTTGGGATCACCTGTGCCATCGACCATGAGAAAGTTCATGGGCGGCACGTCGACGATTTCAGGTTTCTTCGCCGACGGTTTGTTACGTTGGTCGCGTTGTTTAATTTCTTGTTCCAGCGATTGCATTGTCATTGGGTGTCCCCTCACTGATGTGACCGCATCTGTGTCGTCCGCCGTTTGCTGTCCGTCTTTCTACTATCCAGTCAAAGTCCGTTCAAAAAGCCCAAGACGATCTGATTGAACGTCGCGGCGTCCTCCAGGTTGGGGACGTGCGCGCTGTTGTCCATGCGCACCTGCCGTGCGCCAGGGATAGTGGACGCCAGCAGATCCCCAGCGCGCAGATTCTCGGCATGGTCCAGCGCGCCGGTGACGATCAAAGTCGGCTGGGTGACCATGTTCAGCCGTTCTACGGCGGGCGGTTCGAGTGGCTGCAAGGGTTCCATGTCGGCAATCAGCCAGGTTTGGCCGGCCACGACGGCCCGGTTCATCAGCGCCGCCCGCTGCCGCGCTTCTGGGTTCACCGCGTCCGGCTGCCGCTGAGGACCGTCAACGTAGAGGCGCAGTTGCAGCTCCGACGCCAGATCCACGTCACCCGCCTGCATCGCCGCCATCATCTCGAAGAGATACTGCGGCGGTTCCCCCTGCATTTCATAACCGCTGGGGACACTGTTGACCAGAACCAACGACGCCACCATTTCGGGGTGCTCAAGCGCCAGATCGAGGACAATCTCACCGCCGATTGAACAACCCAGCAGGTGGGCGCGATCCACTTGTAGATGCCGGAGCAGGCGGTAGAGATCGTCACGGCGCGCCCGCGGACCGGTCACCGGTGCAGATTTGCCAAAGCCGGCCATGTCATAACGGATGATGCGATAGGTGTCACGCAAGGCATCCCACTGTTCGTCCCACATACGGCAATCCAGGAAACCGGCGTGCGAAAGCACCAGCGTTCCTCGATTTTGCGGTGTGATGCTGTCTTCGTAGTAAAGTTTGCCGTCTGCTACTTCTATATATCCTGTCGGCATGTCGTCCTCTCCTGTGTGGCTGCGATGAAATGATATACTGACCTACAGCATACACCGGGTTGGGTGACACCTACTGTCACTCAAGATGGAGAGGACGAACGAACCTTGCGCGCAGATCGATTGCTGGCGATTGTGATGCTCTTGCAGCGTCGAGGCAAGTTGACGGCGGCTGAATTGGCGGACGAACTGGAGGTTTCGCGCCGTACCATCCTGCGCGATGTGGAGGCGCTGTCGATCAGTGGGGTGCCACTGTACGCCGAAGGGGGACATGGCGGCGGCATCCTGCTGGACGAAGATTACCAGACCACGTTGACCGGTCTCACCGAAACCGAAGTCCGCGCTCTCTTCGTCACAGGCAACCGCGCGTTGCTGGCCGAAGTGGGACTTGGCGAAGCTGCCACCCAGATGCAGCGCAAACTGTCCGCCGCGTTGCCTGCTCAGCACCAATCGGCGGTAGACCACATCCAGCAGCGTATCTACATCGATCCACTCTGGTGGTGGCACGATGCGCAGCCGTTCGCACAGTGGGCTGAGTTGCAGAAGGCTGTCTACGAAGACTGGCGCATTCACGTCGTCTATGAGAACTATCAACAACAGAGCGCTGAACGCACGCTGGAACCCTACAGCCTGGTGGCCAAGTCAAGTCACTGGTATCTGGTGGCCAAACGCGACGGCGAATTCCGCACCTATCGGGTGTCACGCTTGCGCTCGCTCCAGATCCTGGACGAACATTTCGTGCGTGATGCGGACTTCGACCTCGCCCGCTATTGGCACGAACGACTCGATGACTTTGTTGCCACTGTTGCAGAATACGAATTTGTGTTGCGCATCCACCCGAAGCGGCTGTCGTTTGTGCAGTGGTTGACGCCGGGGCGTCACTTTTCGGTTGAGGTTGACGCGGAGGGTTGGCATGTCCTGCGCATTCAGTTGGAATCGGAGGCATTGGCCCAGATGCTGGTATTCAGCCTGGGAAGCGAAGGACAGGTGCTGTCACCCCCGAACTGCGTGCGCGCGTCGCAGCGTCCTGTCGCCAGGTTTTGGCCCAGGTGGAGGATGCTATATTGACCACATCACCAGGCTAGGGCAAGGGCTGCACTTCCACCTGTGTCGCTGGATTCAGGTCGCCATTGGGATCGACGACATACCCGGCGCTGAAGGAAATGGATTGGGGTGTGCCTTCTTCGCTCAAGCAGAGCAGGTGATTGTTGTCGCCGTCGTCAAGATCACCCAGGGCAAAGGGGATTGTGTCAACGGGGATGCCGTTTTGGTCCAGGGTGACGGTGTACTGTGTGCGTTCAACGTCGTCCACTTCGTCGCCGTTGGGTTGGGTGATGCCGCCCTGCCAGACGGCGCGGATGGCCTGCATTGTCCCCTCTGGACAGCCACTGCCCACAGACCAGGGTCCGCCTGGCTGATCCAGCTTCCACTGTTCCATCGGCACCGATTCCGCCAGTACCAACGCCGGGCCGGGTGCAAGCGCTGTCACGGGGATGCGGGCACCCCTGAAATTGAGTGCTCCATCCAACGACAAGAGGTTGCCCACGATTTCGACCGTGGCCGGCGAATCGGTGTCGGCGCTGCCGAGATCGCCAAGCAGCAACGCCGTCCGGCGTTCACCAGTGTCCAATGCCGGGGCCAGGGTGACACACGCCACCCGTCCTTCCTGACCTGAAGCGGTGACAACACGAAAGTCGGAGGCCTGGAGGGTTTCGCTGTCGACCTCATGTGAGAAGATGACAGGCATGCCGTCCGTTCTGCCGACATCGCCGCAGATGCGTAGATTGGCAGTGCCGGGGAGATTGTCGTCCAGGCCGAAGAAGGCACTCAGCAGAGTTGCACGCTGTCCTGCTACGCTGTTGCGTGTGGTGTCACCATCGGGCGTGGTATCTACCTGCGACGTGTCAGCAGGGATGGCCTGTGTCAAGGTCTGCACATTCGGCACGGCGCAACCGGCCAGCAGCATGATAAATGTGAGTAATCCAACCAAACGTCGATATGTCATGTGTCTGTCTCTTTCCTGGCGGAGAGGAATCATAGAAATGAGCGGAGAAGGAAGGAGGGAGATAACGCCTATCAGGTTAGACGATTTGAAAGAGTCTGGTCAGCAGCACGAATTCCAGCCCAAAGAGTAGCAAGTCTCCAACAAAATCAAGTGGGTAGGGTCGACAAACTTCCCGTACTTGTGGTCAATAGACGCGAGAAAGGGCCGAAATAGGCGGTAAATCACCCACTTCGGCCCTTTCTCTGCTCTATTTGGCTGGGGGACAGGGATTCGAACCCCAACTGCCTGATCCAGAGTCAGGTGTTCTGCCGATTAAACTATCCCCCAATATTGCGTTCGAAGACGTGAACACTATACCATGCTTCCTCTTCAGACGCAAATTCTTAAGCTTTAAGAGTTACACGAAAGCTGGACTATACCGAGGTGGTTTCCTGGGCGCGGAGGACACGCAAGGCGTTGTCAATGCGGCGCAGCACTTCGGCGCGGCCAAGGGCTTCCATGCTTTCAAAGAGCGGCGGCGATACCTGTTTGCCGCTGATGGCGGCGCGGAATGGACCAAAGAAGCTGCCCGCCTTCACGTCCATTTCATCGGCGGCGGTGCGGAATGCCTCTTGCATGGCGTCGGCAGTGAAGGGTTCAAGTGTGGCGAGTAGCTCAGCACCCCGCGCCAGCACCGCCGCACTCTGCGCAGCGTCAAGTTTCTTCCCCAGCAGCAGTGAAGGATCCTCATATTGGATGGCATCGGCATCGACGAAAGCCCAGTCAATCCAGCCGGCGGCCTCGTCGAGACGCTTAATGCGCTCTTGGATCAGCGGCACGAGTATGTCGAGCCGTCTGTCGGCGCGCAGCTCGGTCTCTGTTCGGCCCAAATCGCGGACGAGGAAGGGCAACACAGCCTCTTTCAACGCTGCCGGCGTTAGCTCACGAATGTATAGACCGTTCAACCAATCGAGTTTGTCGTAGGGCAACGCCGCCGGCGACGGATTGATGGCGCTTAGATCAAAGCGCGCAATCGCATCTTCCGGGGCAAAGACTTCTTGCGAAGCATCATAGCTCCACCCTACATTGGTGAGGAAGTTGAACATCGCCGCCGGCAGGTAACCGGCGTCGATGAACTCGTGTACCAGGGCCAGATACTCTTTACCAGCCACCACCGTTTTGCGCTTGCTCATCTTCCCTTTACCACTGGGATCGAGGATGATGGGTAGATGTACGAAGACAGGCGGCGTCCACCCAAATGCGTCGTAGAGGATCTGGTGCAACGGCGCCGATGCCAGCCACTCCTGCCCACGTAGCACGTGGGTGATCTTCATCAACTCATCATCTACCACCACGGCAAAGTGGTAGGTGGGCATACCGTCACTCTTGACAAGGACGGCGTCCTGAAGCTGGCGGTTGTCGGTGGTAATGTCACCACGGATCAGATCCGCGAAGGTGGTGCTGCCCTCTTCGGGCACCGCCAGCCGAACCACCGAAGGCAGCCCCTGCGCTTCGAGTTGGGCGCGCTCGTCCGGCGAAAGGTAGCGGCAGTGACGATCATAGCCAGGCGGTTGTCCACGCTGGCGTTGCTCTTCGCGTACGGCATCCAGGCGTTCCGGCGTGCAGTAACAGCGATAGGCCTTCCCGCGTTCAATCAGGGGATCAATGTATTGGGCGTAGATTGCTTTGCGTTCACTTTGAATGTAGGGGGCGTAAGGACCACCCACATCGGGGCCTTCATCCCAATGCAGCCCAAGCCAACGCAGGCTGGTCATCAGGTCGTTGAGGCTTTCAGGATTCAGCCGTTTCTGGTCTGTGTCTTCAATGCGCAAAATGAATTGACCACCGGTGTGACGGGCATACAGCCAGTCGAAGAGTGCTGTGCGTAGCCCGCCCAGGTGAAGAAAGCCGGTTGGGCTTGGCGCAAAGCGGACACGCGCCGGTTGTGGTGAAGTTGCCGAAGTGGTCATCACATTGCTCCTGTGTACAGACGATAGATGTCTATCCCGAAATTACCGCAACGGCTAGCCTATCATAGAGGAGAGTGGACGTCAATCAACAGGGCGATCAAAACTTTTGGATCACACCAAGCTGTGGAAGAATCAAAGAACCAGCGCAGGCGTTGATTCAGGAGTGGACGATGAGTGAGATGATTCCTAGCATACCACCTTATGGCCGGCAGCTTTTTATTTGCACAAATGGCAACTGCGCCGGCGCCGAGGATGTGACTGATCTGCTAAAGCAGCTTGGCGCGCTGCACCGCAAACATGGCATGAATCGCTTTAGCAACCCGGCCCGCATCATTCATGTGCCCTGTGGTTGCCTGGGTGTCTGCACCAGTGGCCCTATTCTTGTGGTCTATCCAGATGGCATCTGGTATCACCGGGTGGATGCGGCGCGGCTCAACCGCATCTATCAGGAGCATCTTTTGGGCGGGAAACCGGTTGACGAGTACATCTTTCACCGCCACTTTCCGCCCGGCGCCGAACCTGCCTATGCACCGGATCTGCGTGAGTCGAAAGAGGTGGATCCTTTGGAGCGGGCGGCAGAAGAAGCAGCGGCGCAGAAAGAACGGGAGCGCAATAGACCAGAACCGCTGCCGCCGCATGTGGCGGCAGCGCGATCTCGCCGCCAGGAAAGACGCGCCCAGAACCGTTCAGAAGAATCGTAAGTCGCCGGCCGAGCTACGAAGCGCGCCGCGGAAAGTGGAGAGAGTTCCTACACGTACTGGTGGTAGGGCAGTTCGGCAATGGTGCGCACTGTTTTGGAAAGGTGGGTTTCGCCATCGGCAAATTGACGGCTGGTGGTGAGGTAGCCGGTGCCGCCGGAGTGGGAAACAGCGCCCATGCAGATCTCGGTGTAGCGACCTAAGCGCACCGCCCGGTTCCAGGCCGAGTAGAAGAAGAAGGGCCAGCGCCCGGGGAAGAGGATTTTCCCCAATCGTTGCGGCTTGTCATCGGCCCCATAAAGGTGAAAGATGTGGTCGGCAGCCAGCAACCCCACATCGCTGCCGAAAATACCACCCAACGACACCACAAAGATCGGGGCGTTTAGCTCTTCTTTCAGATAAGTTGTGGCGCCAATGGCGATCTGGCCTGCGCCACTGTAGCCGATCAAGATCACAGGGCGGCGCTTTTCCAGGTCGTAGCCATGACGGACCAGGGTGTAGATCAACACCTGTGCCAGCGCCTGGTTGTAGATCGGCCCATAACGCTTGTCAATCGACATGGCGACCTGCCAGAGGTTGCGCAAATTGATCAAGTAGCCGGCCAGGCGTTCCAACCAATGACGGCTCAACTTGCGCTTCAGCGCCCAGCGCCATACCCTCGAAAAAATGGGCTGCCCGGTCAGTGGCAGGTTGTTCACCGAATAGGGGAAGATGTTGTCGATTACCACCGAGTGAGGCATTGCAGCCGCCAGTTGCCGTAAGAAGTTCTGTTCGCGGCGGCTTAGCGATTCGCCCGACACACGGCTAATGCCTGAAAGGAAGATGATGTAGCTCTCTACATGGGCCGGCGATGGCCGTACCAGTGGGGCGACGTCGATCTCAGGTTGGTAAATTTTGTCGCCGAACCAGCCGGCCCACCACCCCAATGCTTCAAAAGGCGCCAGTGCAGCCCACACCAGCAATCCCAGCAGTGCAATTCCTAAGAGCGAGAGTAGATCTGCAAGTGGCTCAGCCATCCAGCGAGTCCTTTGGTTTGTGGCTGGCTGTTTTTTGATTGGTTGACGACGAAGGCTCGCGCAGCCGCATGCGCTTGCGGATTTTCTCGGGCAGGCGTATACGCCGCACATCGCGCAACGTCCACTGCATGGTGACGCCGGTGGTGTATCGATGTAACCACTGTTCAAAACGCCGCAGCGGACGTCCAAGCGTGCGCCGCCATGCTTGCACAAGCAGCCATCCTAACCCACTACAGGCCACCGCCTGCCAGACAGTCAGGCTTAGCCCGATCTGCACAGCCACTACTGTCGCCAGCAGACTCCAAACGCCGAGCACCAGTGCAAAGAGCGATCCCAGGTAGGGGGTCAGCACGAAAAAGCCCAGGAGTTGCGGCGCATAGGCAAGCCCCACGGCGCGCCCCACGGCTTCGTAAGAAACGTCCCGGTTAAAGACATAGAACCCAACCAGCCAGATTGTGGCCGTCCAGAACAGGTAGCCGATCATGTGGCTACCTGTCGAGAGGATGAGGGCCAATCCAAAACGTTGGGGCGAAATGCGATTGATGAAGAGCACAAGGCTCTGCGCCAATGCTTCAGAAAGGCCAGCCAGAGCAACCACTGCCAGCGCGATTAGCAGGCCGTTGGTGGCAACGGTGATCTGGTAGTAGATATGGGGTTCCAGCCCTAGCGCTTGTCGAATCGTTTCGAAAAAGCTGGGCATCTCAATTCCATCCAATGTTAGCCGATTGGGTTGACCTTCACCAGGTTTTTCCGCTGCAAGAATGGCTCTAGGCCCATGAAGTTCGACAGGAAGGCGACGGCAACCGCCAGCACCAGGCCTATCACACTCGATAAAGCCAGCACCGTGAGCAGGCTACTGTCGTCCACGGCCTCTGCGGGCGGAATGGCAGGAGCAGCAAAGCGCACTTCGCTATTGGCGGCGGTGTTGGAAAGGCTTAGTTCTACATTCTTGTTGCTGAGCGTCGTGAAGGTTGTCCAGGCGAGATCGCGCTGTTGCATCAACTGCTGCTCGCGGCCTGTGCGCGCGGCTTGCTGTGAGCGCAGAGCTTGCAGCTCCTCTTCTAGAGAAAGCAGCATCTCATCGAATTCTGCGGTAGTCTCTGCGTAGGAGGTGAGGCTGGTGGGCGCTTGAATTTGCATCAATTCCGCCGCCTCGGCCTGGCTCAACACGCCCAGAGGACTCTCACCGGTGCTGTCGCCGACCAGTTGCGAGAGTTCCCCAATGTCGAACAGATCGGGATAGAGCGTGCGAATTTCGTCGAAGATTTCGCTATCTACGGCTAGCTCCTGGCCTGTCTCTGCGATACTTCCGATGCCGTAGAGATCGTTGTAGCGGGCAGCGATGGCATCTTTGAGCGAACGCAGCACCGTGTCGGTTTGAGCGTCACCGCCACCGACGCCATCTGCCGAGGTGGAGACGGCAAGTTGCTCGGGAGCAAGCAACTCAAGGAAGTCGTAATTGTCGCCGGCGGCCAATGCTGTGGACTGCTGGCTGATTTCGGTGGACAGTGTCGTCAATCGCTCTTCAATCGTTTCGATTAGGGCCGTCAGGTCAGCTTCCTGCTCGTCGGCGCTGACGGCTTCGCCTGCCAGGGCATCGACATTCAACTGGAGCGTATCGGCCAGTGCTCCCTTTTCGCTAAGCACCTGTGTTTTCAACAAGGTGACAGCCAGACGATTGCTGGTGGCTGCTGCATCGCCGCCGGAGATCACCTGGTTGCGCAGCGTTTGGGCGCCGGTCAACAGCAACTCAAGACGCTGCTTTTCTTCGTAGCGGCGTGTGAGCTGCAACAGATTGTCCTGTACCTGTTTGTCGAAGATGGCAGTAACCGAGTTCAGCTCTGCATCGACCAGGCGCTTGTAGATCTCCTGGCGGGCGCGGCGGTCATCGAAGAAGGCATTCAGCCGGCTTTCCAGCTCGCTGTCGATGTAGGCAGCCACAACCTGGCGCTTGGCTTCCTGCTCCTTTTCGAAACCAAGCAGCCGGTTTTGCGCCAGTGCATTGATGTAGGCGGCAGCGATTTCCTGGCGCGCCGCCAACTCTTTGTCGATGAGAGATTGTAGCGCCGTCTGTCGACCGATCTGAATGGTGGCAATCACCGACTCCTTTTCGGCAATCATACGCGTCAATTGATCGACGTTGTCTTGCGCGATGAAGGCTTCGAGGGTGCGCTGCGCCTCTTCGTAGGCAGCGCTTGCCCGTTCTAGATCATTGCGCACCGAGTCCATCAATTCAACGGGGACGCTGCCGTAAAGCGTATTCACATGTTGAACATAATGCCGCGCCCAGGCGTTGGCGATCTGCGCCGATTGTTCGGGCGATTCCGTTTGAACGCTGATGCGGATCAGATCGCTATCGGTGCGTCCATTCTCTGAAGTGACAAGTGATGCTTCAATGTTTTCTAGCAGAATCGCCGGGTTGCGCGCTTCTTCAGGCAGTGTCGATCCCAGTTCATTGATCACCGCTTCGGCGACGGCGCTGTTTCCCACCAACCCCAGTAGAGCGGATCGACGGGTGTCTCCACGCAGTTGCTGAAGTTCCTCGGCAGACAAGGTGCGGTAGCGGTCGTCAAAGGTGATGTCACTGATGACGCGGGCAATCGCAACCGTAGCCGACGCTTCGTACACGGGCGGCGTCATCAGATACACCACAAACATAATCCCGGTGACAAGAACGGCGGATGTTATCGTCACCAATGCGATTTCACGCCACCACCGTATAAGGACCTCCAGGTACACGCGCAAATCGATTTCATCGTCCATACGCCAGTTCTCGGCAGCCTGAGGCAGATTGGTTGCAGTCGAATCGCGTAGATGGTTATTGGACATAGTAGATAAAAACCTCATTTCACGGCGCAGACTTCTATCAAGACTGCGTAGATTGGTGCAAAAAAAGTTTATTATGCGGATTGCGGTCTGAGATTCCCTGCGCTATGATGGCAGGCAGTTTGCGTACTCCCCAGGTAAACAGTGGGGTAAGGAGACAGAATAGCGTTCTGTAGTAAATTCTGCCGATTTTTCACGTCGTTCAGTTCGTAATTTTACCGTACTCTAGCTAGGCAACCAAACAACATGAAGATCGAGTCGCTTCCAAGAACAATTGCTGCTGCCATCAGCGTTGGGATGATTATAGGTGGTGTAGCACTAGGTATCTGGGCGCTTACCCGCTGGGATCGCCCCGCCCCCGCTTCGCAACAACCGGTGGCCTCTGTTCAGGCCGAACCCAACGCCACAATATCCACCGAAACATCTATCGAAAGATCTACCGACACAGAAGCAGCTAATTTATCAACCAGCAGTGGACGGCTCACCTCGGCAGAGGCTACGCCGGAACCGGCGGCAACCGGGACGCCCACACCAGCAGGCCCACTCGTGGTTGCAGTTGAAGAGAATGTGCCGGTTGAGTTCCAGCAGATCCTTGGCCAATTGGCGATTTCAGCCACAGCGCCGTTGACCATCGCCTTGGAGGCCGGCACACCTGCGCTACGTATCCGCACCGGCGCCTCAAATGGCGAACCACTCTATCGCTCGCTTTTTGCCGTTGCCACCCGCTTTGATGTAGTCGACGTGGACATTTCAGCCGACGAAGTGTACGCGCTCTGGCAAGGAGCGCCGCCGGCAGAAAGCGCTTTCACCCGGCTTGCCGTCATCAGCGACACGTTGCCCAGCCTGGTTGCCCTGCTGGGTGAAGCGGGTGTAACCGTCACCGGCTACGCCGACGCCGATGCCGTGGCCGACGCCGTGTGGACGGATCGCAACACGTTGACGCTGCTGCCGTTCGACCAATTGATCCCCGAATTGGCTGTCCTCAAGGTGGATGGGCAGACGCCGGTGGAAAACGACAATTTGTTCGACGCAAGCGATTATCCTTTCATCGTCGCCGTCTATGCCGAAATCCTCGATCCGGCGGCAGAGGTCGAAGCGACATTGGCCGAAATTGCCGCAGCCGGCGGTGGCAGCAACCGTCGCAGCGATCGCCTCACCGTCATCGCCATGACAGGCGTCACCGCCATGGTGCGGCTGACGGCGCAGCAGATGGATCTCAACGGTCCGCTGTGGGCGGTGGAATATGTCAGCGACACATTGGCCGCTGCCGATCTGACTATTGTCAGCAACGAGGTGCCCTTTGTGCCAGGCTGCACCACCAACACCGCCGCGGACAACCTCACCTTTTGCAGCCCACCGGAGTATATGCCCGCCTTCGAAGCCCTGAGCGTCGATCTCATCGGCCTGACGGGAAACCATCAGAACGACTACGGGCGCGATGACGCGCTGATCTCGCTGCAAATCTACGAAGAGGCCGGGCTGCCTGTCTACGGCGGCGGGCGCAACAAAGAAGAGGCGTTCAAACCGCTCTACATTGAACACAATGGCAACCGGCTGGCTTTCCTGGGCGCCAACAGCTACGGCCCACCCTTTGCCTGGGCTACCGACAACGGTCCTGGCAGCGCCGAGTTCGATCTAAACATCATCTCTGCCACCATCCGCAACATCAAGGAACGTGATTTGGCCGATGTGGTGCTGGCCGAGTTGCAATATCAAGAGAGTTACGACGTTTCGCCGCTCTACGACCAACGGCAAAACTTCGTCGCCATCAACCGCACCGGCGCCGACATTGTCACCGGCGTGCAGAGCCATGTGCCACAAGCCTTCGAGTTCGAAAATGGCTCGTTGATCCTCTACGGGCTGGGCAATTTCCTGTTTGACCAAATGCAAGGGACGACGCGCGAAGGCATGGTTGTCAAACACACCATTTACAACAATCGGCACATCAGCACCCAGATCCTCACAACGCTGATCTACGATTACGGACAACCGCGGTGGACAACCGATCAAGAGCGCCGGCAGACGCTGGACCGTGTCTTCGGCGCCAGTTACTGGGAACGACCTTAAGCACCAAAGCGAATCTACATGAAATCACGCATCGTCTTCGGCACGCTTCTCGCCACCACTGTCGCCGTGTTGGTTCTCCTCAACACGGCGACAGGCGCCGGTATTGATTCACAGACCCAACAGGCGCCAACGCCCACGCCAAGCGCCCAGCCTTTTTTACAGCCCACAGACCCCGACCTGGTGTTGCCTGCGATCGTCGGCGGAGAAGAAGCGCCAGAGGACGCCTATCCCTGGGTGGCAGCCATTATTCGCAGCAGCGCCACCAGCGAAAAAGATGGCTGGAGTTGTGGCGGCTCGTTGATCCGTCCTAACTGGGTGCTCACCGCCGCCCACTGCGCCGACGATAACTTCTACCGTCCGCTACCACCGTCGGCCATCGACGTGCTCATCGGGCGGCACAGGCTGAGCGACAGCGACGGCGAACGCATCGACGTTGTAGAGGTTATCCAACACCCCAATTACAACGGCGCCACCTACGACTACGACCTGGCCCTGCTGCGCCTCAGCCGAGACAGCAGTTACCCGCCTATTGAATTGGTGCCTGCCGGCGATATCCAGTTCAGCGCGCCGGGCCTCCTTTCCACGATTGTGGGCTGGGGAGATACACTGGAAAACGGCCCAGGCAGCTATTCCGATGTCCTACGGCAGGTGCAGTTACCGATTGTGGCAAACGAAGTCTGCAACGCCCCCAATTCTTACAACGGCAAGGTGACCAGTCGCATGCTTTGCGCCGGGTTGACGGATGGCGGCAAAGACGCCTGCCAGGGCGACAGTGGTGGGCCGCTGATGGTGTCAGATTCACAGGGCGGTTGGTTACAGGCGGGCATCACCAGTTGGGGGATCGGCTGCGCCAAGCCCGAACTGTACGGCGTTTACACCCGCATCGGCGTCTTCGCCGAGTGGATACAATCTCAAATCGACACAGCCAGCCCCACCACCACGCCCACCTCGACGCCCAGCACCACACCCACGCCCAGCACGGCGACGCCGCAACCCACGCCACAACCCACACCTTCGGCGACGCCCAACTATGCCCGCAAGGAAATCAGCGCTGTACGCACGAGCAACGTACGCGACAGCGTCTTCAGCGTCTCGTGGACAACCGAGACGCCCACCGGCGCAGCGATCTACGTTGCCACCAACCCGGCGGATCTGACCAAAAGCCCGCTGATCTTCACCAGTTCGGGGATTGGACAGGCTCATCACGTCATGGCCACTGGGCTGACGGCGCAAACCACCTACTACTTCTACCTGCGCTCAGGCGACCATGTCGACGACAACCGCGGCAGTTACTACCGCGTCACCACAGGCCGCACCCTGGTGCTGCCCAATACCGACAACGTACGCGGCATTGTAGAGGGCCAAAACGGTAAACCGGTAGCCAATTGCACCGTCCTGGCCGAAATTGTCGACCAGGATCCGGCGGGCAGCAAAGGTATTTCAGCGCCCCTGTCCACGCGCAGCGACGCCGGCGGCTTCTGGACGCTGGATCTGGGCAATGCCCGCACCGAAAGCCTCGACGCCTACTTTCTTTACTCGCTCAGTGGCGACAGGCTGAGCCTCGAAGCGCAATGTGCGCCCGGCTTGAGCGCAGGCGTCACCGTCGATACCAACAACGACGCCCCAGCCCCGAAGTTGGTTGTGGTTCCGTTGCAGCGTGTAGCTCGCGTCCTCAACACCGGCTGGAATCTGGTGGCGTTGCCCGTTCAACCGGTTGGGCGGTACACAGCCGAGCGTCTTTGCGCCGAAATGAAGCAGAGCGCCGCGACAGGAGTGCCAGTGGAAGTGGTCCGCTGGCGCAACAACCAGTGGTCGGGCTACATCTGCGGCGTCAACGCCAACAACTTCGTTTTAGAGATCGATGTCGCCTACTTTGTGCGCCACAGTGGACCGGGTGTGCTGGATCTCGCGGGGCTGCCCCTCACCCCCGCTGCATCCAAAAACAGCAGCCTGGGCTGGAACGGCGTCAACGGCGCACGCTGGAATGCCGCCAATGCATTTTCGCTATGCGAATCAATCACGCAACCGCAAGAGGCGGTAGAGGTAAATCGCTGGTTTGCAGCCGGCTGGGATGGTCACATCTGCAAGGAAGGCTTCAACAACTTCGCCGTCGTCGCCGGGGATGGCTATTTTGTGAAGACACAGAGCGCTCCAACTGCCAGCGCAGCGGTGGAAACTGCTCAGATCCCACGCAGACTGCCGTCGCTGCCCCAAGCCACCGGCGCAGTGCGCGATGTCGTGGTGGCCAATCTCACCGACGGCGGCGCTGTCTTTGCCTGGTGGACAGACGCCCCTGCCCAAAGCTGGGTCGAGATCAGCCGCAATGGACAGATCGTCACCGCCGTCTACGATGTGCGCGGCGCACAGACCACAGACCACCTCCACTACGTCCAGGTGACCGGCCTAACCCCTGAAACGACTTACCAATTCGTTCTCTTTTCTAGCTACACCGACGACAGGTTCGGCAGTCAGGCAGGCACTTTCACCACTTTGAAGACAACCCCTGTGGTGCCGCAAAGTTTCTCGGCCTACGGGCGCGTCTTTCAGGAGCCAGGACGCGCACCTTCCGCGACCCTATTGGCGCAGTTGAAGCTGATCGACGCCGATGAAGATGGCTCCATCGACCAGTCACTGCCCTTGCTGGCGTTGATTACCGACGATGGCTATTGGTATGTCAATTTGGGGAATGCACGCACACACAGCGGGGACATTTACACCTTCGGTGCGGATGACATTGTCGAGATCGTGGTCAAAGCGCACAGCACGCCGCCCGTCACCCAGCGGTTGGCCGTGGCGGAGAGCTTCCCGGCGGCAGCGATTGAGATGCCCAAGCACATCCTGTACATTCCATCCGCTATGTTCCATCCTAAGGCGGAGCAGTAGCCGGCGCAGTTACACATCCAGTTGATCGGCCTGGCTCAGGGCGCGCAACAGCGCCTGATCCAGGTCGATTTCGTCTTCACCCCGCTTAAGCCAGATGAGGAATTCAATGTTGCCGGCCGGGCCGGGGGCAGGGGAAACGACGATCCCGGCCACCGCCAGCTTTTGGGCGTGGGCCAGAGCGACGACCTCTTGAATCACACGGCGGTGGACTTTGCGATCGCGCACTACGCCGCCCTTGCCCACCTGCGCCGGCCCAGCCTCGAACTGCGGCTTGATCAGCGCCACGATCTGGCCTGTCTCTTTAAGCAGGCGCAGGGTGGGCGGCAGCACCAGCCCCAACCCGATGAAGCTGGCGTCGATCACAGCCAGATCCACGAGAACGCCGCCGGGCAGCGCATCGAGGTGGCGAATGTTGGTGCGCTCCAACGTCACCACGCGCGGGTCCTGGCGCAATTTCCATGCCAGTTGACCGTAGCCCACGTCCACAGCGTAGACCTGCGCCGCCCCTCGCTGCAAAAGGCAGTCGGTGAAGCCTCCTGTGCTGGCGCCGACGTCCACTGCCGTCAAAGCTGTCACATCCAGGGCAAAGGCATCCAGCGCGGCCTCCAGTTTCAGCCCGCCCCGGCTCACATATTTGGGTTGCGCCCGCACACGGATCACAGCGTCCACCGGCACAGGCTGCCCTGGCTTGTCTACCACCTGCTCGTCTACCAGCACTTCACCGGCCATGATCAGGCGGCGTCCTTGTTCGCGGCTTTCCACCAATCCTTGGGTGACGAGCAGCCGATCCAGCCGTTCCTTTGCTTGTTTTGCCATTGCAGCGTTCTCGCACAGAGCGCCGGTTTACAACCCGGCTTTATTGACGGATATTCCAGGGCTAAAGTATGATCCATGCGCCCGGCCTAGGGCAAAAGATCGTCAGTTTAGAAAGCATAGGACATGAAGAAGGTCACAGGTACAACCTCCACTGTACAAGAGCGCAGCCTTTCTGCGCCGTCACGTCGATCGCCGGCGGGCAGCCTGCGCGGCCTGATCAAGACCATGCGCATCAAACAGTGGACGAAGAACTCGTTTGTGCTGGCGCCGCTGGTCTTCGACGGCAAGCTCTTTGAGCTTCTCATGCTCGAACGTGCGCTGGTGGCCGTGTTCTGTTTCTGCCTTGCTTCAAGCGCCGTCTACCTGCTCAACGACCTTGTGGACATTGAAAAAGATCGCCAGCACCCGCGCAAGCGGCTGCGTCCACTGCCCAGTGGGCAGCTCAGCCCGACGTTGGCCGGGATCACGGCGCTGGTCTTTGCCGTGCTCAGTGTGACGGTGATGGCTTTCGTCGATCTGTGGGCGGCGGCGGTGGTGGGCATCTACCTGATCCAGAACCTGGCCTATAGCTTCTACCTGAAGAATCTGGTGCTCATCGACGTGATGACCATCGCCGCCGGCTTTGTGTTGCGTGTGGTGGCGGGCGTCCTGGTGGTAGACGTGCAAAACTTCAGCCCGTGGCTTTACGTCTGTGTCACCCTGGTGGCGCTCTTTATGGGCTTCGGCAAGCGGAGACACGAGATCGCCCTGCTCGAAGAGGACGCCGGCACCCATCGCGCCAGCCTGGAGCACTACAACCTGCCCTTCCTCGATCAGATCATTGGCCTGGTGACCACCAGTGCGCTGGTTTCGTATACGCTCTACAGCTTCGAAGCCGAAACCGCCCTGGCCAGGGACGGCAAAATGCTCTTCACCGTCCCCTTTGTCTTCTACGGCATTCTGCGCTACCTCTACCTAATCCACGTGCGCAAGCTGGGCGGCGCCCCCGAAGATCTGATCCTCCAGGACAAGCCCTTCTTCATTGCGATTGTGCTCTGGGTGATTGCCCTCGTTGTGGTGATTTACATCTGACCGCTCAACGAAGCCAGCCGATCCACAATGCCCGAAAGCACCCCGAACGCCCGCTCCACCGGTTGAGGACTCAACAGATCCACGCCTGCCACTTCAAAAAGAGACACGGGGTAAAGCGAACTGCCTGAGCCGAGGAAGCGCAGGTAGTTTTGGGCGGCGTTGTCATCGCCGGCCAGGATGCGGCTGGCAATGTCGTTGGCGGCGCTGATGCCCACGGCATATTGGAAGGTGTAATAGGGCATGTAAAGGTGCAAGAACTGTGCCCAGGTGATGGCGGTGCGTGTGGGATCGTCGGTCATGGTGTCGCCGTAGCCTTCGGCATACAGCTCGGCCATGGTGCGATTGAAGAAATCGATGGTCAGCGGCTTGCCTTCCTCGGCGCGGGTGTAGACGGCCAGTTCAAAGCGGGCCAGGGTGGGCATAATGAAAAAATAGCGGTGGAAATTGTCCATGGCCTCGTCGATGGAGGCCAGTTGGAACGAGGCGTCGCCGGCTTTGGCCTGGCCCAGGTAGGCGCGCAACATAGCCTGGTTGAAGTTCGACGCCGTCTCCGCCGCCGACATGTTGTAGTCGCTGTAGATTTCGGGCTGGTTGCTGTCGCTGAGGTGACTGTGCAGCGAATGGCCCAGTTCGTGGGCAAGTGTGCCGGTGTCGCTCAAGGTGTCGTCGTAGCTGAGCCAGAGGAAAGGATGGGTGCCCTTGGCGCGCAAGGACTGCGCGCCCTGTCGCTTTTCCACATTCGGCGCCCAATCCACCCAGCGTTCGTCCAAACAGGCGCGGCGCAAGGTTGAGGTGTAGTGGTCGCCCAGTGGAGCGAGCGCCGCCACGATCCACTCCACAGCCTGGGTGTACTTCACCCTGGGCGACGCCGAGGTGACAGGCGCCCACACGTCGTAAGGATGAATCGTCTCCACTCCCAACGCCTTGCGCTTCACCTCCCAGTAGCGATGCCACACCGGCAGATGGCGCTGGAAGGTCTCCAGCAAATTGTGGAAGACGGCCACCGGAATGTTGTGGGGATCGAGCATCGATTCCAACACCGAGTTGTAGCCACGTTCCCGCGCCATAAAGACAGCCTGTTTGACATGCGCGATGTAGTTCGACGCCAGCGTGTTCTGCATCTGCAGATAGGCGTCGGCGTAGCGCTCCCAAGCGCTGCGGCGGCGTGTGCGGTCGCTGCTTTGCAGGTGTGTGCCAATGTTGGACTGGGTGATGGGTGTGCGTCCGCCCTGTTCGTCTTCGGCTTGGCCAAAATCGAGATCAGCATTGGTCAACTCGCCGTAGGTCTGGTTAACGGCGCTGAACGGCTCCACCAATCGCCCCAGGATCGCTTCCACTTCGGGCGTGCGCCGGTGACTTGTCTGGCGCAGCAGATCGTCGAAGTAGTGACGGTAGACGGCAAGACGAGGATTGTCTGCGGCCCAGGCCAGAAGCTGGTGCAACTCACCTGCCTGCGCCTTACCCAGCGCCAGCATCTCTGGCTCAGAAAAGGCCGAAGCTGCCCGCAATTGGGCCAGCAGCCCCATCACCTGCCCCAGCTTACCTTTTGCCTGGGTGTCGCGACTGTCCACAACGGTGTGCATGTAGGGATAGAGCCTCAAACGCAGGGCGCGCCGGCGCAGTTGTTGCGAAAAGGCCAGCCAATCGGCCAGCACATCCGGGTTTTCGCTCAAGCGGCCCGTGTACGCCTTCACATCGGGGATCAACGCCTTGACAGCTTCAAACTCAGCCTCCCAAGCCTCCCACGAGGCAAAGACATGTTCCACATCCCACTGACTTTCGGTGGGCGCATCTTTGCGCAGCAACAGATTCTCAGTATTCATAGCACTTCCTTTCGGGGTGGAGTAGTGATTGGGGATTGGTGATTGGGGACTGGGGACTGGGGATTGGGGATGCGTGCTTAGATAGGCAAGGGGCGCAGAACCCCGCTCTAACTCCCCCCGCAAAACCGTTGCAGCCGCTGGGGGAGCGACGCCGGGCGGGGGGAGGACTGTCGATGCTTAATGGGTGTCGGCCGCGTTGTGGGTATGCGCCAATGCAGCATCGCTTCGTCCACGCGCCAACGGCTCCCTCCCCGCCTTACTCGCTCAACAACTCCCCAAACTCAACGATTGCGGGGAGGGTTGGGGAGGGGTTCCGCTTCCCTCGCTTTCAAGCCACAGCTCAACGCCTACGCCCCTGTCCCCAATCCCCAATCACCAATCTCCAATCTCCAATCACCATCAAAGAAAAAAGAGGACGGCTGATGCCGTCCCCTTTCATAAGCAACTGCTGGCTTCAGCTTGCTTCTTCTTCTACCTCTTCTACAAATTGCGCCCACTGCCCTTCCATGCCATCTTCGGTGACGCCGTAGAAGACGCGCACACTGCCGTTTTCGCGCAGCACCAGGTCGTAACGGACCTTGCCGGCGCGCTTGTCGGAGCGCAGCAGCGCCACGTTGCCCTTCCATTGCACCTTGTTGGAATCCACGGGCTGGTCTTCGGCCTGGGCGATGGCGTAGTTCCACAATTTACGCGCCCCGCGGCGGGTGACATTGCTGACGGTACGCCCGTTGCGCATGTCGCGGACAACATAGTAGTTGATGCCGCTACGTGTCTCCGACGAGACCAATTCTACACCCATTTGGGGTAGGTAGAAGGGATCACCAGAGACCGTCGGTGTCGCAGGCGCTTCTTTGGCAGCGTTCGGCGGCTGGCCACCCCGTTGGCGGCGTCCTCCGCTGTTGCCGTTGACATTGGCTTTGTTGGCGCCGCCGGCAACACCGACCGACTCAAGCACCAGGGCGACGATCTCGTCGCGCACAGCCAGGTCGGTCTCAGCGTCGTTGCGCACGTAAAACTTCGACCCGTCGAGACAGTAAGGTTTGTCTTCGCCCTCACCGATGCTGATGCGGAGCACCTTGGCGTTGTCACTTTGCACCACCTCATACTTCAGTTCTAGCGGTGGAGCCAGACGTTCGGCCAATGCCTGTTGTAGCTCCTTCTGCACTTGAGCCGGGTTGGGCAGACCCTTCACCGGCCCTTTGCGCAGGCTGGCGCCTACGTAGACAACGCCGCCGTCGGTGTTGGCAAAGGCACAGATATCAGCGAGGATGGCCGCCTGTCGCCCGCCCACCTTATTGGCCGACTCGTGGAAGCTCTGCACCATGTTGGCGCCTTCGTTGCGTGCCACAGCCAGATAGTCGATGGGTTTGTCCTTAGGGCGGTAGGCGCGAATACGATCAAACGACTTGCTCATCAACAGATCGCGGATCGCTTCGAACGATGCCTCGGGTAGCAGCAATTCAGAGACACGATCCCCAATGCCCAAGCGCTTCGGATTCTTTGGATCGACCACGAGCCGGTGCGCGTCGCTACCTTGCAGACAGTGCATGCGGCGCGGATACTCAGGCTTCGAACCGTTGAAAAAGCGCGCCGTCGCCCGTTTGCTGCGGTTGTCGAGATCGGTCACCTCAAGCGCGAGCAAATGCTCATTTTGGGTGTAGGCGATCTTGGTCTGTCCACCAAAGGGGAAGTTGCGCATGGCCACGCCGTGGGTGCTGTTGGCGTGGGCGGCAATTGCCAGGCCGCCTGCTTTGCGGATCACTTCGTAGGCGGTCAACACATCCGTGCTGGCGCCGGTCTCAGTTGTTCCGATATCGAGCTTATCGGCGGGGACATTGAGTGTAAGCAAGATATGCTCAAGCTGGCGCACACTCGTTTCCGGTGGGAAGATACCCAAAATGTGGAAACCAAACGTGGCGGTGAACTCAAAACCCGGCAACACCAACACCTGATTGGCAAATCGGCGCCAATCATCAAGGCGCTGCTTTTCTTCGTCGTGCAGGCGACCTTCGGCTTCCAGACGGCTAAGCCACTCGATCTCCTGACGAATCCTTGCCACCCCCGCCACCGTGTTGTGATCGGTGATGGCCACAATATCCAACTCTTTTTCGGCTGCTTTGCGCAACCAATCCAGATAGGTCACCCCAGGCTGCTCGTAGTCGTTGGACGCAGGCGTGTGCAGATGCAGATCCGCCTTGTACCAGGTCAACTTCACGGGCGGCGCAGAGTTCTCACTCTGGCGACCACTGTTATTCGTTTTTTTTCTCCTGCTCACGAAACCAACACAATCCTTTCCTCAATAGCTGGTTTCGCTTCAGGGAATCCGGCCGGCTTCACCGGTGAAACAACGACACACGCTTTGGCCATGGTGGCGTCAACCATCTCCGCCAATGTGTGGACAAGGCAGCAATGCTGCACCACAACAAAAATCAGAGACAGTCCCAACACCCAACAAATCTACACAACGGCAGAAAACGGAACCAAAGCAACTGTACTTATGAGAAGCCTCCCAAGGATACTTCTCAAAATCGGCTTCACCATCGACTGCGCTTGGGCTGTATCTCACCAGAAATGCTCAAAAGCTGAGCCAAGCTGCGGCAGGACAAGCACATCGATTCGGTGCAAAGTGGCCTGGATCTTACCCTAAAACGTAAGACACCCAGCCGGTGTTTACCCAGCCCCAGTCGGGCTGTTGATTGAAAACACCTTAAAATCACAAATATACATTGAGATTATACACCACCTGAGACGAAATTCAAGAATGGTGTATATACGAAACGAACCGTGACGCGACAGGTGCGATGCACTTACTCTTGCATCGCACCTGTCGTCTACTCTTAGATCAACTACTCTAAGCAGCTTTCCCGCTAGATACGCAAGCCGTCGAACTTCTTCTGTAGTCAATTTCTGTAGTCAATTTCTGTAGTCAATGTCCAAGCGTAGGCCACCCAAAGTTCGACTTTTGAATACCAGGAACTTAGCCAAAAAACCACTTAGATTAACTACATTAACTACGACGAAACGTAATCAATCTGTTCTTCATAAGGTTCCCCTTCGTCACCGTCCCGGCGCTTCGTTTCGCTTTGGGTGGGAGCAGGAAGGGCGCTGCTCCCATTCGCAGTGGTGTTGGGCGCGTCCAGCGCAGCCGCCAGCACTTCATCGACGGTGTCGACCAGCACAAAGTGCATCTCGTTGCGCACGTTATCGGGGATGTCCTCAAGATCGGCTTCGTTGCGCTTGGGTAGGATCACCGTATCCAACCCGGCACGGGCCGCAGCAAGGACCTTCTCCTTCAAGCCGCCGATGGGCAACACCTTGCCACGCAGCGTCACTTCGCCGGTCATGCCGATGTTTGACTTGACAGAGCGCCCTGTGAGGAGGCTGGCGATGGCCGTCACCATCGTCACGCCCGCGCTAGGACCGTCCTTGGGCAGCGAACCGGCGGGGATGTGCAGGTGAATGTCCACATCTTGGAAGAAGCTGGGATCGATGCTCAAGTCGCGTGCACGGCTGCGCACATAGCTCAATGCCGCCTGCGCGCTCTCTTTCATCACGTCGCCCAGTTGCCCCGTGAGCACAAAACCTTTGCGCCCGGGCATTTTGGTCGCCTCGAAGAAGAGAATATCGCCGCCGGTCATCGTCCACGAAAGGCCCACTGCCACGCCAGGGATTTGCAGGCGGTCGGCGATCTCTTCGCTGAAGAATTTGCGCTTGCCCAGGTAAATGGACAGATCATGGGCGTCGATGCTCAGATTTTCGTTGACCTCGTTGGCGGCGATGCGGGCAGCCACCTTGCGGCAGACTTTGCCGATCTCACGTTCGAGGTTGCGCACACCGGCTTCGCGAGTGTAGCCCTGCACCATGTCGCGCAGCGCTACTTCGGTGAAGCTGAGTTCGCCTTCGCGCAGGCCGTTCTCTTTGATCTGGCGGGGCACCAGGTAGCCCTCGGCGATCTTCACCTTTTCGTCTTCGGTGTAGCTGCTGAGTTGAATGATCTCCATGCGGTCGCGCAACGGGCTGGGGATCGTATCCAGCACGTTGGCGGTGGTGATAAACATCACCTGGCTGAGATCGAAAGGCACATCCAGGTAGTGATCGCGGAATTCCCGATTTTGTTCCGGATCAAGCACTTCGAGCAGGGCGCTGGTGGGATCGCCGCGGAAGTCACGGCCCAGTTTGTCCACCTCGTCGAGCATGAAGACGGGGTTCTTGCTCTCGATACGGCGCAGGCTCTGGATCACACGACCGGGCATGGCGCCGATGTAGGTGCGGCGGAAACCGCGGATCTCGGCTTCGTCGCGCACACCGCCCAGGGCCAGGCGCACAAATTTGCGGTTGGTGGCGCGGGCAATGCTGATGCCCAAACTCGTCTTGCCGACGCCGGGCGGCCCTACAAAACAGAGGACAACGCCTTCGCGCTCGCGACGGATCTTGTCGCGCACATCTTCTTCGCTTTCGCCGACGCGCTCTTCCTTGCGGTCGAAACGCAGTTTGCGCACAGCCAAATATTCGAGGATACGATCCTTGATCTCGTCGAGGCCGTAGTGGTCCTCGTTCAAAACGGCGCGGGCGTGGTTGATGTCGAGATTGTCTTCGGTGGTCTTCTGCCAGGGCAGGCTGACCATCAGATCCAGATAGGTCTTAATGACGCTGTATTCAGCCGCCTGGATCGGCATACGGCGCATACGGTTCAGTTCACGCTGCGCTTCTTTCAGCGCTTCGTCGGAGAGGCCGGCTGCTTCGATGCGCTCTTCCAGTTCGCGAATGTCGGCGGCCTGTTCGTCCTCTTCGCCCAGTTCGCGCTGGATCGCCTTCAATTGCTCACGCAGGAAGAAATCGCGCTGCATGCGCTCCATTTCGCCTTGCGCCTGCGACTGGATCTTGTGCCCCAACTCAAGGACATCCACCTCTTTGTTGAGCAATTGAGTCAGCCGCAGCAACTTCTCCTGCACCGAGTCGATTTCAAGCATGCGCTGCGCGTCAGCCAGTTCCAGGCGCATACTGCTGGCCACAAGATAGGCCAGTTGCCGAGCATTTTCGACGTTGGCCGCCATCACCGCCAGTTCGTCGGGCATTTGGCCGTCAAGTTCCACCAGACGGCGGAAGAGATCCTGAACAGCGCGGGTCAGCGCCTCAACTTCGAGGCTTTCTTCCACAGTCTCAGGCAACACCTCAACGCGGGCGCGCAAATAGGGCTTTTCTTGGATATATTCACGGATACGAATCCGTTCCAAACCCTGCACGGCCAAACGAATGGTACCATCCGGCGCTTTCAGCACACGATGAACCTGGGCCGCCGTGCCGATCTCGTAGATCTCGGCAGGCAAAGGCTCCTCTACGCTTTCATCGCGGCTGGTGACAAGGGCAATGATCCGGCTTTCGGGCAGGGCATCTTCCACCAAATTGATGCTGCGCTGTTGGCCAATCGTCAACGGCAGCCACATCATGGGATAGACGACCACACCGCGCAACGGCAGCACCGGGAGATCATCTGCTATCAGTGATTTGTCGGCTTCTTGGCTACTTTCACCGCTATTAGTATCGTTGTACGCCTCAGATTCAAAGACGACTTCACCATTGTCATCGTCGTCGTTTTCATCGTCGTACCAAAGGATATCGTCCAAATTGTTTTGGTCCCCACTCATTAACAGTTCATCCTAACTTGAATTTTCGTTTGTATACATTTAGGACGAAAACATTGTACCACATAAAGCCAATATAAAAAGTGGAACGTCCTACTGATTGTAAGGCGCCGCGCAAGGATGCGAATTGAAGACGCTGATGCTATAATGCAGGCGCAATTCAATCGCACGGCAACAGAAAGGGTCCCCCTCGTGTCAACAATTGCAGAATCGACCATTATTGACTTCCTCGACGCGCTGGCGTCGGATAATTCGACGCCGGGCGGCGGCGGCGCGGCGGCGCTGACAGGCAGCCAGGCCGCGGCGCTGTTGAGCATGGTGATCAACTTCACTGTAGGCCGGCCTAAGTACGCTGAGGTTGAGGGCGACATGCGCGCTTACCTGCAACATGCAGAGTTGCTGCGTTCTGAACTCTACCAATACATTAACAAAGACGCCGAAGCCTTCGAAGCCGTCTCCGCCTGCTACAGCATGCCCCGATCCACTGACGAAGAGAAGCAGGCGCGCACGGCTGCGCTGCAAGAGGCCATGCGCGGCGCCACCGAAGTACCGTTTCAAGTGGCGGAACGTTGCCTGATCCTCTTGCAGATGGCCAAACCTGTCGCAGAAAAAGGCAATGCCAACGTGGTGAGCGATGCCGCCACCGCCGCCCATCTGGCTTTCGGCGCGCTGCTTGGCGCGCTGGTCAATGTAAACATCAATCTCAAGTACATCAAAGACGAAAGCTACACCGCCGAATGGTCGGCCAAGGCACAGTCGCTGGTGGCATCGGCGCAGATGGCCTACAACGAAGCACGCGCCGCCTGCTCCAAAACGCTGGGGGTGACGGTATGAGCGCCCAGTTGCTCGACGGCAAAGCACTGTCGCAGACGATTCGCGGTGAACTCAAAGAACGCTTCGCCGCATTGGCCACCCAACACCACATCACGCCGACGTTGGCCGTCCTCCGTGTTGGTGACGATTCCGCCGCCGCCGGCTATGCCCGCGCCATTGAACGCACCTGCACGGGCGTCGGTGTACACTTTCAGCCGGTGGTGCTGCCCGCCGAAAGTGATCAGGCCGACGTGATGGCGGCGCTGGACGCCCTCAACGGCGATGTTGCCGTCCACGGCATTATGATCCTGGAGCCGCTGCCCGGCGGCATTGACGGCAACGCGCTGGTAGATCGGCTTAACCCGGCCAAAGATGTTGACGGCGTGCATCCCGTCAACGCCGGGCGGCTGGCGGCGCAGCGGCCACCTTACTTCGTCCCCGCCACACCGGCAGGCGCCATACGCATGCTCGAAGCGGCAGGCGTCGACTTCAAAGGCAAAGAAGCAGTTGTAATCGGGCGCAGTGACATTGTGGGCAAACCCATGGCGCTGCTGCTCTTGCACCGCCATTGCACTGTCACCATCGCCCACAGCCGCACCCATGATCTGCCCGCCGTGGCGCGCCGCGCCGACATCCTCTGCGCTGCCGTAGGCCGCCCCGAAATGATCAAAGGCGATTGGATCAAGCCCGGCGCCATTGTCGTCGATTTCGGCACCACCTACACCGACGACGGCCTCAAAGGCGACTGCGATCAAACAGGCGTCGCCGCCGTGGCAGGCATGATGACACCCGTCCCCGGCGGCACGGGGCCGATGACGAATGTCATGTTGATGCAAAATTTGCTGGATGCGTATTGTCGACATATTGGAGATTAGAGATTAAGCGATTGAAGGTTCTCCTGTGACTCCGCGCTCACGACACGCTGGTTGGGTTCACCTGCTGGTACTTCTCCTTTACACGTTGCTCACCGGCATGATGACCTGGCCGCTGGCGCTGCAACTGACCACCGCCATCCCCGGCGACAGCTTCGACGGCTGGCAAAACTACTGGAATCTATGGTGGGTGAAAATTGCGCTGGTGGAGTGTGTCCAAAACCCATTTTTCACTGATCTTCTCTACGCACCCACCGGCGTCGGCCTCTACTTTCACACGCTGAATCCGTTCAACGGCGTCGTCACACTGCCTGTGCAACTGAGCAGTGGACTCATGCTGGCCTACAACAGCGTGGTCTGGATTAGTTGGGTGCTGGGCGGCTACGGAGCCTTCCTGTTGGCGCTGTGGGTGCTGCGCCATCGTGGAGCATCGCCCCTGCTCCGCTACAGCGCCGCCTTTCTGGCAGGGACGATCTTCACCTTTTCGCCCTTCCACATGGCGCACCTCTTGGGTCACATGCAGGTGATGAGCCTGCAGTGGATGCCTTTCTACGTTCTCTATCTGCTGCGCGGCATGGAAAAGACTCGCGTTGCCCGCCCTTGGCTACACGAAGGGGCGATGGCGGGGCTTTTCCTGGCGTTGGTAGGACTGTGTGACTGGTATTTCGTGCTCTACCTTTTCCTCTTCACAGGGCTGGTGCTGCTGTGGCGGCTGGCCGAGGATCTCTACATCCGGCGCCGGCTCTCTATCTCGATGACCTTCCCGGCCATTAGCGCGGGGATCATCTTTTTGGCGCTGCTCAGCCCGATCCTCCTACCCATGATCAGCGAGGCGCTACGCTTTCGTTTCATGGAGCGCCCCATTTCTGATCTCTACATCTTCAGCGCCACGCTGGCAGATTTTGTGATCCCAAACCGGCTGCATACGCTCTTCCGCCCCGAAAGCTTCACCTGGCCGGGCAATCAGATCGCGCCGGTGAGCGAGCGGACCATTGCCATCGGCTACCTTGCCATCGCCCTGGCCGCCGTCGCCGCCGTGCGCGATCGCCGGCGCAGTGGGATCTGGTGGGCTGCCGCCGCGCTGTTTCTCCTCATCGCGCTGGGGCCGTCCTTTGAGATCCACACCATCGACTGGCAGGACGTGCCCGAAGGCTCGCCGGCATTTGGGTGGACGCCCTACGAGATGCTCAACCACACGATTCCCTTCATGCGTATCAGCCGCAGCGTCAGCCGCTTTGCCGTCCTTGTGCAGATGAGCCTGGCTATCGCCGCCGCTATCGGCCTGACGGCGCTTTTGCGCAAGCGCTCGCCCCGCATCCAGGGGACGGTGGCTGCGCTGGCCCTGGCTGTCGTGCTCGCCGAATATTGGGTGGCCCCCTACCCCATCTCTCCGCCGGATACGCCGGCGTACTACGCTCAAATTGCCGCGGACGCGTCCACGGGGGCAGTGCTCAACCTGCCCATGAATTATGACCGCCCCGGCTATCTGCTCTACCAGACCGTCCACCACAAGCCGCTCAGTGTGGCCTACATCAGCCGCGACGACCCGCGCACATTCACAGAACGCATGCCGGTGCTCCAGCACTTTCGCCACCTGGGCGAGGATATACTTGGCGTCGATCCAGCGCAGCTCGGCGCAACAGTCCTCAACGATTTGGGCATAGATTGGGTTGTCCTCGACCGTTATAAAATGCCCGGCGGGCTGGAGCGCACTTATACGTCGGAGTTGGCTGGGGCTATCTTTGCCGGCGTTACGCCCGTCTACGAAGATGACAGGCTTACCGTCTACCGCACGCAGCCGCCGCCAACGCCGCACGCCTATCCTGTTTTGGGGGCTGTAGGTTGGGGACCGCTGGCCAGTGACGATGCAGGCAACTTTCGGCAAATTGTGGACGAAACGGCGTTGTTCACACTTCGGCATGTGCGCGCCGGTGCACTTCTGCACCTTGAATATCGCTCAGAAGGCGAAGTTGTCCTGCGTGGGCGTGGGCAGACGTCTGCCGATGCCAGGATTGTCACCATGCCCGCTGCACCTGCTGGCAGCGTCGTTACAGTGGAGCTAGATCCAGTGCGCGCAGCACACGGAGCGATGGCAGACGAGGGTGTGGATCTGGAATTCGCCATTGAACTTCTCCGCCCACTTGACGCTCAGATCCGGTCCATTCGAATTGAGTGAGCCGAACCGGTCCACCTTCGGACCGGCGCCTGATGGCATAAATACGTTTCACGTACGATTGACATTCCAGGCGTAGAACGTATAATGGAGGGCATGGGTTTTCCCCCGGAGTGCGGTATTTGCTCGATTCAATGCTGCTCCGAACTTGTCGTTTCTGAGACAAGCTTGGCCTTTACAAAATAAGAGAGACGCCCCAGCTTCGTAAACCGGCGGGCGGGCCGATCCATCCAGGCAGACACAAATTCATTGTTCCCATGTGCCGCCATCAGAAAGGACATCCAGATGCAAGCCAAGCGATCTATCGCCGTCGTCGTTTTGGTGATGATCATGATCGCACTGCTGGCTGGTTGTGGACGTCGCGAAACAGAAGAGCCGATCCCTACCGATACACCGGTTGTTGCGACAAACACCCCGACTGCGCTGCCTCCTACCACTACACCCGTCCCAACTGACATACCAACGCCGGAGAGCGCATCTGCCACCACTGCGGCGGAGACGCCCGAACGCGCAGGCGAGGATACCCGACCACTGGTTTTTAACATCCCAAGCGATGTGGTGGGCACGTTTCGCAGCAGCGGCGCGCTCAACCTGACGACAGTCTTTGAAGACGGCGCCACCGAAGAAGAGACGCTTGTCCTCGATGCGGGCTACAGCAGCGCCGAAAACGACTTCGGCTTCAACCAATACTTCCAACTTGAAGCGGTGCGCGCCGATCAGGTCGATCCACAGAGCCTCGCCATCTATGAAGTAGGCGAAGTGGTGGCCGCACTCTTCAACGGCACCTGGCGCACCGCCGACCGCAACGATGCCATCCTCTCGATGACGGACAACCCCTTTGCGCCGCCGCTCTATCAATTGACAACCAGCATGGCAGAGTCTGACAGGGTAGGCGTAGAGGTACGCAACGGTGTAAACGTCATTCGCTACCAGTCCAGCGACCCGGCGCTCTTCCTGGCAGCGGCCAACCTCGATCTGAATGATGGCCAGGAGATTGCCGGCGTGCAGGTGGATGTGTGGGTGGCTGAAGATGGGAATTACATCGTCGCCTACCAAATGCAGGCAACCATTAACGATGCCGTCGATTTCGACGCCGAACGCAACCAGGTTCGCGTCGATCAGAAGATCAACTGGCAGTTCGAGATCTTCGACGTCGGTTCAGATGTGCAAATTCAGGTGCCCGAAGAAGCGCCGGAACCCAGCTCAGCCAGTGTACCGGGCTTCGCCGAAGGTGAATTTCCACTGCCCAGCGGCGCTGAGATGAAGACCAATATGTTTGGTCAGACTGAAATTATGACCGAACTAAGCGAAACCGAAGTGATGAACTTCTACCAACAAACGCTCACCGAGCTAGGCTGGAAAATTGAAGGCGCGTTTGGCCTCTACGAAGCCACCAAAGACGAACTCCGCTTCAGCATGATGGCGTTGACAACAAATCAGGGGAAAACGCTGGTGCAGATACGGAATGATTATTGACGGTGAACGATCACCGCCCGTTGCATGTCAGTAAAGCCTGTTGAATCAAAAACGACGACCTGGCCAGGTCGTCGTTTTTAATGGGTTTCGTACTTTGGGTTTCGTGCTTTGGCTTTCGTGCTTTGGCTTTCGTGCTTTGGCTTTCGTGCTTTGGCTATCGTTCGTCGCCCATTAGTGGCCCAACACTTCCACGTTGTTGGATCGATCATGGTAGTGTAGACGGGCAGAGCCGTATTTCTCTAAGAGGGCGCGGGTCTTGTCGCGGCGGACGCGCAGTTCGGGTTTGTTGGCCTGCCACTCGCCCTTCACCTGATTGATTACCAGTTGCGAGTCGCCCCAGATTTCGATGCGGGCGCTGCTGGGATCGGCGCCGTTTTCGGCCAGACGCTTGTTGACGGCCTCTAAGGCGGCAATCAACGTGTCGTATTCGGCCTCGTTGTTGGTGACGTGGTTGCCGAATTGCAGACGCACCACCTGGCGCGGGTAGGCCGGCCAGTCAAGTGCATAGCTGCCGTAGCCCTGGCCTGGGTTGCCCTTGCTGCCGCCGTCGAAGATGATCTTAATCGGCTGCTCAGGCGCCTGCCCCGGCAGCGGACGCATAGCCGGCGGCGCTTCTTCGGCGCTTTTTTGCGGCGCGCCCATTACCACACGCCCACTGACGGCGGAGCGATAGTTGCCGTCACCCGTCTCCGCGCTGGGCTGTGGCGTTTTTAGTTCAATGCGCCCGCCAGTTGACGGTTTCGATTGGGTAGGCGAGGGCCTGGGCGCGTCGGCTTGCGGTTTGACGACAGTCAAGCGAGCCGGCGGCACAGCGGGAACAATGCGCAGAGCGTCACGGTCGGTGAGCAGATCTTCCAGATCCAACAACCCCACCAACTGAGCATGACGGAAGAGCCGTCGCCTGTCTTTGGGCGACAGAGAGCGGATCTCTTCGATCAACTGGTTCAGGCGTTGCATATTGCGGCTGCGGGTAGTCGCCAAAGTGATCGTCCTCGTGGTTTAGGCGGCGGCCCGTTCGCGGCGTTGTTTGGCGCGGGCGCGTTCCCAAAGGTAAAGCAGGTTGGCCTGGTGGAAGTTCTGCACAAGACCGCCCAACGGAATGCGGCTGCGCCCAAATTGTTCCACATCGTTCTGCAACAGATCGTGCTTGGTGGCGCCTTCGGCCATCAGCCGTTCCACCAATGCTTGAATTTCTTCGAGGTAGGCGATGCTTTCGTCGATGCTGCTGGTGACTTCCCCGCGCAAAAGGATGTCGCCGTGACCTTGTACAATCGATTCCAGATTGAAATCGTGGAGTTTGCGCAGTGAGCTTTTGTAGTGTTCCAAATTGCTCAGTGGGCTGGCAATGAGAGGAACCGGCATCATCAGATCGCTGGCAAAGAGCACCTTTTCCTCACGCACATGGACAACAGCCACGTCGGGGCTGGGGCCGGGCGCATGCAGCACATGGACCGTCTTGTCGCCCAGGCGAATGACGGCGCCTTCACTGAACACCAATTTGGGCAGGCGAATTTCTACTTTCAACAATTCGGGGGTGTGCTCGCGGGCGTCGTCCAGGGCTTTGCGACCAAAGCGGGCCAGCATTTCACGACACTTTTCGTGGGCTACCAGTTCGGCATTGGGGAAGAGATATGAGCCGTAGACATGATCGGCGTGGCTAATCGTGTTGATCACATAGCGGATACCGTCGGGGCAGATGCGATCGGCAAATTCAATAATCTGCCGTGTCTCAGAGGGGAAGGGCAGGGTGTCGATCAAAATGCACCCTTCAGATGTGACAACCAGCCCGGCGTTGACCTCTGCGTAGAGTTCGCTGGTAAAAACCCAAGTATCATCGGCAACTCGTGTGCGTGTAATGGCCACGGACGCATACCCTTTCTTCTAACCAGTATTGAAAACATTTGGCAGTGGAATCGTTTCCGCTAACTATACAGGTCCTGTATGGGTTTGATCTGTTCTAGATCTCTTCCAGATTTAGCCCAGAGTTGTCGTAGATCTAGCGTGTGATTCGCAACATCGAAGTGTAGCATAGACGGTGGGTGAGCGTCAATAAACGTAAGCAAATCGTCAGGTAAATTCCTAAAAAGAAACGCCGTCCGGATGAGCCGGGCGGCGTTTTTGGTGAAAGGAAACCCCACAGTGCCGTGTGAGCCAGTGGGTGCGAACCTGCTATTGCAGGTGGGTGCTAGCTGAACGTTTCAGTCTTGCCGGACCTGTTGCCAGGAGGCTATCACATCCACGTTGCGTCACCGTGCTCCCATAAGTGAATTGTTGGCTCGCCCCGTATTCTGGTCTATCACGAACACCGCAGGGTTTAATCTCAATATATCACATGGCCTAAGACTGTGCAAATAGTTGGAAATCAGCAGAACTACGAAAAAATAGGCAACTATATAGCCATGTACCGTACGGGTTTGCGTAGGGCGGAAGCTTTTTTCGCTGTATTGGCGAGCATGCCTTCCGCCCCACGCAAACCCCTACTGAGACTGTTCTATTTCTTGTCCTCTTCACGCACGCGGATGTGAAGCTCCACCAACTGGCGTTCGTCGATTTGGCTGGGCGCATCGAGCATGAGATCGGTGCCGGCAGCCGTCTTGGGGAAGGCCATCACATCGCGGATGCTGGTGGCGTCGGCATAGAGCGCCACCACGCGTTCGATGCCCAGGGCGATACCGCCGTGGGGCGGCGCGCCATATTGGAAGGCTTCGATGATGTGGCCGAAGCGCGCCTGGATCTCGCTTTCAGCCAGGCCGATGCGCTTGAAAAGCCGCGCCTGGTTGTCGCTGCGGTGGATACGGATGCTGCCACCGCCGATTTCCCAGCCGTTGAGGACAATGTCGTAGGCTTTGGCCTTCACCGCGCCCGGATCGCTTTCGAGCTTGTCCCAATCTGCATCTTTGGCGCTGGTGAAAGGATGGTGCACCGCTTCCCAGCGTTTTTCGTCTTCGTTGTATTCGAGCAGCGGGAAATCGAGCACCCAACAGAAGGCAAGGATGTTGGGATCAATGAGATTGGCGCGTTTGCCGATTTCCAGGCGCAAGTTGGCCAGGCTCTGGGCAACCACCGAAGGCTTATCCGCCACCAGGAGGATCAGGTCACCCTGCTTTGCTTGACTACGCGCAACGATGGCGTTGATTTCGTCCTGGGTTAAGAACTTGGTGATCTGGCTGCGCAGCCCGTCGGCAGGGACGTGCCCATTGGCATCAGGCGCGCCGGTGACGCCGATCCAGGCCAATCCTTTGGCGCCGTACTGCTTCACAAAGTCGGTGAGTTCGTCGATTTCGCGGCGTGACATCTCTGCACCGCCAGGATAGAGCACACCCTTCACCTGCCCACCGGAGGCGGCGGTGTTGCTGAAAACGCTGAACCCACTGCCGGCCACCACATCGGTGATGTTGAAGAGTTGGCAGCCGAAGCGAATGTCGGGGCGGTCGATGCCATATTTGTCTACAGCTTCGTCGTAGCTGATCACCGGGAAGGGGATCTGCACGATCTGCTTCTGGCTGACTTTGCCTGAAAGCTCGATCATGAGTTCTTCGATGAGGTTACGAATGTCGTCAACGTCGACAAAGCTCATTTCGAGGTCAAGCTGAGTGAATTCGGGCTGGCGATCGGCGCGCAGATCCTCATCGCGGAAGCAGCGGGCGATCTGGAAGTAGCGTTCCATGCCGGCGACCATGAGCAATTGCTTCATCTGCTGGGGGCTTTGCGGCAGGGCATAAAATTCGCCGGCGTGCAGGCGGCTGGGCACCACGAAGTCGCGGGCGCCTTCGGGCGTGCTCTTAAGCAGGATGGGCGTCTCGATCTCTAAAAAGTGACGATCGTAGAGGTATTGGCGGATGTAGCGCACAATGTTGTGGCGCAGGATGATATTCTGCGCTAGTTTCGGACGGCGCAGATCGAGGTAGCGGTACTTCAGGCGCAATGCCTCGTCGACATCGTCGGTCTTGGCGCCGCTGAGGTAGAATGGCGGCGTACGCGATTCGGTGAGGATCGTCACCTCGTTGGCGAGCACTTCGATTTGGCCGGTGGTCAGGTCGGGATTCTCGAAGCCTGCGGGGCGTTGGTGTACGATCCCTTTGACCTGAAGAACGTACTCACTGCGGGCTTCAGAAGCAGCCGCGTGGGCCGCAGGCTGTTCGTCGGAGTTGATGGTGACCTGGGTGACGCCGAATCGATCGCGCAGGTCGATAAAAATGAGGCCGCCGTGATCGCGACGGCGGTTCAGCCAACCGGCGAGCACCACTTCTTTGCCGGCGTCCTCTAGTCGTAATTCGCCGCAGGTATGGGTCTTCAGCATAAGGCATCCTTGAAAACTGGTGATTGGTGACTGGTGATTGGTGACTGGTGACTGGGCATTTTGATTGGTCGGCGAAAGGGCATTTACAGGCTTTGCGACGATGGGCACACGTAGACTCATGTGGATGGCGCAAGACCGAATCACCAATCACGAATCACCAATCACCATAAACAGCAGACATTGGTTGTGACGAAGGCACACGTCAGATCATTATAGATGTGGCAGTCTGACCATGCAATTTTAGGCGCGATCAGGCTGTATTTCCTCCGTTAGAAACGAAGTGTTTTGTGCTGTATAATCTTAGGCACTGGGCAGTTCCGGCGTCACACGTCACCATCAATCCAGAGGAGGACGGATGGCCAACCTGCACGAATCACCTTTTATCTTTGGTTTACACGATCCTGGCGGCGAGCACATCATGGCCGAGCAAGGACGCAAAGGCTGGATCCTCTTTACCGAGGCGCTTGGCAGTGATCCCAATGATCAGAGCGGCGTCGACTATCGAGGCTGGAGCAGCGCCGGTTTCGGCGTGATTGTGCGACTCAACAACGGCTACAACCCGGCGGGGACGATCCCGTTTCCGCGCGAGTACGAAAATTTTGCACGGCGCTGCGGCAATTTTGTGCGGAGCAGCCAGGGTGCGGCGATCTGGATCATCGGCAACGAGATGAATTACCAGGTTGAATGGCCAGGCGCTTTCTCGATTCGGCGTGAGATCCCAGGGACGCGTGACATCGACGCTGATCCGGAGGTGATCTACGGCTGGTTGCGCGAACTCGATCAGCGTTTCAACGCGCTGCACCCCGAATTGCCCGAATCGCGCGATCTCGACCGCGGTGAACCGATTACACCCGACAAGTATGCCCGTTGTTACACGCTCTGCCGCAACGCCATTCGCGCCGTCCCCGGCCATGCGGACGATCAGGTGCTAATCGGCTCGGTGGCGCCGTGGAATATTGACACCAAGTACCGCGAGAATCCCAGCGGTGATTGGGTGCAATACCTCACTGATCTGCTTAATCTGTTGGGGCCGAACGGCTGCGACGGCATCACCATTCACACCTACACCCACGGCGTCGATCCAAATCTGATCCACGACGAGAGCAAGATGCAGCCGCCGTTCGGCCATCGTCACTACAACTTTTTCACCTACCGCGATTTCATGCACGGCATTCCGGCCAACATGCGTCATCTGCCCGTCTACCTCACCGAAATGGATCAGGACGAGCGCTGGGAAGATGCCAATCGGGGGTGGATCAAACGCGCCTATGCCGAGATCGACTGGTGGAATCAACAGCCGGGCCATCAACAGATCCGGTCGGCGATCCTCTACCGCTGGCAGCCCAAAGACAAGTGGGTGATCCAGGGCATTAACGGCGCCATCAACGATTTCCGCGAAGCGCTGCGCAACGACTATCGCTGGAAGGCGATGCCGCCGCCCGTCGTGGGCACGCCGCCCAAGCCGGTGGTGGCCGCCGACTTCAAGAAGGGTGAGCAACTCTTCACCGTGGCCCTCGTCAATTTGCGCCGGACGCCGGGTGTCAGCGGCAAAAGCGCCGAGGACATTGTGGCCAGTCTGCCCTTCAACAGCAGCGTGCGCGTGGTGGACGGCCCGCGCCTGGGCGACAACCTTGTCTGGTGGTTGTTGACAACGCAGGTAGATGGGCGCGCCGTTCAGGGATGGGCGGCGCAGGCGCAGGCCGATGACAAACCGTTACTCAGTCGACAGGGGATCCAGGTGGGCGACTTCAAGGCACAGGACATTGTTTCTACACTGACCACAGTGCGCTTGCGCAAGACGCCCGGCTTCCAGGGCAAGCCTGCTGAAGACGTGGTGATCGATCTGCCGCTGGATGTGCGCGCCACGGTGCTGGACGGTCCACGTGCAGTGGATGGGTTGACCTGGTGGCAGGTGCGTACCCGCGCAGCCGGGCAAGAGGTCACCGGCTGGCTGGCGCAGACGTCGAGCAACGGCGCGCCGCTGGTGGCAAAAGTCGGCGCGGCGACGACGCCGGTTCAGCCACCTCCCGTGGAAGCGCCCACACCGGCAGGCAAATTCCGCCCCAATCAGCTTGTCTACACCAGCAGCTTCGTCAACTTGCGGCGTACGCCAGGCTATGTGGGCAAGACCACCGACGACATTCTGGTCGAGATTCCCTACGGCGGCGCGGTGACGATCCTGGCCGGCCCCCAAACGGCGGATGGGCTGACGTGGTGGCAGGTTGAGTTCACCCACCAGGCGCAACGCCTGCGTGGATGGACGGCGGAAGCCGCCAGCAACGGCGAGCAACTGCTGTTGGAAAAGGCGCCGCCGCCCCCACCGCCAACACAGCCACCCGTCTTTGACACCTATCGCGTCGGCGACGCCGTCTGCAACATTTCGCTGGGCGATGTGAACATTCGGCGCACAGCAGGCTTCCGCAACAAACCGGTGGACGACATTGTGGCGCTGGTGCCGAGCAAGGCACTGCTCCGGCTCAAAGACGGCCCACGCGAGGCCGACGGCCTCTTCTGGTGGCAAGTGCAAGGGGCCGACAGCGGCAGCCCTCTGGTGGGCTGGATGGCCGAAGTCTCTCCAACAGGGACACGCCTGCTGGCGCCTTCACTCTTCCGCAATGCGATTCAACTGGCGATCCCATTCCAAGGCGCGCATGCCGTGTCGCAGCTCTGGGGCGATAACCCCGACTTCTACAAACAATTTTTGTATGACGGCGTACCGTTGCGCGGTCATAACGGCATTGACTTTGCCATGCCCGTCGGCACCCCTCTCGTGAGCAGCGACGAAGGACGTGTACTCACAGTGGGGGCGTCGCCGAGTGGATTCGGCAATTGGGTGATGGTCGATCACCGGTGGGGGCAGTCGGTTTACGCCCACATGCACCGGGTGACGGTGCGCGAGGGGCAGCCCATCCGCCGCGGCGAGGTGCTGGGCGAATCGGGCAATTCGGGCACAAGCACAGGGCCGCATTTACACTTCAGCATTCGCATCACACCCAACTTCCGCGGCGACGGCTGGGGCGGCTACTGCGATCCACTGCCCTTTATGGAGGTGGAAAAGCTGATCATCCCCGCCGGCATCCGCGGTGACGATGCCGCGGCGACGATGCCGCCATCGCCGCCGCCCATCGAGGAACCGGGGCGAAGGCTGCCGTAGTTTTGCCCAGAAAGGTTTGTAGACACAGATTGGCGGAAACATAGATCAGAGAACGATCCGTGTTTCCGCCAATTTGTGTCTATAAGAAAAGAGAAGAAAAGAAAAGAAAAGAGAAAACCGCGTGGATCCAGAAAACATTCTGCAAATCACAGAGCGGGTAGCAATCCCGTTGAGCGAAATCGAGTTGACGGCAGTGCGCGCGCAGGGAGCGGGCGGGCAGAACGTGAACAAGTCGTCTACGGCGATTCAACTGCGTTTCGACATCGCAGCCTCGTCGCTGCCCGATTTCTACAAAGAACGGCTGCTCAGCTACAAAGATCACCGCATCACAGCCGATGGCGAAGTCATCATCAAGGCGCAGGAATACCGCAGCCAGGATCAAAACCGCGAGGCTGCCTTCAGCCGCTTGCAGCAATTGCTGCGCAGTGCGCTGGTCACCCGCCCCCCGCGCCGCCCCACCCGTCCTTCAACAGCGGCGCGTGAGGATCGCTTGCAGTGGAAGAAAGAACAGAGCGAGCGCAAAGCGTCGCGCAGGCGGGTGGATTGGTAATCACGTCTACTTCGCTTCTTGCTTGGGCTTGCGGCGGCGAAAGCGACGCCGACGGACTTTACCGTCTGAGGTGATCATATCGCCTGTTTCGGCGGGTTTGTCGGCTTTTTGGACAGGCGCAGGTCTGTCGGCTTTTTGGAGCGGTGCAGCTTTGGGCGCTTTGGGCTTGCGCGGTTCACTGCTGGGTTGGGCCGGCGCCGTGCGAGTAGGCTGTGCGCGGCCAGGACGGGGCGGACGCCGTTCTTCGCTTGCGGCGGAGAGCGGCGCGCTGTAGTTGAAATTCTCAAGATAGCGCCGCTCAATAGAGTTGCCCAAGACGCGTTCAATGTCGCGCACCATGGCTTCGTCTTCCGGCGCCACGAAGGTGAAGGCGTCGCCTTCCTGTTCGGCGCGACCGGTGCGCCCGATGCGGTGGGTGTAGGCGTCCACAGTATCGGGGATGTCGTAGTTGATCACATGCGACACCTCGGTGACGTCGATGCCGCGTGAGGCAATATCCGTAGCCACCAGAATGTCGAACTTGCCCGAACGGAAGCCGTCGATGGCCTGTTGGCGGCGATTCTGCGCCATGTTCCCCTGCAAGGCAACGGCACGATAGCCGGCACGCGCCAGATCTTCGGCGAGTGAACGGGCGCGGTGCTTGGTGCGGGTGAAGACGAGCACCCGTCCTGTCGGGGTTTGGCCGAGCATCGCCAGCAGCAGCCGTTTCTTCAGCCCCGATGCCACAGGATAGAGCGCGTGGGAAACCGTCTTGGCGGGCGCGATGATGCCGATCTGCACCGTGGCCGGATCTTTCAAAATGTCACCGGCGAGGCGGCGAATGTCTTCAGGCATGGTGGCCGAGAAGAAAAGCGTCTGCCGCTGTGTGGGCAACTTGGCCAGGATGCGCCGCACGTCGGGCAGGAAGCCCATGTCGCACATGCGATCCGCTTCGTCCAGCACCAGCACCTCGATACGCGACAGATCGACCACACCTTCGTTCATCAGATCAAGCAGGCGGCCAGGACAGGCGACCACGATTTCTGTGCCACGGCGCAGGCCGGCGATCTGCGGGGTTTTGCCCACGCCGCCGTAGATGGTCATGCTGCGGATGCGGGTATGCCGGCCCAGATCTTGAATGGTGGCGTGGATCTGCTCGGCCAGTTCTCGCGTCGGCGCCAGGATCAGCACACGCGGGTGGCGGGATGATCCTTTGAGCAGCTTTTGCAGAATGGGCAGGACAAAGGCCGCCGTCTTGCCGGTGCCGGTCTGCGCCAGGCCAAGTAAATCGCGACCGGCCAGCACCTGGGGAATCGCATCTCTTTGAATTGGGGTCGGCGTGGTGTATCCTGCGGAGCGAATACCAGACGCGATACGCGCGTCGAAGGGAAATTGTTCAAAACTCACTAAATGTACTCCTTGGCGAAAATGCCAAACATGGCAACACAGAGCCAAGTCGCACCCTCAGCCTATGAAGCAAAAACAGCGTAAGAGTGGATCATAGCCCCTTTTGGTGTGGAAATGCAAACAACCAGGCGCTTTGGTGTGAATTAGGATTGACTTCAAAAAATGCAAATGCTATACTCAGCTCATCTGCGCAAACGTATGCGCATACCCTACCCAAGCGGATGCGCCTCCATTCCCTCACCGCGCTTGTGCAGACCATAAAGTCATTGAAGTTGAAAACCAATCGACGAATGAGAGACGACTTTTGAGCAAAAAACGCGTCTCGATCAAAGACATTGCTGCCATTGCAGGTGTCAGTCACCCCACGGTCAGCCGTGCCCTCCGCGGTGAAGGACGCATCAGCGACGAAACGCGGGCGCGGGTTGTCAGCATTGCCCAAGAGATGGGCTACACGCCCAATCTGGTGGCGCGCGGGCTGGTGATGCAGCGCACACGCAGCATCGGCCTGGTGGTGACGAATATCGGCGATCCCTTTCACGCCGACATTATTAACGGCGTGGAACAGGTGGCGCAGGCCAACGACTATAGCCTTTTCCTGGGCAGCACAACCGCCAATCCCGATCAGGAAGTGCGTATGGTGCGCAGCTTCCATGCGCGCAATGTAGACGGTATCATCATCGCCGCCGGTCAATTCGGCGACCGTTACGCCGAGGTGCTGGACGAGATTGACATTCCCATCGTGCTCATCAGCACCCACAGCACCGCCGATCGCCTTCACTCGGTCACCCACGACGATTACAGCGGTGCAGGGCAGATCATGGCGCACTTGCTCCACCAGGGCTACCGTCGCATTGTCTACCTGGGCCATCTTGCCGGCGGTCGCGTGGACAGGGAACGGCGCGACGCCTGGCTGCATGCACTGGCCCGGGCCAACCTCACTCTGCCGCTCACTGTGGATGTAGATGTGTCGACGATTGAGGCCGGCACGCAAGCGGTGACGTCGATCCTGTCCAGAGCCAAACGAACTTGGGACGGGCTGCCCGACGCCATTTTCTGCTACAACGATTTGCTGGCTATCGGCGTCCTCAGTGGGTTGCGCCAACAAGGGTTGAAGGTGCCCCAAGATGTGGCTGTGGCCGGTTTCGACGGGTTGGAGGTAACCGCCCACACTGCGCCTCCACTGACAACGCTGGCCCAACCCCGCTACGAAATGGGTGCGCGCGCCACCGAAATCCTGATGGAGTTGCTGGCAACCGAAGCGCCGCAACAGCCGGCTGAGTTGCAGTTGCGTGGAAAGTTGTTGATTCGAGAGTCGACGAGGCGTGGTGCGTAGGAAAGGAGATTCGCCGACATGACACACAACTCAATCAGTCGCCTCTTCGAGTACAACGAATGGGCCTGGCAGCGCGTCTTTGCGAGTCTATCGGCGCTTCCTGAGGCGGCATATTTCGAGGAACGTCCTTTCTTTTGGGGTTCGCTGCACAAGGTAATTGTCCACAGTTACAGCGCCGAGTGGATCTGGCGACAGCGTACCCAGGGCCATGCGCCCACGGCGCTGCTCGACCCGGCTACAATCGGATCGCTGGCCGAGTTGCGCGCGCGCTGGGATCCGCTGCGCGCCGAATGGCGATCCTGGGTGGCGACGTTGACCGAAGACGATCTGGCTTCGGCCTTCCACTTTCGTGATACGCAGGGCAACGCCTACCACTGTCCACTGGGCGACATGCTGCGTCATCTGATCAACCACGGCACCGAACACCGCTCGCAGATCACGCCGATTGTCTACCATTTGGGCTTCCCCACGGAGCCGTTGGATTACATCTATTTTGTGAGACAGAGTGGGTAACGAAAGACGAAGGACGGTAGACGAACGTCAAGTATGTGATCGCCCTTGACGTTCGTCTACCGTCTTTCGTCCATCGTCCTCCATCACCGATTGGAGCAACTCATGCACTACAGCGCAGAGACGATGTTGGTCCTCCCGCAGCACCATGCTGAGGACCCCGATCTGATCCTGTCGATTACACCGGAAAGCGCCGGGTGGGACTATATTTCGTTCCAGGCCCGCCGCTTAGGACAGGGGCAAAGTTGGTCGTTTGACACCGGCGAGAATGAATTTGCGCTGGTCAACTTCACCGGCCGCTACGCCGTGACGAGCAACCGCGGCGCGTGGACGGGCATCGGCGGGCGCAAGAATGTCTTTGAGGCCGGCGGCCATGCGCTTTACCTTCCCCGCCACACGCAGTTGACCGTCACCGCCGAGGAAGCGGGCGAGTTTGCCGTCACCTGGGTGCCCACCGACGAGGATCACGATCCCTGGCTGATCAAGCCCGAAGCCGTGCCCACCGGCATTCGCGGCGGCGACAACGTCAGCCGCCAGATCAACGATCTGCTGCCACCGGGATCGCCTGTCCACCGGCTCGTGCTGGTCGAAGTCTACACCCCCAGCGGCAACTGGAGCAGCTATCCCCCGCACAAACACGATGTCCACATTGAAGACGCCAACGGCAAGCTAATCGAAGCCGACCTGGAAGAGGTCTACTTCTACCAGATCGACAAGCCCGAAGGCTATGCCTACCAGCGCGTCTACACCGACGAAAATTCGCCGCTGCACGCTGCCGGCCACCCCATCGACGCCCTCATGCGCGCCACCCACAACAGCGCCGTCCTCGTGCCCGAGGGCTACCATCCTGTGGTCAGTGCGCCAGGGTACACGACCTACTATTTGAACGTCCTGGCCGGGAGCGCGCAGAGCCTGGCCAACCAGGATGATCCGCAATATACGTGGGTGAAGACGACGTATACGCGGGTGGACGAACGCTTGCCGTTGTACTGAGCCGCTAACACCATCACAATCGCCAGAACTTGATCCACGAAGCCACACGAAGAAACACGAAGACAGAAAACATCCACAGATTTCACGGATTAAAAGGATTTCCAGAAAGATTTTCGGAGTTCACAACATTGCAGCGGAGTAGACATCCCCAGATGCCGACTTGAGCGGACTGAGTCGCATCTGAGGATGCTTTCTCCGCAGTTTTGGCGAGAGTCGTGGTTTGCCAATCCTTTCTGGAAATCCTTTTAATCTGTGAAATCTGTGGAAAAACTTCTTCTCTGTTCTTCGGATAGCTCTTGTCATCTGAACCTGAGGAGATCACCATGACCGATTCGTCCAACCGCACCTATGACTCCCTGCACATGGGACGTTCATCCATCGATCTGTACAGCAACGATGTCGGCGCGCCGTTTGAGCAGATCACCAGTTTTGCCGCCTATGTCGGCGGTTCGCCCACGAACATTAGCGTGGGGGCGCGCCGCCTGGGGCTGAAAAGCGCCATTGTCACCGGGCTAGGGCAAGACCCGGTGGGCGACTTTATCCACGCGTTCCTGGTGAAGGAGGGTGTGGACACGAAGTTCAGCGTGCGCAAGCCAGGATACCGCACCAGCGCCGTCGTCCTCGGCATTGAGCCGCCGGACAAGTTCCCGCTGGTCTACTACCGCGACAATTGCGCCGATATTCAACTGAACATTGACGATGTGCTGGCCGCGCCGATTGCCGACAGCAAGGTCTTCCAATTCGCGGGGACGAACCTGAGCAAGGAACCCAGCCGCAGCGCCACCATGTTCGGTGCCGAGATCGCCAAGCAGGTGGGCACCGACGTCGTCTTCGACATCGACTTCCGGCCCGACCAGTGGCACGATCCACGCGCGTTCGGTGTGGTCTGCCGCTCGGTGATGCATTTGGTGGACATTGTCATCGGCACCAAGGACGAGATCAACGCTGCCATGCTGGTGGACCCGGCGCAGATGTCGCTCACCCATTCGCAGGTCTCCGACACCAAAGTGCAGGGCGATGTCAACGCTGCGATTGAGACGATTCTGTCGCTCGGCCCCAAAGCGGTGATCCAGAAAGTGGGCGCGCTGGGGGCGCGAGTGCACTGGAAAGACGGTCGCGTGGAAGAAGCGCCCGGCTTCCCAGTGGAAATCTACAACATCCTCGGCGCGGGCGACGCCTTCGGCGCCGGCTTCATCTACGGCTACGTCCACGGCTGGGATCTGCGCAAAGCGGCGCGGCTGGGCAACGCCTGCGGCGCCATCGTCGTCACCAAACACGGCTGCGCCAACTTCATGCCCACCTACGACGAGGTGATGTCCTTTGCGAATGAGCGCGGGGGGCTGGACTAGGATTTCGTCCACAGATTACACGGATTGAATGGATTCAGAGAAGAGATTTCTGAAATCCTTCTGGAAATCCTTTCAATCCGTGTAATCTGTGGATCATTTCTGCGCATTGACCAAGACGGTCGAGGAATCAACGTGAGCACGAATCCTGTTCGGATCGGTGTGGTGGGGGTTGGGGGGATGGGCGGACGCCATGCCCGCAATCTGGCGCGGGAGGTGGCGGCGGCCAAAGTGGTGGCGGTGATGGATGTGGACGCGGCGAATCTGGCCAGGGTGGGCGACGAGTGCAGCGCAGATCTGCGCTTTGCCGATGCCCATGCGCTCATCGATCACCCCGACGTGGACGCGGTGCTAATCGCCGCGCCCGATCGCTTCCACGCCGATCTGGCGAAACGCTGTATCGCCGCGGGCAAGCCTGTCCTGTGCGAGAAGCCGCTGGCGACTACAGCGGCGGAGGCGCGCACGGTCATCGATGCCGAGGTGGCGGGTGGCAAGCGGCTTGTGCAACTGGGCTTTATGCGCGAGTATGATCCGGCGCATGTGGCCGTCAAACGTATCTGCAACAGCGGCGAACTAGGACGTATCCTCGTCTTCCGCGGGATGCACAACGGCCTGGGCGGCGCGCCCCGCACCATCGAAGACGTGATCACCAACTCAGCCATCCACGACATTCACTCGGCGCGCTGGCTTATGGACGACGAGATCGTGCGCGTCTACACCAGCTACATCCCCGCGGCGGCGGATCGGACTGAGACGGCGCGCTTCGTCTTTGTGCAGCTTCACTTTGCCGGCAGCGCGCTGGGTCTGGTCGATTGCAACGTCGATGCGGGCTACGGCTACGAAGTCGATGTGCAGATGACAGGCGAACGGGGCATGGCCGAGACCAATTCGCTGCGCAGCGCCGGTGTACGCCATTCCAACAGCCGCGGCCAGTGGATCGAAGACGACTGGCTGCAACGCTTCGACACCGCCTACGTTGTCGAAGTGCGCGAGTGGGTCAATTCCATTGTCCACGCGCGGCCCAGCGGCCCCTCGGCCTGGGACGGCTACGTCTCCATGCTCGTAGCAGACGCGTGTATTCGGTCCGCGAAGAGTGGGGCGGCGGTGGACGTTGAGATACCTGAACGACCGGGGATTTATGAATGAGTAAGGAGTAATGAGTAGGGGTCAACGAAGCCGCTTCCCAGTTGGGCAAGATCGCCGCCAACCCTACTCATTACTCCTTACTCATTTCTTCACACAAGGAGCGCCCAATGACCTCAAACACCATCCGCCTCACCACCGCCCAGGCCGTGGTGAATTTTCTGAAGAATCAATATGTCACCCGCGATGGGGTGGAGCAGCGCTTTTTTGCCGGCTGTTTCGGCATTTTTGGACACGGCAATGTGGCCGGGCTGGGGCAGGCGCTGATGCAGACGCCCGACTTCCGCTACTACCAGACGCGCAATGAACAGGCGATGGTCCACACGGCGGCGGCCTTTGCCAAGCACAAGAACCGCTTGCAGACGCTGGCCTGCACCACGTCGATTGGGCCGGGGGCCACGAACATGATCACGGCGGCGGCGGGGGCAACGATCAACCGTGTGCCCGTGTTGCTGCTGCCCGGTGACATCTTCGCCCGGCGCAATGTGGCGCCTGTCCTCCAGCAGCTTGAGTCGGAGCACAGCCAGGACATTTCGGTGAACGATGCCTTTCGTCCTGTCAGCCGCTACTGGGATCGGATCTACCGGCCGGATCAGCTCATTTTGTCTTTGCCGGAGGTGATGCGTGTGCTCACCAGCCCGGTGGAGACGGGCGCGGTGACGCTCTGTCTGCCCCAGGACGTGCAGGCCGAAGCCTTCGACTACCCGGTGGAACTCTTCCACAAGCGGGTGTGGCGTATCCCGCGGGCGCGGGCCGACGCCGAGACGTTGCAGGAGGCGGCGGCGTGGATCAAGTCGGCCAAGCGTCCGCTGATCATCGCCGGCGGCGGCGTCCTCTACAGCGAGGCGACGGCGGCGCTGGCCTCCTTTGCGGCGCAGACGGGCATCCCCGTGGGCGAGACGATGGCGGGCAAGGGCAGCCTGCGCTATGACAACGTCCTGTGCATGGGGGCGATTGGGGCAACGGGCACCTCGGCGGCCAATATCCTGGCGCGTGACGCTGACCTGATCATCGGCATCGGCACCCGCTACAGCGACTTCACCACCGCCAGCAAGACGGCCTTCCAGCACCCCGACGTGCGTTTCGTCAACATCAACGTGGCCGAGTTCGACGCCTACAAACATGCCGCCCTGCCTGTGATCGGCGATGCCCGCGCCACGCTGGAGGAATTGTCGGCGCTGCTCACAGACTTCAGCGCTCCCGCGGAATACACCGCGCAGGCTCGGACGCTTCACGACGCCTGGGAAGCCGAGGTGGATCGCATCTACGCCGTCCGCAACCAGCCGCTGCCCAGCCAGGGCGAGCTAATCGGCGCGGTGAACGACGAGGGCGATCCCGACGCCGTCATGGTCTGCGCCGCGGGCAGCCTGCCCGGGGATCTGCACAAGCTGTGGCGCACGCGCCATCCTAAGCAGTATCACCTGGAATATGGTTTTAGCTGCATGGGCTACGAGATCGCCGGTGGTCTGGGCGTGAAGATGGCCGAACCCGAACGCGAAGTCTACGTGATGGTGGGCGACGGCAGCTACTTGATGCTTTCCAACGAGATCGTCACCTCGATTCAGGAAGGTTACAAGCTTGTGATCGTGCTCATGGACAACCACGGCTACAAGAGCATCGGCGCGCTGAGCCGATCGGTGGGCACGCAGGGCTTCGGCACCCGCTACGTCTTCCCCCAGGACGACCGCCTGCCTTCGGATCGAGCCGAAGCGGTGGAGACGCTGCCCGTGGATCTGGCCATGAACGCCCGCAGCCTGGGCGCGCACGTGATCGAGTGCGCCAGCCGCGCCGACGTCATCGCCGCGCTGGAGACGGCCAAAGGCATTAACCGCACCACCGTGATCTACATCCCCAACGACCGCTACGTCGGCGTCCCCGGCTACGAAAGCTGGTGGGACGTCCCCGTGGCCGAAATCAGCGAAATCGACACCGTGCAAGCCGCCCGCGAGGAGTGGGAAGAGATGCGGGCGAAGGAAAGATATTTTTTGTAGAGATTAGAGATTAGAGATTGGAGATTAGAGATTGGAGATTAGAGATTGGGGATCGTGTTGGCCATACGACAATCCAATAGGCAACCACTTGGTCAACACGATCAATCTCTAATCTCTTAATCTCTAATCTCCCCCAACCCAGGAGATACTTAACATGACCACACCCAACCAACTACTCAACTTTGTCAACGGCCAGTGGACGCGCTCTTCGGCGAGTGAGGCGCTGGCGATTGTCAACCCGGCTACGGCAGAGGCGCTGACCACGGTGCCGCTTTCCCCCGGCGCTGAGGTGGACGCCGCCGTGCAGGCCGGCCAGAAAGCGTTCAAGGAATGGCGCGAAACGCCTGCCGTGGATCGCATCCAGCACATGTTCAAGTTGAAGATGCTGCTGGAAGAGCACCTCGACGAGATGGCGCGCATTATCACCAACGAGTGCGGCAAGACCTACGCCGAGAGTATCGGCGAGATGCGTCGCGGCATCGAAAATGTGGAAGTGGCGTGCGGCATCCCCATCCTCATGCAGGGCTACAACAATGAAGACATTGCCCGCGGCATCGACGAGCACATGTTCCGCCAGCCGCTGGGCGTGGTGGCGGCGATTACGCCCTTCAACTTCCCCGGCATGATCCCGCTCTGGTTCATGCCCTATGCGTTGGCGACGGGCAACTGCTTCATCCTCAAGCCCAGCGAAAAAGTCTCGATGACCAGCCAGAAGCTATTTGAACTGCTGGAACAGGCCGGCTTCCCGGCGGGCGTGGTGCAGTTGGTCAACGGCGGCAGAGAGACCGTCGACGCCCTGCTCGATCACCCCGGCGTCAAGGCGATTAGCTTTGTGGGGTCCACACCCGTGGCCAAGTACGTCTACAGCCGCGCCACCGCCAACGGCAAGCGCGCACAGTGCCAGGGCGGGGCCAAGAACCCCGTCGTCATCATGCCCGACGCCGACATGGAGACGACCACGCGCATCATGGCCGATTCGGCCTTCGGCTGCGCCGGTCAACGCTGTCTGGCGGCGTCGGTGGCGATCACCGTGGGCAGCGCGCGCAACAGCTTCACCGAGATGATGGCCGACGTCGCCACCAGCCGCAAAGTGGGCTACGGCCTCAACCAAGGTGTGCAGATGGGGCCGGTGATTACGCGCGAGAGCCAATCACGCATCACCGGCCTGATCGAAAAGGGCGCGCAGGAAGGGGCGACTGTGCTGGTCGATGGCCGCCGGAAGGTGGTGGACGGCTACGAGGACGGCAATTGGGTCTTCCCCACCATCCTCGACGACGTCAACCCGGGCAGCGAAATCGCGCAGACCGAGATCTTCGGCCCTGTCCTCAGCCTGATGCATGCCAGCGACATCGACGGCGCCATCGAACTGGTGAACAACCGCGCCTTCGGCAACATGGCCTGTATCTTCACCAGCAACGGCGCCACGGCGCGCCAATTCCGTCACTTCGCGGACGCGGGCAACGTGGGCATTAACATCGGCGTGGCCGCGCCCATGGCCTTCTTCCCCTTCAGCGGGTGGAACGCCAGTTTCTTCGGTGATCTCCACGCCCAATCCCGGCACGGCGTCGAATTCTTCACACAGACGAAGGTGGTGGTGGAGCGGTGGCCGCGTGAGTGGAGTCGGCAGTTCTAGTGACGGACGACGGACGACGGACGACGGACGAGGGACGACGGACGAGGGACGACGGACGACGGACGACGGACGACAGATCTCGTCGAGCAGGTGAGAGCTTGATTGGTGCGTTGCTGCCCATAACACGTTCGGGCAGGCTTGGCGACAACCCGTCGTCCGTCGTCCGTCGTCTGTCGTCCGTCGTCTGTCGTCCGTCGTCTGTCGTCCGTCGTCTGTCGTCCGTCGTCCGTCGTCCGTCGTCTGTCGTCTGTCGTCTGTCGTCTGTCGTCCGTCGTCCGTCGTCCGTCGTCCGTCGTCCGTCGTCTGTCGTCCGTCGTCAATTTTCCTTTTCAAGGAGCCACAATGACCTACACCCCCGGCATTGGCGTCATCGGCATGGGATGGATGGGGATGGTCCACAGCCGGTCGTATCGGCAGGTGGCGGACCGTTTTTATGACTGTGGGATTCGGCCGCGGCTGGTGATCTGCGCCGACGATGTGGAAGCGCGGGCGCGGCAGGCGCAAGAAGCGCTGGGCTTCGCCGAGATCACAACCGATTGGCGCGCTGTGGTGGATCACCCCGATGTGGACGTAGTCAACGTGGCCGCGCCCAACTTCTTACATTTGGAGATGGTGCGCGCCGTCACGGCGGCGGGGAAGCATGTCTTCTGCGAGAAGCCGGTGGGCCGCACACCCGCCGAGACGCTGGAGATCGAGCGGTTGGCGCGCGAGGCGGGCGTTCACTCGTTTGTGGGCTTCAACTACCGCTGGGCGCCGCTGGTGCAGTACGCCCGCCAGTTGATCGAGGACGGCGTCCTCGGCGCGTTGACCCACTACCGCGGGCGCTTCTTTTCGATGTACGGCAGCAACCCGCACGGCCTGCTCACCTGGCGCTTCCAGGAAGAACAGGCCGGATTGGGCGTGTTGGGCGATCTGATGTCACATGTGACAGACATGGCGCACATGCTGGCCGGGCCGATCCGGCGGGTGGTGGCCAATCGGCATACCTTCATCAAGGAACGTCCGCTGCCGTCGGCGCAGGGGACGCACTTTGCCGTGGGCAAGCCCGGCGATCCCACCGCTCCTGTCACCAACGAAGATTACGCCGGCGTGCTGGTGGAATTCGCCAACGGCGCGCAGGGGACGTTGGAAGCGTGCCGCGTCATCTACGGGCCAAAGTGTGAGATGGCCTTCGAGGTCAACGGCACAAAGGGCGCGCTGCGCTGGAACTTTGAGCGCATGAACGAACTCGAACTCTACCTGCCCGCCGATTCGCCCCACCACGACGGCTACACCCGTCTTTACGGTGGACCCAAGTACCCCATGCACGGGCGTTTCAACCCGGGCGACGGCATCGGCATGGGCTACGAGGATCTGAAAATTATTGAAGCCTATCACTTCTTGCAGGGCATCGCCGACGGCGTCCCCCGCGAACCGAGCTTTACAGCCGCCCGCCAATTGGCCCAAGTGCAGCAGGCTATGCAAAAATCTTGGGCAAGCGGGGCGTGGGAAGAGGTGGGGACTGGGGACAGGGGACTGGGGATCGGGTAGATGCGATTGGGCGATTAGGGGATTGGGCGATTGGGGATCGTGTACAGGAGCTGAAATCGCCTAATCTCCAGTCCCCGATCCCCAGTCCCCGATCCCTAGTCCCCGATCCCCTGTCCCCAGCCCCCAATCAATCAACTACACAAGGAACAATCACCATCATGCCAATCACCAGCCCTTTTGGGAAACCTGATCCGAAATTGCCTGTACGCAAGGGGACGCCGGCGATCACTCGCCCGACCAAGGAAGAGATCGCCGCCTTCCCCGACGAAGCGCAGGCGTTGCTGACGAAGAATTGGAGCCAGCAGGAAGCGCTGCTGACCAGCGGAAAGTACAACCTCGACTGGATCGAGGGCCATCATTTCCTGTTGGCCGGCGCCACAGGACCGGGGCTGGGCGGCGCGTTTGCTTCGGCGCTGCTTGGCGCGGGGAAAGCGGCCAGCGTCACCGTGCTGGGGCGCGATCTGAGCAAGTCGATCAACTATGAGACGGGCAAGGCCATGCAAGATCGGGCCGAAGCCGCCGGCATGGGCACACGCTTCCACTGGCTCAACGACGGCATGGCCATGGAAGGCGCGCCGCTGGAAGCGATCCTGGCCGCGCTCAAAGAAGCAGGCGCGGATCGGGTGATCTATGTCAACACCGTGGCGGCGGCGCTTTCGGGTCTGCTGCCGGGCATGCCGCCTGTCTACATCCGCGATGTGGACGCCGACGGCCTCTTTCAGTGGGAATTGCAGCCACTTTCGGAAAAGGAAATCGGCATCACCCGCTTTGTGATGGGCGAGATGGCGGTGACCTTCCCCAAAGTGTTGGAAGACAACGGCGTGGCCGTCGAAGCGTCTGTCTTCGCGGACTGGCGCGGCAGTTTGGACAAGGCCAGCCGCGATCCCGAACAGCGCGAGTACGGGCGACAGGGCGCTTATTCCACCAGCCTCTACCTGCCCAAAGAGTACTTGCAAGAGGCGGCACGCAGCGCCTACGGCACAGATCGGGTCGTCCTCGATATTTTTTACCCGATGATGCGCACCCGCGCCCTGCCATTGATCCCCGGCGGCATGACCATTGCCAACCTCAACCAGAGAATCATGGAACGTGAAGGCGTGCGTCATATCGACGTGCCCGAACTGGCGTTGATGGGGTTGGACTTCACCGGTCGCGCCCTTACCGAAGGCTACGACAACCCCTTCCCCCGCGCCGATGCCCACGACAGCTTCCTCGACGAGTGGATGTTCGAGGTGATGGCGCGGTTGACGAATGATGAGAACAGCGAGTTTTACTATAAAAATTGGGCGTGATCCGTGGTGCGTGGTGCGTGATGCGTGTACCGGTGGAGAATGTGATTTCTGTATTGGGAAGGTTATTCCTCATGCAATGGCTGATTGTGGACACGGATTGTGAACACACAGATTGAGTAATTCACGCTTTTGACGCGGAGTAGGCATCCTCAGATGCCGGATAGACCTGAACAAGCCGCATCTGAGGATGCTCTCTCCTCAATTCGTGGAGATTCGTGAAGTACATAGATTTTCCATCTGTGTTCCTCCCATCCGTGTCCACAAAAAGAGGACCAATAAGAGATCACTAAGTTCGCCGGTCCACGCACCACGCACTACGCACCACGCACTACGTCCTTCCCACAAAAGGACGAAAATAATGTCTAAAATCTCGGTGGGCAACGCCCCCTGTTCCTGGGGTACGCTGGAATTTGAGGGAAAAGAAGGCCGATCCTACGACTATACGCAAATGTTGGATGAGTTGGTGGCGACAGGCTACACCGGCAGCGAGTTGGGCGATTGGGGGTTCATGCCCACCGATCCCGACGCGCTGGCCGAAACGTACCGGCAACGCGGCCTGACGATGACGGGCGCTTACGTCGGTGTGAAACTGCGCGATCCGGCTGCACATGCCGCCGGTGAAGAGGCTGCGGTGCGCACGGCGAAGCTGCTGGCTGCAACCGCGCAACGGTTAGGGCAGCCCGTACAGCCCTTCCTCGTGCTGGCCGATGACGCCGGGACCGATCCTGTGCGCGTGGCGAATGCCGGGCGTGTCACCGCCGATTTGATGCTCAGCGATACGGAGTGGAATCACTACGCGCAGGCAGCCGAACGCATCGCCCGCGCCGTCAAAGAGGCGAGCGGGCTGCGCACCGTCTTTCACCATCATTGCGCCGGGTATGTGGAGACGCCGGATGAAATTGCCCGTATCCTCGAATTGACCGATCCGGCGGTGCTGGGGTTGGTCTTCGATACGGGGCACTACGCTTTTGGTGCGGGTGGCTGTGACACGGTGATGTCGGCGCTGGAACGCTTCGCGGACCGCATCTGGTATATCCACTACAAGGACTTTGATCCGGCGGTGGGCGCAGCGGCCCAAGCACAGGGATGGGGCTACTTCGATGCGGTGCGGCGGGCCGTCTTCTGTGAACTGGGCCAGGGCTGCGTCAACTTCGCCGCCGTCACCGAGTGGCTGCGCGCCCGCCACTACACCGGCTTCATCACCGTCGAACAGGACGTCCTCCCCGGTATGGGTGCGCCGAAAGAGAGCGCCGGGCGCAATCGGGCCTTTTTGCGCTCGTTAGGGTTGTAAAGAGGACGAAAACCGTAGCAATCACTCACAAGGATACACCTATGTCCACCCTACTCAACCTGGGCATTATCGGCGCCGGGCGTATTGGGCGGCTGCACGCCGAACACGTGGCGTTTCGGATTCCCAACGCACGGGCGCTGATTGTGGCCGATGTCAACGAAGCGGCGGCGAAGGCGTGCGCCGACGATTTCCGCGTCAAATTCGCCGTGCAAGATTACCAGATGATCCTCAACAGCCCGGCCATTGACGCCGTGCTCATCTGTTCGGCCACGCACACCCATGCGCAGATTATTCAAGAGGCGGCGGCGGCAGGCAAGCACATCTTCTGCGAGAAGCCCATCGACTTCAATTTGCCGGTGATCGATCGGGCGCTGGAAGCAGTCGCCGCGGCCGGCGTCAAGTTGCAGATTGGCTTCAATCGCCGCTTCGACGCCAACTATGCACGTGTCCACCAGGCGGTGGCCAGCGGTGAAATCGGCCAACCACACCTGATGCACATCATCAGCCGCGATCCGGCGCCGCCGCCCATGAACTACGTGCGCAGTTCCGGCGGCATCTTCCTCGATATGACGATCCACGACTTTGACATGGCGCGCTTTTTGATGGGCTGCGAAGTGGAAGAGATCTACACGGCGGCGGGGGTGTTGGTGGATCCAGCCATCGGCGAGGCAGGCGACTTTGATACGGCGTTGATCACGCTGAAGTTTGAAAACGGCGCAATGGGCGTCATCGACAACAGCCGGCAGGCCGTCTACGGCTATGATCAGCGGGTGGAGGTGCTGGGCAGCAAGGGGGCGGTTTCCACAGGCAACAACTACCCCAACAGCGCCGTGATCAGCACAGCCCAGGCTGTGCAGCGTGATCTGCCGCTGAATTTCTTTATGCAGCGCTACGTGGAAAGCTACGTCAACGAACTCCAACAGTTCGTCGACGCCGTCCTCGAAGACAAGCCCGTGCCCGTCACCGGTGAAGACGGCAAGATCCCTGTGATCATGGGGATGGCGGCGCGTATGTCGTTGGACGAAAACCGACCGGTGAAGTTGAACGAGGTGCGTTGGTAGCAGACAGCCGTAGCAGACAGTGCCAGGCACTGTCTGTGAACTCGTGGACACAAACAGGCAAAAAAGGAGCCGCCCCGGTGGGCGGCTTCTTTTTTGCCTGTCAATCTAAAAATGGTATTGTATTTAATTGACGAATCTAACCCCAATGGGCAAATCTAGAGTGAGCAAATCTAGAGTGGGCAAGTCTAGAAAGGAGTGAGAGCATAGCCAGGTAACTTTACATCGGATCTCTGACAGGTTGTGTTCTTCTTACCACAAATTCTCGTGATACCTGAGGGCGATGGCTTTGCTCTACTAAAAAAGTCTCGAACAGTTCTAGAATGTCTTCGGTTGTAAACTGTTCTTGCTCTTCTCTACTTTGCATAGAGGCCAATAGTGCATTGATCTTTGCAACAAGCAAAGGATCGAGGGCAATCGTTGCCATGGAACATCCTTAGTATCCGTCCGCACAAAAACCAAACAAAATCTACCTTGGGGGTACTAGCGGTGTACGGGTTTGAATTTGGACAGACAATTGAGTGTTTGAGCGCATCAACGCCATCCGCATTGACGTCAATACACAGAGAACTAGCTGGATTGTAACAAAGAACACCAAGTTATGCGTAATGAATGCGTTACCGATTCTGTAATACTACGTATATTGTGTTTCACCTACTTACGCCGAAGAAAGGAAAAATCGCCCTCAGCGACGTCAACAATTGGGTTCTCCCGCAGCATGCAGTGGGAGAATTGCCTGTTCAAATCGGCCAATAGCACTTTGTAGACTTAGATTATATCCTTTCGCGGCAGTTTTGATATTACGACTGTCTTACTATTGTGAGAAGCGCGCTTGAAACTCTCTTAAAATGGCAAATTGATTCAAATCGGCCTGCTACAATCACCATCATCGTTGCAGGCCACTACGTACTTTCACACTTGTGCGCCTTCTGCCCCATGCTAGAATGGTGCCATGTCCGGCTATGACAGGCGATGGCCGCGCATATTGAGCCTTCACGCAGCCTGTTCAATTGCATTCGAGACATGACCAAACAACTGAAAACCACCTGGCTTTCCCATCTTCGGCGCGCACAGCCGGCGTGTACACGTCTCTGTGTGCTGCTTGTGTTGATCACACTGATCTTCAGCTTCATCCACACCCAGCCCAATTCCAAGTCAACCCTTTATGCGCAAGAGATAGACGGCGCAACCGGCTCAACCATCCCCGCCCCCGGCAATGGGGCGCCGGCTTTCGGGTTGGCCTTCGTCAACTCGGCGGAAAGCCCCAGCACAGCGCAACGTATCCAGCGCGGCATCGACAGCGGCGCGCAGATGGATCGCTTCCCCATTTACTGGGATCGGATCGAGACTTCTCACGGCAATTTCAACTGGGCTGCCCAGGACATCGCCCTGCGCGCCAATGAGGCTGCCGGGCTGCCAACACTGGCCATTCTCCTCGGCACGCCAGGACACTACGCCCGCAGCGCGCCCGCGGCAGCGATGCCTGCCATCGGCGGCAGCTTTGTGCGTGAGGCCGGCGCCGTCAACAGCCAGGCCACCTGCGACCGCACCCAAGGCCCCCCTGCGCCTTCGGGCCTCTACAACCCCATCTTCACCGACGGCAGCGACATCCCCGGCCCCGGCAAGGTGACCAATCCCGACAACTATTGGGCGCGTTTTGTGGAACAGGCTGTGTTGCGCTACCGTCCTGGCGGCGTGGCAGGCGTCAACGTGCGCCACTGGGAGATTTGGAACGAACCGGATCTCTGTCACTTCTGGTCGGGCACAGCCCAGGAATATGTGCGTCTGCTCAAAGTGGCCTACCTGGTGATCAAACTCAACGATCCGTCGGCGACGGTGATGTGGGGCGGGCTGGCCCACTTCGCCAACGGCCAATGGCTCTATGATATGATCAACGGGCTGCGCGCCGACCCTATGGCCGCCGAATACAACGGCTTCTTCGATGCCGCTGCCAGCCACCACTACTCGCTGGCCTGGCATAGTTTCGGCTACACCAACAAGATACGCAACGCCCTGGTCAACGCCGGGTGGGGCGACAAAAGCATCTGGATCACCGAAAGCGGCGTACCCATTTGCGACGATTACCCCGGGCCGGCCTGCCCAAGCGATTGGCGTGCCCGCCCCCACGAGCAGGCCGCCTACATCTGGCAGAACATTGCCTACACGCGGCTGGCGGGCGGCGGTCCTATCTTCCACTTTATGCTGCACGACGACTGCGGCAACGTCGTCGCCGTCAACTCGCCTGATGGTTTTGGGCTGGCCAAGAACGAAAGCAGCAGCTACTGCTCGCCTGCCAACGCCGAGTTGCGTCCTGCCTACCGGGCTTTTCAGGTGGCCACGCAACTGCTGGCCGACGTCGAAGTGATCTGGGGGGATGTGCAACAGAACCGGCAACTGCGCCGCGTCGCCTTCTACCAGCCGACACTGCGCGAACGCCGCCTTATGATCTGGTCCATCGTCGCCCAGGACATCATCGCCACGATCCCCGCTACCGGCGACTCGGCGCGGCTGGTGGCGCTAGACGGCAGCGAAACCGTTTTGCAGCCGGTGAACGGCGTGTACACTGTGGCTCTGCCCGGCGCCACCAACCGCAATTGGCCCGAAAACGGCGGCTACAGCATCGGCATCTACGGCGCGCCTTTCCTCTTGATCGAGCAAGACAGCACAGCGCCCACGGTTGCCATCACCCCACTGCCGGAGGTGGTGGCCCCCGACTTCACCGTGCAGTGGACGGCGCAGGATCTTGGCTCGAATGTCGCCGCGGCGTCGCTCTGGGTGCGCATCAACAGCGGCGATTGGCAGCTCTGGCAAGAGAATCCACCGGCCAAAGGCAGCGCCGCCTACCTGGGCATGGTGGATCATCATTACGAATTTGGCCTGCTGGCGGTAGACCGAGCCGGTAATGCGCTCACCCAGCTTGTGCCCCTGGCGCAGACGACTGTGCGCGACAAGGTTGCTGTCACAGGGACAGTCATTGATGGACGCGGCGCGCCTGTGGTCAACGCCCAGGTGCAGATCGCCGACCTCGTCACCTACACCGGCCTTGACGGCGTCTTCGCGCTCGAAGTCCCCATCGGCAACTGGGACATTTTGGTCGGCGGGCAGGTGGTTCACCGTGGGCGGGCGTTTCAGGGCAGCACCCAGTTGATGCTCTTGCATGCCACCACGGCCAACGTCATCGCCAATGGCAACTTCGAAGATGGGATCAACGGCTGGCAGCCGTCGGGGAGTTCGCCGCTAGCCGTACAACAGCAGGCAGGCACCGGCGATCACGCGCTGCGCCTGGCCACCTCCTTTATCCCCAACCCCGGCGTCCCCGGCGAAGAGGGCAGCGACGGCGGCAACAGCACGGCGGCGCAGGCAATTGTGATCCCCGGCGGGCAGCCCTACCTGGCGTTGGCCTATCGCTTTGAAAGCCAGGAGAGCGAGCCGGGCCACGACCGCTTCGAGATCATTGTGGCGGTAGAAGGCGAAGCGCCGCGCTACCTGGCTGTGCAGGAGACGGCGCAGGATTGGCGCTATCGCTTCTTCGATCTCACTGAGTTTGCCGGTCGACCGGCTACACTGATCCTGAACGTCTACCAGTCTTCGCCGCAGCGCCCCAGCAGCGCCCTGGTCGATGTCGTCACCTTAAGCGACACCACGCCGTCCACCGTTCACGTCGTCTACTTGCCCGCAGTTGGCGCCAGGCAGGAATCATGTTGTAGAGTGTCGTCGTCAAATCCCGTTTCGCCAACGATCAAAGGAAGTGAGTAGATGAGCAATTGGAATCCACCCGCCGGTTGGCTGGAGATTACGGCTGTGGACGCCCACACCGGCGGCGAGCCGTTGCGCATTTTCACCGGTGGCCTGCCCAAGATTCCAGGTGACACGATCCTGGCCAAACGCGCCTACATGCGCACCCACTTCGATCACCTGCGCACGGCGACCATGTGGGAGCCGCGCGGTCACGCCGATATGTACGGGGCGATCCTCACCGAGCCAACCACACCTGACGGCCATTTGGGCGTACTCTTCCTCCACAACGAAGGCTTTAGCACCATGTGCGGCCACGGCATTATCGGGCTGACCAAAGTGGGGCTGGAGATTGGTCTGCTCACCGCCAATCAGATGGAGATGCAGGCCGACGGCTCGGCGCAGGTGCGCATTGACACGCCCGCCGGCCGGGTGACGGCCTACGCGGTGCGCAATCAATCGGGCAACATTGATCATGTCTACTTTCACAACGTGCCGTCGTTTGTCTATGCACTGGATCAGGTGGTGGATGTGCCAGGGCTGGGGCGGGTGCGCTACGATGTGGCCTTTGGCGGCGCTTTCTACGCCTTCTGCCGCGCCGAGGAGCTAGGGCTGGCGCTTGTGGCGGAAGAATTTCGCACCTTGATCGACGTGGGGATGCGCATCAAGCGCGCTGTGATGGCAGCGTTGCCCATTCGCCATCCATTCGAGGAGGATCTTGGCTTTCTCTACGGCACAATCCTGGTCGGCCCACCCCAGGATCAGGCGCACCACAGCCGCAACGTCTGTGTTTTTGCCGACGGCGAAGTGGATCGTTCACCCACGGGCACGGGTGTCAGCGCGCGGGCGGCGCTGCATTTTGCCCGCGGCGAGATCGGCCTGCACGAACCGTTCACCGTGGAGAGCATTCTGGGCACCTGTTTTACCGGCGCAGTGGTCGAGCGGGTAAGCTATGGCGGCTACGATGCCGTCATCCCCAGTGTGAGCGGCACGGCGCACCTGTGCGGCATCAACCGGCTCATCCTCGATCCGGGCGATCCGTTGATCCACGGTTTTTTGCTGCGCTAATCGGCACCGGCTCATGGCAATTGGCACACTCAACGAAAATCCGCTGCACGCGGCGCTGAAACGCTGGTACGCCACACCCGGCGACCGCATGGAAGTGCCGTTACACGGCTATGTAATCGATCTGGTTCACACTGATCTTGTTCACACTGATCCTGGCCAGAGTGATCTTGGCCATGAAGATTTGCTCGTCGAGATCCAGACAGGCGCGTTTGGCCCCATTGCGCGCAAGCTTTCCACGCTACTCGCCACCCATCGTGTGCGCCTGGTACACCCGATTGCCCAGCACAAGTGGATCGTCAAAATCGGCGAAGACGAACAGCCTGTCAGCCGGCGCAAGTCGCCCAAACAAGGACGGCTACACGACGTCTGCGCGCCGCTCACGGCGATTCCTCACCTGCTGGCCCACCCCCACTTTGAATTGGAAGTGCTGCTCATCGACGTGGAAGAGATCCAGCGTTTCGACGGCAAACGGGGCTGGCGGCGCAAAGGCTGGGTTGTCCACGAACGGCGACTGCTGGCGGTGAACACGCGCCAGCGCATCGACACGCCTGAAGCCCTGGCTCGGTTGCTCCCCCCCAATCTCCCCACCCCCTTCACCACCGCCGATTTGGCAAATCACCTCCAGATTCCTCGCCGCCTTGCTCAACAGATGAGCTACTGCCTGCGCAAAACGGACCAGATCCGAATTGTCGGCAAAGTCGGCAACGCCATCACTTACATGTACTGACAAAGAGAGTCGGATTCTTACCAAAAAAATAAGTTTTTATTTACAAATTATCAGCAAACTGTAAGCAAATTATCCAGGTACACGCCGATAGTAATCACAGGATCAACCTATTGGTGAGTTCCGATAAAATCCTATAATTTTCGATTGAATGTTTGGCCCTTGCGGTTAGGGGAGAGCCAATCAAATATTTCAGTGTAACCAATATGAATGGAGCAAGATCATGGAAGATCAGCTTTGGTACAAACGGCTTCCTGAAATCCGCATCAACAAATCTCTTCGGCTCAAGCTGATAAACTTCGCACTGATTGTGCAGTTGATTGCGTTGCTGCCTTTGACAAGTTGCAGCGCGCCTGCGCCGGTTGCCTCGTCAAGCAATGTGGCGGCGAAGGTACAGCCGCTCCTGTTGAATCTGGCGCAAGAAGAATCAGATCTGGCGCCGCGCCTGATTGTGCAGTTCAGCGGCGATGTGGATGCGCTTACGACACAGGTCGAGGCGCTGGGCGGCGTTGTGATCAATCACCTCAAGATTATCAGCGCGCTGGTAATCGATTTACCGGTGGCGCAGGTTTCGGCGCTGGCCGCGGTGGAAGGAGTAAGCTGGATCAGCCTGGATGCGCCCGTCTTCGGCAGCGGTGAAGCAAGCGGCGAAGAGGTGCTGACCGAGGAGTTTTCGTTGAGCGATGCAGGCTCAACGCGTGTGGTGAACTGGCGCTGGTACGAAGTTGGCGAAGATGACGGCATGGAAGCCGGCGACGTCGTCCTTAGCACCTTTTTCGGCGGCCAACAGGAAGGGTTACGCATTCAGAACGGCGGCAACGGCATCGAAACCACGGTGGATCTGACACTGAGCAGTCAGGCCACGCTGAATATGAGTTTCCGTCGCAAAAGCTTTGCAGAGAGTGACGCAGTCCGGATTGAGGTCTCAACCGATCAGGGTGCATCCTGGCATCTTGTTGATCGAATCGCCGGCCCGATTACAGACGATAATCTCCAGATCAGTGCCTATGATTTAAGCCAGTGGGTTGGGCAGCCCATCAATCTCCGCTTTATGAGCGATTTGGCATTCGGCGCCGACGCGCGTTTCTACCTGGATTTTGTTCAGATCCGGCACCTGAAGTTCACACCGGAGCGTAACTACACCGTGCATGCGCCTTATGTGGTCGGCCCGCAAGCCGAAACCATTGAAGAGGTGGAAGTGCGGGCGGCTGGGAGCGTACTCCGGGTGCGCGACGAGTTCAATTCGGCCTCATTTGGCAACAACAACGGCACCGTCTCCTGGTCGACGGAATGGATGGAACATGATCCGTACGGCCACCGCGGCGCCATCGGACGCGAGTACATCGGTGTAACCAACAATGCATTGCGTCTCTTCTATGTATTTCGGAATCTGGAACATGTGAGCCGCAGTGTCAATCTCTCGGACGCAGAAAGTGCTGTCCTCACGTTTGATTGGCGCACGAATGGATTGTTTTGGGGCAAGAAACTGTCGCTGCTGATTTCCACCAGCCGCGAAGGACCTTTCACACGGCTGGCTACTTTTGAAGGCAGCAGCGCGGGCACCTACAGTGTCGACATCAGCGCCTACCGCTCTGCCAACACGACAATTCGTTTCGTCAATCAAGACTTCAACTGGTGGTGGGGCGACTGGGCCTCGATTGACAATGTTCAGATCGAATGGAAGGTGGCCGCAGCACCGCCTCCTGTTGCACCGATGCCTGCCACATGCCCAGACTGTATTGACACGAGCCTGCTGGTAAGTGTCTTCCCACAGGTGTTGGGCGCCAGCAGTGTGTGGAACGAATCGGTCAAGAAGCAGGGCAGAGGCGTGACGATTGCCATCGTCGACAGCGGCATTGCCCTGCATGCCGACTTGAGAGACAGGGCGGGCAAGAGCCGCATTCTATCCCGTGTCGACTTTACAGAAGGCGGTTCGGTTGACGATTTCTACGGTCACGGGACGCATGTAGCAGGGGCTGCGGCAGGCAATGGAAGCGGCATCTATGGCATCTTCATGGGCGCCGCCCCCGCCGCCAATCTCGTTGATGTCAGGGTAACCAACGACAAAGGCATCGGCACGACGTCGGCTGTGGTTGCCGGTCTGCAGTGGGTCTTTGAGAACAAAGACAAGTACAACATCCGTGTTGTCAACATGTCGCTCAACAGCACGGTGGCCGAGTCCTATCACAACAGCCCACTGAGCGCCGCAGTGCAGTTGCTCTGGTTCAGCGGCATCGTGGTGGTGGTTTCCAGCGGCAACAACGGCGACAATGCCGATGCCGGCATCATCTACCCACCGGCCAATGATCCTTATGTGATCACCGTCGGCGCCATCACGGATCGGTGGACAGTCACCACATCTGACGATGTGATTGCGCCATACACCGCCTATGGCTATACGAATGACGGCTTTATGAAGCCGGAAATCCTTGTGCCGGGGACGGACATCGTTGCGCCGTTGGCCAGCGACGATGCCAATCTCGCCCTCAAGCACCCGGCGAATGTGTTGCAAGGCATTGCCAACTTCAAATACTTCATGATGTCAGGCACATCCATGGCATCGGCTGTCGCCGCCGGCGCTGTGGCGGTGTTGTTAAGCGCCGAACCGAAGCTGACGCCGAATCAGGTCAAGGGGCGCTTGATGAGCACCGGCAGAGATGTTACGCCGCAGATGGGCGTCTCTGAATGTACGCTGACCGCCTACCGGAACGGAAATCTCACCGACGGCTGGGCGAACGTGTCGTGGGATGCGGCGGTGGAGGCGGCGCCTGTGGTGAACAACGCCCAGGCCTGGCGTGTCAGCATCAACAGGCCGTGGGGTGCGCTGGCGCTACGGGCCAACAACTGGATCGACGCCGGCGACGTCAGCGAGATCCGCTTCTGGGCAATGGGCGCGCCGAGCAGTACAACTGTGTCGAACCGATTGCAGGTCTACACCTTCGGCGACGACTTCGGCGCTGCCAGCCCCAATCGGGTAAGCATCGATCTTGTGCCCAACCAGTGGCGAGAGTTTCGCATTCCAATCAGCGCGCTGGGCGCGGTGACAGACATCAGGCGCATCGCCATCCAGGATCGTACGGGCTTAGCCCAGCCGGCCTTCCTCATTGATAACATCCGCCTGGTGGGCAACTGCACACAAGATACCAGTTACATTGATATCAGAGCCGCCATTAACAACAAAAACAATGTCCTCGCCAACCAGGATGTGATGCCGCACATGTTGCTGGCCAGGATGGCGATGATTGCCTACTGGGCCAGCCAGAACGACGACGAAGACATTAACTGGGCCGCCGTCAACTGGAATTCGGTCAACTGGAACTCGGTCAACTGGAACTCGGTCAACTGGAACTCGGTCAACTGGAACTCAGTCAACTGGAACTCGGTCAACTGGAACTCGGTCAACTGGAACTCGGTCAACTGGAACTCGGTCAACTGGAACTCGGTCAACTGGAATTCGGTGAACTGGAACTCGGTCAACTGGAACTCGGTCAACTGGAACTCGGTGAAGCGCAATTCCACTGAGTTCGACGACTGACGCAGCAAACGTGCATCGCTAGAAGTTCGACTTCTAAATTCGCGCAAACCTGGCGAAAACCAGTTAGTGACCAACCGGATATAGATAGACAGAGAGGGGGGAGCCTGCGCTTCCCCCTCTTTGTATTGGGTAAATAGGCCGTTTGGCGTTTGAGAAACAAAAGTAGATTTAATATCGTATTTTTATACCAAAATTTACGTATAAACTTATTAAATGTCAGCACAAAGTAATAAATCTTATTCAATTCAATATCGATAAAAACAACAAAGAGTGCTCAGACTACATTTGTGGTAGGCGAGCCTCTTCAAGTGGCGATGACAAGTTCTCACGTAGGAATGGAGTTAGTAGATGGAAGATCAGCTTTGGTATGACAGGCTTCCTGATCTTCGCCAGACGGCGTTTCTTCGCCGCAGCCTGCTGCACTTTTTGCTGGTTGTGCAATTGGTTGCGTTACTGCCGCTGGCAAGTTGCAGCAGCCCGCAGAGCGGCGCGGCGACGAGTGGTGTGGCAAACGTACAGCCGCTCCTGCTGTCGCTGGCACAGGAAGAACCAGATCTGGCGCCTCGCCTAATTGTTCAATTCAGCGGAGACGTTGAAGCGCTGGCAGCGCAGGTGGAAGCACTCGGTGGTTCTGTGGTGAACCCTCTCAAAATCATTGGCGCATTGGTCGTCGATCTGCCGGCCAGTCAGATCAATACGTTGGCGGCAACCGCCGGCGTGCGCTGGATCAGCCTGGATGCGCCTGTCTTTGATAGCAGTGAAGAAGTGGGCGAAGAAGTGCTGACCGAGGAGTTTTCGCTCAACGACGCCGCGTCGACGCGCGTGGTCAACTGGCGCTGGTACGAAATCGGCGAAGATGACGGTATGGAAGCGGGCGATGTGCTCCTGACCCAGTTCTTCGGCGGCCAGCAGGAAGGTCTGCGCATTCAAAATGGCGGCAAGGGGATTCAAACGGCGCTGGATCTGACATCAAGCAGCCGGGCCGGCATGAACCTTAGCTTCCGCCGCAAGGGCTTCGAAGCCGACGACGCCATACGCATCGAGATTTCAAACGACGATGGTACGTCCTGGCAGCTTGTGGAGCGGCTGACCGGCCCGGTTACCGATGCCACACTCCAGATTAGCTCGTATGATCTTAGCCAGTGGGCCGGGCAGCAGATTCAACTGCGCTTCGTCAGCGAGCCAGGCATGCGCGCGGACGCTCGCTTTTACCTGGATTTTGTGCAGGTGCGCCATACGGTGGTTACCCCCGAAATGACGCATGCCATCCACCTGCCCTATGTCACCGGCCCACAGCCCGACACCATCGAAGCGTTGGATGTATTGGCAGCAAACTCCATTCTCAGGGTGCGCGATGAATTCAATGCCGCCACCTACAGCAACAACAACGGCAACGTCTCTTGGTCTACGCCCTGGGTCGAGCTGGATCCAGATGGCACGCCGGGTCCCATCGGCGGCGATTACATAGGTGTGGTGAACAACGCGCTGCGTATCCACTACGCCTATCAGAACTACGAAGACATCCGCCGCACTGTCAACCTGGCCCAGGCACAGAGCGCCATGCTAACCTTCAACTGGCAGACCTTCGGCCTTGATGCGGGCGAACGGCTGTCTCTGTTCATTGCCACCAACCGTAATGGTCCTTTTACCCGGTTGACCACCTTCGACGGCTCCAAATCCGGCGCTTACACCGTGGACATCAGCGCTTATCGCTCTGCTGATACCACCATTCGTTTCGCCAACCAGGATCAAAACTGGGAATGGAGCGAATGGACGGCAATTGATAATGTTCAGATCGAGTGGACGGCTGCCGTTGTGCCGGCGCCGACGCCAACCCCGGCGCCTATCTGCACCCATTGTATTGACACCAGCAACCTGCAAACGATCTATCCGCAGGTGGTGGGCGCCAGCAATGTGTGGAACGAAGATGTGAAAAAGCAGGGCCAGGGCGTCACGATTGCCGTCCTCGACAGCGGCATCGCCGAACACCCTGATCTCACCAACAAAGCAGGACAGAGCCGCATTGTCGCACGTGTCGACTTTACCAACGGCGGCGTCATCGACGACTTCTACGGCCACGGCACCCATGTGGCGGGCGCCGCCGCCGGCAACGGCAAACAGTCCTATGGCAGTTACATCGGCGTGGCCCCCGAAGCCAATCTGGTCGATGTCAAAGTGACCAACGACTACGGAGCAGGCACTACCTCCGGTGTAGTGGCCGGCCTGCAATGGGTCTTCGAGAATCGCTCCTTGTACAACATCCGTGTCGTCAACATGTCGCTCAACAGCACAGTGGCCGAGTCGTACCACAACAACCCGCTTAGCGCCGCGATGGAAATGCTCTGGTTCAGCGGCGTGGTGGTGGTGGTTTCCAGCGGCAACAACGGCGACAATGCCGACGCCGGCATCATCTACCCGCCGGCCAACGATCCCTACGTCATCACCGTGGGCGCCACCGACGACGAGTGGACAGTCACCAAAACCGACGACTTCATTGCGCCGTACACCGCCTACGGCTACACCAACGACGGCTTTATGAAGCCCGAAGTGATTGTCCCCGGCAGCGACATTATTGCGCCGCTGGCCAGCGACGACGCCAATCTGGCTATCAGTCACCCTGATCATGTGGTGGCTGGTGTGAATGGCAATTACTACTTCCGCATGTCGGGCACGTCGATGGCATCGGGGGTGGCGGCAGGTGTGGTGGCGCTGCTGCTCAGCAACAATCCTAACCTGACGCCCGACGCCGTAAAGGGTAAGTTGATGAGCACAGGCACGCCGGTGTCCGCGCAGATGGGCGCTTCTGAGTGCGCCCTGACGACATACGACAACGGCAAGCTGACCGACGGCTGGGAAAACTGGTCTTGGGGCGGTAGTGTCAATGAAATTTCTATAGAGAACAACGCAAAGGCGTGGAGCGTCCACCTGGATGAGCCCTGGGCGGCGCTCTCGTTGCGGGCCAACAACTGGATCAACCCCAGCGATGTGACAGCTATTCGCTTCTGGGCCTACGGCGCTGCCACCACCGGCACCACGGCAAACCGGCTCAAGGTCTGGACGTACGCCGACGACACCACCGGCGAAAGCCCGAACAAGGTCGCTATCGATCTGGTTCCGAATCAGTGGCAGGAATACACCATCCCGGTGAGCGCGCTGGGCAACATTACCGACATCAAACGCATCACCATCCAGGATCGCATGGGGGCGTGGCAACCTGCCTTCCTGATCGACAACATCCGGCTCGTCGGCAACTGCACCCAGAAAACCAGCTACCTCGACATCCGCACCGCAATGCGTGACACCAACACCGTCCTGGCCAACCAGGATGTGATGCCGCACATGCTGCTGGCGAAGATGGCCATGATCGCCTACTGGGCCAGCCAGAACGGCGCCGAAACCATCAACTGGGCCAATGTCAACTGGAACTCGGTCAACTGGAATTCGGTGAACTGGAACTCTGTCAACTGGAATTCGGTCAACTGGAACTCTGTCAACTGGAACTCTGTCAACTGGAATTCGGTGAACTGGAATTCGGTCAACTGGGACTCGGTGAATTGGAACTCGGTCAACTGGAATTCGGTGAACTGGAACTCTGTCAATTGGAACTCGGTGAACTGGAATTCGGTGGAACGCCACTCGACTGAGTTTGACGATTAAAAGAGCTTTGGTCTACTTAGCAGCTACCAATGCAAAGGGGGGAAGCGCATCTGCTTCCCCCCTTTTGCGTGATGATCTGTGACTCCGCTGCCCAAAGTCCAATTTCTCTAACGAATCGGCCAGTAGACTTTGAGTTTCATCCCCTGCGGATCGGCGGGATCGAACTCCTCGTCGTAGAGTTCAAAGTCGGGGCCGTCGCCGCGTTCGTGGCCAGTTTTGGGCTGCCATTCTTCCATGATGTAGCGGTATGTCTCGCCCAACGTGTTCAATGTACACGGAAAGACAGCATAGCGCTGCGCGGGGACGTGCTTGCTCATCATCCCCGCCGGCACCTCCGTCACCTGCGACACCTCACCACCGGCCAGATACCAGGGTTCTTTGTCGTTGGGCATGGCAAAGCTGAGGCCGTAGGCAGGGCCGGAAAGGTGGGCGATTTCGCCGGCGCGGGCGTTGAATTCGTCCCACACCTTGCCGATCTCGTTGTTATTTTCGCCGTCGGCGTAGGGCGCGCTGCTGATGAAACCGGTAAAGGGCAGGCCGACAACAGTAAAAGCGGATCTTTCGACAATCTTGGGTTCCATGATCTCTTCCTCCGTTGCAGTGAGTAGAGTAGTTACACCCACATATAGATACAACCACGCTTAGACCCGCAGAGAACCACGAAAGCCGCGGGCGGCATAGTAGGAATCTGCACCGTTGTGGTAGAAGAAGACATGATCGTAGCGGAAGTCGCCGAAGAGGGCGCCGCCCAGCTCTCGAATGTCCGCCGGGGTTTCGATCCAACTCGATGTCTTGGTGTCGAAATGACCGAGCTTCTGCAACGCCCGATACTCTGCTTCTGTCAGGATCGCAACGCCCATCGCCGCCGCCATTTCCAGGGCGCTGCCTTCCGGCTTGTTTTTCTTCCGCGCCGCCAGCGCTGCGCCGTCGTAGCAGAGGCTGCGGCGACCGGTCGGGCTTTCTTCGGCACAGTCGAAGAAGATGAATTCGCCCGTTGTCTTGTCCTGGCCCACCACGTCGGGTTCGCCGCCGGTTCGCTCCATCTCGTGCAGCGACCACAGTTTGTCGGGGTTGGCTGCCAGCTTCGCCGCCACATCCGCCCAGTTGAGAGCGGGGTGGCGCTTCCTATTGTCTTCGAAACGGGTTCTCAGCGTGTTGAGCAGCGCTGCGCTCTGTTCCGGCGACAGCGCGTTTGGGTTGGTAGGGGTCATTTGAATGTCCTCAAGAAAACGTCGTAATCTAGCTCGCCCGGCGAATGACCGTAGCCTGTCAAAATCGTGGCCGCTTCGCTGCGATGCTGTGTTCCGTGTATGATCACATGCACAATCCGCTGCCAGACGGTGGGTGCGCCCGGCGTCTCTTCAATGGTCGGTGCTAGCAGCTGCTCCTCGCTCAAAACGGCCACATACGCCAGCCAGGCCTCCTGTTCCACCTGCCAGCGGTTGCGCAGTGCAGCCACATCTGCAAAGTCGGTCGCTTCCAAAATCGTTGTGGCATCCTGTGCTTGCAGTACACAGCGCCAGCCGTACTCAGCATCGAGCACATGGACAAGAATCTCGTGCAGGCTATGCCAGCCCGGATTCGGCGTCACCGCGCGCACAAACTCGCCGGCGGAGAGCTGTGCGCAGGTGGTGAGGATGCGGTTGTTCGCCCAGAAGTTGTAGGCGATTAACGAGGAAATTGTTGCTTTGATAGACATTGCTGATCGAATTTGGAATGTCCTGAGTGGGGTTGAGAAGAGATCATCACTCCCTTGCCACCACAGTATCGTACAGCCCGTCAGTCGATGGTGCAGCGCATCCACTCCAGTTCGACGTTTGCGACCCCCTTTTTGACGAGTACGGCGCGCACCTCGCGGTCGCTGAAAAGGGTGCCGTCGTGCCGTTCGGCGCATTCGTCGAGTTCAATCGTGTAATTCTTGATGGCGGCAGTCTTGAGTTGTTCGGCCACGCGCTGTTTCACATCGCGCGTGGTCTGCCCCACCTTGAGCAGACCCTGGTGCGCCGCATCGTCAATCGAGTAAGCGTAAATACGCGGTCGAGCCGTGGGCTTGGGCGCAAGGATTTCTTCGATGGGCTTGGTCATATGTCCGCTGCTTCCGGATGTATGGGGATTACTTGCCGAACGTCCAGGGGTTGACGACCTCAAGGCCGTCAATCAGCTCGAAGTCAGTGGTGTTGCGTGTGGCCAACGACATTCGGTGCGCCAGTGCAATTGCGGCGGTCTGGGCATCTTCTACACTGATCGGCCGACCTGCGCGCGTCCGGGCAGAGACAACGCGCGCATATTCACGCGCTGCATGCTCGTCGAACGGCAAACAACGCCCGGCGAAATCCTCATCGAACATCGCCTGCGCCGCCTGGCTCAGGGCTTCCTGACGCTTGCCCGGCGGCATCAGCATGAGACCCAACTCGATCTCTGCACGATTGATAGCGCTTGTGTAGACCTCACCAGCTGGCTGTTCGTCTAACCAGGAGACAACGCCCGACGCCGGCTGCGGGCGCATGAACTCGGACAACACGTTGGTATCGAGCAGAATCACGCGGACTCACCCCACTGCGGCGCAGGGCGCGGCGTGTGTCGCTCGGGCACGACAAAGTCATCCGTGGAAAGCCCGGCAAACCGGTCCCGTAGGCGCTTGCCAAGCCCGGAGGGCGCTTCGGTTGGGCGCAGCGCCTCTTTCAGGATGCGCCGCGCCTCCTCCTCCATCGAAACCCCATGGCGCGCCGCACGCACGCGCAGCCGCTGCTTGGTGGCCTCGTCCACATTACGAATGGTCAGGCTTGTCATATACGCCTCCCTCATTTGGTGACATCAATGCAATCATTGTACGCGTTGTATGCAGCTTAATCAAGGCGACTGCTCAGCACAGAGGAAGTGTTTTTTGGTAACAACGCTTGGCTTAACCCAGGTCTCACCACGCCTTTCTGCCTGATTTGGGTAGAGACGAAGATCGCCTTCTCGTTTCTTCGAGTAATAATCGTGAGCGTCGCTACGCCTTAAAGCGCAGCGCACGACCGGGCAGCCGTCCCTGCCAATCAACGACAGGCGCGCCCTCGCGCACAATCGGCGTGCCGTTTACAAAGACGTGTTCCACACCCACTGCCTTCTGCTGCGGATCACGGAAAGTGGCGCGGTCCTGGATGGTGGCGGCGTCGAAGACCACCAGATCGGCGTACCAGCCCTCGCGCACAACGCCACGGTCTTTCAAACCGAAGCGTTGCGCCGGGAAGCCGCTTAGCTTATGCACCGCCTCTTCCAGTGTTAAGAAGTTGTGATCGCGCACCCACGCGCCCAGCACCCGCGGCGCCGAGCCATATTGCCGCGGGTGGATCACCCCGCCGGGCTGGTAGATGCCGTCAGTGCCCATCATGTAGCAGGGATGCTGGATGAAGGGCGCCACCTGCGCGTCCTCGCCGCCGTTGAAGACGAGCAAGACGGCCAGATTTTCTTCAACCACCAGGTTGAGCAGCGCCTCGGCCGGCGGCAACTTCACCGCTTCAATGTACTCTGCCAGTGTCTTGCCCTGATAGATCGAATTGGCCTTGCTCAACACCCAGGCAATGTGGATCTTGTGGAAGTCGTAGCCGGTGTTGGCGAGGACATACCGACAGCGGGCGCGTACCCGCGGATCGTGCAATTGCTGCAACACGCCGAAAGGACCGTTGCGCCAGACTTCGTAAGGCAGCAGGAAGTTGAGCATGGTTGAGCCGGGCATGTAGGGGTAGACGTCGAACGAGAACGAAACCTCGCGCCGCGCCGCTTCGATGAAGGCCATGATCTCGTCGCATTGCTGCGGCGTCGACGCTTTGAGGTGTGAGATATGCACCGGCACACCTGCCCGTCGCCCGATCTCCAACGCCTCGTAGAGCGCATTGACGGCGCCCACTTTGTAGCGCGCATGGGTTACATAGATCCCACCGGCGGCGGCCATAGGGCGACAGGCGGCCACCAGTTCGTCGGTGGTGGCCCAACATTGCGAGATGTAGTCCAACCCGGTGGAAAGGCCGACTGCGCCTTCGCCCATGCCACGCGCCACCTCGGCGGCGATGATCTGCATCTGGTAGTCGTCCACGGGGCTGTCGCCGAAACCACAGGCCAGGGTGCGCACGTTGGCGTAGGGCAGGTGCGCAATGCTGTTCTGCACATTGGCGCCGTCCAACAGCGCCATGTAGTCGCCCAGGCTCTGCCAGCCGCGATAATCTTCCAACGAAAGGCCATTTAGGGAGCGCAGATAGTAGATCCACTCGTAGGCCGTCTGCTCGTTCACCGGCGCATAGGAGATGCCGTCGGCCATGATCACCTCGGTGGTGAAGCCCTGGCTGGTCTTTGAGACATTGTGGGGGATCTTGAGGAGCCAGCCGTCGGCGTGATTGTGCACGTCGACGAAGCCGGGCGCAACGATCTTGCCGGTTGCGTCCACACTCTGCGCCGCGCCGACATCCTGCAAGTCCCCGATCTGGACGATACGGTCGCCCTGAATGGCGACGTCGGCGCGGTAGCGGGGATTTTTGGCGCCGTCGACAATGGTGCCGTTGCGAATTATCAGGTCCAACATTATTTGTACCTCTCTTTTGAGATTTTGATGAACGAATTCACATGCAACTTACCAGCGTTAACCTGGCATCGGTCATCTGCGCCGGGGAGAGCACCTCCCGCTGGTCAGCATCGCGTTGTTTGGGCTTGATATACTTTGTGGGGTGATTGAATTCTGCGAGGTTTTCTTAGGGGTACTGCAAGCGAGCGCGTCACCGTCAGTTGACGGCATGTTCGCTTTTTTCTACTCTGCACAACCCCACTAAACAACCCGTATGCCAGTGTCCAGTATCTCTTTTACCAATGGGTTGCTTGGTGTGAAATCTTTCGGATTAAAAGGTAAAACCTCTAAATCTGTGCTGACTGCAATCGTGATTTTGCGAATTTTGCTCTTGTCTTTGAAACGAATGCCCTCAAATTCGTCAGAAACCAAGGCTAAATCAATGTCGCTCCATTGATTTGCCTGGCCGCTGGCGTAACTTCCAAACAAGATTGCATCCTGAATTTGAAATCCATGCGCCTTTAGAGAACTCAGGTATTGCGAGATGAGTCGTTGAATGTGATTTGGGATGTCAGCCACGAGACGAACTCCTTGATTTTAACAAAATAACCCTCTGCAAACTCTTTAGTGCAGAACTTGTAAAACTCGTTGCGATATTCGGGGTACCTCGTTTCGAGGTTAAAATCGTTGACTTCATCCAAAAAGAGCTTTTGATCTTCTGTGAGAGGTAAATCGGATGCTTCCGCCAACTTGAGCAGGTTGTGTGTTTTAGGCGGTATCTTGCTATCATTTTTGTACACAAAGAAAGCTTTGAGCGTTTTTTCTGTCACCAGATGCCCGATAAACAAGCACCAATCATACCTTGCCGCCAAGAAAAGTTCCTCGGCTGCGCCTAGATCATTATTCGCTGAATCAAGCCAATACTTGACATGCTCTTGTACGTTCATACCGTCAATTATAGTGTTGCACTACAGACAAGTCTAGCATGCAATAAAGCAAATTCGTAACACCCCACACATGCAAATACACACGGCACGGCGCGAAAGTAGATAAGAAGGTAACCCCATCTACCACCGCAAAGGAGCCTGTCATGCTACATCACAAACGCCTGAATCTGCCGCTGTGGCGGCGCGTCGCCGCTTTCATCATTTTGCTCGCTGCCCTCATTTTCGCCGGGGTGTCCGTCGTCCTGGCGCAGGAAACACAACCTTCAACCGGCGGGAGCCTCTACCTCCCCCTGGTCGTGGATGGGAACGCAGCGACCAGCCCAACACCAACACAGACAACCGCACCCACGGCTACACCCAGCGCGACCCCAATGCCACCAACGTCTACACCGTCACCCACACCGTCGTCCACACCGTCGCCCACACCCGCGGTGACCGAGGAACGTCAACTGACCGCAGGCATCACCACTTCGCAGGTGGCGGTGGCGACGACGCTGCAAATACGCCAATACGCCGTCAACGCCGTCTTCGTGGCCAGCCAGCTTGCTGCGACCGGCAATGTCGTCACCACCGGCACGGTGACCGTCATCGACGCCGTCAACGCCGGCTACGCTCCCCTGCCCAATGACAGGCTGCGCGTGTTGTTGCCCGATGGGCGCTTCTTCGAGGTGATCGTCGGCGAAATTGAAGGAAATCCGGCCGGCGTCGATGCCTTTTTCAACAACAATCACCGGCTGGCGGTGCAGGTGATCAGCGGGCCGGCGGTGCAGAACCCCGACCCGGCCTTGCCCCTGCCGCTCAACAGCGATCTGCACATCTTCTCGTCTCTGAACAACGGCGCCACACAGTTGACCGTCACCGGCGTCATCGAACAGGAGGGCGTTGGCTACACCCTCAACCTGGCCTCGGCGGGAGCCTACTACTTCGAGAGCAGCTTCGGCGGCCTGGAACAGCGCAGCGATTTCGCCGTCACAGGGACAATCGCAGGCGGCGACCTGGCGTTGACGGTGGACGAACGCTATGTCAACGAGCAGGTGGTGGCAAATAACGTCAGCGTCTCCTTGGCCGACGCCGAAATCCGCAACCAGTGGAGCTATGCCGGCGTCAACTTTCAGATGGTGGACGGGCTGATCCGCCGCTCCTTCCGCCAGGGTCTTGTCAACGAGAACGAGTTGAACACGCGCTGGCTGGCCCAGGGGACAATTCTACAAAACGGGGTCAACGTGGGCAATCTCAGCCTCGACATCAGCCGGCTCTACGTAGATGTCGTCGTCAATGCCGGCGGGCAAAGCTACCTTTTCCAGCGCTTCCGCCGCCCGTGAGAAGGATCACCGCAAAGGCGCAAAGGACGCACAGGCCAAAGAAAAGTAGTTAACCACGGATTACACGGATTTAAGCGGATGCGGTGGATAGATTCGAAAAATCTGCTCAATCGGCCCGATTCGCGTTCTGTTTCCGGTTCTTTCTGAAAATCCTTCGAATCTGTGTAATCCGTGGATCTCTCCTCTTCTCCCCTTCTTCTCTCTGGCCTTTGCGCCTTTGCGGTGGATTCTCCTTCTCTTTTCGGTTACCCTTCGCCGCGCAGGATACGCGTGGCGGCGTCGCACAGGATCGCCACACCCTGGGGCAGGCAGCGTTCGTCGATGTCGAAGCGGGGGTTGTGGTGCGGGGCGTTGAGGCCTTTTTCGTCGTTGCGCGCGCCAAGGAAGAAGAAGTTGCCCGGCACCCGCGCCAGCACGGCAGAGAAGTCCTCGCCGCCGGTGGTGCGGTAGTCCATAGACACGTTATCCGCGCCCAGCAGGGCGCGGGCGGCGTCGGCCATGAGCAGCGTAGGCGCTTCGGCGTTGACGGTGGCGTCGATGCCTTCGCTGATCTCCACATCCACCGTCGCGCCCAGGGCGGCGGCTGTCATCTGGGCGATTTCGGGGAGACGACGGCGCAGCATCGCCTTGGTTTCGGCGGTGAAGCTGCGGATCGTCCCCTGCATCACAGCGGTTTCGGCGATGACGTTGCCGGCGTCACCGGCGTGGATGCTGCCGATGGAGACGACGCCGATGTCATCGGGGTCGAGGTTGCGCGAGACGATGGTCTGCAACATGTTCACGATTTGGGCGGCCACCACCACCGCGTCCACCGTTTCGTTGGGCCGCGCGCCATGACCACCTTTGCCGTGCACGGTGATGGTGACGCGCGCGCCGGCAGCCATCATCGGGCCGACGCGCATGGCGGCGGTGCCCAGCGGGTGCTGCGACGAGACATGCAGCCCGATGGCACGGTCGGCGGGCGGGCCGATGCGGTCGATCACGCCGTCGGCGATCATGGCCAGCGCGCCGCCCAATCCTTCCTCGGCAGGCTGGAACATGAGCTTGACGGTGCCAGGCAGTTGATCGCGATGCCGGGCCAGCACATTCGCCACGCCCAACCCAATGGCGACGTGGGCGTCGTGGCCGCAGGCGTGCATTACACCCGGCGTCTGTGAACGGTAGGGCACGTCGTTGGCCTCTTCGATGGGCAGCGCGTCCATGTCAAAACGCAAAAGGACGGTACGGTCGCCTGGTTGACCGCCTTGCAGCAGGCCAACGACGCCCGTCTTGCCCACGCCGGCCACCACTTCGTAGCCCAGGCTGTTGAGGCGATCCGCCACGATGCCGGCGGTGCGTACTTCTTGGAAGCCCATTTCGGGGTGCATGTGTAGATCACGGCGCGTGGCGACGAGTTCCGCGGCCAACGCTTCGGCGTCGGCCAGGTAAGGATGGGACATGGGGTACTCCTTGGGTGAGTTGCCTTGGGTGAGCTGTTGAAGATGCCTGCGGGATTGTAAACAGAGAGGAAGGCAAAAGGCAAGGTGTAGGGTGACGTATCGTACGGGTTTGCGTGGGGCGGAAGCGAATTGCGCTTCATTGGCGAGCACGCCCTCCGCCCCACGCAAACCCCTACATGACCTGTGTTATTACGCTACTTCTATCTATTTCTTTACCACCGTATCCAACACCTGCACCAGACGGCTGTCGAGGGTGACGGTGTAGAGCATGTTCTGAATGGCTTGCTCGTGGGTTTGGCCACGGGCAAGGAGGGTTGCGTATTCATTGAGCGTTTGTAGCATCTGCGCGCCCAGGGTGATGCTGTCGCGCTGGTCAATATCGATGGAAAAGGCGTGCGGCGAAAAAGCCCACTGCTGTCGCCCGATGATCTCGGCCACAGACTCCAACCGAGGAATCTGGACAAGCCAACTACGTCCTGTGGTGAGCAGATCGACCATATATTGTTTTTCGCCGGAAGAGAGTTCGCGTCCACTGTAGAACTTGCGCAGCAGGTCGGCAGGCGCCAACAGGTAGCCAACCTGAGAGAGCATGGCGGCGATTTCGTATTGCCAAAGATCCGATATCCCCAAATGTGTCGCCATTTTGCGAATCAGGACCTGCATTTGGGCCGAACGTTGCATCGCCGCCGGGCAACTCTGCCCAAGCAGATCAAGGAGGACTTTGATGCTGCCCAGCAGAGTCTTCGAGAGCAACTCGCGCTCGGCGGTGACTAGACGGTTCTGTTCGACGGCGCTTTGCAGGGCGTGCTGCATGTCGGTGTTGCTAATCGGTTTGGTGAGCAGGCGAAAGATGTGTCCTTCGTTGACGGCTTTCATGGCTGTGTTGAGGTCGGCATAGCCGGTGAGCAACATGCGTGTACACTGGGGCTGAATCCGGCGCGCCTCGGTGAGGAAGACGACGCCGTCCATCTCCGGCATGCGGAAATCGGACACGACAACGGCAAAAGACGCCGTCTGCAATTGCTGGATCCCGGCGTGCCCGCTGTCGGCGGTGACGATGTTGAACTGTTTGCGGAAAGCACGCTGCATACCGGAGAGCAGATTGGGGTCATCATCGACCATCAAAATAGGAACGTTCATCGTGCCCCCCTCAACGCAGCCTGCGGCATCGGCTGACAACAGGTGAACCACTTCGCCACTTGCTGCTCAGAAACGCCGAAGCTATCCAGGCACGCAAGATCGAGACTTGGGTCTGCTGCGCTCACCGGGAACCAGGCATGCGCCAGCACATTGGCCAGGTAGAGCACCGCCGACAGCGAGAACAGGCCGCCGGCGCTGGTGGTGGGTGTGCGATGATGGTTGGCAATTGCAGCCACCAACCGTTCGTCGAAGCCCCAGATGCCGAGCAAGTAGCCGCCGATTTCGGCATGGGTATGGCCGAAGATTTCAGACTCGGCCACAAAGAGGGGTATCTGCTGGGCCAGCGCCAATGCCTGTGCTTCGGCGGCCAGATCAGGCAGTTGCGAGGTGAGCACCAATTTGCCCACATCGTGCAGCAGGCTGCCGGCCAACGCCCAATCCATCGCGGCGACGTCGCCGCGATCTTTGGCAATGCACTGTGCGATCCAGCCTACCTGCGCCGCATGGGTGCTGATTTCCTCGACCAGGGCGCTTGTCTGTGGGCCGTGCAGTGCCTCGAATGTGGCGGCGGCAACAATCAGGGTCTTGATTGTGTTGAGACCCAGCAGCACGACGGCCTGGTGAGGATCGTTAACCTGCTGACGCAGGCCAAAGAGCGGCGAGTTGATCAGTTGCAGCACTTTGGCGGCCAGCGCCATGTCACGTTCAATGATGTCGCCCACGTGGCGCAGCGATTGATCAGACGAAGTGACGGCCTCCGTCAACTCGGCCAGGACAGACGGCATCACGGGCAACCCTTTCATGCGCGTCACCAGGCGTTGGAGTTCGGCGTCGGCCAACAGGAAACGCAGGTGTTCAGCGCGCTGAATGGCTGCTTTCAACGCCTCGGCGTCACAAGGTTTGGTAAGAAACTGGTGGGTGAGGCCCATAATCTGTTCGAGCTGTCCACTATCCGACTGGCCTGAGAGGACGAAACGAAGCGTCTGGGGGTGGCTTTGCTGCGCCCATTTGAGCAGTTCCACACCGTCGACGCCGGGCATGCGTACATCTGTGATCAGCAGATCGTAGGAACGTTCGGCCATCATCTGCATGGCAACGTCGCCACCGTTGGCAAAATCCATCTGCCAGACAGAGCGCATTTTATACAACGAGCGCTGCACACCGCCGAGCACCGCTTTGTCGTCATCCACAAAGAGAATCGTCGACGTGGACATATTACACCTTCGCTTTGTCTGTTTGTCTGTCGTCCAACGGCAGATAGATGGTAAACTTCGTCCCCTTGCCCTTGACTGATTCCAAATCGATCCGTCCTTGGTGTTTTTGCACCACAATCGAGTGGACAATTGCCAGCCCCTGGCCGGTGCCTTTGCCCACCGGCTTGGTGGTAAAGAAGGGGTCAAAGACACGGCTGATGTGTTCGGGCGCAATGCCGACGCCGGTATCTTCGATGGAAATCATCGCATTATTGCCCTGACGACGTGTGCGCAACCTGATCACACCACGCTCATGTCCAGCTTCGTGGTGCAACTTTTCTTCGATGGCATAGGCGGCATTGATAATGATGTTGAGAAAAACCTGGTTGATCTCGCCCGGGGCGCAGGGGACGAGAGGCAATGCGGGATCAAAGTCGGTTTCGATGTTGGCAACATATTTGTAGGCATTGCGCGCCACCGTTAGGGTATTCGTCAGCGCCTGGTTGATGTCAGCCGGTACATTGACAGCGGTAGCCGGATGGGCAAAGGTGCGCATGGCGTTGACAATATCCGCCACACGGGCGATGCCGTCAAGTGAGTGGAGAATGGCGTTGGGGATCTCAGCCGACAGGTAGGGCAGATCCAGATCAGCGGTCAGTTGTTCCAGGTTGCGCAACACCGGGTGATCGACAGAGGGCGCAAGTTGCTGTAGCCCGTTTTGATAGGCGTTGAGGAGACGCAACAGATCCTGAAAGGCGTCTTGCAGAAAATGGATGTTGTCGCCGATGAACTGGGTGGGGGTGTTGATCTCATGGGCAATGCCGGCGGCCAGTTCGCCCACGGCTTCCAACTTCTGCCGATGGTTTTGCAGGCGCTCAATCTCGCGGTGACGGGTCACATCTTCAAACATAACCTGCACAGAGATGAGCAGGCCGTCTTCCTGGCAGACGGGGGCCAGGTGTACGCGCACACGCCCGTAATCATCGTCGCTGCGGTTGTAGTTCACCTCAACCACGTCGTGTCGGCGCTGGATGATGCAATCGGAAATCGCCTGGACCAGGTTCGTCTGCACGAAGAAGGGATGTTCAGTCACATTCAACTGCGTGTCGTCGGCCAGCCCCAGCAGCGTTTGCGCCGTAGGATTGGCAATGGTAATAAAGCCGTTGCGATCAAAGACCACAATCCCCAGCGGCGCATTTTGAATCAGTTGCTCATAGCGCCGTCGGCTTTCGCTTAAGGCTTCACTGGACTGTTCACGGTCGAGATAGTCGCCCAGGAGTTTGGCAATTGCGGCCAACAACGCTTTCTCTTCCAACGAATACGAGGAAGGCGCGCCGTGATCGTCTACCGAGATGTCAACGCGCCCCACCACATGTCCATTGACGGCGATAGGGTGGCTCAGACGCATAGGGAAATCGCAAGCGCCTTCACCGCTGTAGACCGTATCGTTGTAGGTGATGCACGCCCGCGTTCGCTCCGGCTGCCACCAACCGCGCGGAATCAGTTCGGCCACCGACTGCAACACCCGCCCCAGATCAGCGCCGCGTGTCTGGAGCAGGTTGGTAATCGAGAAGAGACATTGGAGTTCTTGAATGCGCTTGCTCAACGCTTCGGTACGTTCTTGCAGCGCCAGTTCCATGCGCTTGCGCTCGCTGATGTCGTTGAGGATAATGAGCAGGCAGGGCGCGCCGCTGTGATCAATCAACTCGAACGACGCCAGCACGTCGATCCCGGCGCCGCTGCGCGTATGCAGCCTGAGTTCGAGCGAACGGGAGCCGCCGTCGGCCAGTTCGGCAAGAATCTCTCGCCACTGCCGCAACTTGGGCCAGAGGCCAAGTTCATGTCCTTTGCGCCCGATCAGTTCATGGCGGGCGTACCCCGCCAACTTGCACCCGGCGGCGTTGACGTCGATCAATTCGCCGCTTTCGGGTACAACCAGCGCAATCGGCAGCGGGCTATTTTCCACAATCTGGACGAAAATGCCGTTGTTCCTGGCTACTGGGGGCATGTTTATGGAATACGCTGTCGCAGCGCCGCCTGCGTATGTCTTTGCCACTGTCTGCCTCCTCTTCACGTAGAGCGTGCGCCGCTTGGTAAATGATACTCTGATAATTGTAAGAAAATTACAATAGAGGAATCAGTAGGAGAATGGTCCTTAAAGAGAAGCAGGGGCAGCTTACCGAACATCGCACAATCTTTTGGGACAGCCGATTACATACGATTTGACAAAGATTCCTTATAAATTTTGGAGAAGTTTGTCATGTGCAGACGCCGCTGACTGCACATGGGTAGTTGGGAAACCATCAGCGGCGCCTCTGGTTCATCGCCTCATCGCCCCAGTCGTCTCCGTCTTCCACCGGTTTCATTTTGACAAAAGGAAAATCGAGCTATGAAACGCGTATGGCTTCTCTCAGCAGTCATTCTCCTCTTTGCGTTGGCATTGACGGCATGTGCGCCGGCTGCGCCGGCTCCTGCAACGGGCGGCGACGCCGAACCCGCCGAAGTACAGGATTTCGTCACCTGGTATCAGTATGATCAGAACAACGAAGACCCCGCCAGCGACGAACGCGTGGGCAATCAATATCTGCGCGACACAATGCCACAGTTCAACGAGGCATTTGCCGGCAAGTGGAATTGGGTGAACCAGCCCAAAGCGTTCGACCGCATGGCCACTGAACTGGTCGCCGCCGTGCAGGCCGCCGGCGACGTGCCCGATCTTTACCACATGGGCAGCGGCGAAGTGACGCTCTTCTACCAGAACGGCGTGATGCAGGATCTCTCTGAGTGGGCGCAGGCGCAGCCGTGGTACGGCGATCTCGATCCCAGCGGCATCGAAGCGTGCACCGCCCCAGACGGCGCGCTGCTCTGCATCCCGATTTCGCAGCAGCCGCACCTTGTCTACGTCTGGAAGGATCGCTTCCCCAACGGCTACCCGACGACGCCCGAAGAATTCATGGCCGAAGCCGAACGGCTGAAGGCGGAAGGGCTTTACCCCGTCACCTTCTTCGGCTCCACCGATTTCGACGGCGAAGGGTTGACCCGCTTCATCTACATGGCGATTGCGTCGTTCGGCGGTTCGCTCGACGACGGCCAGGGGACAATGGTGTTGGATACCCCTGAAAACGTGGCGGCAGTTGAGTTTATCCGTGGGCTGGTGCAGGGCGGCTATGTGCCCGAAATCGCCTTCGCCGGCGGCTTCCAAGAAGAGAACGCCTTCAAAGACGCTTCCGCGGCTTCCTTCCCCACCGGTCTCTTCGGCTATCGCTACGTGAACCCGCTGACGGCGCCCAACGGCACCCAATACAGCAAGGGCAACGAAGAAGATATGCTCGACGCCATCGCCGCCGGCGATGTGATCCTGGCGCCGTTCATCGCCCCCGAAGGGCAGACACCTGGCTGCAACACCAATGTGGGCGGCTTCGGCATCCCCGTGGGCGCGCAGAATGTGGAAGCGGCCTACGATTATATTAACTGGATCATGAGCGAAGAGCAGAACGCCGATTGGGTGCTGCGCCCCGGCGGCGGTTTCCCTGTCCTTGGCGCCACGCAGAGCAATGAGATCTTCCAATCGCCCTTCTACGTGCAGGCTGCCGACGCCGTCTCGAAGAGCGCATGCAGCCCGTGGTACGGTTCCTTGGAACGCACCCAGGAAGCGCAAAAGCTGGTAATGGCCACCATCTACCGGCTGATCAAGGAAGATCCCACCGCCGACATCGCCGCCGAACTGGCGAAGACGGCGGCAGAGTATAACGCCGGGAACTAATCGTGTTGTGTGTTGCGTGATGCGTGGGTAGAGGATGTTTCGTCCATCTTTGGGCGTTTTCGCATTGAAGATAGTGCGCAGCCTGTGCACAAGACTCCCCAATGCAACGATAACGTCTTTGCCCACGCAACACGCAACATGCAACCCGCACTACACGAATCGAGCCTCACCTATGTCGCTGAGAACTTCCTCTCCGTTGCGGCGCTGGTTTCGCCATTCGCTGCCCTTCTGGTTGATCCTGCCCACCGTGCTTGTGCTACTGGCGATTCAGGTCTACCCAGCGTTGTACACGATCTGGCTGAGTTTACAGGAACGTGAACCCAGCGGTTGGACATTTGTGGGCACAGACAATTTCACCCGCCTCTTCGGCATGAGTCTCTTCGCAGAAAGTGTGGGCCACACCATCGTCTTCCTGGTGGGCTATGTGGTGTTGACGCTGGTGCTCGGTTTTTCGATTGCACTGCTGCTCAACCGCAAGTTGCGGCTGTCGGGCTTCTACATCACGCTGATCTTTATCCCCTGGATTATTGCCGACATCATCGCCGGCCTGGTTTTTCGGCTGCTGGTTGTGCCGGAGTACGGGCTGCTCACAGGCATTTTGAGCAATCCCGTGCTCTTCCCGCCGGATGGGATCTCGGTGTTGACGGCGGTGCCGCCCCAATCGTGGCTCGGCGATTTCCCCTTCCCCCCCGCCCCGGCTATGACCTACCTGATCCTGGCTTCGGTGTGGCGGGCGCTGCCCTTCATCACGCTTCTGGCGCTGGCAGCCATGCAGACAATCTCGCACGAGGTAATCGAGAGCAGCCGCATCGACGGCGCCGGCGGCTGGCAGGTGGTGCGTTACATTGTCATTCCGCTCACCTTGCCCACACTGGTGGTGGCGCTTTTCAGCCTGACCCTGAGCGGTATGAACGGCGTGGGCATGGTCTTCAGCCTCACCGGCGGCGGACCGGGCACGTCGACCGAAGTGCTGAGCTACCTGCTCTACTCCATCGGCTGGGGACAGCTTGAATTCGGCCGCGCCGCCGCCCTGGCGCTGCTGATTGCCCTGGTCAACTGGCTGCTGATCATGGGGACGCTGCGCTTGACGCGCATAGAGAGCAGATAAGGAACAACATGCACACGAAAAATTGGCGGCTCTGGCTTGTAAACGGCATCCTCATTGTGATCTGTGTCTTCGCCATGATCCCAATTGCCACAACGCTGCTGATCTCGTTCAAGGGCGAACAGGACATTATTCGCAACCCGCCCAACATCTTGCCCTGCGATACCGAGACAAGCGCCTTCAACCTGGCGGCGTGCCGCTGGGCCGTAGAAGGCTATCAACGTGTCCTGGCGCCGAAACCGGCCACCGGCGGCCCCCTGGCCTTCGAGTTGACGGGGAACCTGGTGCGTGTCTACATTCCCAACACACTGCTTTACGCCACACTCTCTTCGCTGCTGGTGGTGGTGTTGGCGGGGATGTCGGGCTATGCCTTCTCACGCTATCGCTTCCGCGGACATGGCGCACTGCTGACGGGGATCCTGGCGATTACGGGGGTGCCGCTGCTCACCAATCTACTGGCGCTCTACCAGATGGGCATCACCTTGCGGCGGGCGGGCTTGCCCTTTTACGATGACCGCATCTTTATCATCATCGTCTACATGGGCTTCTTTTTGCCGTTGAGCGTCTGGATCGCCAAGGGCTTTTTCGACACGATTCCCCGCGATTTAGAGGAAGCGGCGCTGATCGACGGCTCCACGCCGTTGGGCGCGCTGTGGCGCATCATCGTGCCCCTCTCGCTGCCGGGGATGATGTCGATCTTCCTGCTCACTTTTGTAAACGTGTGGAACGAATTTATCGCCGGCTATTTGCTCATCGCCAGGAACGAATTCAAGCCCGCCATGTTCGGCCTCTACGAATTCCTGGGGCAGAACATCATCAACTTGCAGGTGCTGGCCGCCGCCTGTGTTCTGATTGCGCTGCCGATGGTGGTGCTCTTCCTCTTCTCGCGCAGTATCTTCTTTAAAGCGATGGTCGAAGGCGCGGTGAAAGGATAGATCATCACGCCAATTTGGGCACTTTCGGCATGCGGTAGAGGATCAGCGCCGCGAAGATCAGCGCCAGCAACGCACTGGCCGACAGGGTGGCGCTGATGCCCCATGTCTCCGAGACGGCGCCAATCACCAGATTGCCGAAGGGTGTCAGCCCAAAGAAGGTGAGGGTGTAGAGGCTCATGACACGCCCGCGCATCTCATCCACAATCTGCGTTTGCAGCAAGGTATTGATCAAGGTGAACTGCCCCATGAAGCCCAGGCCGAGCAACCCCGAAAGGATCAACGCCACCGGATACGAGGTGTTGACGGCAAACAGAAGCAGGACCAGCGGGTAGGCCAACGCCAGCCGGCTCAACCAGGCGCCCCGTCTGCCCCGATCCCCAAAAAGCGTGATCATCACCGCCGCGCTCACAGCCCCGATACCCGATGCCATGTTCATGGCGCCAAACGCCGCCGGCCCCTGCCCCAAGACACGATCCACGAAGGCGGGTAGCACAGTGCCGTAGGTAATGCCGAAGAGGCTTAGATTCAACGAAAGCAGCAGCAGCGCCGCCACCTCGTTGGTGCGCACGGCGTAGGCCAATCCACTGCGCAACTGCTGCCACGGCGGCACACGGTTGCCGTTGCCCTTGTGCACAGGCAATTTCATCATCAACAAGCCCACAATCACGGCCAGAAAGCTGAGGCCGTTGATCAAAAAGCACCAATCCGCCCCCACCGTCGCCAAAAGGATACCCCCCACCGCCGGGCCAATCACACGGGCGCTGTTGAAGGTCATCGAGTTGATGGCGATGGCGTTGGGCAGATCGGCGCGCCCCACCATGTCCACCACAAAAGCCTGGCGCGCCGGGCCATCCACAGCGTTGACCGCCCCCAACAGCGCCGCCAGCAAGATGACGTGCCACACCTGCACCACACCGGTAAAGGTCAACCCCGCCAATATCAACGCCAGCAGCATGGCCGCGCTCTGGGTGATCACCATGAGTCTGCGCCGCGAGATGGTGTCTACGGCCACACCTGCCCACGGCGTAATGATCAGCGCCGGTACCGCCGACGCAAAGCCGACGATCCCCAGGATCAACTCGGACTGGCTGAGTTGGTAGACGAGCCAGCCCTGCGCGATGATCTGCATCCATGTGCCCATGCCCGACAAAAGCTGGCTGGCAATGTAAAGCTGAAAATTGCGATGGCGCAGAGAGGCCATGCTCTTGGGCAAACGGAACTGGCGGGCGTGCAGCGGCGCTACTTCCAGCGGCAGGTTGGGCAGCCGACGGGGTTTGATTTCAGGGTCCAGGGGATCGGCCATTGATCGTTCCTTGTGGGTGAGATGGTGCCGGCGAATGAGTGACAAGTCATGCGTAAGGGTAAAATGCGTCTCGCTTGAAAAACTGAAGCGGTTTAGGTTTCAAACAGAGGCCATAAGGCTTTTTAAATATAGGGATCTGTCAGGTAGAGGTAGCGGCGGTAGAGACCTTTAAGGAGTCGTAAAACTGTTTCATGCTTTCGTCTCCGCTTGAAAGCGACGAACAGTAAGTGCAAAGGTGCGCGTGTGGAACTTGACCATGTCTGAAGCCACGACGTTTGTCCGCTCGGCGATCCAGGCTTGTACAGGCGACGGCGCCTGCGCCAATGAATTGTCTACCACAAACCAGGCATCGGCGGCTAGTTGCTCTAGCGTTTCCGGGCTTTCCTCGCCCAACCAGCGCACAGGACGCTGCAAGTAAAAGCTGGCGATAGTGGGCATCGTCGAAAAAACGGAATCTCGTTCGCGAATCTGCCCCGCCACATGCGCAAGGATCTCGCGCCAACGTTCACGATTGCCATGATTTGTAAAGTAATAAAGCAGCAAATCGTCGTAGGCAACCAGAATCAGCACAGTGAGCACTGTGATCCCCACCCACGCCGCAGAATCGGCGGCTTGTGTCACGCCGCGAACGCTAAAATAGAGGAAAGAGGGCAACACAAGAAAGGCGTAGCGATTGGTCGAGTAGAAAAACTGCGCGCCCACAGTCGCCAGCACAATGGGAACGGTTGCCTGAGCCAACATCAACAGATCAAAATGGCTTAAAGTGGAAAAGTTGGCCATCACGTAAACCAGGCTCACCCCCACCACCGGCAGCCCAATGTAGCGCAACGCGCCTGCCAACACCCAGCCAGGGCGCGCCACAGGTCTGGAATAATGAACATGCCAGTCGGTGCGTATTTTGTCTAAGCGCTGTGAAACCCCTCCACCCAGGACGAAAACAAAGGCTACTGTTGTGAAAGCAGCCGCTGCCAGCGCCAACCACACCCAGCCGGCGGCAAGCGCGCCGGCAGGCGGCGTAATCGACAGCAGGGAAGAGCCGATCAGGTACACAGCAATCACAATCAAGCTCATGGCGCTGGTTTCGTGGGCCAACGTTGCCACGGTGTAAAAGCCCCAGAATGTCAACAAGCCCAGCCCGTCCCCTGAAACCCAGCCATAGTAGAGAGACAGAATTGCCAACGATTGGCAAAGCAGTGTGATGGTGTAAAACCGTGCATTCTGCGACCAGTAAATGTGCCAGGGCGAAATTGCAAACAGTGCCCCCAACAAAATCGCAGCCCCCTCACCTAGAATCGGTTTGTAGGCAAAGGATAGCAGCGGAGCGCTCACAGCCCCCACACAGGCGGAGACCATACGGGCCGAGCGCTCACTCACTCCCCACCGGCGAAAGACAAACATCAAACACCAGTAATAGAGCGGGTGAGCCGACTGGATGGCGCGGCGGCCTGTATGTAACCCATCCAACGCATGCTGGACAGAGAAAATCTCGTCGATCCAAAAACTCCAACTGCCTAGCCGGTACAGGCGAACAATCAAAGAAATCACAGCAAGCGCTGCCAGCGCCCAATATCCATGCAGGGTCCAAGCGAAGTTGAAGTCGTGTGTCATACAGCACCTGAGGCTTCATTCACCTAGATGACGCCGATGATTGAACAATACTGCAAGCTGCTGCAATGCCGTGAGTGGATGCATTCTAACAGCTCACATCTTTGCCCTCTTCGCCGAAGATGGCAAGCCGTTCTTCAATACTGGTCTTGGGCGCGCTTTGGGGCCGGTAGTGATACTGCACCGCCCGCCGCCGCGCCGTGGATCGATTGGTGGGCGTGCCATGGTGAATCAAACTGCTGAAAAGCAGACAGCCGCCAGGGGGCAGCGGCACCGCCACGGCGCCCTGATTGTTGACGTGGGTATCGCAGATCTGCCAGTCGCGCCGCTTGAAATGCACCACCGGTCCTTGCTGGTGTGTGCCAGGGATGACGATCATGCAGCCGTTGTCGGTGGTGGCTTCGTCGAGGGCGATCCAGCAGCCCACCACTTTGGCTTCCAGCGGCAGTTCAAAGTAGGCGTGATCCTGGTGCCAGGGCTTTTCGCGCCCAAAACGGGGCGGTTTCAGCAGCGCCATGTCCTGAAAGAGGAAGGGCGTTTCGTCCATGATCCGCTCCACCACATTGAGCAGGTGCGGGTGCTGCGCCAATGCCTGCAAGCGCGGCTCGTGCCGGGCAAACCACATGAACTTGCGCACATAGTCCTGTTTTTCGGCAGGCGGCAGTGTGGACAGATCCATGTCGGCGGCCAGTTTTTCGTATTGCACGCCCTTAAAGTCGGCCACCGCCCCCGACAGCAGGTGCAGCAGACCGGCCAGGGCGTCGTTCACTTCGTCGGCAGAAAAAGCATGCTTCACCGCCAAATAGCCCTGCTCGTGGAAGCGAGCAATCTCGTCTTCGCCGATACTTTGGAAATCGGCCACATAGTCGGCGATCCTATCAAAATGATACAGGTCAGGTGCATACTCCTCAGACAAACCATCATCCAGCGTGAGATCAGCACTCTGCGTCATCGAGTCGTCTCCTTTTCAATTAGTCGTCGGCGCGGATCCACAGTATACATGATGTAGCGGGGATTGGGGACTGGGGATCGGGGACTGGGGACTAGGGATCGCGAGTAGATCGTAATCGCTCAATCGCTTAATCGCCCGTCAACAAGAGATTAGGCGATTGAGCGACTACAAAGTCTGCCCGATCCCCAGTCCCCGATCCCCAGTCCCCGATCCCCAATCCCTATCCCGCGCACGCCGGCTGATGGGTTGTCAGCACTTCTACCAGCAGATCGAGTTCCTCTTGGGTGGTGTAGATCTGGACGGAGAGGCGGGCAATTTTGACATTGTTCCAGTTGATCATGGGCATTTCGATGTGATATTCCTCGCGCATGATCTGGCCCAGTTTGGTCATGTCGGTGTTGTCGGGCAGGTGAATAGGGACGAGTTGGCTGAACCAGTCGAAGGTTTCGGGGCAGATGGATTCGGTGCCGAAATGACGTTCGAGCAGGCGCTTTGTCTCCAATCCCAGTGCATGACAGCGGGCGCGCACTTGCGGCCAGTCGTGGGCGTCCATGTAGTCGATGGCGGCGGGCATGGTGAGGAAGGCGGAGAGATCGCGCGTGCCGAACTGCTCCACATAGTCAACCAGCGGCTGCTCAGAGACCTTATCGGGCAGCCAGCCGTGGCCCACAATCATCGGCTCAATCAGGTGCAGCACTTCGGGCCGCACGTAGAGGAAGGCCGTCCCCTTGGGCGAGCACATCCACTTGTGGCCGTTGCCGGTGTAGAAATCCGCGCCCAATTCGTCGAGGAAGAGATCGCGCTGGCCAGGCACATGCGCGCCGTCGATTACGCTGAGGATACCCGCCTCACGGGCGCGGCGGCAGAGTTCTTGCAGCGGGAAGGTGAGCGCCGTAGGCGAGGTGGTGTGGCTCAGGTAGATCACCCGTGTGCGTGGCGTGACGGCGGCCCAGAACTGCTCGATGAACTGCTCGTCGGAGTGGATCGGCAGATCGATGGGGTGGTTGATGTAGTGAGCGCCGGCCTTGCCGCAGTTGAATTGCCAGGCATGGTTACAAGCGCCGTACTCATGGTTGGTGGTGAGCACTTCGTCGCCGGGCTTGAGCCAACTGCGCAAGGAGTGGGCCACCACGTTGACGCCCATCGTCGCATTGGTCACAAAAGCCAGGCGGCTTTGATCGGTGTGCAAATAGGACGCCAACCGCGTGCGCGCCTCGGTCATCAGCTCGGCCCAGCGGTGGACGAAGCCGCCGGGGTGGTGCTCGAACTCGGCCTGCCAGCGCTGGTAGACCTCGAAAACCGGTTTAGGACAGGCGCCGAAGGAGCCATTGTTGAGCAAGTGCCAATCGCGGCGCAACAAAAATTCATCTCGGATCGTAGAGGGCATAGATTTTAACCTGCTTCAACTTTCGTGGAGGATGAGTGCAATTTCACGCCAGATTTCCTGCCCCGACGGCGCATCGCCCCACAGATGAAAGTGGGGAAACATGACGTCGTGCCAGTGATCGGGCGTGTGGGTGGTGGTCAATTTGCCGGCGCGGCGTGCTTCTTCCACCACCGGCGGGTATTCTTGATAGAAGAAGATCAGATCTTCGTGGATGGCAATGAGGCAGTATTTGTCGAAGCTGCCCGGTTTCTCCTCCTGAAGTTGGTAGTGATAGAAGATGTAACTGCTCACCATGGGCGGGTTGAGCCGCGCCACACGCCCGCCGATCCGCTGCACCGGCGCTTTGCGTCGCCAATCTGCCACAGGATCGAGGCCGCCGCGGCCCGGCTCCTGGCAGTGGAAAATGTCCATCATCGGCGCAAAGGTGCGCGATTCCGTCAACCCCGGCCAGGCGACGAAGAGATCGGTGCGCTCGCCAAAGATCTGTTCAGGCGGCAAAACTCGTTCCACACTTTCCCAGTAAGCAATCAAATGACGGCCCCACTGAAAGAGGCTGATCGTCATCACATCACCGGGCTGGTGGCCGATGGAAAGCAATTTGATCTGGCGGCGCAGATAATCGACAGCAGCATCCTCCGCGCCGGGTTGGGCCTGGGCGCGGTAGACGGCTCGGTGCAAAGCTGGCATAGACCCTCACACGGACGTTGGCAGGAAGGTGACGGAGCAAAAAACTTGTGAAAGTATACCTTATCGCCGAATCAAACAGAAGTATCGCATTGCACCCTTCACCACACGTCATGTGACAAAAGATATGACTGCCCGCACTACGCCTTGTGACATGCAACCGCCAAAATAACGCGAGTACAGGCGCTATCAATCATCTTCAAGTCTGGGGCCTGTACGTTACACCATATGCTGATCCAGATTGTTCTGCCCTGTGATACCCTTACTATAAGCTTGCAACCATTTCAAGAAAAAGTGAGAAACCTCATGCCACTCATGGTTAAGACCCAGAATTTGCGCAAGTCCTTTCGGCGCGCCGACGGCTCTATGGTGGAAGCGGTGAAGGGCGTTGATTTGGAGATCGAAACCGGTGAAATCTTCAGCCTACTCGGCCCCAACGGTGCGGGGAAGACGACGACGATCTCCATGATCAGCGGTCTGCTCGAACCCAGCGCCGGCGACGCCTGGATCGGCGGCCACTCCATCACCAAAGAAGCCATCGCCGCCAAAAAATTGATGGGCTTCATCCCCCAAGAAATCGCACTCTACCCCGAACTGAGCGCGCGCCAGAATCTTTCGTTTTTCGGCAAGATGTACGGCATGGGCGGCAGGGAACTTAACCGCCGCGTCGACGAGGTGCTGGAATTTATTGATCTGGTGGATCGCCAGAACGACCGCATCGACACCTTTTCCGGCGGCATGAAGCGCCGGGTCAACATCGGCGTGGGCTTGCTGCACCGCCCCCAACTCGTCTACATGGACGAACCCACCGTGGGCATTGATCCCCAGAGCCGCCGCCGCATCCTCGACACCGTCAAGCAGTTGCGCAACGAATACAAGATGACCGTCCTCTACACCACACACCTGATGGAAGAGGCGCAGGAGTTGAGCGACCGTGTCGCCATTATCGATCACGGTTCCGTCATCGCCAAAGGCACACAAGACGAACTCACCCAGCATGTGGGCGAAGAGGATCGGCTGGAGATCCAGCTTGGCTCGCAGGTGGTTTCCGACGACGTGCTGCGCCGCATCGAAAGCCAGATCCCCGGCGTCAACAAAGCGCTCTACGCGCCTGCCGAACAACTCAGCGAAGGCAGCGACAAGATCAAGCCTGCCGTCCTCACCGCCTTCGCCCACAATGGACAGACTGCCCTGCCCGCGCTGATCAACCTCCTCGACGGCGCCGGCCTCGAAATTCAGGCGGTGGAGATCCGCGAACCGGACTTGGAAGCAGTATTTCTCGCCCTCACCGGCCGCGCCCTACGCGACTAAGGCCATGTACGGGTTTGCGTGGGGCGGAAGCAGGTGTCGCCTCATTGGTGAGCGAGCCTTCCGCCCTACGCGGTACGGGTTTGCGTGGGGCGGAAGCGGGTATCGCATCATTGGTGAGCGAGCCTTCCGCCCTACGCGGTACGGGTTTGCGTGGGGCGGAAGCGGGTATCGCATCATTGGTGAGCGAGCCTTCCGCCCCACGCGGTACGGGTTTGCGTGGGGCGGAAGCGGGTATCGCCGCATTGGTGAGCGAGCCTTCCGCCCTACGCGGTACGGGTTTGCGTGGGGCGGAAGCAGGTGTCGCCGCATTAGCGAGCGAGCCTTCCGCCCTACGCGGTACGGGTTTGCGTGGGGCGGAAGCAGGTGTCGCCGCATTAGCGAGCGAGCCTTCCGCCCTACGCGGTACGGGTTTGCGTGGGGCGGAAGCAGGTGTCGCCGCATTGGCGAGCGAGCCTTCCGCCCCACGCGGTACGGGTTTGCGTGGGGCGGAAGCAGGTGTCGCCGCATTAGCGAGCGAGCCTTCCGCCCCACGCAAACCCCTACGCGGCATTATCGTTACAACAGGATAAGGACACTTGCATGCGCAAAATCCTCACCATCACCTGGAAAGAGCTGTACGTCACATTCCGCGACCGCAACCTGATCTTGATCATGTTCCTGACGCCCATCGTCCTCTCCACGATTATGGGGCTGGCTTTCGGCGGGCTGGTGGGCGACGATGTGGCCGATACCTTCGGTGACATTCCGATTGTTGTGGTGAACCAGGACGAAGGCTTTAACCTGGCCGACCAGATCGACGCCGGCAACGAGTTCACCGGCTCCGCCTCGCTCAACGATGTCACCTTTGACGTGGGCGGCGAGACCATCAACCTGGGCGAACAGTTACAACTCAACGCCAACCTGGGCATCACCGAAACCGATCTGGCGGCGAGCAACGCCAATTTCACCCTGGGCGACACCCTGGCTTCTATTCTGCTCTCAACGCCCGTTACCAGCACAGCCACCGTGACCGGCACCGAAACCAACACTACGACCACCACGGTGGCCGGCTTCGAGAACTTTTCGTTCGGCGATCTCAACTGCCCGCTGGTGGACGCAGACAACGAAAGCAGCACCAGCGGCGGCTTCGGCGGCGGCTTCAGCAGCACCCTCGACGATCTTTTCAACGCCGTGGCAATGGACGACGCCGACGCTGCCCGCGCCGCTGTGGACCGCGGCGAGTTTGTCGCCGCGGTGATCATCCCCGCCGGCTTCACCAATCAGCTCATGCCGTCGTTCGATTTCCTCGACGCTGAGGCTGAACTTGCCGCCGGCGAGGCCGTCACCTCTGCGCAGACGCTCACCGACACTGTCGCCATCGACGGCGCGGTGGAAATCTACGCCAACGCCGGCGACTCCATCTCCGCCGGGATTGTGCGCGCCGTGGTCAGTGGCATCGTCAACCAACTGGTGCGTGTCAGCATCGCCATCGAATCGGTGCTGGCGGCGGCGGTGGATTCGCTGCTGGTCGCCTTCAACCTGGAAACAATCTCACAACTCGATCTAAGCGGCGTCGATCCCAATCTGGTGACGCAGAGTTTGCAGAATCTCGATGCGTCGGTGCTCGATCCTATCTCGTGTCTGCTTGTCCCCGGCGCGGGGAACATTCAGGTGGATCAGCAGCCGTTGGACGTGCTGCAAACGCGCAGCAGTTTCGCCTTCATCATGATCCTGCTTGGCTCGGCACAGGCCATCTTTTTCGCCATGTTCACCGGCATCTTCGGCATGAATGACATCTACGCCGAACGCAAAAATTGGACGTTGCAGCGTATGGTAGCCTCGCCCACGCCCCGCTCGTACATCCTGGCGGGCAAATTGCTGGGCAACGTGGTGGTGGTGACGCTGCAACTGATAATCCTTTTTGCCGCTTTCACCGTCATCGCCAGCTTTATCGAAGGTGAACCCAGCTTCATTTGGGGCACCAACATCCCGGCGCTGCTGCTGGTGATCCTGGGGATCGCCGCCTTTGTGTCGGGATTGGGCGTGCTGGTGGTGGGGCTGGCCAAATCGCCGGATCAGGTGCAATTTGTGGGGCCGATGGTCTCATCGACGTTGGGCGCGTTGGGCGGCGCTTTCGGCTTCCGCCTGCCCCAGTCCATTGCCGGCATCTCGCCTGTCTGGTGGGGATCAGAAGCGTTGCTGCGTGTCTCGAACGGCGAAATCGATCAACTCGGCCTGCCGCTGCTCGTCCTCTTTGGCGCCGGCCTCATCGCCTTCGCCGTGGGGTTGTATTTCTTCCGGCGGCGGCTCGATCTGTAGCAGAAGACGGAGGACGAAAGACGAAGGACGAACGTAACGGGTGCGCCCATGCCCATCCCACGTCGTTGCAACGAGAACGAACGACAAACCACAAACTCAACGTTCGTCTATCGTCTATCGTCTATCGTCCTCCGTCCTCCTGAATTCTCAAAGGACCAACTATGAACGCAACACTTCACATCGCACTCAACGATCTGCGTGTCTTTTTTGCCGAGCGGGGAAATTTGATCAGCCTGGTGGTGTTGCCGCTCACCTTTACACTGGTGTTGGGGTGGGCTTTCGGCGGCGGCGGCCCCAGTGGACCACAACGCATGCGCGTGGATGTGGTGGATCAGGACAACACGGCGCAGTCGGCGCAGTTCCTGGCAGAGTTACGCGCCACCAACGACACACTCGTCCTCTGCCCGATGGACAACGACGCCGACGATTTCTGCCGCCTGGGCGAGGAGCCGTTTACCCTGGAACGGGCCATTGAACGCGCCCGCAGCGAGGTGACCAGTGCCCTGATTGTGCTGCCGGCGGGCTACGGCGACGCCCTGCTCAACTTCGGGCGCGCCGACATCGAATATTACGCCACCGGCGATCTCACCTTGCCCGGCGCCGTACGCCAGAGCGTCGACGCCACCTTGCAGAAGGTAAACACCGCCGCCCTCACCGCCGGGGCCACCGGCGCCCTGATTGACGATCTGAGCGAGCAGACCGGGCTGGCCGACCTGCTTGGCGACGTGCGCGATCCGCTGGTGCAGCGCATCTACAGCGAGGCGCAAACCCGCGTCGAGGAACGGCCCGATGCCGTGCGCTACGTGCTCACCCGCGGCGAGGCCACAGAGGAAAACGTCGACGAAGGGTTCGGCCAATCGGTGCCGGGGATGGGATCCATGTACGTCATGTTCACCGTGCTGGGCGGCATTGCCGTGCTCATGCGCGAGCGCCGCCAATGGACGCTGCAACGGCTGGCAGCGCTGCCGTTGACGCGGGCGCAGATCCTGGGCGGCAAGGTGCTCACCTACTTCACCCTGGGCATGATCCAATACCTGATTGTCTTTGGGGTGGGGCTGGGGGTGGGGCTGGATTTTGGCGACCGCCCGCTGGTGTTGCTGCCGGTGATGATCGCCTTTGTCCTTTGCATTACGGGGTTGGCCTTTGCGATTGCGCCACACATCACCAGCGAATCACAGGCCAGCAGCATTTCACTGCTGCTCTCGCTGTCTTTGGCCCCGCTGGGCGGCGCCTGGTGGCCGCTGGACATTGTGCCTGATTTCATGCGCACGGTGGCTTACTTCTCCCCCATCTCGTGGGCGATGACAGCCTTCCACGACGTCATGTGGTACAACCGCGGCCTCATCGACGTACTGCCGGAGATTGGCGTCCTCGTGGGCGCGGCGGCGGTGCTGTTTGCGATTGGCGTGGGCCGCTTCCGCTATGCGTGATGTGGGTCTTAAGCAAGAAATGTGATTGACATATAGCCAGATGGCTGGCATGCTAGGTCAACCCCGTAGAATCCATTAACAGACGATGATCTGAAGGTGTTCTTTTCTATGCCAACCAGCGCTGCTCCTGCCAATGAACAGAAGGGCCATTCGACGTCTACCCATAACACTCCTGAGATGGAGGAGAGCGTCGAACAAAAGCCGCATACAGGTTTACTCGTTCAGCGAGTTATGGATGATCCTGATGCCCTTACGCCCAAAGATGTCCATCACCTTCAACGCACAATTGGCAACCGCGCCGTGACGCGACTACTCCAGCCCCATCTGCAAGCCAAGCTGACCCTGCAAGCCAAGTTAAACCTTGGCCCGGCAGACGATGCCTATGAGCAGGAAGCCGATCAGGTGGCTGAGCAGGTGGTGCGTAGCTTCGGCCATGCGCCACAGCCGGTGCAGCGAGAGGAAGAGGAGGAGATCCAGGCCAAACCTCTGGCTCAACAGATCTCGCCCCTGCAGCGATCCTACACAACTGCCAATTTCTCCAACCAACCGGCCTCTGCTCGTGAACTGCCTGTCTATCGTTTCTCTACCCAACTCGCCTCACCAGAGGGGAAATCGATCCAGCGTTCAGCCGGTCATGGGCCGGAGGGTGGCGAGGTCGATCCCACTGTCACCCAATCTATTCAGCAGGCCCGGGGCGGTGGTCGTGCTCTGGATGAAGAAGTGCGGGGCAAGATGGAGCAAGGCTTTGGCGCCGATTTTAGCAGTGTGCGGATCCATACCGGCCAGCAGGCCGACAGCCTCAACCGCAGCCTGAATGCGCGTGCTTTCACCGTGGGCCGGGACGTCTTTTTTGGCAAAGGGGAGTACCGACCTGGCAGCAGCAGCGGCCAAAAACTGCTTGCCCATGAGCTAACCCATACGGTGCAGCAAGGGGCGGTAGGCGCGCAGAGATCAATGGCCCAGCGCCACCCCAGCCACGCCGAAGAGGAAGAAGTTCAGGCCCAGCGCATCCAGCGCCATCCTGGGCATGGCCACGAAGAGGAAGTGCGCCCAACCCGGCTGGCTCGATCCTTTGTTCAGCGCCACCCCAGCCACGCCGAAGAGGAAGAGGTTCAGGCCCAGCGCATCCAGCGCCATCCTGGGCATGGCCACGAAGAGGAAGTGCGCCCAACCCGGCTGACCCGATCCTTTGTTCAGCGCCACCCCAGCCACGCCGAAGAGGAAGAAGTTCAGGCCAAACGCGACGATCATAGCCGGTTGAGCAATCAGAGCAAAAATACCTTCATTAAGAATGGAAAACCTTTTTCGCCTGAGAACGGCGCTATCCGGCGCAATACAGATCAAACAACGGCAAGCCCGTCGGCAACGATTTCAGCTACGCCGCAAATGGCTGAGCTTGTCCAGCCGCTGCGGCTTTTGGTTGATGAGAGGCAATCAGGAGGGGGCACGAAAAAAGCCGTAAAAGAGTTTTCGCCCCAGCAAGCAGTAAAACAGATGACATCCAAACCCTATCAGTTTGAGAACACGCAGGCATTGCGCGATGCGATTCAGACACTGCACGATGGGAATAAGATGTATCGCAATTGGGATGCGCTTGCAGATGAGTTGAAAAACATGCGGGTAGGGGGGAAAAACGTTGAGAAGCGGATGGCCCTGGAAGCCAAATTTGGCATCACCATTGGTGGACAGGACAAAGCCACAAGCTTTGGCGAAAAGATGTTGGCCGTGCTGGATTCGATCCTTAGTAACTTACCCCAATCGCATGTTTCTGCCCTGGGGGGCATTACACGCAAGAACGAGAGCGGCGTCAGCTTCTATGATCCAAACACGAATGTTTTGACCATTACCTATAACATTCCAGCCTGGCTGTATACGAGCGCCAAAAAGAACACCAATGCGATTGTAGCAAAGGCCCGTACAGAGATGGAAAAAGTGGCTTTGCCAGTAATGCTGTCAAGCACCAAGTATGACAAGGCGCAAGATGCCGGACTTGGGTTGGACAGCAGCAAACGCAGCGTCATTTCTTACGCAGATACAGATGAATTTGCAAGTATGGGGATTGCCGAATGGAGCGTTCTCCACGAAATTGGACATGGGATCGACCATAAGACGAAGTGGACAGAGACCATGGGCAACAAGCCTGAGTTCGGCGGCTGGCACACCCACGGCGAGTTTGACGATCTTGCTGCGATTGCAGAAGTGTCCACCCCGTATCTAGCTGAAGAGAACCTTACTCTGGAGATGCTGGCCGCCGTCCAAATCGGTCATAACACCACCGGCAGCGACTTTTTCCTAAAAGGAGTGGCGGGGACTGATGCAAAGAGCAAAGAGACCCGAGCCGATGTCCTTTCCAAAAAATTCCCATTGGATCAGCAGGCGGCGATGAAAGCAAAACTGACTCGCGTCTACAACAAGTTGATTTTGACGCAGACAGCTCCCTGGCAATTTGCCGATGGTCTGGCCTCTAAGATCACTGCCAATGGGCGCATCTATCAGCGCGATCATTACGATTCGTGGGTGAGCTATGAAGCGGCTGCCAGAAGCAACATACTCTCGCCATACCAGTTCGCCTCGCCCGGCGAATGGTTTGCCGAAGCCTATGCAGCCTATTACGGCAGCAGTAATGCCTCGCGTGGCCTGCTAAATGATGCAACCATCGCCGCGTTCGAAAAATGGCTGGGGCAGGCCTCTTCCCTGGTAGAGGATGAACAAGAACGCAGAAGCGGTGATCTTGAACAAGTGGTGGACGAGAAACCTGTCTTGCGGGCCTTCACCGTTGAAGATTTAGCAGAAGACGAGGTGGAGGATCATAACGGTATGAATCAGGGTGTTCAGGTTCAGCAAGCGCCTGAACCTGAACCAGAACCTGAACCTCGCCTGGTTATCGGAGGCTACAGAGAAAAAAGTCCGATTGAGTCGGCGCTTGACGACACAGAGGACAATTCTTTCTAGATTCTGTTGACATGTGACTCCACTGCAAAAAGTCCGACTTCTGCCTAGTTTGCGATAATTCCCCGCTAGAGAGAAGTCGGACTTTTGTGCCGCAAGACCTTTTTGCAGCAGCGTCACATGTAGTCTCCCGGCAAGTTGACGCCGGTTGAGAGTGCGACCAGAGGTGATCGGTGATATTAACACAGCCTCACCCAAAGAAGGCGACGAGTTGGCGCAACGCCTCTTGCGGCAATGCACCCCGGTTTGCTGCCGCTATCGCCTGCTCCAATTGATCAAATGTAGAGATCCCCACCAACGCCGTCGCCACGTTGGGGTTGCCCACCACGAAGCGGATGGCGGCGTCGACCAGGCCGACGGCGTGGCCTTCGTCCACCAAAAATTGAAAACGCTGCGCCAGCGCCACATCATCGGCGAAGTTGGGGTGAGAGGCGATGGGGTCCACCGCCGGCGCCGCCACAGGATGGCGTTCCACTGATCCACTCAGCGCCCCGCCCGCCAGGACACGAACCGCGATGACGCCCACATCCTGCTGCGCCGCCACATTGACCGTCTGCCCGTAGTCTTCGAAGGCAAAGTTGGCCGAAACAGCCATCACCGCGCTGGGGTTGAGCAGGTTGACGGCGCACTGCACCGTCTGCGCGCTGCTGTGTAAGGCGCGTTTGATGGCGTCAGGCTCGCCCAGGCCGTTGAAGCCCCAATGGCGCGCCTTCCCCGCCCGCACCAGATCCGCAAAGACAGCCATCGCCCGTTCTACATCCTCGATGCCGGCAATCTGGCGCTGTGGATTGCGTTCGGCGGCAACCAGGTTGTGCAGTTGGATCAGGTCTACCCTTTCGAGATGAAGACGGCGCAGGCTGCGCTCCACCGAACGCACAATCGCCGCTTCCAGATCATCGAATTCCTCCGTCGCCAGCCGCACCTTTGTCCCCACCAGCACATTCGCCTTTAATTCCCGCAGCACCGCGCCCAGGTTTTCCTCAGACTTGCCGTTGCCGTAAAGAGCAGCCGTGTCGAAGTAGTTGATGCCGGCGTCGATGGCGTGGGCGACGGTGCGCACCATCTCGGCGCGCTCGCCCCGCACCAGCAGGCCGCCCACCGCCCCACAGCCAAAACCAAGGACGGAGAGCTGTAAATCAGTTTTTCCTAAACGGCGAAGTTGCATGGGGTGCTCCTTCTCTTGTGGAGGGGTGAAGGTGTAGATCTAAATTTGTATCCGTCCTTCGTTGAGGACGGTTGCGAGCGCATACGCGCCTCAGTATACTGAAAAGTCATGCGCAAGTCATATAAATCCGGTGAATTAGCAGAGTCTCCCCCCCATCCACCTGCCCGGCATGAGTGGCTGCTGGTGCAGGGTGTGCGCCATCTGTGGCGTGAAATCGGCCACAGCTGGCGCAAACTTGGCTATGCCAGACGCAAACGCTGGCTGATCACGTTGACCTGGGCCTGGATCGCCGCCATCCTCTGTTCGCTCCTGCTTACTCAGGGCGTCCGCTGGTTGGCGAGCAACGGTTGGCTGCACGGCGAAGAGGAAGCGCTGCGCCAACTGCTTTCGCTTGCCCCGCTGGACTACATCACGGCGCGTTCTTTGGGCGTCATCGGTGACACGCTCTTCCTTATCACCACGGTGCCGCTCACCGCCTACTTGCTACTGCGTCATGGACGGCCCCTGCTCGCCTTTGCCTTTGGCATGGCGCTGCCCATGTCGACAATTGTGGTTGCTGTAGGCTGGCTGACCTGGGCCCGTGATCGCCCCGACCTGGTGCTCAATGGGCAGACAGCGCCGCCGCTGCATGCCTTTCCGTCAGGGCACACCGTCCACGCCATGATTGTCTACGGGCTGCTGGCCTATTTTTGGGCTTCAGCCACCCGGCGCCGATGGGAGCGTGTCCTGGCGGCGGCGCTTTATTTGTTCGTCATTGTCGTTGTTGCTTTTAGCCGGTTAGAACAGGGCGCACACTGGCCCAGCGACATTCTAGGCGCGCTGCTAATTGGGATCTTCTGGCTCACTGGGGTGATCATCTCGATCCGCCGAGCGCAAACTGTTGTTGCAGGCGATTGAGGAACACAGATTGAAGAAGGAAATGCATTGAAGAAGGAAATGCATTGAAGAAGGAAATGCATTGAAGAAGGAAATACATTGAAGAAGGAAATACATTGAAGAAGGAAATACATTGAAGAAGGAAATACATTGAAGAAGGAGATGCGTAGTGCGTGGATAAGTTGACCACGCACTACGCTTTTGGGCCAGGCTGTGTGAGAGGATGTTACATCATCGTTTTCCGGCGTTCGCCGCCGGTCGATTCATGGTTTTGTTCGGATGTCTGTGGGCCGGTGCTTGTCTGTCGGCCCTTGTTCATCATTTTGTTCTTGCTGCTTTTCTTCCCCTGCGCCAGGACGCGCACCAGCATAAACAGCGCCATGACGATGATCAGCATAAAAAACGGGCGGCGCATCAGGCCACCCCTGGCTCGTTTGGGTTTGCCCACAAGCCGGGCGGCGCCGGGGATCGGGTAAATTGTGAGGAACTCTTTCAACTCACGCTCAGCACGTACACGGGTATGGCCGAAGCGTTCTTCCACCGAACCGATAAAGCGATCCGCTTTCCCGGCGTAGCGGTGACTATCGTTATGGGTAAAGCGCCCCCAATTCTCGCGCGCACGTCCACGCGCCTGACGCCACTTCCCCTGCAAAATCATCTGATTCATTGGATTGCTCCTTTGTCTGTTGATATGAGTGCCTGTTGATATGAGCGCCTGTTAATATGAGCTGCCGTTTGACATGGACACTCTAACGCCCAGCGATCGTATCGCCCCTATCTTCAGGCTGCCATCCCCCCAGGTACAAAGACGCGATGCAAAACAAGATACATCGCGGTCCATGCCCAGGCTTGTATCCAGAGCTGTTACCGGCGCTTGTCTCTTAGTCTCTATCCTGAAATTACAGTGCGCAGCCACGCGTCTGCTCTACATTGGCATGATTCGTCGGGCTGCTGTGAATTTCAGGATAGAACCTTAATCTACTCTCACTGCGCAAAAGGCTGCTATGCTGCCATCCACGCCATGACTCAACCTACAGAACAGAGCGTTATGTAATGGCCCAAATGGAACACACCGGCAAGGTCCTGGCCTGGTACGACAACGAGTGGGGCTATGCGCGGCGTGGCGGATTTGGCGATCTTTTTTGGGGGCAAAGGCTAATGTGAAGATGTAGCTCGCCTTTTACTTGCCGATTCAGGAAGATCGCCTTATACGATTCTACAAATCTCTACTAAGTCAAAGTACTTACGGATAGTTTACGCGACCAGACGCAGCGCTTACGATTGCGTAGAGCATCTGTGGTATCTATCGGTTAGAGAGAGACGATGGTGGAGCGGACATATCCTTATACATCAGAGGAACTTGCCGAAGCGGCAGGTGTCAGTGACGTCTATATCCGTCAATTGTTGATGAAGGGCAAGCTGCTGGGTCTACAAATGGGGATTCACTGGCTCATTCCGGCAGAAGAAGCAACATCCTGGATCGGTCAACGTCGCCGCTGCTGGGAATTGGGCACGCGGTGGAAGGTGCTAGAAGAAGAGAAGATTGAAGAATAAAGATTGGGTAGATGGTAGGGGTTTGCGTGGACCGGAAGACGGACTCGCCAATGAAGCGGAATCTGTCTCCGGTCCACGCAAGCCCCTACAGGATCTGCTTCAGATAGTCTACACTCTCCACTGCCCAACGATCCTCTTTGGCGACTGTTTGCGCCATGTCAGTTTCGGGGGCGGGCCACAGTTCGAGGATGGCGTTGAAGCGGCGGCCAAAACCATGCAGCCGCGCCAGCAGCGCGGGGACGTCGAGCATGCCCTGGCCTGCCGGCGCGCCGCTGATCACGAAGCCCATGTTGTGGTCCACGCGGCGGATGGTGAAATCCTTGATGTGCAGGTTTACCACATGCGGCCCCAGCGTCTCAATCACCACGTCAGGCCCTTCCAGCGAACCGAACGAGTTGACTGTATCCAGGCAGATACCCAGGTGGGTGCTGTCCACGGCCTTGAGGATCTCTACAAAGGTGGCAGCCTTGAAGCGATCATGATTTTCCACAGCCAAAGTCACCCCTACCGCTTCAAATTCGGGGAGGAGCGACCGCAACGTCTCGATGACCTCGTCCACGCCCGGGTGGTGTGTCGTCGTGTCGATCACCACGCGCAGGATGGGCGATTCTGCCACCTGCGCGATCCGCAGGTAGCGACGCAAATGATCCGGCGCGATGCCGCGTGTTCCCACCTCGACGGCGATTTTCAGGCGGCGCGCCTCGTCGAGCAAAGCCTGCAACTGGGCAGGAGATAGGGTATGCAGGGGCAGGTTGTCGGCGATCTGCACCAGATGCAGCCCCAGGTCGGCGGCGCGGCGCAAAAAGGCGAAGCCGTCCATGGGTTTTTCCACAGGGTAGCCGGGCACGCCGATGGCCCAGGCGTAGGCGTAGGTGCCAAGTCCAAGTTGTGTCACCCTTTTCCTCCGTCAGCAATGGTTACTCGTTCACCCCTCGTGGGACGATTCTGTCACGCGCATCCACTATAGTCAAACTGTAGCCGTCCCCCAGGCTACAGACGATCTTACCTAAAGGATCTAGACAGGAGGCTGTAATGAACGCATTTGACAACGCCATGCGATTCTTTGAAGCCTGTGAATCCGGGCAAGGATGGAAAGGGTGCCGGCCCTTCGTGGCCGATGGCGCTACTTTCTTCGCCCAAAGTGAGCCACTGGTCGATGTCAAGACAGTGGAAGCCTATTGTGAATGGATGGCCGGTTTTGCCACAGTGACAGCGCCCGGTTCCACCTACGACCTGCACGTGAAGTGCTATGACGCGTCCACGCGCACTGCCGTCTTCTTTGCAACTTACCATGCCAAACACACTGGTGACGGCGGACCGGTGCCGCCGACCTACAAAGAAACGCACTCCCACTATGTCTACTTCTTGAAGATGGACGCAGAAGACAAGGTCGCCCACATGATCAAGGTGTGGAACGCTACGTGGGCGATGCGCGAAATCGGCTGGCTGGAAACAACCGTCCCGGTTGGCAGTTGAGTGCAACCCTTCCCCAACCCTCCCCGCCATCGTTAAGTTTGCAGACTTGTTGCGCCAATGTGGCGGAGAGGGAGCCGTTGACGTATACACACAGTGTTCCTACATGGGGCGTCCCCACAACGCGCCCAACGGCTTGTACACGTCAACGGTCCTCTCACGCGTGCGGAGTTAGGGGGTCACCGCGCCACCACCGGCAGGAACAACGTCCGTGACGGCCCGGTCTGCGTGGTGAAGCGCCAGGTGTACGCCGTGCCCAACGGGTTGCCCACGGCGTCGGTGACGGTGGGTTGAACCAGGCCGGTGTAGGCAACATCGGCCTGGAGCGGCTCTAGCAAGAGGATGGCGGCCTGATAGAGTTCGGCGTCGTAGGTGACGGCGACGGCAAGCACGCGGTTGCCGGCGTCTTTCACCTGTAGCGTGGACGCCGTAAGCGTATCCGGGTTCATGGCCTCGGAGAATTGCACCAGCAGAATCGGCGCGTAGACCGGTCCACTGGGGCTGGTGAAGCGGGCGTCGGGCATGGCCTCGACCGCGGCGTCGTTGACCGGTGAGGTCCACGCCACGCTGGGCGCGGCTTTGTCGTTGGCCGAGGGCAGCACGTCAATGGTCACCAGGGCGGGGCGGCTGGTCATCACCCCGTTGTTGACGGTGAAGCGCAGGCGATCCTGGCCCACGAAGCCCGCCGCCGGCGTATAAACCAGATCGGGCAGCGTGCCGCTGAGGACGCCGTTGAGCGGTTCTTCCACCACGGCGAAGGTGAGCGGCAGCCCGGCAGCGTCAATGCCGCTAAGGTGGACGGCCACAGCCTCGCCGCTGCGGGTGGTGAGCGCCTGCGCCACCCCTACCAGCGGCTGCACGGTGTTGACGACGACGTTGGTGGGCGTCACTTCGGGCACGCTGGGGAAGTGGACCACTGCGCCGTTGGTGATCACGGTGCCGCTGGGCAGGTTGTCTTTGAGGCGCACAGTGAAAGAGACTTCTCCGGTGGCGCCGGGTTCGCCGGTGGGGGCAAGATCGCCCACTTCCCAGAAGATGGTGCGGCTGGCGGCGACGTAGCTCGCCCCGTTGCCGAAGAGCGTCAACGTGTTTGCATCGAAGTGCTCGCTCAGCGTGTCTTTGACGTAGACGCCAAAGGCTTCTCCTTCGCCCACATTCTCGTAGGTGACGGTATAGGTGACCAGTTGTCCCGGCGTCAGGTCGCCGCTGGGGCCATACTTGGCGTTGGGATCTTTGGCGGCGCGGCACTCGTCACATTCGCTGGCCGGGTTGGCGGCTACGGCGTCAACGGCGGCGGGCAGCACAGGGATGGTCATCAGGTTGCGGGCGGCCAGGGTGCTGCTGACACAGGTGGCGCTGTTGCCGTTGAGCATACATTTTTCGCAGACGGCGCAGACTTCCTCGACTTCGGTGAGCAGCACGCCGAAGAAGCGTTTAAAGCGCCCGGTTGCGGTGTCGCACTTGTACTTTTCGATGGTGTGGACGCCCCAATAGGGGAAGCCGCCTTCGCCGCAGACGTAGCGATCTTGGGTGCAGCAGTAGCACTTGGGATTGGTGCATTCGCCGTTACAGTCTTCGCAGTCGCTGTTGCAGGTGCCCAGGTCGATGCCGTCGCTGAGGCCGGGGATGTCCTTTTTGATCACCTCTTTGGCCACGGTGTTGCCACACTTGGCAATGGAGAGGGCGTCGCCCTCGGCGGCTTTGGCGCAGCTTACCACCTTGCCCACCGCGCTCACGCCAGGCACAAACTTCTTGGCGATGCGCGAGGGGATCTTCTCGATGATGCACTTCTCCATGCACTCCGTCCAGACCGAATCGACGGCGGCGGCGTTCACCGTGCTGGCGTCTGCGGTAGCGGGCTGCCAGCCGCCCAACTGCATGTCGAAACGCACCGCCCCGCCAGGACGGCGCACAGTCAGCCCACCGGGATCGATGACCAGGGCGATGGCGTTGTCGTCCTGCCGCCAGAGGACGGTGGCGACAAAGTGCGGCTCAAAGCGCAAAAGGATGTAGCGGGTGGTCTGTTTGCCGTCGCTCAGGCTGAGGCGGGCCGCAACACTGAAGACCGATCCTTCGGCCAGGGATTGGGCAAAGAGCGCCTCCAATTGGGGGTACGCCTGGCGATCGGCGTTGACTTGGGCTGCGCTCAACTCCGTTTCGCCCACAATGGTGACGGGGCTGTAGGTTTGGTAGGGCGTGAAGTCGAAGCCGGCAGGCCCGGCGTTGGTTCCCCCCAAATGGGCGAGGACCGAGTCTTTGAGGCCGTCGGGGACGCCCCAGTCGTAGCGCACCTGCACCGAGACCATGCCACGGGCAGCCGGGGCGAGCGTCCCCAGTTTCCAAAAGATTTGATTCTGCCGCGGGTAGAGGATGCCGCCGCCGCTGTCGCTTTCGTAGTCGGCGTTGCTGGGCAGCGTCACCAGCAGGATGGCCTCTTGCACGGCCTGTTCGGTGCCATTTTCGTAGAAGATGGCGTAGGTCTGCGTGCTGCCGGGGGCGAAGACCTTGGGGCCGAGCACCGAGACGGTCAACCCGCCGCTGGGCGCGCCGCCGGGTTGGGTGAGCCACGGATCGTAGAGAACGCCGTCGCTGACTTCGTTGCCGACGCCGTTGGGGTTGTCTTTGTGGCGGGGGCCGGAAGCGTCGCCCCACCAATTGTGGCGGGCGTCCACCAGCGTTTCGTCAGGGTAGTCGTTGCGCACGCCGAAGGTGTTGTCCTCGAAGCGGCTGGCAACGATGGTGGGGCTGGCAAAATCGGCGTAGACGGCGTCGCCGGCGCTGTGGTGGATGCGGCAGTTGTTGATGAGCACGGTGCTGGCGCTGAGGTGGATCATGGCTTCGCCGCTGCCGCCGCCATAGCCCACATCGCAATGTTGCAGGGTGGAAGGCGACTGTGAACCGATGGCGATGGAACGCCACCAGCCCGGCGTTTCGGTGGTGCCGGTGAAGGAGATGGGTTCGTCGGCGGTGCCCACGGCGCTGATCGAGCCGTAGACACCCAAGGATGCGCCGGCGCGGAAGCGCACGGCCACGCCAGGATCAATGGTGAGCGAGGCGTCCCAATCCACCACCACAGCCTGTTCCACTTCGTAGGGTAGACCGCTCTTCTCCCAGGTGTGCTGGTTCTTCAGCGTCCCGTTGATGAGGAGTGCGTTGGCGGCATTGGCGGCGGCAGCGAGATTTTGCAGCGTGGCGTCGGCTTCCAGGCCATCCAAAAAGAAGGACGCGCCGCTGTTCTCTTGGGATTGGGTGTTGGCGATGTGCAGCCGGGCCGCGCCGTAGGCGTAGAGGCCGTGAGCGCCGCCGCTGCGCAGGAGGCTGTTGGTGACTGTCACCACGCCGCCGCCGCTGACGATGAGGTTGCCCCCTTCGGGGTTGGGGATACCGGCGTACTCAACCACGACGTGATCGAAGACGCTGGACTTACCGTCGGCCAGGTTGACGTAGATGCCTTCCCAACTGCCTTTGGTGGGGTTGGCGCTGGTAAAGCGGATCTTGTCGGCGGGGCTGCCCACAGCCTGAAGTTCGCCGTTGGCGTAAAACGACGGCGTTGGGAAGCTTTCGATGGCGTTGAAACGCAGTTCCACGCCCGGCTCGATGGTCAATTTGCTGTCGCTGTAGAGATTGAGATCGCCGGTGACGAGATAGGGCAGCCCCATTTTTTCGAGTAGATGACTCGTCTTGCCGCCGAAGTTGGCAAAGTAGAGGACGACGGCGTCCGCGCCGTTGCCGCTGGCGCTGAGGTTGCGCAAGACGGGATCGACGGCGAGTTCCAGCACAAAGTGGACGGCGTCGCCGGCGTTGTTGAGGAAGGCGCTGTCTTGGACGGTGACGGCGCGCGCGGTGCCGCTGAAGATGAGGCCGGCGCGTCCGCTGTGGCGCAGGGTGGCGTGGCGCAGATCGAGGGCAGCGCCGCGCACGTGGAGCAGGCCGGGGCTGTTGATTGCTTCGCCGCCGTATTCGATGACCACATAGTGCAGCAGCGCCGTGCCGGTGTTTTCGCCCACATTCTGCACGGTGATGTCCTTCCACGCGCCGGGGGTTTTGGCCACGCCGGTGAAGGTGATCAACGCGCCGGCGTTGCCCACGGCGTTGAGCGTCCCGTTGACGATGAGGCGCGTGTTCTGGCGAAAGCGCACCTCCACGCCCGGCTCAATCGTCAAGGTAACGCCGGGTTGGATGGTGAGATCATTGGCGATCTCGTAGGGGCTGCCGGCGACGGTCCACGTGGTATTTTGGGTGATGTAGCCGGAGGAGATGATGGTGCCCGTCATCGGTGCGGCATGGGCGGGCGAGATGGTCAGCGCTGCCGTGAGGACGGCGAAAAGTGCGATCCACAGGCAAACCAGCCGCCTGCACAGGTGGGGGGAAACCTGTTGCATTGAGATTTTCCTTTCGGATGGGTGGATCAAATGTTGTGAGTAGAAAGTTGTTCTAAAGGTAGTTTACGCCACGGGGTGTTTGACAGGCGTTTGGTGTTCGTTAAGTCACAGCGCGGGGGCGAAGATCGTTGTGCAGATCCTCAAGAATGCGCCCAAACGTGTTAGCGGGGTGGTGATGGTGGCGCCTGCCATCGAAAAACGGGGCGGATCGACAGTGGTTGGCCGGTTGCTACACCTGCCGCCGGCGATCCGTTGGATGCAGTTGGGGCTGCGTGCTGTCGTCAACACAGAGCGAATCAAAGCGATCCAGCGCAGCGTTCAGGGCGATCCATCCTATCTCACCGAGGACGACTATGCGGTCTACTTGCGTGGCTTTCAAACGCCGCGCTGGGACATTGGCATCCTCGCCCTTGCCCGTGATTCAGGACGTGGACAGGCCAAAGTCGCCGACCTGACCGGCGTGCCGATCCCAGCGCTGATCGTCCACGGCGCTGCCGACCCTGTCATCCCTCTTGCCACAGGACGGCGGGTGGCGTCACTTCTCGTCAACAGCACAATGCTCGAATACGCGGACGCCAGTCACCAGCCGATGGAAGAGTGTGCGGAACGCTTCAACCAAGATGTGATCGCGTGGTTGGGTGATGTGGTGGGGAAGGAGATGGGGAGATTAAGAGATTGAGAGATTGAGAGATTAAGAGGTACGCATGCAACTTGTTGCGTCCTGGCGGATGAGAATTGTGAATCCACGGCAAAAAGTCCGACTTCTGCCTAGTTTGCGATATCTCCCCTCTAGAGAGAAGTCGGACTTGTGTGCCGCAAGACCTTTTTGCAGTAGCGTCTCTTGTGGACACGGATTGGGGAAACACGGATTTTTCAGATTGATCCGTGTTTTCTTCGATCCGTGTTTTCTTTGATCCGTGTCCACAACTCTTTTCAGGGTAGGAAATTCGTCGTACACTCACCCAATCCCTCAATCTCCCAATCCCTCAATCTCTTAATCTCTTAATCTCTCTCCTACGCCAACTCCGCCAGCACCTCGCGGCTCGATCTGCCCGGCTCCAACACCGTCTGCTTGACGATGCGCCCATCGCGCAGCGAGAGGACGCGATCCGCCTGGCTGGCGATGCGTAGATCGTGGGTGGCCATGAGGACGCCGTGTTGGCCGGTGTCGGCCAGTTCACGCAGCCGCGCCACAATGTGACGGGCGGCGCTGCTGTCGAGGTTGGCGGTGGGTTCGTCGGCCAGCACCAGCGGCGGGTTGGCGGCCAGGGCGCGGGCAATGGCCACAAGCTGGCGCTGTCCTCCGGAAAGCTCGGCAGGATAGCGTTCAGCCAGCAACGCCAGCCCGAACGATTCCACCAACTCGCGCGAGCGCTGGTGTGGATCAAAGGGCGGGCGCATCATCAAACGGAGCGGCAGCCCCAGGTTCTCGCGCACATTGAAACCGGGGAAGAGGTTGTAAGATTGGTAGATCATGCCCACCGCCTGCCCGCGCAGATCCGAGACGGCGTCTTCGCTGAGCGATTCCAGCCGTTTGCCCATCAACGTCACCGCGCCGTCGTCGGCTTCTTCGAGGCCGGCCAGCAGGCTGAGCAACGTCGTCTTGCCGCTGCCGGTAGGCCCCACCAGCGCCACAAATTCCCCGGCGCGCACAGACAGATCCACGCCGTCCAGCGCCGTCACCCCTGCACCATAGACTTTGCGCAGCCCCATCGCTTCGACCAAGATGTTGTTTTCCATCATCGAACTCTCTTTCTAATCAAGAATTGCGGATTGCGGGCTTTGTCTTCTCGAAAATCATCCGTCGTCCATCGTCGTCACTACGGAAAGACACGCTGTAACTCGCAATCCGCAATTCGCAACTCGCCCCACCACTTTTGCCTTTTGCACTTTGCCTTTTGACTTCTCCCTCACCCTCTCAACGCTTCCCCAGCCGACCAGTGCGAAATGCGCCACAGCACGGGGATCGCACCGCCCCATGCCGAAAGGAGCGCGGCCAGCAGGTCGACGACGACGATGAGCAACGCCGCTAACCAATCGCCGCCACCGGCAAGCGCCCAATTGCCCAACGCCAGCAGCGCCCCGATCACGCCGCCGCCTGTGGCCACGATGCCATATTCCAGAAAGACCATGCGCCGCACGCGGCTGGGGCGTGTCCCCAGGGCCACGAGCAATCCGAACTCACGCCGCCGTTCCAGCGCCGCCAGCGCCGCCGCCGTGAGGACCAATCCGCCGCCGACCACAAGGACGCCGCCGGCCACCCACACCGGAAAGCTACCGTCGGCGCCGCCTCTGAGCAGCGAAAGCAGCGCCAACCCCACCGCATAGGAACCGGTGATCATCGCCAGTGAGAGGCCGGCGGTGTGGCGGGGATGGCGCGCCAATCCTTGCAGCGCCAGTTGCCAGAGCGGCGACCGCGACGGCGCCGGCAGACGCTCGTACAGGCGGGTCAACAGCCAGCCGCCGCCGGTGAGCAGAGCGCTCAGCCCCACCGTGAGCAGCAACAAAATCAACAGGGCGCCCAACGGCAACACCGGCATCCCCGCCGCCAGCACAAGGATCGCAGCAAAGAGGGTGCCATAGGCTGCCGTCTCCAATTCGCGCCAGGATCGGGGCAGCAGGCGGGGCATCTCCCCGCGCAACACAGCGGCGGGGCCGATGGGAATTGTGGCGATGGCGCTTAACCCCATAAACAAGAGAGCAGCCAGCAAGCCGGTGGAAAGCGCAGTGAAGAGTGCAACGGGATCAAGGGCAAAACCGGCAGGAATCCCAAAGTAGGCACGCGCCGCAGGCCACGAAAGGACGCTCAAAAGCAGCCCCCCCAACAGCCCTACACCACTCCCCAGCAAACCGGCGGCGCCGGCTTCAAACAGCAAAAGCGCCAACACTTCACTGCGGCGCATGCCCAATCCACGGAGCAGCGCCAGTTCGGGTACACGCCGCTCCACGCTGGCCAGGTAGACGTTGGCCAACCCAAGGCAACCTACCAGTAGCGTCACCACCCCCGCGCCGATGAGGACGCCGTCGAGACCCAGCCGATCTAACAGGAATGCGGGCAACAGCCAGCCTGGATGCACCTGAGGATCCACATTGGTCGGCTGCTTTGCTACGATCTGCGCCAGATTGAGCCAGGCCACGAGTACAGCCACGCCAGGGGCAAGCCCACCCAGCACCAGGATCGCCAACTGCCACTCACGGCGGATCGTCACTTGCAAGTAGGCCGGGGCAAAGCGGAAAAGACGAGAGACGTTCATAGCGCCCCCCCGTGCAAAAGACGTTCTTCGCAGCGGTCGAGCCAGGTGAGATCAGCTTCGGTGTGCAGGATGGCCCCTTCGAGCAGCGCCGCGGTGACGGCATCTTCGCTGGTTTCGGCCTCGATCAGCGCTTGTTCCAATTCACGTAACTGTTGCAGCGTCACCTCGCGCTGGCGCCAGAGTACTTCCGAGAGATATTCGGGCCGGCGCAACACCCCCCCCAACACCGACAGTTTGAGGTAGAAATCGTCTTTGAGCTTGCGGCTGCTGCGCACCGGCGCTGTCAACCACTCGTGCAACTCGGCGCGCCCCGCCTCGGTGACGGCAAAACGCTTGCGATCGGGCAGGTTGTCCTGTTCCACGCGCTCTTCGAGGACAACGAGACCATCGGCTTCCAGCGCACGCAGATTGTTGTACACCTGCGCCTCACGCAGCGGCCACAGCGGACCCAACGCCTCTTCAAAGCGTTTGTTCAGCTCGTAGCCATAGCTCGGTTCGTCAATCAACAACGCCAACAACGCATGCTTCAGCGCCATTCCAATTACCCATTCACCAGAGTACTAACCATAGTTAGTAGACAGTATACGAGGGCCGGGGTGTCGTGTCAAATGGGATGACAAGGTGACAAGGTGAGGGGGTGACAAGGTGATCGCGTTATTGGATGGTTGTTCCGTTTGGTGATGATGAGATGATGGGATGATGGGATGATGACTTAGCGTTCGACATCATCTCATCATCTCGCAGACAAGATATTTCGCCAATAAGGCGATCACCTTGTCACCTTGTCACCTTGTCACCCCCTCACCTTGTCACCTCTCCTACGCTGCCACCACAGGCGGCCCATCCAGGCCAGGATGGCGAGATTGAGGGCGATTTCAAGGGGGGCGAAGATGTTGCCGTAGTGATTTGGGTCCCAATAGCTGACGGGGCTAATGAAGCGCAGATCCCAGTTCAGTGGGAAGAACAGCAGGGGGCCGTCGTTGTGGTGGGTGAAGATGTCGATGAGAGAGTGCAGGCTACAGCCGGCGGCAAACCAGAGGAGCGCAAAGCCCCATTTTTGTCCTCGTTGCATGGACCAGTAGCCCAGCGTCGCCAGCACCGCCAGAATTACCGGCGAGTGAAAGAGATTGTGGCCGACAATCCACCAGGGGTTGGTGAAGTAGAGCGCGTCGAAGGTGGGGCCGAAGATGAATTCATCGCTGGGCGCGATCCACTGGCGATAGGCCATGTAGCCAAGGGTGAGCGCCGTCAACGGCAGATCGGGCGTCACCGATCCCCACAGAAACGCAGCGCCGTGCACCGGCTTCTGGTTAAGCTGCATGCCTTTCTTGATGGCCCACGTGATCAAAAAATGGGAAGGTGTATTCACGAGGTTTTTGGTCCTGGGTGGTGGTGGAAGATGGACGACCGACGACGGACGACGGACGACGGACGACGGACGACGGACGACGGACGACCGACGACCGACGACCGGTAAAACGTAATAGCGACGTTAGGAAATGCCTTTGTAGCTGGCAGTATCCGTCCATCGTCGTCCGTCGTCTGTTGTCCGTCGTCCCAATCAACAGGTTAGTCCCCAATCCCCAGTCCCCAATCCCCAGTCCCCAATCCCCCATCATCGCATCATCGCATCATCTCTGCTATACTCCTCTCATCAATCGTTCAATCTCTAGAGGAGCACTCTGTTGGCGCAAGTAGAACTCGTGCAGCGGATCGCCCGCCAGGTGCGTGACAATGTGGCGCAGGTGATTGTCGGCAAAGAAAATGTGGTGGAATTGATGTTGGTTGCCCTCTTCTGCGAAGGACACGTCCTGCTTGAAGATGTGCCCGGCATCGGCAAAACGACGATGGCCAAATCACTGGCCCGTTCGCTGGGGGCCGACTTCCAGCGCATTCAGTTTACCCCCGATCTGTTGCCTTCGGACATTACCGGCGTCAGCGTCTACAACCGCCGCGAGGACGCTTTCGAGTTCCGCCCAGGGCCAATCCTGGCGGGCGTGGTGCTGGCTGATGAGATCAACCGCGCCGGGCCACGCACACAGTCGGCGCTGTTGGAGGCGATGGAAGAGCGCCAAGTGACAGTGGACGGCGTCACCCATCCCCTCCCCTACCCCTTCTTCCTCATCGCCACCCAAAACCCGGTGGAGTTGGAGGGGACCTTCCCGCTGCCTGAAGCGCAGATGGATCGCTTCCTCATGCTGGTGGCGCTGGGCTACCCCAACCGCGAGGAAGAACGCAGCATCCTGCACCGCTTCCGCAACGCCAATCCACTGGTGGATCTGAAACCGCAGCTCGACAACGAAACGATCCGGCAGGCGGTGAAGATCTGTCGCGAGGTGCACATGAGCAGCGCCATCGAAGACTATCTCCTCGACTTCGCCGCCGCCACCCGCGAGGAGCGTTCTGTGGAACTGGGCATAAGCCCGCGCGGCACACTGGCGCTCTTCCGCACCTGCCAGGCGCTGGCCGCGGTGAGTGGTCGCGACTACGTCATCCCCGACGACGTGAAGCGGCTGGCGCCGGTGGTGGTGGGCCATCGCATCATCCTCAACGCCGACGCCCGCCTGCGTGGGCAGAAGAGCGCCGACGTGCTGGCGCGCATCCTGGCCGCCCTGCCCGTGCCGGTGGAAGAGAAGCGCCCTCTCGCCGGAGGCCGTTGATGGGACGCCTGGGCTGGATTTCCGTCGGCCTGGTGGTGCTGGCCGCCGTCCTCTTGCGCAACAGCCTGCTTTTTACCATGGGCTTGCTCCTCACGCTGGTGGGGCTGGCGGCGTGGCTGTGGAGCCGCTACTGCCTGGTAGCAGTGCAATACCGTCGCCGCTTCGAGAGCACGCGCCTCTTTTTCGGCGAGTCCACCGATCTCTGGATCGAGGTGACCAACGCCAAACCGCTGCCGCTGGCGTGGCTGCGCGCCGAAGACGAACTGCCCAGCGCGCTGGAGATTCAACCGGCCACGCGCATCAGCCGCTACAGCGGCGGGCGGCGGCTGCTGGTGAATGTCTTTTCGCTGCGCTGGTACGAGCGGGTGCTGCGGCGCTACCGTATCACCGGCACCCAGCGCGGCGCGTGGACCTTCGGCCCTGCCCAGCTTGTGTCGGGCGACATTTTCGGCTTTTCGCTGCGCCGCATGACGGTAGAGGCCGAAGACGTGCTGCTCGTCTATCCGCGGCTGGTGGCTGTCACCCAACTGGGGCTGCCCGCCCGCCATCCTTTCGGCGAAGCGTTGGCCGATCGCCGCGTGATTGAAGATCCCATGCGGCTGATGGGCGTGCGCGAATATCAGCAGGGCGACAGCTTCCGTCATGTACATTGGAAGGCCAGCGCGCGGCGACCGGAGCTACAGACCAAAGTCTTCGAGCCGTCGGCCAGCCGCTTGATGTTGATCTTCCTCAACCTCGACACCTTCCGCAACCGCCTGGAAGGGGCCGATCCCATTTTGCGCGAGTGGGGGATCACGGCGGCGGCGTCCATCGCCCGCCACGCCTGGGAAGCAGGACAGACGGTGGGTCTCTACGCCAATGGCACACTCCCCGGCGGTGGACGGCTGCGCGTGCCGCCGGGCAGTCGCTCGGATCAGGCGGTGCGCATCCTCGAAGGGCTGGCGCTGATGCGCAACATCACGATTGTCACCTTCGAGCAGATGCTCCAGGCCGAAACCGAGACGCTGCGCTACGGCTCGACCATTGTGGTGGTGACGTCGGTGGTGGACGAAGCGCTGGAACGCCCGCTGCTCGATCTGCGCCGCCGCGGACATGCCGTTACGATTGTTCACCCCGGCCACCAGCCGCCGGCGCACCCCGTGGCCGGGGTGCGCCTTTACCACATCGGCAACGGTCAAACCCTGGATGGGACAACCATCGATGAAGACGCGAAGCTGGAACTGGCTTGACGAAGGGCTGTTGCCCGTCCTTTTGGTGTTGATGCGCACGGCGTGGCTGTGGCCGTGGCTGGCGTTGCTGCGCGCCTGGTTTTCGCCCACGCAGCAAGCGCCAGTGTGGCCGATCTGGGTGATCATCGGCGTGCCGCTGCTCAGCTTCTTCCTCACCGAGCGGCTGCTGCCTGAACGGCGCGATGTGTCGTCGCTGGAACGGGTGAACCGGGTGCAACTTGGGATCGCCGCCGCCGGCGTGCTGCTCCTGTTGGCGTTGACCTGGTTCCACTTCTACCGCGCCGCCTTCCCGCTCTGGTCCATCGGCTGGTTGCGGGCGCTGATCTTCGACGGGACGGACCTGCGCTTCCAGTTGCCGGTGCAGATTTTGGCGCTGGCAAGCGGCGTCTACCTCTGGCTGCGTGGCGTGCTCGACGGGCGAGAATCAATTCACCACGAAAAGGTGTGGGGAACCTTCCTCGCCGGTGTGGTGGCGCTGGCGCTTTACCTGTGGTTGTCTCGCTTCGGCGGGGGCGAGCGCGTGGACGTGGCGCCGTGGCTCATCGTCTTTTTCGGTGTGGGCATGGCGGCGCTGGCGGTGGCCAATCTTAAAATCGCCGGCGGTTGGAGCAGTTGGCGGCAAGGAGACAGCCAGGTGCAGGCCAACCGCTACTGGCTGCTCAGCATCGGCGTCACCATTTTTGGGCTGTTGGGGCTGGGTCTCTTTCTGGGCTGGGTGGTGGCGCCTGAAGAAGTAGCATGGCTGCTGGGCAGTGTGGGCAGGCTGTTCGGCTGGGTCGGGCAGTTGCTTTCGTGGATCGTCCTGGGTGTGAGCTTTGTGCTTTTCTGGCTGATCTACCCAATCTACCTCTTTTTGCAGAGCCTGATCAACAACCAGCCGCGCGAGGAAACGCCGCCCGATGCCCAAGAAGCGCTGCCGCTGCCCACGCCCGAAATGATGCAGCAGATCACCGATCCTGCGCAGACGCCGGAGAGCTTCCGCTGGATCGGGCTGGTGGTGGTGCTGCTCGTGATCTTTGTGATCTTTGTGTTGGTGTTGCGCCGTCTGCGCGCCGCCGCCGCAGAGGAACCGGACGAGATCCACGAGTCGATCTACAGCAACGATCTGCTGAAAAATCAGTTGGCCGCCTTCTGGCAGGGATTGCGCAATCGCTTTGGTGGAGAGGGCGACGCCGGCCCCGCCTTCGCCGATCTCAGCGGCGAGAGCGACACACGGCGCACCATCCGCGCCATCTACCAGCGTCTCCTGGCGCGGGCAGCCGAACGCGGACATCCACGCCAGTCGGCGCAGACACCGCTGGAATATGCGCCCGATCTGGTGGAAACGTGGGCGCACCCCGCCGACGCCGTGCGTGTCATCACCGCAGGCTACGTCGAAGCGCGCTACGCCGCCAATCCGCCGGATGCAGCCACGGCGCAGGCTGTCGGCGCGGCGTGGGAAGAGATCGAAAAGGCGGATCGTCCACGCCAAAGTTAAAGTTGGAGGTTCTCTATGCCTGTCTCCCTCGATGATCTCTATCAGCATTGTGAAAAGAAAACAGTGCTCCTGCCCGGCGATGCGCCGCTGGGCGAGGCGATCAGCCAATTTGTGCAGAGTGGCTACGCCGAGAGCGAAACGTGGCTGATCGTGCAGTTGAACGACGGCGGCTACCGCGCCGTCCTCTTTGACGCGCTGACGCCATTGGTGCTGGCCGGTGGCTATCGCCTGCTCAATCAAGCGCTGGCCGATCTCGACCTGCCTGCCGTTGATCGCATCGCATCTGTAGACGATGCCGACGACATGGCCGCACTGCTGGCCTGGCTTGCAGACAACCCCAACAGCACGCTGGTGGTGATCGACGGCGACCGCTGCGCCGGGCTGCTCACATCAACGCTGATCCCGAAAGGTATCCCTGGCCAACCATCACTACGCGAAGCGTTTGAACGAGTATTGCCACAGGCGGCAATCGTCGAAGCGGTTGATCTCGACGATACGGCGGCTCTGCGCAGGGAAGATTTTAGCGACAACCTCGATGTCGATCTCTCGGTTATCGACCTGGACGTCGTGGCGGCGCAAAAGGTGGACCTGCACACCGACATTGATTTCCCTGAACGGGTGCAGCCGCGGGCGGAACATCCACTGGTGATCAAATTGACGCCGGAGACGCCCACCGAGACGCGCGTGGACAGTGTGGTGAGTGTTGAGTTTGCCGATCCACTGTTGGCGGAGGTGGTGGAGGTGCGCGTCCACGCCCCGAATTTCAGCGAACGAGATCAACGCTGGGCGCAGACGATGGAGGTTTACAGCTTTACCGCTTCTGCGCCGGCCATCTTTGTGCTCAAAGCGCCGCCTGATGCGGGGATCTACCCCATCGGCGTAGACTTTCGGCACAAGGAACGGCTGGTGGGTAGCGCCCGCTTCGAGGTGCTGGTGGGCGACGTACAACGTCCTGAACCGGCGCGGCTGTCCACACGCACAGAGCCGGCCTCAACATCGACCACATCGTCCGCTTCAACGCTTGCATCCACAACCACAGCCGCCGAAGACAACGAACCAACACCGGGCCTCTCTCTGGTGATCAGCAGCAACCCACCGCCCCCCGCCGATGTGGAACTGCGTGTGCATTTAGACGCCGGCAATGTGCTCAGTTTCACACTCCACTCCTCTCTACCGGCGCTGAATTTACAGCACAAAGCGGTGGGCGCCACGCAACTGAACGCCACACCACAGCTTTTCCTCGCTTCGCTCTTTACCACGTTGAGCAGCATGGCGCTGGATCGCAGCGCGCCGCCCTCGTCCGCTGCGCAGCGTCAACTGCGGCGCATGGGCGAAAATCTCTATCTCGACGTCATCCCCGAAGAACTGCGCCAAGCCTACTGGAATCTGGTGGATCTGCGCGAGCAGGGGGTGATCCGCTCGCTGTTGGTGACAAGCGACGAACCGTGGATCCCGTGGGAGTTGATCAAGCCCTACGACGCCGACAGCGACCGCGCCGACGATTTCTGGGCGGGCGGCTGGCAGCTCTGCCGCTGGCTCACCGGCCCCGCCCCGGTAGATCCGGTGCAGATCAAGGCGGCGCGGCTGATTGCGCCTGATCTCGATCTCTCTTTTGTAATGCAGGAGAAGGCATTTTTCGACCTGATCCGGCAATGGGGCGTCGACGTGGGCGCCGCGCCGCTGCAAACGCTGGCCGAAGTGGAAGCGTTGGCCGAGCAGGGCGGCGTGGAGTTGGTCCACTTTGCCACACACGGCAATTTCAGCGGCAGCGCGCCCGACGAGTCGGTGATCCGATTGGCCGATCAAATGGAGTTGAATCCACGCGATCTGCGCGGCAGCTTTGTGCGCGGGCTGCGTAAAGCGCGCCCTCTGGTCTTCCTCAACGCCTGCCACACGGCGCAGATCGGCTTTTCGTTGACAGGGCTGGGCGGCTGGGCCGAGCGCATGCTGGGCGACGTGCGCGCCAACGTCTTCATCGGCACGCTGTGGGAGGTAAACGACGAGCTGGCGGCAGAGTTCTCGGCCACCTTCTACCGCGCCCTCTGGCAAGGATCAAAGCTGGGCGAAGCCTTCGTCGCCGCCCGCCGCCGCGTGCGCGAACTCCAGCCCGACAACTCTACGTGGCTGGCCTACACCCTCTACGGCGATCCCAACGGGCAGGTGCGCTGGGGAGAGGACGAAGGACGGAGGACAGAAGACGAACGTTAAGTGCATAATCGTGCTGAACGTTCGTCTTTCGTCCTCCGTCTTTCGTCTTCCGTCCTCCGTCATTCCTCCAGCAACACGCCCCACACCTCCACATCCAACTCGATTTCGTGCCGGTTGAGGATGTTATCGAGTTGGGCGTCGATGTGGGGAAGTTCTTCCAGGTTTTCGGTGATGAGTTCGAGGTCGTCTTCGGTGGCATCGGTGACGTAGGCTTGCTCGAACGCCTGTTTGGGGTCGAGCCAATAGCCGACGGCGGCGAGTTTGTGCCACTTCGTCATAAAATAGAGGATGACGTAGCGCCGTCCATTCTGGTGTTGGTCGGCGATGCGCGTGCCGGAGACGTGGATGGGGTAGAGGAAGTCCACGCCGGCCTGGGTGCGGGCGGCGCGGTAGTAGCGTAGATTGTCGGTGCGGGCAAAACGGTAGACCGCGCCTTCGGTGAGCATCCGCTTCTCTCAATGTCGAAAGTGGATGAAGATCCGCCCGAAGTTTTTGTCATCCTTTTCGATGCGGTGGTAGAGCGAGCGGATGTGCGACTGGTTGAGGAAGCGCAGCACCTTCTTCTTCAACTGTCCGCTGCCTTTGCCGGGGATAATCTCCACCAGTTCGATACGTTTGTCCATCGCTTCTTGGACGATACGGTTGAGTTCGGCGTCGATCTTATCGCCTTTGTTGTAGATGTCATGTAGATCAAGCTTGAGTTTGGCCATTGTCTTCTTCTCGGCTCTTGTCTTTTTCGGTCCATTCGATGGGATCGCCGGCGTCGTAGCCGCCCCACTTGCTGGTAAAGGACGAGGCGAAAATGGCGGCGTTGGTCCGTTCGGCATCTTCGACGGCCTTCTGCACCGCTTCCTGGCGGCGGGCGGCGGCCTCATCTGCGTCAACGGCCACAGGCTCGCCCACGCCGACGATGCGCACCGCCACAATGTCGCCGCGGCGGTAGGGCACGTCAACGCCCGCCCGTTTCCCCAGGATCGCCTTCGCCAGCGGCGCAGTAGAGGCCAGCAGCCCGCTGTCCACGTCGGCCACGTCACCGCGCACGATGACGACGCGCATCGGTTCGCGATCCCCGCGCTGGTCGATTAGTTCAATGTCAATTTGCACGCCGGTACGCACCTGTTTGGCGCTCTCTGTCATCGCCGCCTCCTTTGTCGAGATTGTACAGTCTAGCCTATGCAACGTGAAGCACAAAATTGTCAGATTGTAACCTTGGCAGATGGCCAATCGTGTATAATGCTAGGCAACTCATTTTTTAGGAAAGGCGGAGACCATGACAACACGAGTGCGATTTGATCAGGCGCTGAATCATCTGCGCGATGACATTTTGATGATGGGCAGCCGCGTTGAAGAAGAATTGGCAGTGGCGTTGGCCGCCTATAAGCATTTGGACGTGAAACGGGTGGAGCAGGTGCAGGCCGCCGACAAAATTGTGAACAAAAACCGGGTCGAGATCGAAGAACGCTGCTTCACTTTGATCTGCACTCAGGCGCCGGCGGCGCGGGATCTGCGCCAGATCTTCGCGGCCATGAGCATGGTGGTGGATCTGGAGCGTATGGGCGATCAGGCCAAAGGCATCGCCAAGGTCATCCCCCATTTGGCCACACACCCCAACCGGCCTCATCCGCCCGAACTGCTGCCCATGGGCGAGAAGGTGAACGCCATGCTGCGGCAGGCGATGGAAGCGTACGCTACATCAAACGCGGCAATGGCAGCGGCGGTGAGCCAGCAAGATGAAGAAGTCGATCTGGCGTTTGGGCAGGTCTTCACCCAGGTGATGGAGTTCATGGTGATGGAGGCCGATGTGGTGGATTCGGCGGAAGCAGGCTACAGCGTCCTGCGCATGGGGCGCGAGTTGGAACGCTTCGGCGATCTGGCTGTCAATGTGGCGGATCGGGTGGTCTATATTTTGCAGGGATCATCATAATGGAATTGGATCGCCCAAAAACGTAGGCGGACGACGACGGATGACATCCACCAGCGCCATGAAGGTAGCAGGGACTTCGCGCATTTCTGACCAGGCGATAGAACGCGGATGATACTCGCGCTGATCTGCGGCGACGCCCACCACGTCGATGCCCAGTTGCCCGCAGGTGAAGATCGCCCGCGGCAGGTGAAAGCGCTGTGTCACCAGGATGGCTTCTTCCAGCCCAAAGATGGCCTGGGCGCGGTAGCAGGTGTCGTAGGTACGCAGGCCGGCGTAGTCGGGTTGCACGTCCTCGGCAGGGACGCCACGCTCGATGGCATAGGCGGCCATGGCGTCGGGTTCGTTGTAGTAGATGGAGCTGTTGTCGCCGCTGACCAGGATCTTCTCGACTTTGCCCTCGTGGTAGAGCTGCACCGCCGTCTCCACCCGATCCAGCAGCATGGCGCTAAGCCGTCCACTGGGGTAGACACGGGCGCCGAAGACAATGGCGACGCGCCCGTTGGGGGCATCGTCCACGGTGTAGATGGCCGTCTGACTGCTGCTATCCACCCACGCCCGCCACACAAACGGGAACGCGATGAGCAGCCCCAGCCCCACGACGATACCAAGAATCCACTTGTAAATCCGCTTCACAGATTACTCCGTTTGGGGAGGATGGTAATTGTTGAATCACGCTGGTGAGTGTACGATCCGATCTACGTTTTCACTGTGAACTTGGTTCCCTACGGATTGCCCAATGACCCAATCACCGGTTGTGATCTTTGACCTTGGCGGCGTCTTAATCGAGTGGAATCCTCGCCATCTTTACCGCAAGCTCTTCCAGAATGAAGTGGAGATGGAGCACTTTCTGGCCACTGTCTGCACGCAAGAATGGAATGTGCAGCAGGATGCCGGCCGTCCTTTTGCCGAGGCGGTAGCCGAACTGCTGGCCTTGCACCCACAGCACGAGGATCTGATCCGCGCCTACCACGAACGCTGGGAAGAGATGGTGCCCCACGCCATCGCAGAGACGGTCAATGTGCTGGCGGCTGTGCGCGGGGCAGGCTATCGGATTGCGGCGTTGAGCAATTGGTCGGCGGAAACCTTCCCCAAAGTGCAGCGCCGTTTTGAGTTTTTATCTTGGTTTGAGCAAATCGTCCTCTCCGGCGCGGAAGGCTGTGTCAAGCCCGATCCGCGCATCTTCGAGATTCTGCTGCAACGGCTGGGAACGCCTGCCGGCGCATGTATTTTCATCGACGACAGCGAAAAGAATGTAATCGCAGCGCAGCGTTTGGGTCTCCGCGCCATTCACTTTCAGTCACCCGCGGCGCTGCCGGCGCAGTTGCGTGAACATGGCGTGCTGCTTTGACAAGCCTGGGGAATGAAAGCTATACTACAGTCTATCGGGCAACGATTCTTATACAATCCTGCTCCGATTGACGGGTGAAATCCTGTCAACAAAACAATAACGACAGTGCACCGGAGGAGTATCCGCCGGCTGACGTCAGAGAGAGATCCTCACCGGCTGAAAGGGATCTTCGTCGACGCAGCGGAGAAAGTCGCCGGGAAGGTCGGCCAGGTGAATGGCTCCACAACCACAAGTAACCTGGCCCGGGTACGCCCGTTAACGCGCAGAGAGCAGTGGATCCAGATCCGCTGCTGAAAAAAGGTGGCACCACGAGTCGCTTCGTCCTTTTGCGGATGAGCGGCTTTTTTGTTGTTAAAGAAGAAAGAGGAAACCCCGATGACGCAAATTCAAGAAATGCCGAAGACATACACCCCACAGGAATGGGAAGAGCAACTCTCCGCCTGGTGGGAAAATTCGGGCTTTTTCCGGCCCGAACAACAGGAAGAAAGCGGCCTGGCCGATCCCAAGGCCAAGCCCTTCGTGATTTCGATGCCGCCGCCCAACGTCACCGGCGCGCTGCACCTGGGCCATGCCATCACCAGCAGCATCGAAGATCTGCTCACCCGCTACAACCGTATGCAGGGTGTGCCCACGCTTTGGGTCCCCGGCACCGATCACGCCGGCATCGCCACCCAGAATGTGGTGGAACGCAAACTGGCCGAGCAGGGCGTCAGCCGCCATGATCTGGGGCGCACACGCTTCGTGCAAGAAGTGTGGGATTGGAAAGACGAATATCATGGCCGCATCAGCCGCCAGCAACGGCGCATGGGCATTTCCTGTGATTGGAGCCGCGAGCGCTTCACACTGGACGACGGCCTGAGCGACGCCGTGCACGAAGCCTTCATTCGCCTTTACGACGAGGGCTTGATCTACCGCGGCAACTATTTGGTGAACTGGTGTCCGCGCTGCGAAAGCGCCCTGAGCGATCTGGAAGTGGATCACAAAGAGGTGGAAGGCAAGCTTTACACCTTCCGCTACCCACTCAAGGATGGCGGTCACCTGGAGGTGAGCACCACCCGCCCCGAAACGATCCTGGGCGACACTGCCGTGGCTGTGCACCCCGAAGACGAACGCTACAAACATCTGGTGGGCCAAAAGGCGCTGGTGCCGATCCTGGGGCGAGAGATCCAGATCATCGCCGACGAGCACGTGGATCCGTCCTTTGGCACGGGCGCGCTCAAAGTGACGCCCGGCCACGATCCCAACGACTACGAGATCGCCGGGCGGCACGATCTGCCCTACATCAACATCATGAATCGCGACGCCACGCTCAACGCCGAAGCCGGCCCCTACGCCGGTATGGATCGCTTTGCGGCGCGGCGCAAACTGTGGGCCGACATGGCCGAGCAGAGCCTGGTGGTGGGCGAAAAAACACACGTCCATCAGGTGGGCCATTGCGACCGCTGCGGCACGGTGGTGGAACCGCTACTCAGCACCCAGTGGTTCGTGCGCATGCAGCCGCTGGCCGAGCCGGCCATCGAAGCGGTGCGCGATGGGCGCATCAAGATCGTGCCCGAACGCTTCGAGCGCATCTACTTCAACTGGATGGAAAACATCCGCGATTGGTGCATCAGCCGCCAGCTCTGGTGGGGCCATCGCATCCCCATCTGGTACGGGCCGGACGGTCACCAGTTCGCCGCCCGCAGCGAGAGCGAGGCCATGGAAAAGGCCATCGTCCATTACGGCGACTGCGTCCATCTCGAACAGGACGAAGATGTGCTGGACACCTGGTTCAGCAGCGGACTGTGGCCTTTCAGCACACTGGGCTGGCCGCAGCAGACCGACGACCTGGCCAAGTTCTACCCAACCACGGTGATGGAGACAGGCTACGACATCATCTTCTTCTGGGTGGCGCGTATGATTATGCTGGGCATGAAATTCACCGGCCAGGTGCCGTTTGAGACAATCTACCTGCACGGCCTGGTGCGCGACGAAACCGGGCGCAAAATGAGCAAAAGCCTGGGCAACGTGCTCGATCCGCTCGACTTGATTGCCGAATACGGCACCGACGCCCTGCGCTTCACCCTGCTCACCGGCGGCACACCCGGCAACGACATGAAGTTGAGCACGACGCGCATCGAAGCCAACCGCAACTTTGCCAACAAGATCTGGAACGCCGCCCGCTTCGTCCTGATGAATCTGAAGGCCGACGAACTCACCTTCACCGAAGGGGAGAGGCACAGTGTCACCTACGCCCTGCCCGCCGCCGCACAGATGGAGTTGGCAGATCGCTGGATCTTGAGCCGTCTCGCATCTACCCGTGCTAATGTCACCCGCCTGATCGACGACTTCCAGTTCGGCGAGGCAGGGCGGCAGATCTACGAATTCCTGTGGAACGAGTACTGTGACTGGTACATCGAAGCCACCAAAACACGTCTTTACAGCGACGATGCAACGGCGGCACAGACGGCGCGCCAGGTGCTGGCGCATGTGTTGGAGCAGAGCTTGCGGCTGTTGCACCCGTACATGCCCTACGTCACCGAGGCGATCTGGGGACATCTGCCCCACATGAAGGCACACGGTGAATCGTTGATGACGAGCCGCTGGCCTGCCGAAAGTGAGTGGATCGACGAAAGCAGCGAAGATGCGTTTGGTCGCTTGCAGGAGATCATCCGCGCCATTCGCAATGTGCGCAGCGAGTACAACGTGGAACCAGGCCGGCGCATCACCGCCATCTTTGGGGCCGACGGTCATCTGGGATTGCTGCAACAGAACCAGGAATTGCTCATCAGCCAGGCGCGCTTGAGCGAGGATGTCACCATTGCCGAGAACAGCAGCGCACCGGAGAAGGCTGTGGCCCTGGCGGCGGGCGGCGTCAACGTCTACTTGCCGTTGGCGGGCATGGTCGACCTGGCTGCCGAGCGGCAGCGGCTGCAAAAAGAGATAGACAACGTCGACAACCAGCTTCAGCGTTCCGAAAAGCTGCTGGCCAACCAGGGCTTCGTGGCCAAAGCCCCTGCCGAAGTCGTGCAGCGCGAACAGGAAAAGATCGCCGAGTTGAAGATCCGGCGCGAGCAGATCCAGGCCAATTTGCGGGAGATGGGGGGCTAGGGATCGGGGACTGGGGACTTGGGATCGGGTAAAGGATGTTTCCGCTCTGCTAGCTTGTGAATATGATTGGCTTGTGAGAGTGACACCTGCCGGGTTGCATAAACCCGGCAGGTCTTTTTTTGAGCAAAGCGTCCCCCACCATCCCCCATTGCCCCCATCGCATCAATCATCTCCCAAAGCAGAAACGTACTCTACCTAATCCCCAATCCCCAATCCCCAATCCCTAATCCCCAATCACCCCCTGATTTGTGATAATTTTGACAATCCCCTGTGGCTATGCTACGCTTTTGCCAGATTTCCCCAGAAGTAGTGAATTGATAGAGGCAACACGCTTGCCGATCTTCTATCGACAAAATGTTCTTTTTTGCTGTCTCAAAATGACATTTCCGTGCACATGTACTACAATGGCCCAAGCAAAAAGTACGGTTGATTACAAATAGCAGTGGCTTTATTCTTTGGGGCTGGATTTATCCACTTTTTTTGCATTCTTGGAACGCATCGTTCGCCTAATTTTTGAGGTAACGAGGCACTGGCAGAAAGGAGTCCAGGTAGGAATGGCCAATGAACAGTGGCGAGCACGTGTAGCACGTGCACAACAGATGGCCGCTGAACGGCGCGGTGTTGATGTGTCGGTCATGCTTCCCCCACGCCAACCAGATGGAGGCGGCGCGGCAGCACATCGAGCAGAGGCCGAGCCTGTAGCAGCGGTGCAAGCACAAGCAGAACCGGTGGCAGCCGTAGAGACAACACCTGTCGCCGTGGGGACAGCCACCCCAGCAGCCGTTGAATCGTCCGCGGCGCAACGGGTGGCAGAAGCCAAGGCCCGTGCAGCCGCCAAAGGCAGCAACGGCGGCACTGCGACAGCCGCAGCCGCGCCGGCGGCAGCGCCCGCAGCCGCTCCCAAACCGGCTGCAAAGCCTGCCGCAAAACCTGCAACCGCAGCCGAAGAAGAAGCAGCCGAAGAAGTTGGTCAGCAGGGGATCAACCGGCGCGAGTTCCTCACCTATGCCTGGGGAGCAGCGCTTGGCCTACTCACGGCGGAAATCGGCGTCGCCAGCTACTACTTCATGTATCCACGCTTCCGCGCAGGTGAATTTGGTGGCGCTTTCATCCTGCCGCAGGGTGAGCTACCGCCGGCGGATGCGGCACCGAATGGCAACACATCGGGCAAGTTCTGGCTGGTGGACACGGCGGAAGGTCCACGGGCGCTGTACATGGTCTGCACCCACCTGGGCTGTCTGTACAAGTGGGAACCGGCGAATTTCCGTTTCGAGTGCCCGTGCCATGCGTCGAAATTCAGCCACGACGGCCACTATATCGAAGGGCCGGCGTCGCGCTCGCTGGATCAGTTTGTGATCGAAATTGTGCAGAACGGGGAAACTGTAAGCAGCACCGAAGATGGTGGAGACACCATCATCCCGCCGCAGATCCCAGGGCCGGATGCACAGATCGTGGTGCAAACAGGCCAACGCATTTTGGGCAAATCGGCTGCGGATTCCCCGGCGCGAGCGGCGGCATAGGGTAGGTTTGGAACCGGCGCAGCTTTAGTCTCTATCTTGAAATTACAGTGCGCAGCAACACGTCCGCTTTACATTGGCATGATTCGCCAGGCTGCTGTGAATTTCAAGATAGAATCTTAATTGCGCTGTTAGAGGAATGTGTCACGAAGTCTTCAGGACAATGTCGACTAGGAGAGAAACAAGACTATGAGTGTGATGCAAGACATTCGCGAGAAGGGAGTGATTGGCGCTACCGCCGCAGCTCTCGAAGATGTCTTCACCCGGGTCACAGCCGGCATTAGCCCCGGCGAGTTTCGCAAAATGCTACGTGGGGAACCGGCCGGTCGCCCAAACCCACGCCTGAAACCACACAGTGAAGCTTTTCTACTTCACATCAAGCCCACCTATTATCACGAAAGTGTGACCAAGTGGAATCACACCTTCCGATTGGGGCTGCTCTCAACCTACCTTTTCTTCTTTGAGCTGATTACAGGTCTTTTGCTCATGATCTGGTATGCGCCGTCCCCTGAACGCGCCTACGTAGACATGATCCGCCTGCTCAGCAACGTGCCATTCGGCCAGTTCCTGCGCGATCTGCACCGCCTGGGTGCAGAAGCCATGGTGGCGATTGTCACACTACATATGGTGCGCACCTACCTGACAGGTAGCTACAAGGCGCCCCGCCAATTCACCTGGTTTACCGGCGTGATCCTGCTGGTGCTCACCCTCTTCCTCAGCTTCTCGGGCTACCTGCTGCCGTGGGATCAGTTGGCCTTCTGGGCGGTGACCATCGGCACCTCGATGGCCGAAGCCGTGCCGCCGGCGGTGGTCGGTGAAACCGTCAACCTGCTGGCCCGTGGCGCGCCCGACATCGGCGCCAATGGTCTGCTGCGCTTCTACCTGCTGCACGTGATCTTCTTGCCGCTGTTGCTCATTCTCTTCTTCTTTGTGCATTACTACAAAGTGGTGCATTTCGGCATCAGCCTGCCCGCCGACGAAGAAGAAGTGGGCGAAGACACGGCCAACCGTGTGCCGGCCGATAAGCGTGTCTACTTCTTGCCTGATGTAATGGTCGACGAGCTGAGTTTCCTCACAGCCTTTACGACCCTGACAATTTTCCTGACGGTCTTCTTCTTCCAGGCGCCGTTAGAGAACATTGCCAATCCACAATCGACGCCACTGCATACGGTTGCGCCGTGGTACTTCTACTGGCTACAGGGTCTGCTCAAAGTGGCAGATAAGTTTATTGCCGGTGTGCTGGTGCCGGGCGTGCTGCTTGTGCTGTTGATGGCGATTCCATACCTCGACATGAACCCCAGCCGCCGTGCTCGCGACCGCCGCGTCGCCATTGTCAGCGGTGTTGTCGCCGGTGTGGTGATGATTATCTTGAGTTGGATGGGTACGCCTGAATATGCGGTGAAGGGTGCGTCGTCGGTGGAAGTGGTGCAGGAGATCATGCCCGAAGAAGGCGCCGGCCTGGTGCACGAAGTCGGCTATGAACATCTGCACCTCGGCTCCTTCCGCACCGACATGGAGTACGCCATCGAGCATGAAGACGAACACTTTGCCGAGTTGATGCATCGCCTCCGCGAAGGCGTGCGTCACTACGAAGAGACCGACCCAGACTTCAAAGGGGCTTACGCCGTTTTGAATATTTCACAGGATCAGCCGAGCCTGAAGCGTTTGCACTGGGAAGTCCACTGGTACAATGCCCAGGGCGAACCGGGTTTCTACGAGCGCAAGTTCTGGCTGCACGAAGACTCTCTCTACTGGGAAGAGTATGGCTGGAAGCGCGAATTCGTGAAATACCTCTCTGACCTGCGATTCCTTAACTAACGAGGAGTGACGATACTGATATGCAGGGTTTATTCATCAAGTCACCCGTACTAAAGATCGTGCTTGGCATCCTGGCATCGCTGGTGGCAATTGCGCTGGTGTTGATCGTCCTCCTCACCGAGGAAGCGCGCATGGAAGCGCAGACGGCCAGTTGGGAAGGCCGTGAGATCGAAAACGGCGCGGCGCTTTACTACAACAACTGCGCCAGTTGTCATGGCCCAGATGGCAAGGGCTTGCCCGGTGTGGCGCCTGCCCTCAACAGCCACTACTTCTTCACCCAGCGTTTGGCCGACGTAGGTTGGACCGGCTCGATGGAAGACTACGTGCAGTTGACGGTGGCCGCCGGTCGCCCCAGCAGATCGGTGAGTCAATGGGCGCAGATGATGCCGACATGGGGTTCCAGCTACGGTGGTCCAATGCGTGGGGATCAAGTTGAAGCGGTGACCGCCTACGTGCTCAACTTTGAAGGTTCGGCATTGGCGCAGACCGCCGAAGAAGATCCCTGGCAGCCCTTCCTGGATGTACGCAAGCCGGCTGAACAGCAGACCATCGGCGACGTGCCCCTGGAAGTCGCCGCGGCACCGGAAGCACCCAGCGGCGAGCCACGTGATCCCGAAACGCTCTTCACCACCATGACCTGCGTTGCCTGTCACAACCTGGCAGAGGATCAGACGCAGACAAGCCGTGGTCCAGTTGGCCCGAACTTTGGCAACCTGGCCGAGAATGCCGCCACTCGTGTGGCCGGTCTCAGCGCCGAGGAGTACATTCACCAGAGCATCGTGGATCCAGGCGCTCATCTGGTGGAAAGCTATGTCGGCGGCATCATGCCGGCCACCTTCGGCCAGCAGATGAGCGAAGAAGAGATCAACAGTCTGGTCACCTGGCTGCTAGAACAAGGCCAGTAAAAAGTTTCAGCAACAAAAAACGGACGGCCCGACGGGCCGTCCGTTTTTTGTTGCTGATCACCTCACATGCGTCTTCCATCGTTCGTCTTCCGTCGTTCGTCTTTCGTCTTCTGCCGGCGCTTCCGCTCCGCCTTTTCGGCCTGAAAATCGCTGTAGCCGCCGATGTATTCGGTGATGATCCCCTCTTCGAGATCAGCGATCCGCCCCACCACACGATCGAGGAAATACCGATCGTGGGAGATCACCAGCACCGTGCCTTCAAAGTCGTTGAGCACGTCTTCCAACACCTCTACCGAGGCGATGTCGAGGTTGTTGGTTGGCTCGTCGAGGAGCAGAAAGTTGGCGTTAGAAAGCATGAGCAGCGCCATCTGCAAACGGCTGCGCTCCCCACCCGACAATGTGCTGACCTTGCTGCGCGCCTGCTCGTAGGTGAAGAGAAAACGCCCCAGAAAGTTGACGGCGTTTGGCTCGGTCAGCGGCGCAGCATGGCGGATCGTCTCAATCAGGGTCAGATTGTAGTCGAGTGTCTCGTGCTGTTGAGCGTAGTAGCCCACGTTGACGCTCGGACCAATGGCGATCACACCGCCGCTGGGTTCGTCTTCACCCAGGATCAGCCGAAAAAGGACCGACTTCCCCGCGCCATTTGGCCCCACCAGCCCCACCCGTTCGCCGTGCCAGAGCAGCAGGTTAACGCCGGCCAGGACGATCTTCTCGTCGCCATTTTCGGCGCCGTTTTCAGCACCGTTTTCAGCGCTGTTTTCAATGGGGAAGATGCGGTCGAGATTGCTGATTTCGAGCACTTTGTTGCTGCCGCGCCAGCCGGAAAGCTCCAGCGCCATGCGTTTGCGCTCAAGCACAGGCTTGTCGATGCGCTCGATGCGTTCGATCCGCTTTTCGATGGCCTTGCCCCGTTTGATCAGCTTTTCGTTGTCGTAGGTGCGCCCCCAAATCAGGAGACGTTTGGCCGCCTGCTCCAGGCGTGTAATTTCTTTTTGCTGCGCCTGGAAAAGTTGCTGCTGGCGCAGAAGGCGCGCCTGCTTTTCGAAGGCGTACTCTGAATAGTTGCCAGGGTAGACGGTCATGCGCCCGTCTTCGAGTTCGGCGATCTCATCGGCGACGACGTCGAGCAGGTAACGGTCGTGGCTGACGATGACGACGCCGCCTTTGTAGTCGCGGATCACCGATTCGAGCAGCGCCTTGCCCGCCATGTCAAGGTGATTGTCCGGTTCATCCAGCAGCAGAAGCTTGGGCGCGGTGACCAGCAGTTTGGCCAGCCCCACCAGCTTGCGCTGTCCGCCGCTGAGGGTGTCGGTTTTAAGCGAGAGATCCTGATCAGTGCTGAAGCCGACGCGGGCCAGGGCGGCGCGCACCCGTCCTTCGTAGTTGAGGCCGCCCAATTCCTCGAAGTGTTGGAGCAAGCGCGCCTGCTCATCGAGGACATGGGCCAACTTTTCCTCGTCGCCGTAGACCGCCGGATCGCCCAAACGCACTTCACAAGCGGCCAGTTTCGCTTCGATTTCGTGCAACGCAGTGGACGCGGTCAACGCTTCTTCCCACAGCGTGCGCCCCGGCGTGAGGAACGGTTCCTGGCGCAGATAGCCGACGGTCAACCCGCTCTGGCGCATAATGGCGCCGCCGTCGGGGGTCAACTGCCCGGCGAGCACGCGCAACAGGGTCGATTTCCCCGCGCCGTTCGGCCCAACGAGTCCTGTGCAGCGGTCGTCGTGGATCTCCCAGGAGAGATCGGTGAAAATCGGTTTGGCAATGTAGGTGACACTGAGTGCGTGGATATCAACGGCGATCATGATGGTGTAGGGGAGTGCCGGTATGGAGATTGGGCGATTGGGAGATTAGGTGATTTTTGTGTATGGGTTTGCGTGGGGCGGAAGCAGAGATCGTCTCATGAGCGAGCCGGCCTTCCGCCCCACGCAAACCCGTACGTCATTTAATCTCCCAATCGCCCAGTCGCTGTTTACGCGCGCGTCAAGCGCCGGTAGGTGATGCGGTGTGGCCGATCCGCAACCGGGCCAAGACGGCGGTGACGGTCTTCTTCGTACTCGCTGTAGTTGCCGGGGAACCAGACCACTTCGCTGTTGCCCTCAAAAGCCAGGATGTGCGTCGCCACACGGTCGAGGAACCAGCGATCATGGGAGATCACCAGGGCGGTGCCGGCGAAGGTTTCCAGCGCGTCTTCGAGGGCGCGCAGGGTGTTCACATCCAGGTCATTCGACGGTTCGTCCAGGAGCAGGACGTTGGCGCCGCTCTTAAGCATCTTGGCCAGATGCACGCGGTTGCGTTCACCGCCAGAGAGCGAACCGACCTTCTTCTGTTGATCCGAGCCGCTGAAGGTGAAGCGGGCCACGTAGGCACGCGAATTGACCAGCCGATCCCCCAGTTTGATCTGGTCGCTGCCGCCCGAAATCTCTTCCCAGACGGATTTGTTGCCGTCGAGGCTGTCGCGGCTTTGATCGACGTAGCCCAGTTTCACGGTGTCGCCCACACGCAATGTGCCGCCGTCTGGGTTTTCCTGGTTTACGATCATGCGGAAGAGTGTCGTCTTGCCGGCGCCGTTCGGGCCGATGATGCCGACGATGGCGCCGGGCGGCACGTCGAAGGCCAGGTTCTCGTAGAGCAGACGGTCGCCGTAGGCCTTGGTAATGCCCTCAGCGCGGATGACAACGTCACCCAGGCGCGGACCGGGCGGGATGTAGATCTCACGTTCCTCGCGGGCCTTTTCCACATCCTGGCCGAGCAGGTCGTTGTAGGCGTTGATGCGCGATTTGCGCTTGGTCGCCCGCGCCTTCGGCGACATGTGCAGCCACTCCAACTCACGCGCCAGCGTCTTCTGGCGTTGGTTTTCCTGCTTCTCTTCCTGGGCCAGCCGTTCCTGCTTCTGCTCCAGCCAGGACGAGTAGTTGCCCTGCCACGGGATGCCGAAGCCCCGATCCAGTTCGAGGATCCAGCCGGCCACGTTGTCGAGGAAGTAGCGATCATGGGTGACGGCGATGACGGTGCCTTCGTACTCCTGTAAATGACGTTCCAGCCATGCCACCGATTCGGCGTCGAGGTGGTTGGTGGGTTCGTCTAAAAGCAGGATGTCGGGCTTTTGCAGCAGTAGACGGGTCAAGGCGACGCGGCGCTTTTCACCGCCCGAAAGGACGGAGACCGACATATCGCCAGGGGGGCAGCGCAGCGCGTCCATCGCCAATTCCAGGCGGCTGTCTACGTCCCAGGCGTTGAGGGCGTCGAGTTTGTCTTGCACTTCGCCCTGACGGTTCATAAGTTCGTCCATTTCGTCGGGGGTCAACTCTTCGGCGAAACGGGCGTTGATCTCGTCGAACTCGCGCAGGGTGTCGACGATTTCCTGCACGCCTTCTTCCACGATTTGCCGCACGGTTTTGGTTTCGTCAAGTTTTGGTTCCTGCGAGAGATAGCCGCGGCTGTAGCCGTCCGAAAGGAAGGTTTCGCCGTCGTAGTTGTCCTCTACGCCGGCCATAATGCGCAACAGCGTCGACTTCCCGGCGCCGTTAAGGCCGAGGACGCCGATTTTGGCGCCATAGTAGAAACCCAGGCTGATGTCGCGCAGCACTTTGTTGCTGGGCGGGTAGGTCTTGCCCACCCGCACCATTGAATAGATGACTTTTTCACTCATCGGTTGAAATCCTTTTTTGTCCTGATTCAGCTCGTCCTGGAGAATGGCGATCCGCATTGTAGCACAGCCGGGCATGAATGCGATCCTTTTGGTGGCGCCATTTTCAACAGATTCCTACAATGTCCACCTGGCATACAGACGCCGCTACGCCAGGCAACTATTCTGTTCGACCGAAGGGATTGGTTGTGAACACGGATTGGAGGAAACACGGATTATTCATGATCCGTGTTTCCTCCAATCCGTGTCCACAAGAGACTCTACAGCAAAAAGGTCTCGCGGCCTAAAAGTCCGACTTCTCTCTAGCGGGGAGTCATCGCAAACTAGGCCGAAGTCGGACTTTTTGCAGTGGAGTCACAAGAATTTGAAAGCACGCAAAGGAGGATAGGCTCGATGAAATGGATTTTACGGATTGCACTTGGCTTGTTGGCAGTTGTCGTGCTGGCGGTGGCCGTGCTGGCCGGCATCATCGTCTACGACACCAACTTCGGCGTCGCCGCCGAGGACGCCGCCAACGTCACCTTTGCCGGGGAAGGCGATCTCACGCTGCAAGGCTACCTCGCCCGCCCTGAAGGGGAAGGCCCACATCCTGCTGTACTGTTACTACACGAATGGTGGGGGTTGAACAGCGAGATCCCGCACATTGCCGACGCCCTGGCCGCCCAGGGATATGTGGTGCTGGCGCCGGATGTTTACCGTGGGCGGGTGGCAACGTCTGTCCCCGGTGCGCTGTGGATGCGCATCACCACGCCCAACGACGTCATCTGGGCGGATACAGACAGCGCGCTGTCTTATTTGCGCGGGTTGGAGGGCGTCGACACAGAACGGGTGGCGTCGGTAGGCTTCTGTTTCGGCGGCGAACAGTCGCTGCAATTGGGGCTGCGCGCAGCAGACGCGTTGACAGCGGTGGTGATCTTCTACGGCTCAACCGTGGACGATCCTGAGCAGTTGCAGGTGTTGGCCGACGCGCAGCCCGTCCTTGGCATCTTCGGCGCCGAAGACCAGCAGATCCCGCTCACCGAAGTCAGCGCCTTCGAGGAAGCGCTTAACCAGGCCGGCATCGAAAACACCGTCACCGTCTACGATGGCGTTGGGCACGCCTTCCTCACGGCGGAAAACTACGACGATCCCGGCGCCGCGGGCGAAGCGTGGCAGCAATTGTTGGCCTTTTTAGATGAGAATGTGGCCGCGGCACAGTGACATTTGACCGTTCATTCCGGCTGGGCGCGCGCCGGTCGATCCATGGCGTAGATCAGGAATGGGCCTTTGTCGTCCATGGCTGCGCGTTCCAGTGACATGCCGATCTTGGTTGCCACCCCGATAGATGCCTGGTTGGCCGGATCGATCAGGCAGACCAGGCGAGGCAGGTTGAGGAGATTGAAGCCGTAGTCGCGAATGGCGACTGCGGCTTCAGCCCCCAATCCTCGCCGCCAGTAGGCTTTGTCGATCATGTAGGCCACTTCCACTTCGTTGCGCCCGTCGATGGTCCACGGCAACAGACCGCAGCGCCCAATGAAGCGCTTCTCAGCTTTGAGGATGGTGGCCCACAGCCCCAATTCCGGGTGTTTGGGATGGCCGTTGAGAAACCACTCCAGTTCTTCGCGTGTATCTTCGTAGTTGAGTGTGCCTTCGGGAAAGTAGCGACGCATCTCCACATCCTGATACAAAGCATAGAGTGCATCTAAATCGCCAGGTTCAAGATGTCTCAACAACAAACGCTCGGTTTCGAGGACAATCATCTCAGCATCTCAACATTGCGCCGTATCGCCTGCCGAATTTCGTCCAGGCTGTAGCGCCGGCGCAGATAGCGAAAATAGGACGCAGTGAGCGGCGCCAACAGCAGATCGACACTCATGGGCAGGTGGGTGCCGGCGGGAAGTTCACCGGCGCGCCCGGCAGCGTTAAGCAGGCCACTCACCGTCATGTGCAGCCATTCAAAAAAAGGACCCTCGCCGTCAATGCCGCCGATCTGCCCGCCGCGCTGCACTTCACACAGCAGCGGCATGTGCTGTTCGATGAAGATGACAACTTCCTCCAAAAAATCCTTCAACCGCTCCAAATAGGGTACATTCGCCTCTTGCATCCCATGCAGCCGCGCCAGGATCACTGCCTGGTGCTCGCTCAGTTGATCGTGCATCAACGCCTGGCACAGCTCCGCTTTGTTGGCGAAACGGCGGTAGAGCGTCCCCTTGCCCACGCCGGCGGCCTCGGCAATTTGCGCCATGTGGACGTCGGCCACCCCATATTCGGCAAAGAGTGCTTTGGCCGCCGCCAGCACACGTTGGCGATTTTCGACGGCATCACGGCGTTCACAGCGCTCTTCGCCGTCGCCGTATAGATCAATGGAAAGCGGAATCATCGGTTCGTCGTTTTGCATATACATTCTCTAACAAAAGTTTAACATTGAACCATCTTGACAAACGGACCCAAGTCCGCTATGATTGTAACACATAAGCGGACTGAAGTCCACTTGCGTTTTATTAGACAAACAAACGAAGTTTCAGATGAAAGGGAACCAATCATGGCCTGGCAGTTAGACAACTCACACTCGTCGGTGGAATTTGCGGTGCGTCACATGATGATCAGCACTGTACGTGGTCGCTTTGAAGATTTCAGCGGGCAGGTCCACTTCGACGAACAGAACCCGGCAAATTCTTCCGTCAACGTCCAGATTCAGGCGGCGAGCATCAACACCCGCGATGGGCAGCGCGACGGTCACCTGAAGTCCCCCGACTTCCTCAATGTTGAGCAGTACCCGTTCATCACCTTCAAAAGCACCCGCGTCGAGAAGACGGGCGACACCCAGGGTCGGATTTACGGTCACCTCACCATCCGCGATGTGACCAAAGAAGTTGTCCTGGATAGTGAGTTTGTGGGCAAGGCCAAAAGCCCGTGGGGAACCACCAGCGTCGGCTTCTCTGCTTCAACGGCCATCGATCGCAAGGATTGGGGCCTCACCTGGAACGCAGCGCTGGAAACCGGCGGCGTCCTCGTGGGCGAGCAGGTGAAGATTTCCATCGACGTCGAGTTGATCGAACAGCCCCAAACCCAGCCGGCTGCCGCAACGGCGTAGTTATCCGTCGAACAGATCGAAATAGAAGCTTGTTGACACGGATGGGAGCGCACACAGATTCAAAATCCGTGTGCGCTCCCATCCGTGGTTGTTTTTCTGGTGTGGGATTATAGGAGTTTGCGTCACAGCACGTCAAGTTGCTGTGAAACACTCTATGCGAAATCTCGCCGCCCGCTGGACGAAATACAATGGCGCCAGCGCAGAAAAACCCGGCCTGCCACCAATTTTGTGGGATAAGCGTGGGATATCTGTGGGATAGGTGTGGGATTCTGTGTGGGATAAGTGTTGGAATGATGTGGGATAGTGTGGGATATCTGTGGGATAAAGTGACTTTATTACACAAAAATGCCCCGTCACCGGTTGGTGACGGGGCATTTTTGTGTGATAAAAGGCTAATCTGTGGCCAGTTTCCCACGCATACGGGCATACTGGGCATAATCGATCGGTGTGCGACGGCGGATGTAATCCCACGTTTGCGGGGCGCGTTTCTGGGCGTCTAGAACCCGGTCGGTGATGTGCAGTTGGAAGGCGTCGGAGCCGGCGCCGCTGCCGTAACTGACCACAAGGACACGCTGACCGGGCTTCGCCACGTCGAGGATCGCCGTCAACCCCACAATGGATGAGCCGGCGTAGGTGTTGCCGATTTCACCCACCAACAGCCCAGCTTTCCACTGTTCCTGTTTGAAGCCGAGCATAGACATGGCGCGCACAGGAAATTTCACATTCGGTTGGTGGACGACCACGTGATCGTAGTCGCTGGGCTGCATCTTCATTTCGGCCATCATCTCTTCCGCCGCAGGCACCACGTGACCGAAATAGCCGGGGTCGCCGCTGAAGCGCTCGGCATGGCGTGGGTAATGGCTGCCAGGCCGTCGCCAGAAGTCCATGGTGTCGGTGACGTAGCTGGCGCTGCGCTCGATGACGGCCACTGCTTCTTCGGCAGGCCCAATCAAGATGGCTGCACCACCGGCCGCCGCCGTGTATTCAAGGGCATCGCCGGGGCGGCCCTGGGCGGTGTCCATGCCGATGGCGAGGGCATAGCGGGCCATGCCGCTGCCCACAAAGCCCATTCCGGCCTGCATCGCTTCGGTCCCTGCTTTGCAGGCGAATTGCCAGTCGGCGGCCTGGGTGGCGGGCGTTGCGCCGATGGCTTCGGCCACAATGGTGCCGGTAGGTTTGACGGCGTAGGGATGGCTTTCGCTGCCCACCCAAACGGCGCGAATCAGGCTAGGATCAATCTGGGCGCGGCTGAGGGCGTTGCGCGCCGCCTCAACGCTCATGGTGACAGTGTCTTCGTCCAGGCCGGGCACTGCTTTTTCTTTTACAGGGCTGCCCTCGTGCCCATCGCTCCAAATTCGGCTGATCTCAGTGCCCGGCAGCCGAAAGCGAGGAATATATGCGCCATAGCCGACAATGCCGACAGGGTTGGCTGGTTGATTTAACATAGTTTACAAATGCTCCTTGGGGAAGAAGGGATTGAGCGATTCGGGGATTGGGCGATTCAGGAATCGAGAAATTCTGCTGTCGACCCCCTAGACAAACTCGATCAATCCCCCAATCGCCTATTCTCACCTGATAACAATATCGTTCTATTTTTCACGAAGATTCGAGTTCTGTCAGTAGTTCGCGTGCCCGTTCCAGCCGGATGGTGCCTTCTTGCACAAGCCGCGCCGCCAGGAAATCGACTTGATCGGCACGGGCGCCGGCACTGACTACAAGCTGGCGGGCATGCAAACGCATGTGCCCACGCTGAATGCCGTCGGTGACAAGGGCGCGCACAGCAGCCAGATTCTGCGCCAATCCCACGGCCACAATCAGTTCAGCCAGGTGACGGGCGCTCTGCACACGCAGAATCTTCAATGCCACCTGTGCCGCCGGGTGGCTGCGGGTGGCGCCGCCAACAATGCCGACCGAAAGCGGCATCTCCAGCCGTCCATAAAGCAGTGGATAGGCCACATCCTGCGCCAGCCAGGGCGGCGTGCCGGCGTGGACGGTCTGCCGCCATTCCTCAGCCGTGGCGATGAGACGCCAATCGGTCAGCGATTGGTAGCGTCCTGTGCGGGCGGCGTAGGCGTGAGCACCGGCGGCGACGGCGCGCCAGTCGTTGCCGGTGGCCAGAAGCACAGCGTCGATGCCGTTGAAAATGCCCTTGTTGTGGGTGGCGGCGCGGTAAGGATCAGCGACAGCAAAGGCGTTGGCCTCGACGATCCCCTGCGCCACTTCGCTGCCCGGCTGTTCAGCGGTGGCGAAAACTGCGACCGGGATGGCAGCTTCGGCCCAGGCGCGGCGCTCGTCGGTGAGGTTCGAGAGGATACGCAAGAGCGCCCGTCCGCCGCTTAGTTGTTCAAGCTGCGGGGCGATGGTCTCCACCGCTGTGTTGACGGCATTGGCGCCCATGGCGTCACGGCAATCAAAGTGCAGGTGAACGATCAACATCGGCCCGGCCAGGGTTTCGGCCAGGGGATGCACGGTGAGATCACGGGGGCCGCCGCCCAGACGGGCGATGGTGGGGCTGGTATTGGCGGCGGCGAGGAGGGTCTCTTTGGCGGCGAGGATGGCCGCTTGCGCCGCCGCCATGTCAGCCACGTCGAGCAATTGGATCTGGCCGATCATCACCGGTTCGGTGCTGCCGGCGAAAAAGCCGCCGCCGCTGCGGGCAAGGCGGGCGGCATTGCTCACCGCCGCCACCACCGACGGCTCTTCAACGACCATCGGGATCAGGTGCTCGTTGCCGTTGATCAAGAAATTGGCCCCGATCCCCAGCGGCAGCGCATATCGACCGACGACGTTTTCGATCATCTTGTCGGCCTGCGCCACGCTCAAGGAGTCGGCGAGGACGTCCACTTCGGCGGGGGCAAGATCGGCCCATTCCGCCAGAATCGCCACCCGTTCGGGCACTGTTTTCTGATAAAAGCCACTCAACCGCGACGATTTGTGCAAATCCGCCAATCCCCTAATCTCTTCGTTATGAATTTTAATCGTATCTATACAGCGACAGGTGCGACGCACTGGCCAAATGGTTGACGCATACAACTTTGGCCTCCTGGCCAGTGCGTCGCACCTGTATCGTTACTTTTAATCGCCCAATCACAAAAGCAGAGGGCCGATCTCTTTTTACCAGAAATCGGCCACCATGATCTATCGACTTTGTTTGTTGATAGGCTTTGACGGGTTCACCGGCCAAATGCCACCAGCGCCCAGGTCACCGGCGCTTCGAGCCACTGCGGCGAGATGGCCATTGCAGCAGAAATGACGATGGCCAGCCCGGCAGCAAAGGCGACGATGCCCCGCTCTTGGGGGAGCAGGCGATCCTGCAGCGGGCCGAAAAGCAGGCGCACCAGCCGCACAAAGCCAAGCACAACCCCGCCCGACGCCAGCAACACAGAGGCGGCGATGCGCCAATCGCTCTCAGCCACCGTTTGCAATGCCGCCCAGTGGCCCGGAAAACCGGCGCTCAACGGGAAGCCGGCCAGCCCCAGACTGCCCAAGAGAAAGGCTGTACTGCTCCAGGGCGAACGGCTGCCCACGCCCTGCAAGCGCAGCACAACGTCCTGGCGACCGGTTACATTGCGTAGTTGCGCCAGGCCGATGACGGCGGTGAAGGTGCTAATCGTGCGCAGCACAAAGAGGAAGAGCACCAGCGTCCAGTTTTCCATGCCCGAAGCGGCCAGGATCAGCAGGATCAGCCCCCAATTGTGGAGCATGGCGTAGCCCCACAGCCGTCCTGGGTGGTTGGTGCCGATGGCGGCAATCCCGCCCCATGCCGCCGTAGCCAGCCCACCCACCGTCAACCAGAGTGAAAGCGGCGCCAGTTCCACGGCAAATTCGAACTGTTCACCAACCCGGTAGAGCAGAGACAGCACCGCCAATTGGTAAAGCAGCGTCAACAGGGCCATGCTCACCGGCGGCGCGCTTTCTGAGGCGGCGGGCTGTCCACCGTGCATGGGGACAGGCGCCAGCAGCAAAAGCAGGCCGGCGGCCAGCAGCCAGCCGGCCACCTGGAAGGTCTCATTGTTTTGGGGATTGAGTGGGATCTGCTCCACGTACCAGGCTACGGGCAAAAAGAAGGGGAAGGCGAAGATTGGTCCTAGCAGCATACGCAACGGGCCGCCCGTCTGCCCCAGTTGATCGCCTTGCAGCAAAAACACCCCTGCCGTCGAAAGCAGCGCCAGCAGCAAGGGGATCAGAAGCACCGGCTCCAGCGGCGCACTTCGCAGCAGGGCGACGCCGATATAGCCAAAAACGATGACCAGGCCAACCGGGACAAAGTAGTCGCCGGGGTGAACCAGCGCCGCCACAAAGAAGGCAGCCGATGCGATCCCCAGCGTGAGGACGACCACAGGCAGGTTGGCGCTGTTCAAGTGCAGCAGAAAGTCGAACTGTGAGAAGCGCCCGTCGAAGTTGACCCCCACAGGCAGGACGGGGAAAACGTAGGTTGAAGCCAGTGGGAAAGCCCAGCCCAGCCAGAGCGCCAGCCCACCGGTGTAAAAAGCGCCCACCAACGCCGTCCACGGTTCCCAGCGTCGAAAGAGAAAAGCGAGCAGGGCTGCGGCCAGCAAGGCCACAGTGACGAATTCAGGGAAGGAAAAAAGGATCATCGGCGAAAACCTGATTTCTTACTGGCTGCGCTTGAGCACGGCGAGAACGGCTGCCATGCGCCGCGCCAGGAACTGTCGGACTGAGGCCAAATCGAAGACCACCACCGGCGCATCCTCGGCCTGGACGGGAAAGGTGACATCGGTGACGGGCATTTGCAATTCGGCAAGCTGTTCGTCTTCGGCCAGGGCGAGGAACGCGCAGACCAGCGCCACCATCAACTGCAAAATGCCGATCAGGGCAATCAGCGCCGGCAGCGGCACAATCACCGCCATCAACGACTGTAGGGGAACAAACCAGAAGATCAGGCCGATCCCGGTAAAGAGGGCACTGTCGGTGAGCGCCATCACCAGAAAAGCGCACGCCGCCAGCCACAGGAAAAGCCGCGCCGTCGGTTCATTGAGGACAGGCAAAGGAATGTCCGGCTGCAATGTGTAGACGAGCACCGCCAGCAGAAGCATGATCAAGAGGCGAAAGAAGGGGTTGCCGTTGCGCAGTGAAAGCTGTGGGCGCGGCATTTGCAAAGGAGACAACGCCAGGATCAGCGCCGCCAGCACAACCACCCAGAAATAGATCGCCAGCCACTGCCCCGGCACCCCGTAGCGGTAGACGAGGATCTGCCCGACGCCATATTGGATCAACGCCAACCCGGGCAAGAACAGGCGCCAATCCCACAGGATGATCAGGAGCAGGGCAATGCCGCCGATCCCCCACAGGGCGGCGTTGGTCGACCAAAATGATGCGCCAAACAGAAAATCCATCACGCCAACTGCACCTATTTCACCTGAACAAGAATCAACTGAACAAGAATCAACTGAACAAGAAATAACCGAGCACGAGCAGTGTCACCAGCCAGCCCACATAGCCGGCGCCTTCGACTACGCCCAGAGTCGATCCCCAGAGCGAGGCGGTGCGCACCGATCCCCAATCGAAGATACGCGAAACCCACTCCAGGCCGGCGAAATGCGAAAAGCGGTCGGGCCAGCGCCCGAAGAACGACCAGTAGCGTGGACGCACCAACGCCAACGCCATGCCCAAGAGAAGCGGCACGCCCAGTGTCAACCAGACAGGCGCATCGGCCACAGCGCTGGGCGGGTTGCCCACGTTGCCGGGGATCGCATTGGGAATGCTGGCCAACGCTGCCACCGTTTCGGGAAAGATGCCGGCCACGGCCAACGGAATCGCCAGCACAAGACACGCCGCCAGCAGCCGCCAGATCACAGGCGAGGCCAGACCGACGGCATTTCTTTCCTGCGCGCCCCAACTGCGCAACAGTGCCGACACCTGCAACGTCTGCGCGATCATGTAAATGGCGAAGAAAGGCATCACCAACGATCCTGAAAATTCGCCGGTAAGCAGCCGCGAGATGGTGGAGTGAGAGAGAAAGCCCGGTGTAAAAGGCACGCCGACCAATGCCAGCGCGCCCACGCTCACCGGGATCTGCCAGCCCCACTCACGCCAAACCCGCTCACCCACCAACCACAGCCCTCCACCCAGCGCAATCGTCGTTGTCGGCCAGATCAGCGCCGCCGGTCCTTGCGATTCAGAGAGGATGGCGGTTAGCCCGGCCAGCCCCACCGAGGTCACCAGCACAAAGGTGGTGTGGCCTGGTTTGGCCGTCGCCGTGTAGGCGGCCACAGCGCTGCCCAGGAAAGCCATCAGCACCAGGATCACAAATTCGGGCTGCACCAACACCTGCGAACCACCCAGCCCCGAAGCCCAGCCAAAGAGCCAGAGACCACAAACTGCCGGCACCAGGTGATCCACGAAGCGATCAGGGAGAGGCAGGCGCAGCGCATTGGCCGGCAGCAACCAAACGTGGAAAGGATAAGCGCCGGCGCGGATGGCGGCGGCAATCAGCAACATCAGGATCGTCTCCACCGGCAGGCTACCGCCCTGTAGCGGTTGCGCCGGGCCAAGCGGCCCCGCCGGGAGCAGGCCCACCAACAGCAAAAGTGCACCGATCAGGCTCAAACCCTGGGCATGGTTAACAGCGAACCAACCCAGCGCCTGGCCGTTATCGTCTTGGCGTGTGAGGGGGGCGATGGCATTGCGCGCCAGGACGAGGATGTCCATCAGCACCCACATCAGGGTGACAGTTAGCAAGTTGCCGCTCCCCACAAAAAGGAGCGCCGTAGCCAGCACGCCCAGGTGCGCGGAAAGGGAGAGCGTCGCCCGTCGCCGATCCTGGGGGCTGGGGCGATCGACGTATTGGCCGCCGAAGCCGCTGAGCAGGATGGCGACGCCGCCCAGCAGCAACAACAACACCGATACATACCAGTTCCAGCCGTCGCTCACCCACAACAACTGGCCGGAACCGATGACAAAGGGCTGCCAGGGACGGCTGAAAATCGGCACCACCGGCTCCAGGCGCAACATCACAGTCAACCAGATGGCAATCAGCCAGCTAGCCAGCGCAACCGGACTTTGCCATTGTGGGCGGCGGAGGAGACGGCCTGTGGTCCAAACCAGCACAGCGCCGATCAGCAGGGTGATCGGCGGGCCAAGTGGGGATGTTATGAGTTCGAGAAGGCCCGTCAAAAGATCCATAGAGAGCCATTTTAGCACAGCCGGCGGTAAGGCGAGGAATTATCCGTGGTGTGGGGGACAAAGAACTAGCCTCTGCTGTTACCGCGGTTTCTGTCACTGCGGCGACGCTGAAAGACTTCGCCCACAATGCCGCCCAGCGCGCAGAAGCTGCCGGCCAGGAGGGCGAAGCTCCAATTGCCGGGCAAGACAAAGAGCGCAAGCACCGGCACACTGGCCAGGCCGCCGATAAAGGCATGCATGCCACTGCGCGCCCCCACGTAGAAGGTTGTGGCAACACCGGCGACAACAGCGGCAAGCAGCACAGCGCCCACAATGATGTTGCCACTCAACCCCCAACCGCTACCGGCGATAAAGACAGCCGACACCAAAAAAAGATTGAGGGCGAAAGCAAAAAGTATCGCAGTCACACGCAGCGGCGGGCGCGGAGGACGGGTTTGCGACATGAAATCTCCTCAGGGCATAAACGATAGAATGCTATTGATAGAATGCTATTGATAGAATGCTATTGATAGAATGCTATTGGTAGACGCACTATACAATGCGCAGCCCATCCCAATCAGGCTCACTGTAACTTTCGCGCCGCCACCGGTAGCCAGGATCATGAATGATCCCCGGCTCGGCGGCGGTGACGAGCAGGCGCAGCGCATCAAAGATCAGGGTGCGTTGTTGGGCAGGGGCATCGGCCTCGCCCAGGGGATGGCCCAACGGCCACTTCACAAAGACGGCACGCGGCGCGCCCACGGCTTCGGTGAGATCTCGTGCAATGGAAATCACGACCGTCGGCACACCGGCGGCCTCAATCGAACGTGCGATCAGTCCCACGGACCGATTACAGAAGCCTCAGGCAGGGGTGAGGAAGGCGAAATCGACGCCGTCGGCGCGCAACTTAGCCGCCACTTCGGGCGCTGTTTTTTGCAGCAGGCGTGTCATGTGTTCGCCTTCGATGTGTCCCATAAAGCCGAAATGGTGGGGCGCAATCCCGCCGATGACGCCACGCGCCGCCAGATCGCGGAAGTGATCGAGGGGGAAGATCACCTGCTTGTCTTTGTCGGCGCTTTCGTGGTTGTAGTATTTGTGCGTAATCGTCAGATCGGCCAGCGCCACATCGCCGGGGATGACACGATACGTGGCATCGCCGTCGGGATCGTCCATGTTGAAGGGCGGCTGCGTGGGTAGATGTATCCCACCTGTGGTCAGCAAGGCGACACGACTCTGTGCAAGTGGTTTGCGCAACCGGGCAAAAGGAATTTCCCCCCTTTCACCCAACGCTGCATTCGTGCGCCGGGCGGCAGTTTTCGCCCACAATTGGGCCACCGCCGGGATGGCGAAGAACCAATTGCTGATCCGTTCAACCAACGAGTTTTGACCTGGCATGCCACACGCCTTTCTGAAAGACTACCCGAATTGATGGTTGGTCTTTTAAACTTGAACCGCTATGATACCATTGACGGTATGTGGTCGCTATTGTGGGCCACACCTGTCGTTTCTTCTGTGGCATTCCTCACCGTGCCCACGCAACGCAAGGCTAACAGCAAAGGACAAACTCATGGCTCATGACGGCGGTTGGTGGCGCTACATCAGCCACGATCCTACGAAAGAGCGCCCCCAGGTGACACGCAGCCTGCTTGGCCGCGTGGCGCGCTACGCCCGCCCCTACTGGAAGTCTCTAACTGTGGTGCTCACGCTGATTCTGCTGACATCACTGCTGGAGTTGATTCCGCCGGTGCTCTTCGGCACAGTGATCGACTTGCTCTACGGCAACCTCACCAACCAGACGTTGCCACAAGACGACTACGGCGCCTGGATCCGCCAACTGCTGCCGGCCAACGGCGCTGCACAGCTCAACGTGCTGGCCGTGATCCTGGTGGGCGTGCCCATTTTGAGCGGCTTAGTCACCATCGCCCAACGTTACATCAATGCCCGCATCGGCGAAGGCATCATCTACGACCTGCGCCAGGAACTTTTCAACCACTTGCAGCGCATGTCGTTGCGTTTTTTCACCCACACCAAGTCAGGTGAGATCCTCTCACGGTTGAACAGCGACGTCGTCGGCGCACAAAACGCCATCACGGGGACGATTCCCAACATTGTCACCAACGCCGTCACGCTGCTTTCGACGCTGGTGATTATGATCACCTTTGAGTGGCGTTTGACGCTGCTCTCGGTGATCGTGCTGCCGCTCTTTCTCTTGCCCGCCCGCCGTGTAGGACGGATTCTGCGCGACATTCGGCGCCGCGCCATGGAATACAACGCCGACATGAGCAGCGCCATTAACGAGACGCTTAACGTCAACGGCGCGCTGCTGGTGAAAACCTTTGGCCGCCGCGAATACGAGGTGCAACGCTACCGCGAGATCAACGGCAAAGTACGCGACATCGGCGTGCGTCGCGCTTTGGTCGGTCGCTGGTTCTTTATGGGGTTGAGCATTGCCGGCGCATTGGGCACGGCGCTGGTCTACTGGGTGGGCGGCCACTTCGTCTTCGACGGGCTGATCACGCCGGGGACGATTGTCACCTTTGCCGCTTATCTTTCACGTCTTTACGGGCCGATTTCTTCGTTGACCAACGTGCAGGTGGAATTTGTGCAGGCGTTGGTGAGCTTTGAACGTGTCTTTGAATATCTGGACAAGCCCCTGGAAATCGCAGACAAAGAGAACGCCGTGGCGCTTGGCAGTGTGCGCGGCAAAATCGACTTCGAGGACGTATCGTTCAGCTACGTGGAAGAGCGCCTGGCAGAACTCACAGAAACGCCCAAAAGCGACGCTAAAAAGAACGACGCCCAAAAGAGCGAGGACGCCGAGACGGTGTCGACGCGGCTGTGGGCGCTCAAAGGTGTCAGCTTTCACGTGGAACCGGGGGAATTGGTGGCGTTGGTTGGTCCTAGCGGTGCGGGCAAGACGACCATCACCTATTTGCTGCCCCGCCTCTACGATCCAACCGCCGGCGTCATCCGCCTGGACGGTCACGATCTGCGCGATGTGACGCTCGATTCGCTGGCAGCGCAGATCGGCATGGTCACCCAAGAAACCTACCTGTTACACGACACCATCGCCGCCAATCTTCGCTACGCGAAAACCGATGCTTCCATGTCCGAAATGGAGGCTGCCTGCCGCGCCGCCAATATCCACGATTTCATTATGACCATGCCCGACGGTTACGAGACGCTTGTGGGCGAGCGCGGCTACCGGCTGAGCGGCGGCGAAAAGCAACGCCTCGCCATCGCCCGTGTCATCCTCAAAGACCCGCGTATCTTGATCCTCGATGAAGCCACGGCACACCTTGATTCACAGAGCGAAGCGTTGATCCAGGCCGCCTTAGAGCCGTTGTTCCAGGGGCGCACCAGCTTTGTGATTGCGCACCGTTTGTCAACCATCCTGGCTGCGGATAAAATTCTGGTGATAGATCAGGGAGAATTGGTAGAGCAGGGCACCCACGCCGAATTGCTAGCGCACAAAGGACTCTACGCCCATCTTTACCATACTCAGTTTGGCCGCAACCGCCAGGCGCTCACATTCGGCAACAGTGAGATTGAGGAGAGCGGCGTGGTTGTCTCTAAGCGGTGAACTTTCCGTAACAGGGCGTGTGGGGGGCGGAAGCGAATGTCACTTCGCGGCGGGCTTTCCTGCCGCCCCACATGTCCGCTACTTCAACAGAAGACGTTGGATAGAAGACGTTGGATAGAAGACGTTGGATAGAATATGACAGATTCTGAGCTTTCTCCTGTTTTTTGCTCAAAATGTGGCGCACAGGCGGCGCCCAACAGTCTCTACTGCGCTAAGTGCGGCGCAAAACTTGCCTCTAGCGAATCGACTCCTCCGAAGGCGCAACCGCCAGGCCGCAGTCTAAAGAAGGATCTGGCTCAAATTCGATCCGTCGGCTTCTGGGTGGCGTTCTTTGTGACACTCCCCACTCTCTCGCTGCCCACTTTCATCGTCAGCCTGCTCGATCCAGGCAGCATGGGCGTCGACGAAGCGACCTCGATCTGGAATCTCCTGGTGCTCACTGCCCCGTTGACGGCGGCGACCATTGTCATGATCATTGCCATCCACTACGATTGGTTCGACAACGGCTGGATCTTCACCATCTTTGCCGGCGGATTGCTGGCCGCCACTACCTTCCTCGCCGGTTGGCTGCGGATCGGGGAGGGCGTTGATCTGGGCGCGGTGTGGCAGGCAACCGGAGGGCTGAACTTCTTTGAGGGGTTGATGGTGAGCTACTACCAGCTTTACGGCTTTTGGTCGTTTGCTTCGTCCCTTGTCGTCGGTGGATTTATCGCCTGGATCTGGATCGACAAGATCGTCCCCTACTTGCGCACCAAAACGCATTGACAGCCGTCCCTGCGCGCACTACACTGCAAACCACCCAGCGTAATGCTTTGTACGTTCAAAGCGAGGAAACCATGATTCGAACGCTCTTTCCTAAGTTTGTGCAGCGAATTCCTGCCCTGCCCGGCCTTAGCCACAGCCTGAAACAGCGTACACTGCTTGTGGTGGCTGTCCTGGCGGCTGTGACAGCCACCTATGCGCTGACCGGCGCCGCGCCTGTGCAAGGGGACGATCCAGCGCTGCTGCGTCTTTTGCGGGGAATGGTGATCCTCAAAGGGATCATGGGCGCCGGCGCGTTGGGGCTGATCTTCTGGCGCATGGGGCGTCCTGTGCAGGCGGGGTTGTGGGTGGCCTACATGGCGGCGGCGTTGCTTCTTCCCATCGCAGTGACCTGGCTGTGGAATCTGCGCATGATGCCGGTGGGATCGCTGCTTTTCTACAGCGGTTTGGCGATCCTGGCCGCCGGCGCCTGGCGCGACCGCCATTTCCTCCCCACGATCCGTTGATGCACGGCTCAGGTCAACGACGCATTGGTAAACCGGTCACGAGCAAGCCGATACACTGAAGAGGAGTTGTACGCATGGGCGCAGCACAGCGAACCATCGGCATGGTGGCAATCCTGCTTTTGCTCATCTCGGCGCTGATCCTGGCGCCGGCAGGTTGGTTGGGTGTATTGGAGCGCTGGCAGGTGCTGGTGTTGGCTGCCGCCTACTTTGGCTTTTTCCTGCTTAGCAGTGTGCGCCGGGTGGTGCGTCATGGCGATTTGGCGCAACGCAAAGAAGATCGCCAGGTGCGCGGCCGCAGTGGACGCTATGCCTTCATTGGCGGCGCGGTGGGGTTGCTTTTTGCTCACTGGCTGGCGCTCTACACCTTCTCGCAACAGAACGAGAGCGGCAGCCTCCTCTGGTCGATTATCGGATTGGCGATGATTGTGCTGGCTTTTGTGGTGAATCAGATGGCGATCCGCACGCTGGGTCGTTTCTTCGACAGGCTCACCATCCAATCAGGGCACCAGCTTGTCACCTGGGGGATTTACGGCGTGATTCGCCACCCCATTTACAGCAGCTACCTCCTCATTTTCGGCGGCTACTGTGTGCTTTTACAGAGTTGGCCCGCTATCCTCTTGCTGATTGTCGATTGCCTGATCTGGTTCGGCAACCGCATTCACATCGAAGAACAGATGTTGGCCGAAGAGTTCGGCGACGCCTACCGCGCCTACCAGGCGCAGACCAAACGGTTGATCCCCTTCGTGTTTTAAGTAACGGGTGAAAGGAATAACTTTGTGAGCAAGACCATCGGTATTTTGACGGCGGGCGGCGACAGCCCTGGCTTGAACGCGGCGATCCGGGGTGTGGGCAAGGCGGCGTTGGGGGCGTACAACATGCACATGGTGGGTTTTCGCGACGGCTTTCGTGGCCTCTTGCAGGATCGCCACCTTGCCTTTGGCCCGGCGGATCTTTCAGGCATTCTCACCATCGGCGGCACTATCCTGGGCACCAGCCGCGACAAGCCCCACAAAATGCCCATCGGCGGCACCGAAATGGACATGCGCGACGCCATGGTCGAGATCTACCACAAACATCACCTGGATGTCCTTGTGTGCCTGGGTGGCGGCGGCACGGCCAAGAACGCCTACAGCCTGATGGAAAAGGGGATCAACGTCATCACCCTGCCCAAAACCATTGACAACGACGTGGCCATGACCGATGTCACCTTTGGCTTTGACACAGCGTTAGGCATTGCCACCGAGGCCATCGACCGCCTGCACAGCACGGCGCACAGCCACCATCGCATCATCGTGGTGGAGGTGATGGGGCACAACGCCGGCTGGCTGGCGCTGGGCGCAGGCATTGCCGGCGGCGCCGATGTGATCCTCATCCCTGAATTGCCCTACGATGTGGAATTGGTGGCAGAGGCGATCCGGCGGCGCAGCCGGCGCGGCAGCCGCTTCAGCATTGTGGCCGTCTCTGAAGGCGCCCGCTCACAAGATGATTTTCGTAAATTGGCCGAAGCGCAGACCGTCATCGACAACGCCGATGACAAGAAAGAACGGAAGAAAGCCAAGGCCAAACTGGCCGAAGTAGAAGTGAGCATGGCCAACCATACGCTCCAGTTGTCACAACAACTTGAAGCGCTCACCGGTCTCGAAGCGCGGGTGACGATCCTGGGCCATTTGCAGCGCGGCGGCACTCCTTCGGCGGCGGATCGTCTGCTTGCCACGCGCCTGGGCACCGCCTGCGCCGACCTGGTCCACCAGGGCACTTACGGAGTAATGGTTGCGGCGCGTGGCGACGGCGCCGAACCTGTGCCGCTGGATCAGGTGATTGGGAAGCGAAAAACCGTCCCCCTCGATCACCCGTGGATCAAGTCGGCGCGAGATATTCAAGTCTGTTTAGGCGATGATATAAGCTAACCCCGTTCGATCGGTCCGCGCATCATCTGCCAACGGGTGACGCCTCCGCTGAGATTGCGCGCGGTGAAGCCGTTCAGCATGAGATATTGGGTGACGCCGTAAGAGCGCATGCCCGAAGCACAGTAAACCACAAGGGGACGCGTCTTGTTGTTTGAGCGCTCGGTTAGCTCATTCATGCGGGCCGGGATCTCGTCCATTGGAATGTGCAGCGAGTTGGGGATGTGCGCCATCTGGCGTTCGTAGAGTTCACGGCAGTCGAGCAGTAAAAGATCAGCGCCATTTTGCAACTCGGTCATCAAGGCTTGAACAGAAACTTCGACTACTTCGGGTTCGGGTTCGGGTTCAGGCTCTGGTATCGGTTTGCGATTGGAGGCAGGCGGCATCGGTGCAGGGGCGGGCTTTGGTTTCCCGCCAAAAAGCTTCTTGATCGAGTCGAACAATCCCACGGCTCTCTCTCCTGTACTGACGCAAATACGTAGTTGATGAGTAGGCAAGTTTGTCAACAAACTTTGCCGTCAAGCAGAATACCACGAGATAACTGGATCGAAGAAATCGTATTGCTGGATACTAGGCAAGCCTGCTGCTGCTGATATACTTACGTTATTGTATTTTGTGAGCATTATCACCCGCGCCCAAGGAGGGGTTGGTGAATACAAACTGGACAAGAAATGCCTTCGTCTACCTCCTGATCATCGTTGCCGCTGCTGCGCTTTTTGTCAACATCTACCGCCCCGGCGAAGCGCCACAGGCCATCGGTATCAGTGAGGTTGCGGAGCGTATCCGCGAAGGCGAAGTTGATCGAATCACCGTGCGCGAAGAAGAGATTCGCGTCTTTGTCAACGACAGCGAAACGCCGCTGACCAGCCGCAAGGAGTTGGGGATTCCCCTGATCCGCACCTTGCAAGGGCTGGGTGTGACACCGACGCAGATGAGCAACGTCGACATTGTCTACGAGCCGCCGTCGAGCAGCGGTAACTGGTTTGCGCTGCTGATCAACCTGCTGCCGCTGGTCTTGATCGCCGGCCTTTTCCTCTTCCTCTTCCGGCAAAGCCAGTCGGGCAACAACCAGGCGCTCTCTTTTGGTAAGAGCAAGGCGCGCCTTTTCACAGGAGACATGCCCACCGTCACCTTCGACGATGTGGCCGGCTCCGACGAGGCGAAGCAAGAACTTCAAGAGGTGGTGGAGTTCCTGAAAGAACCGCAGAAGTTTGTGGCGCTGGGCGCGCGTATCCCCAAGGGCGTGCTTTTGGTCGGCCCGCCCGGCACCGGCAAGACGTTGATGGCGAAAGCGGTTTCGGGGGAAGCCGGCGTGCCCTTCTTCAGCATTTCCGGTTCTGAATTTGTGGAAATGTTTGTGGGTGTCGGCGCCAGCCGTGTACGTGACCTGTTCGAGCAGGCCAAGCGCAACAGCCCATGTATCATTTTCATCGACGAAATCGACGCCGTCGGTCGCTACCGTGGCACTGGTTTGGGTGGTTCGCACGATGAACGCGAGCAGACGCTGAACCAGATTCTGGTGGAAATGGACGGTTTCGGCACTGACACCAATGTGATCCTCATCGCGGCCACCAACCGGCCCGATATTCTCGACCCGGCGCTGTTGCGACCGGGCCGTTTCGACCGCCGTGTCACCATGGATCGCCCCGATTTGCAGGGCCGGCGGCGTATTCTTGACGTGCATGTGAAGGGTAAGCCGCTGGCCAACAATGTCGATCTCGATCTAATCGCACGGCAGACGCCTGGTTTTGTCGGCGCCGACATTGAGAATCTGGTCAACGAAGCGGCCATCCTCACGGCGCGGCGCAACAAGCGGGCCATTACCATGGCCGAGATGCAGGAATCGATTGAGCGCATCGCCATGGGCGGCCCCGAAAGGCGCAGCCGGCTGGTGACGGCGCGTGAGCGCAAGGTGGTGGCCTACCACGAAGCAGGCCACGCCATTGTCGCCTACCTGGTGAAACACGCCGACCCACTGCGCAAGGTGAGCATCGTCCCCCGCGGCGCAGCAGGCGGCGTCACGCTGACAGTGCCCGAAGAAGATCGCTACCTGGTGCCACGCTCGTACTTCATCGACCGCATTGCCGTGGCGTTGGGTGGCCGCATTGCTGAGGAATTGGTCTTCGGCGACATTTCCAATGGCGCCAGCGGCGACATTCAGCAGATCACACGCATGGCGCGGGCGATGGTCACCAAGTATGGCATGAGCGACGTCATGGGGCCGCTACAAATCGGCCGCCAGGAGGACAATGTCTTCCTTGGGCGTGAGATTTCGGAGCGGCGTGACTACAGCGAAGAGGTGGCCGAACAGGTGGATGAAGAAGTGCGCCGCATTGTGAGCAACGCCTACCAGCGTGTGCGCCAGATGCTTGCCACCTACCGCACCCAATTGGACAACGTCGCCCAGGCCCTGCTCGAACGTGAAACCCTGGAAGCCGACGAATTTGCCGAAGTCTTTGAAGGCCGCGACAGGGAATATGGTCAAGCCGTTGCCGGCCCGATTACGCCGCAGCCAGTGTAAAAGCGTAGGGGTTTGCGTGGGGCGCTTCCGCCCCACGCAAACCCCTACAAAACATCATCAAAACGCGCAGAACGCCCTCTATCCAATCTTCAATCTTTAATCTTCTAGTTTCAACTTCTGCTCAACAACACCACCCCCACACAGATCACGCCGACGGCAACCCAACGTAGATTGCTGACGCTTTCGCCCAGAATCCAGGCGCCTACCAACGTCACCAGGACGTAGCCCAACGCCAGGGCAGGGTAGGCATAACTGAGTTCAACGCGGCTAAGCAGGATCAGCCAGAAGATGCTGCTCAAGCCATAGGCAGCCACGCCGCCGATGACGTACGGATTCAAAAAGGCGCGCATCAGCCCAGCAGCGATGACATCGAACGAACCACCGATGACGCCGATCTGGCTCATTCCTTGTTTCATGAAGAATTGACCGACGACGTTGAGGCCGACGGTGATTAGGAGCAGTAGCATTTGTCTCATAAGTGGGTGTGGTTGGGAACGGGTGGATTCACTTGAGCAGTTGCAGAATCGATGGGCCGTAGGTTTCGGCCTTCCATGCGCCGATGGCGGGGATGGCGGAAAGTTCCTCGATGGTGCGTGGTTTGTACTCGATGATCTGCAAGAGCAAGTCGTTGCTGAAGACAATGTCGGGATCGACGCCGCGCTCCTCGGATGTGGCAGACCGCCACTGGCGCAAGGCTTGAAAAAGTCTTTGATCTTGGCGATTCAACAAAGTTTCGGGCCGGGGCGTCGGTGTGGGCAAATCGGGCAGCGGGCGTTCTTTGCCGCGTGCCACAGCGCTGAGAATGTCGAAGCCGTAGCGCTCGATCTGCAGACTGCTTAAGCCGGTAATCCGGCTCAGATCGCGCAGTGTGGCCGGGGGATTTTGCGCCAGTTCAACCAGTACGCTGTCGTTAACCACCTTGAAGGGTGGGCGTTCGAGCCGTTGCGCCGTTTGCTCGCGCCAGAGCCACAACTCTTCGAGCAGGCCGGTTTTTTCGCGTTCGACTTCGCGGGTGCCTTTCATCGACCAAAAGTTGCGCGCTTCGGTTGGTTCGCTGTAGCGGATGCGTGTCAAAAACGCGAACGCTTCCTGTGCTTCGCGCAGCCGGTCTTGTGCAATCAGTCGCTCGATTTGCCGGCGGCGTAGGGCGGGCAGATAGTGGGTGTCGAGTTGGGCATATGTCATTTGCTGCGGGCTGAGAGGACGGCGTCCCCAGTCGGTGCGCTGCATGCTCTTGTCACTGATCACGCCGAATTCTTCTTCGAGCATGGCGGCCAGCCCTACGCCGTTGCGCCCCAGGATGCGCGCCGCCAACTGGGTGTCGAACACGTTGGTGATCTCGAAACCGAAGTCGCGGTTGAGCAGCAGAATGTCGTTCTCGGCGGCGTGCATGATCACCTCCACCGCCGGGTCGGCCAGCACTTCGCCCAGTGCGCCGATATCCTGTAATTTGAGCGGATCGAGCAGATAATCAACCACTTCGGCATCTTCGGGCGCGCCGGCAGCGGCAACGGCAGATCGATAGGTGGAGATTTGAATCAGGCAGACACGGGGCGTATAGCGAAAAAGGCTATCGCTTTCTGTATCTACAGCCACCAACGATTGTGCGCGCAAGTGGGTCATCAGGTCGGCAAAATCGCGGGCATTTTGCACGAGTTTGGGCGCTGCAATCTCAGGATTGGCGTTTTTGTTGCGCGAAGAGACAGGCTGTTTGCTCACATTTAGCTCGGTTGCAATTGGTTCGGCTGCGCAGGCGCGGGCGAACTTCAGGAGAAAAGGGCAGCAACGGCAGGATCATACCGTAGCCCAGCGAACACTGTCAATCATCGGTGAGGTAAGGGAGGAATGCAACTTTCGCTAAAGGCGTTCTCGCAATTGCTTTGCAATCTGGTATAATGGCGCTGCTACTTGTCGCAGTCCGCAACGCCATATTCCCCTTTCCTGGCGTTTTTATCCTCGAATCAGGGAACACAACACCAGCGCATTATCATCCAATTACAATCAAGGAGGCACTCTGTGCAACAGACGCATGGTAGCGATCTGGCATTTTATCAGCCAGATCCTGAACATGTCGCCTACAACCGGCGGGGCTTCTGGATGGCCTCGCTTATGGAACTAGGCGGCCTGCTGATTTTTGTGGCCTTTTTCAACCTCATTGCCGGCATCGGAAACAATATGGGCAGCCCAGGGCTAACACTGCTGGGTGTGATCATGAGCCTGGTGCCAGCCGTGCTCTGGTTGCTCTTTTTCTTCCGCCTCGACCGCCTGGAACCCGAACCCAAGACAAAGCTGTTTCAGATCTTCGGCCTCAGCGTGCTGGTGACGGCAGCGCTTGCCTACCCGCTAATCGAGGGCTTCTTTGCCATTGATAGTTGGATCTACAACAGTGGATGGACCCAATTGATGGGCGGCATCCTGCTTGTAGGCTTTATTCAGGAAGCAGTGGTTTACCTGGTGGTGCGTTACGGCATCTACGGCAGCCCCGAATTCGACGAACGAGTTGACGGTGTGATCTATGCCATTGCCGCCGGCCTGGGCGTCGCCACGGTGGTGAACTTTCACTATGTGGTTGAGCACGGCGGTGTAGACCTGGGCATCGGCTCGATCCGCATTGTGGTCAATGCTCTGGCGCATGCCAGCTTTGCCGGTGTGTTGGGCTATTTCCTGGGGCAGGCGCGTTTCGAGCGCACGCCCGGTTATTATGTCCCTGCCGGTGTGGCCCTGGCGGCGACGTTGAACGGCATCTTCTTCTTGTGGGAAGATCGCATCACCGACGCCGGCCTGACGGTTAACCCGTGGAATGGCCTGATCCTGGCGACAATATTGGCCGTGGTGACGCTGGGCGTGGTCTTCTGGCTGGTGAACCGGGCCAACGAGGAGACACTGCGTGTGGCTTCGACGCAGCGCACCGACGTCCTGGCGGCGCAGGCATCGGCGGCGCTGGCAACAGAGATGCCCACCCCTGCCGCTGAAGAGGACACGCCAGCGCAGCCGCAAAGCACCCCGAACAACACCAGTGTCGACGACACACACCAGGGCGACACACACCAGGGCGACACACACCAGGGCGACACACACCAGGGCGACACACCCAAGCAGGGAGGCGCATAATGTCTTCGAGTGTAAATTCGTTTTTCGATTCGCTGCGCCCCTATGTCGAATCGGTGTGGGAGACGTTGCGCAACCCCAGCGTCACCAACCAGCCCCCCACCGCCGCAGAACAACGGCGCAATGATCGCAACACCCTTATTGTCATCGCCGCTGCCATTCTGCTGGGGTGGATGATTGCCAATGGCGCCAGAAACGCCGTAGACGAGTATGAGTTCGAGGGTGGTTTGCCCTCGGTGGTGGTGCCCGAAGGCTGGATCACCACCCAGAGCGATGGTGAAGGCGAACTCCTCTTCAGCGCCAGCGACCCAGCCAGCGCCAGCATATTCGAAAGCAGCGTTGAGGTCTACGCCCGTGCGCTCAACGAAGGCGAAGACCTGACCATGCTTAACGTGAGTTGGCCGTTGCAGCGCAGCCAGCAATTGGAGCGCTTCCGCACATTGAGCAGCGAAGTCGTCCGCGGCCCCGACGGCGAAGACGCGCTGCTCATCACCTATGCCTACGTGGCCGATCCCACCCGCGAGAGCGGCACATTGGGGCTGCCGGTGGTGGTGCGCGGCCAGGATCTTGTCTTCATCACCGGTGAAGAGGGCGCACGCGAAGTGGTGGTGGTGAGCACCGCCGCCGACGCCGCCACATGGGACAGCGCCGCAGGCGCCTTCCACAGGCTCTACGATCACCTGGGCGTACAAGAACAGTAACACGAGAGGAGATGTCATGATCGATAAAAGCTTGCATCGCGTCTCCCTGCGCAAGCAGGTGCTCGTCCTCTGGGTGATTGCGGCGGCCCTGATTCTGGGTGGTTCGCTCACACACGAGAACGCCTATGCCATTGCCCGCGAAGATCTCAATCGCGCTCTGCTCGCCACAGTACAGGTCGTGGTTCCAGTGGCCGACGAAGAAGATGTCTACAGCACCGGCAGCGGCACCATCATCAGCGAAGATGGGCTGATCCTCACCAATTACCATGTGATGGGCGAGATCGAAACCCGCACGCTCTACAACGACAACGGCTTTGCCGGCATCGCCGTCAATCCCACCAATTTGCGTGGTGCACCGGTGCTGCGCTACGCCGCCGAACTCGTCGCCGGCGATCCTGAACTGGATCTGGCGCTGCTGCGCATCGTCGGCCTGCTCGAAGACACCAACGCGCCCTTGCCCGAAAACCTTGGCCTGACTGTAATCGAGGTTGGCGACAGCGAGGCCGTGCAGATCGGCGACGAAATCAACGCCTTCGGCTTCCCCAGCATCGGCGGCGACACCGTCACCTTCACCACCGGCACGGTTTCGGGCTTCCTCGACGAAGACAAAGACGGCTACAGCGAGTGGATCAAGGTTGATGTCAACATTAACCACGGCAATTCCGGCGGCCTCGCCACCGACGAACTGGGCAAAATGGTCGGCGTACCCACCGCCGGCGTCACCGATCTGGGTATGATTGGCCTGGTGCGCGACGGCAACCTGGCCATGGATTTTGTCAAGCGCGCCCTGCTGGAACCGCAGAACAATGCGCCGCGCAACCCCAACGCCGCCTACATCAGCAATGTCCAATTCGCCAAGGCTATCGACCAGCGCGGGCGACCACGCAATCCTGATGTGCGCTTCGACAGCGATACCGACACCATCTACGCCACCTTCGACTACGGCAACTTTGCCAACAACAGCGAATTTGAATTTAGTTGGTATCACGACGGTTTCAACATTTACAGCGACCTCGTGGTGTGGACATACGGCGAATCCGGCGCGACCTGGGTGAATGTCTACGATGAAAACGGCCTTGACGATGGCTTCTACGAAGTGGAAATCACCGTCGACGGCGAACAACTCTATCGCGGCGGTGTGGTAGTGGGCGCAGGACGTAGCAACGGTGACGGTTCCTTTGGGCCGATTACCTTTGCTGAGGGCGTCGACGACAACGGCGAACCTATCAACCCAGGCACCGTCTTTAGCGAAGCTGACGAGATCTACGCCTTCTTCGACGTGGAGGGGATCGAAAACGGCACCAAGTGGACACGCCGCTGGTCGCTTGATGGTGAAGTCGTCTCGGATCAGGAGAGCGTCTGGAGCGAAGGCGACATCGATTACACCTGGGTCAGCCTCTACTCAGATGACGGCCTGCCGCCGGGTGAGTATCAATTGGAACTGCTGATTGAAGACGAGATCGCCCAATCGGCCACCCTGGAGATCGCCGAAGGCCAGGACAACAACGCCACAAGCAACGGCATCATCGTCAACGGGGTTGTCACCTCGGCGGATCGGCGCGGGCGCCCCATTGACGGCGCAGCCATCTACTTCCTGGTGCCCGGCGTCCGCGTCGACGATTTCATTGACGATCCTCAAGACAGCGACATCTACGCCGCCGGCGTCTCAGATCGAGACGGTTACTATCAACTCGACCGCGACCTCACGCCGGGCGAACTCTACGGCGTCGTCGTCTACAAAGAAGGCTACCGCCTCGTCGCCGTCGACGACTACCAGATCGACCCCGATGCCACCAGCCCCTGGAGCATCGACGTAACCATGGAACAGCGCTAAACCCACTGTAACCACGAAGGACAATCGCAGTCAGACCCGCCAGGTTTCAGACCTGGCGGGTCTTTTTTCCTACCCGTTCTCCGCAAAAGGACCATCGACAGCACACAGCAATTGACATAAGTTACGTTCAAAGTGTTCGTACCTCCCGAACCATGAACAGGACTACAGATGAATTGTCAATCGCCCCCTCTTCGACGGAAGCGACGCCGACTGATTGGTGCGGCGCTCCTCTTGTTGCTGGTGGCAGGTGCCGCCACGATGTCACAGGTCACCGCTGCAGATAGGCCACAGCCACACGCCACACCGGCAGACGACACAGCACCGCTCTACCTGCCTATGATTCAGCGGCAGGCTACCGTTACACCCATCCCAACGGCGACACAAATGTCCACGGCAACGCCACCGCCCACGCCCAATCCTCGTACATGGGACAGCCGCCTGGAGCAGCGCCATGCTTCGTTGATCGAGGCGACGGTGCAGCCGCAGCAAGGGTACTGGCGATTGGTGCGGGCGCAGTGGTACGACGAATCCGAAGCGGGTGGACGTCATCACATCCTGGTGGATGTGCTGGATGCGGCAGGCGCTCGCCTCGTCGACGTGCCCATCCGCGTCTATTGGAACGGCGGCGAGGCGATCCTACACACACAGGCGAAGCCGGGTGAACCTTACGCCGCCGACTTCGCTATGTTTTCGATTGCGCCCTCCTACGGCGCCGCCCCAAACAACGGCGCGCCCACCGATATCCTTTGGGGCATGGGGCTGGGCAGCATTGAGTTGCCCTTTCACACCATCCATAGCAGTTATGGCCTCGTCTGGCAGTGGACAGTTGCCGGCGGCGAAATGCCACCCACCGCAACAGCCACACCCACGCCCACGCCCACACCAGAAGTGACCGCGACGGTCACCGCTACTGCTCCGGCCACCAGCACACCACCGTCTGCGCTGCCTACGCGCCAGTGGGACCCTCGCTTGGATCAGCGCGGCGTCACGTTGACCGCAGCCCAGGTCGCGCCAGGAGAGGGCTACTGGCGGCTTGTGCGCGGCGCCTGGTACGATGAGATGGAATCGGGCGGGCGGCATCACATTTTCATCGATCTACTCGACGCCAACGGGCAACGTATTACCGAACGACCTGTACGTTTCTACTGGAACGGCGGGGAAGTGTTCACCCAAACCCAGGCCAAACCAGGTGAACTCTATGCCGCCGACTTTGGCATGAGCAGCCCTGGCCCATCCTTCGGCGCTGTCCCCGCCGACGGTGCGCCGGCGGATCAGTTGTGGGGAATGGGGTTGGGCAGCATCGAACAACCCTACTATGCTATCAAGACCAGCTACGGCTTCGTCTGGCAGTGGACAATTCAACCAGAGCCTGGCCAAGATGCGAATCTGCAGGCAGCGTCCGTCAACTTTGACAGCCGTCGCATGAACCGGTAGGCTGTTGGTGATGAACAACGCCGAAACACACCGCACCACGATACCATTCACACGTCTTTTGCCGCTGGCATTGCTGCTGGCCGCCGCCATTTTTCTGAGCGATTGGCTCAACGGGGCGCAAGCACAAGGACGCGATCAGCCGATTTCACCGCTGATCTGCTTTGCTGCGTCCAACATCCCCGGCGAGGGCATCCTGCTGGCATGGCGCTCGGATCTGGCCGAGGCCGGCGCCTTTACACTGGCGCGCGCACAGTTCACCTTGCCGGTTTCGCCGCTGGGTGAAATTCGTGGCCCTCTTGTCCCCCAAGAGGATTTGGTTCAGCTTTCCGAGCGGACACGGGAGGATGACGGCGAAGAGTGGCGCTATCTGCAAGTGGATCGGGCTGTGGTCAATGGCGTGAAATATGCCTACGTGATTACGGCCACCTTTACCATTTCAAACCAGGAGCAGATCGCAGTCGACGAAGAGACGTGGATGTACAGCAACGCAGTGACAGCGCCGAGCAACGACGATATCTGTCTTTCCACCAATACGATTGTGTGGACGCCCACGCCGACGCCCACAGCAACGTCGACACCTACAACGCTGCCGCCCGACACGGCCACGCCTACGCGCACGCCCACGCCCACATGGACACCCACGCCTACATGGACGCCCACGCCCACGGCGACACACACGCCGACGCCGCTGCCGCCCTTCCCGACGAAGACGCCCTATCCTTTCCCCACGCCGACGTGGACGGATACACCGACCGGCGTACCGGCAACGCCCACCACACCGCCCACGCCCACCATCACCCCCACCTTTACGCCCTTTGTGAGCTTGCCAACGCCGTTGCCCGGCGCCGTCTTCGATCCTGCGCTACAGCAACAGCCGTTATCCAGCGATCCCGCCTTCAATTCAAACCTGCCGACGCCCACCTGGACGCCGGAGTGGACGCCGACGCCAACCTGGACGCCTATCCTCATGGAAACGCCTGCACAGGAATTTTTCTCAGCGCCGGCATCGGATGCCCCAGTGTCAGATCCCGCAGTGTCAGATCCCGCTGTGTTCAACAGTTCACCATTAGCAACACCACAGTTGACCAACACAGGCAGCGATATGAGCAGCGCCGAAGCCGCCCCCCAGCCGGGCGTTGAAGTCACCGGCACAGAGGCAGGCACAGAGACGGCGACCATCAGCACCCTTTCTGCGCCACAAGCGGTGCGTTCTGAGTTTGCCCCCACCCCGCTTCCCCCTAACCGCTTTGCCACCATGCGCATTGCCCTTTTCGCCGTAATGGTTGTTTCGGTGGTTGCAGCTCTGGCTTTCTTGCTGGGCTTCACCACCCTCTTCAGTGGTAAGTCTCCGCGAAAGTGATTCTGATTCCCTCCTGGATCAATCGCCAAAAGCCAACCTGTGTGGTATCATATGCCATCGCTGTTTTTGACCCGCTTTGCAGACAAAATCAGCATTTCTCCGGGGTGTACTTCAGGTTAGGGGCGCGCTCACCCCAAGGTCGAATGACACCCATTTCTTCGGCAACCAGTGCTCAGATCACGGAATGACGCTATGATCCGTATTTTCTATCGACACGCGAGTGGCTCCCTTGTGCGCAACCTGCCCCAGGATCAGTTAGCCGCGGCTGTACGAGAAAACAACGCAACCCTGTGGGTTGATATTGTGAACCCAACACAATCTGAGTATCAGGAAGTGTTACACACCATTTTCAACTTCCATCCCCTCGCCATTGAAGACACCGCCAACAGCATCCTGGTTCCTAAAATCAACGATTACCGCCGCTACCTTTTTCTGGTGATTCACAGCGTTTATTACGGCAGCGAACCGGTTGACCTCACCAGCAGCGAGATGGACATTTTCCTTGGTCCGAACTATCTGGTGACGGTTCACGAGCGCGAAATGAGTTCCATCGACGAGGTATGGCAAGACGAGACCTTTCACCAAAACGAGGGTCTTGCGCAAGGCGCCGCCATGCTGCTCTACGAGATCCTGGATCGGCAGGTGGACCGCTTTATGCGTCTCCTCGACCAATTTGAAATGGAACTGGAACGCCTGGGCGATGTCATCTTTCAACGCACCGGCGCATCGGACGAAGGGCTGCTCGACGATATTTTGACAGCCAAAAGCAGCGCCCTGCGCCTGTCGCGTGTGCTCAACCCACAGCGCGATTTGATGTATCGGCTGGCCAACAGCGAATACAGCGTCATCCCGGCCAGTGCACGTGTCTACTTTGCCGATATCCACGATCATATGGTGCGCATGGCCGGCCTTGTGGACGGGATGCAGGCGCTGGCCAATAGCACGGTGGACATTTACCTGGCGTTGGCCAACAACCGTATGAACGAAATTATGAAGGTGCTCACCATCGTCACCAGCATCTTCATCCCGCTGAGCTTCCTGGCGGGCGTTTACGGCATGAATTTTGAGTTCATGCCCGAATTGGGCTGGCGCTGGAGCTACCCGTTGCTCTGGATCATTTTCATTACCATCGCCGTCACCTCTCTCCGATACTTTCGTAAGTGGAAGTGGCTATGAACGATCAGTGGTATTTTTTCACCGCCAACAAAGGACTTACCGCCGTCGGCACTCCCCCAGTGGGCAGTCGCTCGTTGCTGCAAATGACGTCCGAACTCAGCGCACTGGACAGAGCGCCCATGCACCACAGCTTTGCCGCCTGGGGATTGGCGCACCGTTCGCCCGGCATCGTCATCCCCAAACGTATCTGGCTGGGCCAGGATGGGCGCGTGATCTTTCGCTTTGAAAATGGTGAGCGCCCCAAACTCCAATCCGCCGTCGGCGCCCACGCCGGGCTAGCCGCCTGGCTCGTCATGTTTGATAAATTTGTAGAAACGTCTACGTTGCTGGCAGAGGCGAAGCAGATCTGGTCGGTTAACGATTTGGCCGGCGCGCTGGCCTTCATGACACCGGCCTTCTTGCCCAGACCGCTGCTCTCGCTTGTTCCCAACAACTGGGAACGGGTGGCGCGCAGCCTCTCTGCTTATGTAGCCGATGGCGCCAAACAACAAGAAACACCAGCCACCGCTGTATCCTATTGAGGACCATGCCGCCAAAATCCGGGCCTGGACAGAACCGCACACTGCGCACAAGCTACTCCCGCAGGCGTACCACGCGCCGCAGCCACTCAGCCGGGGGAGTCGCGTATCAGGTCGTGCCCGACAATGGCAACGGTTCAATCCAAATTGCCCTGATCGCCACCAGTCAGGGCGAACGTTGGCAACTGCCGAAAGGACGGCTGGAGCCAGGCGAAGAACCACTCCAGGCCGCCATGCGCGAGGTCCTCGAAGAGACGGGGCTTGTCACCGAACACCAAGCATTTTTGAAAACGATCGAGTATCGCTACGTCGATACCTACAGCCGGGTTGTACCTGAATTGGTTATCAAACGTGTGGACTTTTACCTGCTACGCGTGGTGGGCGGCAATCTAAACAGCAGCAGCTACGAAGTAGACGATGTCGCCTGGCGTACACCGGTGGAGGCGCTTACTCAGTTGACCTTCGCCAGCGAGCAGGAATGTGTCCGACTTGCACAGGAGCACTGGAAGTGACAGTCATTGTAGAAAAAGCCAACAATCAGCAGTTAAAGACAGCCATCAACATGATGTTTGCCGGTATCAGCAGCGATCCCAGCAGCATGGACTCGCTTAAGCGCAGTTGGTGGCAGCGCTTAATGTTCCAACACCTCATCGGCCCCCGCATGTTTCAAGGGCAGATGGATTCGTTCGTTGCCACGCGCAGCCCAGGATCACCTGACATCCTCGGATTTCTGGTCTTCCAGTACAGCGGGGAACTGGCCGGCACCTTTGATTGGGCGCTAGGACGCTCGATGATCGATCAGAAACCCACCGCCGATGAGTTAGCGGTGCTGCAAGAAATGCTGCATCAGGGGCTGGATTGGTTGCAAGAGCACAAAAGCTACCCCTACTTCTACTTTGGGCTGCTTTCCAACTCGTCGCCGTCGATTAAGCAGGTGCTCGAAGACGAAGGACTGTGGCTGCCGGACTATCAATTGGTGCAAGCTGTGGCCGATGGTCCGCTGGCCGAAAACCCTTCGCTCCCCGACGACATCAAAATCACCCTGCAGATTGCGCCTGACTTCCGCAAGCGGGCGCTTGAACTCATGCGCCTCGACTACGTGCGCTCCGACGGCGACAGCGAAGAGGACTTTCAGGACGATCTAAGCGCAATCGCCGCTCTACACGAAGCCACGCTTAAGAGCGCAAAACTCTACCTGCTTGAATACGAAGATGAAGAGGTGGGCTTTTTACAACAACATCTCTGGAAAGACGAGCTACGCCTCACCTATGCCCTGAAACCGGCGCTGTGGGGCAGCACAATGGAACGCGACCTCATCGCCGCCCTGCCCGGCCAGCTTGGCCCTTCGGCGCGGCGCATTCGGCTGCGCACATTCAGTGGCCTACACCTCAGCGCCAGCCGCAAACTCGTCGAATCACTCGATTTTAAGTGGCAGGGATCACCGTGGCAACGGTGGATGGTTAGTCTGTGATGAGTAGTGCGTAGTGCGTGGTGCACTACGCACCACGCATCACCGTTCTACAAAGGCAGGGACGCCATGACCGAAACCTTCCGCGAGGACTCAGGCCGCTTCAACGGCATGACTGGGGTGGAAATTTTCTACCGCAAGTACACGCCGCTGACGTGTGATGTGAAAGCGTGTGTGGTCATCGTCCACGGGCTGGGTGAACATGGTGGCCGCTATGTGAACGTGGCGCAGGTGCTCCTGGCGGCGGGCTATGCCGTCTACGCCGCCGATCATCAGGGTTTCGGGCAGTCAGGTGGACAGCGCGGACACGTGGCCCATTTCACCGACTACCTGCTTGATGTGGGGCGGGTGGTGGAGATGGCGAGGACGGCGCACCCAGGTTGCCCCGTTGTCATCTTCGGCCACTCGATGGGCGGCCTCATTTCGCTCTACCACGCCCTCGAATATCCTGGCGACGTTGAAGCCTACGTCATCTCTGCGCCGGCGCTGCTGGCCAACCCCAATCCGTGGTTGGTGCGCCTGATGCGCGCCTTTAACCGCATCAACCCCACCTTCACCATCCGCCGCCCCGGCGACAACTCCACCATCTCGCGTGATCTCGAAGAAGTGCGCCGCTACACCGCCGATCCACTCCACGTGCCCGTCAGCAGCGCCCGCTGGACGGTGGAAATCCTGGCGGCGCAGCAGATCGTCAGCCGCCGCGCCGCCGAGATCAAGATGCCGATTCTGATTATGCAAGGGCTGGACGACCTCATCGTGGTGCCCCAGGCCACCCTCGACTTCTTCGCACAAATCGCCTCCGCCGACAAGACGCTCTACACCTATCCCGGCTACTACCACGAACTACACAACGATCTGGGCAAAGAAAAGCCACTCGCCGATTTGGTCGAGTGGCTGGAAAGTCACTTTATTTCGTTTTCAGCGCCGCCGCCAGCGCCTCGGTCATGTGCATCGCCTTGCGATGACTGAAGTGCCCAATCTGTTGCCGGCAACTGACGCCGCTGGCCACAATGAGCGTGTCGGCGGCGGCGGCGCGCACGGCAGGCAATAGCCGATCCTCGCCGATGGTGCGGCTAACTTCGTAGTGATCGAGTTCGTAGCCGAAGTCGCCGGCCATGCCGCAGCAACCGCTGGGGATCACCTCCACACTGTAGCCCGCGCCCTTAAGCGCGGCCACGCTGGCATCGTTCCCCACCAGCGCCTTCTGGTGACAGTGACCGTGCAGCAGCACTTTGCCCGGCGCCTCCCGCCAAACCTCAGTGAAGTGACCTGTCCCTGCTTCGTGCACTACAAATTCCTCGAAGGTGTAGGCATTCTGCGCCAGGACAGCCGCGCGCTCCTTGTCTGACGCCAGCGACAGATATTCATCGCGCACAGTGAGGATACAGCTCGGCTCGATACCCACAATCGGGATGCCCTGGGCGGCGTAGGGCGCCAACAGCGCCACATTGTGATCCACCCAGGCCCGCGCCTTATCGGCCTGCCCGCCGGTGATCAGCGGGCGCCCACAGCAGGCGCGTCCTTCGGCCAGGTAGACGTGGTAACCGGCGGCGTTGAGGACTTCCACGGCGGCTTTGGCCGATTCGGTGTAGTTGTACTCGTGCCAGGTATCGTGGAAGAGGATCACCGAATGGCGGGGTGCGGCTTGCGAATTGCGATCTGCACCCGATTGGCGGTGGAACCAGTCGCTGAAGCGTTCGGGGGCGTAGTGGGGCAGGGTGCGGTTGGGGTGAACGCCGATGCGCGCTTGCACATGTTTGAACATGGGCGACGAGAGCACAGCGTTGATCACGGGCACAAAAGGTTTGCCCACACGGTAGAGCAGATCATTCAGTTGGGGCAGCATGCCCATCAGCCGGTTGAAGAGGGGCAGGCCGTTGTGCCGGTAGTAGTGGACAAGATATTCGGCCTTGATTTTGGCCATGTCCACGGCGGACGGGCACTCGCTTTTACACGCTTTGCAGCCCAGGCAGAGATCCATCACATCGTACATGGCGGGCGCATAGAGTTCTTCTTGGGGGATGCGCCCGGCGAGGGCGTTGCGCAGACCGTTGGCGCGGGCGCGGGTGGTGTCGTGCTCATCCTTGGTCGCCATGTAGCTAGGACACATCGTCCCCGTGCCCAGTTTGCGGCAGACGCCGGCGCCGTTGCACATCTCCACCGCCGGGGCAAAACCACCGTCGCTGCTCCAATCGAAGACAGTCTTCAATTCAATGGTGGTATAGTCGGGGCCGTAGCGCAGGCTCTCGGTGACGGGCGGCGCGTCGACAATTTTGCCGGGGTTCATGCGGTTGTCGGGGTCGAAGGCGGCTTTGGTGGCGCGCAACGCCTGGTAGAGTTCCGGCCCAAAAAGCCGCGGGTTGAGCGCGCTGCGCATCAAACCGTCGCCGTGTTCGCCGCTCATGGTGCCGCCGTACTCCAGCGCCAGATCACAGGCGAATTCGCCCAGCGCGTGCAACATTTCCACGCCACCGGCCTGCTTGATGTTAATCAACGGGCGCACATGCAGACAGCCCGCCGACGCATGGGCATAGACCGCCACCGAGGGGATGTCACCAGCCGTTCGACAAAAATCGAGGATGCGCCCCAGGTAGCCGGGCAGCGTCTCCGGCGGCACCGAGACGTCCTCGATGCCGGGGACAGGTTTGTAATCGCCACGCTGGCTCATCAAAATGTTCAGCCCGGCCTTGCGCACCGACCAGACATCGTTTTGCAGCCCCGGTTGAAGCAGGTGGACGACGGCGCCCTTCCAGCCGCGGCGCTGCATGTGATCGTCCAACGCCGCCAGCCGCTTGCGCAGGTCGGCTTCGTCGACGCCGTAGTATTCCACCAGGAGGACGGCCTCCGGGTCGCCCGCCACGAAGTGCAACTTCTTTGCCCATTCCGGTTGGGCGCGCGCCAGATCCATGACCATCTTGTCGAGGAGTTCGGCGGCGCTGGGTTCGGTCTCCAACACGTCGGGGACGGCGGCGCAGGCATCGAGCAGGCGATCAAAGTGAATCACGGCCAGCCCGGTTTTGCGTGGGCGCGCCGTCAGTTGCAGCGTCACATCGGTGATGGCGGCCAGTGTGCCTTCGCTGCCGGTCATCAACTGGGCCAGGTTGAAGTGATCGAGCAAGACTGGATCGGCGATGGCGGGGCGGAAACGGCTGTCGAAGCTAAGGCGGCGCCGTTCTTCAGGCGGCAGCAGGGGCGCGGCGAGGCGGTCGAGGTTGTAGCCCGAGGCGCGGCGCCAATGGCGAGGCCAGCGCGCCAGGATCTGTTCCATGGCGTCGTGGATAATCTGCGGCACCTGCCGGTAGATCGCCGCCTCCAGCGAATCGCCCCGTCCACGCGCGGCGAGGGCGGCGGGATCCACCGGCCCAAAGCGGGCGCGCGAGCCGTCGGCGAGGACGACGCCGGTTTCGATCACATTGTCGGCCATCATGCCGTAGAGGATGCTGTGGCTGCCGGTGGCATTGTTGCCCACCGAACCGCCCACCGTAGCACGTTCGGCGCTGGCCGGGTCGGGGCCGAGCATCAGGCCGAGCGGGGCGAGGGTGCGGTTGAGCGCGCCCACGGTGATCCCCGGCTGTGTGCGCACCGTCTTGGCTTCTTCGTCCACGGCCAGGATGCGATCCATGTATTTGCTGGTGTCGATGATCAAGGCAGCGCCTACAGCCTGACCGGCCAGCGAGCTGCCGCCGCCACGCGTCAACACCGGCACGCCGAAACGGGCGGAAACCTCAATGGCAGCCTGCACATCATCGCTGTGTTTGGGGATCACCACACCCACCGGCTGAATCTGATAGAGGCTGGCATCGGTGCTGTACAACATGCGGCTGTAGCCGTCGAAGCGGACTTCGCCTTCGACGACGGCTTGCAACGCCGCCACAAGTTCACGCGTATCGGATTCAACCCCATTGAAAGCGGATCGATCCAGCACTGACGTTACAGGCATCTTAAGAACGCTCATGTTTGTCCGTTTCCTTAGAGTTCGCTATACTTTTTGTAGCAGCGCACACCGACGTGCACGGCTTGGATAGACAGAATGGTGACTGGGGATCGGGGACTGGGCCGCAAATTAGGGATATGAAAGGTATCTGTAGGGGTTTGCGTGGGGCGGAAGCAGAGATCGTTTCATTCGCGAGCCGGCCTTCCGCCCCACGCAAACCCCTACACTATAGATGCGCCGGCCAATTTACAAGCCAAATCACCAGTCACGAGTCACCAATCACTTACCAACAGTTACGCCGAGTACAAAGAGGGAAATACGTTTCATGAACCATACTGCAAACAGCACGCAGTCGCAAGTTGTCATGTACACCACCAGTTGGTGCCCCGATTGCTGGCGCGCCAAGAAGGTGATGGAATCGCTCAAGGTGAAGTTTCTAGAGATCGACATTACCCACGACGAAGACGCCATCGCGCTGGTCGAGAAGCTCAACAATGGACATCGTTCGGTGCCCACTATCCTCTTCCCAGATGGTAGCGTACTCACAGAGCCGTCCACTACACAGTTGATGGCGAAGCTGAACACGGCTGCCGGCTGACAACAGCGGCCCCCCAAAACTCAATGGAAAGCCCTCGAATTGAAAACAATTCGGGGGCTTTTCATTTAGACTCTATCCTGAAATTACAGTGCGCAGCCACGCGTCTGCTCTACATTGGCATGATTCGTCGGGCTGCTGTGAATTTCAGGATAGAATCTTATGGGTTGGGGGTTGGGAGCGGCGACACAGGGATCTCAGGCGTCGGCGCTACGATGGGCGGCTGCTGGTAATGGTTGTGCGTTTCGGGCAAGAAGAGACGCCAGTTGGGATTGGCAACGATGCCCAAGAAGTAGCGCTGCGCCAGCCGCACATGCGTCAACATCCGGTATGAGTCAGGACGGTCGTGGCGTTGCAGCACGAGGAACCCCATCACACTCGATCCTTCAGCCAGCCAGGGCGCCAGTTGCACACGAACACGCACAGGGACGATCACACGCCGGTTGAGCGATCCCTGCCAGTAGATGGTGCTGCCCTGCATCTCGCAAAGGCCGGCGCCGCACCAGAGCGAACCCGGCATGTAGGTCATGCCAACCGGCAGATCATGATAGACGTCGGCGTTCACGCTGCCGCCGCCGGAGTTGCGCAGATAGATGGTGTAGGTCACCATGTCGCCGGGCCGCACAATGGGCGGATCAAATTCGACAAACGAGCCGGCCAGTTCGGCTTGACGGGCGCGCACCGCTGCGGAGACTTCGGTGATGCCGCCGAAGCCGTCGTTGATCTGCGCCGTGTTGGTGACAATCGTCTGATCGACGGCGTCGATGCCCACAGTGGCGCTGTAAGCTACGGTGACCACACCGCCCGGCGCAATCGCGCCCTGCCACAAGATGCGCTTGCCGGCGGCAGTACATGCGCCGGAGGAACAGGCCAGGGTGTCGGGCAGGTAGTCGAGATAGGGCGGGAGATCGTTGTACATCTCGGCGCGAGCGGCAGCCACCCGTCCTGTATTGCGCAGTTCAAATTGGTAGGTGAAAGGCTCTTTCACAGGCGCATCGGCCACACTGGCCTTCGCCGTCGATGTGTCCAGGTAGAGCGGGTTGGCCAGCACACTGGCCGTGCGTGTAATCGGGCCGGCGGGTGTATCCATGACGGCGGTGTTGGTCAACGTGTAATTCGCATCCAGCCCCGGCGCCAGGGAGACGGCATAGCGCAGTTGCGCAGTCGGCCCGGCGCTGCTGGCGCCGGGCGCCAGGAATTTCACAGTGAGCCGGTTTGTCAGCGTGCGACTGCCACAGGTGTAGGTAGCGCCCTCCTTGGCCGTGGGCGATTGCAGCCCGATCACTGTGTAGGAGTTACGCGAAGCGGGCACGCGCAAGAAATCTACGTCCACGCTGCCCGATTCAAACAAGATGATCTGGAAATCGATGGTGGGATTGGTATCAACGTTGAAGCGCCGTACATCTTTCCATTGCAGAATGAGCCGGCGATTGGGCGCTTCACCTACACTCTGGGCATAGACGGCGCCTTCTACCACCAGATCCTGAGCATAGCCGGCAATCAGGCCGCCGCCGTAGCCATTCGGCAGTTGACAGGTGATGTATGTACTGTCGTGGGCAGCGCCAAATGTGACAAAGCCATTGGTGCTGAGACAGAGCGTTGAGAAGCTCTGGCCGTAGAACGGGAAGTCGAAGCCGATGGGGAGATCACAGATCTGCACATCGTCGCCGGTGGCTACGGCGCGCCCGGTTAACGAAATATCGTCCCAAACAAAGTCAACGCCGGCAACCTCACCTGCACCGTTTGAGTCGCCCCACTGGTAGTTGTCGGTGATGTTTAGGACTGCGTCCAGGCGATTGGGCAATGTGGCGCTCCAGGCAATCAAGTTTTGCACCGGCTCGAAGACAATTTCACCCACTGTAGCCGACCATGAATCGGGGATCACGCTGAGTGTGCCGGGTAGAAGGTCTTGCAGGTGCAGATCACCGCCGATCGGTGTACGCCCATGCAGATCGATGGTGTAGGTCAGCCGTTCACCTTCGATGATCGTCTCCGCGCCGGCAACTTTTATGCTTGGGGAAAAATCGGCCTGCAACACAAGTGTACGCCACTGCCGGGTGAACCGACGCCCGCCGCTGCCAAAGGTGACATTGCCGCTGTACCAGGTCTGCGGGGGTGTAGCGGCGGAACCGCGCACTGTGAACACAACCGACGTCGTCGTGTTCGCCGGCAGGGATCCCTGCCAGCCAACGCTGTGGGTGGCAGGGTTATAGGCGGCCCCCACTGGGTTTTCCACGAAGCCTTCGAAGGTCACTTCGGCAGGCAGCGGCGCTGTGAAGTCTCCATCCTCAACAGGATTGGCGCCGGTTTCCAATTTCACTTGCACCGGGAAGGCCTCGCCCGCGCCCACCGACGCCGAAATCGCCTGCGCGCTGGAGTCGCAGTAGTTGGGCCGCAGCGACAGGATCTCGGTGTCGATGGCGCCGTATTCGCCGCCGACAGAAATCAAACGGTCGGTTGAGGCGGCCACACTGGCGCTGGCGCGAGATGTAATCTGTGCAGAAAGCGTCAGCCATCTATCCTGGCGCGGATCGTAACGTTCGGTGGCAATGCTGCTATAGAAACTGCCCCCGACCAGGTAAAGGTAGTCGCCTTCTGCCACCAACGATGCACGGTAACGCGGCAAGGTGTGTGCATTGACCCTGCGCCATGTCCCATCCACAGGGTTCAAGACAAACATCCCTTCCCAGGGGTTGTCGGTGTGGACAATATAGATCTCGTCGTTCCAGGTGGCGGCGCTCAACGAATAGGGATAGCTGATGAAGGGCAACGTGCCGGCGCTGATCCACTGGTTGAGCGCTACGTCATAGTAGAGGACCGACGAGAACATGCTAGATTCACTGACGCCGCCGAAAACGTAGAGCCGATCATGCCAAACAGCCGCAGCGCCAGGCAGCAGTTTAAGCGGCAGCGGCGCGCCTTCTCGCCAGCTTTTGCCATCCATATCGTAGATCCAGAGCTTCTCAGACAGTATCTGTGCAATGTCTGAACTGCCACCCACCACATAAATCTGCCGGCCGATGGCAGCAGCGGCGGCGAAGGCAAGGGCTTGCGGCAGCGGGTCAAGCGTTGTCCAGAGATCAGAACAAGGATCGTAACGCTCAACGTCGGCAAGGCTGCCCAGGTTGTTGTCGCGGCCACCAATCACATAGATTTCGGGGGCGTCGGCCAATTTGGCCACAGAGGCGCCATAGCGCCCGATTGGGATCGGCGCAGCAAGACGCCACTGCGGCAGCGCGCGCGTGACATAAGTTTGCTGTTGGGTGGGTATAGAGGCTTCAGGGGCGACAACGGTCAGGGTCACGGCATCGGTGGCGTCAATCGGCACGTTGGGCGGAATCTGCACAGAAAGGGAAAGTTGCAGGCTATCACATGCGCCGACGACGACGGCATCGCCAATCGGCCCGCCTGCGCTCGACAAGGTCACCGGCCACTGGGCGCCGGCCAGGGCCACCGAGAGCTTCAACGGGCTGCGTCCGTTGTTCTCTAACACAATGGCATAGTTCTGGCGGCTGCCCACCTCGCCCGACTGCTGTGTAGCCATGCTGTTGATGTGGTAAAGCAGCACTGCATCAGATCCAACCAGCCACTCAAGCGAGCGAGAGATCAGCGCCGACATGTCGGCGCTGCGCATATCGGCCCGCGGCGCGATGTTCTCGTATCCCATCGCCAGGTAGACGGCGCGGTAGTCCTCGCTACAGGGGGCTACAGCCAGCGCCGCAACCTCGCCTGTGTAGCCATATTGCAGAATAGGAAAAGCGCCGCCGCTGGTCGCCACAGCATCAGGACTTGGATCGGAGACGCTGTTGGGCGAGCCGTAGAGGCTGGCATTCGTCACTTCCAGTGACAGCCCATCGAGAAAATAGAGGCCGCTGATCTGGGTGCCCTCAATAGCGCCGTAATCGTACTTGAGATCGGCCTTGAGATAGAGATCGTAAAGGCCCTGATCCCCATCTGAGCGCCCAATGTCCTGCCCCGAAATCAGGAGACGCCCACCCCCATCCAGATATTCCGCCAGCACTGTGTCGGCATTGACGCGTGCCGGTGTACCCCAGGTGCAACCCCTGTACGAGGCATAACCGCTACAACCGCTGTGCACCCACACCACCACGTCGTAGTTGCGCAGGGTGGCAACCGAAGGCACCCCCGATCCCAGCGAACCATCTATCAATTCTTTTTGATCGAAGAAATCGGTGTACTGGATCTCCCAGTAATCGTAAAGATAGCCCTGTTCTGTCAGCGCCCACGCCAGGAATGGATGCACCGGCCAGCCCAGGAACCACCCAGCCGACGCATCGGCGTTGACCAACAAAATCGTCGGCGCAGGGGTGAGCGCGACATCGACACGCATTCCCTGAGCGGGGACGGTCACCGCCTGCTCAAAGTGTTTGTGTCCACGCGCTTCGACGACCAGCGTGTAGCTCCCCGCCGGGACAGAGAGGCTAAAGTCACCATCGGCGCCTGCTGTCGTTTGCACGGGCGTCGACGTTTTCAGCGAGATCCGAGCGCCGACCGCTGGCCCGTTGCCGGTGCGAACCACACCGGTGAGGGGCGCGCGTGGTTTCGCCCTCATCTGAAAATTGGCAGTCAGGAGAGAACCTGTCAGCACAGGCTGATTGCTGTGCGTTGCACTCTCATAAAGCAGGTGACGAAGTGTGATCGTATAGCGCCCCGCGGGGGCCGAGAACGAGAAAGCGCCCTGGCTGTCCGTCGTGCTGGTGAAGAGATCGCCGGTGTCGATGTTGACGCCGTGGATCTCGACGCCGTCGATGGGCGCGCCGCCCTGTGCGGCGGAGATCACGCCTGTCACCTCGCCGGCGCTCAATGCCCAGCGCACGGCGCGGAAGGCGTCCATCGTGCCGGCGCCGAAGAGGTAATCGGGGCCGGGCGCGCCGCCTTCGGCTACAGTGGCGAGGATAAAGTGTTCGATCTCATCCACAGAGAAGTCGCGGAAACCGTCCTTGAGATCGGCGGAGACGAGCAACGCCACCAGCCCAGCCACATGCGGGGCGGCCATCGAGGTGCCCGATCCCGGAATGTACCAGCGCGCATCCACCGACGAGAGCACGTCCATGCCCGGCGCGCTGAGGTTGGGCTTCAATTCCAACCGTTCGAAGGCCGGTCCTTGCGAGCTGAAGTAGGCGATGTTGCGCGCTCTGTCGACAGCGCCAACGGTGATCGCTTCGGGCAGATGACCGGGTGACCCGATGCTGCCGGGGCGACCGGTGTTGCCCGCCGCGAAGACGATGGTTGTCCCCGCGGCGCGCAAGGCACGCAGCGCAGGCTGAAACAGTGTATTGGCGGGGTTGGCGCTGCCCCAGGAGTTGTTGATCACATCGGGCGCTTTTGAACAGTCGGCGGTGGTGAGGTTGCCGGAAAGATCAGTTGGGCAGAGGAACCACTGAAACGCCTTCAGCCCGCCGATATCATCAGAGATGCCCTTCCCCGGCATGGTGCGGTTGCAGATGCCGGGCACGGCGATCCAGCGAGCGCCGGGCGCCATGCCAATCGCGGTGTCGGCGCTGCCGCCGTCACCGACCATAGTGCCCATGGTGTGGGTGCCGTGGGAATCACAATCGTAGGGTGCACTGCTTGCACTCGGCCCCAGGTTGCCATTGGGGTAGAGCCTGTCATCCGGTTCAAACCAGTTGTAGTTGTGATTAAAGGTGTTTGGCTCAACATAGCCGCGGTAGGCGTTCACCAGGGCAGGGTGGGTGTAGTAGACACCGGTATCGAAGCCGCCCACCACAGCGCCTTCACCGCGCACATTCAGGCTTTTCCACACCTGATCCACCCCGGTGAAGGGGATATTCCAGGGGTATTCGGCTGTCTCCGCCTCTGTTGCGCCCGCCGCCGGTTCAGAGGACGCCCGCTGGACAAACCCAACAGGCAGCAGCGGGTAGTTGGCCACAATGCGCGCCACTTCGGGGCGCGGCGCCAGGGTGGCCAGCGTCGCCAGATCGCCTTCCACCGCCACGGCGTTGACAATCGAAAAGGGCTGATAGCCTGTCACACCGCCCATCTGCTGCCGGGCATTGAGCAGCGTGCGCAGCGCAGATTGTGAACGCTGTGCATAATCGGCCAGTTCAGCCGCCACAGCGTTGCGCTGATCGGCAGCAGACGCATAGACGCGCTGCGCCATCGCCTCCACGTCCGCCTGATCGTGGAGGATCACCAGGAAGCGCGTTTGTGTCACCGGCGCGTTGCGCACCGACGGCGAATCGGTCACATTGGCCAGGTGCGCCGGCGTCACGTCGCCGCGAAATTCGGCCAGCAGCCGGGGATCGACCTTCGCCTGCACTTCGGGCGTCAGCGCATTCCACACGGCGTCGACGGCGCTTGCCTCGACCGTGGGCGCAGGCTTTGGTGGATCAGCAGGTTGGGCATTGGCTTGATCAAAACGCAACAGAGGAAGAAACAGGCAGGCGCAGAGACAAATGAAGAGAGATCGAATATACAACCGGGAGATTTTCATATTCAATTCCAATTCTCTAAATGCGGGGTGTGGTAAATACAGACAGATCTGGATGAAATGAGGAGGCGATGAAGGAATGGAGGCATCCAGATGGTGGGCAGTAACCGTACAGATCACATCTCAAATCAATTGTACGGCAAAAAAGAGACACTTACAATCGATTTTTGTAGAGTCACTGTAACTATACAGGTGATGTGCCGTAGGGGTTTGCGTGGGGCGGAAGGCTCGCTTGCCAATGAAGCGACACCTGCTTCCGCCCCACGCAAACCCCTACTTGAGCTTTCAGAAACGGGAAACCAGCCGCAAGCGCAGCGGTTGCAGCGGGCAGGTGGAACCGCGGAAGGCCACGCCGATTTCTTGGTTGTCAGTAGCAACCAGGCGGTAACGCTGCGCCGCCATGGCGAAGGCCAAGGTCATCTCCATAAGGGCAAAGTTGTTGCCCAGGCAGACGCGCGGCCCACTGATAAAGGGGATGTAGGCCGATTTAGGGCGTTGCGCCACCGCATCAGCCAGGAAACGATCCGGGTCAAACCGCTCAGGATCGGGCCAGATGTTGGGCAGGCGGTGGGTGAGGTACGGGGCCAACATCACAATCCCGCCGGCAGGGACGCGGTAGCCGGCGATGACATCGTCTTCGACGATCTGGCGACCCAGCAGCGCCGTGGGCGGGTAGAGGCGCAGCGTTTCGTCCACCACGCGGCGGGTGTAATTGAGGTGAAAAAGATCGTCCACCGTAGGCCGCCGCCCGGCGAGGACAGCGTCCACTTCGGCGCTGAGTTGCTCCATCACATGCGGGTGACGCGCGAGCAAGTACCAGCCCCAGGTGAGGCTGCGCGCCGTCGTCTCGAAGCCGGCCAGGAAGAGCGTCACCACCTCGTCGCGCACCTGCTTTTCGCTCATGGCGGCGCCGGTCTCCTCGTCGCGGGTGCGCAGGAGGATGGAGAGCAAGGTGTCATTCTCCTGGCGCCGTCCTTTCTCGATCTGGCGCGCCACAAAATCGTCGATTACGCTCAAACTGCGCAGAAAATGCCGATGTGTGGGCAGCGGCACCGCCAACGGCAGCGTAAACGCGCTCATCGTGCGCGCGGTGACAAAGGCAAAGGCATCGTGAAAGGCTGCGCTTACCTCACCCGATTCCTCGCCCAGATCGACGCCGAAAATCGCCTTGCTGATGATGCTCATCGTCAGCCGCGTCATCTCGTCATCCATGATCAAACCCGGCTCGCCGTCCACCGCGCCGGTGGGGAGGACTGGGGCGGGGTGCCAGCGCGCCAAGGTGCGCTCCGTGGTCTCCACCATCATGTCAAAATAGTTGACAATCGACTTCGGCGTGAACGATGGCTGCATCAAGCGCCGCTGCCGCCACCAGAGATCGCCGTCACTGGTCACCAACCCCTGGCCTACCAGCAGACGGAAGCCGGTGTAGCCGCTGCCCTTGATGTAGTTGTTGACATTCTTCACAAGCACATGATGCACATTCTCCGGCTCGGCCACCACGTAGACGTGCAGCGCGCCCATTTTGACATGGGCCACGTCGCCATATTCTTGCCACAAGTCGATGAAGTGAAAGAGGATGTTCTTGTCGGGGCCGAAACGCAGCACATTGCCAATCACCGGCAGAGGACGCGGACCAGGGGCGACAGCAGGGGAACGGTCTATGCCAGATTGGGTTTGCATGGAGGTGCTCGATGGATGGTTGTGAGATCCGATACGACTCGTGTGATCTTATCAACTTTCATCTTATCAACTTAGTGGTGCTCTCGCCAAGTTCTTGGGAATTCAGAAGTAGCGTAGGGGTTTGCGTGGGGCGGAATGCCGGCTCGCAACTGAAAAGACCTCTGCTTCCGCCCCACGCAAACCCGCACAGGATCATATTGTTACAAAGCCGATCCAATTCTTCACATTTTTCACTACCTGTGGTACACTAATAAAGTTGCCTTGCAGCCAGAAGTATGAGTATCTGGCAAAGCGATGCAACGGGTCGCCCGGCCATGTGGGTCGGGTTTTTTGTTGCCACAGAGGGCTCGCTACTTGCGGACAGGGCCGGCTGTGAATGCAACCGGGAAAATTCGCAAGTAGGAGACAAATGAACAACGCTTTTTCGCAGTTGAACCTGCACCCACAACTGGTGCAGGCCGTAGCCGACCTTGGCTACACAAATCCGACCCCGATTCAGGCTGCCGTGATCCCCGTGTTGATGGAAGGACACGACGTGATCGGCCAGGCGCAGACCGGCACCGGCAAGACCGCTGCTTTCGCGCTGCCGATGCTGCACCGTTTGGAAGCAGGCCACGCCCTCCCACAAGGGCTTGTCCTGGCGCCGACACGTGAGCTGGCGATGCAGGTAGCGCAGGCCATCTTCGACATGGGCCGTCACCTGGGTGTGCGCGTCCTCGCCGTCTACGGTGGGCAGCCCTACGCCCGCCAGATCACACGCATCCGCAAGGGTGTGGACGTGATCGTGGGCACCCCTGGCCGCATGATCGACTTGATCAACCAGAACGCATTGGATCTGAGCAACGTGCAATATCTCGTTTTGGATGAAGCGGACGAGATGCTGAGCATGGGCTTTGTGGAAGACATTGAGACGATCCTCAAAGAGACGCCGTCTACGCGGCAGACGGCGCTGTTCTCGGCCACGCTGCCGCCCGAAATCCGCCGCCTGGCCGACCGCTATCTGCGCAAGCCGCAGTCGGTCGCCATCGAGCGCAAACAGTTGACGGTAGATGCCATCGAGCAGCGCTACTACCTGGTCTACCCGCAGGACAAGCTCGCCGCGCTCACCCGTCTCTTCGAGGTGGAACCAGTGACCCGCGGCCTCGTCTTCGCCAAGACCCGCGCCGGCACCGGTGAACTGGCCAACGAACTCACCACCCGCGGCTACCCGGCGGAAGTCCTCAACGGTGATTTGAGCCAGGAAGCGCGCGAAGCCGTGCTCTCTCGCTTCCGCCAGAATCAGATCAAGGTGCTGGTGGCAACCGACGTAGCCGCCCGCGGCCTCGACATCGACGACGTTTCACACGTCTTCAACTACGATCTGCCGCAAGATCCCGAAGTCTACGTCCACCGCATTGGGCGCACAGGGCGGGCGGGCAAGAGCGGCGTCGCCATTTCGCTGGTGACGCCTCAAGAGCAGTGGATGCTGCGCCGCATCGAAGGCTTCAGCAAGCAGAGTGTGACCAAGGCTGCCCTGCCCAGCGCGGAGGAGATTGAACGTCACCGCGAAGGGGCGCTGCTGAACAAGCTGACACGCCAACTCGACCGTGGACACTTCGTGCGCGAGGAGCAGATGATCGAGGAATTGGTGGCCGCCGGCCACGATCCGCTGGAAGTTGCCGCCGCCGCCCTCAAGCTGGCCCGCGGCGACGATGCCCAGCGCCCAATTGCACCGATTAGCGAGGTGCAAGAGGCGCGCAGCAAACCGGCGCACCGCAAGGAACGTCCTGCGCCGAACAGCAAGGGCGGGCGCAGCGAAGATCGGCGCTGGTCAACCGAGGCACGCGAGAAGGGCATGGTACGGCTGGCCGTCAATGTCGGCAAGGCGCAGGGCATCCGTCCCGGCGACATTGTGGGCACCATCGCCTTCCACGCCAACATTCCCGGCAACGTCATCGGCGCCATCGCCATCCGCCAGGAACACACCCTGGTCGACATCCCCGAACAGTTCGTGGATCAGGTGCTGGCCAAAGCCGGCAGTTACAAGATCCGCCGCCAGCCCATCTCGGTGGAACGGGCGTAACCGCACCACCCCAAATTGCTTTTTCCCAGACCTGCCGGGTTTCAGAAACCCGGCAGGTCTTTTTATTTCAACTGCCAGGCGGTGATCTGCGCGTCCTGGTAGATGGGTGCGGCGAAGGTGGCGGCGAAGGCGGCAGAGAGGGTGTCAAAATCAGCCGGGGCCAGCGCCCAGCGGTGCAACACGAGGTAGGCCACGTCAAGCCGGTTCAGTTCAGCGGGCAACTGCGCCAGGAAGGCGTCGTCGAGGACAAAGGGCGCGGTGTTGCCGTAGATGCGGGCACGTAGCGGGTAGATGAAGGGTGTTTCCAGCCTTTGGGAGATCGAGTCAGGGGTACGTGAAATATAGCCCGACACAATCGGCTGCTGGTGCACCGTCTGAAACAACATGTACTCACTCGCCGGTCCACTTGCACCGACAAAGTCGATAGGCACGTCGAGGATGGCCGATCCTGGGTGATTGGCGGCGGCCAGTTGCGCGTAAAAGGGGGGGATCTGTGTAAAGCGCATGTCTACGCGAATGGGGGCGATGAGCGACTCAAGATAGATCAAGATCGCCGCCGCCAGTGTGAGCCAGCGCCCACCGCGTCCTCGCTGCGCCAGGAGAGCCAATCCATAGCCACAGGCCAGGGCAAGCGCAAACATGGCAAAGAGGGCATAACGGCTGGGCGCCCTGCCGAAACTGATCAAGGGCAGCGAAGTCAGCCATTCATAAGGAAGATGATGCAACAGCGGCTGGCCGCGCACATACAGCACCGGTCCTAAACTGAGCACGGCAAAGAGCAGGGCAATGGTTGCCCATCCCCAAAATGCGCGCCGGCGCACTAGACAGGCCGATAAGATCATCACCGCCATGACGGTGTAACCGATAAAGACACTCTTCTCAGCCGCATTGCCGTAAAAGGAAGCGTAGGTCTCATCCACAAAGCGGTTCAGGCTCGGCAACAGCCGCGTCGCCAGAGGATCGGTAATGCGATCAGGGACGAAGAAGCCAAGCAAATCGGCACTGTTTGCCAGCGCCGACACCCGCTGATCGGCTTGATCTCGAAAATCGGCATAGTGGACGGCCATCGGCCACACCACCGGCAGCACAAGCACAGCCGACAAGAGGCCGAACAGCAGCAGCGGTTTGTAGACGGAACGCAGCCACACCTGCAACTGCCGGCGCGCCAGGACGGCGCTGCCGACTGTCACAGCGATTAGCAACAGCGCAGCCCCATAGGCCAGGTAGAGACTGCTCCATGCCGTCAACGCGAAGAACAGTGAAGCGGGCCACACCCAACGGTAACGCGGACGGCGCAGCAGTTGCACAAAAAACAGCACCAGGAAGGGAATGTACTGGGTGCTGTAGAGTTCCAGGTTGCCGAAGTAGATCCGGCTCATACGCACCGGCGCAAAGGTAAAGACAATCCCCGCCGCCAACGCTGCCAGGCGATTACCTGTCAAGTGGCGCGCCAGCAGGTAGGTCCCCGTGCCGGTGCCGGCAGACGCAAGCAAGGTGATTGCATTGTATGCAGCCGCCAGATTCAGATCAAAGAGCCGGTGCAAAAGCGCGCTTAACCAGCCGTTGACAACGCCCAACGGGTGGTAGGCCAGGCTGACACCTGCCGGATGGTAGAGAAAAGCGGTTGTGTAGGGGAAGAACTCACCGTGCCACAAACTACGCTGCACCCACCAGAGATTCCAGGCATTTTGTACGCTATCGCCGCCGCCCACCGGCGCGCGTTCAAAATAGAGAGCCAGCGGATAGGTCGCGATCAAAGAAAGGAGCAGAAAGACAAGGAAGACGATGACGCCCTCGCCCAAAGGCGAACCATCCCATCTTGCCAGGGACGCTAGACGTTGCTTCTCTAACCTCGACTGGATAGACATGACAGGATAGACATGACGGAAGTGGTTCACCTTTGGGCGAAGGCGGGAGTTCATTCAACAATCAAGCGGTGGATGGCGCCGGCGTAGTCGATCAGGTAGAGTTCGCCGTCCTCATCCTCGCCAAACGAGGAGATCATCGACCCCGTCTCCAGGATGCGTTCCATCTGCCGTTCACCTTCGCCATTTTGCCACGAAGCCCACAAAAAGCCGGTGCAATAGTCGGCGAAGAAGTAGACGCCGTCCAGTTCAGGGAAAGCCTGGCCGCGGTAGACGTAGCCGCCGGTCACCGAGCAGCCGTTGCCGGTGTGCGAATATTCGTGGACCGGCGCGAAGTAGTCGCTCTGATCACAGTTGGCGGATGAGAAACAGTGTAGCCCTTCCACCACCGGCCAGCCAAAGTTCAACCCGCCCGTGTCGAGCATTTCGGCAGGGACGAGGTTGACCTCTTCGTACTCATTCTGCCCCACGTCGGCCATCCAGAGATCGCCGGTGTCGGCATCGAAGCTGTAGCGCCAGGGGTTGCGCAGGCCGATGGCCCAGATCTCGTCGAGCACACCGTCGTCGCCCACGTAGGGATTGTCTTCGGGGATGGTGTAGGCCACATCGGGATCGCTGACGTCGATGCGCAGCATGGAGCCGAGCAACGTCTGCGGGTTCTGACCGTGGCCGAAGCGATCATTGGCCCCGCCGCCGTCGCCCAGGCCGATCCAGAGCATATCATCTGGGCCGAAGGCCAACATGCCGGCGTTGTGGTTGCTGGCCGGTTGTTCCACCGAAAGCACCAACGACTCGCTAGCGGGATCAGCCAGATCCGGATCGTCGGTCACCTGGAAACGAGAGATGACGGTGTCGCCGTTGCGATTGGTGTAGTTGACGTAGAAATAGCCGCTTTCGGCATAATCAGGGGCGAAGGCCATGCCCAGCAAACCCTGTTCGTTGCCGCCGGAACCGACACGGTCGACAATATCGAGGAAGAGGGTCGGGCTACTGCCTGCACTGGCAGCCACGTAGATGCGCCCCGGCTTCTCAATCATAAAAAGGCGCCCGCTGCCGTCGCCGGCATGGGTGAGGAAGATAGGCAACTCCAGCCCGCTGAAAACCGTCTCCAGCCCCAGGCTCACCGTCGCCGGGTCGAACGCAGGCGTGGTGACGGCGGTGATCACGGCCACATCGTCGGCGTTGGCGGCTCGAACCAGCCCGGCGAAGATCCAGCCGTCGCGGCCGTTGAAGTCGATGCGCCACCAACGCCCGCTCTCGTCCTGGCCGGTGATGGCATATTGCTGAGTAGGACGCACCGAACCAATTTGGCGATAGTCGGCGCCTGGGCCGCCGCGCACACGCATGGCAAAACGAATGGTGGCCGTGGCTGCGTCCTCGGCGATGGGGGTGGGTGTGGCCGCCTGGCGCACTTCCGTGGCAATGGGTGACGAAGCAGCGGGAGACGCAGTCATCGCCATGATCAACGCGCTGCTAATAACGAGGACAAACACAAGCACCAACGCCACAGACCAACGTCTGACGTGGGTTAGGTTCACAGAAATACTCCTTTTGCAAAAGCAACATGTTGGTGGTTTTCAAAATACGCAAGAAGTCGAAGTTCTCCTAACGCTGGGGTTTTGCGAACTGCACCCCAGATAGTACGAATACATTCAACGATTGCAGGTAATGTTGCTCTCTTTCTCCATCACATCGCCGCCGTCGCCCGCCGGCTGTACTTCAAGTTGGGGGCTGCTCGACCCAGTGCCTGGCACTGGGGTGAGTGCGCCAGCCCACAATTTGACACCGCACCTTCCCTCTGCTAGACTTCTTGCTTGTCTGCTGGACACAATCTAGGCCTCCTCTCCAGTCCGCAGTCACGGTTGTGGCGCATTCGTCTAGAGGCCTAGGACACGGCCCTCTCAAGGCCGAGACACGGGTTCGAATCCCGTATGCGCTACCATCTCACAAGCCCCGTCACCGTTCTGGTGACGGGGTTTTGTATTGGCAGAAAATGGGGTGCGTAGTCCCCGCACAACTTACCGAGGTGTCCCCATGCCCTGGCTCAACGCAGCTACGTTGACAATCATCGCTGTAACAATTGTAGGCGTTGCGTTAGGACGCTACCCCTTCTTGCGCATGAACCGTGCCACGATTGCACTGGCCGGGGCAACGTTGCTGCTGGCCATCGGCGCCATTTCGCTGGACGAGGCCTACGGGCTGCTCGATCTGAACACGCTGACGCTGCTCTTTGCCATGATGATCCTCAACGTCAATTTGCGGCTGGCTGGTTTCTTTGAACTGGTGGGCAGCCGCGTGGTGAAGCTGGCGCGTACGCCGCGCCAATTGCTGGCGTTGATCATCCTGGCGTCGGGGGTGCTCTCGGCCATCTTCCTCAACGATACGATTGTCCTCATTTTCACGCCGCTGGTGGTGGAAATCTGCCTCAACCTGCGCCAGCCGCCTGTCCCCTACTTGATTGGGCTGGCGACGGCGGCCAACATTGGTTCCACGGCCACGATTGCGGGCAACCCGCAAAATATGATCATCGGCATTGCATCGGGGATCTCGTTTGTCGATTTCGCAGCGGCGTTGACACCGGTGGCGCTTGGCGGTATGGTCATTGCGTGGGCGGTGCTCGTTGTGGTCTACCGCAACAGCATCGACGGCAGGCCATTTGAAGAGGCTGCCACCGCCCAGGTGACAACCCAACCGGATCTGCTACGCAAATGTGCAGCGGCCACGGCGCTGATGCTCGTCGCCTTTGTGGCCGGTGTAGAAATTCCGCTGGCGGCGTTGGTGGCGGCAGGGCTGCTGCTTATCACCCGCCGCTGGGAACCGGAGCGCATCTTCGCCGAAATCGACTGGTCTTTGCTCGTTTTTTTTGCCGGGTTGTTCATCGTCACAGGGACGTTGGAGGTGCGTGGCTTCAGCGAAGCGCTGTTTGCGCTGCTCCAGCCGGTGGCCGAACAGGGGATCGTTGCGCTTTCACTGGTGGCAGTGGTGCTCAGCAACCTGATCTCCAACGTCCCCGCCGTCTTGCTCTTTCGACCGTTTGTGCCCAGCTTCCCTGATCCAACACAGACATGGCTGGGGCTGGCCATGTCCACCACACTGGCGGGCAACCTCACGCTGCTGGGATCGGTGGCGAATCTAATCGTGGCCGAACTTGCGCGCCGCCGTGGGGTGGAACTATCCTTTGGCGAGTACACGCGCAGCGGGGCGCTGATCACCGTGCTCAGCCTGGTGCTGGGGATCCTCTGGTTACGCTAACAGGGCAGAAGATGATCCACGAAGACACACGAAGGAACACGAAGGCAAAAGAGAAATGAAAAAGAGAACGTAACTTTACAGGTCACGTAGGGGTTTGCGTGGGGCGGAAGGCTTGCTCGCCCATCAAGCGACATCTGCTTCCGCCCCACGCAAACCCGTACCGTATATGACCTGTAAAGTTACAAGAGAAATGTAGAAATGATCCACAGATGATTAAGGATTCAGAGGATTTAATTTCTGCAAATCCTGAAAATCTGTGTAATCTGTGGATGATCTCTTTTCCTGCCTCCGTGTTCCTTCGTGGATCATCTTCTGGATTAAAAATAAGCGCAGTATCTATGACGATAGGAAGCGCGATGTTTAGCCGAAAATGGACGTGGCTGCTGCTCCTGGCAGTGCTGGTGGTGGCTGCCTGCGGCGGCGAGGACGAACCCGCGCCGGGGCCGGTGGCCACACAGCCGCCGCCCCCTACGATTTCGCCCACACAGACGCCCACGCCGACGCCCACCTTTGAGCCGCCGGCGCTGGCCCCCACGCCGGATCGAGTGGCGCAGATCGCGCAGATCCCGGCGCTGGTGGATCGTTTCGCCGCCGTGGAGGCGGCGTTGACGCTTGATCCGCCCATCCTCACCCTGGGCAACGGCCTCGACGACACCGCCCTTCGCGCCCAATCCCTGGCCGTAGACAATCCCGCCTTCCAGCAATTCACACGCGATCCCAATAGCGGCGCAGCCCTGCGCAACGAGATCTTCAGCGTCTACCCCATGCGCGACAGCGACATCACCGCCGCCACCGCCGCCTGTGCGGCACAGCGCTGCTACCGTGTGGAAATGTACAACTACGCCCTCAACCTGATGACCGTCGCCTTTGTAGACGTGGACAACGCAGCAGTGCTCGATGTGGTCATCTTGCCCGAAAGCCAGCCCGAATTGCCGCCCCATCTCACCGACCTGGCCATCGAGATCGCGCTGACCGATCCGGTGGTGCGGCATGTCCTCGATTTTGCGCCGGGCGAGACGCTGATGCCCAGCACCAAAACCGCGCTCAAAGACACAAGCTGCGAGCGTTCCCGTCACCTCTGTGTGGCGCCCACCGTCGTCGTGGACAACCGCGCCCTGTGGGCGATTGTCGATTTGACCGACGCCCGCGTCGTGGGCGTGCAGTGGACGAATCTGGGCGCGTCTATCGGCGAGTGGCCTGTGCGCCCCACCGAAGACGAGGTGCGCAAGCAGGCTGTCTTTGAGCGTTACTGCCGCAACAGCCTCACGCTCAACCAGGATGGCTGGCAGATGGAGTACATCATCACCAGTTCCGACGGGCTGCGCATCGCCAACGTCACCTACCAGGGCAAGGCCGTCCTCGACAGTGCCAAATTGGTGGATTGGCATGTACAATATTCCAGCCAGCAAAATTTCGGCTACAGCGACGGCATCGGCTGCCCCATGTTCAGCTCGTCGGCGGTGGTCGCCATCGAAGATCCCTACACCGAGCCGATCCTGGCCGGCGATGAAACCATCGGCTTCGCGCTGATCCAGGACTTCTACCACCCTATCTGGCCGCAGCCCTGCAACTACCGCTACCAGCAGCGCTACGAATTCTACCCGGATGGCCGCTTCCGCGTGGTGGCGCTCAACCTGGGGCGCGGCTGCGGCACCGATGGCGTCTACCGCCCCATCATCCGCATCGACTTCGCCAACCCCGCCGCCGGTGGGCAGAGCCTCGCCGCCTGGGATGGCTCGTCCTGGCAGCCGTGGACGAACGAAGGCTGGACGCTGCAAGATGCATCCACGGCGTACACGGCGGAAGGCTACCAGTTCCGCATCACCAACGCCGCCGGCGCCGGCTACTACGTCGAGCCGGGGCGGGGCCAGTTCGGTGACGGCGGACGGGGCGACAGCGCCTACACCTACGTCAGCGTGGCCCGTTCCGGCGAGGGCGAAGCCGACATGCCCACCCTGGGCACCTGCTGCAACAGCGACCACCAGCAGGGTCCCTTCGCCTTTGTGCAAGAAGCCGAAGCGCTGGCCGGGCAGGATCTCGTCCTCTGGTATGTGCCGCAGCAAGAGAACGACGAACGCCCCGGCCTCGAATATTGCTGGGCCGACTTTGCCCTCGAAGACGGCGTCTACGCGCCCAAAGCGTGGCCGTGTGCGGCAGGGCCGATGTTTGTGCCGATAGAAGAGTAAGGAGTAATGAGTAAGGAGTAAGGTCGTGTTGAGTGGGTGATGCCAGTGAAGCAGCCAACTTCGTTAAGCCTACTGCAAATTTACCGATAAACTCTTACTCATTACTCGTTACTCATTACTCCACAGAGCCGACGCACCTACGTCACCATTATAGCCATAACAAGGATCAACCATGTCTCGTCGACGCAATCGACGCAACCCAAATACAATTCGTGGGGTTCCCCGCAATTTGTTGACGGTGTTGGGTGTGCTGTCGCTGCTGGTGGTGGGTGCGGTGTTGGTGCTCTCCATGCGCCCGCGCCAGGAGCTTTCCACGCCGACGGCGGCGGTGTTGAGCCCTGAAGCTGAGGTGGTGGTGGCGGCTACGCCGGCGCTGAAGGTGGGCTATGTGGGCGGCTGTGTGCGCCAGCCGGAGTTTGTGCAGGGGTTGGGGTTGGGCGATCAACCGCTGATTGGCACCAGCTTTCGCGGCGTCACCGGTTTTGGCGTGGCCAACCCGGCCACCGGCGAATTGTATCAGGACCCCACGTGGGACGACGCCGGGACGCTGGGCGCGTACGTCTACGACGAGTTCGGCGATTTCTATGTCGGCCCGGCGCCCTTCGCCTCGCTGGAACTCAATCCGCCTGACAAGCAGAACATCGTCCACCGCATTGACGGCGCAAGCGGCGAGATGACGCCCTTCCTCGAACTGCCGCCGGCGCTGCCGCCGTCCACAGCCAATCCCTTCGGCATTATGGGCATGGCCTACGACTGCGAAACGCGCAACCTTTACGTCTCCTCGGTGGCGGGATCGACGGCGGCGGACGAAGTGGGGCGCATCTTCCGCGTGGACCTGAACAGCGGCGAGATCGACGACCAGATCGACAACGTCGACGCCTTCGGTGTGGGCGTCTTCAACGGGGTGGACGGCAAGCGTCTCTACTTTGCCAAAGCGCGCACCGCCGATCTTTTCAGCGTGGCGCTGGACCCCAACGGCGACTTTGCCGGTGAGCCGCAACAGCTTTTCTCTACCACCTCCTTGCCCGACGGCGACAACCGCAAGATCCGACGCATCACCTTTGACGCCCAAAACGTGATGACCCTCACCGCCATCGACTTCGACTTCACCCTGCGCGTCGCCAGCGTGGTGGAAAACACGATCTACACCTTCGACTACCAGCGCGACAGCGGCGAATGGCAATTGCGCGAGGTTGAACGGGTGACAAGATGACAGGGGTGATCGTGTTGGCAAACCCCTACAGTTACCCATTTTTTGCCTTTTGCCTTTTACCTTCTCCACCTTCTCACCACAAAGGATCATCTATGCTTATCATTGACGCCCACCTCGATCTTTCGATGAACGCGCTGCAATGGAACCGCGACCTGCTGGCTTCGGTCTACACCATCCGCACACGAGAGCAGCGCATGGCGGGCAAAGGACGCGCCCAGGGCACCGTCGCCTTTCCCGAAATGCGCCGCGGACGTATCGCCCTCAGCTTTGCCACTGTGCTCTCGCGTTCCACCGGCACGCCTTCACCCTACATCGACTTTGATTCCCCGGCGCAGGCGCACGGCATGGCGCGGGGACAGCTTGCCTACTACCGGGCGTTGGAACGCCAGGGTGTGGTGCGTGTGGTGGACAACGCCGCCGCTCTAGCCGCTCACTGGGCGGCGTGGGAAGCGTGGGAGGCGGCAGGCGCGCCGGCCGGTGACGAGCCGCCGCTGGGCTTCGTCATCAGCATGGAAGGGGCCGACCCGATCCTCGATCCGGGGCAGTTGGAGGAATGGGTGGATCTGGGCCTGCGCGCCCTCGGCCTCACCCACTACGGGCCGGGCCGCTATGCCGGCGGCACCGCCACCGAGAAAGGACTCACCGACCTTGGCCGCGCCATCCTGCCCGAAATGGCCCGCCTTGGCGTCCTCTGCGACATGACCCACTTTTCCGACGAGTCGTTTTGGGAAGCGCTCGCCATCTACGACGGTCCTGTGCTGGCCAGCCACAACAATTGCCGCGCCCTCGTGCCACACCAGCGCCAGTTCAGCGACGATCAGATCCGCGCTATCGCCGAGCGCGACGGCGTCATCGGCGTAGCCCTGGACATCTGGATGGTCGTCCCCGGTTGGCGCTTCGAAGACCAGTGCAAGGGCGATGTCTTCCTCAAACACGTCCTCGATCACGTGGACCATGTGGTCAAGCTCACCGGCTCAACACGTCACATCGCCATCGGCACCGACCTCGACGGCGGCTTCGGCCTCGAACAATCCCCCGCCGATCTCGACACCATCGCCGATCTGCAAAAAATCCCCGACATGCTCCGTCAACGCGGCTACGGCGAAGACGACCTCGCAGGGATCTGTCATGGGAATTGGCTGAGATTGTTGAAAAACAACTGGAAATGAAGTTTGATTGACGATTTACGATTTACGATTGACGATTTACGATTGACGATTTACGATTGTCGGGTTGGGGGCGTGATGCCGTTGTGGGAACGTAGTTGCCAAAAAGCAGGCACTGTTGACTATACAGGTCGTGTAGGGGTTTGCGTGGGGCGGAAGCGAATTTCGCTTCATTGGCGAGCACGCCTTCCGCCCCACGCAAACCCGTACGGTACGTCACCTGTATAGATACAATCGTCAATCGCAAATCGAAAATTCACCAAGGGGGGTTTTTATGCGCGAGGAAGTTTTCACCGAGAAGGGCGCCAGGCCCGTCGGCATCTACTCCCAGGGGATCGTGGCCGGCGGCAAGACGGTCTACATCTCCGGGCAAGGACCAATTGACCCGGCGACAGGGCAGTTGGTGAAAGGCACTTTCCGCGACGAAGCGGAGCGGGTTTTCCAGAATCTCACGATTTTGCTCGAAGCGGCGGGCACATCCTGGGCTAATGTGACCAAGGTGGGCGTCTTCCTGGCCGATCTGAGCAACTTCGCCGAGATGAACGAAGTTTACAAGCAATACGTCACCAAACCCTACCCGGCGCGTACCACCGTCGGCGCACAGCTTCCTGGCATTGCGATTGAGGTGGATTGTATTGCAGTCGTTCCCGATTAGTGCCGATTAGTGGATGAGGCAGAAGTTGTGGACACAGATCAAAGCAAACACGGATTTTATCAATTTCAGTAGTTCACAATTTCAAGGGGAAATTGTGAACTACTGAAATTGATCTGTGTTTCTGCCAATCCGTGTCCACAAACATCTGCACCACGTAGTCAATTAGCCAAGGTACGCCAGCAGCGCGTCCGTCTCCACCTGCCAGATCTGGCTGGTGAAGTAGGTGCGAAAGCCAAGGGCTTCGTTGATGTGGAGCATGGCTGCATCGGCGGTGATGGGGTTGGCGCGGATGTAGTGCACTTCGGGCCGTTCGCGCATCAGTCTTTCGAGGACGGCGGCTTTGAGCCAGCGCCCGATGCCCCGTCCTCGGTAGCCTGGGTAGACGCCGGTGCCATGTTGCTGCACAATGTGACCACGGCTCGGTTGCCACGTGATCTCGGAGTAGCCCACATACTTGCCGTCACTTCGGTCGGTGACAACAGCCGTCCACCGTTTGCCGCCACTGTTGAGCAGCATACTTTCCAGGTAGCGCAGAAGATCGGGCGAGTAGTGGAGATCCTCGATGTCCAGTTCCTCAAGCGGCTGATCGTTCAACACCACGTTGAAAAGTTCAGACATCGGCTCCAACAAATTCTCAGGGTAGAGATCTTCCACAAAGTGAAGTTCAAACGCATCAACCGGGGCCGCATCCAGCCAGCGCTGCAGTAGATCGGGGTGGATCTCAGCCAACACCAGTTGATTGGTGCGGCTGGCCGCGCCCAAAGACGCGCCGATGCGCTGCGCAAACGCTTCGCCGGCAGGCGCAGTACTGAACGATTCGAGCACGGTCACTGTGCGATCTCGGCGCAGCGCCTCTTCGGCCACGAACCCCAGCAAGCGACGCCCAATGCCGCGGCGGCGATGATCGGGATGCACCTCAATCGAGGCTTGCATCAGATGTGAGCTGTCATCACCGGGCATGACGAAGCTGTTGGCCTCGCCCAGGATGTCGCCCTCTTCGGTCATAGCGACGACGCTGTTCATTTCAATCGCCGGTGGCATACGCTTCAGACGCGCCACAAACTCGTCCTCGCCGATGGGCGGATCGTACGGATGCCGTTCCTTGCGCATCGCCACGGTAAAGTTGTAGAACGCCTGATACGCTTCGGCACTGGCATTCTGATAGTCAAACGCCCTAATCATCCAGTCGGACATGGGGGAATGTTTCCTTTGTAAATGGGAGATTAGAGATTGAGAGATTAGAGATTGAGAGATTAGAGATTGAGAGATTAGAGATTGAGAGATTAGAGATTGAGAGATTAGAGATTGAGAGATTAGGAGATTAGGAGATTAGGAGATTTCAGATCGTCAACACGATTCTGAAATCTCCTAATCTCCTAATCTCCTAATCTCCTAATCTCCTAATCTCTCAATCTCTCAATCTCTAATCTCTCAATCTCTAATCTCCACTCTCTCCAGCGCCTTCTTCCCCGCTTCCAACAGCTCAACAATGCGATCCACATCGTAGACACAGCCGCCCCAGGTGCCGCCGCTGGCGTTTTGCAGCGCCGCCCACAGGCGGGTGTCGTCGGGCAGGCGTGGATCGGCGGCCAGGCCGGGGAAGGGCGTACGCTCGGCGAGGACCTGCGCGCCGGCTTCGGGCGAGTAGTCGTGCCCATGATGACCGATCAGATCGATGCTGCCGGTGAGGTTGACCGTGTCCACAATGATCTGGATCAGATCGCCTTCACGCACGTTGCCAATCGGGCCACCCGCCAGCGCTTCGGGGCCGACGTGGCCGATGCAGGCGCCGGTGCTGACGCCGCTGAAGCGGGCATCGGTGATCAACGCCACCTCTTTGCCAAAGGGCAAGTACTTGAGCGCCGAGGTGATCTGGTAGGTCTCCTCCATACCCGAACCGGACGGGCCGCGCCCGATGAGCACCATCACGTCGCCCGCTTTGATGGGGTGGGCGTGGTTGCCCTTGACCGCGGCGATGGCCTCGCGCTCGCTGGTGAAGACACGCGCCGGCCCCACTTTGCGGTAGACGCCGTCCGCGTCCAGCGTAGAACGGTCGATGGCCGTGCTCTTGACCACCGATCCCAGCGGGGCAAGGTTGCCCGTGGGGAAGGTGACGGTGCTGGTCAGCCCGCGTGCTTGGGCCTTGGCCGGGTTCATGATCACATCATCGGGGTCGACGCCATCTTCGGCGAAGAGGCGTTCGCGCAGCCGCTTGCGCCGTTCGCTGCCTTCCCACTCTTCAAGCAGTTCGCCCAACGGCTGCGCGTGGACAGTCAAGGCGTCGAGTTTGAGCAGGTTGAGATCGCGCAGGTGCAGCATCACTTCGGGCACGCCGCCGGCTAGGAAGACACGCACCGTGGGGTGGCCCACCGGCCCATTGGGCAGCACGTCCACCAGGCGCGGGGTGGTGCGGTTGATGGCTTCCCAATCCTGCACACTGGGGCGGACGAGACCACCGGCAAAGGCGACGGCGGGGATGTGGAGCAGCAAGTTGGTCGATCCACCAAACGCGGCGTGGACAACCATAGCGTTGTGCAACGCATCCGGGGTGAGGATGTCGGCGTTGGTGATCCGCTTGCTTTCGAGATTGGCCAGGGCGTGGGCCGAACGGCGCGCCAGATCAAGCCAGATGGGCTGGCCCGACGGGGCGAGGGCGGCGTGCATAAGCGTCATGCCCAATGCTTCGGCCACCACCTGGCTGGTGGCCGCCGTGCCCAGGAATTGGCAGCCACCGCCGGGCGAGGCGCAGGCGCGGCAGCCCAATTCGGCGGCCTCTTCCATGCTGATTTCACCGTGGGCAAAGCGCGCGCCTACCGTCTGAATCTTGCCGGCGTCTTCACCGTGGCTGGGCGGCAGGGTGACGCCGCCGGGCACGAGGATCACAGGCATGTCGCGCTGCGCCGCCAGCGCAATCATCATGGCGGGCAATCCTTTGTCGCAGGTGGCGATGCCCATGATGCCTTTGCGTGTGGGCAGCGACCGGATCAAACGGCGCAGGACGAGGGCGGCGTCGTTGCGGTAGGGCAGTGAATCGAACATGCCGGTGGTGCCCTGTGTGCGCCCGTCGCACGGATCGGTGACGAAACCGGCAAAGGGGATCGTTTCCAATTCGGTGAAGGTCTCGGCGGCGGCCTTCATGAGCAGGCCCACTTCCCAGTGGCCGGTGTGGTAGCCCAGGGCGATGGGTGAACCGTCTTCGGCGCGGATGCCGCCCTGCGTGCTCAAGATCAAAAACTCACGGCGGCGCAGATGACGCGGCGTCCAGCCCATCCCGGCGTTCTGGCTCAGGCCGAAAATGTCGCCACTGGGCGCCTCGCGCAGGAAGTCCTCGTCCAGCGGCAGCACGCCGATAGGTCCTGTGGCGTGGGTGGTGACGTCGTACAGCTTTTCATCATCCGAATCAATCGGAATATGTCCATTTTGGTGCATGGGAGTGTCCTTTTGTAAAGAAAGTGAACGGATGCTGGTGTGTCGGCGCGGGTGAAGAGGAGATTAGGAGATTAAGAGATTAGGAGATTTCAGATCGTGTAGACGATCTGAAATCTCCTAATCTCTTAATCTCCTAATCTCTAGTCCCCACTTCCTTCCATCGCTTCAGGATACAGAACTACCTGGATGTACTGTTCCTCGCGCAGGACGTCGGCGGCGATCTGCTGGATTTCTTCGGCGGTGAGGGCGGCGACGTCGTCCTCAAATTCGAGGACGCGGCGCGGGTCGGCTTCGGAATCGAGGGCGTATTCGGTGAGCAGATCGAGCCAGAAGCCGTTGTCTTCCTGCGCTTCTTCGTGGTTGCGCAGCATTTGGGCTGTGGCCTTGTCCATCAAGTCGGCGGACGGGCCATCGGTGCGCACACCGGCGAGGATCTCGAAGACGGCGTCGATTAGTTCGTCTACGCGCTCAGGGTCGGTGCTGAAGGCGACGTTGGCGGTGTAGCGTGGATCGGGCACCTCTTCCAGCGCCGCCGAGGCAAAGGACGCGTAGACGCCGCCCCGTTCCTCGCGCAGATCCTCGCGGATCAAAATGTCGAGGACGCCTTCCAACGCGCGCAGGCGCAGGCTGTTCTCGTAGCTGGCCTCAATGGGGCCAATCCAGAGCAGTTGCACAATGGATTGGGCTTCTTGCCCGGCGTAGACATTTTCTTCGACAACGCCAGTGGGGGCGTCGGGCTGAATGTCTTGCCAGCTTTCGTCGCGGTCGATGGTGGGCAGGTTGCCCAGATAGGTCTGGGCATAGTCGGTCAGCACGTCCACGCTGAAATCGCCCACGAAGACGAAGGTGAAATCGGAGGCGTCGGCGAAGCGATCCTGGTAGATTTCCAGCATGCGATCGGCGTCAAGCGCTTCGATCTCTTCCAACGAGGGGAAACTCCGGCGCGACTCCTCGCCGTAGAGGATGCGGGTGAGCGCGTCCTGCAGGGCGGCGGAGGGCGTGAGATCGCGGTTGCGCACAAAGGCGGCGAGTTGGGCCTGCAAGGTGTCGTAGGCGCTTTCGTCCAGGCGCGGGGCGGTGAAGTAGAGGTAGATGAGTTGGAAGAGCGCGTCCAGTTCGTCGGGTGGGGCGGCGCCGCCGATGTTTTCGGTCAACTCGCCGATGCTGGGGGCCACACCCACGCCTTTGCCGGTGAGCAGACGGTTGATCTCGGTGCGTTCGAGATCGCCCAGGCCGCTTTCGGCGATGAAACTGGGGCCTAGTTCGGCTTCGAGGTAATCTGCGTCGGCGACGAGCGACGAGCCGCCGGGGCTGATGCCGGCAAAGACGATCTGTTCGGTGAAGTTGGTGGGCTTCATGATGACACGCACACCGTTGGCCAGCTCAATTTCGGTGACGCCCAGTTCGTCGATGGCGCTTTCGACCACGATTTCCACCGGCGCCGGGATCTCGTCAACCAGTTCGCCGGAGACTTCCACATCGACGTAGGGTTCGAGCGTTTTGGCTTCAACGTCGCGGATCACGGCGGCAAGATCGTCCTCGGTTGGCAGTGCGAGGTCCGCTTTTTCGGGCGCAAGCACGAGGACGGTGCGGTTTTCTTCGCCCACAAGATTTTCCACCTGGCGGTTGACTTCGTCCAGGGTGATGCCGGGCAGCAGGCTTTCCACCAGCGCCAATTCGGCGGCAATGCCGGGGATGGGTTCGCCGGTGAAGAAGTTGCGCAGGTATTCGGCGGCGTAGGTGGTGCTTTCGGTGTTTTCGCGGTTGCTGAAGGTGCGGCGGTAGAAGCTCTCCAGCGCCTGCTTTGCCCGCTCTAATTCCGACTCGGTAAAGCCGTGACGGCGAATGCGCTCCACTTCGGTGACGATGCCATCCAGGCCGGCGATGATCGCTTCGTCCTGCACCTGCGCGCCGATCTCTACGCTGTCGACGGGGCGCACCAAGTTGCTACGGCTGTAGTAAGCCGAAAGGAAGGGTGCATCAGGCCGGCGGCTGAGTTCGTCCAGCCGGAAGTTGAAGAGGTAGTTAAAGAGTGAGCGCACAATCAGTTCGCGGTAAGCGCCTACGGTCTGTCCTTGCGCGGCGGGCACTTTGTACGAGATTTCCACCGAGGTGATGGGGTATTCAGGATCACTGACCACGCCGTAGCGGGTTTCGCTGTGGCCGGGCACGTCGAACGTGGGGCGCGGCGTGGGGTTTTCGGGCGTGGGCAGATTAGAGAAGTGTTCCACAATCAGGGCTTCGAACTCGTCCACATCGAAATCGCCCACAGCAACCACGGCCATTAGATCAGGGCGGTACCATGTCTCGTAGAAGCGGCGGATCGTCTCGGCGGGGGCGGTGCGCACAATGTCCATGTCGCCGATGGGCAGGCGTTGGGCATAGCGCGAGTCGCCCAGGATCAGCGGCAGGATCTGTTCGCGCACCCGCCCGCCGGCATTCTGATCGCGCAGCCGTTCTTCTTCGACAATGACGCCCCGTTCCGCCTCCACCTCGGCGGGGTCGATGGTGGCGTAGGCGGCCCAGTCTTCGAGCACCTGGAAGGCAATGGCCACGATTTCGGGGTCATCGGTGGGGAAGTGAAGCTGGTAGACAGTCTCATCGAATGAGGTGTAGGCGTTGATATCGGGGCCGAAGGTCATGCCCACGCGCTCGAAGAAGTCGATGAGCGCCTGTTCGGGGAAGCGTTCGGTGCCGTTGAAGAGCATGTGCTCTAAAAAGTGGGCAAGGCCGAGCTGGTCTTCGTCTTCGAGGATGGAACCAGCGTTGATCGCCAGCCACAACTCGGCGCGGTTCACCGGCTCGGTGTTGCGCTTGACGTAGTACGTCAGCCCATTGTCGAGGACGCCGTAGCGGATCTCAGGGGAGATGCCCAGCGGCGCTTCCATGTCGAGATCCGCCGCGTTGGGGAAGACCTCCACCGTCTGTTCGACGCCCAGATTGAGCAGTGACCACGCGGCTGCGCCCAATCCCTGACAGCCGGCGAGAATCAACGACAGCAACAACAACGCGATGAACAAGCGTGCGGTTTTCGGCATCAGGTTCTCCTGTGAATACGCGAGGAATGAGAGCTTCGATTATCCAAGAAAAGCGTCTTTCTGGCAACAGCATTGGAGAGGAAGCGGGGACGTTTGGGAAATGAGCAGAAGAGATTGAGCGATTGGGCGATTAAGAGATTAGGGGATTTCAGATCGTCGATGCGATCCGAAATCCCCTAATCTCTTAATCTCTTAATCACCCAATCTCTTCTGCTCAGTCTGCCGCCAACGGGATTGTTTTGTGCCTGGCCCCGGTGTTGAAGAGTTGGCCCACGTCGTCTTTGGGCAGGGTGGGGCTTTTTTCGTAGAGGAAACACGAGGCCACACGGTTCTGGCCTTCGGGCATGTAGAGTGGCGGCGGCGATTCTTTGCAGATGGGCATCACGTGCGGGCAGCGGTTGGCGAATTTGCAGCCCTTGCCCATCTTCTCGGTGCCGTCGGGGATGATGATCTCCTGTTGGCCCCAGGTGCGTTGCAGATCGGGCCAGGGGATCGAGTCGATGAGCAACTGTGTGTAGGGATGCTTGGGATCGCGGATCACCACGTCAACGTCGCCGGCCTCCATAATCGAGCCTTTGTACATGATGATAATGTAGTCGCTGATGTGGTAGGCCGTGGTCAGATCGTGGGTGATGTAAAGAATGGTGATCTTGTATTCTTCGTTGAGTGCGCGCAGGCTCTTCAAAATCGTGGCGCGCAACGAGGCATCCACCATCGACACCGGTTCATCGGCCACCAGCAGCCGCGGCTGGAGCAAGAGCGCACGCGCCACCACCAGGCGCTGGCGCTGTCCACCGCTCAATTGGTGGGGGAAGCGGCCCAGCGTTTCGTCTGGGCGCAGGCCCACACTTTCCAGCGCTTGCTCGATCATGCGGCGCGCTTCGGTTCGGTTGGAGGCTAGATGGAAGTTCTTCACCGCTTCGTCGAAGAGATGATCCACTTTGTAGAACGGATTGTAAACGGCGAAGGGATCCTGGAAGATGGCCTGCACTTCCTTGCGCAGGCGCACGCGTTCCTTGCCGTTAAGGTTTTCCAGATCCTGCCCTTTGTATTGGACAACACCCGACGACGGCGACAGGAAGCCCAGGGTGATCAGCCCCAATGTCGACTTGCCGCTGCCGCTTTCGCCCGCCACCGTGATGACGCTGGGCGCATCGGCATCAACGGAGAAGGAGATATCGTCCAATGCGACGGTGCCGCCCTTGAACACTTTGGTTACATTGTTAAGTTCTAACAGCTTGGCCATGTTTCTTTACCTTCTCCTCAACTCCGTTTTCGTATAAGTAACAGGCCGCCCAGTGGGTGGGTTTGTGTTCGCGCAGCGGCGGCATGGTGGTGGTGCAAACAGGCATGGCGTGCGGGCAGCGGTCGTTAAAGACGCAGCCGGGCGGCAGCGCCGACAGCGGCGGCGTGATGCCGGGAATGCCGGTAAAGTCACCTTTGTTGCTAAGACCGGGGATGCTCTTGATCAGGAGCTGGGTGTAAGGGTTGAGCGGATCGGTGAACATGTCTTTCACCTTGCCCAACTCCATCAAGCGCCCGGCGTACATCACAGCCAGGCGATCCACAAACTGCGCCATCAAGCCCATGTCATGGCCGATGAGGATGATGGCGCTGCCCAGTTGATCTTGCAGCTTGCCCAGCGTCTCCATCACCTGGCGTTGGGTGATCACGTCGAGGGCGCTGGTGGGTTCGTCGGCGATAATGACTTTGGGGTTCATGGCCACGCTGATGGCGATACAGGCGCGTTGCTTCATGCCGCCGCTCAACTCGTGGGGATACATCCTGCCCACTTTGGGGTCAAGTTCCACGGCGCGCAGGGCGTCGTTTGCCATTTCGGCCATCTGCACTTTGCTCAGGCCCAGATCGTGGTCGATCATCGAGTCGATGATCTGATCCTGGATGCGCATGACGGGGTTCAGCGAGTTCATAGCCCCCTGCGGCACCATGCTGATCTGGTTGCCGCGCACATGACGCATCTGTTCCTCGTTGAGCTTGGTCAGATCGACATCGTCGAGCCAAACTTCGCCGCCGGCGATGGAGCCAGGCGGTTTGATCATGCGCAGAATGGCCTGGGCGAGGGTCGATTTTCCTGAACCGGATTCACCCACCAACCCCAACCGTTCACCTGGACGCAATTCCAGGTTGATGCCGCTGTTGGCAATGACAGTGCCGGCATCTGTGTAGTAGTGCACGTCCAGGTTATTGACGCGCAAGATTGGTTCGTTACTCACCGAGACCTCCGCACTCTTGGGTTAGCCAGTTCATCCAGGCCCACAGAAATCAGGAACAACATAATAAAGATCAGCGCCACGATGGTAATCGGCACCGCCGCCCACCACCACAAGCCGCGCAAGAAGGCATTCTGGTTGATCACCCAGTAAATGGTGACGCCCAACGTCGGTTCGCGCAGCGGGCCGAGGCCAAGCGCCGCCAAGCCCATCGAGGCGAAGATGGCGCCGGTGACTGAACCCACCAGGCTGGCGCCCAAATAGGGCAACAGGTTGGGGATCAGCTCTTTGAAGATGATGCCCAGGTTCGACATGCCGTTCAGCCGCGCCATCATGACGTAGGGGCGTTCGCGCATACTCAACACCTGCGCACGGATCACGCGTGTTGGCCCCATCCACGCCGTTAGGGCGATGATCAGCGCCATCTGGTTGAGATCAATACCGCTGCCGCCGGTGATGCCGCCGATAGTCGAGGCGATGACAATCAGGATCAGGAGGCCGGGCACCGTCAACAGCACATCCACAACCCAACGGATGAAGGTGTCGTAGGCGCCGCCGTAAAAGGCCGAGGTGAAGCCAAGCACGACGCCGATCATAACACCGATGACACCGGCCAGGAGACCGATACGGACGGTCATCCACGTCCCCACCACGGCGACAGCATAGAGATCACGTCCCTGGCCGTCGGTGCCGAAAGGATAGGCCACTGGTTCCGTCTGCGCACACTCAAGATCCGACTTAGGACAGTAGGCAAGGGTGGGCGCTACGCTGGCAGGGCCGGCCAACGGATAGGGATCGAGTCGTGGATCGATGATAAAGTAGCCCACAATTGTGAAAATCGTCATCAAGAGCAGAATACCCAGGCCCCCCGCCAACGTCTTGTTACGGCGCAGGTAACGCAGAAGGGTGCCGATGCGACCGAGAAAGGTCTCACCAGAACGGTAGTTGGCCGTCGGTTGGACAGTTGTGTTTGCAGTCATCTACGCCCCCATCCTCTGGAAACAGCCAGATCTGGAATACAATGGATCACAGCCACAGCCAATTGCCACAGACGCACAACTTGAATGGCACATAGGTTAACTCTTCTCGTAGCTGATGCGCGGATCAAGCAGGGGATAGATCAGGTCGATGATAAACATCGCAATGCCCAACGAGACGATGATGAAGAAGACGATGCCGTAGATCGTGAAGTAGTCGAGTTGGTAGATGGAGCGCGCCAGCTTGGTGCCCAACCCCGGATAGCCCATGACCAGTTCCACAAGGACTGAACCGGAGACGATGAAGCTCAAACTCAAGGCCAGGCCCGTCACCTGCGGCAGGAGCGCGTTACGCACACCATAGCGGAAGAACATGCGCCGGTTTGTAAGCCCTTTGGCTTCGGCGAAATTCATGTAATCTTCGCCTTCCACTGTCACCATCATGCCGCGCATGCCCAGCGCCCAACCACCCATCTGTGTGATGATCAACGCAATCGCAGGCAAGACAGAATGTTTGAGCACCTCCAGCGCAAAAGAGACGCTCATATTGGGTATTGTCCCCAGGGCATAACCACCGCCTGTGGGCAAAATTTGTAACCGGAAGGCAAAAAAGTAGACAAGCGCCAGCGCCACAACGTAGGCCGGTATCGCCCCAAAACCTAAAAATGACGGCAGCACATAACGGGCAAACGCATTAGCCTTGGGCCAGACCATCAAAGCGCCAATCAGGCTGCCAGCCGTAAAGGCGATCAACAGCGACGTCAACAACAAACCCACCGTCCAGGGTAGCCCTTCGAGGATGATCTCCCAAACCGTCTTGGGGTAGTTGGAGATCGAGTAGCCCAGATCCAAACGGGCCATGTCACTCATGTAGTTCAGGTACTGACGCCACAACGGCTGGTCGAGGCCAAACCGTGCTTCGTAGGCGGCAACCATTTCGTCGAAGCCTTCTTCGATGTAACCACCGCGAGAGGCCTGTTCCATTAATTTTTCGCGCAAAGGATTGCGAGGTGTCAGGTGAGGAATCAAGAAGTTGACTGTGGCTGCGGTCCAGATAATAAGTAACAGCAGGCCGAGTCGTTTCAACAAAAAGGACCACGAGTACCGCATACGAAGCTCTCCTACCTAGCTAGTCAATCCACGAATCACATTCAGAGTATCGATTTCAAGGTGTCTATTTTAGAGTATCAGTCGTATACACTGGGTAGAGACGAGGGGCAGGACAGGCCCGCCCCTCGTCTTTCCTAGCCAAGCATCTTCCGCGCAACGCAATGCGGGAAGCTTAGGCCTTTTGCAGATTGTGCAGGATCAACGGCAGGGTGAGGTGCCACATGGCGCCGTTGACGTAGGCATTCTCAACCGTCGGCCACCCGGTCCAGTAGGTGGTGTTCATGGGAATGCGGTGCATCCACTGCTGGATAGGCGCATCCACCAGATCATCCAACCAGATTTCCATGGCTTGCAGGTAGAGATCCATGTAGGCGGGGTTGTTGGGATCGGGCATCAGGGTTGCCATCTCATCGAGAATGGCGTCGTAGGCCGGGTTGTTGTAGCGCGAGTTCTGCGCCGTCGGCTCGCCGATGGGGGCGAAGTACTTGCCGGTGTAGAAGTCCAGCGTGGTGTACGGATCAGCAATGCTACCGCCGTGGCCGTTGAGCCAGATACGGGCGGTGCCTTCGCTGATGCGGGTGCCGTGGTCGGCGGGCATGCTGAACTGGGCTTCGAAGCCGGCGCGCACCAACTGCTCGGCGATGACGGGGCCGATGTCGGCGAAGACGCTCCAGCCGCCGATGTCGGCCTGGATGCGCTGGCCGTCCTTCACCCAGAAGCCGTCGCCGTCCTTCTCGTAGCCGGCAGCCTGCATGCGTTCCGCCGCCTTTTCGAGGTTAAATTCCATTGTGGGGTACTGCTCCAGCAACGGCTTGGTGGCTTCGACGTAGGGCAGCATCGGTTCGTAGTAGGGGAAGGGCAGTTCGGTGAGAATACCGGAGCCTTCCAGCGCCACATCGAGCATCTGCTGGCGATCGATGCTGTAGCTAACCGCCCAACGCACATTCTTGTCGTTGTACGGTTCGGCGGCGTGGTTGAACCACATCGAGGTGGGCCACCAGTCCATGTAGCCGAAGGGCGCTTCGCGCAGCGTGTGGGTGATGATGGCCGGATTCTGGGCAACGGTGGCGCCGATGGTGGTGGCGCGCAGGTCCAGCGTTTGATCTACTTCGTTGTTGATCATGCGCTGCGTCATGATGGTATCGTCGGCGCGCGGCGTGGCGAGAATGCGCAGCGGCGCGGGTAGTTCGGCAAAGCCGGTCTGGGCGCCCCACCAGTCGTCGCGGCGGTCGATGAACTTCTGGGTGTTGTTCCAGGCCACGATCTTGTAGGGGCCAGTGGCCAACGGCCAGCCCTGTTCGACATCGAAGTAGGTGAATGCGGCGACGTCTTCAACATCTTTGAAGACATGTTCGGGCACCCAGTAGATGCCGGTGTCGAACTTCGACATGAGCATTTCGAACATGAAGCGGGGGCGAGGACCGTTGAAGGTGATCAGTGCGGTCAGATCATCCACCACTTCAGCCGATGCCACAGCAGCCTTGACCGCAGTCGAGCGGGTGATCGTCGGCGCATTTGCGATCAACATGTTGATGGTGAAGACAACATCTTCGGCGTTGAACGGTTCGCCGTCGCTCCAGGTGACGCCTTCGCGCAGGTTAACCGTCAACTGGGTGAAGTCTTCGCTGTACTCATAGCCTGTGGCCAGCCAGGGAATTTCCTGTTCGCCGGCGGCGGCAAAGGCCGAGAAGAAGTAGAGGGGTTCCCACAACGCCGCACTGCCGATCTGGTGGGTGGCGCCGGTGGCATAGGGATTGCCCAATCCAGTATCGATGAACTGGCCAGGATCACCACCGAACATGTAGACAATGGTGTCTTCGCGGGCAACTTCAGGCACGCCGGCAGCCGCAGCGTCAGCAGGCGCAGGCGCAGCAGGCGCAGGCGCTTCACTGCCGCCGGCGGACGGAGCAGGGGCCTCAGCAGCGCCACAAGCCGCCAATACCACGCCTGCGGTGGTGAGACCACTCAACCGCAGAAAATCACGTCGATTCAGTTTTGTGTTCACAAGCTTTCCTCCATTGAAAGATGGTGAGACTACAGCATGGTGAGACTACAACACGGTGAGATACAACACGGTGAGACTACAACATGGTGAGACTACGACAAAGTTGTGTAAACTTCCGACGAATTTCGTCGGACGCGGTAGATGGCTAGAGAACAAACGTTGGAACAACTGAAGTGATCTATCACTTCCTTTTCAGCCAGAACTGGCGACGCTGTAAATGTCATGTGGATCTATATGCGGTTGTGGAAATTGTTTTGGGGGAGCAAGACAGCATGGACAGTGTAAAACACACTGTAGGTAATGACTGAGTTCGCAATAGCTTGTATAACTTGTGGAAAGAATCCCAGTCGAGGTTGTCTGCCTTGCACAAAGAGTATAAGGCAGGACAGTAAGCGTGTCAAAACGGGATATACAACTTAAGTTTGGGCGGATGCTGCGCCACAGTGCCAGGCACGGGTCAAGCATACAAACGCTAGAGAATGCTGTACTGACCCGTGCCTGGCACTGTGGCGCAGGTTGGGCGGAGCCGCAGGCTGTGATATATTGGCTGTGTTATGAAGCCGCCACCTAGAATCTATCCTCGAGAATGCCCGTGTCCACAGAGTCGAAGCGTACATTTGTGAGCGAGAACTCAACGTTCTCTTCGTTCGATCGCGTCCTTGAAGTGCAACGGCCTGTGGGGCGCGCCAATCCTGTGATCCGCTCGTTTAATCGCACCTGGGGACTGGTGGGTCTTGCCCTGCGTCGGTTGCGCCATCAACTGGGCCTGAGCCTGCTGGCATTGATCGGCGTTGTCCTGGCGGTGGGGTTGGTGACCAGCGCCGGCTTCTTTTCACAGGCCGTCGACCTGGTGGTGATGCGCCAGGAGTTGGCCGAGTATAGCCGTGTCACCGGGCGACCTCCCTTTTCGGCGCGTGTCTTCGCCGTCCATTCCGCAACGGTGCCGCTCAGCCTCGAACGCGCCGAAGCGCTAGGACGGCAGGTTGCCGATACGTTGAGCGACACGGTGGGCTTGCCCCAGCGAGAAACGGCGCTCCAGTTGAGCAGCGACATCGTCAAACTGGTCACTGCGAATGCCGCGGCGGACGCCAACCGTGCGTCTACGCGCAACACCAACTTGATCTACATCGAAGAGCTGGCGCCACACATGACGATCCTGGAAGGCGCCATCTTTGATGCTGAGGGCGCCTCGGCGCAGGCGCTGGATGTCTGGATCTACGCCGAATGGGCCGACATCACCGGCATGCAGGTGAACGAGACACACACGCTGCAGGTCGGCGAAAGCGAGCTGCCTATCCGTATTGCCGGCATCTGGCGCGCCACCAACGCCGACGATGCCTTCTGGATGAACGATCCTGAGGAGTCGCTGGCCGACAAGCTGATCGTGCGCCGCCAGGACTATCTCACCACGGTTGAGCCGCTGGCTGCTGTCCCTGTGCGCTCGGCCACCTGGCGCGTCGTGCTGGATGAGACGGAAGCCCGTCCTTCCGAAGGACGCAACTACGTCACCGGCTTTGAGCGCGCCGGGCTGCTCATCAACCGCTTTCTGCCCGAAGCGCGGCTGACCACGCCTGCTCTGCCGTTGGCCGATTTTGTGAACCGCCAGACCACATTGACCACGCTCCTGCTCGGCTTCAACGTGCCGGGGCTGGGCTTTCTGCTCTACTTCCTGGTGCTTACGTCGGCGGTGATTGCCTATTGGCAGCGCCGCGAGATCGCCATCATGGTCAGCCGCGGCATGGGACGGTTCGCGGTGCTCAACTTCACCCTGGTCGAAGCGTTGATCCTTTTCGCGGTTGGGCTGCCGTTGGGTGTGGGCTTTGGCATGCTCCTGGCGCGGCTAATGGGTTACACAGCTAGTTTCCTCTCATTCCTGCCCCGTGATCCGCTGCCCGTTTCGCTGGACGGCTTCAACTGGCGGCTGATTGCGCTCACACTGGGGATTGTGCTGGCGGCGCGGCTGTGGGCAGCGGCCCTGGCCAGCAAACAGAGCGTGGCCACTCAGTCGCGCGAACACAGCCGTCCGCAGCAAGGACCATTCTGGTATCGCTACTACCTGGATCTGCTGCTGGTAGTGCCCACCGCCTACGCCTACGACCAACTGTTGTCGCAAGGATCGCTGGGCATGTTGGTACGCGACCGCCCCGAAGATCTCTACAAAGATCCCCTGCTGATCCTGGTGCCGGCGCTCTTTATCGTCAGCCTGTCGCTGATTGCCATGCGTCCTTTCCCGTGGATGATGCGCCTGCTCGACTGGCTGGCCAATCGCTCGCCTTCGCTGCCGCTGCACCTCGCCCTACGCCAGTTAGGACGGCAAAGCCACACCTACATCAACCCGCTACTTCTGGTGATTGTGTCGCTGGCGCTGGGTGTCTACACCTTTTCGATGGCCGCCAGCCTCGATCAATGGCTGGTGGATCGGATCTACTACCGCGCCGGCGCCGATCTGGCCTTTGAACCCTTCTCCGAAGTCATCGCGATGACGGGCGGCGGCGAAGGTGCGGAATGGATTCCACCCATCAGCGAGTATGCGGCAGTGCCCGGCGTGGCGGCGGCGACACGGGTGGGCGACTACACAGCCGAAATCCGCCTGCCCAGCAGCCGCGTGCGAGGGCGCTTCCTTGCCATCGATCGCGCCGAATTTTCCAGCACGGCGTGGTTCCGTCCTGATTTTAGCGCTGAGTCGCTGGGTGGGCTGATGAACCGGCTGGCATCGTCTTCAGACGCGGTGCTGGTGTCGCAACGTTTCCTCGACGAGCATGTCTTGCAGATTGGTGATCAGATTTCGATCCTCGTGATCACCGATGCAGGCACCAGCGTAGACAGCAACTTCACCATTGCCGGCGTCTACACCTACTTCCCCACCATCTACGACGATCAGGTGACCATCATCGGCAATCTGGACTACCTCTTCTCGTTCTTTGGCCTCACCATGCCACACAACATCTGGCTCGATCTGGCGCCAGAAGCAGAGAGCGAGGCGGTGCTGGCAGCCATTCCTGAGCAGACCGGCGTCGATACCATCCGCCGGCTTGACGTGTCGGCCACAGTGGTTGCCGAGCAGGCGCAGATGGAGCGGGTGGGCGTCTTCGGCACGCTTTCTGTGAGCTTCCTTATGTCGGCGTTAATGGCGGCGTTGGGGCTGCTCACCTACAGCTACGCATCGCTACACGAACGGCTTTTTCAGTTTTCAGTCCTGCGCGCCGTGGGTATGCCACGGCATACGCTGATGGTGCAGGTGTTGCTGGAATATGCCACGTTGACGGCCTACGGCGCCATTGCCGGGGTGGTGATCGGTTCGTTTGCCGCCGAACTCTTCGTTCCCCTCTTCCGCGTATCGGGCGACGGCCCGATGCCGCTGCCGCCGCTGTTGCCTGTGGTGGCGCACAACGAAATCCTGCCGTTGGTTGTCTCCTTTGCCGGCGCCATGATTCTGTTGGAATTGGTGGTCCTTTCCTCTGCGCTCTACCAGCGTATTTTCGTGGCCCTGCGCATGGGCAATCAGGCGTGATTGGGGACTGGGGACTGGGGACTGGGGATTGGGGATTGGGTCGAGGAAGGCGCCTTTGCTGTCGGTTGTGGTCTTGTTGAGTGGAGATTGAGCGATTTTCGCAAACCCTTGTCTCAGCGCGCACACCCCAGTCCCCAGTCCCCAGTCCCCAGTCCCCACATTGGTTTGACCATCAGACAAAAGCAAAAACGTAAGTTGACATGATCTTTTATGCGTGGTAGTTTCAGAAAGGACGGCAGGCTCCGTCCTTTTAAGTTTTCTTCACCTCCTTTCCCGACGCATTTAAGTCTCTATCCTGAAATTACAGTGCGCAGCCGCGCGTCTGCTCTACATTGGCATGATTCGTCGGGCTGCTGTGAATTTCAGGATAGAATTTAAGTCAACCGAATCACGTTTCTAAGGTGTCACGGCGGTCCCACACTGCCTGTCATAATGTTGCTGTTGGGTATCTGTATCTTCTTTGCCTCACTTCAATGATAGGAGAGAAAAAAGCATGACGACGGGAAGATCGATTAGTCGACGTGATTTTCTACGTACGACGGCGTTTGGCGCGATGGGCCTGACCCTGGCCGCCTGTGCAGCGCCGGTAACGGTCCCTGCCGCCGAGACAACGGGCGGCGGTGAAGCTGCGCCTTCCGCCGAAAAGGTGACCATTCGTTTCCATGCCCGCATCGGTCAGCAAGAGGATACCCTCTTTGACATGATGATGCCGAAGTTCATGGAAGAAAACCCCAACATCGAGATCGTGCGCGAATCGTTCCCCGGCGCGGAGTTCCAGACCAAGGTTTCGACGATGTTGGCCGGCGGCACCCTGGGCGACGCCATCTGGAGCGCGCTGGGCGGCGCTACCATCTACTTCCAGTGGGCGCAGGGCACCATCGCCCCCATCGACGAACTGGTACAGGCCGGCGGCGTCGATCTGAGCGAGTGGTACGAAGGCTGCATCAACGCCATCACCATGGAAGGCAACCTGTTGGGGCTTCCTTTCAAGGCACACCCCGGCTGGGCTGTCACCTACTACAATGCCAGCGCCTTTGAGGAAGTTGGACTCGATGTCCCCACCGCTGATTGGACGCTAGACGACCAGATTGAAGTTGCCAAGGCGCTGCACAAGACCGAAGGCGACCGCGTGGTGCGCTACGGCTACCTGCCCGGCGCGTTGGAGAATGCCTGGAAGGCGCTGCTCTGCGTCACCCGTGCGCATGGCGGCCAGTTGCTCAACGAAGACGGCACTCAATTCCTGCTCATGGAAGATCCGGCGCGCCAGGCTGTCCAATACGCGTGGGATATGTTCAACGTCCACAATGTTGCGCCCAAGCCCGATCAGATCCTGGGCACGGTGGGCGAAATGTGGATCGCGGGTGCGCTGGCCATGAACCAGGCCGGCACCTTCCGCTCGGTGGCCGACTCGGCCATCGGCGACACCTTCGACTGGATGGCTGTGGGCAACCCCAAAGGCCCGGCCGGCGTGGGCGGCTCGGACTATGAAGTCGATGCCTTCTGCGTCACCAGCGCCTCGGAGCACAAACCCGAAGCCTTCCAGTGGGTGCAGTATCTGTGCAACCACGAAAGCGGCGTGCAGTTGGGCCTAATCGGCGGCACCATCGGCGGTCGCCCCGATGTTTACGGCGACGAACGGCTGCTGCAATTCCCCTTCCGCGTCGTCTTCAAAGATTTGATGGACAACGCCCAGGCCAGCCGTGTGGTGGGCAACTGGCGTCAGGCCGAAGCCGAAAGCGTCCTGCAGCAGATGACGCAGCCGCTGTGGGCCGGCACCGAAGAACCCAGCGACGCCTACATAGAATCTATCGCCGTCGCCGTTCAGGACGTGCTGGACAAGCCGCGCCCGTAATGTGATGCGGGTTACGTGGGTGAAGGACGCTGTCGCCTGATTGGACTGCTGGTTGGATCAAGCAGAGTGCGCAGTCTGTATCAAGTGGAGATGCTGGACTTGACACAGAAATCGCATAAGCCAGGCGACAGCGTCTTTACCCCACGCAACACGCCGCGCGCCACGAATCACGCCCCTTCTGGAAAGGTTAGTGCCCCATGTTCAATTTCCTTGGCAAGTCGCGTCTGCAACGTCGAGAGGCGTTGGAGGGCTATTTGTGGATCTCGCCGTGGGTAATCGGCTTTTTGATCTTTTCGCTGGGGCCTATCATTGCTTCGGCTTACCTCAGCTTTACTGAATACAAAATTGCAGGCACACCTGAGTGGATTGGCTTTGAGAACTATCGCCAGGCATTCCTGGTAGACAAGCAGTTCTGGCCTTCGTTAGGACGTACCGTTTACTATTCGGTTGCGTTGGTGGTTTTGGGTGTTTCGCTCTCGCTGGTGGCAGCGATTTTGCTCAACCAGAATATTAAAGGCCGCGCCTTTTATCGGGCGCTCTACTATCTGCCGTCGTTAACCCCGGTTGTGGCGCTTGCTATCCTCTGGCGTTGGCTGCTACAGCCGCAGGTGGGGCTGGTGAACAGCATGCTCTATCAGGTGGGCATTGAAGGCCCAGGTTGGTTGACTGACCCCGACTGGGCCATTCCGGCGTTGATCATGATCGGGCTGTGGGCCAGCATCGGCGGCGGACGTATGATCATCTTCCTGGCCGGCTTGCAAGGCGTGCCCAAAGAACTCTTTGAGTCCGCCGAAATTGACGGGGCCAACGCCATCCAACGCTTTTTCAACATCACCTTGCCGTTGATCTCGCCGGTGATCTTCTTCAATGTGATTCTGGGTGTGATTGGTAGCTTTAGCGTCTTCTCGGTCGCCTACATTGCCACCGAAGGCGGCCCCAACTACGCCACCTGGTTCTACATGCTCCACCTCTACTACAACGCCTTTAGCTACTTCCAGATGGGCTATGCCTCGGCCCTGGCCTGGATCTTCTTCATCATTATTTTTATTCTCTCGTTCATTCAAATAAAGCTCTCAAACCGCTGGGTCTACTACGAGTTCAGCTAAGGAGATTGGCATGGCCACGACGCCACAACGCGCGCCCGCAGTACTCCCCGCGCGGACGCAACCACGCACGACGAAATCTGTGAACTGGCCCAAGCTCCTGACGAACGTTTTTGTCTACACAGTCGCCACCCTCGTCGGCATTCTGTTTGCCCTGCCCTTTGTGTGGACGATTGGTAGTTCACTGAAGCCGATTACCGAAATCTTCCAGTTCCCGCCGACGCTGCTGCCCACAGAACCACGCTGGGCCAACTATAGCGATGTCTTCCGCATTGCACCGTTCTGGCGCTTTATTCTGAACACTGCCTACATCACAGCGCTGGCCATGATCGGGCAGATCCTGTCGGCGTCGGCGGTGGCCTATGGCTTCAGCCGCTTCCGCTTTCCGGGGCGCGACATGCTCTTCCTGGTGGTACTTGGCACCATGATGTTGCCCTGGCAGGTGACCATTGTGCCCACCTTCTTGATGTTCCGCTACCTGGATTGGATCAACACCTACTGGCCCTTGATCATCCCCTCCTTTTTCGGCGGCGGCGCGTTCTACATCTTTTTGCTGCGCCAATTCTTCCTCACCATTCCCAAGGATCTGGACGAAGCGGCCAAGATCGACGGCGCCTCTTCGGTGCGCATCTTTTGGAACATCCTGCTGCCGCTGGCTAAGCCGGCGCTGGCGACAGTGGCGATTTTCTCCTTCATCGAGCATTGGAACGAATTCATCGGGCCGCTGATCTTCCTCAACACACCCGAAAAGTTTACCGTTTCCATTGGCCTGCGCTACTTCACCGCCTCGGCCTTCGAGAGCGACGAACCGCGCGAGGCCATCCTCATGGCGGCCTCGTTGATCGTGGCCCTGCCGCCGCTCATCCTCTTCTTCGTGGCGCAGAAATACTTTGTGCAGGGCATTGTGACGACAGGCCTGAAAGGATAAGTCAATTCACGATTTTCGATTGACGATTTACGATTGTCGTGTCGAGCATTTGATCCCTGCACAGGAAACTGGCGAGCGAGAGCCAATTTTGAATGCCGAAATCACATTGATGACGAGACAATCGTAAATCGTCAATCGAAAATCGTAAATTCCATCTGATTCGAGGATCCATGAAAATCACCAAGATCGACACCCATCTCGTTAACATGGGCAGTCGCAATATTCCGTTCGTCAAGGTGTGGACGGATGAGGGCATTTACGGCGTGGGCGAGGCCTACTCGTGTGGGCCGGATAAAGCCACGGTGGAGGCGATCCACGATTTTGAGGGTTGGCTGATCGGGCGCGATCCACGGGACATTGAGGGGCTTTGGCATTTGATGTACGCCGGTTCGCGCTTCCCCGGCGGCATGGTGCTCAACGCCGCCATCAGCGGCATCGAACACGCCCTCTGGGACATTGCAGGCAAGGCCGCCGGGCTGCCGGTCTACCGGCTGGTGGGGGGCAAGGCGCGCAACAAGGTGCGCGTCTACCAGGGCGTGGGCGGCAAATCGGCCGAGGAGGCCGCCGACATCGCCGTGCGCCTGGTGGAGACCTACGGCTATACCGCGCTCAAAATGGGCGGCTCGGTCTTCCCGCCGGGGTGGCAGTCGATGCCGTGGAACGCCGTCCTTAAAGATGTGGAAAAGCGCGTGGCGGCGGTGCGAGAAGCGGTGGGCGACGGCGTGGACATCGGCATCGATCCCCATGCGCGCATGTTTGAGATTGGGCGGGCGGCGCAGTTCTGCGAGGTGGTGGCGCCCTTCAACCCCATGTTCGTGGAAGAACCGCTGCGCCCCGAAAACTACGAGGCAATGGCAAAATTGAGCGAGAAGGTGCGGGTGCCTATCGCCACCGGCGAAATGCTCTACACCCGCCACGAATTCCGCGAACTGTTGGGCTACCACGCCGTAGACATTGTGCAGCCCGACATTTGTGTCACCGGCGGGCTGTGGGAGATGAAGAAGATCGCGGCCATGGCCGAGGTGCACTACGCCACAGTGGCGCCGCACAACCCGTGCGGCCCCATCGCCACGGCGGTGAACGTCCATTTTGCAGCGAGCACACAGAATTTCATCGTGCTCGAATATCACCCCGACGACGAGGGCGTGCGCCGCGACATTGTCACCGAGCCGATTAAACTGGTGGACGGCTACCTGGAGATCCCCGAAACGCCGGGGCTGGGTATTGATCTCAACGTGGAAGCGCTAGGAAAGTACACCTTTGCGCCGTGGCATCGCTCCTTCCTCACCCGCGAGGACGGATCGCTGGCGTACCAATAAAACAGTTCACCGCAAAGGCGCAAAGAGCAGAATAAAGATCCACAGATTACGCAGATTTTAAGGATTTCCAGAGGATTTTTCTCAAGTCTCTGCAATCCTTTTAATCCGTGAAATCTGTGGATCTTTTCTTTCTGGTCTTTGCGCCTTTGCGGTGAAAAATTCCGTCAGAGCTTCAACCCCGACATCACCACACCCTGGATGAAATAGCGCTGCGCCACGGCGAAGAGGAGCAACACCGGCGCGGTCATGGTGGCGGCGGCGGCCATGAGCAGGTGATCGCGCGGTTCGGTGGTTTCTAGGGGCAGGTTCTGGAAGAAGCGCAGCCCCACGGCGGCGGTGAAGAGTTCCATGCGGCTTAGGTAGATGAAAGGCGCAAAGAACTCGTTCCAGTCGTTGAGGAATTGCAAGATCGCCACGGTGGTGAGCGCCGGCTTCATCAGCGGCATCAGCACGCTCCACAGCACGCGGAAAGGATTGGCGCCGTCGATAATGGCGGCTTCGTCCAAATCGCGGGGAATGCTCATCATAAACTGGCGCAACAGGAAGATCATAAAGGCGCTGCCGCCCAACCACGCCCCGATGGTAAGCGGAACGTAGGTGTTCACCAGTTTGAGGTTAAAAAAGAGCACATATTGGGGGATCAGCGTCACCTGCGTGGGGATCATCATCGTCCCCAACATGAGGATGAACCACAGATCTTTCCCGGTAAAGTCGAAGCGGGCAAAGGCATAGGCGGTCAACGACGCCGTGATCACCGTGCCGGGGATGGTGATGGCAATGATCAAGAAACTATTGAACATCCACTGCGCATAGGGCACCGCCGTAAAGACCTTGACGTAGTTTCCCCATTGCGGCACCTCAGGCAGCAGGTGCGGGGTGAACGAGCGCAACTCCTGCCACGTCTGCAACGAGCTGGAGACCGTCCAAAAGAGCGGGAAGGCAAAGCAGACGCCAGTGACGGCGAGGATTATATGTAGCAGAAGCGGACGCAGCGATGAACGACGTTTTGCCGTCTTTGGCAGCACCTGTGGTTGAACCGGCGATTGAGCTGTCGTCGCCATACCTTATCCTCCGTAGTAGAAGACCCAGCGCTTGGAGAGCCGCATCTGCCAGATCGTGAGTGAAACAATGATCAGGGCGAAGAACCAGGCCAATGCCGAGGCGTAGCCCATGTTCCAATAGTCAAAGGCCTGTTTGTAAAGGTGCAGGCTGTAGAACCAGGTGGCGAAGCCCGGCCCACCTTCGGTTGCCACAAAAGCCGCCGTAAAGACCTGCAACCCGCTGATAATCCCCAAAATCATGTTGAAGAAAATCGTCGGCGTGAGCAGCGGCAACGTCACGTGGAGGAGGCGGTGCCAGGCGTTGGCGCCGTCGATGCTGGCTGCTTCGTACAATTCTTCGGGGATGCCCTGCAAGCCGGCCAAGAAGATGATCATGCGTGTGCCGCCGATTCCCTGCCAGAGGCTCATGAAGATCAGCGAGGGAATCGCCCAGGCGCGGTCGCTGAACCAGCCCGGAGGATCTGCCATTCCCAGGTTCATCAATGCCTGGTTGACAATGCCGAAATCGGCGTTGAGCAGCCACTTCCACAAGACCACCGAGGCCACAATCGGCACCAGCGACGGCATGAAAAAGAGTGTGCGGTAGACGGTGATCCCGCGCAGCTTGTTGTTAAGCATAATCGCCAGGAACATGGAGCCGATCACGCCCAGCGGCACACCCAGGCCGGCGTAATACAAAGTACGCCAGAGCGACGGCCAGAACTGATCGTCCGCCGTGAACATTTTGATATAGTTTTGCAGCCCAATAAATTCCGGCGCACTCAAGACGTCGTACTTTGTCAGACTCAGGTAGAGCGAAGTCAACCCTGGTCCAATAAACAGCCCGAAAAAGCCCAACAACCAGGGCGTCAAAAAAAGGTACCCGTAAAAGTTTTCACGGCGCTTTTTTCCATGCGTCAGCGTGCCATACACGGCTTGCAGTCGACCGGCGAGTGTTGCCATAGCTATCCTCCTTGGGGACTGGGGATTGGGGACTGGGGATTAGGGATTGGGTGGATAAGTGGTGTGTTTTTAAACAGACACGCCCTGATCCCCAGTCCCTGATCCCCAGTCCCCAATCCCTTTCTACGCCGGATCCATGTCCAGCACCATCTGCACGTTGTCGTGGAGCGCTTGCAGGCCCTCTTCAAATGGGGTGACCTGGTTGGCGTCGAGGAGCAGGGTGATGTATTGGGTGATGGCGTCGGTGTACTCACGGCCGCGCGAGTTGGCGGGGGCGTGGGCGGGTTGGCCGTTCTCCAGGTTGGGGATGAACCACTCGTGGATCGGTTCTTTCTCGATCAGCGCTTGCACGGCGTCTGGGCGCACGGCAGCGAAGTTGCCACCCACCAGATTGAAGCCGATGGTGCCGTCGGTGCCGGTAATGTGCTTGAGGAAGTGGAAGGCCATATCGGCGTTGGCTGTGCCCTGGCGAATGTTCCACGTGCCGCCGCGCAACTGTGACGCGAACTTGCCGTCGGCCTGTTCGGGCAGCAAGATCTGCGAGACTTCGTTTACCTCGGGCGCGATGCTCTGGGTGTCAATGTTGCGTTTCACATTGCGCACATTGAGCGAACCACCCCAGTTCATACTGGTCAGCCCTTCGGTCTGGGCCGAATCGGCATTCTCAACGCTACCGGCGGCGGGAACGACTTTGTCTTCGACGGCCAGGGTGTAGAGCCAGCGGAAGGCTTCGGTGGCCTTGGCGTCGTCGAGGATCAGACATTTGGTGCCTTCGGCGTTGATAAAGTCGCCGCCAAACGCACGCGTCAGGGTGACGGCTCCCGGTTCGGCGCGCCCGACGTTGAGGCCGAAGCGTTCGCCTTCGCGGTGGAGCTGACGCGCCCACTCGCCGATGGTCTCCATCGACGTGCTGTGGCTCGTCGGTTCAGGCACTTCGATCCCGGCTTCGCGGAAATGGGCGGCATTGACCACAAACGTGTCCCAGCCGGCCCAGCCCCAACTGGGTAGACCGTACTGCTTGCCGTTGTGATATTGCAGCCCCATGAAGATCTCGTACCATTCGCTCAGATCCAGCCCGTCGGCGCTGACAAGATCGTCGATGGGCATGATGATCTCTTTGTCGATGGCGCGCCAGAAGTGGAAGTGGGAGGGATCGAAGGCGCAGATCTCACCCAGGTCGCCGGCGGCATGGGCGGCGTACATCTTGGCGTAGTTGTCCTGCTGGCTACTGCCGGCCAGGGGGCGCAGTTCCACTGTCACCTCTGGGTGAATTTCCTTAAAGGTGTCGATGCGTTCCTCGTTCCAGCCGGTGCCGATGCCGCGGAATGTGTCCCAGCGCAAGGTGACGCCTTCCGCCGCAGCTCCGCCGCTGTCCGATTCACCGGTTGACGGCGCCGGTGCGGCGACAGGCGCACAGGCCGTCAACATCCCTGCTGCAACCAACATCGTGCCCTTCAAAAAGTCACGTCGTGAAGTCAAGTAAGCCATGGTTGAACCTCCGTGGTGTGGGAAATGGGCAAAATCAACGGACGGAATCAATGTTGTTGACTCAGTGGCGCATGGACCTCCTTTACGGCGCTCAACTGCCGGTAAATACAGGCAGTCGGTGGGCAAGACAAATGGGCTATGCCGGTTGGCTATGCAGTTGTTGATTCAAGTAAACTGGAAACAGGAGGGGTTTGGGTGAATGCGCATAGAGATCGCACTTCAACCGGGCTGCATTACACCATAAGTTGAGAGGATGATCAAATTGCTAAAAATTGGCATGACCATTTGGTAAGTGGACCAGGGGTGGGGACTGGGGACTGGGGATTGGGGACTGGGGATTGGGGGAATGTTGATTTTTCAAGTGATGATGAGATGATGAAGTCGTATCGTCATCCCATCATCTCGTCATCCCATCATCCAGCGTAAGAGCAAGCAAGCCCACCTGCATCCAACGTCCTCTACCCGATCCCCAGTCCCCAGTCCCCACTCCCTAGCCCGCGCTACTGGACGTTGACGTGGCATAGTTGCGCTTCAGCGTCTGCAACAGGATGCGTCCTGGGCCGGTGAGGCGGGTCATGAAGAGGCCCTCGCCGCCAAGCAGGATTTTGCTGCAACCGCCGACGCCCTGGATGTCGTAATCGACTTGGGTGGAGAAGGCCGCCAGGTTGCCCGTGCTCACCAGGATCTGTTCATTCTGGGCCAGACGGCGGTCGTGGAAATCGCCGCTGCCGTGAATAAGCACTTTGCCCACGCCCGAAATCTGTTGCAAAAAGAGGCCCACGCCCCCAAAGATGGCCGCACCGGCGCGGCGCGCCACGGTGACGGTGATGTCAATATCCTTGCCCCACGCCGCCAGGAACGAACCGCGCGTGGTGGTCACCGGGCCATCCTCTTGCAGATCCCACAATTCCAGGTGACCGGGCGCATTGGCCGCCAGCAGCGCATACTGGCCTATCTGGCTTGTCTCCAGATAAGTGAGGGTGACGCCTTCACCGGCCAACGAACGGCGCACCGCACCGCCCAGGCCGCCGGGCAGCCGCAGACTCCAGGCCACACCGGGCGAATAAGCCATTAACGCGCCATTGCTGGCCCAGATAGACTCCCCAGGTTCAAAATCAAAGCGCACCGATTGCGCAATCTCTCCAGACAGATGATATTGCATTGAATACTCCTTGTTGGACGACGGACGATGGACGACGGACGATGGACGACGGACGATGGACGACGGACGATGGACGACGGACGACGGACGACGGACGATGGACGATGGACGATGGGACGTAGCGAGAACTTGTTGAATTGGTGCATTGCACGGCGTACCACGCGTTGGGTATCATTCAAGTTGGGGGCGCATTCGCCCCAAGGTTGAATGACACCCTCACGCATATTCCAAGTTTCGCGTGTCACCACACTATGATACCCTAAATTCTATCGCGTTCATTGTGAAAAGGAATTGCTCATGCCCGACAAAAATAGCCGCCTTGTCTATTCCACCGACCCGGAGCCGGAAAAGCCGGCCAAGACGCCGGAATTGCCCAAAAATCCGGCGGCGCCCTTTGCTGTGCAGGGCAATCAACCGGTGCGTGTCCGCCTGGAGCGCAAAGGACGCGGCGGGAAAACGGTGTCGGTGATCGAGGGTGTCCTCAGCCCGAAGATTGGCAAAGAAGCGCTGCTCAAACACCTGAAGAACAAACTGGGCAGCGGCGGCACCTTGCAGGGAGATCTGCTGGAAATTCAGGGCGACCAGCGAGATCGCCTGGTGGAAGTGCTTAATGAACTCGGCTACAAAGCGAAGAAAGCCGGGGGATGAAGTGGAAAAGTTAAGAGATAAGAATAAAGAATGGGTAGAGGCGATGCTTCCTCTACCCATTCTTTATTCTTCATTCTTTTCTCTTATCGCAGATCTTTGCCGACGGTGCGACCGCTGCGGATTGTCTTGCTCTTGCCGAAGGCGGCTTCATCGGTGAAGGGATGGACGACGACGTTGCGCCCAATGGTCATCCCTTCGGGCACGCTGCTGCCCTTGCCCAGCAGTGTGATGCCGGTGTTGAGCCGTTCGGGCATATCGCCATTGGGCTTGTTGTCTTCGCCATGACCTACTTTGGCGCCGGCGCCGATCTTCACCTCTTTGTCTACAATGCAGCGTTCCACCACGGCGCCGGCTTCGATCACCGTGTCATTGAGGATGACGCTGTCGCGCACAATGGCGCCTTCGGCCACATAGACACCTGGCGAAAGGATGCTGCGCTCCACAATGCCGTCGATGCGGCAGCCATTGGCCAACAGTGTGCCGTCCACATCCGCCTTGGCCCCCAATTTTACCGGGCCGCGTTCTTCGCTGCGCGTGTGGATCACCCACTCTGGATCGTAGAGATCCATAGCCGGGTCTTCGGCCAGCAGGTTCATGTTGGCTTCCCAGTAAGCCTGCACGGTGCTGGCGTCGGCCCAGTAACTCTGGTAGAGGAACGACTGCACGTTGAATTCAGGGTTGGCGACGACCAGCGGCAGCAGATCGCGCCCGAAATCGTCGTATTGCGAATCTTCGAGTTGATCGACCAGGAACGACTTGTTGAAGATGTAGACGCCCATGGAGGCCAGATTTTTCTGGCTGCGCCGCGGCTTTTCTTGAAAGTCCACAATCTGGCCGTCGTTGCCCACCGAGACGATGCCGAAGCGGTGCGTCTCGTGGAAGGTGACACGCCGCACGGCGACGGTGATGTCGGCGCCGGTGCGCACATGCTGCTCGACAAAGGGGCGGTAGTCCATGCGGTAGATATGCTTGCCCGACAGCACGAGGACCAATTCTTCGGGCTGGTCGCGCACAAAGTCAAGGTTGCGGCGCACAGCGTCGGCGGATCCACGTTGCCAGTCGCCATATTTGCCGCCGGTGTACGGTTGCAGCAGACGCAGACCACCCGTTGCCCGGTCTAGATCCCAGGACTTGCCGATGCCGATGTGTTCGTTGAGGCTGCGCGGTCGATACTGGGTCAAGACGGCCACATTGTAGATGTCGCTGTTGACACAGTTACTCAGTGAAAAATCAATCAGCCGAAACTTCCCACCAAACGGAACGGCCGGCTCTGCGCGAATCTCGGTGAGGATGCTCAGATCGGGGTTGTCGCCGCCGGCCATGATCATTGCAAATGCTTGAGCCATCAGATGCTCCCATTCTTCTCGAAGTAATCGCGGATCTGGTTAAACCGTCATCCCGTCTTTCACTTGCCCGTCGGCGGGGAAGTGTTCCTGTCCCCGATCACTGTTGATCAGCACATTGCAGCCGATCCGCATGCCGTCGGGGATGGTGGCGCTCTTGCCCACAACGCTAATCCCGGCGAAGAGTCGATCGGGCATGCGTTGGTTGGGCACGTTTGGATCGCCTACGCCGATCTGCACGCCGGCGCCGATGACGACCTGTTTGTCGATTACCGCCTTTTGCACCAGCGCGCCAGGACCAATCCAGGTGTCGTTCATGATCACGCTGTCTTGCACCACGGCGCCTGGGCTTACATAGACGCCAGGGCTGAGCACACTGTTGATCACCGTGCCGCGCACCACACAGCCGTTGGAGATCATGCTCTGGGTGATGTGCGCCTGTGGGCCGTTTTTGGCGGGCGGGCGCTCTTCAGAGCGGGTGAGGATCGGCCAGCGTTCGCTGTACAGGTCGAGCGCGGGCTGTGACTGCACCAGTTCCAGGTTGGTGGCCCAATACGAATCCACCGTTCCCACGTCCACCCAATAATCGTTGAAGCGGTAGGCGAAGATGGCGTCGTTGGCTTCGAGCATAGCAGGGATGACGTGCTTGCCGAAGTCGGTGCGCGGTGATTGTTCGTTGCCCCCGCTCAGACGGCGTTCGAGAATGTCGGCATTGAAGATGTAAATGCCCATCGAGGCCAGGTTGCCCTTGTCGCGGTCTTTGGGTTTTTCGAAGAAGGCGGTGATGCGATCCTGCTCGTCCACCGTCATAATGCCGAAGCGGTTGGTTTCTTCGATAGGCACAGGCATAAGCGCAATCGTGAGATCGGCGTTGCGTTCCTGGTGATAGCGCAGCATCGGGCGGTAGTCCATTTTGTAAATGTGATCGCCCGACAGGATCACCACGGTGTCGGCCTTCTGTTCTCGAATGTAGTTCAAGTTTTGGTAGATGGCATCGGCTGTGCCGGCATACCAGACCTGTCCACCGCGGCCCTGGTAGGGTTGGAGGATACGCACACCGCCGCGCGCCCGGTCGAGATCCCAGGGCTTGCCGATGCCGATATGCTCGTTGAGGCTGTGTGGACGGTATTGGGTGAGGACGCCGACGGTGAAAATGCCGCTGTTGACGCAGTTGCTCAGTGTAAAGTCAATAATGCGAAACTTCCCGGCAAAGGGGACAGCAGGTTTGGCACGTTTTTCAGACAGAACGGTGAGCCGGGTGCCCTCACCTCCTGCCAGAATCATCGCGATGGTGGTCATCAGGCATCTCTTTCCTGGTCAAAACTGCGTAGGGTTTTGATAGTAGGTATGCAGGGTAACGGGGCGTTTGCTGCTGTGCAATATCCTATCCTATGTGGCGTAGAAGTTCAACCACACTGGCAATGCCCGCCCCGCAGTTGCAAAAATGTTTGAAGTGCGGTAGCTACTGTTTGTTTTGAGTTTCTCTCTTGCGACTGCTATAATTATATGCTGTGCAATTTCACAACGCAGAAAAGTTATGTTTCATCTATAATTCGGCCAACTCTCAATCCACTGGCTGAACACCCATGAGGAGGAAAGCGTGCTGCAGCGAAAAACTCAGACGGCTGCTTTCTGGCGCGATCAATTTGAAATCGGCGAGGATGATCTCGATTATTTTCACGATCTGATCCTCGATGCCACGGCTCCGCTCACCACTGAACAGCTTGCCCTGCGCATCATCCAGGAATATCAGCGGCGTGAAACCAGCCGCATGGAATCTGAACTTTCAAAGGGCAAAATCTACCAGCCCAGCGAAAGTTACAATGTAGGGCAGACTTTGGTCTTCCCGGCCATCGACTTCGCCGTTGGCGAAATTGTGGGCAAACGGCCTGGGTTGAACCCGGAACATGGCAATTTCGAGGTAGTCTCGGTGAAGTTCGCCAACGAAGCCAAACCGCGCGAGTTTGCCTCCAGTCTACAGACACCCCACCGCCTCAACCAACCCAACGGACAGGGCATCAGCGAAGAAAGCGCATTGCTTTCGGCCAGTGAAATTTACGATCTCTACCAGGAAGAGATCGAAGAGAGTATCCTCTTCGCCCTCGAAGAAGGCGACCGCGCCAATGAATTCGTGCAGGTCGACGATTACTGGCTGCTCTCCGATCAACTGGCTGAGTTGCATGTCGGCCACCTGAACATTGCCGAAGCGATGATCGAGATGCAAGGGCGGCCCCTTCTGCCCGACGAGATCCTTGCTGAACTCGACCTTTCCGACGAAGTGTCGCAGCCCATGCAGGTGATTAGCCTCAATCACGCCCTGGGCGACGACGAACGTTTCGACAAGATCGGCAGCGGCAAAGATCAGGCCTGGTTCCTGCGCCGCCTCGAACCCGAAGAAGCGTACCAGGTTCCGCCGTTGCTGCGCCCACATTCGCCGCGCTACAACCGTGCTCTCCTCAGCGTGGAACTTTTGCAGGTGGAGTGGGAGTTGGACGACGAATGGGGCGAAAGCGGCGTCGGCAGCGATGTCCCTTCGGTGGTGCCCAGCACCAGTTTCACCTTGATCTACCCGCACCGGCGCTATGGCACACTGCCGTTGAGCAGCCGCACCCGCAGTTTCTTCCCGGCGGGGACACAAGGCCGCTCGCTTGTGACCATCATTGACGGGCGCTGGGGCAACCGCTACCAGGCCTGGGTGGTGCACGAAGGACGCTACGTGTCGGGCCTGCGCAAATGGATGGACGAACATTCCGTTCCGGTTGGGGCGCAGATCACACTGGAGCGCACCAACAAAGGCAACGAAGTGGTAATCGACTACCGCCCGCGCCGCATGAAACGTGAGTGGTCGCGCTTCGCCAACGGCAACCCCAAAGCGGGCACGATCTCGTTCGAGATGAACAAAATCCAGATTTCGTGTGAGTATGACGACTACCTCGTCGTCTCAGCGGAAGACGAACGCTCGCTCGATGCGCTGGCCGCCGAGTTGGACAAGCGCAATGTCGATCTCGATTCGATTGTAGAAATGGTGGTGCCAGAGCTGACAAAACTCAGCCCGCAGGGCACCGCCCACGCCAAGACGGTCTACAGCGCCGTCAACATGCTCTATCGTTGCCCGCCGGGGCCGGTCTTCTACTCGTTGATCAGCAATCGCGCCTTCCAGGATACAGGCAGCGGCTACTTTGCCCTGGCCTGATCACAGCCGCAGTCATGCGTCACCTGCAAAAAGTCCGGCTTCTGTATCGTTTGCGGCCATTCCACTGTGGAGAGAAGTCGGACTTTTGTGCCCATGCAGCAGAGTCCTGTATGGATACGATGTGGAGTTGTATTTGACGGTTAGAGTTTTGGTTTGCACACTCAAAGACAGGAGTAACATAGATGGCTAACCCTAGGTCGGCGCTTGCCTGGTTTCGCCCTTCCGTAGATACCAAATTCCACATCGACTATAGCTGGTGGGAAGAAAGTGGACGCGACTTCCGCCTCTACTTGCGCGATCAATTGTGCGCGGAATGTCGCGAGCGCTTCATGGATCACCGCAACACCGAGGACGTCGACTGGGTCGATCCTGAAACCGGCGAAGTCCACCGCACCGACGCCCTGTGGGAATGTTTACGCACCCGTTGCGCCAACGATCCCGACTACATCAACGAGCATCTGCCGTTGGCGTCGGCCTGTTTCCGCATCTTCCTCGCCAACGACAACACACCGCTCAGCCCCAACGAGTTGAATCAGTTGATGCCGTGGCGCTCGCCGGATACGATCCTGCGCACGTTGGGCGGTCGCGAAGTCTACCTGGGGCTACGTCCCTGGCGCGAGGGCAAAGCGTAACGTCGGTGATGTAGGGGTTTGCGTGGGGCGGAAGCAGAGGTTATTTCATGAGCGAACGAGCCTGCCGCCCCACGCAAACCCGTACGATATAAAATATGCACCTGATCAAAAAAGTCACCCGTTTTCCGGGTGACTTTTTTGATCAGAGGGGAATCCCATCATCTTCACACCTGTGCCGATGGACACAAATCTGCCAAACTACAACGGGCACAATCCGGTTTGCGCGCCGCACAGACGCGCCGGCCATGAAAGATCAAGAGGTGTGAGAGGTCGATCCAATCCTGGCGGGGGACGAGCTGCATGAGATCGGCTTCGATCTTTTCGGGTGTGGCGGCATCGCTGAGGCCCAGCCGCCCAGCCAACCGCTTGACGTGGGTATCGACGACGATGCCTTCCGCTTTGTGATACCAAACGCCGAGGAGCACGTTGGCGGTTTTGCGCGCCACACCGGTTAGACGCAGCAAATCGTCCAATTCGCCGGGCACTTCGCCGCCGAAGTCGTGGACGATGGTGGAGCTGGCTTCTTGCAAGAAGCGCGCCTTCTGGCGGAAAAAGCCGGTGGGGCGAATGATCTCTTCCACCGCTTCACGAGGAGCGGCCAGCAAATCGGCGGGCGTTGGGTAGGCAGCGAAAAGCAGCGGCGTCACCTGGTTCACCCGCTCGTCGGTACACTGCGCCGAGAGGATGGTGGCCATGAGCAGTTGATAAGCGTCCTTGTGGATCAACGCGCACTCGGCGTCGGGGTGCGCCGCCCGCAGCCGCTCAATGATCGGCCCGATCCGTTGACCTGCCGGTGCAGCCGGCGTCAATTCGCTCATGCTTCGCCTCCTACCACCCTCAAGTCTCTATATCGATCCGTGTTTTCTGAGATCTGTGTTTTCTGAGATCTGTGTTTTCTGCGATCCGTGTCCACAACTTTTTCAGCACAGCAGTTAAGACAACTGTGGCACAGGACGCGCCGCCACCAGATCGCCGGAATCGTCAATGCGCTGCCAGGGGTAGTAGATCCAGTCGTCGGTGATGGCGCCGTAGTAGTCGGGCTGTTCATCGTGGAAGATGCTCTTGCTCTGTTTCCAGTGCAGCACCGCGGTTTGGGCGAAGCCGCCGGCGCTGATTACGCGGCTTTTGACGGTGACGATGGTGCGTCCACGATCCCACATGTTATCGACGATGAGCATCTTCTTGCCGTGCAACACCGGATCCGACGGGAATTGTAGGAAGCGCGGCCAGCTCATCTCGGCGCGCACACCGGGATCTTGTGGGAAGAGCACCGACGCCGTCAGAATATCCTTCATGCGCAGCGCCTCAGCAATCATGCCGCCGGGGATGATGCCGCCGCGGGTAACCAGAAGCAGCGCATCGTAGGGCGGGTGCAGTTTCATCACCACGTTGCTGATCAACTCTTCAACGTCTTGCCAGGTTAAGTAGACTTTTTCCATGAGTTTTGCCTCAACTTGTTTAAATTTGTGACGACTGTACAACCGTGTACCGTCTGTGTTTCAAAACCTCTTTGCTCGAGATCAACCACTTTTCTGATTTCTAGTCGTCTTGCCCTGCCAACGCCCCACCGAAAAGGATGGCGTTAACACCAAAGATGGCCTGTTCAACCTGCACCGACGGCTGTAGGAAAAGCCCTGCCCCTGCCGGCACACGCAGCAGTTGATCCGGTGACTCGATGGTGACGCCACGGGGTGGTTTGTAGTCGACGCGGTAGCGCCCTGGCGGCAGCCCCCAGAAGCGGAAGTCGCCGCGATCGCCGCTGATGGTCACGCCTACGCCTGCGCCGTCACCGTTGCGCAACGAAATCAGCACGCCAGGAACCCCAACGTTGCCGCCAATCCAGCCGGCGCCGGCTGGGCGCAGCGTGAGTTGCACCGGATCATGGTCGCTGACATGGTTGGCGATCTCTTCCGCGCCCTCTTCTGGTGTGGGAAAGTCGGCGTTGATGTGCAGCGGATCAATTCCGGCAAAAGCGGCGCGCATGGACGGCGTCATCAACACGTGATCAAGCACCTGGCTGGCGCCGTTGAAGATGTAGGTGTAGCGATCCAGTTCAGGCAGCATGTCGTAGGTGTGGATCAGCGGCGGCGTAACGCCTGTGCGCAGCCTTTCCACGGGGCCGCTGGCGTAGTAGTCGTTCAAATCGCCCAGGACAACCACATGGGCTTGAGGATCTTCGTCCAGGCGGGCGGCGATCCATTCGGCTACGCTTTGCGCCTGCAAAGTACGCAGCAAAACGTTGCTGGATTCGTCGCCTGCCTTGCTCTTCCAGTGGTTGCCGATCACAGTGATGGGGTATGGCTCATCCCACGGGCCGGCGACGGTCATCTCCACCACCAGCGGTGGGCGGCTGAAGATGGGGTAGCTGCCCTCGGTGCAGTCACTATCCACGTCGAGCACTGCGTAATCGACAGGGGAACAGGCTTGCAGCGTGGTCGACTGCACCACGGTGACGACGTCGTTGCGCGCCAGCAGGCTGAGGGTGAGCGGGAATTCGCTGCTCTGGGTGTTGGGGCCAGGCAAGGCGACGGCGCTGTAGTCGAGGGCGAAATCGGCAGAGAGCAGATCGGCCAGGGCTGCGGCGTCGGCGGGGGTGCCTGTCTCTTGCAGCCCGATGATGGTGCAGCCGCCCAGCTCCTCGGCGATGATGCGGGCGCGATGACGCAGTTGCGCGTTGTACTCGTCTTCGGCGGGGTATTGGGCGCTGCCACGGCCCATGCCCAGCAGATTAAAGGTGCAGACGGTGAATTCGTCTTCGGCGGCGGCGTCGATGCGATCGCGCACGGCTTGCATGGCGGTGACGGTCAACGCCTGATCGGGCAAAAGCGCCAATTGGTATTTGCCGAAGTTGTAGTCAAGCAGGCCGAGGACGGGGGCCGCTTCGGCTGAGTCCACGGCGGCGCCGGAGATGGCGAGACGATCCCCCCAGGCCACACTGGGCAGGACAACGCCCAGTTGATTGGTCACAAAGAAGAGCGCGGCGACGTGCTCCTCTTCCCCCTGAAAAACGCGCCCGCCGGGCAGATAAGGGGCAAGTTGGGCGGCGACGAGGCCGATCTCGACGCTGCCGTCGGCGAAACGTTTGGTTGGCCCCTGCACCACCGCATCGAACGGCGGCAGGGTGACCAGCATCCCCTCGAAGGCTTCGTAGAGAGCGGTTCGATCGGCCCCGATGCCGGGCAGTGTCACTTCGACGGGGACAATCTCGTCTGCAGGGCAGAGATCGCTGCTTTCTGCCGACTGAATGCGGCTGAGTTCGGTTTTGCCGTAGAACTCGGTCACCAGCCCCAACTGCACCAGGACACATTCACCGGCGCCGACGGTGGGTGTGTTTTGGGTATAGACAAAGATGGCGTCGCTGGTGGCGGCGTCGCCGTCGCCCATCGGATCTTGCAGGAAGAAGCCGTCAATGGTGACGCCGGTGACGATGCCGACAGCGTTGACGCGCTCGCCGTCCAGCGGTGAGCTGATGCCGCTGCCCTGGATGTCGTAGATGGGCGTGAGATCTTCGGCCTGCACCGTGCGCTCATCTTCGGTAACGATGTCTGCGATAGAGCGGGGCAGAAGACGGTAGCTGCCGAAGGCATGGTCGACGATGCCGATCAGGGTGGCGATCTCTGCGCCGGGTAGCGCGTCGTAGAAGACGCCCCGATCATCCACCAAAATGTCGCCGCTGTCGTCGGCGACGCGCCACTCGCCGTGCTGGTTGGGCGCGGAACGCACCGTCACATTGTCTATGCGAACCAGGACACCTTCCCATGCTTCGTCGTTGATTTCGGCAAGGGTGACCGACGTTGGGGCGGGTATTTCTGCTGCGGCATTGATCAATTCAGTGTTTACCGGCTCGATCTGCGTCAGATCGTAATATTCGGCCACTGTGCCGGTGACGCGCACTTCGTTGCCCATGGCGACGGTGTGTCCTGGCGCGTAGATGGAGATGCCGTTCCAGGCGCCGGCGCCGTCTTGCACAAAGTACAAATTGCCGAAGACGCCGGTGACCACGCCCTGCACGGCGACCGTGTCGCCGGCGCGCGCCGAATCGTCGGCGCCGACAATTTCATTTTGGATGACGGCGATGGGTTCCACAGCCTGGGCATAGAGCCTGGAAGCAATCAAGAACACAAAAACGAACGCCACGCCTATCGCGAAGAGTTGGCGGTGGCTTTGTTGATAGCGGGTTCGCACTTTAATCATCTCGTTGTCTGTGGATCTGGAGAAACAGCTTGCGTGGCATAAAGATGTTGCGTGGGCAGCCGTCTAAACATTCTAGGTTCTGTTGACATTTACAGTGCGGTCTCCTGGCAAGTTGCCGCCATCTGAGAGTCACACCAGAGGAGACCTGTGAAATGTCAACACAGTCTAGTAGTCTGGTCAGCCGTGAACTGGTCATGTGACCTGTGACCGTCGTAAGTCAACACCATCATCATAGCACAAGGGCAATAGCCAACCAAGATTGCCGGAAGAAGGGCGACACTTAGATCCACTTTGACATGACCTAAGTTTCGCCTTATACTTACGATTGGCTTTGGTAGTGCAGATTACAATTCTCCACGTACCTTCAAGCACACAATAAGGAGCGCTCGATGGCACAGTCTGTTGACACCACATCTTTGATCCCAAATACACTGGCAGATACAAAAGCAACAAAACGGAATCACAAGTTCCTCATCGGTGGTGTGCTACTGCTGATTGTCGTCGTTGGCCTGATTGTCTACTCTACCTTTTCGACAGCGGCTTACTACATGACGGTGAGCGAAGTCAATCAGGAGGCGACGCAGTTGGTTGGTCAGCGCGTACGGGTGAGTGGGCAAGTGGTGGCCGAAAGCGAGAATTGGAATCCTCAAGAAGTGACCCTACGATTTTCTATCCACGACGAGTCCGGCGCAGAGTTGCCGATCGTCTTTTTCGGTCCTCGCCCGGATAACTTTCAGCGTGCCGCCGAAGCCATCGCCGAAGGCACACTCCTGGCAGATGGTTCTTTCCAGGCGGATACGCTGCTGCTGAAGTGCCCCAGCCGCTACGAAGAGGATCCTGAACAGGTCTTTGTGCAGTCCGACCGCTAGCTTACGTGATGCTTCCATTGACCAGTGAGGACACTCACCAAATGGCTAGTGTTGCTATGGGTGTTTCACCCTAAACTACGCGTGGGGTGTATGCCCCATATGTCTTTGTGACTTTGCACACAAGCATATCCACTTTGGAGTACGCTTCGCCCTAAACCCATCCAAAGGGACGGCAAATGAGAAGATTTTTGTGTGTACTCGCAGTTCTCCTCGTATTTGTACTAATTGGAGGATGCAGTCAAGCTGCGCCGGTTGGCCCTGCCGGTGAACCTGGGCCTGCCGGCCCTCCCGGCCCCGCCGGCCCGCCCGGCCCTGTTGGAGCGCCTGGGCCTGCCGGCGCTGATGGCCGCGACGGCGTCAGCTATACGCCTCCTGTCTATGTTGGATCAGAGACATGTGCCCGCTGCCACGAAGATTTGATGGCTTCGTATGCCGAGACCGGCCATGCCAATATTTTGACTGCCGTCGCCACCGCCGAGGATGGCGCACGCCCGGTTGAGAATGTGCCGAATCCACCCGAAGGCTACACCTGGGATGACATCAGTTACGTGGTTGGCGGCTTCAACTGGAAAGCGCACTTCTTGGATAGCGAAGGCTACCTGATTACCGGTGCTGCCGCTCAATACAACCTCTACAACCGTTTACTCGATCTGGGCGACGAATGGGTTGCCTACCAACCTGGCGAACGGGTTGAGTACACGTGTGGCTCTTGCCACACCACTGGCTACGTGCCACTAGGACATCAAAACAGCCTGCCCGGGATCGTGGGTACCTGGGCCGAAGACGGCGTTGGCTGTGAGGCGTGTCATGGGCCGGGTGGCAACCACGTCAATGATCCTTATTTGGTGGCGATGGAAGTTGAGAGCGATTCGCGTCTCTGTCTCGACTGCCATGTGCGTATTGAGACATCTGAGATTATTTCTGCCAGCACCTTGATCAGCCATACGTTGGACTATCAATCGCCGCATGCGGCCAAACATCGCGTCACCGACTGCGTCACCTGCCACAATCCGCATGAGAACACGGTGCATCAGCGCAGCAGCCCGGTGAAGGTGGAGTGCGAAAGCTGTCATCTGGAGCAGGCACAGAACACCAAGTTCGCCAACTTCCGCCACGCCGATTGCACCGACTGCCACATGCCCAAACTGATGACGGCGGCTGTGGCAACCACTTACAGCGGCGATGTCAGTTCACACCTGATGTCTATCAACGCCGGCCAAATCGAACAATTTACAGCAGAAGGCGCCTTCACACAGCCCTATCTGAGCTTGAACACAGCCTGCCGCGGCTGCCACTTTGAAGACGGCTTCGCACCTGCCCTCACCGATGAGGCATTGATCGAAATGGCAACAGGTTATCACGATCCTGAGTTGGCAAACACAGTTCGAAATACACGGCAGTAGACCAGCAACTCCAACTTTCGAGCTAAAGGTGGACGGCTATGCCCAGACGAAAGCTAACGATAATCATCGTGGATTGCCTTAGTATGGGTTTGCTACTCCTGACGCTTGGCCGGCTGAGCACATCCACTGCCGGCGCACAGGAACAACTTCCCGATCTGCCCTGCCGTGACTGTCACGAGGAGCTGACCGATGAATTGGTTTTGCCTTCAGGCGAGACGATTTCGCTTGACATACCCATCCACGGCCTCAATGCGTCTGCCCACAGCTTTTTGAACGACTCCCCAGTCTACTGCACAGGATGTCACACAGACCATCCTTATGATTATCCCCACCCCGAAGTGTCGGCGCAGACCTTGCGCGACTATACGCTTGGGGTGGCGGATAGCTGCGAGAGTTGCCATTATCCGCACCGTCCCCTGCACCCGGAAGCAGCGCCGGCTGAAGACGAAGCGGCCATGCCCGCCTGTGTAGATTGTCACGGTAGCCACGAAATCCAAACCGCCGAGGAAATCGGCAGCGCCGCTTCTACAATGCCGGCAAATTGTGTTAACTGCCACACCGACCAGCCGGAAACGTGGGCGGCGGGGCTGCTTGCGGCCCGTCCTGGCTTTGGGGAAGGGGCGGAAGGCTACATCGGCAGCGACCGCTGCGCCGGCTGTCATGAAGACAAGGCCCATTCCTGGGAAGAGACGCTCCACGCCGGCACCGTCAAAGACGTCACCATTGCACCGGAGGCGATCCAGGGCAACTTCCTCGCAGGCGAAGCAGTGCGTACCTTTGGGGTGGAGGAAGTGGACTATGTGGTTGGCGACCGTTGGCGACAGCTCTACCTGACGGTGGACGCAGAAAGCAACGCGATTACGGTATTGCCCGCCCAGTGGAACATTGCCACAAGCGAGTGGGTGCCCTACGTACATGAGGGTGAGAACAGCGACTGGCGACAGAGATGCGCCGCCTGTCACGTGACGGGGATGAACTTTGCAACGTGGACTTTTGAGGAGTTCGGCGTCGGCTGCGAAAGCTGTCATGGGCCGGGCGAGGAGCACGCCGCCAACCCGCAAACCGTGGAAATGTTCGCCGCAGTGGACGAACAGGTCTGCGGCGCTTGCCATAGCCGCGGTCATTCGCCCGACGGCCATCCCTTCCCCACGGGCTACAAGCCCGGCGACACGCTGACTGATCACTTCAGCTTTGCCGAAGGCGAAGCGTATTTCTGGCCCGACGGCAGCGCCCGCCTCAACAACATGCAGTACATCGACTGGCGCTTTAGCAACAACAGCATGCAGGCATCGGGCCAGGTAACCTGTGTGACCTGCCACTCAGTCCACGACACCGGCGCAGAACCGGCACAGTTGAACGCCCCGCTTAACGATCTGTGCATCAAGTGTCATGGCGATAAGGCGGCGTTGAATCTGCACATGCCCTATCACCGGGTGGCGAGTGAGCGCTTCAACTTCACCTGCGCCAACTGTCACCTGCCGGCGATGGCAACCAATGCCACTGAGTTTGACATTCACAACCACACCTTCCATCAGCCGAACCCCGAAGCCAGCCTGGCCTTCGGCGACGAGGAGATGCCCAACTCGTGTACGCTTTGCCACACGGATCAAAATGCGGCCTGGGCAGCCGATACCATTGCCTACGCCAAAGCGGTGACCACACCGGCGCCGGCCTCGCTCTTTGGGCCGGGGCCAACGCCGACATCGCCGCCGCCGCCCACGCCGATCCCATCGGCGGGGCAGCCGGCGCCTAAGGTGGAAATGACAATCAACCCGTGGATTCGTTACGGATTTTTCGGCGCCATTGCGCTGGCAACGATCGGCATCCTTTACGCCTTCGTTTATATCCTTCGTACCCGGGAGCCGAACCATGTTTAAACGACTGGGCAACTTTTTTACGCCGGAACGCAGTTCGTCGTGGTTGAATCGGCTGGCGCCCTACGGCATCCTGATTTTTGCCGGCCTCATGGCCTTCATTGTGGCGGGCGCAGGTTGGGAATATACCAATAGTTCGGAATTTTGCGGCACTTTCTGCCACACCATGCCACCTGAATACGAGGCATACCTGATCTCACCCCACGCCCGTGTGGATTGTGTGGAATGTCACATCGGGCGTGACTACATTGCCACCCAGTTCGCCCGCAAAGCACAAGACATTTCGCACATTGTGCGCTACATCGGCGCGGTGGAATACGAGGTGCCCATTTACGCCAAGAAGTTGCGGCCCGCCTCGGAAGTATGCGAACGCTGTCACTTCCCCGGCAAGTTCTCAGACGACAGTCTGCGCACCTTCACCCGCTACGACGCCGAGCAGAACAACGCCAAGACGGCGCTGCACATGGTCTTCCGCACCGGCGGCGGCACCTACCGCGAAGGACAGGGCAAGGGCATCCACTGGCATGTGGAAAACACCGTCGAATACATCGCCACCGACGAACCCTACCTGGAGCAGGAGATCCCCTGGGTGCGGGTGACCTACGCCGGCAGCGGTGAAACCGAAACCTTTGTCGATAGCGATGTCGATCTGCCCGCCGACTTTGTGACGCAGAACGCCGGCAACGTCAAAAAGATGGATTGCATGACCTGCCACAACCGTGTATCGCACCTGTTCCGTGAGCCGTCGAAGATGATCGACGACATCATGGCGCGGGGGCTGGCCTCAGCGCAGATTCCCTACTTCAAGCAGAACGCCCTCGCCGTTATGGAACGCGAGTACCCGGATATGGAGACAGCGCTCGTCGCCATTGGCGGGCTGAAAGCGTATTACGCCGACAACTGGCCCGATTTCTACGCCCAAAACGAAACGTTGGTGAATCGGGCGGTGGAAAGCGTTTTGAACGAATACCAGACAATGGTCTTTCCCAACATGGAAGTCAGTTGGGACACACACCCCAACAACCTGGGGCACAGCGACACCCCCGGCTGCTTCCGTTGCCACGACGGCAGCCATTTAAACGAGGGAGGCGAAAGCATCCGCATCGAATGCAACTTGTGTCACTCCATCCCGATTACTGAAGGGCCTGACGGCACGCTGCCCACTGTAGCAGTGTCGAACGCCTTCCAGCCGGAATCGCACACCGACAGCAATTGGCTGGCCCGTCATCGCTTTGAATTCGACAAGACGTGTGAGGGTTGCCACACTGTGACAGACGCCGGCGGCACCAGCAACACCAGTTTCTGCAGCAATGGCGCCTGTCATGGCAACGACTGGGAGTACGCCGATCTGAATGCGCCCGGCATCTTAGAAATGACAAACGTGCTCGATGCGTCGTTGCCCACCTACCCTGAGCACGATTTGACGTGGGTGGATCTTGTGCAGCCGATTTTCAACGCCCGCTGCGTCGCCTGTCATGGCGGCACCGCCGGCCTCTATCTCGATAACTACGAAGGTTTACAGGCCGGCGGCAATTTTGGTCCGGCGTTCATCCCTGGCAATGCCGAGGAAAGCCTGCTCGTGGAATTACAGCGCCGCGGGCACCCCAATAGTTTAGCTTCACGTGAATTGGATTGGATCGTTCAATGGATCAATGCAGGCGCTCCCTATCAATGATGAAACAAACCCTGTGGATGCGGGTTCTTTTTGGCCCAATCGTCTTTTGTGCTTTATCGATCTTTGCCATTGGCTTTTTCAGCGTAGACGCCTATGCCCAGGATGTACCGCCCGACGCCCCCTGTTTGGGCTGTCATGTGGACGGAGAGGGCACGGTCACTTTGCCTTCGGGTGAAGAAATCAACATCGATGTAGAGCTGGAAGTGCTGGCCAATTCGGTGCACAACTTCCACGAAGATCTTGATGCATCGACGAACATTTTCTGCACCGACTGTCACAGCCCGGCGGATTACGTCTACCCACACCGCCCACTGCCTGTAAATACCTTGGATGAATTTGCAGCGCTGACTTCGGAAAATTGCCAGCGCTGTCATACCAATCTGGGCGCGCACAACCCCGGCCATCTGGTGCCGTCGCTCTACGGTTTGAACGACAATCTGCCCACCTGCGCCGACTGTCACGGCGGCCATGATGTGGCACCGGCTGACCTGTTGATGGACAAACCCATTGAGTTCTGCGAATCGTGCCACCAGACATACGAAGATCCTGCAATTGCCGCGCTGCATGAGCAGGTGGTGGCCGACCTTGGCCCCGGGCAAGATTGCATGACCTGCCACACAGACAACGTCGTAAATTCAGTCAATGCGCCGACTTTCAACTCGGCGGAGCAGTGTGTCACCTGCCACAGTTTGCTAACCAGCGAAGCGACCCTTGCTTCGGGCGAGAGTGTCTCGCTGCATGTGACCGGCGAACAGATCGCCGATTCCGTCCACGGCGACCGGCTGGCGCAGATGGAAGGCTACCGCCCACTACTCTGTGTCGATTGCCACGATCAGGGTGGATTCCAAATCTTCCCGCACGATGCCGAACTCCCCGAAAACGAGCGGCTTGTCACCATCGAGATGAGCAACGTCTGCCAGAAGTGCCACGAAGACATCTTCGCCGGCAACATGGACAGCATTCACGGCGACGAATTGGCAGCGGGCAACCTGGATTCCGCCACCTGTGTCGATTGTCATGGCGCGCACGACATTCAGCCGCCCGACGAGCCGCGGCAGCGCATTTCGCAGACCTGTGGGCAGTGTCATTCAACGATTGCCGATCAATATGTTGACAGTGTTCACGGCGCGGCGCTTTTTGAAGAAAGCAACCCCGACGTGCCCACCTGTGTAGATTGTCACGGCGTACACGGTGAACTGGAAGAAGCGCACACAGCGCTCTTCCGCTTGCGCTCGCCCGAAATCTGCGCCGAATGTCACGCCAACGAAGAAATGATGGCGAAGTACGACATTTCCACCGACGTCTTCGACACCTATGTGGCCGATTTCCACGGCACCACGGTAACCCTCTTCGAGCAGACAGCGCCGGATCAAGAGACGAACAAAGCCGTCTGCTACGACTGCCACGGTGTACACAACATCCTGGCCGTCAACGACGAAAACTCGATGGTCATCAAGCAAAATCTGCTGCAGACCTGCCAGCAGTGCCACCCAGGGGCCAGCGCCAACTTCCCCGACACCTGGCTGAGCCACTTCCAGCCGTCGCTGGAACACTACCCGTTGATCTACTTTGTGGATCTCTTCTACGCCATCTTGATTCCGGCGGTGGTGGGTGGTTTCGGCATCTTTGTAGCCTCCGACGTCTACCGCCGCATCTTGAATCGACGGCGCAACCAAGACGATGAATCTGATGAAAAGGAAGTCAATCAGTGAGCCGATCCGTAACGCAAAAGCAAAACATCAAAGAGAACGCTACACCGAAGGCTGCTCATCAAGCATCGTATGTGCGCTTTCGCCTGAGCGACCGCATTGAACATCTGCTCCTGCTCACCAGTTTCACCGTGCTGGGTGTCACCGGCATCCCGCAGATGTTTGCCGAAACCGGCTGGGGCGTCACCCTGATCAATTTGATGGGCGGGATCGAGTTCATCCGCATTGTGCATCGTGTGGCGGCGGTTGTGTTGATGCTCGAAACGATCTACCACGGCGGCGTGGTTACCTACAAAGTCTTCGTAAAGCGTGTGCGCATGACCATGATGCCCGGCTGGAAAGATGTGACCGACGCTTTCCAATCGTTGACGTATAACCTGGGATTTACCAAAGAGCCGCCCAAGATGGGGCGCTACAACTTTGGTGAGAAGGCTGAATATTGGGCCGTGATCTGGGGAACATTGGTGATGGTGGCCACAGGCTTCATGCTCTGGAACCCAATCGCCACCACCAACTTCCTGCCTGGTGTGGTGGTGCCGGCGGCGAAAGCTGCGCACGGCGGCGAAGGTTTGCTGGCTGTGCTCTCCATCATCGTCTGGCACATGTATCACGTTCACGTAAAAAGCTTTAACCGCAGCATGTTCACCGGGCGTATTTCGCGCCACGAAATGGAAGAGGAACATGCCCTGGAATTGGCAGAGATTGAGGCAGGTATTGCTGATCGCCCGGTTGATCCGGCAGCGGTGCGGCGACGCCGTCTCATTTTCCTGCCGGTGGCGGCGGTGATCTCTGTGACACTCCTCACAGGTCTCTACTTTTTTGTGACCTATGAAGCGACGGCTATCACCACCGTTCCCCGACAGCCTATTGATGTTTTCGTGCCTGCCGTGGAACCCGAAGAGGGTGTGCAGTAGGCAAGCTACCCAAAGGAGGTGACAATCGAAACGAGAGACTGTATCTGCGGAAAGAAGGTCGTGTTGCGTTTGTTTGAGCATGCAGGTTCACTCTTGTCGGAACCAGCGCAGGATGCACACATCTGTACCGGCCTGTAAAGCTTGCGCATGCAGGCCAGGCAGATAGTAGACCTGCACCGACTACCTTCCCTAGAGGGGGTCAATTATGAAAAAGATCACACTCCTGGCGGCGATGGTTGCGTTGCTTTCACTCTTCATCGTGGGGCAGGCGTTTGCTGCAGAGGAGATGATCGAACAAGGAACCGTGGTGGCGCAGGACGCCACACCGACACCTGAAGCGGAAGCCGAAGAGGCAGAAGCAGAAGAGCCCGAAGACGTCGATATGGCGTCGATGGAGCTACCTGTGGAAATTCCCTTCCTGTCGGCGTGGATGAACTCGCCCCACGCGGACGCTGAATCCCCAGCGTTCCATCGCTGGGACGAAGACAACCCGGCAGAAATTCCCACCCGTTGCGCCAAGTGTCACAGCACACCGGGCATGATCGACTACATGGGCGCCGACGGTTCGGAGCCGCTGGTTGTTGATGCTGCTGCCCCGCTTGGCACTGTGGTGGAATGTATGGCCTGTCACAACGACGCCGCCACTGAGTGGGATAGCGTTGTCATGCCATCTGGCGCCGTCCTGGCCAACCTAGGACCGGAAGCCCGTTGTATGGAATGTCACCAGGGCCGTGCGTCTACGGTAGCTGTGGTGAGTGCGCTGGAAGGCGTAGGCGCCACCGAAGCGGACATGGACACCGTCTACCCGGATCTCAGTTTCATCAACATCCACTACTATGCGGCGGCGGCCACCAAATATGGCACCATCGCCAAGGGTGGTTTTGAGTATCCAGGGCAGATGTACGATGCATTCTTCATGCACGTACCGGGCGTCAGCGCCTGCACCGATTGCCACAATGCACACACCACCGAACTGGAGATGGAAGCCTGCGCCACCTGCCATGAAGGCGTCGCCGAGGTCGAAGACCTCCACGACATTCGCATGGTCGGTTCACTGCGCGACTACGACGGCGATGGTGACATGGAAGAAGGCATCTACTACGAACTTCAGAGCATGGAAGAAGTGCTTTACGAAGCCATTCGTGCCTATGCTGCCGAAGTCGCGGGGGCGCCCATTCTCTACAACCCCGACGAACACCCGTACTTCTTCAACGATCCTGACGGCGACGGACAAATCGTAGGCGACGAAGAACGCTATGCCTCGTGGACGCCGCGTCTCCTCGAAGCGGCCTACAACTACCAGGTTGCCCACAAGGATCCCGGCGCTTACGCCCACGGTGGCAAGTACATCATTCAGTTGCTCTACGATTCAATTGCCAGCCTGAACGAGGCCATTGCCGAACCTGTAGACATGACGGCCATGAGCCGCAATGATGCCGGCCACTTCAATGGCGCTCGCGAAGCTTTCCGCCACTGGGATGCGGAAGGCAGCGTACCCGGTAGCTGCACCAAGTGTCACACTGCCGACGGCCTGCCCTTCTACCTGGGCGAATCTGTCACCGTATCGGGCGCGCCGTCCAACGGCTTGCAGTGCAACACCTGTCACAGCGACCTGAGCACCTACGAACTCTATGCCATCGAAGAGGTTGAGTTCCCCAGCGGCGTTGTGCTGGCCAGCGAAGAACCTGGCGACAATCTGTGCATGAACTGTCACCAGGGCCGTGCATCGGGCAGCCAAATTCAGAACCGCATCAGCGGCCTGGAACTGGACGAAATCTCTGATCGCATTGGCTTTGTGAACCCTCACTACTTCGCCGCTGCCGCAACACGCTACGGCGCCGAAGCGAATGGGGCTTACCAATTCGAGGGCAAGGAATACTTCGGCCTCTTCGAGCATGTCAGCCGTGCCGACAACTGTGCTGAATGTCACGGTGCGCACGAACTCGAAGTTGATTGGGAATTCTGCGCCGACTGCCATGACGGCGTCGCCGGCCCAGAAGAACTCGTCAACATTCGCGAATACGAAGACGACTTTGATGGCGACGGTGACGCTAGCGAAGGTATCGCCGGCGAAATCGCCACCATGGAAGAGATGCTCTTCGCTGCCATCCAGACCTACGCAGCAGAGACCCTCGGTGCACCGTTGGCCTACGATTCGGCCAGCTACCCGTACTTCTTTGCAGATGCAGACGGAGACGGCGCAGTCACTGAAGGCGAAGAACGCTTTGCGAGCTGGTCGCCACGATTGCTACGCAACATCTACAACTACTTGTGGGTCGCCAAGGATCCCGGCGCCTACACACACAACGGCCAGTACATCCTCCAGATCCTGTACGATTCGCTGGAAGATCTAGGCGTTGATGTGTCGGGCATGGTCCGCCCTGAGTAGTGCACAAACAGTGATTACCAGACCGTAAAGCGGTCTCATAGTGAGGAGACGAGCCGGGCATCTGTACAGGTGCCCGGCTCGTCACTGGACGGGTGGCAGGATAGTGCTTACAGGGGATACTTGCCCTATCTCTGGTGTGTCTGGCGCCCAGCATTTAGCACCAATGGCAGGCGTGTTTCCGCAGAATTGTTGCGATCTCCTAACACTCAGGCGCTTCACTTCGTTCTATGCGACAGCGGTTGTGTGCTATACTAGACGCATCCTCCGGTATGTAAACAACCCGACATTCGTGCTAGACGTTTGATGACTTTGGAGCGGGAAACAGAAATGGTTAATTTTTGCCTTGATCCCCGAATCGCCATTCGGTTGTACCGATGGCTCCCCGGCGTGATCGTTGTACTTTCACTGGCGGTGGCAGGCCTGTTTGTCGTCACCACCACTGCTGCCGCACAAGACACTCCCCCAGCAACCCCCAGTGACGTGACAGCAGACGAGGTCAATGAAGTTGCGAAAGAGCTGTGGTGCCCACTGTGTAGTGGTGTACGCCTTGATTCATGTGAGTTGAAGGCGTGCGAGCAGATGAAAGATGTCATTGCCATCAAGTTAGGTGAAGGCGAAGACACCCAATCGATCATCGACTACTTCGTGGAACAGTATGGTCCGCAGGTCCTCGGCGCGCCGCCATTGGAAGGCTTCAACTGGTTCGCCTGGATTCTGCCCTTCGCCGTGCTAATCGGCGGCGGCATCTTCTTGTGGAAGCGTTCACGCCAACTGGTGCGCCCGGTAACCGCTGAGGCAGTTGTGCATGAACCCACCGCCAAGAGTGAATATGAGCGCAAACTTGAGGAGGAATTGAAGCGCTATGGCTGAACTGACCAAATTGGAGGCAGGCCAGTCGGCTAACGGCACGCAGGTTGAAGAAGCGGTACAGTCGCCTGCACAACAGCGTTCTGTGGTCATCTGGCGTTTCATTATCGTTGGTATTGCCGCGGCATTTATCGTCATTTTGGGTTGGCGACTGGTGCAGACGAACACCTCTGAGCACCGGGCCGACGGCATGGCGCCCCCCTTTACCTTTACCACCTTTGAGGGCGAGAGCATTTCGCTCGACGATCTTCAGGGCAAGGGTGTGGTCGTCAACTTTTGGGCGAGTTGGTGTGATCCCTGTCGCGACGAAGCCGATCTGCTTGAACAGACGTGGCGCCGCGAAAAGGACAATGGCATTGTCTTTTTGGGGCTGGACTATCTGGATCAAGAGCCGGCAGCGCTGGCTTATTTGGCCGAGTTTGACATTACCTACCCCAACGGCCCGGATCTACGCAGCGAAATCGCCCGTCGTTACGGCATCAAGGGTGTACCGGAGACATTCTTTATCAGCCCCGAAGGTGAGATTGTCGAGACTGTTATTGGTCCGATCACAGGTCAGGCGCAGATGGACATGCTGATCGACCAGATTCGTCCTACATCGCAATAGCTCAGTTTGGCGTAGCACCGGCTACGGCTCATCCGTTTGCATTGTATTCGAAGAGGAAAGTGCCCATGATCTTTAATGTTGCTTACCTGGTGTTGATTGCTGCTGCGGTCATTGCTGCATTTGGCATGTTTGCAGGCTTTTGGGGCGGCCAAAAACGGCTGCCGCGCTTTTCGCATGCCAGTTTCAATGCAGTTTATGCTGTAGGGGCAATGGTGTTTTTTGCAACATGTGTCCTGTGGTATGCCTTGCTTAACGACCGCTTTGAAGTAACTTACGTGTGGAACCATTCCGAACGAGCGCTGCCGACCTTCTATAAGTTTTCGGCGCTGTGGGGTGGGCAGGCCGGCAGTTTGCTGTTTTGGACCTTGATCATCTCGATTTTCAGCGTGGCTGTGGCGATGGTCCATCGCAGCAAACAGCAGTCGCTGATGCCGTTCGTCAACGCCGTGATGTTATCAACGTCGCTTTTCTTCCTGGTGTTGCTGATCTTTGCCGCCAATCCATTCAAGCTGAACGCAGCGATGCCGCCCGACGGCCAGGGGTTGAATCCTCTTCTGCAAAATTACTGGATGGTGATCCACCCGGTGATGCTCTATCTGGGCTGGATCGGGTTGACCGTCCCCTTTGCGTTTGCTGTAGGCGCGCTGCTTAGCCGTCGCCTGGGCAACGAGTGGGTGCGTATTGTGCGCCGCTGGACGCTGATCCCGTGGATGTTCCTCTCGACAGGGATTTTGATGGGCAGCCAGTGGGCCTACATGGAATTGGGCTGGGGCGGCTACTGGGCGTGGGATCCGGTGGAAAACGCCAGCTTCATCCCCTGGCTCACCGCCACCGCCTTTTTGCACAGCATCATCGTGCAGGAACAGCGCGGCATCCTCAAGGTGTGGAATGTGGTGCTCATCTTCGCCACCTACTTCCTGGTGATTCTCGGCACCTTCATCACCCGCAGCGGCCTGATCGAAAGCGTCCACAGCTTTGCCCTGAGCGATGTCGGCCCCTTCTTCCTCGGTTTCTTGGTCATTCTGCTCTTCGGCTTCATCTGGCTGCTTTTCAACCGGATCTCCCTGCTCAAAGACGAACAGCCCATCGATTCCTATGCCAGCCGCGAGGCAGCCTTCCTGGGCAACAACTGGATCTTTGCCGGCATCGCCTTCGCCACACTGTGGGGGACCTTCTTCCCCATGTTCAGTGAGTTGCTGGTGCAGGATCGTATCAGCGTAGCGGCGCCTTTCTTCAACAAAGTGAACGGCCCACTCTTCTTGATCCTCTTCTTCTTGATGGGTGTGGGGCCGCTGTTGGGTTGGCGGCGCACTTCCTTGCAAGCTATGCGCCAACAGTTCACCTGGCCGCTGGTCTTTACCGTGATTGTGGCGATTGGCGCCGCCCTCTATAATCCGCAAATCTTCTCGGTGATTGGCATGGCTGTCTGCGGTTTTGTGGCCGCCGCCATTGTACAGGAATTCGTGCGCGGCACCATCGCCCGCTGTACAGCAACCGGTGAAAATGTCGTCGTTGCGCTGGGCAGCCTGATGCGCCGCAATGGACGCCGCTACGGTGGCTACATTGTGCACCTGGGCATTGTGATGATGGGCGTCGCCATTGTCGGCAACGAATTTTACCTGACGAACACCAACGTCACCCTGGCCCAGAATGAAAGCGTTCAGATCACCCGCTACGAGGTCGTCTACACCGGGCTGGACACAGAACGTGGTTCCAACGTCACCTCGATTACGGCGCACCTTGATGTCTACGAAGCAGACAGCGGACGCTTCGTCGGCTCGCTTGTCCCACATCGCAACATCTACGACAAGAACCCCGACATGCCCACCAGTGAAGTCGGTTTGCACACCAATGCACTGCGGGATGTCTATGTCGTGCTCAACGGCTGGGAGGATCGAGGGGCAACAGCCACCTTCTCGCTCTATGTCAACCCACTCACCGTCTGGTTGTGGATTGGCGGCCTTGTGCTCATTTTCGGCACGATGGTCTCGATTTGGCCCCACCCGTCGCGACGGGTGGCGACGGCAACAGAACCGGCAGCCTACGCGCGTGCCTAATTTACGGCCTGTACGTCCTGGCGAGAGATTCGCCTCGCCAGGACGGCGCAAGCCGGCACTCTGTTCAAGGACAGAACCATGATCTGGATCACAGTTTCCATAGCCCTCGTTATTTCGGTCGCAGCGCTGATCTACGTCATCTGGCCCTTCCTTACCAGCAAGGTAGCGCCCTACCACGTAGAAGACGACGAACTTACCGAACTCATCACCCGCAAAGACGGCGTGATGGCCGCCATTAAAGACCTGGAGTTCGACTACCAGGTCGGCAAGATTGGCGAAGAAGATTACCAGCGCTTCGACGCCCGTCTGCGCCGGCAGGCGATTGCCTACATGCAGCAGATCGAAAAGCTTTCGCCCGAAGTAGCCGACATGGACGCATCGATCGAAGCGGAAATCAACCGCTACCGGCGCACTGTCAACGGGAACGGCAAGAGTGCGTCAACGCCGCAGCCGGCAACTTCCGCCTCAGTGGCTGCTGCGCCGGCGGAAGCCGTTGCCACAGCACTCTCTAGTGGCAAAATGCGCTACTGCACTACCTGCGGCGAACAACTGTCGCCCAATCACAGATTTTGCGCCAACTGCGGCACGCCCATCGCATCTGTACCGCTACCGCAGAGCTGACGCCAGAGACCCTTTCGGATTGCAAAGCGCAGGAGCCATCCCAGATATGGGGTGGCTCCTGTTTTGATTGGCAATTGAAACAAGCCCCCCACATTGCGCCCAAACCCCGCGCCCACTATAATTCTCAGAAAATTTGCAACTATACAGCACATGCCGTACGGGTTTGCGTGGGGCGGAAGTAGATGTCGCTTGATTGGCGAGCGAGCATTCCGCCCCACGCAAACCCCTACAGGATCTGTATAGTTACTAAAATTTCTCCCAAGAAAGGTCGCTTGGTTGCATGTCTGCTTCGACGCCTGATCTTCAGGATACGGAAACCACTCTCTCACTGGTCGACGTGGCGGTGCTAATCCTCGTCGGCGTAACCGGTGTGGGGAAGAGCACAACCCTGGCCGCGCTCAAAGACGCCGGTTTCGCCTACACACTCCTGCCCGACCGCCGCACCCTGACCGATGATCTGATCATCGCCCGTATTCAGGCCGAGGACGGGGAACCCGTTCGCCCCGTCACCGATCGCGCTGAACGCTTTGACTACACCCGTCGCTACCGCGAACGCTACGGCGGCGGTATGGCCCACGCCCTCACCTCCCTGCGCCTGGACAGAAACACGGCCCAGCAGATGCTACTTTTCGACGGCCTGCGTGGCGCAGACGAAGCTCGCCACGCCGCCCAACACCTGCCGCTCGCGCGCTTCCTCGTGCTGGATGCGCCTGACGTGCTGCGTGTGGAACGGTTACTTACCCGCCGAGATGCCTTCGATCAGATTGCTGCCGGCAGTATGGCAGACACCAGCGATCTTTTCGACAACCTGCCCGGCGTGGACGCGCTCTTCACCCCTGCCGAACAGCAACACCTGCGTAGGCTGGTCGAGCACGGACACGCCGGCGCCGAAGATCTACGCGCCAAGCTTTCCATCGTCATCGCCGAACGGCGCAATTATGATCCAACCGCCGCTATCGCCGAACTAACCCGCCTGGCTGCCCCACGTACACTGGTGGTAAACACGGCAGAGAACAGGCCCCACGAGATCGCGCAGCAGGTAATCAAGTTTTGGCAGGCATAGCCTGCTACCGGTTGAAAACCGTCAATCTAAAATCGTCAATCTAAAATCGTCAATCAAAAATCGTCAATCTCACCATGTCCGTAACCATTGATCGAATCGAAACCATCGTCTTCCGCCTGCCGCTCAAGGAGCCGCTACGCTGGGGCAAAGCCAGTGTGCTGGACGATCTCGTCCATGTCCTCGTGCGGGTGACGTTGAGCGACGGCGCCACCGGCGTGGCCGAAGCGCCGCCGCGGCCCACGATTTACGGCGAAACCGTCCACAGCATCACCAGCATCGTTGCCCAGGAATTGGCGCCGCGACTGCTGGGCGAAGCGGTAGACGGCCAACGGCTCGGCCTGCTCTACGAACGCATGGCGCAGATCAAGAACAACCACACCGCCCGCGGCGCGCTGGACATGGCGCTGTGGGATGCGCTGGCCGCCCATCAGGGCATCTCGTTGGGGCAGATGCTCGACGTCTCGGCGACGCGGGTGGCGGTGAGCTACATCCTCGGCATCGGCGCGGAGGACGAAGTGCTGGCCGAGGCGCAACGGGTAGTCGATCAGGGCGTGCGTGTGCTCAAGGTGAAGGTGGGGCGCGATTGGCGTGCCGATGCGGCCCGCCTCGCCCGTCTGCAACAGAGATTGGGGCCGGATGTGATCCTCTACGTCGACGCCAACGAATGCTTCGACGTGGCAGACGCCGGGCATCGGCTGGCTGTCTTGGCGGAGATGGGCGTTCGTTACTGCGAAGAGCCGCTGCCGGTTGAACTGATCAGGGAACGTGCCCTGCTGTGCAAGCAACAGCACCTGCCCCTGATCGCCGATGATTCCACCTTTTCGGTGCGCGACTTGCGCCGCGAATTGGCGCTCAACACCTTCGACGTCCTCAACATCAAGACGGCGCGCACCGGCTACACCGAATCGACACAGATGCTCGACCTGGCCAAACAGGCACACAAGGGCGTGATGGTGGGATCACAGGCCGCCGCCGGTCTTGGCACGGTGCGCGCCGCCCTTTTCGCGGCCAAAGCCGGCATCGAACACCCGTCAGAACTTAGCTTCTTTTTAAAGCTCGACGCCGATCTACTGCAAGAGCCGCTGGTTGTGACAAATGGCTACCTGCAAATGAGCGATGTACTCAATGCAACGCTCGATCCCGATTGCGTGCGCGACGCAACGCTCGATCATGCCGAGCATTTAGCATGATTCACCCGAGGGAAGAACCATGAACACCCCGCTACCCATTGCCGGCCCCATGAGCCTGGGCGATCTGCTGGATCGATCGTTTCGGCTCTATCGCGCCCGTTTCAGCCAGTTCCTGCTTACCGCCGCCATTGTGCTTGTGCCGTTCAGCCTGCTTTCGGGCCTGCTGTCAGGCCGTTTCATCACCGGCTACATGGACGCGCTGGGGCTGTTCATCGAGTCGCCGGACGCAGTGAACGAAGGCATGATGGGCGAGGCGCTTGGCAATGTGGGCAACGCCTTCGGCTGGTTTGCACTGCTGGCGATCCTGGGGCTGGTCTTCAACGGCGTCGTCACGCTGGCGTTGGTCAGCCAGTCGGTGGCGGCGCTACACGAAGAAGAGCAGCCGATGGGCGCCAGCTTCCGGCGCGGCGCCGCCCGTTTCCTGTCGTATGCGTGGATGTCAATTGTGCAATACTTTGCCATCGTCCTGGTGACGGTGTTGGTCTTGATCCCCGTCTTTCTGGTTGTCGGCGTCGTCGCCTTTGCCGGCGCCGCCGTAGGATCAGCCGCCTTTGGCGACACAGAGGGCGTTGTAGGCGGCATTGCCCTGGTGCTCACGATCCTGTGCGGCTATATTTTTGCCATCATCGTCGCCGCCGCCCCTGCCACCTTCCTCTCGGCGCGTTGGATCGGCGCGATCCCGGCGCTGATGGCGGAAAATTTGGGCGCGATGGAGGCATTGAACCGCAGTTGGGCGCTTACCAAAGGGCGTGTCTGGCGCACGGTTGGCTATGTGGTGTTGCTCTACGTCATCACCGCCATTGTCGTTTCGTTGCCGGCGGCGCTGATCCAACAAGCGTTCTTCCTGGCCGTCCCCTTTATGGGATTTGGTATGGTCACGGCCATTTCCACCGCTATCACTTCTATCTTTACTGTGGTGTGGACCCCTTTCTACGCCTGCGCGCTGGTGCTGCTCTACTACGATCTACGCGTGCGCAGCGAAGGATACGACCTCGCGCTGCGCATTCAGCAGTTGGAAGCACAGACCGAGACGCGCCCTATTGCCTCAACGCCTGATGACAACGATGCCACACCCTATGCCTGAAAAGTTAGGCCGCTTCCTGGCAGGCTGCGCCGTGGTTGCCGCAGCCTGCTTTTTGCTGCTGACCACCGCCGCATCTGCCCAAGATGATGACGCCTCGGTGAGCTTAGACGCCTACCAGACGCAGCTCGCTGCCGCGCGCGATGATCTGGCTGCGGGTGCCTCGCTTAGCGAGGTGGTTGCGCGCCTGCATGAACTCGACGCAGTGCGTCTCGCAAATGGCAACCTTGTGGAAGTTACCCCACTACTTGAGGGCGTCGCCGATGTGGACGCGGCGCTGCGCCGGCTAGAGATTGTCCTGGCGCAGATGGAAGAGCTTGCACAGGACCGCACTGGCGAACGGTTGGCGCAACTGCAAACGGTGCGCGACCGCTACAACCTGGATCAGCCCTCGTTTTGGGATCGGATCTGGCGCTGGCTTACCGATCTCTTCGATGCGCTCTTCCCCGACGAAGTGCCGCAAGGGGCCGGCGACGTGGCCGCCCTGGGTTCGCGTATTGTGGTCTGGGCGATTGTGATCAGCGGTGGAGCGCTGCTGGCCATCCTGCTCAGTTACTGGCTGCGTAAGCTGCTGGGTGGCATCCTCGACGAGCAGAGGCGACGCCGCAAAGGCGAAGATGACGAGATCCCCGCCACTGCCGCCGAGGCACGCGCCCAGGCGCAGACTTTTGCCGGGGCCGGCAATTACCGCGCCGCCGTGCGTCAGCTCTACCTGGCCGCGCTGCTGCATTTGGACGAACAGGGCTTGCTGCGCTTCCAACGCGATCAGACCAACCGCGAAGTGCTGGCGCAGACAAAACCGGGGACAGACGTGCATGCTCACCTGAAACCGGCGGTGGAGACCTTCGACCGTGTCTGGTACGGCGAACGCGAACCGGATCAGCCCACGTTCGAGTCTTACCGCGCCGAGATCGACGAACTTATGGCGCAGACGGCGGAGGCGAAACGTGAGTAATCGCTTCGCCTTTTCACGCCGCGGCTTCATGATCGTGGCGCTCTTTGCCATCTTCGTAACGGGCATCCTCTTGTTCAACCGCAGCGAACGCATCGAGCCACCCTACGATCCCAACAGCCGCGGCTCGCAAGGACTGCTGCTCTGGCGCGCCTGGCTCACCGAAATGGGCTACCGTGTGGAAACCACCGGCCGCGCCCGTTTCGATCTGCCGTCCGCCGCCCAACTGCTCTTCATTTACCCCGGCGTCGAGGAGTTCACCAGCGCAGAAGCGGATCGGGTGCGCGATTGGGTGGAAGCGGGCGGTGTGCTTGTGCTTGTGGGCGTGGAAGATAGCCGGCTGCAAGAACGCTTCGACTACGAAATGGTCGAGCCGGATATGTTCCTGTCTACCGGCTTTGCACGCCAGGCGCAGCCGCTCCTGCCCGACGGCCCGGAGTCGTGGTTTGGTCCAGGGCCGGTGCCGCTGCCCCAAGCCGGCGACGCCGCCGCGCCTGTCCTGACATTGACCGAACGCGTGGCCGCGGTGACGATACAGCAACAGGGCGCAGGCGTCGTCTGGCTGCTGCCCAGCCGCTACGCCTTCACCAATGCCGATCTACTTGAGGACGAACAACCCTATCTGCTCCTGGCCACGCTGCGCGGTCTGCCGGCAGAGGCCGTGGTGGTGCTCGACACCTATCATCTTTTCGGGCCGTCGTTGCTGGCAGGCGACCGCATCCTCACGGTGCAGGAATGGCTCTACACCACCCCAACCGGCTGGGCCGCCCTCTTTGGGCTTGGGATCCTGCTGCTCTTCCTGGTGTTGGGCGGGCGACGGCTGGGACCAGCGCTGGTTGTGCCCACACAAGGACGTCGCCGCGAAGCAGCCGAATATGTGGTGGCGATGGCCGGCCTGCAACGCCGCGCCAATGTGAGCGACGCCGTCGCCCGTCATCACCGGCGGCGGCTGCGGCTGGCGCTGGGTCGCCGTCACCGCATTCCCGCCGATCTCGACGACGCTGAATTCCTGCGCCGTCTGCGCACCGTCGACGCCAACCTCAACGACGAAGACGCGGCGCGCATCGGGCGCATCCTGGCTGATCTCAACACGCTGCCCAACAACGAAAAATTGGTTGATCTCGTCGCCACTGTGGATGAGATCCTGGCTCAACGAAATCTGAAGTAGCCCGCACCACGAATCGAGGCATTATTCATGTCGCTTTCCACGTTATACGCGCAGATCAAAGCCGAAGCCGCCAAAGTCATCGTCGGCCAGGAAGACGTTTTCGAGCAGATTGTCGTCGCTTTCTTCAGCGGCGGCCATGTCTTGCTCGAAGGGGTGCCTGGCACGGCCAAAACGTTGATGGCCAAGACGCTGGCGCGCCTGATCGACGCCGAATTTCGCCGCATCCAGTTCACCGCCGACCTCATGCCCAGCGACGTCATCGGCACGCAGGTCTTCGACGCCGACAGCGGACATTTCAACCTGCGCCAGGGGCCGATCTTTACACAAATTCTGCTGGCCGACGAGATCAACCGCGCCCCGGCCAAAACCCAATCCGCGCTGCTCGAAGCGATGGAAGAACGCCAGGTGACGATTGACGGCGTGGGCTATGCACTGGCCGATCCTTTCATGGTGCTGGCTACGCAGAACCCGGTGGAATACGAAGGCACCTACCCGCTGCCCGAAGCGCAGTTGGATCGTTTCCTCTTCAAAGTAGTGGTAGACTATCCACAAGAGAGTGTGGAACAGGAGATTTTACGCCGTTACCACACCGGCTTCGACGCCCGCCGCCTCGACGAAAGCGGCATCCAGCGTGTGATCGTCCCTGCTTCGCTGGCCGAGATCCGCGCCGAGATCCGCAACGTCACCGTAGAAGCGGGCATTCTGGCTTACATCACCGCCATTGCCGTCGCCAGCCGCCGCAGCCCCGATCTAATCCTGGGCGGCAGCCCGCGTTCGAGCATTGCACTGTTGCAGACCAGCAAAACCTACGCCGCCCTGCAAGGACGCGACTACGTCACCCCCGACGACGTGAAGACATTGGTGGCGCCCGTCTACCGTCATCGTCTCATCCTGCGCCCCGAAGCTGAAATCGAAGGCATCGACGCCGACGCCGCCGTGCGCCGCATCGTTGCCGGCTTGCCCGTGCCACGCTAACCAAGTTGCAGTGGAATCACAAATCCAAATGTTCGTATTTTCCACGTTCTCTGAGTGCACTTTCGTTGCGATGACGCTCGCATTCCCATACTGCGTCCGAAACCACTAAGGAGATTGATCATGAAAAACCGTCGATTCGTCTTTGCTGCATTTCTTATGTTCATATTTATGCTTTCGTGGAGCTTCACCGCCCTGGCACAAGAGCAGCTTATCTTTCTGCCGCAAGTTTACAAGAATGGCGGCACGATTCCCCTGCCCACAGTTACACCCACCGCCACCCCCACCGCCACACCCACCGCCACACCCACCACGGTGATCAACTGGCCAGACATCACACTTGATCCTGTGGCTGAAGGCATGAACCAGCCCATCCACGTCACCAACGCCGGAGACGGCAGCAACCGTCTCTTTGTCGCCCAGCGCGAAGGAAGCATCCGCATCATCAACAGCAACGGCCAACTGCTGTCTACCCCCTTCCTCAATATTGAGGACCGGGTTGAATGCTGCGACAGCGAATTGGGTCTCTTTGCCGTGGCCTTTTCGCCCAACTACACCAGCACGCAGCGTTTTTATGTCCACTACACTGCGCTCATCAACGGGCAGGCCAAAAGCCGCATCTCACGATTTGCCGTCACCGGCAACCCCAACGTGGCCGCGCCCAACAGCGAGCAGATCGTCCTGGAGATCGATCAGCCGGCTTTCAACCACAACGGCGGCCAGATCGCCTTCGGCCCCGACGGCTATCTCTACATCGCCATCGGTGACGGCGGCGGCAGCGGCGATCCACAGGGCAATGGACAGAAGTTGACCACGCTGCTGGGCAAGATCCTGCGCATTGACGTGGAGACAGGTTCGCCCGTCACCTACACCGTTCCCGCCGACAATCCGTTTGTGGGCACAGTCGGCGCCCGCGGCGAAATCTGGGCCTACGGGCTGCGCAACCCCTGGCGCTTCTCCTTCGACCGCACCACCGGCGACCTCTATACCGGCGATGTGGGCCAGGGACGCTTAGAGGAGATCAGCTTTCAACCTGCCGACAGCGCCGGCGGTGAAAATTACGGCTGGAACACAATGGAAGGCTCCCTGTGCTACAACGCCAACACGTGTGATCAGAGCGGCCTGACCTTGCCGATCCACACCTACGGGCGCGGGCTGGGCCAATCTGTCACCGGCGGCAATGTCTACCGCGGCAGCCAATACGCGGCGCTGCAAGGCATCTACTTCTTCGCCGACTACATCACCGGGCGCATCTGGGGCCTGCGCAAAATCGGCAACACCTGGGACGATCACGAATTCACCAACAGCCCCTACAACGTCGCCAGCTTCGGCGAAGACGAAAACGGTGAGCTGTATGTGGTGGATCTGGGCGGCGGGGTGTACAGAGTTAGGGATTAGGGATTAGGGATTGGGGATTAGGGATTGGGGATTGGGGATTATGTTGAGGATGTGAACGTTCGATTGTGCGTTCACATCCTCAACATAATCCCTAATCGCCCAATCTCTTAATCTCGTAATCTCCTGTTTCAAATCTCCTTGCCCATCTGTGGCAGAGCATGTACAATACGCTCACTGTTCTGCGCATCACCATCAACTGATCTCACACTCCTGGGAGGGAGTGGGTACCATGTCTGCACCGATTATCTTCACCATCGGCCACAGCACCCACCCGATCGAAGAGTTCCTCGCTTTGCTTGCCCAACACGACATTCGCTGCCTGGTCGACGTTCGCACCCAACCGTACAGCCGCTGGAATCCCCAATTCAACCGTGAATTGCTCGCCGCCGCGCTCAAGGACGCCGGCGTGCGCTACATGGACATGGGCCGCAGCCTGGGCGGGCGACCGGATCAGGCCGATCTCTACGATCCTGGCGAAGAACGGCCCAACTACAGCCGCCAGCGCCGGACGCCGCTCTACCAGCACGGTCTGGCCGATCTCGAAGTGCAGGCGCAGGCTGAACGCACCGCCATCATGTGCAGTGAAGGCGATCCCGAAATCTGTCACCGCCACAACCTGATCACCCCCAGCCTGATCGACAACGGCTTCATCGTGCAACACATCCTGCCCGACGGCGCACTGCGGCAGGCGGAGAAGCCGATGGATCAGTTGAGTCTGTTTGATTTTTAGAGGATACACATGATCTCATTGCAGCAAGGGCAGATCACCGCCGACGAGGTGTTTGCCATGCTCCGGCCCGAACCAATCGATCTGCCTGAGGGCGACAAGTCCTGGCCCGCACAGGGCGTATGGACCTACGCCGACTATCTGCGCCTGCCCGAAGACGGTCGCCGCTATGAAATCATTGAAGGAGTGCTGTACGTGTCACCGGCTCCGAAATATCTCCATCAATTCGTAGCAGGCGCTCTGGCCGCACTCTTGTGGATCTATGTGCGCCAACGACAACTTGGCGTCGTCCTCGCGGCGCCGTTTGAAGTGCATCTGTCCGAACACTCAAGACCGCTCCAGCCAGACATCGTTTTCATCCGCGCCCATCAGCAGCCCGCTGTCGACGCCACTGGATTTACAGGCGTGCCTGATCTCGTCGTAGAAATCCTATCGCCGACGTCGGTGCGGCGTGATCGCATTGTCAAGTTCGCAGCCTACGAAAAGGCAGGTATCCCTGAATATTGGATCGTCGATCCAGAAACCCGTTCGCTTGAAGTCTACGTGCTGCGCCAAGCATTCTACGTGCAGCACCTGCACGCAGTGGGCAACGCCGCGGTGACGTCGCCGATCTTTCCTGATCTGTCGATGCCGTTGGCTGCGCTCTTTCCACAGGAGGGGACGGCATGAGTACCCGCGTCTTCACCATCGGCTTCACCCGCAAATCGCTGAAACAGTTCATCACCCTGCTCCAGGATGCCGACGTCGATGCCGTCATCGATATTCGGCTGCGCAACAACTCGCAACTGGCCGGCTTCGCCAAACAGGACGATCTCGCCTTCATCCTCAAGGCCTTCGGCATTAGCTACGAGCATTACCCTGAACTGGCCCCCACCGCCGAGATCCTCGACACCTACCGCGACGACAAACGCTGGGATCAGTACGTAGCTCAATTCATCCCGCTCATGGTCGAACGCCGGGCTGAGAGCATCGGCGCCGACATTTTGCAGCGCTACTCATCGCCCTGTCTCCTGTGCAGCGAACACACGGCAGACCAATGTCACCGCCGCCTCGTGGCCGAGTATTGGGCGGAGCACTTTCCTGGATTGGAGATTGTGCATTTGTAGGGTTGGGGACTGGGGATCGGGGACTGGGGATCGGGGACTGGGGATCGGGGACTGGGATCGTCGTCTTCGTCGACAGTGTGACGACCAGATGATGGAGATGATGAGGATGATGATCGTCGAGATCCATCATCCCATCATCCCCATCATCAACGCAGAAGACGATCCCAGTCCCAAGTCCCCAGTCCCTAGTCCCCAATCCCTAGTCCCCCAACAAACCAGATCTACGAACGTTGTAGAGCAGTTCTGGAGGTGCAATGTGACCGAAGTGCTGATCATGGCCATGACGCACATGCGCAGTGGCATCTGTACCGCCGGCTTCATGGCCGAGGAGGGTGGAAAGCTGGCGTGGGTGCGCCCGGTGAAGGAACACGGCGTCCTCTTGCCAGGCGACATGAGCACCCGCGACGACGAATTGATCCGCATGGACGATGTGGTCGACCTCGCCTTGCTCGCCCATCGCCCACAGGACAACCACGTCGAAGATTGGATCACCGACTTCGTCCACAGCCGTCCGCGCATTGTGCGTCGCCTCACCGGCGACAAGCGCGCCCGTTTCTTCGCCGACCACTGCGATCCCAACCCGGCAGAAGTGCTGGTCGATCCCGTCCGTTCGCTCTGCCTTATCCACCCCGACGATCTGTGGGCCTCCTTTTCGCTGGACAGCTACAGCGGCAAGTTCCAGGCCCGCATCGGTTTTGCCCTGACCAGTGCGCCCAATCTCGACGCCGCCTCAGCCAGAGGCCTCAGCGTCACCGATCTGCGCTGGCGCGCGCAAGGACGGCGCTGGCTGGCCGACGGTCCGCCCGTCCTACACCTGAGCCGCAACGACCTGCGCACCCGTCTGCCCACCGACGACATCTACCTGAGCATCGGCCTCAGCCGTCCATACCAGGGCAAACAATGGCCGCTGGTGATCGGTGTGCATTGTGTGCCGGATTATGAAGGACTGGGGATTGGGGATCGGGGACTGGGGATTGGGTGATGAGACGATGGAGATGATGAGGATGATGGATATCAACTATCACCATCATCTCGCCCACCCATCATCACCGCAGATGACGATCCCAGTCCCCGATCCCCAATCCCCAGTCCCTCATCAACCAATATGCGATAACGAACCATGACCCTAAGCCTAACCACCTTCGAACTCACGCCCAACCACATTCCGCACCTGCCCGCGCAGACGCGCAATCGGCTGCTCAGTACGCTGCTGCGCTGGGAAGCGTACGCCGAGGCCCTCGTCTGCCTGGAACAGTTGGAGGTGGAGCGCTACGTCTCGTTTCAAGACGACAAGGCCGATGCACTGCTGGGGCTAGGACGCGCCGCCGAAGCGGTGACGGTGATGGAAAATCGCCTGTCGCAACGTGAATCGGTCCCCGCGCGGTTGCTGTTGGCACGCTGTCTGCTCGCCGCCGGGCGCGTGGACGAGGCCCTCGCCGCCCTCAAAGGAGCCATTCAGGGCGACTACGGGCCGGCCTGGAGCCTGCGCGCACAGATCCACCTGGCCCAAAACGACATCGACGGCGCCGAGCGCGCCTTCCTGCGCCATCGCCAGCTTGCGCCGGGCAGCCGCACGCCCCGCTTCGGCCTTGCCCACGTCGCCCACCGCCGCGGCGACGGCGTCACCGCGGCGGCCTATGCCGTGCAGGCGTTCACCGTCAACGAAGGCGAGTACGCGCTCACGCCCGTAGAAATGCGCGAAGCACGCGACCTTTTCACCCTGCTGGGCGACGCCAACCGCGTCGAAGAAGCCAGGGCGCTGCTCACCCAGCGCCAGGACGAAGAAATCGCCGCCCTGCGCCAACTCCTCGACACCGTCGAAGCCCCCTCTCCCCGCAAATCGCAACTTGCCCCTCGCCCCTCGCAACAACCCGCAACTCGCCCCTCGCCCCCCGCTCCCCCGCCCATGTCCGATCTCAGCACCATCCCTGTCTCCGCGGACGAAGAAGCCGATCTCACCGCCGCCGTGCGCCAATATTTCGGCTTCGACAGCCTGCGCCGCGGACAGGCCCAGGTGATGGCCGCCGCTCGCCGCGGCGAAGACGTCCTCGCCATCTTGCCCACCGGCGCGGGCAAGTCGCTCTGCTACCAACTGCCGGCCCTGCTCGACGGCGGCCTCACGCTGGTCATCTCGCCCCTGATCGCGCTGATGAAAGATCAGGTGGACAACCTGCCCACCGCCCTGCGCGCCCAATCCATCGCCATCAACAGCAGCATGGACGGCGAAAGCATGGCGCAGGCCGTCGCCGATCTGGGGGCAGGGCGCTACCGTCTCGTCTACGCTGCGCCTGAACGGCTGCGCCAGTGGCCCTTTTTGCACGCGCTGCGCCGCGGCGGCATTTCACGCCTCGTCATCGACGAAGCGCACTGCGTCTCGGCCTGGGGCCACGACTTCCGCCCCGACTATCTCGCCATTGCCGACGCCCACCGCCGCCTGGGATCGCCGCCCATCCTGGCGCTCACCGCCACTGCGCCCACCCAGGTGCGCCGTGACATCGAACGCCAACTTTTCGGCGTGGGCGAAGACGGCCAATCGGCGCGCCGCCTGCAAATCGTGGCATTGGACAGCTTCCGCCCCAACCTGCGCCTCGCCACCGTCAACGTCCCCGACAAAGATGGCAAATACGCCCAACTCATCGATCTCTGCCAGGCGCTGGAAGGCAACGGCATCGTCTACGCCCGCACCCGCCGCGACTGCGAAGAACTGGCCGCGCTGCTCGTCAGCCACGGCGTCGATGCCGTCCACTACCATGCCGGCATTGCTGATCGCGCCGCCGTGCAGGATCGCTTCATGCGCGGCGACGTGCGCATCATCGTCGCCACCATCGCCTTCGGCATGGGCATCGACAAAGCCGACATCCGTTTCATCGTCCACTTTGGCCTGCCCGACTCGCTGGAATCGTATTACCAGGAAGCCGGCCGCGCCGGGCGAGACGGCGAACCGGCCCACTGCGTCCTCTTTTACGCCACCAGCGACAAAGCGCGCCTCACCCGCAACAGCAACCGCGACGCCCTCACCATCGACTACCTGCGCAGCGTCTATGCCGTGGTGACCAAGCAGCGCCGTGTGGGCCGTTTTGTCCTGGCGCCGCTGGACGATCTGGTGCGCCGCCTGGGCGACGACGACACCCGTGTGCGCGTCGGCCTCAGTTTCCTCGAACAGGCCGGTCTGCTGCGCCGCCATTTCGACGCCCCACGCACAGTTTCGCTGAAGCTGCTTGCGCCCAGCCAAGACGCCATCTTCAACAAGTTTGTGGCCGCCGCCCGCCTGCGCCCGCAGCAGATCGTGGACAGATCCTACGCCGAGTTGGCCCAGCACAGCGCCATCGCCCCTGATCAACTCGAAGCGCAGCTCCTCACCTGGCAAGATGAAGGCTTGCTCGAACTCGCCGCCTCTGGCCGCGACGTGCTGCTCGAACTGCCGCCGCCCCCCGCCGACGGCACCGAACGCATCACTGCCCTGCTCGACCGCTACGGCGCCATCCAGGCGCAGCGCATCAGCGAAATTGTGGGCTATGCCCGCGCCCAGCGCTGCCTGCACGGTCACCTGGCCGGCTATTTGGGCGGGCAACCGCGCCAGCGCTGCGCCGTCTGCAACCGCTGTGTGGGCGACTCGCTGCTGCCGTCCACACAGTCGGCGCTGCCCAGCGATGAGGAGCAACTGCGTATGATCCTGTGGGTGCTCCAATCCCAAAGTTGGGGACGGCGCACGCTGATCTACCTCCTGCGCGGCGACGAAAAAGCCGGCGACCGCGCCCAACAATCGAAAGCCTTCGGGCGTATGAACTTCCGCAGCGAAAGCGCCCTCGATGGCTTGATCGGCGAACTCGTCCACCACGGCTGCGTTGACGAGGTCACCCTCTCGCACGGCGGCATCGCCCTGTCGCTGAACGAACGGGGCATGTCGGCGTTGAAAGACGAGAATTTGCTGAAGAAGATAATGCGTAAAGCGTAATGCGTAACTTGCAGATCATGTTTACCCCGTTGGTGACGTAAAATGGCATCACTTGCTCAACAAAAAATCAGCACCGTAGGGGTTTGCGTGGGGCGGAAGGCCGGCTCGCCAATGAAACGACCTCTGCTTCCGCCCCACGCAAACCCCTACAATATGGCATGATTCCAAGGAACGCGGATGCAACTCACCCTCCGAAGCCTCATCCTTCTGTCGATCACCGCCCCCTTCCTCGCCGCGGCGACGTGGGCGGCATGGTTTTTGTGGATCGCGCTGATCTGGCTGATCGGCGTGGGCGCGCTGTTGCTGGCCGACTGGTCGCTATCCCCCGCGCCCAAGGATTGGGAACTCCAGCGTCGCCACGATGATCGCCTGTCGCTGGCCGTGTGGAACCCAATTGAGGTCTCTATTCAACTGCGCCGCGGCGCAGCGATCCGGAGTGGTCCACTGCCCATTTGGCTGCGCGACGATCCGCCTGCTACCTTTGGCATTGCCGACGCCGAACGCGTGCTGGCAGGGACGGTGACGCCCGGCGCAGTCAAGATTCTGCGCTACTCCCTCTACCCACCGCGCCGCGGCGACTACCTCTTCGGCGATCTGCACCTGCGCTGGCAGTCGGTGCTCGGTCTACTGCGCCGGCAGGCCACCTTCAAAGCGACAGCGCCGGTGAAGGTCTACCCCAATTTGGTGGATGTGAAGAAGTTCGATCTGCTTCTGCGCAAGAACAAACTGTGGGAATTAGGCGTGCGCAACGTGCGCCTGCGCGGCGCGGGGACGGAATTTGAGCGCCTGCGCGAATATCAGCCCGACGACGAATTCCGCCGCATCAACTGGAAGGCGACGGCGCGGCGGGGTGTGCCGATTACAATGGAATACGAGACGGAGCGCAGCCAGAACATCATCGCCCTGCTCGACGTGGGCCGCCTCATGCGTTCCCCGGTGGGCGACGTAGCCAAGATGGATTACGCCATCAACGCCGTGCTGCTGCTGGCCTACGTGGCCGGCCAGAAGGGCGACCGCATCGGCGTGATGACCTTTGCCGACGAGGTGCAGCAGTGGTTGGCCCCGCGCACAGGCAAGGCGCAATTCCACCGCATGTTGGAGTTGCTCTACAAAGTGGAAGGCCAGCCTGTAGAATCAGACTACAGCCGCGCCTTCGCCTATCTGGCGGCGCGCCAGAACCGGCGCTCGCTGCTGCTCGTCTTTACCGATCTCACCGGCAGCGTGCTCAACGAGACGCTGGTGGCGCAGATGTTGCGCCTGCGCCGCACCCACCTGCCCCTGCTGGTGACAATGCGCGATCCAACAGTGGAGGCGTTGGCCCGCCAGCCCGTGGACGACGCCATCGTCCTCTACCGGCGCACCGTGGCCGAGACGCTGCTTGCGGAGCGCGAATTGGTCCTTGAGCGGCTGCGCAACGGCGGCGTGCTGACGCTGGACGTGCCGGCGGACGAGTTGAGTTTGTCTTTGATCAACCGCTATCTTGAAATTAAGGCACGCGAACTAATCTAGACCTTAAGCAAAGCTTTCACCCGCGAAAATTAAGCAACCTTAAGTAGATTTCCGATTTACTCCCCTGAATCTGGCAACATTTCAATGATCCGCGCTCAATATCCGCTCCTAGCGACTGTAATCTACAGGGTCCGCCATTTATCCTGTTAAACTTCGCTCCTCAACAGCATAGAATGACATAAAGTTATTTTATTCTCTCCTAAGGAGGACTTTATGTCGTTTATGTCGTTACGGCGTTTTTTTGTGCTCTTTGCCACGCCGTCTTTTCTACTGCTTGGTCTGCTTTGGATGATGGAGCCAGCCGGCGCGGCGGCGGAAGGGGTTCAGCCGGCGGCAACGTCGACGGTGGTGAGCGGCACCCTCGCGGCCAACACCACGTGGACGGTGGCGGCCTCGCCCTACGTAATCACGGACGATCTAACCGTGGCCGTTGGCGCAAAATTGACGATCCAGCCTGGGGTGGAGGTGCAGATCGCCGAGAACCGGCGCATTACGATCAACGGCGCGTTGGATGCAAAGGCAACGGCGATCAGCCCTATCACCTTTACCTCGTTCAACAACAACATGTGGTATAGCCTGATCTTCGCGCCGGGTAGTTCGGGGATATTGGAGCATGTGTGGATGGCGCACGGTGGGTTGCTCACCGCCGACGGCATGGTGAGCATCGCCAGCAACGACGTGACGGTGCGCAACAGCGTCTTCACCTACGGCGGGCAAGATTACAACGACGCTTTGCTCTTTGTGCGCGAGTCGTCGCCGGTGATCGAGGGCAACGAATTTTCTAACAGTTCGGCCATCGGCATCCGTGTGGAAGGCTACGACGACAACCGCCCGCTGCTCTTGCGCAACAACCGCTTCAGCAACACGCCCGATGTCGCCGTCCACGTGACAATGCGCGAGGAAGAGCAGGGCCTTCTGTTTGAGGGCAACACAAGCAGCGGCAAAGGGTGGCGCGGCGCGCGCATCGGCGACGGCGGCTTTGATCGGTCGCCCTACCAGGGCATTATCAGCGGCACCGTTGCCATCACCGGGCAGAGCGATTTCCCGATCCTGGTGGAATCGCCCTATCTCGTCACTGTGCCGGAGGGAACGAAGTTGATCCTGGCGGCGGGGACGGTGGTGAAGTTGAGCAACGAGCGCATCGACGTGCGCGGTGCACTGGTGACCAACGGCACCGCCGACAAGCCGGTGATCTTCACCTCTTTGCACGATGACACACGCGGCGGCGATACCAATGCCGACGGCGCCGCCTCACAGCCGGCAGCCGGCGACTGGCGCAACATCATCTTCGACGCCAACGCCAAGGGCAGCGTGCTGCAACACACCTGGATCGGCTACGGCGGCAACGGCTCGGCAGAGGGCATGGTGGTGGTGCAGAACAGCGATCTGATCCTGGATCATGTGACATTGGCGCACGGCGCCACCGAAGATGCCACGGATCAAGATGCAGCGTTGCGCATTGAACAGGCATCGCCCACGATCCGCAACAGCAGTTTCATTAGCAACACCTACTGGGCGATCCAGTGGAATGGCTTTGATCAGAACAAGCCCGTTGTCTTCGAAGAGAACCGCTTTGTCGGCAACGGCACCGGCGCAGTCTGGGCCATGCTCGACCGGGAAGACGTCGATGTAACGCTGCGCGGCAACAGCAGCCGCGATGCGAAGTTCAACGGCTTCATGCTCACCGACATGAACGCGGCGACGCCGGGCATCGCCGGTTCGGTCACCCTTTCGGGGCAGATCGACTTTCCGTTTATCGTGGGCAGCGGCCCCATCGGCACCGGCATCATCACCCGCAACCTCACCATCGGGCCAAATGGACACCTCACCCTGCCGGCGGGGACGCTCCTCAAACACAACACCTGCATCGAAGTCTACGGCCGGTTAACTGCCGAGGGCGACGCCGCCAACCCCATCGTGATGACATCGATCCACGATGACAGCATGGGCAGCAACCGCACCGGCGACGGCGCGACAGCGATCCCAGTGGACGAGCGCAGCGGCGGCGTCCGCTTCCGCGCCGGCAGCCAGGGAACGCTGCGCTACATGCAGATCCATTACGGCGGCGGCTGTGGCAACGAAGACGCAATCGATGTCGAGTATCGAAGCTTCGTCGCCGCCAATCTGCTGCTCGAAAGCGACGATGTGGTGGTGCAACAGAGCATCTTCAGCGGAGCGGGGCCGGCGGATCTGGGCATGGGTGTTGTAATCAGCGCCGCCTCGCCCAGCCTGATCGGCAACGAGATCTACACCAACAGCCGCAGTGGTCTTCAGATCCTGGGCGCCGGCGCCCAGCCTGTGGTGGACGGCAACCGCATCTACGCAAACGGTGCAGCCGGCATCCATTTGAAGAATGTGCACACAGCGACGCCGCTGGTGCGCAACGAAATTTTCAACAACGTGGGGGCCGGCGTCTACGGTGAGGGGAACAGCGTGGCGGTGTTGCGCCGCAATCGCATCGAGAACAATCAAATGGGCGCCATGCAAGAGAGCGTCGACCAGATGGAACTTGACGCCAATTTCAACTACTGGGGCAGCGTCCTGGGGCCGCACCACACCACCAAGAACCCACAGGGGGCGGGCGACGGCGTGAGTGATAACGTGATCTTCGAGACGTGGCTGGCCGGCTTCCCCGGCTACGAAGTCTATGTGCCTACGCTGAGAAATCGCCTGGCCGGCATCGCCGACTACAACGTCTACGTGCCGATGCTTAGTCGATAGCGTCGTTGCGCAAGCGATATAAACTACACCACAGGCCGGAGAAGTTGGGCAGCGTCCTCGCGCGGAACAACGCCGTCTCGTGGGAAGAGGTGAAGGCGAACTAAAGTGCATTGACAACTTACTTTTCAAGCATACAATTGAAGCATGAATTACTTTTCAAGCATACAATGGATCTGGCTGGGTGTTGCCCTTCTCTGGTTGGGCACAATGGCGCTGCTTCGGCGGCGCGGCGATGAACGCTGGCAGGATCTGGGCGCAGGCGGGCTGCTTGCGCTTTTTGTTGTCGCCTTTTTCTGGCGCACAATCAGCGGAGACGTCTTTCAACCGGCAGACGGCGGTGATCTGGTCAGCTTTCTTTACCCCACCTACCGCTTTGCCGCCGGTGTGCTCCAGACAGGTCACCTGCCGCTGTGGAACCCCACGCTCTATGGCGGCGCGCCCTTCATCGGCGACATTCAGGCCGGCTTCCTCTACCCGCCCAATTTCCTGCTTTTCTGGCTGAAACCTGATTTTCCCTACACCTGGATGCAGTGGCTGGCGATGGGTCACCTGTGGTGGGCCGGGCTGGGCGTCTATGTACTGGCGCGGACGCTTGGCTTTTCGCGCCCGGCGGCGCTGCTGGCAGGGACGGCGTTCGCGCTCTGCGATCCGCTCTTCATCCACCTGGGCAACCTGAATTTAATCGCGGTTCTGGCCTGGCTCGGCTGGATTTTGGCGGCGTTTCATCGATCCTTGGCGCAGCGCAGCCTGCACTGGGCCGCGGTGACGGCGATCCTGTTCGCCGTGGCCAACTATGCCGGTCACGCCCAGAGTTCGTATTTTGTGGCGATGGCGGTGGGGATTTATGCGGTGGTTGGTGATTGGAGATTAGAGATTAAGAGATTAGAGATTAAGAGATTAGGGGATTGGGGGATTGGGGAGCGCGTCGAGGCTCTGAAATCGCTTAATCTCTCAATCTCTCAATCTCTAATCTCACTCTTCACCGTGGCCGTGTTGACTTTCCTCCTCTCCGCGCCGATTTTGCTGCCGGCGCTGGAAATTGTGCCGTACACGGCGCGGGCAGTGTTCAATTACCAGGACACAGTGGGCTTTTCGCTGGCCCCGGTGCCGGGGATCGTGGGGTTGTTGACGCCCAGTTTCTTTGGCCGCGGACCGGCGCTGCACTGGAGTTTGTGGGATCGGGTGGAATTGCCCTACGCCGGGGTGGCGGTGTTGCTGCTGGCCGCCGGCGCACTGCTGTTGCCCGGCGACGACCGCAAGTGGCGGCGACTGCTGCCGTGGATCGTGCTGGCGATCTTCGGCTTCGTGGTGGCGCTGGGGATCTACACACCCGTTCACGGCTGGTTGACGCAGATCGTGCCCGGCTTCGCCCAGTTCCGCGCCCCGGCGCGGGCGATTGTCCTCTTTACGCTGGCGCTGTCGATGCTGGCCGCCGCCGGCATGGACGCGCTTTTATCCTCTCGCAAAGACGCCGAGTCGATTGCATCAGAAACGCAATCCGCCCCCCGCCCCTCGCCATTCGCCATTCGCCATTCGCCATTCGCCTCCCTCCTGCGCTGGGGCGGCCTCGCCCTGCTCATCATCGCGCTCCCCGCCGTCTACGCTTCTCTGCTCTTTTTGCAGGAAGATTCCACCGCTTTTCTGCGCGCGTCGTTGGCCGGGCTGGCGGTGACAGTGGCGGCTGCGTCGTGGCTGGGGACATGGCTGCTGGTGGCGCTGTGGAGACGCGGCAAGCTCAGTGCGCGCGCCTTCGCCGTCCTCGTGATTGGGCTGCTGCTGGTGGAACTCTCGTCCGCCGGATCGTACACCGACGTGGCCGAAACCAATCCCGCCGCCAACTTCCACCATCCTGAGATCGTCGAATTCCTCCAAAAAAATGGCGCGGCTTCGATCCTACCCAGTCCCCAGTCCCCAATCCCCAGTCCCCAATTCCGCATCGACACCAAGACCGGCATTGACGCCCTCTGGCAACCGGATACGGCGGCGTTGGTGGGGCTGGAAGACGTGGGCGGCATCGTCAACCCGCTGGCGCTGCGCCACTGGCAGGATCTGTGGAATTCGTTGGGTGGGCGCGACACATCGCGCTATGACATGCTCAACGTGCGTTACGTCATTGTGGCCGACGGCACGCCGCTGCCCGCCGAGTTTGTTTTGGCGTTTGATGCGCCGGGGCCGCTGGCGGTGTACGAGAATCCGAATCCGTTTGCGCGTGTCTGGTTTGTGGAGGATGGGGATCGGGGAGTGGGGACTGGGGACCTGGGACTGGGCGGCGACGACGAATCGCCCAATCTCCCAATCTCTAATCTCCCAATCTCTAATCTCTCAATCTCTGCGCCTTCGGTCAACGAACTTGTGGCGACGGGGGTTGCGCCGTCCGTGGGCTATTTTGTGTTCAGTGAGGTCTGGTATCTCGGCTGGCAGGCGACGGTGAACGGAGTGGAGACGCCGGTGTTGCGCGCAGACGGGGCGCTGCGGGCGGTAGCTGTCCCCGCGGGCGAGGTGACGGTGCGGCTGTGGTTTGCGCCGTCCTCGTGGCGGTGGGGGCTGGGGCTGTTCGGCGTGGGGATGTTGGTGGTTTTCGGTATTTTGTGGAGACGGATCAGAAGGAAGACGGATCTGCGAGGCATGCCGTAGGGGCATGGGTGGGCGAGCTACTTCCCGCGCCACCTGTGCCCCTAAGCGGACAACTGGCTTTGAATTTCCTGCCAGATTTCGTCGAGATCGAGTTCAGCGATCCAGCGATGAAGATAGTCCATCTCCAGTTCGTGGCCGACGGTGAGGAAGATGCCGGCAATGTCGCGGATGTGTTTGGGCTGCTGGCCCAGTCTGTAGTATTGCAGTTTGTAGAGGATCAAATCTTCGGGCGAATGGACATAGGCTTCGCCCAGCGGTTCCCCCAAATCGACGATGAGGCGGCGTTCAAATGCGCTTTGGCGTAGCCGATCCCCTTCCTTCACCAAGAAAAATTCCGCTTTGTAGCCGCTGTGCATGTGAATGGCGTTAATGGGCAAATCCACCGGCGACAGCATGAGATCGAGGATCACCTCCGGCGGCACCAGCATCCCCTGTTGCTTCAACTCAGCAGAAAGCAGACCCACCCGATTCGGCGGCAGATCAATCACCAAATCAAAATCGCGCGTCGTGCGCGCCTCTCCCCATGCCCACGCCGCCACGGATCCACCGATCAGGTACTCCAGCTCCACTGCATGAACCACATCAAGGACAATACGCGAAAACTGGCGAAAAGAAATTTCAGAAGGCATGGGAACTGCACCTGCTTCCATCAAAACATTGGCTTTACGCACCTGCAACAGCACATCGGCAGCGCCCAAGTCCGGTCGCAACTGCCGCAGGCGATGGCTTGCCACCTCTTCGGCGAATTCAATCATCGAGAAACCCTGCCCCACCTTCTGCGCCATGGAAAGATGCACCGACGCCGCGATCTGCGCAGGATCAACCTCCGCCACCGCCCCCGCAATCTGGCGACGCTGCCGTTCGGTTAGGCTTGAACGAGGATGCTGAGCTGGGTTTTCAGGGTTGGACATGGATTGGTCCTTTGGTGGCGGATTGCGAGTTGCGAATTGCGAGTTGGGCGACCGCAATTCGCAATTCGCAATCCGTCTATTCTCATCGCTTTTGCCAGTTCTGCCGCCCCAAGCGCGCGGCGATGCGCTGGAGGATGGCCTGGGCCACTTCATCTTTGCTCATGAGCGGCCAGTCTTCGCGGTTGCCGCCCCGCTCGAAGACGATGACGCGGTTGGTGTCCACAGCGAAGCCGGCATCGGGCGCGGTGACGTCGTTGAGCACGACCATGTCGAGGTTCTTGCGTTCGAGTTTGCCCAGCGCGTTGGCTTCGAGATCATCGGTTTCGGCGGCAAAGCCCACCACCAATTGGGGATGGCCGGGGTTGGCGGCGCGCAGATCGCCCACCAGTTTAAGGATGTCGGGCGTGCGTTCCAACAGGATCGTCTGCTCGCCGGGCAGTTTCTTGATCTTCTTGTTTTCGCTGTGTACAGGACGGTAATCGGCCACCGCCGCCGAACCGATGAGGACATCGGTGTTGGGCAGGTATTCCATCACGGCGTCGTGCATCTGCTGCGCCGTCGTCACCGGCACACGGGTGACGCCGCCGGGCGCCGGCACCGAGAGCGGGGCGTGGATCAACACCGTCTCCGCGCCGAGGTCGCGGGCGGCGCGGGCCAGCGCCACGCCCATCTTGCCTGTAGAGTGATTGCCTACAAAGCGCACCGGATCAATGGGTTCCCGCGTGCCGCCGGCGGTGATCACCACGCGCACCCCAGTGAGTGGACCACCCCGTCCCAGCACCCGGCACGCCTGCTCGAAAATTTCGTCGGGTTCCACCATGCGCCCGGCGCCATGTTCGCCTGAGGCGAGCCGTCCACTGGCCGGGCCGGCAAAGTCCACGTTCCAACTGCGCAGGGTGGCAGCGTGCTGCTGGGTGGCCGGGTGCTCCCACATGTTGGTTTCCATGGCCGGGGCGATGAGCATCGGTCCTTTGTAACTGAGCGCGGTGAGCGAGAGCAGTTCGTCGGTGAGGCCGAGGGCAAGGCGGGCGATGGTCTGCGCCGTCGCCGGGGCCACGATGAAAAGATTGGCGGCGTGGGCCAGGGTGATGTGTCCACTGCGCAGGCGGCCGGTGTCGGTCCAACTTTCAAAGGTATCGGTGGAAACGGCGCGCTGGGTAATCGCCTGAAAGGTGACCGGGGCGACGAACTTGGTGGCGGCTTCGGTCATGATCACATCCACCTGGGCGTTGGCCTGCGTCAAGCGGCTGGCCAAAATCACCGCCTTGTAGCAGGCAATCCCACCGCTGACACCGAGAATAATGCGTTTGCCGTTGAGAATGGGGGGCATGAAAGTACCTTGAGTGTTCAAGTGTGGGTTGCGGGTGAAAAAAATGAGTAACGAGTAATGAGTAAGGTCTCGTTCAGTAAATGATCGTCCATTGGGAGCGATTTTGTCTGTGCATGACTCATTACTCGTTACTCATTTCCGATTCCTTCGATAAACCTCAACAATCCCCGCCAGCGTCAACCACGGTTCGTAGGTGTGGATGGCGCTGGTGAGGGGGGCGATGATGCCGCCGAGGCCACCGGTGGCGAGCACAGTGGCGGGCCGGCCCAGTTCGTCCTGGATGCGACGCAGCAGCCCTTCCACAAGACCGACGTAGCCGTAGACCAGCCCCGACTGAATGGCGGGGACGGTGTCGCGGCCAATGGCGGTGGGCGGCGCCGTCAATTCGACGGCGGGCAGGGCGCTGGCCCGTTCGATCAATGCGCGGGTGACGGTGCCCAGCCCAGGCGCAATCGCCCCGCCCAAGAACGAGCCGGAGGCGTCCACCACGTTGAAGGTGGTGGCGGTGCCGAAATCGACGACGATCACAGCGTCTTGCACACGCCGGTAGGCAGCCACGGCATCGACAATGCGGTCGGTGCCCAGCGCTTCGGGGCGGCGCACGGCCACTTCGATGCCCAGATCCAGCCCATAGCGGATCACCAGCGGCTCCTTCCCCAACAGATGGGTGAGCAGGCGCACCCAGACTTCGCCCAGGGGGGCCACCACGCTGCACAGAGCAGCGTCTTGCAAATCAGCCAGGCAAAAACCGGCCTCGTCGAGCAGTTGGCGCAGCAGAAGACGGTATTCGTCTTCGGTGCGCTGCTTGTCGGTAGCCAGCCGCCAACTGGCCCGCGGCGTCGTGTCTGCCGCAGACAGGTCGTAGACGCCGATTACAATGTTGCTATTGCCAATATCGATGGAAAGAATCATGGGTGAGATTGTAGCCTGTGGGGGTGGGGATGGCAAAGGAGAATGATGGAGGACGGTGGACGGAGGACGGAGGACGGTGGACGGTGGACGAAGGACGAACGTCAAAGTTCAAGTGTTGCTTCATCAGGCTTGACGTTCGTCTTCCGTCCACCGTCCACCGTCCTTCGTCCTTCGTCCTTCGTCATTCGTCCTCCGTCATTCGTCCTCCGTCAATTTAGTGTCCTTCCCACGCTGCCCGCAACGCGCGGGCGCGGGTGATCAGGTCGCTCATGGGCTGATCGGGGCCGGTGATCAGACAACTGCCCACGCCCAGCGCCGCTGCGCCGGCTTTGGCATAGGCGGCGGCATTGTCCGCCGAGACGCCGCCGGTGGGCACCAGCGCCACGTCGTTGAGTGGGGCGCGCACGGCTTTGAGGTAGGCCGGTCCGCCAAAATCGGCAGGGAAGAGTTTAAGCAGCGGGCAGCCCATCGCCCACGCTTCTTCGATTTCGCTGGGCGTGAAAACGCCGGGGATGTGCAGGATTTCGCTGGCCTGCGCCGCCTCGACCACAGCAGGACGAAAGCCGGGGGCCAGGGTGAACTGCGCGCCGGCGGCCACGGCATCGTGGAACTGGGTCACCGTGCGCACTGTCCCCGCGCCGATGAGCATGTGCTCACCGAAACGCGCCCGCAGCATCTCGATCAGGTCGAGCGCGCCGGGCGTGTTCATCGTCACCTCCATCGCCAGGACAGGCGACGCCAACAGCGCATCCCCGATTCCCAACACCTTCTGCGCCGAAAAGTCCCCGCGCACGATGGGAATGATGCCATTTTGCTTTAACTGGGTTACGGTAGAAGCGATGGTTGTGGTCATGTGGGCACCTTGTGAGGATTTACGATTTACGATTTACGATTGTCTGGTTGGGCAAATGCGATGACATTGGGATGCTTCCTCGTCAAGCAGAAGGGGATGCCATCAATCGTTACGACAGCATTAGCCCAATACTGCAGCACCGACTTAACCAGACAATCGTAAATCGTAAATCGTAAATCGCCAATCGTAAATCGCCAATCGTAAATCGCCAATCGTAAATACCCGTAGACTTCACTTTTCTCCAGTGGTTGTAGTAGACTAACCAGGATCTTATCCTAGGCCTGGAGGAATGATTGGGTATGAATATTGCGCTCGACGTGATGGGCGGCGATCACGCACCGCACGAAATTGTGGCCGGCGCTGTGCTGGCTGCGCGTGAATATGGTATCACGGTTTCGTTGGTAGGCAAGCCTGAAGCCATTGAACAGGAACTTGCCAAACACGATGTCAGCGGTCTGTCGTTGCCGATTGTGCCGGCATCGGAAGTGATTGAGATGCACGACAAGCCGGCGCAGGCTGTCCGCAACAAAAAAGACAGTTCCATGGCCGTGGCCTGCCGGCTGGTAAAGTCGGGCGAGGCGCAGGCGTTTGTGACGGCGGGCAACACCGGCGGCGCGTTGACGGCGGGCATCCTCTACATTGGGCGCATGAAGGGCATTCAAAGGCCGGCGTTGATCACACCCTTTCCAACGCAGCACGGCTTTTGCACAATCTTGGATGTGGGCGCCAATGCCGACGTGAAGCCGGAGAATTTGCAGCAGTTCGCCGTGATGGGCACTGTTTATACCAGGCGCATCATGAACATCGCCAACCCCAGCGTGCGTATCCTCAGCAACGGCGAGGAACAGGGCAAGGGCAACCAGTTGGTGATCGAAGCGGCCCAACTGTTGGAGCAGACGCCGGGCGTCAACTTCCAGGGCAACATCGAGGGGCGCGATGTCATCGCCGGGCTGGCCGATGTGGTGATCACCGACGGTTTTACCGGCAATGTGCTCCTCAAAACCGCCGAAGGGATGGTCAAACTCTTCCGCACTGTGTTGGGCGAAGAGTTGAAAGCCTCTCCGCTGACAGCGCTAGGCGGCCTACTTTCGAAACCAGCCTTTGGCCGTATGGCCCGCCGCCTGGACGACAGCGAGTTCGGCGGGGCGATCCTGATGGGGCTGAGCAGCGTCCTGGTGGTGGGGCATGGCAAAAGCAACGCCAACGCCACCCGGCACGCCATCCGTGTGGCAAAGCAGTCGATTGAGCTGAAAATGATTGAAGAATTACAGAAGGGCATCGAAGAAGTCAACGAGTCGGCGGCCAACAACCCGGTTGTGACACAAGAACCGTAAAACGCCGGCAACCTTCGGAAAGCAGAAAATGCCTACGAAGATAAATCTATCCACAACGGTGAAACTCACCATCCGCAGTATACGAAAGAAACAGGCATGAAAGTTTATCGGAATCTTGCTGCTATTCGCACAAAAGAATCGCGGGGCCGGCGCATCACACTGGGCGGGCTTCTCATTCTTTTTTTGGGTCTGCTTTCCAGCTTCATCCCCAACTGGTATCCACCTACCGCACCTTCGGCCAACCCCGTCATTCACTTTTTGCAGTTCAACTGGGCCTACATTAGCTTCGGCGCACTGGCGCTGGGCTTCATCGCTTCGAACATCGGCAGCTACTACATCAACCGCTTCGCCGCCCGCCGCTGGCCAGGGACAAAACAGATCGCCCGCCCTGATGAGCTGTTGGAGCGCAGCCTGAAGGGCTTCGACGACAAGTATAGCCTCTTCCTGTGGAGTTTGCCCCAGAGCAACTACCTGCTGGTGGGTCCATCGGGGATTTTCGTCTTTGTGGTGAAGGGCGACCGCGGCAAGGTGACGGTAGACGGCGACCGCTGGCGGGAAGCTTTTTCGATTGGCCGATTTTTCACGGCCTTCACCCGCGAAGGGTTGGGCAACCCCGCGCGCGAGTTGCAAGAAGAAGCCGAGCAGGTGCGTGTCCTCTTGCAGCAGGGTGAAGCCAGTGGCGAGTTGACCTTCGACACAGCCGACGTGCCCATTCAGCCGGCGGCCGTCTTCATCCACCCCCAGGTCCAGTTGACGGCGAACAACCCGTCGATCCCGGTGATGACCACAGCCGACGTGAAGAAACTGGTGCGCGAAAACAAAGGACGTACCCTCAACTCGCTACAAATCCGCGAACTGACCGAATACCTCAAGGCCAAGAGCGTCTTCGGCACGGCGGAATGACGGCGGAATGACGGCAGATTTTTGTGGACACGGATGGGGAAACACGGATATTTTCAGGTGCTGTTCCCTTTCCGTCGGTGTTGTCTTTGATCCGTGTCCACAAAATAGCCGCCTCAGCCGAAACCTAGCCCCCGTTCTTTCATGCTCACATAGCGGTTGCGCCCGATGATCAGATGATCGAGGACATCCACGTTCAGGAGTTCGCCGGCCTGGACGATTTTTTGTGTCACGCGCACGTCTTCGGGGCTGGGGGTGGGATCGCCGCTGGGGTGGTTGTGTACAACGATCAGGGCGGCGCTGTTGGCCCGAATCGCCTCTTGAAAGACCTCGCCGATGCGGATCACCGCTGTGTTCAGGCTGCCGGCGTAGATGGTGACGATGCGCTGCACCCGATTTTTGGTGTCGAGCAGCACCGTGCGCAGTTGCTCCCGCTCCAACAACCCCATCTCCAACATCAGCACATTCGCCACATCGTCAGGGCTGCGAATCTGCATCCTTTCCTGGGGACCGGCGAGCAGGAGCCGCCGTCCTAGTTCGAGCGCGGCCTTGATCTGCGTGATCTTAGCCTGCCCCAATCCATGCACAAAGGACAATTCCTCGAAGCTGGCCTGCGACAGCCCCGGCAGACCGTTGAAGTCGATCAGCAAACGCTCGGCCATGCGAATCACGTTCTCGCCTTTGCTGCCGGTGCGCAGGATGATGGCCAGCAGTTCCGCTGTGCTCAACGAATTTGCGCCGGCGTACTCCAACCGCTCGCGCGGGCGCAGCGATTCCGGCAGTTCCTTGATGGTGGGCGTATACGCGGCAGACGCGCGATCCACAGAAACATCCTGTTCCTCGTAAGAAACGGGGTGATCCAACACGGAGATACTCCTTTGGTACGAAGACGGGTGGAACGGAGGTAAAATCTTAAATCTGCCGATAGGCCCGGCGCACGTCGCGCAGGAATTGGGCAGCGGCGGAATAATTCGGCGGCTCGACTTCGAGTTTGGCGGCAATGGTTTCGGCCAGATGCACCATAATTTTGGTGGGGAGGCTCGCCTCGCTGTAACGCTGCAATACTTCGCGCATCAATTCATCGTCTTGCGGGGTGAGGCGGCGAATGTGGATGAAGCGCAGCAGCAGCTCCTCGTCCACCGCTTCAGCCGGGGTTACCGATTGAATCGGCGTTACCGATTGAATCGGCGTTGACATGGCCGCGCCTGTGCTGGTGGAGCTGACCAGCCCGCCCAGGGCCACATCGGCGCGTTCGCGTACCACAAAGGTGCCGGCGGCAAAATCGCCCAACCGGCGCGACTGCCGGTTAAAGAACATGACAACCAGCCCTACGCCATAGCCCGACGGCAGAAAATCGACTACCCGCACCAGATTGCGGATCACCACGTCGATGAAGCCCGCCGGGTTGCCGTCCATGCGCAGCACACGGATCTTCACCAGCCGCTTGCCCGGCGTCTGCCCATTCCAGGCGTACTCAAAAAAGATGTAGTAGCCCCAGAAGATCAAGAAATTGACCAGGGCATAGAGGGCAATCAAAAAGCCTTCCACCCAGCCTGGGGTGTCGGGATCGACGGCTTCGGCAGGCAGACTCGAACCCACCACTGCCAGCACCACAAAAAGGACGATGTTGAGCACAAATAGCGCCACGCCGATGAGGATCGAATCGATCAAGGCAGCGATAAAGCGGTTGCCGATGCCGGCCACCTCGTGCGCAAAGGTCACATTTTCAGGTGTATCGACCGCGTAAGCCTGGTCGAGGAAATTGGAGGATCGATCCATGGCGCTTCCTGTTGGAGAATGACACGATTTCCGATAGACTACAAGTAGATTGGATAAAGCGCAAGACGTTGAAAGCAGGTTTTAGATGCGCATGGAAACCTTCGTTCAGAAACGGCAGGCCGACTGGCAAAAGTTGGAGACGCTGCTCAACCGCGCCAGGAGCAGCGCGGAGACGCTTTCGGCAGCCGATCTCTATGAGTTGGGCACGCTCTACCGCAGCGTCACCTCGGATCTGGCGCTGGCGCAGCGCGACTTCCCCGGTGGCCAGGTGACGCGCTACCTCAATCAACTGGTGGCGCGCGCCCACGGGCTGATCTACCGCGAAGAACCACTGCGCCGGCAACAGGTGCGCGATTTCTTCGCCGTCACCTTTCCGCAGCTTTTTCGCCAATTGTTGCCCTACACCGCTGTCGCGTTTCTCATCTTCTTGATTCCGGCGCTGGCGGCCTTTTTCATGGTGGCCGCCGACGCCGACCGCGTTTACACCTTCCTGGGGGCAAATGCCAACACCGAATCGCTGGTAAGCACCGTCGAAGCCGGCGAACTGTGGACGGATATCGCGCCCAGTGTGCGTTCGGCGGCGTCGGCGGCGATCCTCACCAACAACATCGGCGTCATGTTCATGGCGTTTGCTGGTTCGGCCACCGGCGGTCTCTTCACCCTCTTTATTTTGCTGATCAACGGGCTGAACATCGGCGGCGTCTTTGGGCTGCTGCAAGCGCACAACATGAGCAGTGGATTGGCTGAATTTGTGCTGGCCCACGGCTTTATCGAGTTGAGCGTCATCTTCCTTGCCGGCGGCTGTGGGCTTTATGTGGGCGAGGCGATGGTGCGGCCTGGGCTGCTCAGCCGCAAGGACGCGCTGGTGCAGCGCGCCCGCGTCGCCGTCTCGGTCATCCTCGGCTGCGTGCCCTTGCTCATCCTGGCCGGCGTGATCGAAGGCTTCATCAGCCCCAGCGGCCTGCCCTGGATCGTCAAAGCAGCCGTAGGCGTGGGGACGGGCGTGCTGCTCTACATTTACTGGCTGAAAAGGTGATTTTGTAACGATACAGGTTGTAGGGGTTTGCGTGGGGCGGAAGCAGATGTCGCATGAGTGGCGAGCGAGCCTTCCGCCCCACGCAAACCCCTACCTGTATCGTCATTTTAACGTTCAAGGAGCGTACCTGTGCAAGCCGATCTGGTTCTCTACAACGGTGACATTCACACTATGGATCGCCGCCATCCACGCGCCACCGCCGTGGCGATTGCCGGGGATCGTTTCCTGGCGCTGGGCAACGACGACGCCATGCGTTCACTGCTCACCGGCGAAGGACGCGCCATTGATCTAGGCGGGCGCACGGTGACGCCCGGCTTTATCGACGCCCACATCCACTTCCTCTCGTACGGCTTGAGCTTGCGCGAGATCGATCTGGTCAACACGCCGACGCTGGCCGCGGCCCAGGATCGGGTGCGCGCCCGCGCCGCCGCAACGCCGCCAGGACAGTGGCTCGTGGGCCGCGGCTGGGATCAGTCGGTGTGGGCCGGCGGCGACTTCCCACACAAAACCGATCTCGACGCCATCACCACGGTGCACCCCGTCTTTTTGCGGCGCAAGTGCGGCCACGTGGGTTGGGCCAACAGCACGGCGCTGGCGCTGGCAGGTATCACCGCGCAGACGCCCGACCCCGACGGCGGCGAAATCGAGCGCGATGAACAGGGGGATCCCACCGGCATCCTCAAAGAAAATGCGATGGGCTTGATGTTCAAACTGCTGGCCGAGCCATCGCCCGACGAGGCCGTTGACGCTGTGCGCGCCGCCATGCACAACCTCCACCGCATGGGCATTGTGGGGGTGCACAACCTGGAAGGAGCGGCGGCGCTGCGTGCCATGCAGCAGCTACAGCGCACAGGCGAACTCAAACTGCGTGTAATGGCCCAGATCCCCGAAGCGGACCTCGACGCCGCGATTCAGGTGGGGCTGCAATGTGGCATCGGCGACGAGATCCTGCGCATCGGCGCGGTGAAGGTCTTCAGCGACGGCGCACTGGGCGCACGCACGGCGTGGATGATCGATCCCTACGCAGGCGAACCCGACAACTACGGCATCGCTGTAGCCGACGCCGATCACATGCGCGCCGTGGTGGAAAAGGCGGCACGGGCCGGCTTCCCCGTCTTCACCCACGCCATCGGCGACATGGCCAACCGCATCGTCCTCGACGCCATCGAAGCCAGCCGCCGCGCCGGCATCGGCCTGCATCTGCGCCACCGCATCGAACATGCCCAGGTGCTCCACCCCGACGATCTGGATCGCTTCGCGGCGTTGGGCGTCATCGCCTCGATGCAGCCCATCCACTGCACACAGGACATGCTCGTGGCCGACAAGCACTGGGGCGCACGCAGCCGCTACGCCTACGCCTGGCGCACCCTGTGGGACAGCGGCGCGATCCTTGCCTTTGGCTCCGACGCGCCGGTGGAGACGCCCGACGTGATCCAGGGCATCCACGCCGCGGTGACGCGCACCCGCGCCGACGGCACACCCGGCGGCGACGGCTGGATCCCCGAAGAGCGTATCGCCGTCCACGAAGCGGTGTGGGCCTACACGGCTGGGGCGGCCTACGCCGGCGGAGAAGAGCAGATCAAGGGCACAGTTACGCCAGGCAAACTGGCCGATCTTGTCGTCCTCTCGCAAGATATTTTCAGCATCAACCCCGCCGCCATCCTGGAGACGGAGATCGTGGCCACCGTCTTCGGCGGCGATTTCGTCCACGACATGGGGCTGGCGTAACCTGAAAGTTGAACCACTGAGCAAGAGAAGCAGAATTTGATCCACGAAGACACACGAAGACACACGAAGACACACGAAGACACACGAAGACAGAGAAAAAAGAGAGGATCCACAGATTTTACAGATTAAAAGGATTTCCAGAAGGATTGCATTTAGTTCTTCTCTGAATCCTCAAAATCCATGTAATCCGTGGATCTTTTCTTCTTTCTTCTTGTCTCTTCTTCGTGTGTCTTCGTGGATCAAATTCTGGAAGAGACGCGCATCGACAAGGATCTTGCAATGGCAGCAGACACAGTTTTTGTCCAGGGGTTGGCGTTGAGCGAGGCGTTTTACCGAGAGGCGGTGCAGCCGGTGTTGCGGGCCGATTTCCCCAGCCTGCGCCATGCGGCGGCGCTGCTGGGCAGTGGATCGGAAGTGCTCGGCTTCGACGATGAGATGTCTTCGGATCACCACTGGGGGCCGCGGGTGATGATCTTTTTGGAAGAGGCCGATCATGCACGGGTGGCGGCGGACGTCCACGCGCGGCTGCGTCATCGGTTGCCCCATTCATTCCGCAGTTACCCCACCAGTTTCAGCGAACCCGATCCCAACGACAATGGCGTACAACTTCTGGTGGAAAGCGACAGCGGGCCGGTGAACCATCGCGTCGAGATTACGTCGATCCGGGGTTTTGGGGCAGAGTACCTGGGCTTCGACATGACGCAGCCCATCGCCGCCGAGGATTGGCTCACCTTTCCCACGCAGAAACTGCGCACGCTTGTGGCCGGCGGCGTCTTCCACGACGAGATCGGGCTGGCCGAGATGCGTGCTCGCTTGGCCTGGTACCCGCACGATCTCTGGCTCTACTTGCTGGCGGCGGGCTGGGCGCGCATCGGCCAGGAAGAACACTTGATGGGCCGCGCCGGCCTGGTTGGCGATGAAATCGGTTCGGCGCTGCTGGGCAGCCGGCTGGTGCGCGATGTGATGCGCCTCTGCTTCCTCATGGAAAGGCAGTACGCGCCCTACCCCAAGTGGTTCGGCACCGCCTTCGCCCGCCTCGCCTGCGCGCCCGAATTGACGCCTGCCTTGCGTCGCGCCCTGGTCGCCCACAGTTGGCAAGCCCGCCAGGAGGCGCTTGTCCTTGCCTACGAGGCGCTGGCGCGGCTGCACAACCGCCTGGGGATCACCGATCCACTGCCCGAAACCGCACGTTGGTTCTTCGGCAGGCCCTTTCAGGTCATCGCGCTGCATGGCTTCGCCGACGCCCTGCTCGAACAAATCAAAGATCCACACGTGCAACAGATCGCAAAGAAGCCGCTAATCGGCAGCATCGATCTCTTCAGCGACAACACCGATTTCCTAGAGGCAACCAGCCTGCGCAACACCGTACGTGATTTATATCAATAAAATCAAACCAGAATGCTCCACGGAGGCACACGAAGTTTCGTGTGCCGCCGTGGATCAACTTCTGGACAACCATAGCATCGGAGTAGACGGTCATGAGTGCCAATGTCTTAGATACGCTATCGCCTAATGCCCGCTCGCTGGCCGAGGCATCGCTGGCGTGGACAGACCAATATTGGGATCCGGCCAACGCGCTGCTTGCCCTGGATTCTGAGGAGCTGGACGGGCCTGTCCACCACAGTGTGCGCAATTCGTCGTGGTACGCGCTAGGGCTGCTCATGCGCAACGGCGAAGGCGACTTTGCGCGCGCCCTGCGCACTTTCCACGCCGTGCTCGACTACCAGTTCGACGAACCGGGCACGCCCTACCACGGCACCTGGTACCGCTCGCCCCAGGAAGCACATCCCCCCGTCGACGCCGTGATCTGGCGCCACTACGATCCCAACTGGCGGCAGTTCATCGGCACCACCTTCCTGCTGGCGCTTGAAGAATTCGGCCACCGGTTGCCCGCCGATCTCATCGCCCGCGTTGACCGCGCCCTCGAACTCGCCATTGAAGGCGAACCGCCGGATCGCTGCGCGCCACATTACACGAATATCGCGTTGATGAAAGCGGCGCTAATGACCTGGGCCGGCAAGCGCTACAACCGCCCCGACTGGTTCGCCGAAGGTGAGCGCTTTGGGCAGGCGGCCTACGATGTCTTTGCGCAGCATGGCACCTTCCACGAATACAACTCGCCCACCTACTACGGCGTCAACTTCTATGCGCTGGCGCTGTGGCGGCGTTATGCCGAATCGGCTCAACTTGCCGCCCAGGGATCGGAAATGGAAGCGGCGCTCTGGCACGATGTGGCCGCCTTCTACCACGCCGGGCTGGGCAATGTGGCGGGGCCATACAGCCGCACCTACGGCATGGACATGCGCAAGTACGGCGCGCTGCTCGGCATGTCGATCTGGCTGGCGGTAGGGCGCGATCTCGCTCCCTTCCCCCGCGCCGACGGCATGTTCCCCCACGGCCACGACTTCGTCTACGGCCCGCCGCTGGCGCTGGTGGGCACCGAAGTTCCCGCCGACGCCCTGGCCCATCTGCTTTCCTTTCAGGGTGAGCGCACCGTTGAACGCCGCCTGCCCACCCATCACCACCGCGTCGCCACCGCCTGGATTGGTGAAGATGTGCTCCTGGGCGCCGAGTCGTTGCGCTTCAGCGGCGAAACTGTTGGCGTTGTGCCCAACCTCGACAGCCCGCAATACCATCCGGTGACCATGCACTGGGCGCAGCCCGACGGCGACGTCGGCTGGATGCGGCTGCGTCACCTGGGGCCGGTGGAAGCCCATGCCGCCGCCGGGAAATTGACGGTGACGGGCCATTTCCTGGCGCAGGCGGCGCAACGCTACGGCGAAATGCACCGATCTTACGTCTTCGAAATTGTGTGCAGCGCCGAGCAGAGCGTCACCGCCGAGCGCTGGGAACTGCCCGGCTTAACCGTCCACGTACAGAGTAACCTGCCCGCACCGGAAATCAGCATCGACGGCAACATGGTTCACGTCGCCTATTTGCTGGCCGAAAACCAATCGCACGCGCAAATTGAACTCAACATCACGTAAGGGTTTGCGTGGGGCGGAAGCAGGTGTCGCTTTATTGGTGAGTGAGCCTTCCGCCCCACGCAACCCCCTACACTCCCTGTACCGTTACCATCTCGTTTTGGAGCCGACCATGTCCCCCAAACTCATCGACCTCACCCAAATCATCGAGCCAACCAGCGCCGATGTGCCGCGCAAGTTCGTGGTGAACATCCACAACGCCCTGCACGAGGTGGAAGGCAAAGAGCGACCCGCCGGCGAGTGGTACATCATGTCCGATGTGGAGTTGATGAACCACGTGGGCACCCACATCGAAACGCCTTTCCACTGCCTGAAAGACGGCGCTGATCTGGCCCAGATCGGGCTGGAACAACTGTGCGGCGAGGCGGTGATCCTCGATCTGCGCCAGGCCGAGGCCGAGTTCGGCGTTACGTTGGAACAGGTGCAGGCGGCGGCGGATGCCGCCGGCGGCATCCGCCGCGGGGACATTGTCTTCGGGCAGATGGGCAGGACGCGCTACTTCTCCACCGCAGGGCTGCGCTGGATCGTGGAGCAGGGGATCAAGCTCATGGGCGTCGATTCCGGCGGCGTGGAACTGGCACACGACACCACCCACGCCAATGTCAACCACCTGCTGCTCTTCCGCGCCGGCATTCCGTTGATCGAAAACCTGGCCAATCTCGATCAGCTTTCGCAATCGCGTGTTCAGGTCTACGCGCTGCCCATCCCAGTGCGCAGATTGGATGCCTTTCCATTGCGTGTGGTGGCGGTGGAGGGGTAAAATAATGATTTATGATAAATGTTAGTTGGGATTGTTAAGAAGCGATTGGGAGATTAAGCGATTGGGAGATTAAGCGATTGGGGATCGCGTTGAATGAGCGATCCCCAATCGCTTAATCTCCTAATCGCTTAATCTCCTAATCGCCCAATCGCTTCTGCCATCACGAAGGACGCACACCTTGTCTGCAACCAACCCTCAGCACGATCCAGTCGATCACATAGACAGAGCGCTGCTCGATCAGGCGCGGCGAGGCGACAGCAACGCCTGGCGGCAGATCCTCAAGCGCTATGAACGGCTGGTCTACTCGATTCCGCTGAACTATGGCCTTTCGCATGCCGACGCCGCCGACATTGCCCAGATCACCTTTTCCGCGCTGCTCAAGCAGATGGATTCACTGCGCGAAGACAGCTCACTGGGGGCATGGCTTTCCACAGTCGCCCGCCGCCACACCTGGAAAGCTGTCAACAAGCAGCGCCGCGAGCAGATCGACGGCAGCGCCGATGTCAGCGAACACGTTCAAGCATTGGGCCGGAGCGCCACCAACCCGATTGAGCGCTGGGAATTGCTGGAGTGGATCAACCAGGGCCTGTTGACGCTGGACGAACGCTGTCGCGAGTTGCTCACCGCGCTTTACTTCGACCCCGAAGAACCATCCTACAGCCAGATTGCGCGCCAATTGGGGATCGCCGAAGGCAGCATCGGCCCCATCCGCGCCCGCTGCCTTCAACGTCTCAAAGATCGCTTGCAATCTTAAAGCCTGCAATCTTAAAGCCTGCAATCTTAAAGCCTGCAATCTTAAAGCCTGCAATCTTAAAGCCTGCAATCTTAAAGCCTGCAATCTTAAAGCCTGCAATCTTAATGTATTTTTCAGAACGTGAGCGGGCATATCTTTAGTGAGAAGTGATGGGTGGCTGGAAAACAGGCGAATCTGCACAGCCACATGCTCAACCCCACCGTTGAACATCCATGCGCAATGGCAGCGCACACCCAGTCACCAATCACCAGTCACCCATCTCTAAAAATTGCCCGGCGAGGAACCACAATCATGGCAGATCAGGAACGATTCTCTCTAGAACGCTTGTTGGATTGGCTGGAAGGCCGTCTTTCGGAAAGCGAAACGGCGCAGATGACCGCCGCCGTTGCCGAGGCCGGCCCTGCCGTACAGGAAGATGTGCGCTGGCTGCGCGCTTTCCTGGCTGTGAGCCAGGAAGTTAACTTCGCTGCGCCGTCTGCCGCGTTGCGCGCCGATCTGATGCAGCGTTTCGAAGATCACAGCCGCCGGGCAGAGACGCCGGGCCTCTGGCAACGGCTGCTGGCCACCTTGCAGTTCGACAGCAACCTCGAAAGTGGATTGGCCGGCGCTCGCTCGGTGACCAACGCCGGGCCACGCCAACTGATCTATGGCAGCGACTACGCCGACGTGGTGCTCAACATCCTTCAAGGCCCCGAAAGTGGAGAGTTCGAATTGTTGGGGCAGGTTTTGCCCCACGGCGACGCCGCCGGCAGCACCTTCACCGTGCAACTGCTCGAAGGAAACCGCGAAATCGCCATCACCACCACCGACGAACTGGGCGAGTTCACCCTTGCGGCGGCGGCGGCGGCGACCTTTACCCTGATCCTGAGCGGCGATGAGGTTGAAATTCAGATCGCGCCGCTCACCCTGACAGCCGGGTGACAAGCGCCATGCAATTAGATCCTCAAGTCGTCGCCGCGCTGCTGGCAACGAACGAGGACGGAGGACGCGCCATTTTGCAGGCACACCACCTGCTTTCCGCCGCCGGCCTTCCCATCCTCCTCAGTACAAGCGAACAACTGGCGCGCAGTGAACCGATCCACGCCCGCCGCCTGGCGCAAATTGTCATTGATGAGGCGACTGCCCACGATCTGCACACGTTGACGCCGCGCGCCTACTACGTGCAGGCGCAGACTTACGCCACCACCGGCGCTTTCGATGCCGCCCTCGATCTCATCCACGCTGCCCGCGATGGCTATGCGCAGATCAAGGAACCGTTGGCCGCGCTGCGCTGTTCGGTGGGCGAAATGCATGTGCTGGCAGGTTCGGGCCGCTATGCCGACGCGCTGGAAGTGGGGCGCAATGTCCTGGAGACGTTGGGCGAAGCTGAGGCCATCACGCCGGATCACCAATTGCTTGAGGCGCTCATTCACCAGAACCGCGGCGGCTGTTTCGAGAAGATCGGTCGCTACCACGACGCCCTGGATGCCTACGCCCAGGCCGAACCTCTCTTCGCCGCCCTGGGTATGCGCGAACGGGTCAGCGATATTCACAACAACCGCGGCATTGTCCTCATCAACCTGGGCCGCCTCACCGAAGCGCTGGATCTCTTGCACCGCGCCGCTGCCATTCGCGCCGAAGCCGGGCTGCGTCTGCTGCAGGCGCAGACGCTGGGCACCATCGGCGAGGCCCGTCGCCTGTTAGGACAGTTTATGCAGAGCCTCGCTGCCTTTACAAAGGCCGAGGCCATTTTCGCCGATCTCGGCGCCGCCACCGATCGGCTGATTGCGCTACGCAACATCGGCGATGCCTACCTGGCGCTCAACCTCTACGACGAAGCGCTGGCAACCTTCAAAGAGGCCGCCACCCTCTTCGATGCTGCCGGCACCGCCTACGAAAAGGCTTGTGTCCACTGGGGAATGGGCGAAGCGCTGCTGGCACAGTCGAAGCTCAACGATGCAGAGCGTCACCTTGCCGCCGCCGCCACCTACTTTGAAGACAGCGGCAACCGTCCACTGCTGGCGAATGTAATGCTGGAACAGGCCGATCTGCTCCACCGTCGCCGCCAAGTCGAAGCCGCCATCCGCGCTGCCGAAACTGCGCTGGCGCTTGTGGACGGCGACGACTGGCCGCTGCAACAGGTCCACGCTCGTTTGCGATTGGCGGCGCTCGCGCCTGCCGATACCGAAGCACACCTGCTGGCCGCCCGCCGCCAGATCGATGAACTGGCCATTCCACATCTGCAAGCCTGGCTCTACGGGCGGCTGGGCGCGCTGCGTCTGCAACAGGGCAATTCCGAGCAGGCAGAATCTTTTTTGCACACCGCTATGGATGCCATTGAGCGCACCCGTGGCAGCCTCGCCGGCGACATCATGCGCGTCTCCTTCTTGAGCGACAAGACGCAGGTCTACGAAGATCTGATCCGCCTCTACCTGGTCCGCGGCGACAGCGATTCTCTGGCACAGGCGCTGCAATTGACGGAACAGGCCAAAGCGCGGGCGTTGGCCGATCTGCTGCGCGGCATCGAAAGCCAGGAATCGTCGGCGCGGCAGATGCCTGAATTGGCACGCGTCCAGGCCGAACTCGACGGCGTCTACCAACAGATGCTCGATCCGAATCAGGCGGTACGTGCGCAACTCAGCCGGTTAAGCGCACACGCGCACAACCTGGAACAGCGCCTGCAACACCTGCGCCTGGAGCAGACGATTGATTCTTTTAGCCACGGGCAGATGACCTTGAATGGGCCGACGCCTGCCGCAGCCGCAGCGCCAGTCCAACGCACACTGATCGCCTACCACATCCTCGCCGAGGAGATTGTCGCCTTTGTGCAGCAGCCGGGGCAGGCCGTGCACGTGGTGCGCGAGTTGGGGAAGGTCTCCGCCGTGGCCGAGGTGTTACAACAGATCGAACTTCAGTGGCAACGTTTCCGCGCCGGTGCGGCCTTTGTGCAGCGCCATGCCAGAGTGCTGGAGCAGTCGGCGCAGCGCCTGCTCCACATGCTCTACACCCAGTTGGTGGCGCCGCTGGTTGACTACCTGCCCGGCGATCCCGATGCGCCTGTGCTTGTGATTCCCCACGGGCTGCTGCATCAGGTGCCCTTCCATGCGCTGTGGGACGGCGAGCGCTATTTGCTGGATCGCTGGACGTTGAGCTACGCGCCCAGTCGCACGGTTTTTCAGCTTTGCCAGGCCAACACAGCCTCTTCCCCAGGCCATGCACTGGTGGTAGGTGTGCCGGACCCCTTGATCCCTGCTGTGGCCGAAGAAGTCTACAGCGTGGCCGGTAGCCTGCCCGGTGCAGCCGTTCACCTGGCCGACGCTGCCACGGTTGAGACCTTGCGCCGTGAAAGTGAAGGCGCCGCCGTGCTCCACCTGGCCTGCCACGGCATCTTCCGCGCCGACAACCCCATGTTTTCGGCCCTGCGCCTCGCCGACGGCTGGCTTACCGCCCACAGTGCGCTCTCGTTGAAGTTGCCCGGCGCGCTGGTGGTGTTAAGCGGCTGTGAAACCGGGCGCAGCGCCGTCGCCGGCGGTGATGAGATCCTGGGGCTGGTGCGCGCCTTCCTGGGCGCGGGGGCAGCTACACTGGTCGTCAGCCTGTGGCTGGTGCAAGACGAAACCACCGCGGCATTGATGACAGAGTTTTACGCCGAAATTCAGGGCGGAGCGTCACCTGTGCAGGCACTGCGCCGGGCACAGCAAGGGCTGCGCCGATCCCATCCTCACCCATATTACTGGGCGCCCTTCGTCCTCATCGGCAAAGCCGGGTAGCGATGCAGGCAGCCAATTGAACTCGCCATTCGTCGGCAAAATCCCTGCCCGAATTTCTGCAACTGGAGTCAAAAGTAATGAACAGCATAAAAAGCAGGTTCCGCGACTATTTGATGATTCTCGCCAGCGCGCTGGTGGTCTTGGCCGCCTGGTTTCCCATCGGCCCGATCCAGGCCGATGATGACGATGACTTTGAGACCGATCAGGTGGTGGTGAAGTTGAACCTGGCGCAGGGAGCCACCATTGAACAGCTCAACGCCAAGTATGGCACCATCACCCTCTCCACCGTCCTCCAAAGCGCGGGGATCTATCTGTTGCAGATTCCAGCGGGCAGCACGCCGTTGCAGGTTGTGGACAATATGGAGGAAGACATTGCGCTGGTGGTCTATGTGGAGCCAAACTACATCGGCGACCTGCCGGTGGGTGGCAGCCATACGACGTGGGCCTGGGGTGGCAACGATCCGGCGTCCTTTGCCGGCCAATACGCGCCCGATCTCATCAACTTGCCCGAAGCGCACACCCTCACTCGCGGGGCAGGCGTCATTGTCGCCGTAATGGATTCGGGCGTGCAGTTCGATCACCCGGCGCTGGCCGATGTGCTGCTCAACGGCTATGACTACATCGACGACGACACCGATCCCACCGATGTGGGCAATGGGATCGACGACGACGGCGATGGGCGCATCGACGAAGGCTACGGACACGGCACCCATGTGGCCGGCATTGTCCACTTGGTTGCGCCAGAGGCGAGTATCCTGCCGCTGCGTGTGCTTGACGCCGACGGGCGCGGCAGTGTGTTTCTGCTGGCCGAAGCCATTCAATACGCCGTGAACCGCGGCGCGCGGGTGGTCAACATGAGCCTGGGCCTGCGGACGAACTCGAACCTGCTCGACGAAACCATCTACAATGCCGCCGAGAGTGGCGTCGTCTTTGTGGGCGCAGCAGGCAACAGCAACAGCTCAACCATTTACTACCCTGCCGGCTACGGCAAGGTCATCGGCGTTGCCGCCGTGGACGCCAATGATCAGCGCGCCGGCTTCTCAAACTACGGCAACTGGATCGATATCGCTGCGCCCGGCGTGCAGATCACCAGCACCTTCCCCATTTCCGGCTACGCCAGTTGGAGCGGCACGTCGATGGCGGCGCCCTTTGTGGCAGGGCAGGCGGCGCTGTTGTCCACCTTTCCACCAAACAGCGAAATTGAGATCGAGGATCGCATTCGTGAGTCGGCGCAACGGATCGACAGCCAAAACCCCAACCATGTGGGCAAACTCGGCACAGGACGCATCGACGTCTACGCCAGCATGACGGTCTTCGGCACACCGCCTCCCACTTCAACGCCTACGCCCACAGCGACACCGACACCTAGCGCCACGCCCACGGCGACACCGACAGCCAGCGCCACGCCCACGGCGACACCGACAGCCAGCGCCACGCCTACGGCGACACCGACAACCACACCTGAAGGCACACTGGTTTCGCCCGGCGGCGGCAACGTTTCGGCAAGCGGCGCATCGACGCAAGCTCAACTCTCGATCCCTGCCGGGGCGGTGAACGAGCCAATCCGGGTTGTGCTGGAAACAGTAGCCGATGTAGGCGCGGCCAATATGTCACCGGTGGTGGGTGAAGCGTGGCGTGTGCGCGCCACGAACAGCGGCAGCCAGCCTGTGTCCACACTTGCCAGGCCGGCAACCGTGACGATTACACTTTCCAGCGTAGCCTTCAATGCCGTGGACGTGGGCGATCTGGCCGTCGCCCGCTGGGACACAGCCCGCAAGCAATGGACGCTGCTGCCTTTCACGCTGAATACAGCAGGGCGCACGCTCGCCGTTGAAAGTAATCAACTGGGCACATTCGCCGTCCTCGCCGATATGACGGAGCGGCTCTTCCTGCCGGGCGTGTCGAGATGACAGGGTGAAAGGATGACAGGGTGAAAGGATGACAGGGTACAGGGGTGACAGGGTGAAGGATAAAATCCACGTTGTGGGTGTGCCGATGGATCTGGGACAGGGGCGGCGCGGGGTGGACATGGGGCCGTTTGCGCTACGGTATGCCGAACTGGAACGGCGGATGGAGTGGCTTGGCTACACGGTGACGGATCTGGGCAATCTGGATGTGCCCGGCCCCGAAGAGGACACCACGCCGCCGGACAAACGGGGTATGCGTCATCTGTCGGCGGTGGCGCCGGGTGAACCGGCAGTTGGCCGAATGCTGCCGCGCGGCTGTCAGCGCCGGCGCCGTTCCACTGGCGCTGGGTGGTGATCACTCCATGGCGGCCGGCAGCGTGGCCGGGGTGCGCGCTGCCGGGCGTGTGGGCGTCCTCTGGATCGATGCCCACGCCGATTTCAACACACCGGAGACATCGCCCAGCCTCAACCTGCACGGGATGCCGCTGGGCGCGCTGCTGGGCCAGGAACCCGCCGCCCTCGCCCCCTACCTCACCGACGAGCGTCTCGCCGTTGAGGATGTGGTGATCCTCGGTCTGCGCTCGGTGGACGGCGGCGAGCGTGACCTGTTGCGCCGGCGCAGGGTGCCTGTCTTCAGCATGCGCACCATCGACGAACAGGGCATTGCCGCCGTCATGCGCCAGGTGCTTGACCACTTTACCAATCTCGGCCACCAACGGCTGCACATCTCGTTCGACGCCGACTCACTTGATCCGGCGATTGCCCCCGGCGTGGGCACGCCGGTGCCCGGTGGGCTTTCCTACCGCGAGGCGCACTTGATCATGGAACTCCTCGCCGACGATGGGCGTGTCGGCAGCCTCGACATCGTCGAAATCAACCCCATCCTCGACGACCGCAACCACACCGCCGATCTGTGTGTCGAGTTGGCCGCGTCGTTGCTGGGCCAGTCAATTCTGTAAAACACATGAAACTCGTAGGGGTTTGCGTGGGGCGGAAGCCGATGTCGCCACTGAAGCGACGTCCGCTTCCGCCCCACGCAAACCCCTACTTTTCTACCCCCGGCAAAAAGAGTTGCCCATCCACTGCGGCTGACACATGCAACGTGTGGAGCAGACGGTTGGCGCCCTGTTCACCGTCCCAGGTATTGAGGTTGGCGAAGCGGATGGCGTAGGCGGGGTTGCCGGCAAGGGTAGGCGCAGCGTCTGGGAGACGCAGCCACAGGTCATAATCGCCCTGGGGCAGGTCGGCTGGGATGGTGAGTGTGTCGTCGATGTGGTGGAGTGCGCCCGGCAACCACTGGCGCAGGTCGGTGTTGATGCCCAAGGTGTAGACGGCGCCGTTGACGGTGTGGCGCAGCACCAGTTGGATGGGCCGCGGGTTGACCGGCGCAGCAAAGCCCTGATTTTCCAGTTCAATTGAGATGGGCAGCGCAGCGCCCGGCTGCGTCTCGGCAGGAAAGAGTCCATGTTTGAGCACCAGCCGGTACCCCAGCCGTCGTTCGATTTCGGCCAGGCAGCCGCCAGATTCCCAACCGGCGAGGACCTCTTGGTTGAATTCGCGGTTGAGGTAGCTCCAGTGGAAGCGCTCAAGCTCGGCCAGGGCAGTGGCGCATTGGGTGCGCGGGGGATTGGGCGCACAGCTCTCGCCGCCCATGGGCAGGCTGCGTGTCTGCTCGGCCAGGTAGACTTTGTCGGCTTCGAGTTGATCCTGGCGGTAGGTGCCGAAATCGGTATCGCTGGCCAGGAAGCAGTCGTTGTGGAAGCCGGTGCGGGCGGCATACGCCACTTTGTCTGCAGGAATGTCTGCGCCAAACATAGACTCTTTGGCAAAAGGATAGCGCAGCGACACCGTGCGTGTGACAGGCAGGGCGTCGAGCAACGCCGTCAGCACGTCCAGGCGACGGGCGTATTGGGCGTCGGAGATGATCCACGGCGTCTTGGGATCATCGACAAAGTGATCGGTGTAATACCATTCGCCCCACACGCCTATAAAACCGGCCTGCATAAAGGCGATGACGTCGGCATTGGCACGCAGCAGCGGCGCAAGCTGGGCAATGTGCGCTTCCATGCGCTCTTTGGTGGCGTCGCCGAAGGGCGGCGTCTCTCCACGCAGTGTCGGATTCGTCGTCGGTGTAGGCGAAGCGCAGGATGCACTTTAAGCCGGCGTTGCGCACCACATTGAGGTTGTTTTGAATGTGGGCAAGGAATGTGTCGGCGATGGGGCTATCGACGGCGCCGTCGAGGTAGTGAATGCAGTAGAGCAGGCGGATGCCGTCCGCGAAATAGCCGGCCAGTTGATCGGGGTTGTAGTCCACAGGCGCCTGGCTGCGCGTTTCGATGTAGCGGTAGAAGCCACGTTCCGGGTTGGGGATCAATTCATCTGACGGCGTGTAGAGTACGGTGGCGTGACGGCCCATTGGGTGCGCCACCGAAAGAGGACGTTGGGCAATCATATTGACGCCCATGTTAATGCCCCTGCCCTGGCGGAAATTTTCTTCCATCCACTCATTGTCTTGTGCTATGCCAAGCAGCGCGATGAGCACGATTCCCAGAATAAGGATGACCAATTCGAGACGCAGGGTAGGCACACGGAAGCGCATAGAGGCTCCTGGGGTGGGCAACGGTGGTTGTGGAGAGAGTCCAGGCTGTTGCCTCTCTATTGTAACGCACAAATTTCTCTGTGCAACAAGCCAACGCCTCAGGTGTAGGGGCAAACAGGGCCAAGACACAGGCCGCGCCATCGGCTGTCATAGCGGGTGTGATTGGCCAGCCTGAAAGCAGGGGTGTGCCTGTACAGCCACGCCCAGCCTATTGTATACTCCACTTGCGCCACAGCATCCCCATGATCTTTCGTGGTCCTCTCGCGTCCGTAGGGGTTTGCGTGGGGTGGAAGCAGACTTCGCTTTAGTGGCGAAGTCTGCTTCCACCCCACGCAAACCCCTACAGGGCCTGTAGCGTACTATCCTGAAATTACAAAGACCGCGCGCTGGAGCCGCTCTATGACCTTCTGGGACTCGCAGACGGTGATCGACTGCGATCTACACAACACGCCGCCGTCCTTGGCGGCGCTTTACCCCTACTTGCCCGACTTTTGGGTGGATTACTGTAACGAATCGGCTTTTCGTGAGCCGGATGCCGCCGATTATCCCCCCGGTTCACCGCTGACGGCGCGCCCAGGCTCGAAGCCGGGCAGCGGCGGGCCCGGCCGGTTCGGATCTTGACCTGCTGCGCCGGCAGGTGTTGGATGTGTACCCGGTGGCCGCCGGCATCCTCAACTGCGCCTATCGGGTGAGCAGCGTCCACAACCATGATCTGGCGGCGGCGCTGGCCACGGCCATCAACCGCTGGCAGATCGACGAATGGCTCGACAAAGAGCCACGTCTACGCGCTTCGCTTGTGGTGCCTAGCCAGAACCCACAGCTTGCCGCCGCCGAAATTGAACGTTTCGGCGAGCACCCCGGCTTTGTGCAGGTGGTGTTGCCTGTCCGTTCAGAAGCGCCCTACGGCAACCGCCGCTACGATCCAATCTTCGCCGCCGCCGTGCGCCACGACCTGGTGGTGGGCATCCAATACGGCGGCGCGCCAGGGCACCCGTCTACGCCGTCGGGGTGGGCGCTGACCTACCTCGAAGAATACGCCGGGATGGCCGCGGTCTTCCAGTCGCAGGTGATGAGCCTGATCGTCGAAGGCGCGTTCGACCGCTTCCCCGCGCTGCGTGTCTCGTTGATCGAAGGCGGCTTCACCTGGCTGCCGTCGTTTCTGTGGCGTCTCGACAAAGAGTGGAAAGGACTGCGCCACAACACCCCCTGGGTCAAGCGGCTGCCCTCGCTCTACCTGCGCGAGCACATGCGCCTCACCACCCAGCCGCTTGACGCACCCGCAGATCTCGACCAACTGCGCCAGATCCTCGAACAGATCGAGTCTGATGAAGTGCTCCTTTTTGCCACCGACTACCCCCATCACCACTTCGACGCGCCCAAGGATGCATGGCCGCTGGCGCTGGAAGCAGAGACGCTGGCAAAAATCCTGCACAGGAACGCGCAGTCGTGGTATAGGTTGGGGAGTGGGGATTAGGGAGTGGGGATTAGGGACTGGGGACTGGGCTACAACCTGCATTTCCTGGAGGCAAACATGACTGCACCAACCGCAATTCACGACGTGGAAGCAACCGCGGATCGCCGCGTCTCGGTGATCGATTGTGACATTCACAACGCCATGCCCAACAACGAGACGCTCTACAAATATCTGTCGCCGCGCTGGCGGCGCACTCACGAGATGATGGGCCTGCGCGGACACGTGGGATCGTCCTATCCGCGCGCCATGCCCAATGCCGCCCGCCATGATTCGTGGCCGCCGTCGGGCTTGCCGCCAGGCGGCGATCTCGACTTCATGCGCGCACAGTTGCTCGACGCCTGGGATCTGGAGATCGGCATCCTCAACTGTCTTTTCGGCGCGGGAGGAGCCACCAATCCATCCTTTGCGGCGGCGTTGGCGGCGGCGGTGAACGACTGGCAGATCGCCGAATGGCTGGAACCGGAACCACGCCTGCGCGCCTCGCTCATCGTCCCCTACGAAGATGGCGACGCCGCCGCCGCTGAGATCGAACGTGTGGGCGACCATCCTGGCTATGTGCAGGTGCTGCTGTTGGTGCGCACCCGCGACCCCCTCGGCCATCGCAAATATTGGAAGATGTACGAGGCTGCCGTGCGTCACAACCTGCCCATCGGCATCCACTTCGGCGGCGCCGGCGGTGGGCCGATCACCGGCACAGGCTGGCCGTCGCACTACATTGAGGATCACGCGGGCATGTCCCAATCCTTTCAGCCGCAGGTGATCAGCCTGGTGACGGAGGGCGTCTTCGAGCACTTCCCCACGCTGCAAGTGGTGCTGATCGAAGGCGGCTTCGCCTGGATGGCGCCGTTGATGTGGCGACTCGATCAGGCGTGGCGCCGGCTCAAGGAAGAGACGCCCTACCTCACCCGCCTGCCGTCGGAGATCATCCGCCAGCACTTCTGGCTCACCACCCAACCCATCGAGGAACCGCCGCAGCCCCGCTTCTTCACCCAACTGCTGGCGCAAATGGAGATGACCGACCGCCTCATGTTCGCCACCGACTATCCTCACTGGGATTTCGACGCCCCGGATCGGGCGCTGCCGTCCTCGCTGCCGGGGGATGTGCGCGCTGCGATCCTGGCGGGGAATGCGCGGCGGTTGTACGGATTGACCACCAGCGCGTAGGGGTTTGCGTGGGGCGGCAGGACGGCTCGCCAATGAAGCGGGCCGTCCTGCCGCCCCACGCAAACCCCTACATATTGTTACGATAAGATTGGACAGACAGATGACCAAACACATCGTCGCCACCGTAGACGAAATTCCACCGGGTGGGCGCAAGATTGTCGAGATCGCGGGGCGCTCCATTGGCGTCTTCCACATAGATGGCGGCTACTATGCCATCCGCAACACCTGTCCGCACCAGGGCGCGCCGCTGTGCGAAGGGCTGCTCACCGGCTTCCTCGACGCCGCTGTGCCGGGCGAATACAGCTACAGCCGGCGCGGCGAGATCCTGCGCTGTCCCTGGCATGGGTGGGAATTTGACGTCAAAACCGGCCAATCCTGGTGGGATCCGGCGCGGACGCGTGTGCGTAGCTACGAAGTCGAAGTGGGGAATGTCGGTGAAGCTGATGTCGAGCGCGGGCACGTGAAAGGACCCTACGTGGCCGAACACTACGAGGTGATCGTAGAACGTCCTTTTGTCCTCGTTGATGTGCCGGGTACGTAAACCTAGCACATTTCGGGTAACTTGACGGATTTATCTGTTTGGTTGGTCGTTCGATTTCGGTATGCTATACTGCCCTTGAATACATCTGGAGCGCGTTCAGTATTGATCTTTTAGCCCGAGGAAATCATGACAACGCCAACCACTGTAGACTTACCCGATGTTTTGGCTGCTCTGCCTGAAGCTGAGCGTGAATCTCTGATTCGCGCCGGCATGAATCTTGCTATCCGCGCTCGTATTCAGGAGATTGAGACAGAACTTAAAGAGGCGATGGCGCAGATCCAACGGTACGAAACTCAGTACCAATGTTCTCTGCAACAGTTTGAAGCAGAACTGCTCCCTACACTCGATAGTCTAGAGGCCCACGAAGACTACAACGACTGGTTCTTTTGGCAAAGTGTCTACGACGAAAAACTGGCCCTTTTTCAGAGTTTTGTACGCCATGCTGGATAAACTACAGTCACGTCCCAAGCTGGTTTCTTATGTGAATGAGTTTGAACACCGACTGAAAGGTAACATCGAGCAATATAAAGCAACTGTGCAGTTAAAGGATGGTTCACTGCTACATATCAATGAAGTTTGGCTTGCCGGAGTTTTACACAAGTACGCTTACTACTGGCTTACTCCTGCCGGTACAGTTCTCCAAGGTTGGGACAACGCTCCCCATCACAAGCACATAGCTACCTACCCCCACCATATGCACCAGGATGATCAAGTTTTCCCATCGCACGTTCGTTCACTGGCCAACGTGTTAAATCTCTTGGAAGAACGGCTCCTCCCACTTTAGCCTTTTACCTGCCCTAATCCCCAAGCAACACCCGCAACGTTCGTCTTCCGTCCCCTCTTTCTATCACGAATCATGTCCCCGCCATATACCCCTGCCTATTCCGTCACACTGTGCTGCATGGTACGCTCACCGCGTTATTTGTGCCTTCTTCCTATGCAGTAGAGGAACCCGCATGTTGAATGAACTTGAAATCTGGCCCGGCAAACCCTATCCCCTCGGCGCTACCTGGGATGGGGAAGGGGTCAACTTTACCCTGTACGCAGAGAACGCCACCGGCGTAGAACTCTGTTTCTACAGCAGTGACGATCCCAACCACGAGACCGACCGCATCCGCCTGACCGAGCGTACTCACCAGATCTGGCATTCCTACCTGCCCGGCATCCGCCCAGGACAGCTTTACGCCTACCGCGTCTACGGGCCATACGAACCCAACGCAGGACACCGCTTCAACGCCAACAAACTGCTGCTCGATCCCTACGCCAAGGCCGTCGCCGGCACCGTCAACTGGGACGATTCCATCTTTGGCTACGAGATCGGCCACCCCGCCGCCGATCTCTCGTTTAATGAACAAGACAGCGCACCCTTCCTGCCCAAGTGTGTCGTCATCGACTCCCGCTTCGACTGGAAGGACGACCGCCGCCCCAACATCCCCATGCACAGGACAGTCATCTACGAGATGCATGTAAAGGGCTTCACCGAGCGCCACCCCGGCGTGCCCGAGGAACTGCGCGGCACCTACAAAGCGCTCACCTGTGAGCCTGTCCTCGACTACCTGAAGCAGCTCGGCGTCACCGCTGTGGAATTGATGCCCATTCACCAGTTCGTCGACGACCGCCATTTGGTGGACATGGGGCTGCGCAACTATTGGGGCTACAACACCATCGGCTACTTCGCCCCCGACGCCCGCTATGCCAGCAGCGGCGTGCGCGGGGAACAGGTGCGCGAGTTCAAAGAGATGGTCTACGCCTTCCACAAAGCCGGCATCGAGGTGATCCTCGATGTGGTCTACAACCACACTGCCGAAGGCAGCCACCTGGGGCCGACGCTCTGCTTCCGCGGCATCGACAACGCCGCCTACTACCGCCTGGTGCAGGACGATCCTCGCTACTACATGGACTACACCGGCACCGGCAACACGCTCAACATGATGCAGCCCAACGTGCTACAACTGATCATGGACAGCCTGCGCTATTGGATCACCGAAATGCATGTGGACGGCTTCCGCTTCGATTTGGCGGCGGCGCTGGCGCGTGAACTGCACGAGGTGGATCGCCTGGGCGCCTTCTTCGACATCATCCACCAGGATCCCATCATCTCGCAGGTGAAGCTCATCGCCGAACCGTGGGACCTGGGCGAAGGCGGCTACCTGGTGGGGCGCTTCCCGCCAGGGTGGACGGAGTGGAACGGACGCTATCGCGACGTGGTGCGCGACTACTGGCGCGGCGCCGACAGCACCCTGGCCGAGTTCGCCTACCGCTTCACCGGCAGCTCCGACCTCTACGAATCCGAAGGACGCCGCCCCACAGCCAGCATCAACTTCGTCACCGCGCACGATGGCTTTACGCTCAACGATCTGGTGAGCTACAACCACAAGCACAACGAGGCCAACTTCGATCCCGGCGGCGGCGAGGAACACAACCGCGCGTGGAATTGCGGCGTCGAAGGCCCTACCGACGATCCCGCCGTCAACCAACTGCGCGCCCAACAAAAGCGCAACTTTATGACCACACTGCTGCTTTCGCAGGGCGTGCCCATGATCCTGGCGGGCGACGAGATGGGCCGCAGCCAGCAGGGGAACAACAACACCTACTGCCACGACAATGAACTTTCGTGGGTGAACTGGGAGATCGTCGACGAAGAATTGCTCGACTTCACCCGCCGTCTCATCCAATTCCGCAAGGATCACCCCGTCTTTCGCCAGCGTGGCTGGTTCCAGGGCATGTCGATCCGCAGCAGCGCCGTGCGCGACATCGGCTGGTTCACCCCCGCCGGCGAAGAAATGTCTGGCGAGGATTGGTCCGCCGGTTTCGCCAAATCGCTGGGCGTCTTCCTCAACGGCCAGTCGTTGCGCTTCCCCAACGAAAAGGGCGAACGCATCAAAGACGATAGCTTCTACGTGATCTTCAACGGTCACCACGAGGCGCTGCCCTTCACCCTGCCGCCCAAAGATTGGAGCGACCGCTGGGAAAAGGTAATCGACACCAGCAGCGGTCTACTGGTGGAAAGCGCCAAGCCCTTCAAGCCCACCAAACCGCTGACAGTGGCTGGCCGTTCAATTGTGGTGCTGCGCCATGCCAACTGATTCCAACCCGCTGCGCGCCACCTACCGGGTACAGGTCAACGCCGGCTTCACCCTAACCGACGCCGCCGCCCAGGTGGATTACCTGGCCCGCCTGGGCATCAGCCACCTCTACACGTCGCCCATCCTCCAGTCCGCGCCGGGCAGCAACCATGGCTACGACGTGGTCGATCCCACACGCGTCAACGCCGAGTTGGGCGGCAGCGATGCGCTGGAACGGCTCTCTCAGGCGCTGAAATCCGCCGATCTGGGCTACATCCTCGACATTGTGCCCAACCACATGGCCATCAGCGGGGCCGAAAACCCCTGGTGGTGGGATCTGCTGGAAAATGGCCCGGCCAGCCGCTACGCCTCTTACTTCGACGTCGAGTGGAACCCCAGCGAGGCGCGCCACGAAAATCAGGTGCTCGCCCCCATCCTCGGTGACCACTACGGGCGCGTGCTGGAAGCGGGCGAAATCCACCTCGACTTCGACGGTCGCGATTTTACGCTGCGCTACTACGATCACCGCTACCCGGTAGACCCGAAGACGCTGGCCTCGCTGCTCGCGTGGGCCGCCGAGGACGCCCGTTCCGACGTCCTCGCTTTTCTGGCCGACAGCTACGGCCTGCTGCCCCAGCCCACCGCAGTGGACAGGCGCAGCGCCCGCCGCCGTTACCGCGACCAGGCCGTGCTGGGATCGCTGCTCCATCGCCTCTGCCTGGAACAGCCCCCGGTGCGCGGCGCCATCGACCGCACCGTCAACGACCTCAATGCCGACGCCGATCTGCTCGACGCCTTCCTGGCCGACCAGAATTACCGGCTGGCCTACTGGCGCGTCAGCGGCGGTGAACTGGGCTACCGCCGCTTTTTCGACATCAACACCCTCATCGGCCTGCGCATGGAAGATGAGCCGGTCTACGCCGAGACCCACGCCCTGATCCTCGGCTGGCTGGCCGAAGGACGCATCGACGGGTTGCGCATCGACCACCCCGACGGCCTGCGCGATCCCGGCGCCTACTTCGCCCGCCTGCACGATGCCGCGCCTGCGGCGTGGATCGTCATCGAAAAGATTCTCGAACGGGGCGAAGCGCTGCCCCAACGCTGGCCTATCCACGGCACCACGGGCTACGACTTCCTCAATATCGCCAACGGGATCTTCGTCGATCCCCGCGCCGAGGACGACTTGACCCGCCTCTACACCGACTTCACCGGCGAAGACGGCGACTACGCCGCCGTGGTGCGCGACAAGAAATTCCAGGTGATGCGCGAAGTCCTCGGCAGCGATGTGGCCCGCCTGGTCAGCCTGCTGAGCGCCGTGGCCGAACATCACCGGCGGCACCGCGACTACACCAGCGCCGAGCTGCGCGGCGTGATCCTGGAATGCGCCGCCAACCTGCCCGTCTACCGCACCTACGTCTGCCCCGAAGAGGAGAGCGTGCCCGATCAAGACGCCGCCATCATCGAGGAGATCATGGCCGCGGGAAGGAACGCCGCCCCGATCTCAGCCCCGACCTCTTCGACTTCATGGCCGAATTGCTCTGCCTGCGCCTGCGCGGCGACGCCGAAAACGAGTTCGTGGCGCGCTTCCAACAGTTTACCGGGCCGGTGATGGCCAAAGGCGTGGGAAGACACCACTTTTTACAACTACAACCGCTTCATTTCGCTCAACGAAGTGGGCGGCGATCCTGGCCATTTCGGCGTTTCGCTTGCCGAGTTCCACGCCCACAACGCCCACATGCAGGCGCACTGGCCACGCACGATGCTGGCCGGTTCCACCCACGACACCAAACGCAGCGAAGACGTGCGCGCCCGCCTCAACGTGCTCTCCGAAGTCCCCGCGCCGTGGGCCGCCGCGGTGACCCGCTGGGCGCAGGCCAACGAAAAGCACAAACGTAGCAGCCTCCCCGACCGCAACACCGAGTACCTGCTCTACCAGACATTGGTGGGCGCATGGCCGCTCAACGAGGAACGCGCTCAGCGCTACATGGAAAAAGCCGTGCGCGAGGCCAAGGTTTACACCAGTTGGACGCAGCCCGACGCCGCCTACGAAGACGCCGTAGCCGCTTTCGTCTCCGCCGTCCTCACCGATGAGAGCTTCACCGCCGATCTGCCGCCTTTGTGGACGAGATCACAGAGGCGGGGTGGATCAACGGGCTGGCGCAAACCCTGCTCCGCCTCACCTCACCCGGCGTCCCCGACATTTACCAGGGCACCGAACTCTGGGATCTGTCGCTGGTGGACCCCGACAACCGCCGCCCCGTCGACTATGCCCAGCGCCTTGCGCTGTTGGATGCGCTGGCATCGCTCTCGCCCGAAGCGATCTGGGCGCGGGCCGACGAGGGATTGCCCTACGAGGGATTGCCCAAACTCTGGCTGATCCACCAGGCGCTGGCGCTGCGGGCGCAACGTCCGCACCTGTTCGATGACCGGAGCAGCTATCGGCCCATTGAGATCGCCAATACCGAGCGGGTTATCGCCTACGCTCGCGGTGAAGAAGTGATCGTCCTCGCGCCGCGCTTCGTCCACGGCAACGGGCGCAGCTTCCCCGGCGCAAAGATCGACCTGCCCGGCGGCGTGTGGCAGAACGTCCTCACGGGCGAAAGCGCCAGGGACGTGTTGAGATCGATACAATCTTTGCGCGGTTTCCAGTGGCGTTGTTGCGGAGAGAGTGAGCAGAACCCCTCCCCAACCCTCCCCGCAATCGTGGAGCTTGTGCTTCCGTTGACTTTGTTGGGGCGGAGAGGGAGCAGAACCCCTCCCCAACCCTCCCCGCAATCGTGGAGTTTGTGCTTCGTTGACTTTGTTGGGGCGGAGAGGGAGCCGTTGTCGTGTACAAGAAATGATCCTGGAGCGGACACACCCACAACGCGGCCAACAGCGCGTACGCGTCAACGGTCCTCCCCCGCATCTTTTCCGCGGGGGGAGTTAGAGGGGGGTCATTCTGCAACATAAGGAGCAAATCATGATCTTTCGCGTTTGGGCGCCCGACGCCACACAGGTGGAAATTGAACTCAATGGCCGTCGTCGCCTGCCAATGGCGCCCGAGGACGGGGCTGTGGACGGCGGCTGGTGGCAGCTCGCCGTGGACGAGGCCGGTGTGCACACCGACTACGCTTTTGTGGTGGACGGCAACGGGCCTTTCCCTGATCCGCGCTCGGCGTGGCAGCCGCACGGCGTCCACGGCGCATCGCGGGTGGTGGATCACGACGATTTTGCGTGGACCGATGCCGGCTGGCAGGCGGGTCCACTGGCGGCGGCGGTGATCTACGAAGTTCACATCGGCACCTTCACGCCCGAAGGCACTTTCGACGCCGCCATTGAAAGGCTCGATTATCTGGTGGATCTGGGTGTTACCCACGTGGAGTTGATGCCGTGGCGGCCTTCCCCGGATCACGGGGCTGGGGCTACGACGGCGTCGATCTCTACGCGCCGCACCACGCCTACGGCGGACCGGCGGGGTGAAGGCGCTGGTCAACGCCTGTCACCACCGCGGGCCTTGCCGTGATCCTCGACGTGGTCTACAACCATTTCGGGCCAAGCGGCAACTACCTGGGCGTCTACGGCCCCTACTTCACCGCCCACCACAAGACGGCGTGGGGCGACGCCGTCAACCTCGACAGCGCCGGCAGCGACGAAGTGCGCCGCTTTTCATCGACAACGCCCTGATGTGGCTGCGCGACTACCACATCGACGGCCTGCGCCTCGACGCCGTCCACGCCCTGCTCGACGATTCGGCCATTCACTTCCTCGAAGAATTGGCCGTGGCTGTAGACAAGCTGGAGGTGGCATTGGGGCGTCACCTCACCCTCATCGCCGAAAGTGACCTCAACAACCCGCGGCATCGTCCAGCCGATTGCGGTGGGCGGCTACGGCATCGACGCACAGTGGAGCGACGAGTTCCACCACGCCCTGCATGTGACGCTCAGCGGCGAGCGTTCCGGCTATTATGTGGACTTTCACGGGCTTGGGGATGTGGCGAAGGCGCTGCAACAGGCGTATGTCCACGCCGGGGACTACTCGGCCTTCCGCGGGCGGCGGCATGGACGTCCTATCGGCGCGCTGCCTGGTTACGCCTTCCTCGGCTATCTGCAAACCACGATCAGATCGGCAACCGCGCCCGCGGCGACCGCATCAACCATCTCGTCAGCCTGGGGAAATGCAAAATCGGGGCGGCGTTGATGCTCACCCGCGCCTTTCGTGCCCATGCTCTTTATGGGCGAGGAATGGGCGTCGTCGTCGCCGTTTCAATATTTTCACCCACTTTGAAGACCAAGCGTTGGGCGAAGCCGTGAGCGAAGGACGGCGCAACGAGTTTGCCGCCTTCGGCTGGAACCCGGCAGACGTCCCCGATCCACAGTCGGCGGAGACTTTCCAACATTCCAAGCTCAACTGGTCTGAGCTAACCGAGCCACCCCACGCCGAAATGCTGGCCTGGTACCGCTCGCTGCTGGCGCTGCGCCGTCAAATCCCGCCCTGGGCAGTGGACACTTCGACAGCGTCGCCGTCCAATTCAACGAAGACGCCCGTGGATCGTGGTGGATCGGGGTGCGGCGGCATTGATCTGCAACCTCGCCCCCCACCCACAGACGATCCCCTGGGCGCAGCACGGCGACATTCGTTTGTCCTCGTGCGAGGGCATCCACTTCGGCGACGCCGGGATTTTCCTGCCGGGCGAGAGCGCGGTGGTGATTGCGGGGATTGGGGACTGGGGATCGGGACTGGGGACTGGGGACTGGGGATCGTGAGTGGGCTGTTGTAGCACAATCGCCTAATCTCCGGTTAACAAGGGATTAAGCGATTGTATGATTTCAAACTTGACACGATCCCCAGTCCCCTGTCCCCGATCCCAGTCCCCGATCCCCAGTCCCCGATCCCTAATCCCCCATCTCCAAACGCATACAACGGATCGAGCGAATCGAACGGGCACGTCCTCTTTTTGTGCGCGCACGGCGTCCATGGAGCGGGGGAGTTCGAAGGGGAGCTTGCCCGTGGCATGGAAACGCCCGAAGATCACGTCGAGGACGGCGTCGTCTTCGGCGCCGAAGTTGGCGATCAGCGCGGCGCAGCGTTCGTTGATCTCTGGGATTACGGCGGGCCGCTCCAGGAAAATGTCCACAATGGTGGGCACGCGGTCGAGGATGGCCAAGATAGGGCGAGTTCGTCGCCCTTGAAATCGAGATCGCCGGAGTGGAAAAGGGCTTTCGAGGAAGCCTGCACGCGGCTCGTAGGGGGTGCGCAGGCGCAAAATGGCGAGATCAGCTTCGTCTACCGTGGCCACCACCTCGCCGTATTTACCCGCCACCGTGGGATCGACATTCTCGACGTAGAGTTTGGGCCGTCCCTGCACCGGGCAAAACCGGCTGCGCCCGTCCGCGCCCCGCTTGAGGACGACGATACTGCGCCGCTGTGCTTCTGCGCCGGCGCGGCGGAATTCGTCTTGGCCCACGATGGCGGCGGCGTGATCCTCGTCGACGTAGGGGTTGTCGAAAAGGCCGAGTTTGAACTTTTCGGCCAGCAGCCGCCGCGCCGATTCGTCAAGGCGCGCTTCGTCGATTTCACCCCGCTCCACCAGCCCCACAATCACCTCAGGGCATGATTCGCCGCCGAATTGATCCACGCCTGCTTCCAGCGCCTTGCGCGCCCGCTCGGCGACGCTCAGATCTTCCACGCCCCAGCATTTCGCCTCCACCCACACCGAGCCGTCGGGGCCGCGCAGGTCGGTGAGCAGCCGCCAATCGGTGCAGATGATGCCCTGGAAGCCGTAGTGGTTGCGCAGCAGATCGGTGATGATCCCCTTGTTGAAGCCGAAGCCCACTGCTTCGTATTGGGTGCCGATAGGCATGCCGTAGTAAGGCATGATCTGCGACGTGCCCGCCGCAAAGGCCGCCTCGAAGGGGATGAGGTGATAATCGAAGTTGTCGCCGGGGTAGACCTGTTCTTTGCCGATGGCGAAGTGCGGATCTTCGCCGTTGAGCTGTGGCCCGCCGCCGGGGAAGTGTTTGGTCATGCATGCCACACTCTGCGCGCCCAGCGTTTCGCCCTGAAAGCCACGAATGTAGGCCGCCGTCAACTGCGCTGAGAGGTGGGCGTCTTCGCCGAAAGTGCCGAGGATGCGCGCCCAGCGCGGCTCGGTGGCCAGGTCGGCCATGGGGTGCAGCGCCACCCGAATCCCCAGCGCCACATACTCCTGGCGGGCAATGTCGCCGAAGCGTTGCACCAGCGCGGCATCGCCAATGGCGGCCAGACCGATGGGTTCGGGCCACGCCGAAAGCCAGCGCGCCTGAAAACTTGCCCCCACATTCTCGCTGAAACCGTGACGGGGATCCGAAGAGAGCGTCACCGGGATGCCCAGGCGTGTCGCTTCGGCGGCGCGTTGCAGCAGGTTCACCCAGCGCGCCGTGGCGCGCGGCTCGGCCAGGCGCATCAAGTTGAAGTGATTGAGCAACTGTTCCTGCATCATCTTCTCGGCGGCGGCGGAGAGCTTTGTGCCCTCGCCGCCCTGGTGCATGTCGATCATGCTGTGGAACATGAGGCCGGCCTTCTCGGCCAACGTCATCTGCGCCAGCAGATCGTCCACGCGCTCGGTCAGCGGACGCCGCACGTCTTCGTAGATGTCGAGACGACCGTTCTTGTTGAGATCGCGGTAGGGATGACCGTCCTCGTGGAGGATGGGAGCAGGGGCGGTTTGCGTCATGAGGATTTCCTTTCGATGGGATGATCAAACTTTATTCCATACTATAGCATGTTTACCTTCCGGGAAGGGGGCAGCGAACGATCGCGATTGCGCGGAATTGGTGCCGTACGGGTTTTGCGTGGGCGGAAGGCTCGCTTGCCAATGAAGAGACACTTGCTCCCGCCCCACGCAAACCCGTACGTGACCTGTACAGTTACCAAAATTAAGGATGGATCAGGTATACTAGCGGTTACTCCGTTTTCACTTTACTTACCAGCCGCCTGTGGACAGCACCACCCACAGGTGTGGAATCTGGATGTAGCATGTCGCATCGCCTGTCTTTTCGCCGCGTGGTTGCCCGTTATCTTGCGATTGGCCTGTGCTTGTTGGCGCCCTACCTGCCTACACCGCCCCAGTGGACACCCCCGCGCCGCCGGTTTTTCTGCCCACCGTCAACGGCGCGCCGCCGATCACCGATGGTCGCCCTTCGTGGAGCGCGCCGCTGGCCCTCAGCGCCGATGAAAGCTGCTCTGGGTTGCCAATATCGACGCCGACAGCGTCAGCGCCGTGGATCTGGCCGCCGCCGCGGTAACGGCGGAGATCGCGGTCGGTGATGAACCTGTCGGCCTCGTCCTCTCGCCCAGCGGTGACGCCGTCTATCTGCTCAACGCCGCCGACGGTACGCTGGCGTTTGTAGACACGCAGAGCTTTACCGTCACGGCGACGATGAAGCTTGGCCCCGAACCGGCAGGGATCGCCCTCAGCCCCACAGGACGCACCGCCTACGTCACCCTCTCCGCCGCCGACGAAATTGCCGTGGTCGATGTCACGGCGCGCCGCGTTGTGGATCGCATCGCCGTGGTCGCCAAACCCCACGCCGTCGCCGTCACCGACGACGGCGACGGCGCAGACGACGACGAAACCATTGTCGTCACCCATTTCTGGGCACGTCCGCGCGCGAGGGCGAACAGGCGCGCGACGACGGCAGCGAAGGCGTGGTGTCGCTCATCGCCGCCGCCGATCACAGCATCCACGAAATTGTGCTGCCCCCCAACGCCAACGGCTTCCCCAACCTGCTCGCCGGCGTCGCCCTGCACGGTGACCTGGCCTGGCTGCCCCACCTGCGCGCCGCCCCGGATGCGCCGGTGGGCCTCACCACCACCGTCTTCGCCGCCGTCTCGGCAGTGGATCTGACGGCCCGGGCCGAAGCGCCCGACGCCTACCTGCCCCTCAACGATCAGGAGATCTTCGGCTCGCCTGTCAACAACCCGGTGGCGGCCATCCCCGCGCCCGACGGGACGCGGCTCTACGTCGTCCTCGCCGGGAGCGATCTGGTGGAAGTGATCGACGTGGCGGATCGCAGCGCGCCGCGGCTGGTGCGCTTCTTGCCCACAGGCAGCAACCCGCGCGGCATGGCCGTAAACGACGACGGCGACCGCGGCTACGTGCTCAACGCGCTCTCCCGCTCCGTCAGCGTGCTCGATCTGGCGGCGTTGACCCCACTGCGCGAAATCGTCGTCACCGCGGAGACGCTGGACGCGGCGACATTGCGCGGGCAAGATCTTGTTCAACCTTGCGGCAGATCCGCGCCTTTCCCAAGGCTCGTGGATCTCGTGCGCCAGTTGTCACCCCAGTGGTGGGGCCGACGGCGTGAGCTGGATCTTCCCGATGGCATCCGGCAGACGCCGCCGCTGTGGAATGCCACCCAGACGCTGCCGTGGCACTGGTCCGCCGCATTGGACGAGGCGCACGATGTGGAAATCACCGTCGAGGAGATCCAGCACGGCGTGGGGCTGGCGCCGGGGGCAACCAACTTGCTGGGCGCGCCTCTGGCCGAGCGTTCGGCAGATCTCGACGCGCTGGCCGTCTATTTGGAACGGGGCATCCGCCCGCCCCACGCTGCCAGCCGCCGTGGATCAGGCGCAGGTGGCGCGCGGGCGTCTGCTTTTTGTGGAGCGGGCTGTCACGCCTGTCACGGCGGCGCGACGTGGACAAGCAGCCGCCTGCCGGGCGACGTGGGCAGCCTCGACGCCGACGGCAACGGCATGATCGACGCCGTCCTGCGCGATGTGGGGACGTTGAATCCACGCGATGTGCGTGGCGACACCGCTTTGATCCCCCCTCGCTGCTGGGTGTGGGCCTCACCGCGCCCTACTTCCACGACGGCTCGATGCCCACGTTGGCCGCTCTGCTTGCCGGCGGACATCCGACGCCCGCCGCCGCCGATCCACCCAACGCCGCCGACCTTGCCGATCTCGTCGCCTTTCTGCGCACCATCGACGCCACCACACCGCCCATCGACGCGCCCTGTGGATGGGCATACACCGTAGTTCCAAGTGCATCACCACCATCACCATCTTTTCAACACCCAAGGAGTACCCTGTGAGAAGTTCATCTCTCCGCCGTCTGCTCGCCCTGCTGCTCGTGACGACGATCCTCTGCCAGCCGCTGCTGTCGGCAGCAGTGTCGTCCACGCCCAGGAAGGGACCATCTACCTGCCCACGATCAGCACCCCGCCCGGCCCGCCTGCCATCGCCATTTCGTCGCCCTTTGCCGGCTCCAGCGTGGCGGCGTCTTCGTCTTTGCCGCTGCGCCACCTCGGCGCAGCCGATTGAGCGTGTCCAATTCCGCGCCGGTGAAACCGTGTTGGGCGAAGATCTCTCTGCGGCGGACGGCTTTCGCGTTTTTGTGGATAGCGCAAGTTTTCCGCCTGGCCGGTGACGCTGACCGCCATTGCCACGGGCCGGGCGGGCAGGCGTCGGACAGTGTGATCGTGCAACTTGTGCCTGATCCGCCGCAGAATGGGGTGATCAGCGCCAACGGCGACGGCGTCTTCGCCACCGAAACCGGCAGCATCATCGCCCTGCGCCCCGGCGCGGGGACACCCGACCAGCCCATCTTCGTAGATGAGTTGACCCAGGCCGAAGTGACAGCGCAACACAACATCGACTGGGAAGCGATGGGCGTCACCTTCCTGGGCGCGCAGGTGATCTCGTCTCAGTTGCCCATCACCCTGCCCCTGGCCGGCGTCACCTCTGCCGGCTTTGCCGGCCGTGTGCAGCCGGGGCAGGTCATCGTCAACTACCGGCTCCAAGCCGACGCCGACGGCGACGGCGTTAGCGAACTTGTGGTGGTGAACACCGCCGGCATCGCGCCCAACGGCGACGTGGTGGCCGATGCCGTGACGCGGCCGGCGGTGGTGGGCACGCCCGGCGCAAGGACGGTCACAGCCTTGAGCGGCCCGCCCGGCTTCGTGCTTGAAATCCCTGTGGTCGGCTTCAACATCCATGCCAGCCGCAGCAACCGCGCCGTCTTCACCAGCCTGACGGAACAGGTGGAAGTGGCCGGTGCGGTCTACGTTGATCCCATGCAACCGGCGCAGCAGATCTTCCGCGTGGCGATTCCGTACATGCAGCCCGGCGCAGCGACGATCGTCCTGCGCAACGAGAGTGTGATGGATGGCACCGATCCGCTGCCGCTGACCATCGAGGCCCTGCCTGCCCTGACTCGCCCCGCCAATCAGGTCTTCAACGAACTCTTCGACACCTACGCCCAGGCGGTGACCCAGAAAGTCTCCGCTCTGCCCGCCAATTCAGATCCGGCGCGCCTGGCTGCCGTTACCCAAGCCGGTGAGGATCTAACCGGCAAGTTGGCCGACCTCAAAGACGCCTACACCGACTTCTACATCTTGCTGGCAGGCGCTTCGATCCCCGAACCGGCGGTGAAAGCCGAAGTGGACAAGGTGATTGGTCACATGAACAGCGCTGCGGCCATGGTGGAAGCCAACGGGGCCGCTCGCCTCACAAGGATCTGGCTTGCCACGCCGATAGCCAGTGCGGTCAGCGCGGCCTGCCGCGAACCCTTCACCCCCGACGATCCCAGGGACAACGTGGCCAACTTTCTCACCAGCCTGATCACCCCGCCCTACATCGGCACCAGTTGGAGCAATTACGCCACGGCAGGGTTAATCGCAGCCACAGCCGTGGCAGGGGCGGTGGGTGCATCGCCGGCCACCATCACCGTGCTCGGTGTCATGGCTGGGGCGGCGGCCACGGTGGTGGTGGCCGAAGCCGCGACCACGTTGATCAACGATCTCTTTGGCAACGTCAACAAAGGACTTGAATACGCCAACCGCCAGAATTCCGACCAGTGCCGGAAAGAGCCGCCGCCGCCCCCCTGCCCGCCAGGACAGAGCAACAACGGCCCCACCGGCATGGGATCAGCCCCACCGCCCGGCGGCAACGGCTGCGGCGGCGCGTCCGGCGGATCAGGCGGATCGGCGCAGCGCGGGCTGTCCACTTCGCTGGCGGGGCGCATTGCCGTGAAGATCTACATCAACGGCAGCCCCACCCCCTTCAGCGGGATCACCGATGCCGGTGGTTACTTCTTCGTGCCGCTGATTCCTGCCGATGAACCCTTCACCGCCATCGCCTTCGACCGCGACAGCGGCGAGACACGCACCTACCGCGGCGTCGGCCCACGCACCGGCGATTCGATCCTCTTTTTCTTCGACTTCAACGCGCCCGACAACAGCAGCAGCATCCGCTGGGACGGCGGCGGCGATGGTTCATCCTGGGCCGATGCGCGCAACTGGGATCTCGACCGCCTGCCCCTGGGCGAAGACCGTGTCGCCATCGAAGCCGCGCCAGGGCGCACCGTGATCATCACCGATACAGTGGACGTGGTGAGCCTGCGCAGCGACGCCGCCCTCACGCTGGACCGGGGCCGGCTCACGGTACGCGCCGGCTCGGCGGTGAACAACAGCTTCACGCTGACGCCCGATGCCCGTCTGCGCGTCGACGGCGTCGCCGCCCGCTTCAGCGTGTCGGGCACGACGTTGATCAGCGGCACCCTGTGGGCCTTCAACGGTGGGCAGATCTCCATGCCACAGGCCACCGTCCTCGATGGCCGCGACGATTTCGCCGAAATTCAGGCGTCAGGCCAGGGCAGCTTGATCGACCTTTCGGGTGTGAAGTCGGTATTGGGCAACACGCGCACCGGCTTTTTCGGTAGCGTCTCCTACTACCAGATGGCCGTCGGTAGCGTCTCCTACTACCAGATGGCCGCCCTGGACGCCGCTCGCATCAACCTGTCGGGGTTGACCGAGATCCCGTCGGGGCGCATCCTGGGCAGCGTCTCCGGTGCAGGCAGTCGGCTCGATTTCGCCGCCCTTGTGAATCTGGGCGACCGTTCCAAGTTTGTCGCCGCCGACAGTGGACAGATCTCACTGCCACAGGCCACCGATCTACACAGCGTCTCGCTGGAACTCCTGCAAAACGGCCAGATTTCCACCACGCAGGCCATTTCGCTGACCAGCGCCTTTGTCAAGGTGACAGGGCAGTCGCTTGTCTTCCCCAATGTCACCAACACCGATAGCAGCCTCTTTGAAGTCTACGAAGGCGGTTCACTCACCTTCCCCGCCGTCACCAGCCACACCGGCACCGACAATGCCGTTATTTCAGAGTGGTATGCACGTCACCCCGGCAGTCGTATCTCCTTCCCGGCGTTGCAGATACTGCGCGGCAATTCGTTTGTCAACGCCGCGTTGGAGATCACCGCGCGCGATGGGGCGAAGGTGGAGTTGCCCCAACTGACCACCATCCCCAGCGGCAAAGTGCAGTTTGTGGCGCTCCAGGCCGACAGTGTGATCGACCTCTCGTCGTTGACCCGCTTTGCACGGTCGGGGCGGGGCAGTTCGAGTATGTCGGCCACAGACGGTGGGCGCATCCTTTCGCCCAAGCTGACCGATCTCAGCGGCGTCGAACTCGCGTTGGACAATCTTGCCGGCCTCGACACGGCGCAGATCGTCACCCTGACCAGCGGCGGCATCGAGGTCATCGGCGTCACCGCGGACTTCGGCAATCTGGCCCATGCCGACGGCGCTTCGCTGCGGGTGCGCAACGGCGGCGTGTTGTCCTTGCCCAAACTTGTCACCTACGCCGGGGACGGTTTCGACTTCTTCACCACGTTGCGCGCGGAAGGCGCAGGCAGCCGGCTGGATTTCCCGGCGCTGACCCGGGTGGATGGCAACACCTTCACCTTCGACAACCTCAACGTGCAGGCCAGTGCGGGTGGGGTGGTGCGCATGCCGAACGTGGCCCGGATCGACGTGGGCATGGTGCAGTTTGATGCCGAGGGCGCGGGCAGCCTCATCGATCTGCGTTCGCTGGCCGACTTCAGCCGCGGCAACAACGGCACCTCTTCGCTGCGCACGCTGACCGGCGGCGCGATTCAGACGGCGAATGTGCTGCGCACTGAACGAGCGGATGTGATCGTGGAGACGGGCGGCGTCTACACGTTGACGTCGCTGGTGATGGGTGAGGGATCTTCGCTTGTGGGCGGGGGCGCTTTCCCAGCGTCGGTGGTGAACGGGGGCGAGGTGGCGCCGGACGCGACTTCGTCTATGCGGCGCATGGACGTGCCGGACACCGCAGGCGAAATCGAGACGCCGCCTGCCGCCACCGTGCGCCAGGGACGGGCGATCCTGGGGCCGGGGGTGATGCAGATCAACGGCGGTTACACCCAACTGATCACCGGCACGTTGCGGATGGAGATCGGTGGCCCATCTGCCGCCGACCAACTGGTGGTGACAGGCGCGGTGCAGCTTGACGGCGTGCTGGTGTTGGAGCGGATCAACGACTACGAACCCGTGCTGGGCGACAGCTTCACCCTCATCAGCGGCGGCACGGTCAGCGGCGTCTTCAGCGAGATCGTCAACGCCGAGATCGACGCAGCGCGCCGTTTCAACGTCACCTACAACGCCGGCAGCGTCGTGGTGACGGTGGTGGCTCCGTAGGGGTTTGCGTAGGCCGGGAGGACAATCCCGTCTTTTGACGGGATTGTCCTCCCGGCCTACGCAAACCCCTACGCGCCCAATCCGCGGATCAACTGCGCCACGTAGCCGCGCACCAACTCTTCGGGGGTGACCCGGCCCATGACCGTAGGCGGCATTTTGCGCCCGGCCAGGATCGTGGCCACGCCGTGGAGCAGCGACCAGACGAAGGTGGCGAGGTAGTGGCTGTCGCCGGCGGCGACCTTGCCCTGCGCCTGGCCGCGCTGGATGAGATCGCTCAAGACGGCCAGCGCGCCGGTGGAGGTGGCGTAGAGGCTGGGATATTTCTGCGGCTCGTAGCCGATGAACATCACCTGGAGATGGCTGGGGTGTTCCAAGGCGAAATGGACGTAGGCCCAGCATCCTGCGCTGAGTTGCTGATGCCAGTTGTCGCCGGCGGCGTCCACGGCGCTGCGCACGGCTTCGGTAAGGATGTGAAAGCCCTCCTCGGCAATGGCGGCGAGGAGGGCTTCTTTGTCGGCAAAGTGCATGTAGGGCGCGTTGTGGCTGACGCCGGCCTGTTTGGCCAGCTTGCGCAGGCTCAGCCCTTGCGCGCCGTCGCTTTCCAGCATCTGCACACCGGCGGCGATCAGCGCATTGCGCAGGTCGCCGTGGTGGTAGGTGTCTTCTTTGGGTTTGGTGGGGGACACTGAAACATTCCTTTCTCGGCCAAATGTTGTCAGTGTCAATATAGAATAGAGCAGCTTCGAATGCAAACTCAACGGCTTCAAGTCACATCGCGCGCCAGGAGCAGTTGCTCGATCTGTCGGCTTGCCTCTTCCGCCGTCAGCCCTGTGTTGTCGAAATTGGTCAACCCTTTATCTTTTCTGATTGGCATGAGATCACCACATTCCCTTTTTTGCGCCCTGTATCGACGTAGCGGTGCGCGTCGGCAACCTGTGCCAACGGGTAGCGGCGATCAATGACAGCTTTGATCTGTCCTGCCTCGGCTACTTCTTTAAGGAAGTTGAGATTAGCCGGCGTTTGCATGAGGCCGGCGGTGGCAAACTTGGCCTTTTTGCCGCCGCGCATCGACGTCCACACGACGTCGCGCACCATGCTTAGAACAGGGACAGTGGTTAGATAGAGGCCGTTGGGCGTAAGCGCGTGGCGGCATTGCAAAAAAGAACGCTTGCCCACGGCATCAAAGATCACATCGTAGGTTTGCCCGCTGCGAGTGAAGTCGGATTGGGTATAGTCGATAACAGCGTCCGCGCCCAGCGACTTCACCAGATCCACGTTGGTGCTGCTGCATACACCGGTAACGTGTGCACCAAAGTATTTGGCCAGTTGCACCGCTGCACTGCCCACCGCGCCCGACGCGCCGTTGATCAGGATCGTCTGTCTACGTTGCAATTTTGCCACATCGCGCAGGAAGGTCAACGCGGTAGGCGCGCCGTCACAGAGGCCGACGGCTTCTGCGTAGCTGAAGTTGGCCGGTTTGTAGGCTAGTGGTTTATCGGCGGGGATGACAAGGTATTCGGCGTGTGCGCCAAAAGTATCGGTGCTCATACCGAAGATCGAGTCGCCCGGCTTGAATTGCGTCACCGCTGCGCCGACGGCTTCCACTTCTCCGGCAAATTCTACACCCAGGACGATTAGCCGGGGCTTCTGAATCCCGTAAATCAACCGCACAATGAAAGGGTCACCCTTGCGGAAGGCACAGTCGGAAGGACCGACCACCGCCGCATGGACTTTGACCAGCAATTCGTTGTCTTTGGGCGTGGGTTTGGGGAGATCCTGAAGTTGAAGAACGTCGGGCGAACCGTATCGGGTACAGACAATGGCTTTCATGATGGGCTTCCTTGGGTGGCTACGACCGTGATCACAACCTTCCCCGTGGGGTGGCCTTCTTCCAGGTAGCGGATGGCGGCGGCTGTCTCGTGCAGGGGGTAGCAGCGGTCGATGACAGGTTTGACCTTGCCGGCTTCAAACAGGCCGTTCATGTAGACAAGATCGGCCTGATTGGGTTTTGCCATCACCTGCGCGATCTTTTTGCCCTCTCTGGCCATGAACGAACCGAAAAGCAAGGCGTCGAAGATTTGCTGGTTGGTGCCGCCCACCATGGCGTAGATGCCGCCGGGCTTGAGCGCCGCCAGATAGGCTTTTAACGGCTTGTAGCCGCCGATGCCGAGGATGACATCGTAGGTTTTGCCGCTTTGGGTGAAATCCTCTTTTTTGTAGTCGATGACATGATCCGCGCCTAGTTTGCGTGTCAGTTCCACTTTGCTCGTGCTGCACACCGCCGTCACTTCGACCCCCAGCGCCTTGGCGATCTGCACGGCGAAGGTGCCCACGCCGCCGGATGCGCCGTTGATCAACACCTGTTGCCCCGGCTGCACTTTGCACACATCGCGCAGCGCCTGCAACGCCGTCACCGCGGCCATGGGCACGCTCGCCGCTTCGGCAAAAGACAATTTCTGCGGCTTCGGCGCCACCAGCGCCGCCGGCGCGCAGACGTATTCGGCAAACGCGCCGTCTTTGGCGCCGGCCATGTCCCCGTAGACGGCGTCGCCCGGTTGATATTGGGTGACGTTGCTGCCCACTGCTTCGACCACACCGGCCACATCGGCGCCGGGGATCTTGTTGGTGGGGCCGAACAAGCCTTTGCCCAAGCGCGCCAGGAAGGGATCAGCGCGCAGGATGTGCCAGTCGTAGGCGTTGAGCGAGGCGGCATGGACGCGGATCAGCACTTCGCCGTCTTTGGGCGTAGGTTTGTCCACTTCCTCCAAACGGAGGACGTCGGGTGAGCCGTATTGGGTGTAGTAAATGGCCTTCATGTGGGGTTCTCCTTAACCTTTCGTTGGTGAATTGACCGAGATCAGCTTCAATCCCAGATTGTTGATGCGTTTCAAGATGCCGTACAGCGCCGCCTGATCCACAATCTCGCCGCTCAGGATCGTGTCACCGTCGCAGGTGCACGTGATGTGGAGATCGTCGAACCACGCCTGCCATTGGGCGTCCAATTGGCCGTGGATCTTGATTTCGTAGTGTGTGGGGCGGTGCGTGTCGTCTGTCATCATGGCAACAGCATAAAGCCGATGAGGCTGGAAGTCCCCACAAGAAACTGTAGTCTTCTTCTGTTCTTTGCGCTCTTTGCGCTCTTTGCGCTCTTTGCGCCTTTGCGGTGATTCTTCGGTTGGCTTATATCAGCTCAAGTTCGCGGGCTTTGTTGATGGCAAGGGCGCGGGTGTTGACGCCGAGTTTGCCGTAGATGTTTTTAGTGTGGTAGAGGACGGTGTTGAGGCTGATAATCAGCCGATCCGCGATTTCCTGGTTTTTGAGGCCGGCGGCAATCAGCGCCACGATCTCCAATTCGCGTTCACTGAGCGGGTCGATGAGAGGCTGTTTCGCAGGGATCGATGCCGGGGTGTGGGAGGCTTCCGTCTCAAAAGCAGCAAGCAGGTTAGCCGTGTAGGCAAGGTGCAGGCCGCGTTTTTGCACTTCGGCCAACAGTTGCTGCATCAGGCGGCCTTCGTCGAGGAAGAGGCGAACAAAGCCCTCTGGTTCGGCCAACGCCAGCGCTTCGGCAAGCGTCTGCACGGCGGCTTCTTTGGCGCCGGCGGCCTGGTGTGCCAGCGCTTGCAGGGTGATCACGTGCAGCCGTTCAGCGGCCCAGTGTTTGGCTTCGAAACGCTGTCGCTCTGCCGCGAGCAAGGTCAGCGCAGCGGACGCATCGCCTTGCGCCAGATAGACGCGGGCCTGGCTCACCGGCAGCGCGTGGAGATCGGGGAGTTGGGCTGCCGCCGTCACCTGGCCCTGGCGCAGCAGGAAGATCACCTGCAACGCGGTGATCTGGGGCAGCAGGCGTGTGAAATTCTGACGGCGCACCACCTGTTCGGCCTCGGCCAACAGGGTCAATGCGCCGTTAAGATCACCCTGCGCGCCCTTCAGTTGCGCCAGCACCATCTCACAGGTGACGGCTCGATCAGTGGTTTCGATCTGTCGCGCCAGGTCGAGACTTTTCTGCGCGCTGGCCTGGGCCGCCCTCAGATCGTTCCACTGGTAGGCGATGCGGGCCTGGCCGAGATGGGCGTCGCACACAGGCGGCGTTACAGCTTCGCCCATCAACGTGGCCGCTTCCTGAAAAGTTGCCTGCGCCTGGTGAAGCTTGTTTTCCCATTCCTGTGTTATGCCCAGCCCCATCGCCGACATCATGGCGATGGTGGTGTGCCCTACCGCTCTGCAATCCGCCAGGGCTTTGATGTAGGAGTGCGCGGCGGCGGCGCGATCACCCTGCACATTGTAGGCGTGGCCCAATGCCCAGTTGATGGAAGCGCGCACAGGCAGGTTGTCGGGGTGCAGGAAGGTCAACGCGCGCTGCGCCTGGACGATGATGGCGTCTGCGTCGTGGCGCGTTACAGCTAAGGTGGTGCGCAGCGAGGCAACGCGACCGATGAGATCGCGGTTGCGGTCGGTCATCTTTGCCTGGGCCAGCACGGCCTCGGCGGCGGCGGCTTTTTCTTCCACCCCCACCACCTGCCCAAGCATGAGCAGCGCCGATCCCCAGGTGATCCACAAAACCGGGTGAGCGTCCAGCACCGCTTTGGGCAGCGACTTGAGCCACTGGAGGACAGGCAGAGCGCCACCGCGAAAGTGCAAGGGCATGCCTTTGGCCTCAATAATCTGAATGGCGCGCTCAATGTCTTGGGCGGCGGTGGCGTGGTGAAAGGCTTCTAACTCTAGATCGTGTTGGGCATACCACTGGCTGGCGCGCAGGTGAAGACGGGCGACATTGGTCTCTTTTTCGGGAGACGCGGCGAAGTGGTGCGCCAGCCGTTGACGCAGCAAATCCGCAAAAAGATGATGATAGCGAAACCAACGCCGTTCATTGTCCAGCGGCACCAGGAAAAGGTTAGCCCGTTCGAGGAAAGCCAGCATCTCGTCGCCAGGAATCCCCGCGTCGCCCACCACCGCCTCGCACAGAGGACCGCACATGCGATCCAGGATGGCAGTGCGCAGCAGGAAGCGCTGCACGTGCGCCGGCTGCTGGTTCACCACCTCCTCCACCAGATAATCCATCACAAAGCGGTGGCTGCCGGTGAAGGAGTCGATGAAATCGGCGCTGTCGTGGTAGTGACCTTGCATGGAGCCTGTCCCTTGCAGGGCAAGGGAGGCCAGTTGCAAGCCGGCGATCCAGCCTTCGGTGCGGGCGTCCAGCGCCGCCACTTGCGCCGCGGAAAAGTCGAGGCCGGTGGCGCGCTTGAGGAAATCGGCGGCCTCATTGTGGGTGAAGCGCAGATCGGCGGCGCGGATCTCGGTCAAGTAGCCGCGGGCGCGCAATTTCGCCAGCGGGAGCGGCGGGTCCGCGCGTGTGGTGATCACCAGGTGCATCTGCGGCGGCATATATTCTACGAGGAAGGCGAGAATATCGTCGACCTCCCCGGCCTCGATGACGTGGTAATCGTCCAGCACCAGGATAAATTTCTGGGGCACAAATTCATGGGGGAGTGCAGCCATCTCGTTGACCAGCGCGGTGAGGATCGTCTGCGGCGGCGGCGGCTGCGGCGAGCGGAGCATGTTGAGCAGCCGATCTCCCCATCCTGGCGCGAGGCTCTGCACCGCGGCAATGAAGTAACTCAAAAGCTGCTGGGATCGTTCTCACCGGCGTCGAGGGAGAGCCAGGCGATGTGATTTACGATTGACGATTGACGATTTACGATTTCAGAGGCTTGCCGCGCCGACAATCGTAAATCGTCAATCGTCAATCGTAAATTGTTGATCCACGTGCTCACCAGCGTTGTCTTGCCAAAGCCCGCCGGCGCGGAGACGAGGGTGAGCTTGCCCTGCAAGCCCTCGTCCATGCGGGCGAGGAGGCGCGGGCGGGCCACCAGATTGGGGCGCGGCGGGGGAATGTAGAGTTTGGTGGCAAGGATGGGCGCGGCCATTATGTTGCCCGCCGGTACAGGCCGCAGCAGCCGAAAATGCCGTAGAACGCGAATTGCTCCATCTTCAGCCCGTCCATCACCGCCTGGTAGACGCCGTATTCCTGATCTTGGGGATCGGCATTGCGCACGTCGTTAAAATCGTGAAAGAGGCAAAAACCGCCTGGCGCAATCACGCCATCCAAGTTCCGGCAGACTTTGTAGACAGGTTCGTAGGCGTGGGAGTGGTCGACGAAGACGAAGCTGAATTGGCGACCTTCGGCGGCGTAGCCTTCCACGGCGGCTACGGCGTCGGCGGTGCGGGCCGTCACCTGTTTGTGAAGGCCGAGCCGCTTCAGGTTGTGCAGCGTGGCATGGGTGCAGCCCGGATCGAGGTCAATGGATTCGACAGGCTGCGGCGCAGGGCCGTTGCGTGTGGCGCGGGCGATGACGGCAGTGCTCAAGCCGTGAAAAGATCCCAGTTCGAGGATGGCGTGACGGGCAAAGTAGGCCATTTCGTAGAGTTTGAGGGCATCTTCCTGGCGCAGCCAACCAGGGATTGACCAGCCAAACCAGCGCCGCGTCTTCATGTCGATTAAGACGCCCTCGCGTAGCGGCAGTTGGGCAATCTGGCGATGGCCTTTGTCGATGTAAGGCGGCGTGAAGTCGTAGGTGGGGCTGTAGGGTGGGATGACGCTGCCCAGTTCGTCCTGGCGCAACCACGACTGTGCATTGCTGTTCATGCGTTGCTGCTCTCTTGGCGCTGAGTGAGCCGACGGTGACGATGGTCTGCATTCTACCGTGTTTCGGCGCCAATCAACAAGCGCCATCCCGTTGCCGAGATGGCGCTTGTTCTTTCGACTGTTCGCTTTGGCGAGGCGTCGATCAGGCGGCGACGGCGACGTCTTCGTGCAAGGCCGCCTCTTCCTGCCCAGACATTTCCTCGCGGAACTGCTTGGTGTAGAGCTTGTAGTAGTGTCCTCGCGCCCGGATCAACTCGGCGTGGCTGCCCATCTCAGAGACGCCGCCGTTCTCGATTACGAGGATGCGATCCGCCTTCTTGATGGTGCTCAGCCGGTGGGCGATGATGAAGCTGGTGCGCCCTTCCATCATGCGGTTCATGCCCTGCTGGATCAGCGCTTCGGTGAGCGTGTCCACCGAGCTGGTGGCCTCGTCCATCACAAAGATGTCGGGGTTGGCCAGCACGGCGCGGGCCAGGCTGATCAACTGCTTCTGGCCGACGGAGAGCAAGACGCCGCCTTCGCCCACTTCGGTGTCGTAGCCTTTGTCCAGTTCAAGGATAAAGCTATCGGCCCCCGCCATCTTGGCGGCCTCTTCGATCTCCTGGTCGGTGGCGTCAAGGCGACCGTAGCGCAGGTTCTCGCGGATCGTGCCCGAGAAGAGGTGGGGCGTCTGCAACACCATGCCAATGCGCGAGTGGATGGCGTGCAGTTTCAGATCCTTGTAGTCGTGGCCGGCCATGCGGATCACACCCTGCTGCGGCTCGAAGAAACGGCAGACCAGGTTCACCAGCGTCGACTTGCCCGCCCCTGTCGGCCCCACCAGGGCGATGGTTTCACCCTGGCTGATGCGCAGGTTGAAGTTTTCGAGCACGGGATTGTCCTTTTCGTCGTCGTACCAGAAGGTGACGTCTTCGAAGACAATGTCGCCGCGGATCGAGCCGGGATCAATGGCGTTGGGCCTGTCCTGAATTTCGGGGACGGCGTCGATGAGCGAGAAGATGCGCTCACCCGAAGCCACCGCCTGCTGCATTTCGGCGTAGACGCGCGCCATTTCCTGAATCGGCCAGAGCATGAAGGTGATGTACGACACAAACGCCTGGATGCCGCCGATGGTCACCGCGCCCTGGCTGAACTCCCAACCGCCCACCCAGAGGACAGCCGCCACCGCCGCTGCGCTGATCAACTGCACTGTGGGCAGGAAGAGCGCCGACAGCCACGCCGCCCGAAACGCGGCGTTGTACATATTCTTCGAGAGGATGCCGAACTCTTCCAAGTTCTTTTCTTCACGGCGCAGCGACTTGACCACACGCACGCCGGTGATGTTCTCGTTGTACGCGCCGGTGATCTGCGAGTTGGTCTTGCGCACCTGGCGATATTCCACCAGGATCTTCTTCTTGAACTCCGCCGCCACCAGCACGAGGATCGGGATGATCACCGCCGCGATCAGGCCCAGCCGCCAGTTGATGAAGAGCATAAAGCCCAGCGCGGTGACGATGTTGGTGATCCCCCACATGGTGTCGAGGAAGCCCCACGAGACCAGTTCACCTACCCGCGTCGTGTCGCTGGTGACACGTGACATCAGCCAGCCTACCGGCGTACGGTTGTAGTACGAAAGCGACAGCCCCTGCAACTTCTCGAACATCTGCTTGCGCAGATCATATTGCACCCGTTCGCCCAGCCGGCCCGCCGCCATGATAAAGGCGAAGACAAGCACCGCCTGGATCACAATGAAGACGCCGTATTGCATCACAATTTCGATGAGCTTCTGCGTGTCGCCGGCCACAATGCCTTCGTCGATAATGCGCTTGCTCAGGAAGGTCATGTACGAATCGACGAAAGCCGTCAACGAGATGGCGGCCAGGAAGAAGGCCATCAGCGGCCAGTGGGGCAACCCCTGCTTGAGGATGCGCACAATCGTCTGGCCGTTGAATTGAGTTGTGAATTCTTCTTCTTCGAAATGTTCTTCAGACATGAGAGGAGTCTCCCACTATGTTTAGGCGGAGAAGCGTACCGTAGGGGTTTGCGTGGGGCGGAAGCAGCACTCGCTTAGGAAGCAACATCTGCTTCCGCCCCACGCAAACCCCTACTTGATCTTCTCGGCAACTCCGCCTTTTCCGTTTTGTTTGTTTTCCAACTTCGCGTCGGCCCTGTGCACGGCTTCGGCGATCTCCTGTTCCAGTTCGGCCTCAATGCGGGCTTGCAGGTCGTAAACCCGGCGATAGATGCCCGGCTGGTTGAGCAGTTCGTAGTGGTTGCCCATCTGCACGATCTTGCCCCGGTCCATCACCACGATGAGGTCGGCTTCCATCACGCTCTGCACACGGTGCGCAATAATGAAGGTGGTGCGATCTTTCATCAGGTTGCGCAGCGCCCCACGGATCTCGGCGTCGGTCTCGGTGTCCACCGAAGAGGTGGCGTCGTCGAGGATGAGGATGCTCGGATCCTTGAGCAGGGTGCGCGCAATGGTGACACGCTGCTTCTGCCCACCCGAAAGGGTGACGCCTCGCTCGCCCACCATCGTCTCGTAGCCCTTGGGGAAGGAGATAATCACATCGTGGACGGCGGCGGCACGGGCGGCGGCTTCCACTTCGGCGTCGCTCACCTCACGGCCCAGGCCGTAGGTGATGTTGTTGCGAATCGTCGTCGAGAAGAGGAAGGGTTCCTGCTGCACAATGCCGATCTGCCCACGCAGGTAGGAGCGCTTGTAATCGCGCAGGTTTACACCGTCGATCTGAATGCGGCCCTCGGTGTAGTCGTAGAAGCGGGGCAGCAGGTTGACGAGCGAAGTCTTGCCCGATCCAGTTGCGCCCAACAGCCCCACCACCATCCCCGGCGACACACGCAGGTTAATGTCTTGCAGCACATACTCCCGATCCAGCGAAGACAGGATGCGCAGCCCCGATTGGCTGTCGATGCCGTGACCATTGGTTTGCGCCGCCGGCTTGGCCAGGGCGCTGTCGTGGGTTGTCCCACTTGTGGACCCGTTCGTGGCGATTGCCTGCGCCCGCTGCGCCGGTGTAGCCGGTATTTCGTAGGCAAAGTAGACGTGATCGAAGATCACCTCGCCTTGCAAGCGTCCTTTGCCTTCATAACTGCCATCTTCCAGCGGCTCACGCTCCTGGCGGATGATCTGCTGCACACGCTGTAACGAGACAAAACCGGTGGACATCTGCGCCACCAGGCGGCCCAGGTTGCGAATCGGCCAGATCAACTGGATCACCAGGCCGGAGTAGACCAGGAAGTCGCCCACGCTGATGGTGCCTGCTACCGCCATGCGTGCGCCCAGGTAAAAACCCACCAGCATCTGGATGCCACACAGAATGTCTGTCACCGGCCAGAAGACGCCGTTGAGGAAGATCAGGTAGTTGCCCTGTTTCAGCTTTTTGTGGTTTTCCACCTCAAAGCGCTCGATTTCATATTCCTGGCGGGCGAAGGCTTTCACCACACGCACACCGCTCAAGTTCTCCTGCAAGCGGCTGGAGAGGGTGGCGTCCTGGCTCTGGTAGGATTCGTAGGCCACTTCCATTTTGCGGAAGAAGTAGATCGACATGCCGATTACCACCGGGATGATCACCACCGAGTAGAAGGCCAGTTCCAAATCGAGGTAGACCAACGCCACAAAGCTGACGATGAAGAGCAGGCCGATGCGACCGATGCCGATCAGTTGATCGGCATAGAGACGGCGCAACGTGTCTACATCCGAGGTGGAGCGGGAGAGCAGTTCGCCCGTCTGCATGCGATCATGGTAAGTAAAGCTCAGGCGCTGGAGTTGATCGTAGAGGTAGTTGCGCAGCCGCTGGGCCACGCCCTCGGCGGTGCGTGCGGCCAACCGTCCACCCCAGAAGGTGAAGCCACCCTGGAGCAGCGCCAGACCGATAAAAGCTGTCGCCACCCACGGCAGCAGGGAGAGCAGGTTTTCGCTGGGCAGCACCGTGTCGACAAAGTAGCCGATCAGGTACGAGGTGCCTGCACGCGCCACGGCGGCGATGCCCACAGTGATGGTGGCCAGCAGGTAGATCCAGCGATAGCCGGTCATCATGCGCCACAAACCGCGGGCTTTGTTTTCGGAGAGCGTCTCTTTCAGGTCGTAGTTGTCCATAACTCTACTCGTGTCTGATGAATTTTGCGGGTTGGCTGTCTTCCGCTTGCCGTCGTCCATTTGCGTCCTCTCGGGGATAGGTGCACCATGTAAAAAATAAAAGAGCCACGGGAAACCCGTGACTCTTTGACGCTGTTGGATCAGCGCAGCCCAATAAAAAAAGTCACGGGCAATGGCACCGTGACCTTTTGCGCTCTGGGGAAGTAGCCAGGAGAGACGTCTCCCGGTCCCTTCTCACCTTGCGGGATCACCGGTGCACTGTTTATCAACGAATCCGGCAGGGACAAATCCTGCACGTAAACGGATCATCAAGTTCATCTTTGCACCGGTCTCCTTTTACCGTGGTGAAGGCTGGAGGTGAAGGGTTGGATAGCAGACGAAGTCAATATAACAGAGGGGGGTAGGAAGGTCAATTCTACAAATGTTGTAGAAGCGGACAATTGTCTGGTCGCGCCAAATCGGGTACGATTGGGCTGATCCTCAAACCAACATCAACTATCGCTTCAACAACATGTCGTTTCAACAAGCTAGGAGGGGTGGGTATGCCGAGTTTCGATCAGAAGGTGGTGATCGTCACCGGCGGCGCCAAGGGGATTGGCGCCGCCATTTCGCGGGCGTTTGCGCGGGAGGGCGCCAGCGTCCTGTGTGCGGATGTGGACGTGAAGGCAGGCGAAGCGCTGGCCCAGGCAAGCAGCGGATTGGCCGGTGAGATTGTCTTTCAACAGGCAGATGTTGCGAAGTCGGAAGCCTGCCAGGCGCTGATCGAGGGCTGCATCGCCCGCTGGGGCAAGCTCGACGTTATCGTCAACAATGTGGGCATCCAGCCGGCCAACAGCTATGTGCGCGCCCACGAAATGCCCGAAGAGATGTGGGATCGCATCCTCGATGTCAACTTGAAAAGCTGCTTTTTGATGGTGAAGTATGGCATCCCGCACATGATGGAACGGGGCGGCGCCATTGTCAACATCGCCAGCGTGCAGGGCTTGCAGTCGGCCAAACTGGTGCCGGCTTACGCGGCGAGCAAGGGGGGCATCCTCAACCTCACCCGCCAACTGGCGCTGGACTATGCCCAAAACGGCATCCGTGTCAACGCCGTCAACCCCGGCACCATCGAGACGGATCTGGCGATTGGATCAGGCACCATCGAAGCACTGCGCGCCGGGGCGGCGAAAACCCATCCTATCGGGCGGGCGGGCAAGCCCGAAGAAGTGGCCGAAGCGGTACTTTTCCTGGCCGGCGACAAGGCGTCGTTTGTCACCGGGGAATATCTGTGTGTCGACGGTGGTTTGATGGCCAAAGGAGCCTGGGAAGAATGAGCGCATCTCGGCGCAACATCGACACTGGCACTTCATGGGAAGCACTGGCCGGCTACAGCCGCGCCGTGCGCATTGGATCGACCATCCACGTTTCGGGGACGACGGCCACCGACGCCGACGGCAAACTCGTGGGCGGTGCGGACCCGGCGGCACAGGCGCGCTATGCCATCCAGAAGATCGAGCGCGCGATTCAGAGCCTGGGCGGCGAGTTGGCCGATGTGGTGCGCACCCGTGTCTACGTCAGCGACATTGCCAACTGGGAGCCGGTGGCACGGGTGCATGGGGAATTCTTCGGCGCGATTCGTCCTGCCAACACATTGGTAGAAGCAAAGTTGGTAGGTCCGCAATATCTGGTGGAGATCGAAGCAGAGGCGATTTTAGAAACTGAAGAGGCGTGGGGCTAGCATGGTAGGTTGGGTTAATTACACAGGTCACGTAGGGGTTTGCGTGGGGCGGAAGGCTCACTTGCCCATGAAGAGACGCTTGCTTCCGCCCCACGCAAACCCCTACGGTATGTCACCTGTATAGTTACGTGCAATTAACCCAACCTACGATTTGTGTCTTGCAAGCATGCCCAAACGCTCGGCGATCACCAGCCCCACGAAGACGGGCAGACGCAGTTGACGCCGCCAGCGCCAGGGCTGTTTCCACAGCCGGTAGAGCCATTCCAGCCCGATGTCGTGGAGCCATTGGGGTGGGCGTGGCGTGCGCCCGGCGATGACATCCAATGTGCCGCCGATGCCGATCATTACCGGCACGGCGGCTTTTTCTTTGTGGTGGGCGATCCAGAGATCCTGTTTGGGTGCGCCGTAGGCCACGAGCAGGATGTGGGGGCGGGCGCTGCGGATGTGGGCCAGCGCCGCCGCGGCGCCTTCTGCGGTGGGGTCGGCGGCGTTGACGGTGATATTGATCTGCGGGTATTGACTGCGCAGCCGCGCCGCTGCGTCCTCGGCCACGCCCGGCCCTGCGCCGAGGAAGAAGAGTCGCCATCCCTTCTGCGCCGCCAACGGGGCCAGCCGGTAGACCAACTGACTGCCGGCTACGCGCGAGACAAAGCGTTTCCTCTGCAACCAGGCGCCCAGGTGCAGCCCCACGCCGTCGGCCAGCACCAGATCCGCGGCCTGCAATACCCGCCGAAAGGATGCATCCTGGCGCGCCACGACGAGAAATTCAGGGTTCACCGTCGCCACCTGATGGGGTGCGCCAGTGTGGATCATCTCTTCGATGTGCGCGAAGGTCTCCGCGTAGGTGAGGTTGTGGATCGGAATGTCGAGGATGGTGATTGAATCCAATCCCTAATCCCCAATCTCCACTCTCTTCGCCACCGTGCCCTGACGGCGCTGCGGCACTCGCTCGGCAAATTGACCTGTGAGATCGGGCGACATGTCGTCGTTGAAATAGAGCGGAATCGGGGTGATGTCCACGGGCTGGCGCTGCTTGCCCCGTCCCAACGGCGGACAGGCCCAGCCTTCATCCGGCGCGTCACGGCGCTGTTCCTTAAAGTAGCCGAGGATGCCACACGAGAAGCAGTGCTCGCGGCAGTCATCCACTACGCCGCCCTTGTAGGTGTGGACATACTCCTGCATGAGGAATTCCTTCTTCAACCCGGCGGAGATGTGTTCCCACGGCAGCATCTCGTCGAGAGGACGTTCACGACGGGCGTACCAGTTCATGTCGAGGCCGCACTCGGCGAAGGCTTGCTGCCAGGCGTCGAAGCGGAATTGATCGCCCCAGGCGTCGAGTTTGGCGCCCAGTTGCCACGCCCGCTTGATGACGTCGGCCAGTTTGCGGTCACCGCGGGTGAGGAAGGCTTCCACCAACGTCTCGTTGGGGTCGTTCCAGGTGAAGTGGATGCCGGGGCCGCGCAAAGAGCGTTGCAGCAGATCGATCTGCGCCTTGATCACGCTTTCGTCTTCCATGGGCACCCATTGGAAGGGTGTGTGCGGCTTGGGCACCAGCGTGCTGACGCCGATGCGCACATTGGCCTTCTTGCCCAGCACACGGCGCCCCACCTCCAACACGGCGCGGGACAGATCGGCGATGGCCTGCACGTCTTCCAGCGTCTGTGTGGGGTGACCGATCATAAAGTACATCTTGATCGTCGTCCAGCCGCGGCGGTAGACCTCTTCGGCGGTTTGGAGCAGATCGGCCGAGGCGATGGGCTTGTTGATCACATCGCGCAGTCGATCCGTGGCCGCTTCGGGGGCAAAGGTGAAGCCGGAACGCCGCCGCCCCTTCTCCAGCAGATCCATGAGATCGACGCTGAAGCTTTCGATGCGCAGGCTGGGCAGGCCGATGGAGAGCTTCTTTGCGCCGTGACGTTCCATGGTGCGGCGCACCAACTCTTCCACATAGCTGTAGTCGCTGCTGCTCAGGCTGAGGAAGCTGACTTCCTCGAAGCCACAATGCTCGATCATCTCGTCCACGGCGCGCAGGACTTCGTCCACAGGCCGCTCGCGCACAGGACGGAAGATCATGCCGGCCTGGCAGAAACGACAGCCGCGCGTGCAGCCACGCATAATCTCAATCGCCGCCCGGTTGTGGACGACGTCGATGTTAGGCACGATGAAGCGTGTCACCGGTTCGGGCAGCACTGTCACCACCCGTTTCAACACCTCGGCAGGCGCGTCCGTCACCAGCGGGCGCGTCTCCAACAACGTCCCGTCGGCGGCGTAGACCGGCTCGTACAGCCCTGGCACGTAGACGCCGGGGATGCGGGCAAGGCGACGCCAGAGCGAAAGGCGATTAGGCGATTGGGCGATTAGGCGACTTTCAGAGGTGTCTGCCTCAATCCCCCAATCTCCTAATCTCTTAATCTCTAATCTCCACTCCTCCACCGCCGCAATCACCTCAAAAATCACCTCTTCCCCTTCGCCGATCACCATCGCGTCGAAGAACGCCGCCATGGGTTCGGGGTTGTAGCAGCCCGATCCGCCGGCGATGACCACGGGGTGCGCGGCGGTGCGCTCCTCGGCGCGCAGGGGGATGCCCGCCAGATCAAGCATGGTGAGGACATTGGTGTAGAGCTGTTCGTAGGGCAGGCTGAAGGCGTAGAGATCGAAATCGAGGACGCGGTGCTTCGTCTCCAGCCCGTAGAGGGGGATGCCGTCGCGGCGCATGATGGCCTCGAAATCGGGCCACGGGCAGTAGACGCGCTCGGCCAGCAGGTCCTCGCGGCGGTTGATCAGGTGGTAGAGGATGGCTGTCCCCAGGTTGGAGCCGCCGAGTTCATAAATATCGGGGAAGGCCAGCGCCACCCGCGCCCGAATGCGCGGATCGGCCCAGTCTTTGACAATCGAATTTAGTTCGCCGCCGGTGTAGCGGGCGGGCTGCGTCACTTTGTGCAGCACCCGATCCAGGGCACGGTTGATCTGTTTGGGTGTGGTTGGGTTCATGGTGTGGTCTCCGGTGTTGGGGACTGGGGATCAGGGACTAGGGACTGGGGATCGGGTTGAGTGCGTGTATGCTGATTGGTTTCGTTTGCGCATTGCCTGCGGAGTGAGCACGCCCTCGTGCGGCTGTTGTCAAGTAAATCTGCACCCGGGGTGCTCACTCCACATTAGGCGAACGATTGTGAGTCCCAGTCCATGGTTCCCAGTCACTTCACGTTGCGCACATCTTAAAGGTTGAGGGGGACTTCGATCAAGTTGTGTCGGCTGACGGTGACCGGATTGCCAACCACCTGCGTATCGACGACTCGCTTTCCCTGCTCTTCCCGCCCACAAACAGCCCAGCTAGATCGATGTCTTCATCGAGATCGGGCCAGTGGATCACGTCATCGTCGCCGAGAAGTTCGTAGTGATTGCGTTCCGCCGCTGTGCCGTGCATCAACCGCGGAAACCAAGAAAGCGGCGACGACAGCATGCGTCCGTCCTTGAGGTAGACGTTGAGCGCGCTGTCTGTCACGTGGACGTGATCGATCTGCGGCGGCTTGTTCAGGATCAGCAACTTTGCATCAGGCGACAGCTTGCGCTGTCCTAGCGCGCCGATGAACGACAGCGGAATGTCAATGCTGTTGCCGTTCGCCAAGGTGATGCGCAGTGCATCGTCTTCTGCAGTGACGGATATGGGTTCGCTGCCCAGGTACAGATCGGCCAAAGCAAAAGAATCAAACATCTAAGAAGCTCGGAAAGTCATCTTGTGTCTAGAAGGTCTATAAGGAAAACGAAGTGTATAAAAGTCGTTGTCCCATGTACTCACGTTCTCTACGGTACAAAAAACGATCAACAGATTTCTCTTGTAGCGTTTGAGCTTGCTCAGGCGAAATGGCCGATATCTCGCTGTCTCTGGAAATCCCGAGAGCGTGAAATGAGTTACCCAACCTAAGTCCACCACGCTCTGTCAACCACCATCTATCATGGATAGGAGATTTCCCGTCAGACTTTTCAAGCCCCACAATTACCACATCGGTAAGTGGCGGTCTATGGTCTGAAACTTTTCGCCATTCATTACGATACGCGTCTTCCCAAGGCTGAAGTACTGTACTATGGTGCTCGCGGCTAGTAAGTATTTCCACTCGACAAGCAGGATTCACTGCGAGCAACAGGTGTAATAACTCAATATCCTCTGGACCAAAATAAGCATCACATATCTTAATGTAGTCTTGGACATGCGTTGTTAACCAGTTTCTTAAGTACTCTACTGCTTGATTTCTGCTACCAAATGTGACAAGCACACTAGTATCTGAGAATGGCACTGTTTCATGGCTTGATGGTTTGCGCACCTGTACAGAAGAATGATTTGCAAGCCGCTCAATCAAATCTGCATTCGACATACTTGAATCAAACAGTGGACGAAGATAGCTCTGGGCGTCTCTAGTTCCTGCTAGTCTTTTCCGAATAGTTTCAAAGATGAGGGCTATCACTGGATATGCTTTGGAAAAAGGCAACTGAGATATGTAAGGAATCAGTTTCTTTGTTTTGTCCATATGTGTAGGGATTACCCGACCGGCATTCAATGATCCTAAGTGATTCCATGCCACTTTGGGAAGGTACTCAATTTGGGAGTGATCAATAGCAAAATTATTCTCATCAATTCTCTCCATCTGACTTTTTAACTCAAGAACACTTATAGTTCGCTTAACATTTAGAGCAGCAACGCGCGATGCAGCACTTGACTGAGATATAACACTAGCATTTTCGTCTATCGCAGATGCTAGATTTGAAGCGAATTCCGGTTCGATAGTGTAAGCTAGGTCTACGAGCGCACGTTGTGCCATGTGTAGTTCTGGTGTATCTGCCTCAGTGGCAATAGTCATGCCCAGTTTAATGTATTTGCGAAACAATCCACGGTCAATATCGATAGCACCGTCTGCGAGGATCTTGTAACACTCGACTTTGTCAACCGCAAATGGCAGGGAATCAATTATGTTAGAAGACTCTAATAGCAGGGCCTGCCGCTCTTTCATTTTTCGGTTAGACATGCAGTCTGATATCACACCAATCACATATGCTTTGTCAACTAAATTCCCTATATTTCTCGCTTGTCGCATAAGTTCATCCCAGTTGCCGCGCTGTTCAATTCGCAGTATTTGAGCGAGAGAGATAAGTTTGAAGCCATCGTGCTTTATAAAGTAGTCCGACCGTGGAAATGAGTCATTGACAATTTTCTGCAATTTCTGCGCAATTTCAGTTCGTTGATAACGAGTACAAGTGTTTCGCTTCATACTGTCTGCAAGACTCTCAATCAGTTCATATATGAGACGATCGCTGTTAACACGTTCGACAATGCTGCACAAATCTATTGCATCTCGGTACTCAAGCGGATAAGCCTGTCCTTTTACCGTACTGTAGGGATCTGAAGGTACTTGCTTATGCAGGATGAAGCTTGCTATACGGTCATAGGCTAGATCTTGATCGTAGATATCAAGTGTACCAATTCGTTCGAATGCTATTTGCGCATGAGCTTTGTAAAGAGCAGGAGAAACATAAATCAATATATTAGAATAGTAAGCCTCGTCTTGCTTAGGGATTCTGTCGAGCAAGGGGAGTATTACGTCAAGGACCAGTTGTTGACCATCTTTATTTCTGCCAGCTAGAAAGTAGTACAGTGAGAGATCAGACCATAATATTGCTTGCTCCCCATCGGAAGGGATTTGTCCGATCTGATCTTTAAGGCGCAACAAGTCGTTTTCGTTTTCCTCCTTTTGTTCAATGAGTCCTGACAAAACTCGAAGTGCAAGCCTAATACTGTATACATAAGCAACAACATTGGTTGTTGAACTTAATAGAGTAATCGAACGTAGGTTTTCTGCTTTTGAAAGGTACTCACTGGCCAGATCTCGTGCAGATTGCGGCAAAAAGTGTGCAATTTTGAACCCAATATCTATCTTTCTCCATTTCGAATCAATGGCCTCCCATGAGTCATTTAGCTTTCTAATTAACATCTCTGAGTAAGTCCCTAAGACTGGTAAGCCCTGTGTTTTCTCCATCAGCCTGAACAATAGGCAGTAAGCATTACAACGCAAATCAGAGTCCACAATCTTGTCGACTCCTGCAAGCAACGACATGACTGAAGATACGGACTCTGGGGCAAAATTCTCAAACGATTGAAGCCTTTTTATGCTTAAAAACAGAGCCTTGTCCCTTAATGTTGTATTGTGAATGAGTCGAATTGCAGAGCACACAGAAGTCAAATCAATTTGTGATGTAGGTGAACGTAGAACTGTCTTTAGTGCTTCAAGAACTGCTTCGTCCCTCCGCAACTGTGTATTTAGTTTGTTGCATAGATCGATCGTCTTGACTGGGCGAACTCTTGCTAGCGCTTGAATCACGCCTTTGATTGCAAGAAAGTGCTCTGCAGTAGACTCCAAAAGCTGAACAATTGCTCGATCTAGATCGTTGTTTACTGATTCATGAATATTTATGTGGACCTCAAATGCTTTTGCAGGATCAATGCGATCAAGCATGGCGGCAATCCGTGCAAGACAAGACGCCCTTAGAACTTCGTTCTGCAATTCTAGAACGTCAAAATAAATTTCGGTTAGTCGATCTCGTGCAGCATTTGGATCAACGCGTACTTCTGCCCTTGCAAGTGTGAGGCGTAAACGAATAAAGTCCTCAGTTGGGCCATACTTCTCAATATTGCCCAAGTGTGCATCCAGTTTCTTGATAAAACGGCGAACCAGTTCTGTGTCCTTTATATACGGCAATGGAGATGCAATTTTTCTAAAATGAGTGGCAGTAGGTGAAAAATCTCCTACTTCCTCAATCATAAGTTGAAGTCCTTTTTCAATAGCTAAGTATGCATCATCGTTTTCTCTGTAGTTTATGGCCCATTCTGTTAACAGAAACAACCGTTCTCTCATGCTGGAGACCGTCTCTGCCTGTGCGACTATCTCAGATGCTGTATATTCCCCTGCAAGTAGTGAAAACGTGGCTGTAAAGCTCTGAAATCGGGGATCGGTTATTTTTTGACGTATACGTTCAAATGTATCTTGACTCTGTCCCGTGTCTAAGTTCAGTGCCTCAAGCGAAAGCTGCGTCAATGCCCAGTCAAATACGCCTTCATTTGTATCTAGGTTTTTGACCTGTTCCAGAACTTCTATCGCCAAATCGGGCATTGAATACACTAATAGGGAAGAAATCTCGCTAGCGCGGTCCTTTAAGGACTCAAAATCTGTTTGTTGATGAACATTCCTGATTTGCTGTTGTAACGTTTCATCAACCTCTTGTCCTAATGACGCTATTTCCTTTGCAGCTACCGAGAGTAAATAGAATTTGTCTTCATTGGAAAGTGGCCGGTTTGCAAGTGCAAGAGCGGTACTCAAGTCGCCCAGTCCTATTCTAGCTTCAATTTCTGACTGTAGGATATCTATACTGCTTAGTTCGCTGAGTGTTGAACGATATAGGCTAAACTTTATATGATCATTGGTTTTTTCAAGTTGGCCTGCTGAACGTAGACCAAGTTCTACGTGTTGACGAACTGGGCTTAATGATTGACTATAAAATATAACCCTTTGGAAATATTCCGGCGATAGCCTTTTTAAAATATCGTCATGACGTCCGGCTTGTTCAAGATAGGCAGGTAGCTCTATGAATGCATGTTCTGGCTGCAAGACATCCAAATCTCGGATCAATATTTCTAGCGAATCACTCTTCAAAGCCTCCAACTTCTGCGCAACAAATTCATGAAAAGCCTGTGTCTTAAACCTGATAAAATCTCCAGATTCTACATCTATAAACGTAAGTTGTTTCATATGTCCCAGAACTTCATCTGCACCAATACCGAAAAGCTTCGCTACTTGGTTGACGGTCAGCGTGCTTCGATTGATGGATAACACAGATAGAATTCTGGCCTGAAGATTGCCCACCTTATTCTTTATCCATTCATACTCAAAAATATCATGGAGGCGATTAGGAGCATCACTTAGAAGGTCTTCTGGTGCCTCGCCAGATTCCAATAGCCGCCTTATGCTTGCCAACCCTCCAGGAAGCTTAGTACTCTGTAAACGAAAAGGTTTGAAAATATCTTGAGGATGGTGCATGCTCAAGATATGAGACAACCACACATACAACTGACACAAGAGGAACGCGATGCCCTAGAGGCATTGGTGAAAAAAGGTAAGTCATCAGCGACAGTCTACCGGCGAGCCATAGGACTACTGGAACTAGACCGTGGGAAGACACTGACGGCCGTAGCGGAAACGACCAGCGTGTCGATTCAGACCATGAGCACATTGAGAGACAACTACAAGCAGAAAGGTCTTGCTTGTCTCGAAGATGCGCCTCGCCCAGGCCGTCCGCCCCAGATTACGGGAGAACAGCGAGCGAAAATCACAGCCCTGGCATGTAGCAAACCGCCGGCAGGTCACAGTCAGTGGAGCCTACGCTTGCTGGCAGACAAGGTGGTTGAACTCGGTTACTGTGAGCGTATCTCACACACTGAGGTGGGTAAGATTCTTAAAAAAACGAACTCAAGCCACACCTGAAGAAAACCTGGTGCATTAGCAAAGTGGATGCTCGTTTCTTGGCGCAGATGGAACGTCTGCTCTGGCTTTATGCACAGCCATATGACCCACTGCATCCAGTCATCTGCTTTGACGAGCGACCTTGCTTCTTGATCGGCGATGCACTCCAACCGATACCGCCTCAATCGGGTCGTGTGCGCAAGGAACACTACGCCTACATCAAGCATGGTTCCTGTGCTTTGCTTGCAGCCATCGAACCGTTGACGGGAAAGCGTCTCGCTGAGGTCTATCCACAACGCACCATGGTGGAGTACACCCACTTCTGTCAGGCAATTGCCGCTCGCTGGCCGGAGGCACAGACGATTCGACTCGTGCAGGACAATCTAAATACACATTCGGCGGCGTCTTTTTACCACCATTTGCCGGCGGAGCAGGCCTTTGCACTGGCTCAGAAGTTTGACTTCTACTACACGCCCAAGTCCGCCAGTTGGCTCAATATGATTGAGATTGAGTTTTCGGCGATTTCACGGCAATGTCTGAATCGACGCATTCCGACGCTTGAGTTGTTACGGACAGAAGTGCTTGCCATTGTCGAACAACGCGATGCCCAACGCATTCAGATTGATTGGCAGTTTTCTGTTTCTGATGCCAGACACAAGATGAGTTCTCACTACCAACGTGTCAATCCGGACAACACAAACTATCAACAAACTTAGTTTACAGAGTACTTAGTCAGTTTATAAAACTCATTGACTAAGCGAGAGTCGCTAACCATGTCTTTAAGGTACTGTGTTGTTTCGCCTAAAGTAAATCCTACTATTGAAATCCCACTTTTAGACATGCTCTTAAGCATCTTGTTTGGAATTATCCCCTGTTCTCCGGTAATCAAATACTTGATATCTGGATAATCCCCAAACATCAAGTTGCTTAACAGATACTCAACATAGTGTAGATCTTCGGGCAGTGTGCCTTCTAACCCATCAATAGCAAAGCAGTAGTATTGGTTCTCACGCTTTGCCTGTCTTTGTAACTCCCAAATTCTTTGCTTCATTATCGAATCATCAATATTTGCCAAGTCACCCAACTCTTCTTGATATAAAGCCCAGGAGAGTTGATTGCAAACGTCGAGACGAAGTAGATGAGGATCGTAAAGTAGCTGTTTGGAAGGCTTGAGAAATATCGAAACAGTTGTGCTAGGTCTATATCGTGCAAACTGTGATACTAGTGTTGTTTTCCCAACTTCACTTTCACCAGTCAAAAAAACTACCTGTATACCCTTTTCAAAATGCTCATGGATAGCTTCAATAAAAGGGTCTCGACTTACCTCGCAATCAACTTGCGGAGGGAAATTCTGACAAGCCTTTGTTAAATCCATCACTTCACCTTTTAATGCAGACATAATCTTGCCTTCCTACTATTCGATGATATTAACAGAATCTATTAAACCGTGCTTTCGCTACCTGACAGTTAGAGATGTCAAATCATCGCGCGGGAACCAACGTGGATCGATGCGAAATGAGACATCCAAAGGCAGAGAGAGTCTGAAAGCACGTTTGATGAATCGGTAACCGAGTTGAAAGATGCTGCGATCATTCCGGTCGTTGCGGTCAACGAGTCGTTGGCGAGGCGAGAGGAAAACAGAACTGCCCGTAGCGAGCGACCAGATGAAAGCAATGCAAGCAGCCAGGAGCAAGCGGTTAAGCCGGTCAGCATCGGTAAGGCGAGTTTGAGCCAATCGAAAGCCTCTGCCTTTGAAATCGCCGAAGAGTGGTTCAATCCAGAAGCGCCACTTGTAGACAAGCAGGGCCGCATCGGGATTGCTTGAGTTGGTGATGACATAGAGCGGCTCGTTTTCTCCTCGACGCCAGGTGGCAATCGTCATCAGAGGGCCAAAGCGGTGTTTTTGCGTCCAATAGATGTCATGCCATACCTTGGTTTCGCCGATACGTAGGCCGCATTGACTCAACTTGAGCCATTCGTTCTCACTGATTTCCATGCCGATATTGCTGCGGACCCGCACAATGAACTGCCATTTCCATTCGTCGATCTGCTGCAACAGGTCAATGGAGCAGAACTCGCTATCTGCCACCAAAACCACTTGTCCAGGTGGGAGAAAGGTGCGAATCTCTGCCAACAACTCGTTTTGTATCTCAGGTGGCGTGTGTCCTTTCCGACCTGACAGCACTCGCCACCCGAGCGGAATCACCTGTCCTGCATAGGCGATGCCAACGACGATGGCCCGATGCCTTCGACCATACTGGGTTGAATCCATCACGACGTAGCTGATCTCTTGTCGATACTGGAGTAGGGCGGTTCGCACCAACGGTTCATACCACCGCCGCACATCGACCGCCGCATTCTTAAGCCAGCGCCTTAGCCGTTGTTCTACGCTCAGATCAGTAATGGGCAGGGGAATCACCTCTGACAAACTGCTCAAATGGCAATCTGTACTGTGTAGCAATCCCACGACTATCAGCGCCAAGTTGCGAATTTGCGTGATCCGTGCCCACGGTATCAGTTGACTACAATAGGTGATGACCTTATGATACTGCTGAAGATTGGTAACCATTTGTACCTCCTGAGTGATTCTCGGCTGGATACCTTGAATTTACTCGAGGTCGCTTGCGTTGCCAATCTTTTTTCTTTCTTGACTTGGCTAACTGTCAGGTAGCGAAAACCGTGCTTAGAGATGTGACGCATTATATCTGTTTTATCGGGAACCGGTGAGCAGATATTTCTGCTGTCTGTATAGTCATCTTATTTACGTAAGGCATCGGCACAAAAGTCAATTTCGCTGGGCCACTCAATAGAACGTCCTCGACTGCCAATTTCTACTTGCTTGAAGAATTCCAAATCGTTCAATTTGGCAAAAACGCCACCCATCTCAATCACTGACCGAAAATCGACCAATACCACTGCGCCATCAGCGAACGTAAGTCGCAGTTTGAAATCCTGTTCAGGAACAGCATTCGTGATCTTGTGCATGGCTGTGTCATTTCTACTGCAAAGCCCGCCACACCCGCTCCGGCGTAAACGGGATCTGCCGGATGCGCGTCCCCGTGGCGTCGAAGATCGCCGCGGCGATAGCCGGGGCCATGCCGTCCATGGGGATCTCGGCCACGGCCTTTGCGCCGTAAGGACCACTCGGTTCGTACGTCTGCACGAGGATCACGCCGATCTCGGGCACTTCGTCGGCGGCGTAGATGCGGTAGTCGCCGAACTTCGTCGTCTGCAATTGACCCAGTTCGTCGTAGACCATCTCTTCGCTCAGCGCGTAGCCCAGCGCCTGGATCATGCCGCCATCCACCTGCCCGCTGGCGGTGATGGGGTTGATGGCAATGCCACAATCCACCGCCATGACGATCTTCTTCGCCGTCACCTGGCCGGTTTCGGTGTCCACTTCCACTTCGGCGTATTGGGCGGCGAAGGGGGGCGGGCTGACGTAGCTCATGTGGCTGGCCGTGGCCATGATCTGGTGCTGTTCGGCCTGATGTGTGCTGTGCAACGCCACCGTGGACAGTGTCACCGCGCGCCCATCCGGCGCGTGGACATGTCCATTTTCCAGCCACAGCCGTTCGGGGTCGGCGCCGGGCAGCAGGTGTTTGGCGGCGTGGGCGAAGATCTGCTGTGCCACCTGCTCCGCCGCCTTCATCACCGCGCCGCCTGAAATATAGGTGGTGCTGCTGGCATAGGCGCCGGTGTCGAAGGGGGTGAAGTCGGTGTCGCTGCTGTAGATGACAACCTCGTCCAGCGACACGCCCAGCGTCTCGGCGGCAATCTGCGCCAGGACAGTGTCGGAGCCGGTGCCCAGGTCGGTGGCGCCCACGAGCAGGTTAAACGAGCCGTCGTCGTTGAGTTTGATGCTGGCCGCGCCCATGTCCAGCCCGGCGATGCCGGTGCCGTGCATGCAGACCGCCATGCCCATCCCGCGGCGGATGTGCGGACGCGCCGGGTCGACCTTCCACGCTGGATCGAAGCGGCGTTCCCAGCCGATGGCGGCCGCGCCTTCCTCCACACATTCGGCCAGGCCGCTGGTCATCACCCGTTGGGCGAAGCCTTCGCGTCCTTCGCCCATTGCTTCGGCCATAGGCAGGTCCTGGCCTACTTTGATCCAATTGAGCCGCTTGAATTCAATGGGGTCAAGTCCACGCGCCAGGGCCAGCTCTTCCATGTGCTGTTCCAGGCCGAAGAGGGCCTGCGGCGCGCCGTAGCCCCGAAACGCGCCAGGGACAGGTTTGTTCGTGTACACCACGTCACAGTCGAAGCGGGCGGCGGGCAGCCAGTAGGTGCTCAACGCCCGAAAACCGGTGACCATCTGCACGGTGAGGCCATGCGTGCCGTACGCGCCGGCGTCGGCGATCACCTTCAGATCGATGCCCACCAGCTTACCGTCCTTGTCGATGCCGCTGCGGAAGCGCAAAATCTGTGGGTGACGGGTGCGCGCCGAGGTGAATTCCTGGGCGCGGGTGTATTCAAATTTCACCGGGCGACCGGTGGCGATGGTGAGGTGGGCGCACAGGTCTTCGATGAGCATCTCCTGTTTGCCGCCGAAGCCGCCGCCAATGCGCGGTTTGACCACACGGATACGCCGCACAGGCAGGCCGATCAACGGGGCGACCATGCGCCGCACGTGGAAAGGCACCTGTGTGCTGGTGCGGATGACAAGACGATCGTCCTCGTCCCAATAGCTGACGACGATGTGCGGCTCGATGCTGGCCTGCTGCACCTGATGGACGCGGTATTCGCTCTCGTAGACGAAATCGGCGCGCGCCAGGGCGGCGTCGACGTCGTGGTGATCGACATGCAACTTAACCGCGATGTTGCGGGCGGCGTCGTGGATCTTGACGGCGTCGGCTTCGTCGTGGATCACCGGCGCGCCTTCCGCCATTGCCGTGAGTGGATCGAAGACCGCGGGCAAGATCTCATAATCCACTTCGATCAGTTCCAGCGCCTGCTGCACCAGTTCAGGCGTCTCGGCGGCGACGACGGCCACCCGGTCCCCCACATGACGTACTTTGTTGTCGAGGCTGACCTGATCGTAGGGCGGCGGGTTGGGGTAGCTTTGCCCGCCGCTGGCGTAGACAACGCGTTCCACATCCTCGTGGGTGAGGACGGCATGCACGCCGGGCAGCGCCACCGCTTTAGACTTGTCGATGCTGCGGATGCGGGCATGGGCGTGGGGGCTGGTCAACAGCCCGCCGTAGAGCATCCCCGGCATCTCCACGTCGTCGGCGAAGACGCCGCGCCCCTTGACAAGCTTGACAGCATCGACTTTGGGTTCGGGCTTGTTCACCACCTGTGTCTTCGGCGACGCCACGGTGACAGAGACGGTGCGCGTGCGTGTCTGCGTGTCAGTACCATCCCCTGGGCCGTCGCCGCTGCGATCTTCGGGCGGCGTGTCGGGCAGTGACGACGGCCACTCGCCCACGTCGGGCACATCGCGAATTTCCACGTGCAGGGGATCGAGCGTCTCGCCCCGGCGCAGCGCCGCCGTGCGCAGGATCGCCTGCACCGGCTTCACATATCCTGTGCAGCGGCAGAGCACACCGGCAATCGCCTCACGCACCTCCGCTTCCGTGGGATCGGGGTTCTCGCTGAGCAACTTCTGCGCCGCCAGCAACTGCGCCGGCGTGCAGTAGCCGCACTGGATGGCGCCGCATTGGACGAATTGCTCTTGGAGGGGGACTAGGGATCGGGGATCGGGGATCAGGGACTGAGGATTCGACACGCCCGGTCCCTTGTCCCCAGTCCCCGGTCCCCAGTCCCCAGTCACCAAGCCCTCGGCTGTCACAATCGACGCTCCATCCGCCTGCGCCGCCAGCAATGTCCCTGCGTTGAGGAGACGGTAGCTGGTGGGTTGCTCCGGCGTGAAGGTGAGGAGGACGGCGTCGGAGCCGGCTTCGCCGGTCTCGTCCCCGTGTTTGACGCTGTAGTAGCGCAGACGGCGCAGCGCCGTGCGCAGCAGTTCCCCGGCGTGGACATTCAGGGTGTGTTCGGTGCCGTTGACGGTGAGGGTGATGATCATTCGGTTTCCTCTACAAGGCGTAGAAAATCGGCGAAAGCAAGCAGTTCATCAGATATCCGCTCAATTAGCTCTTGGTGAAGAGATAGCGTCAAAGCTCAAGTCCTTTGCGGTTGATGGCATTTCGCAACGAATCAGTCGCCATATCCCAATCGATAAAATCGAGCTTGCGGTCTGGGAAGAGCTTCTCCACATCACCCCAGGCGGCAAAATAGTCGAAGCCTTCGCCACCTTCCACGGCCATATCGACATCCGTTTTTTCGTGGAACCACGCTTCGTGGACAAGTGAACCAAACAGAATGACACGCCGCACGTTGTATTTCTGCCGCAGCATCTCCGCCGCCTGGCGCGCCCGCTGGATCAAGTCTTCGCGCTGGGCGATCTGTTCAGGCGTCAACTCGACTGGTTTCTGTTTGCGCAATGCCTCGACGTAGGGCATCAGCTCTTCACGGGTCATTTCCAGGATGGTGGGCATGGGTTGGTTCTCTCTTAGAGCGGCAGGTATTCGACTCTATTCTCAAGTTCCTCGAACTTGACTACATTGGCGATCAATTCCAAGTCTCGGATACAGACGCCGATTGGAACACGCAGCTGGTGCGCATAGACAATTCCGGTGAAGGGAATATTCTGATCCTGTCGGCGATGTGCTTCGGCGAGAAAATCGTCGTCTTGTGTGAACAAGATGCGACCAAGTTGAGTGGAGCGATCGAGAAGTTCAGGATCGGATAGTTGATGCGCGTTGTCCTCTTGAGCAGTGATCACATCGATGCCCAAGAGGCGTAGGCCGCGTGTGACCGCACTTGGTACATGATGATCCATGTAAAATGCGATGGTCATGCTATCGGTAGCCCTCGGACTTTAACCTCTCACGCAGAAGAGAGACGGTAGATCGCCGCTGTAATTCGTCAACATAATCGAGTCGACGTGTGATATCTGCTTCGATCTCTTCTCGGTGATCCCAGTAGTAGGCAAGCGCAGAGTGGATCTGTCCCAGCGAAAGATAGGGGTATTGCAGATGCATTTCTTCGGCACCCCAACCATATGCCAGGTAGGATGTGATCAGTTCGACCACTTTCGTCGTCGTACCGGCAATCATTGGTACGCCGTCTTGATCGACGATGTGTTTATACTGGGTTGTAACAGTCGTCATGATTAACCTCCCAACCTCTTCACAAATGCCGCATGTGCTGCGCTTTCGATCCCCCCCTGCACCGTCGCCAGGACCTGTGACATGTCCCCTTGTAGCAGGGCCTTGGCGTGGAGATCCAGCCCCGGGAAGACGGTGCTGCGTACGATGCCTTCGTCGTCGGCTTGGGCTGGAAGGTATTGTCCGTCTTGGAGGCGATGCCAGTAGAGTGCATTGTCTTGAATCGTCCACACAATGTATTCTTTGACGCCGGTACGGCGATAGACGTTAAGTTTGTCATGCAGATCGTAGGCCGCGCTGGTATTGGCAATTTCAAAAACCAATTCCGGCGCGCCTTCAATGTAGTCAGCATCGGTCGCACGGGATGTACCGCCCTGCTCCAGGCGCAGCAACACATCAGGCTGCACTTCGTTGTCTGCATCCAGGATCACGGTAGCGTTGTCGAGCATTTCGACACCTGACGTTGCCAACGCATAGTTGCCAAGCAAGGTGGTGATGATGCCATGCTGTTTGCTATGGCTACGACGTACAGGTGACGGCACGATCACAACTCCTTCGATGAGTTCGGCTTTCTTGATTTCAGGCATCGCCTGGTAGCGGCGATGGAACTCAACACGCGTCAATCGATCCCCGCTTTCTAGCAGCGGTGGAGCCGCTTCCTGGTTATCGCTCTTTGTACGAACCAGAATGGGAGATGCCACCATGTTAACCACCTTTCGCCTCAACCAAAGCCCGCCGACGCACAACCGCCGCCATCTCGCGCCGGTATTCGGCGCTGCCCTTGAAATCGGAGACAGGCGCCATCGCCTCACCATCCAGGATCGGGCGCGCCGCCACGCCGCACAGGACCACCCGCTCGACGCCTGCGCCGCTCACCGCCACCGCCGCCACGATAGGACGGTCCATGGGCGTGCGGGCAATGCGGGCGTGTCCACTGCTGAGGGGCGCGATGGGGATGCGGATTTCGGTGATTAAAACTGTCTCAACCTCCGCAGCAGAAAACCCCCTCCCAACCTCCCCCGCAGACAGGGGAGGGGTTGTTGGCGCAAGGGCGGTGATGGTTTCTTTGGCGCCGTTGTGGGTGACGATTGACGCTCCCAGCGCCAGCAGGGCGGCGTAGAGTTCGCTGTCGGCTTCGGCGGCGGCGACGATGCCGCCCAGGGTGGCGGCGTTGCGCAGGTTCACCGGCCCTTCGTAGCGGGCGACACGGCGCAGGATGCCGCCGGCCAACTCCACCGCCACAGGATGGGCGATGAGTTCGCTGACGGTGGTCATCGCGCCGACGCGCACTTCGTCGTCCTCGGTGTGGATGTAGGACAGCCCCAGCCCGCTGAGATCGACGACACCGTCCACATCGCGGCGGGCGCGGGTCTCCAGTTCGCCCACAAGACGCGTTCCACCGGCCAGCGGCACGAGACGGCTCTCGGTGCGCCCAAGCAGTTGCATCGCTTCGGCAATGGTGGCAGGTTTGTGGTATTCGTTGAGCAAAGCCACGGTTAACTCCTTATTTACGATTAACGATTGACGATTTACGATTGACGATTGTCGTCATGCCCATACGATTCCTCAATTGGCACCACTCGCTTTACCAAGAAATCGTAAATCGTCAATCGTTAATCGTAAATTCTCCCAAAAGTTCGGCCTCTCGCTCCCGGCTGATCCCGGCGCGCCATTGGTGATCCGCGGGGCGGGTGGCGGCCCACGCCAGGGTGTCGCGCACGGTGACGTCCAGGGGGCGGAAGGTGAGACCGTCGGCGACGGCTTTGTTGATGTTGAAGTAGGCGAAGCCGGCGGAATCGGCGGCGTCGGTGACCCAGAGCGGCATTTCCTGCCAGGGCTGCACACCTTTTTCCAGCAGGAAAGCTTCGTCGACCCAGTGGATGCGGGCATCGCTGCCGCTAATCTGGCGGCTCGTCTCCAGAATTGAGCCGAGGGTGAGGGTGTGGCCGGTGGCGTTGTAGACGCCGGTCTTGCGCGCTTCGGCCATATGGACGATCCACTCAGCCAGATCACGCACGTCGATGATCTCGGTTGGGTAGTCGGGCCGCGCCGGCGCGAGGACATCGCCGCCTTCGGCCACACGCACAGGCCAGTAGGTGAAGCGGTCTGTGGGATCGTGGGGGCCGACAATGAGGCCGGGGCGCACGTTGAAGACACGCCCGGGCAGGGCGGCTTCGGCGGCTTCTTCGCACAGCGCCTTGAGCGGGCCGTAGGTTTCGCCCGTCACCTGCTCGACGGTGGGATCGTCGATGCGGCCCACAGGCGCGCTTTCGTCGATGCCCGGCTGGGCAAAGCTGGCATAGACTGAGAGCGACGAGACAAAGGTGTAGTGCTCCACGGCGTCGGCCAGCAGTTGGGCGGATTGGCGCACAATGCGCGGCACGTAGCCGCAGGTGTCGATGACGGCGTCCCAGCGGCGGCCTGTAAGCGCGCTGAGATCGTTGTCGCGGTCACCGCGCACTTTTTCGACGTTGGGGTAGAGTTCCGGGTTGTGCCGGCCACGGTTGAAGAGGGTGATCTCGTGTCCACGCGCCAGGGCGGCGTCGACCAGATGGCGGCCCAGGAAGACAGTGCCGCCCAGGATCAACAGTTTCATGGCGTTAGCTCCTCAGGTCTACTTGGGGCGGCTGCGGGGCAAGGCCCATCTCTTGCAGCGCGCCCACCAGGGCAAAATTGGCCGAAATTGCAATGGCCGCAGGCATCAACAGGAAGATCGGCAGCACAGTGACAAAACTGATCACGATTAGCAGGATCTGGAAAATCAGCATCAAGAAGGTGTAGAGCGGGTAGCGTAGCGCCAGCAGCACAGCATTGCGAAAGACCATCTTCAAGCTCGGCTCGTCCTGTTGCCAGAAGAGCGGGAAGAAATATTGGCTCGACATCATCACCAGGATCAGGATCCAGATGAAGATAATGCCGATGATCTGCATCCACGAGGCGGGGCTATTGAGGTAGAAGACAATGTTCATGATCACGCCGGCGTAGAGCAGGATCGTCAACACGTAGAGCAGCCAGCCTTTGCCGATGTGCTGGCGGGCGCTTTCCCAGAAGAAACCGCTGTCGACGCGTTTGTAGTTGGCGACGCGATTGGCCGCCATGTTCAGCCCGATGGTAGCCGGCGCAGCCGTCACCACCAGAAAGGTGCCTACCCACCAGAGTGCGCTCAGCCACACCCAAAGGAAGAGTTCATCGTAGATCGCCTTGAACGAACGTCCCATCACCAGGAAAGCCTTCATGTCACCTCACCGATTGATTGAGTTTTCACCTGATATATCGTGTGTCATTATAGCATCATGCGCACGCTCTGCTAAAGGGATCGCCTGGGCGGTCTGTGGTAGGAATAGAATACAGAATAGAATGCGGAATAGAACGCGGATTGAGCGGATCGGGCGGATTTGTGCAGATTTTTGGAACATCCGCCTGAATCCGCCCGATCCGCTTTCTATCGCAAATCTTTTGCGGTTTCTTTGACACGACCGCTATAATTTAGGAGAAGTCTCTTCTGCCTGCCAGAAAGGGAAGCAGTGTGAATCGGTCGATGCGTGGCACAGAAATCCGGCTCGTCGTCGGATTTTTTGTCCTTTTGTATGGGGTGGGCGGCGGCCTGATCTGGATCTTCTATGGGCGCAATGCCGCCATCCTGGGCATGCTGTGCATGACCGGCGGGCTGCTTTTCTTCCTGCTTCTCTATGCGATTGTGTGGGCGCTGGGCAAGTGGGCGGGGGAGTAGGGAAGGCAAATTGCAAAAGGCAAAAATGGGCGAGGAAGTTGTCGCCAATTGCGGTTGCATGTTTGCAAACCTGCTACCCAAGAAAAACCAACAGCCCACACCCATTCTTTATTCTTCATTCATTTTCTTTAGACAGGACACGGAGCCATGACCGACAAACCCCGAAAGATCCTCGTCGGCGTCGCCTGGCCATACGTCAACGGCGAAAAGCACATCGGCCAGATCGCGGGCGCGTACTTGCCCCCAGACATCTTTGCGCGCTTCCAGCGCATGATGGGCAACGACGTGTTGATGGTCAGCGGCTCCGATACCCACGGCACCCCCATCACCTTGCAGGCCGAAAAGGAAGGCATCACCCCTGCCGCGGTGGTGGAAAAGTATCATCGCCTCTTTGTGGACGGCTGCCTGGCCATGGGGCTGACCTTCGATCTCTACAGCCATACCGACACCCAGAACCATTGGGATGTGACGCAAAAACTCTTCTTGCGTCACCTGGAGAATGGCTATATTTACAAAGACACGCAGAAGCAGTGGTTCGATCCACAGGCAAAGCGCTTTTTGGCCGACCGCTATGTGGAAGGGACCTGCCCCTACTGCGGCTTCAACGACGCCCGCGGCGATCAATGTGACAACTGCGGGCGCATCTACGACGCGCTGGAGTTGAAGAACCCACGCTCGAAGATTACCGGCAGCACCGACCTGGAAGTGCGCGAAACCGAGCACTTTTTCCTCGATCTGGGCAAGCTCAACGATCCGCTGCTCAAATGGGTGGAGACGGGCAAAGAGCATTGGCGGCCCAGCGTGCTCAATTTCACCAAAGGCCAGCTTGGGCTGAACGAACTGCGCGGACGCCCCATCACGCGTGACATTGATTGGGGGGTGACGATTCCGCTGCCCGGCTTCGAGGGGAAGCGCATCTACGTCTGGTACGACGCTGTAATCGGTTACCTCAGCGCCGCCGTAGAGTGGGGGTTGCTCAACAACACCGACGCCTGGCGCCAGTGGTGGGATGCCGACGTCAACCCCGACGCGCTGATCTACAACTTCATCGGCAAAGACAACATCCCCTTCCACACCGTGATCTGGCCGGGAATGCTCATGGCCTACAACGACGGCGCAGGCGGCGAGAACTTCAACCTGCCCTACGACGTGCCTGCCAACGAGTATCTCAACTTCCGTGGCATGCAGTTCAGCACCAGCCGCGGCAATGTGATCGGCTGGAACACGGTGCTGCGCGAATTCCAGGCCGATGCCTGGCGCTACGTCCTCACGGCGGTGGCGCCCGAAAACGCCGACAGCGAATTCACCTGGCCCGATTTCGTGGAACGCGTCAACAGCGAACTGGTGGCCAACTGGGGCAACCTGGCCAACCGTATGCTGGGTTTCGCCTACAAACGCTTCAACGGCGTTGTGCCCACCCCCGGCGCATTGGATCAGGCCGATCGCGACCTGCTCGACGAGATCCGCGCCGGCTTCGACAGTGTAGGCGCGCTCTACAGCGCGGTCAAACTCAAAGCTGCACTTCAAGAAATCCGCCGCCTCAGCCAGCGTGTCAACCAGTATCTCAACGACAAAGCGCCCTGGCACAGCATCAAGACCGATCCTGCGGCGGCGGCCACCAGCGTCTACGTCTCGTTGCAGGCCATCGACTGGCTCAAGGTGATGTGGGCGCCCATCCTGCCGCACAGCAGTGAGGCGCTGCACAGCTATCTTGGCTACAGTGAGCCGATCTTTGGTCGTCAATACATCGAAGAAGTGACCGACGCCCGCGGCACCCATCGCGTCCTGCGCTACGATCACAGCGCCGCCAGCGTCCACTGGGCCACCGGAACCCTGACGCCCGGCCAAACGTTGAATGAGCCGCAACCGCTCTTCATCAAACTCGACCCAGCCGAAGTGCTGGGCCAGACGGAGACGGCGTAATCAACAGTAAAACCCGGTTGAAGAAAGTCCATGAAATATGGTGGAGAGAGCACCCCCTGGTGCGTTGATTAGACCCGGGCGTGGGGTGCTCTCTCCTCAAGATCGGCAAAATAGCATGAGTATAGATTCCTGGCTGATCGGTGGATTTGTGACTAGCTGTGCGCTCTTGATTACCTTGGTTGCGTTTGGCGTTGCTTGGGGAAATTTTCATCGTGCGCTTGCGGTGCTCGGTCTGACAAGCTTTTACCTTTATCTCGTCAACCAGCTGTTGCAGAGTGGCGAATGGATCGGTGTAGCCGTCAGTTTGCCTACATTTTTGCTTGTTGTGGTCTTTCAGAGTCGAGTAAAAAAGGCCATTCACTGGGTTGACTCTTTGAACACTCGAAGGGTGCAACTGTTTCTGTCCCCACTGTATTTCCTGTACGTGCTGAATTTACTGGATGTCGTTCAACTTCCTGATGCCATACGTATGCCCCTGAGGACGACATTCAACGTCATCGTTTTGACCGGACTTTTATGGCTCGTATGGCGCATGGTTCGGAAAGTTCAGCATCGCTCGTTGCAGTCAAGTTAAACTCATGTCCCAATTGAACGCTCGCTCGCCCATCACAATTACTCATTACTTATTACTCATTACGTACCTCTCCCTTGCCACCCTCTTCGCGGTTACCACCCCGGCGTGGCAAAATCCTGATGAACCGGCGCACTACAATTACATCGCCCACATCGCCCGCGGTGACGGCCTGCCCTACCTGCAAATGGGCGATTACGATCAAGACTACCTGGCACAGTTGACAAGCGAGAAGTTCCCGCCCAATCTCTCGATTGAGCCGGTGCGCTATGAATCCCACCAGCCGCCGCTCTACTATCTCCTGGCCGCGCCCGTCTTCTGGCTGACGGACGGCAGTTTGATCGCCTTGCGCCTCTTGAACGCGCTGATCGGCGTCGCCGTGATCGCTTTGATCTTCTTCACTGTGCGTCTCATCTTCCCGGATCAGCCGCGTATCGCCCTAAGCGTTGCCGCCTTCGTCGCCTTCTTGCCCATGCACGTGGCCATCCTGGCCTCGGTGAACAACGATCCGCTGGCCGGGGTAATTGTGGCGGCGACGATGTATGTCCTCTTGCGGTGGGTGGGAGGAGAGATAAGGCAAAAGGCAAATTTCAAAAGGCAAAAGGCAAAAGGGGCGGGTTTGCAGGGGACCGGTTGGCAAGTGCAGAGCAACGCCATTCGCAACTCGCAACTCGCAACTCGCTATCTGCCATCCGCCATCCGCAATTCGCAATCCGCCATCCGTCTCTCACAATTCGCAACCCGCAATTCGCCCCTCCTCTTTCTGGGTCTGCTCATCGGCCTGGGCTTTTTGACCAAAGCGACCACCTACGTGCTGCTGCCGGTGGTGGTGTTGACCGTCTTTGCCGTCTCCTGGCGGCGCGGAGGATGGCGGCGCGCCTTCGTCAAGGTGACGGCGGTGAGCGTGTGGGCGCTGCTGTTGGGGTTGCCGTTGTGGCTGCGCAACATCTATCTCTACGGCGGTTTCGACTTCCTGGGGTTGGCCTGGCACGATCTCGTGGTGGCAGGACAGCCTACCACCGCCGGCTGGATCGCGGCCAACGGCTGGGCCGCCTACTGGGAACGGGCGTTTCGCTTCACCTTCAACAGCTTCTGGGGCGTCTTCGGCTGGATGGGCGTCTTCATGGACGGGCGCATCTACACGCTGCTCATGCTCTTCAGCGCGCTAATCGCCTTCGCCCTGCTCGTGCGGCTAGGACAGGCGCGGCGCTGGTGGCCTCTCCTCGACCTGGCCCAACGTGGACAACTTGGCGCGCTGGCGCTGTTGCTGGGCGGCGTGGCGGCGTCCTATGTCTGGTACAACCTGGGCTTTGTGCAACACCAGGGACGTTACCTCTTCCCCGCGCTGCTGCCGATTGGCATTCTTGTGGCCGTGGGGTGGCGCACGCTGCTCCGCCCGTTGACCAGTGTGCTGGCCGCCATCTTCTTGCTCATCGGCGTCATCGTGGCCGTGCTCCTGGGCTGGGATCCGGATCGGTGGACACTGCTTTTCCTGGGCGGCGGCAGTGCTGTCCTGCTTATCTATGCCGGTTTGGCTGTCCGCTTGCGCTGGTGGGAACGCCCGCCGGTGTGGATCGAGGCTGTCCCCTACGTGTTGTTGATTTTACTAGACATCGCGATCCCTTTCTTGTATATTGGTCCGCAATTAAAGTAAAAGTAAATTAAAGTAAAAGTAGACGTGTTTGCTCTCGATGTAGCAAAGGTCTAGCCGATGCAGACAACCTACCCGCAGACAGGCTATCGCCCGCTGACGAGCCGGCGCAGTTCGGTGGATTTCCTTGTGATCTACGCCTCGGTGGCGCTGTTGACGGCGATTGCCCTCTTTGCCGCCTGGCAATTCTGGCACACGGATCGCGTCTACAGCGGCGTGCGTGTGGCCGGCGTCCCCGTGGGGGGGCTGACACGCGCCCAGGCCGTCATCCGTCTCAACGAAGAGTTGACCCCCTATCCCCTCGCCCCCATCAGCCTCTACCACGACGAACAGCAGTGGCTGTTAAGCAGCCGACAGATCGCGCCGCAGGTGGATCTGATGGCCGCCATCAACCAGGCTTATCTCATCGGGCGGCAGGGATCTTTCCTGGAAAAAACCATAGATCAGATCGGCGCGTTTGTGGGGCGCTATGACGTCGCCCCGCCGTTGACCTTCGACGAAGGGGCCGTGCGCCAGCAGATCAGCCAGATTGCGGCGGAATTGCGCCGTCCTGGGCGGGCGGGGGTGCAGATGGGTAGCGTCGTCTTGCCCTCTCAGCCCGGCCTTGATGTGGACGTTGACGCCACTGCCGCGCAGGTGATGAACGCGCTACGTCGCGCTCAAGCGGCTGCCGTCCCGGTGCAGACCTTTACCGTGCAACCGCCCGACGCCGCCACCGTGGACGCGGCTACAGCCGCCAGCACAGGCGCGGCTCCTCTGGTGCGGACGCCGATTACGCTGCGCCATGCCCAAAGTGGGTTGCTCTTTGCCCTTGATACCGCCGTCCTGGCCACAATTGCGCCGTACGGGGATGGCTCGCGCCTCAACGAAGGCGCTCTGCGCAATCTGGTGGAGGCGTGGGCCACGCAGATCAACATCCCCGCCCAGGACGCACGCCTGCGCTTCAACACCGCCACTGGTCAGGTCGAAGTGATCAGCCCCAGCGTGGTCGGGCGCGCCCTCGATGTCGAGGCCACGGTCAACGCGGTCAAACAGGCACTGGTGGACAACAGCAGCCAGATTCCTTTGCCCATCAACACAGTTGTGCCCAATGTCGATGCCAACAACATTGGGGCGTTGGGCATCCGCGAATTGGTTGCGTCGGGCACCACCTACTTCCGCGGCAGCAGCCGCGCCCGTATCCGCAACATCGAAGTTGCCGCCGAAAAGTTTGTGGGCGTGGTCATCCCGCCGAATGGGATTTTCAGCTTCAACAAGATTGTGGAAGATGTCAGTGCGGCTAACGGTTTCGAAGACTCAGCCATTATCTGGGGGGATCAGACAATGGTCGGCGTGGGCGGCGGCGTCTGCCAGGTGAGCACCACCGTCTTCCGCGCTGCGCTCAACGCCGGTTTCCCGATTGTAGAACGCTACAACCACGGCTATGTGGTGAGTTGGTACGGTGATCCTGGCCTGGATGCCACCATCTACACCCCCACCGTCGACTTCCGCTTCCGCAACGACACCAGCGCCCATCTGCTTGTCCAGCCTACTGTGGACAGCGTCAACGGCGTCATCACCTTTGATTTCTTCGGCACCAAACCCAACCGCCAGGTGACCGTCGGCCAGCCTGTGATCAGCGATGTCAAAGAACCGGGGGAAGCTGTCTACCGCATCGACCCCAGCTTAGGAGCGGGCGAACGCCGCCAGGTGGAGTATGCGCAGCGCGGCATGACCGTTACCGTCGAGCGCACCGTCACCCAGGACGGCAACACCCGCGTCGACAAAATCGTCTCCCAATACCAACCATGGAACGCCGTTTTCCTCGTGCCGCCGGGGACGGAGATCCCCGCCACGCCGACGCCGGAAGCAAATCCGTAACGCCACTGCCCAAAGTCCGACTTCTGTCTGGTTTAGAGAAGTCGGACTTTGGGCGGCAGAGTCAATCCCCCAATCATTCCTCGTCCTAAAACAACGCCTCACTGACGCAACCTCTACGCCTTCCACACTATCGGGGTTCGCGCCGATCCACCACGTACGAAAGTATGCTAGCTTTGTCTCATCTGAGGAAGTTACAATATTTTGTGTAGAGGAGTTATTTCACCGCAACCCAAATCCGGCAGTGGATCGGCGCAACGATGCGCTGGCCGAGATTCGGCGTAGTTGTTTTTCCACGCGTGCTATCCCTTCTTTTTATCATGACCACGGGAGAATAGAACGATATGAAGGATCTCATCGACGATGCGACCGCATCCGCCGCTGCCGTCGACGTAGACGAAAGCGCTCTTGGCTCGGAGGGTGGCGCTGTCGGCTGCGCCGAGATGGCCGAAGTCGAAGCCCAGCAAACAGGCCACAGTCGGCTGAATCGGCGTGCGCTGTTGGGCGCTGGACTGATCAGCGCCGCCGGTGTGGCCGCGGGGCTGGCCGCCCCCGTTAAAAGCCTGGCCGCCCCCACCGCACAGGACGCGCCCACTGTGCCCGCCATGCGTTCACCACAGCCGACCCCGCGCCTCTCCACCAGCGGCGTTGCGCCGGAGCGGCCCAGTTTGGCCGTCATCGCGCTCAACCGCATGGCGTTCGGCCCTCGTCCTGGCGATTTGGAGGCATTCAACGCCCTGGGCAACGACAACGATGCTCGCCTGCAAGCCTATGTCGAGCAACAGCTCAACCCGCAAAGCATTGACGATAGCGCCTTCGAATCCACTCTGGTTTTGTGGAATTTTGAAACGCTCAACAAGACGCTGGAACAGCTCTGGGCTGATCACCTCAAGCAGAAAGACGTGGAGTGGTGGTATCGGCGGCTGCCGGTGTGGGAAACTGAGCGGATCACCTTCCTACGCGCGCTGTACAGCCGACGCCAGCTTAACGAGGTGCTGGCGGACTTCTGGCACAACCACTTCAACGCCTACGGCTGGGATAGCTGGCAGCAGAGCACCTGGGTCCACTACGATCGCGATGTGATCCGCGGCAACATGCTGGGCAACTTCCGCAAGATGTTGGGCGACGTGGCCAAAAGCCGGCCATGCTCTTCTACCTCGACAACCAATCAAACGAGGGCGGCAACCCCAACGAAAACTGGGCGCGTGAACTCTTCGAGCTGCACACACTCGGTTCAGAAAACTACCTGGGCGTCGTCCCCACCACCAACAGCAACGGCATCTACCAGCACCCTGCGCCCAAGGACGCCGACGGCTGGCCCCTCGCCTATGTGGACGACGACGTCTACGGCGCCACCACCAGCTTCACCGGCTGGCGCACCAACACCGAAACCGGCCTCTTTGCCTTCGACGCCGCACGCCACTTTCCCTACCAGAAGATCCTCTTGGGGCGCACCATTCCCTCGCAGCAGGGGCTTCGCGACGGCGAAATCGTGCTCGACATCCTCGCCAATCATCGCGGTACGGCGACCTTCGTCTGCCGCAAGCTCTGCCGCCGCCTGATCAGCGACAACCCGCCAGAAAGCGTGGTGCAAGCAGCAGCCGACGTCTTCTACGCCAACCGCAACGCCGCCGATCAGCTTAAACAGGTGGTGCGCACCATCCTGCTCTCGCCCGAATTCCGCAACACCTGGGGCGAGAAGATGAAACGTCCTTTCGAGTTCGCCTGCGCGATAATGCGCGCCACCGAATGCAACTACAACGCCCGCGAAGACGCTTTCTTCTGGTGGTACGATTCCATGGGCCAGGGCCTCTTCGATTGGCGTCCGCCTGACGGCTACCCCGACGTGAAAGCAGCATGGAGCAGCACCATGCCCATGTTGCAGCGCTGGCGTTTCGTCAACGCGATTTTGGGTTGGCGGATCGGCGGCGAAGGAGCCGACAAAGACAACCTGCGCATCAACTTTGCCGGGATCATGCCCGCCAATGTCACAACACCGGAGCAGATCGTCGACTTTTGGAGCAACCGTCTACTCGGTTACCGGCTGCCTGATCACGAACGCACGCAGATCGTCGAATTCATGGCCTACGGGCGCGGCATCGACGCTGATCTGCCGGCGGATCAGATCGATGAGCGGCTACGTTACATGGTTGGGCTGATTTTGATGTCGCCGTCGTTTCAATGGCGCTGAGACCAGAAAACACCAAGGGAGAAACCAACATGGCGAAAAAAGGCTTTTCGCGGCGTGGATTTGTGGCGGGCTGTTCGGCGGCAATTGCAGCGTTGGCCGGTGGTCGGCTCACACATGTGGCGTTCGGCAGCCCTGAAGCCGAACCAAATCAAGACATTCTCGTTACCGTCTTTTTGCGCGGCGGCATAGACGGGTTGAGCGTGGTGGCGCCCATTGCCGGCGCCGATCGGGGACATTACGAAGCGTCGCGCGACAGCCTGGCGCTGCCGCTTACAGGCGACAATGCCGCCCGTCCACTTACCGATTTCTTCGGGCTGCACCCGGCGGCGGCGCCGCTGCACGAACTCTATCAGGCAGGCAAGGCGGCCATCATCCACGCTGCCGGGCTGACCAGCGACACACGCAGTCATTTTGATGCGATGCAGTACATGGAATTGGGTACGCCGGATCAGAAGGTGAGCACGTCGGGTTGGTTGACGCGTCACCTGCTGACGGCGGGCAACCTGCCGCCGGAGATCATTGCGCCGGCGGTGGCGGCAGGCAGTGCGGCGCCGACGTCGCTGTTGGGCAGCCGCGAGACCATCGGCATGACGTCGCCGCGCGACTTTTCGTACAACGGTCACTGGGCCTACAGCAACTGGCAACGCATGGCGCTGCGCAAAATGTACACAGGCAACACCTGGCTGCACCAGTCGGGCATTCAGACGCTCAACGCCGTCGATGTGATTGAATACGCCGACCCCGGCACCTACACCCCGGCCAACGGCGCCGTCTATCCTGGCGGCGGCTTCGGCAACAGCCTGCAAACCGTGGCGCAGATGATCAAAATGCAGTTGGGCATGCGCCTGGCCACCATCGACCTGGGCGGCTGGGACACCCACGAATACCAGGGCGATGAAGGCACCGGCTACTTCGCCGCCAAAGTGGGGGAATTGACCGGCGGCCTGCATGCCTTGATGACCGATCTGAGCAATGTCAACGGCGTTGATCAGACGCAACGGCTCACGATTGTGGTGATGAGCGAGTTTGGCCGCACCTTCAAACAGAATGCCAGCCGCGGCACCGATCATGGACACGGCAATGTGATGTTTTTGGTGGGTGGCGCCGTCAACGGCGGGCAGGTCTACGGGCAGTGGCCCGGCCTCGCCAACGAACAACTCTACGACCGCCGCGATCTGGCCATCACCACCGACTACCGGCAGGTGCTGAGCGAGATCCTGATTCGGCGGCTGGGCAACCCGAATCTGGGCTTCATCTTCCCCGGCTACGCCAACTACAGCCCCCTCGGCATCCTGCGGGGGACAGACCTGACGCCCAACTACAACACAGTGATGCCCACCCCCACGCCCATCGGCACCCCCAGCGACACCGACAACGACCTCGGCGGCGCGAACAAGGTCTACCTGCCGTACACACGGCGGTAAACAAACGATAGTGTCCGTGTGATTTGTCCACCGATTACACGGATTAAAAGGATTTTCAGCATGAATGGGAAAACATCTCCTTCTCAGTCCTGAAAATCCGTGTAACCTGTGACTCCACTGCAAAAAGTCCGACTTCTCTGAAGAGAAGTCGGACTTTTTGCAGTGGAGTCATCTGTGGAGAACTGCTGTCTTTCACCTGTTGCGGTGCGTCTTATTCAACGACAAAAGTGAATGCTGCATTGGTCGTGCCAACCCGCCTCCATTCACTGTCGTATGCATCGATCTGCCAGGTGTAAGAGACGCCTGTTTGGAGGGTATGGGGGGTGGTGTAGCACGTACTTGTGACCGAACCATTGAGGTACTCAATCGACGCCCAGGATTCAGTCTCGTTCATCTGAAAAGAATACCTGGTTGCAGTGGGCATGGCCTGCCAGCAGAAGGTTGGGCTACGCTGCTGGATCGTTGAGTTGTATGGTGGAGAAACAAGCGTTATCAACTTCGGCATATCTAATTCGACGTCAACGTTCGTGCTTCCTACTTGTTGTGATATGGCAGTCCATCCGATGTATTCGCTCGATGGAGCGTATCTCTTGATGAAATACTTGCCGGGCAACACATTGGTAAAGACGAAAGCACCTTGCTCGTTGGTCGTGGTTGTTTGGGCGGGTGGATTGTCGATAATCTCTGGCAGCAACTCCACTTTGAGATTCGGCAAAGGCGTTGCAGAATGGCGAACGATGCCCTCAACAGTCACACCTACGGGCGTCGGCTTGCGGTTGACGGCAGGGAGGTAGACATTAAACGCGCCTTGCGATTCAAGCCGCCAGACTTCACCGCCATTGCCCCAGTTCCATGTTCCCACGTAAAGGCTGTCGTTGAACGATACGACACTGTTTGACCAGAGTGGGCTATCGTTATTGCTATCGCCGAAGCCATCGACGTTGATCTGCTGCCAGTCCGTTCCGTTGGCGGATTGCCAGATTTCTGCTCCTGTTTCTGGATTGTTGAACCCTACAAACAACTTGTCCTGATAAGTGAACAGAAGCTCCAATTTCTGGTTGTTGGTGTCTCCGAACCCATTGGCTGTGACGCTTGACCACTCTATACCATTCTGCGAACGCCAGAGATGTGCACCTGTAACGTTGTTGCGCGTGCCGATGTAGAGGTATCCATTGAAAACGGCAAAACCACCTGTTTGATAGTTGTTGGCTGATCCAAACCCATTGGTGTTGACCCGATTCCATGTTCCGCTATCGCCGGTACTGCTGCGCCAGATTTGCATGCCATCTGTTCCGTTTTCTACAGCGGCATACAGGTTTGCGCCAAATGTCATGAAACCAGTCACACAACGGCTGTTCGGACTGCCGTTGCCATTCGTCACAACATTCGTCCAACTGAGGCTGTCACCTGTGTCGCTGCGCCAGATTTGCGCTGGTTCGCTGCCACAGGTGCCCGCGTACAAACGGTTTTGAAGATAGCCAAAGGAGCAATTGCGTTCAGGTTACCTGTGTCGAACGTGTTACCAACAACTTGCTGCCAGCTGATGCCATCTTGTGAGCGCCACAGTTGGCCAGGGAAGCCGCCCCATCCTGTGCTTGCGTAAAGGTGTCCATTGAACGTGGCTAAGTCGATGATCGCCGCATTGGTCTTGGTGAAGGGGCTGGAGAAACCAGGCGAGCTTACTTGTGTCCATGAAGCACCGTCATTTGTACGCCAAATGGTGCCGCCATTGTCGAAATTCGTCGCTCCTGCGTACAGGTGGCCGTTAAACACCTCCAGCGAACTTGCACTGCGGTTGTAAGGAGTGCCAAAGCCATTGATGTTGGCTTGTTGCCAGCCGGGCACGCCAGGGGCGAATTTCTGAATGCGATGGTTGTTCTTATCTGTTACATATACGTTCCCAGCACTGTCTACACTTATCCCACCCGCCTCACGGAACTCACCTGTGGCAACACCCCAACTGCCACCGATAGTTGTTAAGTAATTGCCGATAGAATCAAACACCTGTACGCGGTTTTGCCATAACTCGGCAACAAAAAGCCGATCAGCAGTGTCAATGAATAAAGCAGTAGGACCTGTGAAATGAGCAAAATCGCCTCCCCACTGCCTCGTTTTGCCCATTGTGCGCAGGTATGAGAAATCAGCATTGAAGATCTGAACACGGTGGTTATCCTGATCAGAGACATAGATTCTGCCAGCGCTGTCAACTACCACATCTTCTGGGGATGAAAAATGAGCATTATCAGTACCAGATTCTCCGGCGACACCCAAAGTGGCAACCAAGGATAGATTCGCATCATAGATCTTCACCACATGCTTACAGGAATCGGCGACATACAAGCGGCCATCGGCAGCTATGTAGACCCCGCCAGGGCAGTTAAAACCTTCTATTGTCGTGTGATAAGAACCATCAGCGTTATAGATGGGGACACGCCCATGCCAGCGTGACGCAACATAAACCCGTCCGTTCGCATCAACAGCTACATCTGCCGGGTTATTGAGCCGGTCATTGTCGTCATTCCAATCTCCCTTCACACCGGCAGCGCCAACCGTCCACAAAGGTGTTCCATCGGCGCTGAGTTTGACTAGTCGATGTCCATAATCTTCTGCTATGTATATGCTGCCATCAGGCGCTAGGGTCACACCGGAAGGTCGATTGTAATGGTGTCCATCTGTCAGATAAGGGACTCCAGTTATTCCGTAGGTCCGCGTATAGTTCCACACACTACCGGTTCGTGAATATTGTTGTACGCGAGTATTGATGAAGTCAGCTACGTATACATTCCCTGCATCGTCTACAGCAACGTCCATTGCATGAGAGAGTTCACTGTTGTCGGTTCCCCAACCTGTACCGATCGTAGCGACTTGTGTTCGATCAGTACGATTCAGAACCACAATTCGGTAGTTCCCCTTATCGGCAATGTAGATATAGGCGTTGTCCACCGCAACACCCAGTGGCTCATTCAGATTGCCAATACTTGCCAAAAAAGCTGGTGCATCTGGTGAGGTGATGTCAAAGATTTGGACTCGGTTGTTACTTGTATCTGCCACGTAGAGTTGATTTTCAAAGATAGCAATGTGGTGTGGACCGCAAAACTGGTTGTTCCCAGATCCACAGACCCCCGTCTGTCCAATTGTGGCTCTGTAGCTACCATCGCTCCGAAAAATCTGTACGCGTTGATTGCCTAAACCTGGATCCCACCAAGGTGCACCATCACTCACATAGATATTCCCTGCACTGTCAATAGCAACGCTCATCGGAAACCTGAAGTGACTGTTGTCTGATCCTCCCTCAAATTGCACGCCCAATTCCAAAACCTTTTTGTATGAAGTATCGAGTTTTGTCACTCGATGAGTAGCATTGTCGGCAACCCATATATTGCCGCTGCCGTCTACTGTGACGTCGGTAATCTCCCAAAAGGACGTATCAACGTTATCCTCGGCAAATCCAGCCTGCCCCAGCATGGCCTGGATATTCCCTGCGCTGTCATACTTGAGCAGCCGATTCCCCCACAATTCCCCCACCCACAAGGACGTCCCATCCGTGCCGATGCCGTATGGATAGTTGATATGCTGTGTATCGGGCAGGTAAGCTTTGGTGGGTTCGCCAAACGTCCGCACATAGCGGTAGCTCAGTCCTGGCGCGCCGAGTGGCACTTCCGCCGGCTCGACATTATCAGACAGGGAGTTGTCATACAGGGAGTTGTGTAGAGAGAGACTGGGCGTAACAGGATCAGAGGGATCAGTCGGTTCCTGAGCAGCCACGACAGCGTACAAACAGAGGACGAGTCCAGTACACACGAAGAGCAACAGCGCAACTTTTCGAGTCATAGAGGTGGGTTCCTTTTCAGCGCAACAAAATGAAATCCAATGCAGAGAATCAGTTGAAAACAGCTAGGTCAATAGCAAAGACGAGAATTTTCTTTCGCAATACAAATCCCACGTCAAGATAATTTGATAGGAAGTTCTGTGTTCGCTATAATCTCAAGTTGTGCATATGCCTTGATCCACAGCAAGTAGAAATTACGCGTCAGGTCGTTCCTTCGCTGTTCCTTTCTTCGCTGGTTGTTCATTACATACCCCAACATATGATTTTTTTGTCGGTCTGTCGTTGACCCTAGGTATACAAAACTCAATCTTGTACACGTAAGTGTAGTTCTGGGAGACCAACCCCAATGTTGACCAGGGAAGAGCGGATTCAAAAGCTGCAAAAGTTGTCTGAGCGACTGCAAAGCTACCTGATTGCTCGTGGTCAGGGCAAAGAATTTGATGAGATCGCAAATGAGTTAGGAGTGACTGAAGATGCGGTTAAAAAAGCGATGGGGAGAATCTATGCGTCATTAGGGCTGAGCGCATTCCCAAAGGCATCTCGAACGATTGAATTGAATAAGTATGCAGAACTGCTGGCCACTGAACCGTCAATATCCAATGTGCGCAAGCCGCGCCGCAAAGGACAGAAGTCAACCGCCAACATTCCGGGCGACAGATCTGGAGAAGTAGCGCAAACAGAGATGCAAGAGGGTGTCGATGAGGAAGACAAAAAAGAGGTAGAAACCGCAGATGATCCAGCAACGATGGTTCACGTTCTAGAGGATGAAATTGAACTGATCAAGAAGTCTACTGCAATTGCCGTTGTGCCTCCCCTCATCTTCCCTGAAACGCAAACACCCTCCTCCCAATCACGACCGTGGTTGCGCCCCCTTCTCTTGTTGTTGGGCGTCTCGTTGCTGGTGGGTGCAGTCATTGGTGGTGTTGTCACGAGTATCGTTTTACGAACACCAGCGCCTGTCACTTTGCAAGTAGGTGGTATCACTTTAGAACCTACTCCTGAAACGTCGCAAGAAGTACCCTTAGGCGTAGCCACACCCCAGGTTGCCACACCCCAGGTTGCCACACCCCAGGTTGCCACACCGCTTGCCACGCAAGGTGTCGCCCAAGAGGCGACACCGTATCAATCCCTCTGCGGTGAACCAGCCGATGGCCAATATCAGGTTTCCCCTCTTTTTCTGCGAGATCAGGGCGTTGTTGTCCATACTGTCGAGAATACACAAGGTGCAATGCCAAGTAATTACGTTCGGTCAATTGTGACTGCTGAAAACGGGATCTGGATCGGCGGGTTCCCATCTGCATCCGGTGAACCCAGTGGCCTCAGTTTCACGAACAGAAAGACGTGGCAACGATGCAGCTATTCGGCGGGGATTACTGACCAAAGTATCAACGATGTCGCTGTTGATACTGCGGGGAATGTTTGGGTAGCCACAGATGGCGCCGGTGTCTCTGTATACAATGGGGAATCTTGGCAAACCTATGATACGAGCAATGGATTACCCAGCAACGACACCTATACCATTGCGTTACACAACGGTATGGTCTGGGTTACCACCTGGGAAGGTGTTGCGGTTTTCGATGGGGGACTTTGGCGGGTTCCGTATTCGATTGCCAACGGCACGCTTGTCAATGATCATGTGCATGCAGTCGCATTTAGCGACACGGGTGACATTTGGATCGGCTATATTGATGCCGGCATCAGCATGTATGATAACGAATCAGGGGAGTGGAAAACGTACACTGATACAAGTGGGCTTGGTAGTAACAAAGTCAGGCAGATACTAATCCAAAGAGTTTCCGGCGAAGAAATTGTTTGGATTGCGACCTACGGCGGCGGGATCAGTATGTTTGTCGATGGAGCGTGGACCACCTTCACTACCGATACCGGCCTTCTAAGCGACGGCGTCCTTGGCTTCGCTGTAGACAGGTATAATCGCGTGTGGGCAGCAACTGAAGGTGGCGTCATGTACTATGATGGTCAACAGTGGCACACCTATCATACACTGAGAGCGAATGATGTTGCTATGGGCGTCTGCCAGGCTGACTGTCCTATAACTGATGATATGGTATGGACTGCAACCACTGAATATGGCCTTACCTTTTCTCGTATTCCGCTCCTAGAGCCTGTGATTGATGTTTTGGAGGTTCGATATCCTTCAGAAGTTGCTCCAGGTGAGAAATTTTACCCGGAAGTTCTCTTGTCACCGCGTTCCCCATACCAATTCCGCGAAGACCGGGGTGATTTTCTATCGCATGTAGATTTTGACGATTCCTTACGGTTTGGCGCCTGGAACCTCATTCCTGTCAAAGGAATCGTTATGCCCGGTGAACCATTTGTCTTTAAAGATGTTGACAATCCGTTTGTAGCGCCAGAGTTAGCCGAAGGAGAAACTGAACAAACGTATAAAAGCACCTGGCGTATGTGGTTACATACCCGATATGTCGGTCCTCCCATCACTATCGAGTTCACGGTCAAGCAGGACAACTGAGATGCCATGAAGAACGCCCCGCCGAAGACACTTTCTCGGCGGGGCGTTCTTCTCAATGCCTCAACTCATTCATCACCACCGGTAGCAGCGGCAGCAGATCCCCGGCGAGGACGCCTGCCGGGCCGATTTCGTCTTCGCAGATTTCGCCGGCGCGACCGTGCACCCAGGCGCCCAGGCAGGCGGCGTCGAAGGGATCGACGCCCTGGGCGAGGAAGCCGGTGATCGTCCCCGCCAGCACGTCGCCGGTGCCGGCGGTGGCCAGGGCCGGCGTCGCCACCGGCAGCACAGCCAGCCGTCCATCCGGGTGGGCGATGACAGTATACGGCCCCTTGAGCAGGATCACGGCATTCCACGCCGCCGCTCTTTCACGCGCCAGCGACCAGGCATTTGCCGTCACCTCGGCCACATCTTCGATGCCGCACAGCCGCGCCATCTCCGCCGGGTGGGGCGTGAGGATCACCTTTGCGGGCAGCAGTGCAGGCCAGTTGTCGAGTGTGGCCAGATTGTTCAGCCCATCGGCGTCGATGACCACTGCCGGCAACGACGGAATGGCGTCGGAGATGGCCGTCTTGTTGTTACGACGCTGTACGCCGAAGGGCGTTGCCCCCGCCGCTTCACTGCTCTCTTTCGCATCGCCCTGGCCTTCCTCAAGGCGGCGGAACGAACCTGGCAGCACCGAACGCGCCGCCCGTCCTTCGCCCGACAGCAGGTGACGGATGAAATTGCGCGTTGTCTCTTCCTGGCCCAACCCCGGGCCGAGGAGCAACGCATCGTAGCCGCCCAACTTCTGGTGAATGAGGTTGACGGCACTTTCACTGACCACACCCATCTCATGAGGAAGCAAAATCCACGTCGGCTCGGCCAGCGCCGTTGCCACAGGACCCCACACCGGCTGCGGCACGGCGCCGGTGACAAGCCCTGCGCCGGCGCGAGCCATTGCCGCCAGGGTAAGGTAGGCCGCCCCAGTGTAGTTGACGCTGCCCACAATTGCCATTGCCTTGCCGAAGGTGCCTTTGTGGCTGAGGCGGCTGCGCGACGGCAACAAGTGCGACACGTAGTGAGGATCCAGCGCAAAGACACACACATCGTCGGCCAGCGCCGAATCGATTTCAATGTCGGCCACAATCAACTGGCCCAGCACATCAGCGCCGGGAAAGAGGAAGTGGCCACGCTTGGCGAAGGCGAAAGTCACTGTGATGTCGGCGGCGAGGGTGTGCGGATCGACTGCGCCGGTGTCGCCGTTGAGGCCGGAAGGCGTGTCCACGGCCACAACGCTGAAGCTGGCTTCTTCGGCCAGCCGTTCGTGGCGCACCAGCGACACCCGATCCAGTAGATCGGCCAGATCGCCTTCAATCGGCCGGTTGACGCCGGTGCCCAGCAGGGCGTCGACCACCACATCGGCTTCGTAAAGCCATTCTTCGAGCAGCACCAGATCAGGATCTTCGTCGCTGCGGGCGCTTTCCACCGAAAGGTTCATCAGGCGGGCAAAGTGATCTTCGTAGTCGTGCTCCGGGTCGGTGCGCCGCTTCCACAAGTAGACGCGCACGCTGTAGCCTGATTCGCACAGATGGCGGGCACAGACGAGACCATCACCGCCGTTGTTGCCCGGCCCGGCCAGCACCAACACCTGCGTTTCATCGGCAAAGGGGAATTCGTCGGCGATAGCGTTGGCCACCGCCTGCCCCGCGTTTTCCATCATCTCCGCATAGGACACACCCGCCTCGTCGCTCAACTCCTCGAGGCGGCGCATCTCTTCCACCGACACAATTTTGAGGTGGGCGGGAATCTCAGCAACAGCCGGCTCGGTTGTTGCACTGGTTTCAGACATAAAACGTTCCTCCATCACTCTTGGGGATAGGCATCATCTTAGACCCCCAGTGTAGTCGGAAGAGCGAAGAGAACGCAAGATGGTGCTACTGCGACGCTACCCGATCCAGCACAATCGATTCCTGGCGCGGCGCACTTTCGCCAATGGTGTAGGCGGCGCGCACACGTTCCACGGCGGCCTGGGCGCTCTGCTCATCGGCGGCGTGGACCCAGGCCAGCGGCGCGCCGGCGTCCACGGCGCTGCCGACTTTGGCTGCGCACAGCACCCCTACACGGTGATCGATAGGTTGGCCCTTGGCGCGGCGTCCACCGCCGAGGGCGACAACGGTAAGGCCGACTTCGCGGGCGTCGATGGCTGTCACCACCCCAGCCAGCGGCGCGGGGACGGGCGTCACCAGCGGCGCGGCGGGCAGCGTGGATGGATCGTCGATCTGGGTCACATCGCCGCCCTGGGCTGCCACGAAGGCGCGCAGTTTGTCCAGTGCAGCGCCGGAGCGGATCACTGCCTGCACCTGCGCCAGCGCCGCCGCTTGATCGATGGCATGGCGCTGCCCCAACACCACCATCTCGGCGGAAACCTGCTCCACCAACTCCTGAAAATCGGCGGGACCGTTGCCGTGCAGGGTGGCGACGGCCTCGGCCACTTCCAGGGCGTTGCCCACGGCGCGACCCAACGGCTGATCCATGCGGGTGATCAGCGCCGTCACCGCGCGACCGGCGCCGTTGCCGATGGCGACCATTAAGCGCGCCAACTCCCGCGCGTTGTCGAGCGTGTCCATGAAGGCCCCGCGCCCGCACTTCACATCGAGGACGATGGCATCGGCGCCGGCGGCGAGCTTTTTGCTCATGATACTGGCCGCGATCAACGGCAGCGAGTTGACAGTGCCGGTGACGTCGCGCAAGGCGTAAAGGTGCTTGTCGGCTGGGGCGAGGTCGGCGGTTTGCGCCGCCACCACCAGGCCGATTTGGCGCAGTTGACGGCGAAAGCGCGGCTCGTCTAATTCGGCCTGCCAGCCGCGGATGCTTTCGAGTTTGTCGATGGTGCCGCCGGTGAAGCTGAGGCCGCGTCCGCTCATCTTGCCCACCGGCAGGCCACACGCCGCCGCGATGGGAGCAACGGCCAGCGTGGTCTTGTCGCCGACGCCGCCGCTGGAGTGTTTGTCTACGATCAGCGCGCCGGCAGGCACGGCATCGTGGAGATCGAGGGTGTCGCCGCTTTCGGCCATGGCCAGCGTCAACTCGGTGATCTCGGCGTCGGTCATGCCGCGGAAGAAGACGGCCATCGCCCACGCCGCCAGTTGGTAGTCGGGCAGCGACTCGTCCACAATGCCGGCGATCAGGGCGCGCAATTCCTCACGGCTGTGCGCGCCGCCGTCCCGTTTCTTGATGATCAGATCGACTGGATTCAAGTTCATCGTCAGGCTCCCCAGGGGTAGAGATGAATGAAGAATGAGGAATGGTGGCGTTATTGTAGCGGGTTGGGGAGTGTTCAGGCAATCGTGCTGCGTAGTGCGTAATCTCTTTGACCCGTCCTGGCCGCTTTGCTAGAATAAACGCCACCCAACGAACAGAGAGACTTTTCTGGAGGGCAGCAGCCCTTCGTTTTTTTTGAGGAGAGAGTGATGCAACCAAAACAGGTGACGATTGTGGGCGGCGGGCTGGCCGGCACCGAGGCGGCGTGGCAGATTGCCGAACGAGGATACAAGGTGCGTCTCTTCGAGATGCGCCCCAAGCGAGAGACGCCGGCGCACATCACGGATCGGCTAGCCGAATTGGTGTGCAGCAACAGCATGGGCAGCACCCTGCCTGATCGCGCCCTGGGTATCCTCAAAAACGAGATGCAGGCGATGGGCAGCATGATCATCCACACCGCCTTCAAACACGCGCTGCCCGCCGGGCAGGCGCTGGCTGTGGGCCGCGACGAGTTCGCCCAAGAGGTGACAGAGAAGATCAGCAGCCACCCCAACATCGAACTCGTGCGCGACGAGGTCACCGCCATCCCCGACGGGCCGACGATCCTGGCGACGGGGCCGCTGACCAGCCCGGCGCTGACTGCCGAGGTGCAGAAGCTCACCGGGCGCTACCTCTATTTTTACGATGCCATGGCCCCCATCGTTATGGCAGAGAGCATCAACATGGAGATCGCCTTCCGCCAGAGCCGCTGGGATCGGGATTCGGGCGAAGGGCCAGAAGAGGGCGATTACATCAACTGCCCGCTTAACAAGGAACAATACGAAGCCTTTGTGCAGGCTGTGGTGGAGGCCCCCAAGATCGAGTTAAAGGGCGCCGACGCCGAATTGGAGCGCTATTTCGAAGGGTGTATGCCCATCGAAGTGTTGGCCGGCCGCGGCATGGACTCGCTGTCCTTCGGCCCCATGCGCCCCATCGGCCTCACCGATCCGCGCACCGGGCGCCGTCCTTACGCGGTGGTGCAGTTACGCCAGGACAATGTCGCCGGCACGCTCTACAACATGGTGGGCTTCCAGACCAATATCAAGTGGGGCGCACAGACCGAGATTCTGCAAATGATCCCTGGATTGGAGCAGGCTGAATTTGTGCGGCTGGGGCAGATGCACCGCAACACCTTCATCAACAGCCCCACGCTGCTCAATCCCACGCTCCAGTTCAAAGAACGCCCAGATCTCTTCTTCGCCGGCCAGATCACAGGGACGGAAGGCTATGTGGGCAGCACCATGGGCGGCCTGGTGGCGGGCGTTAACATGGTGCGTCTGCTCGAAGGACGCCCCCTGCTCGAACTGCCGCGCCAGTCGATGATGGGCGCGCTGCTCTACTATATCACCCATGCCGAGGCCGACAACTTCCAGCCCATGAAGGCCAACATGGGGCTCCTGCCCGATCTAGAAAAGCGCGTGCGCGGCAAACAACAGCGCTACGGCGTCTACGCCGAACGCGCCGCCGCCGCCCACAAGATGACATTGGAAAATGCTGGGTTTGAGGCGATTCGGTTTGAAGAGGAGAGGGTGGGGGTGTAAATGGGTAAGGGTTTGCGTGGGGCGGAAGCAAATGTCGCTTCATTGGCGAGTGAGCCTTCCGCCCCACGCAAACCCGTACGGTATTCATTTTTGGTTATTGGACGAAGTCGAGTTCCACGTTCGTATCCACCAGCCGCACTTCGTAGACTTCGTAATCCCCAAAGTAGGCGTCTTCGTAGCTTTCGCCGTCGAAGGTGCCGGTAAAGAGCCAGCGTTTGGTGTATTTCATCGACACCAGCATCCCCGTGCGCACATCGTGACAGGTCATGCCGTTGTAGCGGGCCGACCAGCCGTTCCCCTCGTCGAGGTCGACTTCCTGTTCGTCGCTGCACCAGGTTTTGACACGCTCATCGCCGTTCAACTCAAACAGGCTGTTGACTGGCCCCGGATTGATGCCTCCCCAAAAGTTGAAGAGGAAGAGATCGGCGGTGTTCTCGTAGCGTTCGGTGCCGGCGATGCGATCGATCTGGTGCAGCCAGGTGGAATTTTCGCCGCAGGCATCGGCCCATGTGATCTTGCGCTCGATTTCGAGCCACTGGGGATCATCGGCAGAGCGGACGTCTGCCGTGATGTCGCCTTCACAGCGGACGACTTCGCAGCGTTCCGAGCCGCAGGCGTAGCTGACCGCCCACTCGGCGGTGAGATCATTGGGGAAGACGGCGCCGGCAATGGGCAGATCAGCGGCAGCGGCGTTGGCGGTGACCACGACGTTGGAGATCCACGCTTGCAGGGTGGCTTCACCCGCTTCGTCTTCGGGGCCGCGCACACAGCAGACGCGCCACCAACCGTTGTCTTCGCTGCGGCTAAGCGCTTCGAAGACCGTTCCTTGCTGCGCGCCGGCCACCACGTCGAAGCTCAGCCCAGGGCCGCTGCGCACGTTGACGCTGCGGTTACTCACGGTGAGCAAGGGCAGATCACTGGTGGCAGGGTCGACTTCGGCCAGGTCGATTTCACGGGCGGCGGACTGCGGCTCCAGCGCGGTGACGCTGGGCGGGTTGAGGCTGTCGTCCACCGCGGCGCTTTCGTCAGTCAGGCCGAAAAGACGGGCACGCTCTTCTTCCACCAGCACCTCAATGCCAGGCGGCGGCGCGTCGCCGAAGGCCGCCGGCAACAGCGGGAAAACCTCGCTGACGCTGGTAGGCTGTGCGGTGCAACCGGCAAGAAAGATGGCGATCAGAGCAGGAAACAGTGGAAACAGGCGAAAACGCCGGGGAAGGGCCAATGTGTTGGCCGAAATAGGACGGTGCTTGGGGTTTGCGATCATTGAGTATATCCAGGGATAGCAGCGACATGAGAATGAGTGGCGCAACGCCGCTTCGCGCCGGCTGCGCCCAGGCAAAATACAGCGCCAGTATAGCCATCCTTGAGCGGATTTGCAACTACTGAGGGTTAGTCTAGCGTCGAAAAAGTTGATTTTCGAGCAGGCCGAGACGGTCGAGTGTTTCGTAGGCGTAGTGACGCACCAGGGGATTGGCGTCTTCGAGGTGATGGTAGAGGGGCGGGGCAGCTTTCATGCTGCCGATGCCGTGGAGCGCCCGCGCCGCATGGACGCGCACCCCTTCGTCGGCGCCGGCCAATGCCGCCGCCAGCACAGGCACTGCGTCGTCGCCGCAGTGGACAAGCGCGGCGACGGCGGCCTGGCGCACCTGCGCGTGCTCGTCCGCCAGCAATTGGGCCAATGGGGCGAGGCAGGCTGTCACCGCTGTGGGCCGGCGAGCGGACAACGTCCCCAGCGCCAGGGCGGCTACGGCGCGTAGATCAGGGTTGCCGTCCCCCAGTGCATCGGCAAGCACGGCCAGACTGTCGGCGTCGCCCACGGCGCCCAACGCACGCAGCGCCCACCAGCGCAGATCTGTGTCTGCGGCGGCGGCCATTGCGTGCAGAGCGGGTTGGTCGGCGGCGGTGAGGAGGGGAACCAATGCCTCGGCTCTGTCGTCCTCTCCCGCGGCAACGGCGGCGTGAAAGCGTTCGATGTGGCGTTTGCCGGTGTTTTTCATGTTTCAATCTTACCACACAAACAGCCTAACTTCGCCCTTATTTGTTTGGACCGGCTTTGGTGGGCGTGCTACAATTTTGGATCTTGTGCGCCTGGTATGCGGTTGATGATCGGGCGTCTTTCACCACTGAGGGAAGTAGGATGTAGCATGGGAGCGATGCCGGCGACCGGCAAAGTGCCCGCCGATTGGCAGGCGTGCGCGCTGACGGTTGTAATGCCAACCTACAACGAGGCAGACAACCTGGAAGAGATGGCCAGGCACCTCTTCACTCTGCCGTTGACCGATCTGCGTCTGCTGATTGTGGACGACAATTCGCCCGACGGCACCGGCGCGCTGGCGGATCAACTGGTGACGCGCTACGCCCCGCGTATGGGAGTGATCCACCGCCAGGGCAAGAACGGCCTGGGCACTGCCTACGTGGCGGGGATGCAGCGGGCGCTGGCGGAAGGCGCCGAGTTTGTGGTGCAGATGGACGCCGATTTCAGCCATTCGCCCGACTACATTACCCAGATGTTGGGCGTCGCTCTGGCCACCGGCGCTGATGTGATCATCGGCAGCCGCTACGTGCCCGGCGGCAGCCTCGACGAAGGATGGAGCTGGTGGCGGCGCTGGCTCAGTTGGTGGGCCAATCTTTACAGCCGGGCGCTCCTGCGCATCCGCGTGCGCGACATGACGGCCGGTTTCAAGCTGTGGCGGCGCGACGCCCTCCTCGACATCGGGCTGGAGAACATCCGCAGCAACGGCTACATTTTTCAGGTGGAAATGGCCTATCTCAGCGAAAAACTGGGCTACCGCATTATCGAAGTCCCCATTCATTTTGAGGATCGCCGCATCGGCCAGAGCAAAATGGATGTGCCGGTGAAGATCGAATCGGCCCTGCGGGTGTGGGAGTTGCGCTGGCGACACCGGCACCGGGTGCGCCGTGAGGCGGGGATCAGAGATTGGAGACTGGGGACGGGGGATTAGGGAAAGGCAAAAGGGAAAGGCAAAAGGCAAAGTGCAAAAGGCAAAGTGCAAAAGGCAAAAGTATCGAATTCGTGCGCAACCCGCAATCGCCCAATCGCCTAATCTCTTCACTAACTATGCACCGACTACGTTCACACAAGACAGATTTGCTGGCGTTGGCGGCGCTGATTCTGCTGCCGATTTTGTGGTTTGCGCCGGTCCTCTTCGGCGGGCGCACCCTCATCCCCTTCGACAATCTTTACAGCTTTGAGCCGTGGCGTTCGCTCCAGCCCGGCATCATCCCCCACAACAACTTACTCAGCGATCTGGTTTTGCAGAACACAGTGTGGAAGTATCACATCGTGCGCACCTTGGCGCAGGGTGAAATTCCGCTGTGGAATCCGCAGATTTTTACGGGCATCCCCTTTTTCGCCGGTGGACAGGCCAGTGTGGCCTATCCATTGAGTGTGCTGTTCTACGTGTTGCCGATTGAGGCGGCCTATGGCTGGTTCACGGCGCTGCAACTGGCCGTGGCCGGGATCAACATGTATGTCTTCGGGCGGGCGTTGCGGCTGCGCCCGGCGGCGGCGCTCTTTGCCGGTGTCGTCTTTCAGTTTAGCGGCTTCATGATCGTCAGCGTCGTCTTCACCATGATCCTGGCGGCGGCGGCGTGGTTGCCGCTGCTATTGGCGATGATCGAGTTGATTGTGCGCAAGCAGGAAGAAAAGGGCGACGCTTCGTTTCATCCTGTGCCCTACGTGGTGGGCGGCGCGGCGGTGATTGGTGTGGTGGCGCTGGCCGGGCACCCGGAATTCTTCTACTACACGCTGCTGGTGGCGGGTTTTTACAGCGCAGTGCGGCTGCTGTTGGCGTGGAGAAGGCTGGGAGAAGGCAAAAGGCAAAGCGAAAAAGGCAAAGGGCAAAAGGCGGAAGCGCAGAGCGAATCGGCGGCAAGTGGCAAAGGACGTCGCAACCCGAAACGCAATTCGCAACCCGCAACGCGCAACTCGCAACCCGCAATCCGCATTCTCCAACTGGCCGGCTGGCTACTGGCCCTGGCGCTGCTGGGGATCGCGTCGGGCGCAATTCAGCTTGTGCCGCTCTACGAACTGGTGACGCTCAACTTCCGCGAAGGATCGGCGACGTTGCAGCAGGTGTTGGGCTGGGCGTGGCCTTCGCGGCATCTGCTCACCTTCTTTTTGCCCGATGTTTTCGGCAATCCCAGCCACCAGGCCTGGTTCGATCTGTGGTCGCTGCGCATGCAACCGGTCACGGTCAACGCGCTGGGAGAGCCGATCCAAACGGTTTTTTGGGGCATCAAAAATTATGTGGAAGGGGGCAACTACGTCGGCATCCTCACGTGGATCCTGGCCGCCGTTGCCGTCGTCACCGCCCTGCCCTGGACAATCCGCAATTCGCAATCCGCCCCTCGCCCCTCGCCCCTCGCCCGCTCCACCTGGATCTTCACCGCTCTCGCCATCCTCTCGCTGCTTTTCGCCTTCGGCACGCCGCTCTACGCCCTCCTTTTTTACGGGCTGCCGGGGTGGAACCAACTGCACAGCCCCTTCCGCTGGGTCTTCCCGTTTACACTGAGCATGGCCGTGCTCGGCGGGATTGGGCTGGAGCGGCTGTTGGCGATGAAGGATGAATCAAGATTGAAGATTGGGCGGATCGCGATCTCGCACCGTTCGTTGTTCGTCGTTCTTGCTTCGTCTTCGATTCTTGTGGGCGTCGCCGCGCTGGCCGCGGTGACGGTGAGCTACTTTGTCCCCGCGCCCTTCGTCGCGCTAGGACAACGCATTGTCGACGGCAGCGATCTGGCACAGATGTCGTTTGCCGATGGGCGCATGTTTTGGGGCTACCAGAGTTTGAATTTGCTCAAATTCGGGCTGTTTGCCGTCCTTGGCGGCGGGTGGATGAGAGTGGTCGAGGCGAAGAGGCGAAGAGGCGAAGAGGCGGAGGCCGACTCTGTTCGTCGCCTCGTCGCCTCCTCTCTCCCCTTCGTCGCCGCCGTCCTCGTGGCCGTGGACCTCTTCGCCATCCACGGAACCTTCAATCCCGCCGCGGATCCGGCGCTGTCGCCGCTGGTGAATGTGCCGCCGGTGGTGCAGTTTATTGAGGAGCGAGAGAGTGACGACGAGCAGAGCGCTTCTCCGCATCTTCGCCTCTCCGCCTCTTTGCCTCCTTTCCGCATCACCACCTTCGACGTCCCCGGCGCCAAGACGTTGAACGCCAATGTGGGCATGTACTACGGCTGGCACGATTTGCGCGGCTACGATTCGATCATCCCCCGCCAATATGTGGAGATGATGAATCAGCTTGGCGACCAGAGCGGTGAACTGCTCTACAACCGTATCGCGCCGCTCTACGCCGTGGGGCCGAACCCCGAAGCCGTGCTGGAAAATCCACTGCTTGATCTGCTCAACGTCAAATACGTCTTCACCGAGCATGTGATCGCCAACGCCGCCACCTGGCAGCCCATCTACGACGACGGCGCAGTGAAGGTCTACGAGAACCAAGAAGTGATGCCGCGGGCTTTCATTGTGCCCGAAGCGCAGGTGATCCCCGCCGCCGAGCAGCCGTTGTTGACGGCGAATCTGCGCGACATCGTCTTCATCGAAGAGACGCCCGCCGCGCCGAATGCGCTCACCCGCGCCAGCCCGCAGCTCGCCGACGCCGGCATCAGCCTCTACACCACCGACACCGTCTTCGTGGACGTTAACCTGAGCGACCGCGGCTGGCTGGTGCTCTCCGACGCCTGGTTCCCCGGCTGGAAGGCGTACATTCGTCCTTTCGGCGGCGACGAAAGCCAGGAGACGGAGTTGACGATCCACCGCGCCAACGGTGCGCTGCGCGCCGTCTATCTGCCCGAACAAGGCCAGTGGACGGTGCGCTTTGTCTACACGCCGATGAGTTTCAAGGTGGGGCTGTATGTCTCTTTCCTGGCGGTGATGGCGTGTGCGCTGCTCTTGCTCTGGTGGCTGTGGGGCCGCTACTACCGCCCCGACGAATCAGGCGACGAAGTGCGCACCGTGGCCAAAAATTCGCTGGTGCCCATGGGGCTGAACATGGCCAACAAGGCCATCGACTTTGCCTTCGCCCTGCTCTACGTGCGCCTGCTTGGCCCCGAAGGCACCGGCCAATATGCCTTCGTGGTGACGATGTACGGCTTCTTCGAGATAGTGAGCCGTTATGGGCTGGGCACGCTGCTCACCCGCGATGTGGCGGCGGACAAGAACCAATCGAGCCGCTACCTCACCAATGTGATCGGGCTGCGCACGATCCTGTGGCTGGCGAGTCTGCCCATCCTGGCGCTGGTGACAGGCGGGTTCCGCATGTGGGGCGGCATCAGCATGGCCGAGGTGCAGGCCATTGCCATCTTTGCGGCGGCGATGCTCTTCGCCAACTGGGCCGACGCCCTGAGCAGTCTTTTTTATGCTTTTGAGAAAATGGAATACCCGGCAGGGTTGAGCAGCGCCATCGCCCTGCTTAAGGTGGCGTTGGGTGCGCTGGTGCTGTTGTTGGGCTGGGGCTTTGTGGGGCTGGCGTGGGTGAGCCTGCTGATGAACATTGTGCAGTTGCTCTGGCTCTACACGCTGGTGCGATCAACGCTTTTCAAGCCCCAATGGCAGTGGGACACATCCTTGCAGCGCTGGATGTTCAGCGTAAGTGGGCCGTTGATGCTCAATCACCTGCTGGCGACGATTTTCTGGCGCATCGACGTCTGGTTGCTGCGTCCGCTGGCGGGGGCGGTGAGCGTGGGGTTGTACAGCGCCTCGCTCAAGTATTTAGACGGGCTGAACATCATCCCCAGCACCTTCACCTTCGCCATCTTCCCGCTTATGTCTCGCTACGCGAAAAAAGAAGGCGAGGGGCTGCTACGGGCGTACATCCTCAGCGCCCGGCTGCTCTTGATGGTGAGTCTGCCCCTGGCAATGAGCATCACCGTGCTGGCCGAGCCGCTGATCTACGTCCTCGGCGGCGCCGAATTCCTCAACGTGCCCGATACGGTGCAGGTGTTTGGGCGAGAATTTAGCTACCGGGGCGGCTCGGCGCTGGCGTTGCAGGTGATTATCTGGAGCATCCCCATCGGTTTCGTCAACAGCGTGACACAGTTCGTGCTCATCGCCGTCAACCAGCAGCGCTACCTCACCAAGGCCTTTGTGTTGGGCGTCACCTTCAATGTGGTGGGCAACCTGCTCATGATCCCCACCTTCGGCTACATTGGCGCGGCGGTGGTGACGATCCTGAGCGAGTTCAGCCTGCTCATCCCCTTCTACCTGAGCGTGCGCCGCCACGTAGGCCATGTGCCCTGGCTCGACCTGATCTGGCGACCGCTGCTCGCCGTCCTCGTAATGGGTGCAACACTAAACCTCCTCATCGGCGCGGGGATCAACGTATGGCTGGCGCTGATCCCCGGCGGGCTGGCCTACGCAGGCGTGTTGGCGCTAACGGGCGCGTTTCGAGGGGAGGAGATGGAGTTGGTCTTTGGGAGGCTGTTGAACAGGAGTAAGGAGTAATGAGTAAGGAGTAATGAGTAATTCGTAGGCGAAGTAGCTCGCCAATTAGCACGAGACTTCGTCTACGAATTACTCATTACTCCTTACTCCTTACGATCACCCCACTGTAAACAACCCCTCCACATCGGCCAAAATCGCGTCGAGTTCCTTCAGATCCATATCATCTAAATATTTGCCCGGGGCGCGGCTGGCGGTGGTGTTGAAGATGCAGCGGCGTTTGAGCACTTCTTTGTAGGTGGCGACGCCGTGCATGCGCTCAAAGTTGATCAGCGGCAGGAGCTGGTTGAAGATTTTGCGCGCGCCGGCTTCGTCACCCGCGGTGAGTTTGTCCCAGATGGCGACGTGGACTTCGGTGGACTGGCAGGCGGGCATGTTGCCGTGCGCGCCGCGCCGCCATTCGTCGATCATGTAGATGCCGCCCTGCCCGCCGAAGACGCCTTCACACGCCGCGCCCGCCGCCGCCAGGGTGCGGCTGATGGCGCGCGGTTCGGGCAGGGTTTCCTCTTTGAGGTAGCGCACGTTTTCCAGTTCGCGGCACATGCGCGCCAGCAACTCCGAGGACATGGGTGTGCCTGCCGGGCCGGCGTAGTTCTGCACACAGACGGGGATGTCCAATGCGTCGGAGAGGGCTTTGAAGTATTGGTAGCAGCCCTCCGGCCCCGGCGATAGGATCGACGGCGGCATCGCCATCACGCCGTCTGCGCCGATGCGCTGGGCGAAGAGGCTCAGATCCACGGCGGGCAGGGCGTGTCCTGACGTGGTGGCGGCCACCACCGGGATCTGTCCCCCCGTTTCGTGGACCACAATCTCCATCCAGCGTTTGCGCTCGTCGTCCGACAACGTGGGGAACTCGCTGGCATTGGCCGGGCCGACCAATCCTGTGGCGCCGGCTTCGATGCAGAAGCGCACCTCACGCCGCAGCGATTCTTCGTCCAGTTCCAGGCCGTTGGTGAAGGGGGTGACGACGATCACAAAGATCCCGCGCCAGGGTTGGCTCATGGTCTTTTCTCCGTTGGGTGTGGTGGGGAAAGTGGATTGGACAGACCAATTCAGGATACAATGGCGATTGGAGCGTGTCAAAGATGTTTGGGAGAGACAGATCGCACGGGTATAATGCAGAGAGATTGGAGATTGAGAGATTAGAGATTAGAGATTGAGAGATTGAGAGATCGTGTACCCGACACGACAACAAAAATCACCTAATCGCTAATCTCTCAATCTCCAATCTCTCAATCTCCAATCTCTCAATCTCCAATCTCTCAATCTCTCAATCTCTAATCTCTAATCTCTCAATCTCTAATCTCTCAATCTCTAATCTCTCAATCTCTAATCTCTCAATCTCCACCCATCCCCACCCCACGAGGAGATCAACATGAAGATTACGGCAGTACGCGTCTTTGAAGTACAGGGCACCATGCAGCACGAGGACGACGTCTTCTGGGAAGAGCGTTTGAACCGTCCTGTGGACATTTACCCCGAACACAAGGCGGAAGGGACTGTCTGGATTTCCGCCGAGGAGAAGGGGAACTACCACATCAAAGCCTACTTTGTGCAGATCGAAACCGACGCCAACGTCTACGGCATCGGCGGCCCCATGCCCGAAGAACAGGCGTGGATCGTCGACAAACAGCTCAAACCGATGCTGCTCGGCCACGATGCCCTGGCCATCGAGCGGCTGTGGGATCGCATGTACCGTCACTCGGTGCACGGGCGCAAGGGCGTCACCATGATGGCGATGAGCGTCATCGACTGTGCGCTGTGGGATCTCAAGGGGAAGTGGTACAACGCGCCTGTCTACGAGTTGTTGGGCGGCCCGACACGCACCCAGATCCCGGCCTATGCCAGCGCGCTGGGCTATTCGCTGGATCCCGAATTGGTGCAGGAACGGGCGCAGCGCATGGTGGCCGAAGGCTACACCGCCACCAAGTGGTTCTTCCGCGACGGCCCGACGGACGGCAAAGCGGGCATTGAGCGCAACATGCGCCTGGTGCGCACACTGCGCGAGAGCGTCGGCCCGGATGTGGACATTATGCTCGACTGCTGGATGAGCTGGGATGTGCCCTACACAGTGCAGATGGCGCGGCGCATGGAAGAGTACGCGCCCCGCTGGCTCGAGGAGCCTGTCCTCCCCGACAAGATTGAGCAGTACGCCGAGATCCGCGCCACCGTCAATGTGCCCATCAGCGGCGGCGAACATGAGTACACCCGTTGGGGTGTCAAACAATTGCTCGACGTGCGCGCCGTCGATGTGCTCCAGACCGACATCTACTGGTGCGGCGGTATTTCGGAGAGCATGAAGATCTGCGCTCTGGCCTCGGCCTACGACATCCCCGTCATTCCCCACGGCCATTCGACGCCGGCCAGCGCGCATCTCATCGCCGCCTGGCCCGAACCGACCACACCGCTGCTCGAATATTTGATCAAATGGAACGAGATCCATCAATTTTTCCTGGCAACACCGCTTAAGCCGATCAACGGCGTCGTCACCCTCCCCACCACCCCCGGCCTGGGCATGGAGTTGGACGAGGCGAAGATGGAGTCGAAGCGTGAGGTGAGTTGGTGATTGGGGATTGGTGACTGGGGATTGGGAATTGGGGATCGGGTTAAGGTTGAAATCGCTCAATCGCCTAACCTTCGGTTAACGAGGGATTAAGCGATTGTGAGACTACAACCCATTCACGATCCCCAGTCCCCGATCACCAATCCCCCCAGCAATCGTGCCGCGTTTTAGCCGACGGAGAGGAGAGACATGAGCGATTCTGCACGTCCGGTGGTGGATCCCCCTTTGAAGGCGGCCACGGGGATCGAAGGGTTTGATGAGATCACGAAGGGCGGGCTACCCCACAACCGCACCTCTTTGGTGATGGGTGGCCCCGGCACGGGGAAGACTGTGTTTGCATTGCAATTTCTGGTGAACGGCGCTAGAGAGTACGACGAACCAGGCATTTTCGTCACATTTGAAGAGACATCGCGACGGATCATTGCCAATGCGGCTACGTTTGGCTGGGATTTACAGGAACTACAGGCGCAAAAGCTCTTTTTCCTCGACGCCCAGGTGCTGCCCGATGTTGTCTACGCCGGCGCTTTCGATTTGCAAGGGTTGCTGGCCGGCCTCGAAGCCAAGATCGTTGAGATGGGGGCGAAGCGCATTGTCTTTGACTCCATCGACGTGCTGCTTAACCTGCTGGTCGATCCTCAACTGGAACGGCACGAGATTTACCGTCTACACCACTGGCTTTCGGAACGCAACATCACCAGCATCATCACCGCCAAACTCGACGAATCTATTGCTGTCGGCTTCAGCGATCTCTTACGCGGCTACAGCTTCATGCAATACATGGTCGACTGTCTCGTGCATGTCAGCCATCATGTCAATGATCGGGTTTCGTTGCGCAACCTGCGCGTGTTGAAGTATCGTGGCTCGGTCTTCGCCGAAAACGAAGTTTCGATGGTGATTGGTCCAAATGGGTTGGAGGTGGCCAACCTGGGCGAAGCGGACTATGACTATGCCGTCTCAAGTGAAAGAGTATCAACGGGGGTCGAGCGGCTGGATCAGATGTTGAGCGGCGGCTACTACCGGGGATCTTCGGTGCTGATTACCGGCGCGCCGGGCACGGCCAAGTCTACGTTATCGGGCGCGCTGGCGGCGGCCACCTGTGCGCGGGGCGAACATGTCATCTATGTCAGCTTCGACGAAGCCGCCAACGAAGTGGTGCGCAACTTGACGTCGGTGAATATTCACCTGAAGCCCTATCGCGACGCCGGTTTGCTGCACATGTATTCTGTGCGCTCAGAGGCGCGCAGTGCAGAGGAACAACTGCTGTACATCCGTGGCCTGATCGCGCGGCATCGGCCTTCGTGTGTGATCATCGATCCCATTTCGGCCATGATCAAATCCGGCGGCGAATTAGAAGCACGGCAGGTGGCTCAACGCTTGCTGCACAGCACCAAAGCCCAGGGCATCACCCTGCTGACCACCAGCCTGCTTGAAGCGACCATCAACGAAGTGGAAGCCACCGAGATGCAGGTCTCCACCCTGGCCGACACCTGGATTCACCTTTCCTACGTGGTGATGAGCGGAGAACGCAACCGAGCGTTGAGCATTGTGAAATCACGTGGCACGGCGCATTCGAATCAAGTGCGCGAATTGATGCTGACAGACGACGGCGTCACCCTGGCCGATGCTTACACAGCAGGGGGCGAGGTGCTTATGGGCACGCTGCGCTGGGAAAAGGAACAGCGCGCTGCGCAACAGCATGCCGAGATGCGCCGCGAGATGGAACGTCGCCGCCGGCAATTGACGGCAACTGAAACCGAAATTGAGGCGCGTATTGCTGCACTTGAGGCGGAACTCGACAGACACCGCGCCGAGTTGAATGAACTCAACGTAACTGAGCTGAACCAGGTTCAGCAAAGGGAGCAGATGGTTTCTGAACTTAGACGCCTGCGCGGCGTAGAGGAATAACCTCCAAGATGCCAAACGAAATCATCGAGTTGCGACTGTACAAAGCCGGCAATGCCCCCAATTCAGTACGCGCCGTCGCCAATGCCCTGGCGCTTTTCAACGACCAGGACAAAACACCCCAGTGTCAGCTCGAAATCATTGATGTGCTGGAAACACCCTGGCGCGCCTTGCAGGATGGTGTGCTCATCACGCCGACGCTGTTGCGGATCTTTCCACAACCTACTGTACGTATTATCGGCGACTTAAGCGAACGTGCACGTGTACTCGTTGCACTGAACCTGGCATAGCCCGCCACAAACATATGAAACAGGCCCAATCAACCTCACAGGCAGGGGAAAGTACATCTGAAGATGTCTTCTCCGAAATCCAAAATCTGGTGCAACGTCTGGCCGAGCTAGAGCAAGAGCTGCACAAACTCGTGAGCGGGCAAGTTGATGCTGTCATCGATCCCAACAGTGGACACATCATTCTGTTGCAGCAGGCGCAACAGGCGCTGCACAGCAACGAACGCCAACTGCGCGCGCTCTTCGATTCTGCACTGGATGCCATTGTCATCGCCGACGACGATGGCCGCTACATGGATGTAAACCCTGCCGCATGTGAACTGTTCGGCCTGCCGCGCGAGTTGTTGATTGGCCGCAATGTGGGTGATTTTGCCACCGAAGAGGTGAATGTTACGCGCGTCTGGCAGATGTTTCGCCAACAGAGCCAATCGGAACGGGGTGTCTTTCGTCTGCGCCGGCCTGATGGCTCGATTCGCGAAGCTGAGTATTCCGCCACCGCCGACTTTTTGCCTGGCCGCCACCTTTCCGTCCTCCGCGATGTGACAGAACGACGCCGGGCCGAAGATGCAATCAGGCGCAGCGAAGAACGCTTTCGCTCGCTCATCGAAAACAGCGACGATGTCATAGCCCTGATCGACGGCAGCGGTGTCCTCACCTACGTCAGCCCAAGCATAGAACGTATCCTCGGCGCTGAACCGGCTCAACTCATCGGCAGGCCGGCGCTTGAGTCCGTGCATCCGGGTGATTCACCACAGGCGGCCTGGTTGCTGGCCGATTTGCTGCACAAGCCGGGCAGTAGGGTGTCGGCGCAGTTGCGTCTGCGCCATGCCCACGGCGGCTACATCTGGATCGAAGGCTTGGGCCACAATCTGCTCCACGTGGAAAGCGTGCGCGCCCTTGTGCTTAATTTTCGCGACATTACGGTCCGCCGAAAAACAGAAGAGGCGCTGCACGAAACCACCACCATGCTGCAAACGATGATCCATTCCTCGCCGTTGGGCATTATCGCCATCGACAGAGAAGGCAGGATCATCACCTGGAACCCGGCGGCGGAGCGGATTTTCGGCTGGCGCGCCGCAGAAGTGGTGGGCGAATTCCTGCCCTACATTCCACCAGGACGCGAAGCCGAAGTGGCAGAACTCCTGCATCTGCTGAGTTCGGAACGGCGCTTCCGCATCTTTGAAACACAGCGTCTGCGGCGTGACGGCACACTTGTCGACATCAGCGTCGCCTCAGCGCCCATCCTCAAAGGCGCCGAAGAGGTAATCGGCGGCATGTCGATTGTCACCGACATCACCGAATTGAAGCAGGCCGAGCGTATTCAAGAGGCTGTGGCCACAATGGCGACGGCGCTGCGTTCAGCCCCCACCAGCGATGCCATGCTCACCATCTTGTTGGAACAGCTTGCCGTGCTGCTGGAAACCACCGGCAGCGCGGTGACGCTCTACAACGACGACAGAACGATCCAAAAACAGCAGAGCAGTGGGAAGCAGCCGCTTGCCACCATTGATGCCTTTCCTCGCCTGCTCGACAGCGTGGTGCAACAGAAACGAACTTGCGATTCAAAAGATGTTTACGCCGATCCGCGTTTTGGGCCAGAGCTACCGGCAGGATTGGCGCAGGCGCAGCTCTACGCGCCGCTGTTGGTAGACGATGAACCCATCGGCGTGTTGCAGCTTGGTCGCCCACGTCCTTTCTCTGAAACTGAAATCCGTCTCCTCAACGCGGTGACAGACATCGCCGCCAGTTCAATCCAGCGCGCCATTCTCTACGAAGAGGTGCAAAGAGCGCTCACACGCACCGGCGCGCTCTACAGCGTGGCCCAACACCTGATCTCCACCGAAAATCTGCCACACCTGTTGGCATCGGTGGTCGACGGCGTTGAGTCCATTGTCAAAGCCAACTGGGTGAACCTGACCGTATTGGAGCAGGACGGGCGCTTCAAAGCAGAACATATTGGCGGTGATAGCACTCACTTTGCCGACACCCCCCAGTTTGCAGAGTTCATGCAACTCATTTTCGATGATGTTGTGAACCAGCGGCAGGGGATGATCCTTAACCGAGCGGCGCTTGAGGAATATGCCGACGTTGCCCCGGCGTCTGCTATCGGCTCCGTCATCGCCACGCCGTTGCTCTATCAAGACCAGATCCTGGGCGCGTTGCTGGCAGCCAATCGCGCCACCGCGCCGGACTTCGGCGCCGAAGATCTGACGGTGCTCACGGCAATGGCCAACCAGGCTTCAGTGGCAGTTGCCAACACACGCTTCGTCAACCGCATTCAGGAGCAGGCGGCGCAACTCAAGCGCGTAATGGACGGTGTCTCTGACGGGCTTGTGTTGTTGGCTCCCAATCGGCGTATACTTCTGGCCAACCCCGCCGCGGAGACAATGCTTGCCCAGTTTGGTGAAGTTGTCGAGGACAGGCTAAATGGGTTTGGTCAGTGGCCGCTAGAGGATTTGCTGGGTGCCCCAGAACCGGGCAAGTACGCACACGAAGTCAAATCGCCCGATGCAGTTGCAGCTATTTTCGAAGTGATGAGTCACGACATGGGCACAGGCGGCGCGGACGATGGCTGGCTGCTTGTGCTGCGCGATGTCACCGAGGACCGCGAAAACCGGCAACGCGCCATGCAGCAAGGGCAGTTGGCCGCCGTTGGGCAGTTGGCTGCCGGCATCGCCCACGACTTTAACAACATCATGGGCGCGATTGTCATCTACTCGCAGTTGCTGCGCAACACCCTCGATCTAAGCGGCAAGAATCGCGAACGGTTAGAAGTGATCCACCAGCAAGCGCAGTATGCCGCAGAACTGGTGCGGCAGTTGCTCGACTTTAGCCGGGCCTCGGTTCTGGAACGTCGCGCCCTCAACGCCGTGCCGTTTTGCAAAAATCTGGTGAAGCTGCTCGAACGCATCCTGCCAGAGACGATTGAAGTTTCGTTTACAGCGGCAAAGCTCGACTACCAGATCACCATCGATCCGGCGCGTTTCCAGCAGGCGCTGATCAACATGGCTGTCAACGCGCGTGATGCCATGCCCAACGGGGGTCAACTCCACTTGCATCTTGAGGATTTCAGGCTGGATGCACAGCAAAAGCCACCACTGCCAGAGATGCCCACCGGCACATGGCTCAGCATTGAGATTAGCGACAACGGCAGCGGCATTCCTGGCCCCATTTTAGACAGGATCTTTGAGCCGTTCTTTTCTACCAAAGAACATGGCAAAGGCAGTGGCCTGGGGCTGGCGCAGGTTTATGGGATTGTTCAACAGCACAGCGGATACATCAAAGTTCAGAGCGCCATCAACGAAGGAACTACGTTCGTCATCTACCTGCCCCTGGTAAATGGTGCAGAAACGAAGGATCAGCCGGCCATGACAGCCACCCTCGAAAATGTTCGTCAACGGTGCATTCTTGTTGTTGAAGACAATGTTGCCACCAGAGACGCCCTGGTCGATTTCCTCGACATCAACGGCTACGAAGTCCTCACCGCCAAAGATGGGCAGGAAGCAATTCACGTTTTTCAACAGCATAAGCACAAGATCGATCTTGTGTTGAGCGACATGATCATGCCGCGGCTCGGCGGGCTGGAACTGAGCCAGGAGCTACGTACCTACAACCCCAACGTGAAAGTGATCCTGATGACAGGCTATCCGCTACAAGAGGATGGCCGCCAAACGCTTGAAAAAGGCGGCATCGCCTGGCTGCAAAAGCCGTTCGAGGTCGAAGCGCTGATGGCGATGATGCAGAAGTTGTGGTAGAGATTAAGAGATTAGGAGATTAAGAGATTAAGAGATTAAGAGATTGAGTGATTGGACTTCCGCCCAATCTCCCAATCTCTTAATCTCTTAATCTCCTAATCTCTTAATCTCCTAATCTCCTCAAATTTCCTTCGTCCAACAACGTTGCGCGTCAACGCTCCGCAATGTGACCGGTTGTGCGCAGCAACGTCTCTTGCACCAGTAGTTCGTGCGCCGGGGTGCGATCCGGCGGTCGCCGCCCGGCGAGGACGTCGACGAAAGCGGCCAGTTCGAGATCGTAGAGTTCCTGGCGCGATTGAGGCGCCACGGCGAGAATCTGCTCACCCTTGGCGTAGCCGTCCGCCGCTTCTTCGAGGCAGAGGCGAATGGCGTGGGCCGGCTCAAACGGCTCCAACAGGATGGCGCTGCCCTTGCTGCCGTAGACCTCAAAGCGTCGCGCCATGGGGCGCGGCTCCAATGCCGAAATGTCTACAAAAACAATCGCCTGTTCATACTCCAACACGCCGAGGGTGTTGTCGGCAAAAGCCGGCACCTCGCCGCTGTGGTTGTGCAAAAAGCCCGTCGTGCGCAGCGGGCGGCCCAGCAGCCACACAATCTGATCCAGCATGTGGCCGGCCAGATCATAGAAGATGCCGCCCTTGTGCACGCTGATCACCTCGCGTTGGGCGTTGGTGAGGTTGGTGGACATGTGCGCCCGCACCGAATGAATTGTCCCCAGCAGGCCCGCCCGGCTCCATGCCCCAATCTGGCGAAAGCCGTTGTGGTAGCGGAACATGTAGCCCATCTGAATATAGGTGCCGTCGGCCTGCGCTTTCGCCACCACCCGCTGCCACTGCGGCCAGTCTTGCCCGGCGGGCTTGTCGTACCAGACGTGCTTGCCGGCGTTGACAATTTCCTCGGTGAAATCGAGGCTTTCCACATTCCACCCTTCCGACGCCACCGCCACAATCGACGGGTCGCCCAGCATTTCGTCCACGCTGTCGAAAAAGCGGACCTGCCCAAACGCGCCTGCGCCTTGCACCTGCTTGCGCCGTTCCTCGTTGGGTTCAAAAACGCCCACCACTTCCACTTCGGGGTGATTGAGCATCGAAAGCAACTTGCCCTCGGCGTGCCCGTGACCGGTGCCGTATTGGGCCATGCGGATGGTCATGATTTGATTCCTGTTCTAGACGAGATTCAGGGTTGAGATGAGACTATCGTAGCACTCAGCAAGTCTGAAATCGCCTAATCCCCCAATCTCGTATCGACACGAGATTGGGAGAATAGGCGATTTCGGAGCCGTCCGTTGATTCTAATCTTTATTCACGTCTCTCACGCGCAAACAGGATTGTCTGCACTCCAGCGGTTGAAGGCGCCCATGCCTTCGGTGGCGAGGCGGTGGCGGGCCTGAACCCAGAGATCGGCCCACTGCGCCGGATCGTGCAACTCGCTTTCAGGATTGGCCGCGCTGCGCGCCACGAAACCGGGGAACGCGCCACGCCCGGTGGCCTGCCCAATTGGGTTGTAGCGCAGATCGAAGCTCCAACGCACTTCGTCACTGGTGTTCGAGTAAGAGGCATGCACCGTCAATTTGTGCATGAAGAGAACGCCGCCCCGCTTCAACGGCACCGGGATCGCCTTCGCGCCGCCCAACAACTTCCCTGGAATTTTCAACCCAATCGGGCTGGGGCAGTGATCGAGCAATCCTTGCCGGTGGCTGCCCGGCCACACACACAGACAGCCGTTCTTCACCGTCACATCGGTAAGCGGGAACCAGACGGTGAGGATCTGGGTCTCGTCGGCTTCGGGGGTGACCACGCCGTTGTCTTGATGGACGGGCGTCTTGCCCAGTTGGGCGCGCCCGTCGTCGTTTTTGGGCGTCAGGTGTTCCGGCGGTTTCAAACGCACATGCTGCACAGGATTGGAGTAGATCTCCGGCCCGATCAACGATTCCACGGCGTCGAGCAGACGCTGGTTGCGCAACATCGCGAAGACAGCCGGCCCCACCCACATCGGCGTATCCAGTTGGACATTCGCCTGCGGCAACGAAAAATCGAAATACTGGGCATGGACCTTGCCACTCTCGGCATAGATCCGGGTCAACCGGGGACCGAAGGGCAACTCGGCATAGGTGGAGGTGATTTCGCCGCGGGCGAACAATTCATCGGCGAGGTTGTCAAGCACATGCTGATACTCCTCGATCACCGGATCGAGGTCTGCCACCGGATCGAAGAGATCCTCTACAATCAAATACCCGTCTTCGTGGAACTGCTGCACCTGTGCTGGGGTTAACGCGGACATGGTTGGCTCCTTTAAGGGGAATGGAGATTAGAGATTGGTGATTGGGTAAACTTTGATGTCGTTGAATTGGGGCAGGGTGAGCTTTACAGTTGGCGATTGGGCGATTAAGGGATTGGGGATCGTGGAGCCGATCTGAAATCCCCTAATTGCCAACTTAACCCAATCACTCCCCCATCTAGCGACATCAAGCTCCACCCAATCTCTAATCTCTAATCTCTATTCTCTAATCTCTAACTTCCCGGATCATCCTTCGTCATGCTCTCCCCGCGCAGTAGGAAGGCGCGGATGTCGTAGCGGCCGGGGCGTTCGGGGACGAGGTGGCCCGATTCCACCATGAGATCGAGGGGGTTGACGCGGGTGCGCATGGGCATCACCACTTTTTCGTGCATGCGCGCCGATTCGTAGACAGCGTGGATCATTTCCAGCGCTTTGTAGCCGTTCTCGGCCGCGCCCCGGTGCGTGGGGACGACACCCTCGATCCAGTCGGCCAGTTCGTCGGCCTGGGCGGCGCCGGCTTCCACCCACTCGAAGCGGTCGCCCTGGTCGGCGTATTTGTAGAATTTGCCGTCGGGGACATGGCGCTGCCACTGCCCGCCCGTGGACGCATTCATCAATTGCAGATCGTTGGTGGTCATGTTGATCATGCCCTGGCTGCCCACAATCAGCGCGCCCTGGTAGTAGTTTGGGATGAGATCGCTGAGGATCAGCGCCCGCGGCCCACTGCGAAATTGGAAGACGGCCATGGCGCAGTCTTCGATGCGGGTGCTGCGCTCATACTGATCCGTCTTGCGCTCGATGTTGCCCATCACCCAGACGCACTCGTCATCGCCGAGCAGATAGCGGTACATGTCGGTCTGGTGAGAGCTGTAGTTGGGCAGGCCGGCCCCGCCGAAACTCTGAATCAGGTGGATCGATCCAATCGCGCCCTGGGCGATGAGATCCTTGGCCAGGGTGTAGGCAGGCAGGAAGCGGCGCTGGTGGGCAATCGCCAGCTTGACGCCATTGCGCCGGCAGGCCACCATCATCTGTTCCGCCGCGCCCACCGTATCGGCCATCGGCTTCTCACACAGGATCGCCTTCGGCTTAAAAGCCGCCGCCGCAATCGTCCATGGCGCGTGGCCACCGTGCCAGGTGCAAATGGAAACGACGTCGGGCCGTTCGGCCTGCATCATTTCGCGGGCGTCGGTGTAGTGTTTGGGCGAGATGTTGAACTGACGATCCACCTCGTCCATGGCATCGGGGTTGAGATCGGCCAGAGCGACGATCTCATAACGGCCCGTGTCAATGTATCCCCGAATGTGGTTGCGGGACATGCCCCCGCAGCCAAGAATGGCAGCGCGCAGTTTGGTGGACATGATTGGATCCTTGTTTGGGAAGTGATTGAGATTGGGCGACTAGGAGATTGAGCGATTGGGGGATTTCAGAGCGGATGTCTCGCCGCGACAACAAAAATCTCCTAATCGCCCAATCGCCTAATCTCGTTTCTCAGACCGCTGTAAAGCCTCCATCCACCGCCAACACCTGCCCCGTCACCATACGGGCGCCATCTGAAGCGAGATAGACGACGGCGGCGGCCATTTCGTCGGGTTCGGCCAGGCGGCCCATGGGCACTTTTTGCAGATTCTTGGCGAATTCGGGGTTCTTGACCGCTTCTTCGAGCAGCGGCGTGCGCGTGAAGGTGGGCGCCACAGCGTTGACGGTGATGCCGTACTGCGCCCATTCCGCCGCCAGCGAACGGGTGAATTGACCGACCGCGCCTTTGGCCGCAGCGTAGATGGCGCGCAACGGGCCGCCCACAATGCCCACCTGCGAGCTGATGGTGATAATGCTGCCGGGGATCTGGCGGTCGATCATGCTCTTGGCCACCGCAGTGGCGATGAAGAAGGCGCCCTTGAAGTTGACGTCGGAGATGTAATCAAATTCCGCTTCGGTGTAGTTGAGGGCCGGCTTGGGCGAGTTGTAGCCCGCATTGCTCACAAGGACGTCGATGCGCCCGTAGCGCGCCAGCACATTGTCAATAAACTCGCGAATGCTGGCCACACTGGAGACATCCAGCGGCCACGCTTCGGCCTCAACGCCGGCCCGACGGCAAACTTCCGCCGTCGCCTCAGATTCGGCCACGGTGCGGCTGCCCAGCGCCAGCTTGGCCCCATATTCGGCGCAGACCTCGGCAATCGCCTTGCCAATCCCGCGCCCAGCCCCGGTGACAACGACAACTTTATCGGTCAGTTCAAAGCTTACTCGACGTGACATGTGGTGTGTGTCCTCCTGTGGTGGATGGAGGAGTGATGAGTAATGAGTAACAAGTAATGAGTAGGGGGAAAGCCAGTCTCGTCTCGACAACACACTTGCCGGGCAAACAGCGTACCCAACCTACTCATTACTCATTACGCATTACGCATTACTCGTTATTTCAAATTCCCGCTGACAGTACCGCGAAACCGCCGCATGGTCAAGCGCAATCCCCAGCCCCGGCCCGTCGGGGACGATGGCGCCGCCGTCGGTGTAGGACATGCGCGGGGTGATGAGGGTGTGTTCGCGCACCCACTCGCTCTGCATGTCGCTGCCAAGGACGCAACTGCGGGCGCAGGCTGCCGCATGCAGACGCACATGCTGCCCCACACCCAGTTCCAGCGAACTGCCCTGCCAGCAATCTTTGTCCGCTGCTTCGATGACGTGGGCCATCTGCAAAAAGCCGTAGGTGCTGCCCAGGCCCAGGTTGTAGCCGTCGGCCATCTCTTCGCGCAAGGCCAGACGCAGGTTGGTCTCGCCGCGGGGATGGCAGATGATGGTGATAGGCGAATAGTGGCGGGCGCGCTGCCAGTCTTCGATGGCCTGGTGCGGGAAGGGATCTTCGATCTGAATGTTGCAGTTGAGTTTGGCCAGGGCGTCGAACCAGCGCGCACTCTCCCGCAAGGAGCGCCACGCCGTCATCGGGTCGATGGTGACGCGGAAACCGGCAGGCACGTCGGCGGCAATCGCCAGCAGCGCCCGCGCTGTGTCGCCGCTGCCGTCGGACTTCATTTTGATGCCGCGCAGGCCGCGCTCCTGGGCCTCGGCGATCAGCTTCGCCATCACCGCCGCCGCAGGACGGTTCGCCCAAAAATCGGTGGGCACGATCTTGCGCACCGCGCCGCCCAACAGCGTGTGTGCCGGCAGTCCTGTCGCCTTGCCCACGGCGTCGAGCCAGAGCGATTCCATGAGCAGGTAACTGCGCGCCCCCATCACCTCCCACGACCAATACGGGTAGCGCGAGGGCAGCCCCACGGCGTCACTTTCGCTCATCCACATGGTGGCCGGCGTCGCCGCCAACAGATTGCGCCCCAGCAGATCGTGCAACGTCGCTTCCAGCGTAGCCTGCGGCGTGCCGCGGTCGGCCTCGCCCACGGCGATGATCCCCGTGTTGGTCGTCCCTTCCACGAGGAAGATAGGCAACTCCGGCCACGAAAGATTGCCCGAATAGATAGCGCTCTTGCTCACCGGCGCGGAAAGAATGTCTTCGCGCGCAGGCACAACGACTTGATAGACGCGAAACTTCTCGAAATATAACTCGCTGGTCATGGGGATCCTTTGCGAATTGCGGTTAATCGGCTGAAACTTGGAGATTAGGCGATTAAGCGATTAGGAGATTTTAGCTCCTGTACAGATCCCCAATCGCTTAATCTCCTAATCTCTTAATCTCCAATCTCTACCAATGCATCACCCACCCACCATCCACATTCACCGACTGCCCGGTGACGCTGCTTGCCCGCGCCGAGGCCAGGAAGACGATCATGTCGGCGATCTCTTCGGGTTCTTGCCAGCGGTTGAGGGGGATGAGGCGTTTGATCTTTTCCGACGCCCACTGCTCGTAGCTAGGACGTTGCGCCGCGGGCAAGTGCGCCACCTGGCCGGTATAGATACGCTCTTGCAGCGGCGTGTTGACCATGCCGGGGTTGAGGATGTTAACGCGAATGTTGTACGCGGCCAGGTCCTTGGCGGCGCACTGGGTGAAGTTGAGCAGCGCCGCCTTGGCCGCGCTGTAGGGCGGATCGGTCTGTGATCCGATCTGGCCGGCCACAGAGCCGAGGAAGAGGAAGGTCCCCTGCCGTCGTGTGCGCATGGCCTCGGCGAAGGCGTGCGCCGTGTTCACCACGCCCATCACAGCGACTTTGAGGACAAAATCCCAGTCGCCCGGTTCAAGATTCCAAAATGGGAAGCCGCCCTTGCCCGATCCCACGGCGGCGGTGTTGACCACATGCACCACCGGCCCCAGTTGCGCTTCCACCTCGGCGGCGGCGGCGCGCACATCGGCATAGCTGGTCACATCGAGGACACGTCCCAGCGCGGCGACGCCGAACGCATCGCTGATCTGCTGCGCAATCGCGGCCACATCCGGGTTACGATCCAAGATTGCCACCGGCGCGCCTTCGGCGGCAAACGCCCGCGCCGTCGCCAGGCCAATCCCGCTGGCCCCGCCGATGACAACGGCGACCTGTCCTGAGAGTTGAAGATCCATTGGATGTCCTTTCTATCGATTTACGATTTGCGATTGACGATTTACGATTGTCTCGTTGAGGAAGCGAACCCATTTGAGCTGGTTTTCGATGTAAAGCAAGCCACCATCCCCATCAAACGTTCACAGGCTCAACACGACAATCGTAAATCGTCAATCGCAAATCGTAAATCGTCAGTCTGCAATCACAAATTCCCGCGCGAACAGATCCATCCCCGCGCGGTCGGGTGCGTCCATGAACCAGAGCATGAAATGGGTGATGCCGAGGTCGATGTACTGCTGCATGCGCCGGCGGATTTCGTCTGGCGTGCCGATGAGGAAGGTTTCGCTGAGTGACGACGGGTATTCGTCTTGTTCGCCCGCCACGAAGGACGCTACATCCGCGGCGGGGGCGTCGGCGGCAAGGGCGATCATGGCGCGCAACTGCTCACGGATGGCGTTGCGATCCGGCGCGATCAGGATCTGCGTCTCCAGGCTGCACTCGATCTCGTCGAAAGGACGACCGACCGCAGCACATGCCGCCGCCAGCGCGGTGAGGCGTCTTTCCAACTCAGGCAACGCCACGGGGACGGTGTTCCAGCCGTCGCCCAGGCGGGCCACCGCGGCCAGCGTGTGCGGGTGTGCTTCGCCGAACCAGATAGGGGGGTGCGGTTTTTGCAGCGGCTGTGGCGTGCAGGTGGCGGCGTCCACTCCGTAAAAGCGCCCCTCAAAGGTCACCGGGCCGGACGCTTCCCACAGGGCCAGCGCCAGTTCCACCCCTTCCACCGTGCGGGCGATGCGTTCTTCCACATCTTCGGGGTAGGGCAGGTGATAGGCCACATGCTCGGCGCGGCCAAAGGCGGGGTCAGCGAAGAAAATAAAGCGCCCGCCCGAAATCTGATCCAGCGTCGCCATCATTTTGGCCGCCAGCGTCGGGCTGCGGAAGAAATGGGCCTGGTGGATCATGCCCAGCCGCGCCCGCTGCGTGTACCCGGCCAGCGCCGCCAGCGTCGTCCACCCTTCGAGGATGGCATTGTCTTTGCCCAGCATCAGGTGATCAGCCACCCAGATGTCGTCAAAGCCCAGATCGTCGGCGTGCTGCGCCAGCGCCATCGTCGTCGATGCATCCAGCGCGGCATAATTGGGCGTGCGGAACAACCGTCCACCAGGGGCGGCGAAGATGGGAAGGGAGAAGCCGAAACGGATGGGCATGTGGCAATCCTTTTCAGTGTTGGTTTGGTAAAGAAGAGATTAAGAGATTGAGAGATTAGGCGATTGGTCTTCGTCAAGAACACGAAACCGCGGCGCGTCCATTCTCTTAATCCCCCAATCTCTTAATCTCTAATCTCTTCTGCCTTCCCGATTCGCCCTAGATCGCAGCGTCAGGTCGTAATACGTCTCGTGGCCGTGGAAGAAGCGTTCTACTTCGTCGACCATGAGTTGGAAGAAGTGTGGGTGCTGGTCGCCGGTGTAATAGCCGATGTGCGGGCTGAGGAAGACATTGGGCAGGTGAATGATGTCGTTGTCCGCCGGGATTGGCTCAGGATCGAAGACGTCGAGACCGGCGAGGATGTCGCCGCGGCGCAGACGGGCGACGAGGGCGTCGGAGTTGACGACGGCCCCGCGCGACACGTTGACGAAGACGGCGCCGGAGCGGATCATCTCGATCTCGCGTTCGCCCAGCATGCCCTTTGTCTGCGGCGTGAGGGGGACGAGGCAGACGATCACATCGCACTGCGAAAGGACGTTCTCCAGCGAGGTGGCGGTGAAGCCCAACGCTTCGGGCATTTCACGCGGCAGGTAGGGATCGTGCACCCAAATGTCTACGTCGAAGGGGCGCAACAGCTTGATCAGCCGCCGCCCCATGTGGCCGCCGCCGATCAGCCCCACACGCTTGCCCGTAAGCCGACCAGGCATGCGATCGCGTGCTTCTGGTGTGATGCGAGTGTTGCCCGCGATGATGCGGCGGAAATGTTCGCCGGCGTTGCGCATACAGACCAAAATCAGCCCCAGCGCCCACTCCGCCACGGGATAGGACGAGGCGTTGGTGGTGTCCACCGTGCGAATGTGACGCGCCCAGGCGGCGTCGAGGTCGATGCGGGTGGCAAAGCGGTCGCCCTCCAATTCACCGATGAAGCGCAGATTGGGCGCAGCGGCGAGCACCTGCGCCGTCAGCGTCGGCGCGCCGTGACAGACGACAATGCCGTCGTAGGCGCCGATGCGCTCGATCAGCGCCGCCGTCGCCGTTGGGTCCTCGTTGGTAGAGTAGATGCCGCCGCCTTCACACTCGAACCAATCCCAATTCGCCAGCGCGTGCAACCGTTCCAGATCGCTGTGATCAAGATAGTGTTCGCGCACATAGCGGTTGAAGGCAAGCAGGATGCGTGGACGATGAGCAGTCATAATGTTGCCTCTGTGAAAGTGATGTGTCGCCGCAAATGGAAGCAGAATAGAACGCGGATTGAGCGGATCGGGCAGATCAAAGCGGATTTTTGATTTTATCCGTTAAATCCGCTCGATCCGCCCAATCCGCGTTCTATTCTGGGATTCATCATTCCAACACCCGCAGCGGATCTTCGATCAGCGCGGCCAATTCAGCCAGGAACTGTGCGCCGCGTGCGCCGTCGACCACACGGTGATCGCACGAGAGCGTCAGCGTCATCATCGGGCGCACGGCGGGTTGACCGTTGACGGCGACGACGCGGTCGGCGATGCGCCCCACGGCGAGAATGGCGGCCTGCGGCGGGTTGACAATGGCGTTAAAGTTGTCTACGCCGTACATGCCCAGGTTGCTGATGGTGAAGGTGGAGCCGGTGAGATCGTTGGCAGTGGATTTGCCTTCGAGGGCGCGGTTCACCAGTTCGGCGCGGCGCGTGGACAGATCCACCAGCCCCATTTGGTCGGCGTGGTGGATCACCGGCACCAGCAGCCCTTCCTCCACGGCCACAGCCAGGCCGATGTGGATGTGCTCGTTGTAGAGGATGCTGTCTTCGACCCAGCAGGCGTTGAGGCGTGGGTGATGATCCAGCGCCACGGCGGTGAGCTTCACCAACAGGTCGGTAAAGGTGATGGCGTTGAGGCCGCGCGCCTGAAGTTGGCTGCGCCATGTCTTCAGCGCCGTGGCGTCCACCTCACGGCTGAGGTAGAAGTGAGGCACCTCACGCCAGCTCTGGCTGAGCCGTGAGGCCATCACCTGCCATAAGCGCGAACGACCGTCGGAGCCGGTGGGGCGGCTGCGCTGGAAGAGCGGCGGCGGCGGTTCGGCAGCGGACACCCGCGTGGTGACTGGGCGTTCAGGCTTCTTCGCACTTTGCACTGGCGCCGCGGACGACGGCGCGGCCGCCGGCACATCCCCCGCCAGCACAGCCCCATCGGGTCCACTGCCCTGGAGTGCGCCCAGATCAACGCCACGCTCGGCGGCCAGTCGGCGCGCCTTCGGCGACGCCAGAGGACGGGTCGGTGAATCCGCGCTCGGCGTTGCGGCTTGCTGTTTGCGTTCGATGTGGGCCAGCACGTCCTTTTTCTCAATGCGATTGCCAGTGGGGACGATTTCACTCAGGTTCACATTGTGTTCAGCCGCCATGCGCGCCGCCACCGGCGTCACTGTCACCCCGGCAGATGGCGCGACAACCGCCGATGCTGCGTCTAGCGAAGATGTTGTGGGCGCAGCGGGCGCAGCGGGTGCAGCGGGCGCAGCTTCCCCCGGCGCGAAGATCAGGGCGATTACCTGCCCCACGGGCACATCGTCCCCTTCGGCGGCGCTCACCTGCGCCAGGACGCCCGACGCCGGTGCTTCGATCTCTACATCCACCTTGTCGGTGGCAATTTCCATAATCGGCTCGCCCTGCACCACCGCATCGCCTTCTTTTTTCAACCAGCGCAGCAGCGTTCCCGTTTCCTGCGCCATTCCCAGCGCGGGCATGATGACTTCTTTAGGCATGGGATCTCTCGTTTGGGCTATGATTTTGAATACTTGACGACGGACGACGGACGACCGACGACCGACGACGGACGACCGACGACCGACGACCGACGACCGACGACGCGAAGGCCGATGTTGCCGCCGTGAAGGGACGATGGACAGAGGACCGAAGACAAACGTTGCGCCAACCTGGATCGGACTGGCTGCAAACTACCGTTGACGCTAGCGCCGAAAAAGCGTGAATCGTCGTCCATCGTCCATCGTCCGTCGTCCATCGTCCGTCGTCCGTCGTCCATCGTCCGTCGTCCATCGTCCATCGTCCATCGTCCGTCGTCCATCGTCCGTCGTCAGTCGTCCGTCGTCCGTCGTCCATCGTCCGTCGTCCGTCGTCCGTCGTCCATCGTCCGTCGTCCATCGTCCGTCGTCCATCGTCCATCGTCCATCGTCCGTCGTCCATCGTCCGTCGTCAGTCGTCCGTCGTCCGTCGTCCATCGTCCGTCGTCCGTCGTCCATCAGTCACCGTCCACACAACGTCTTCGCCATCGCCACCACATCGTCCGCGGTGGGGATGGTCACATCTTCGAGGACGGGTGAGAAGGGAATCGGCACGTTCATGGCGCCCAGGCGTTTCACCGGGGCATCGAGATAATAAAATGCACCGTCGGCGATGACGGAGGCGATCTCGGCGGTGACGCCGTACTGCTCGTAGCCTTCGTCGATCACAATGGCGCGGCTCGTCTTCTTGGCCGAGGCGATTAGCGCGTCCTTGTCCAACGGGACGGTGGTGCGCGGGTCGATGACTTCGGCGTTGATGCCGATTTCGGCCAATTGTTTGGCCGCGTCCAACGCCACGATGACCATACTGCTGGTGGCCACCAGGGTGATGTCGTCGCCGGCGCGCTTGATGTCGGCCACGCCGAAGGGCAGGGTGTACTCTTCTTCGGGGACGGGGCCTTTGAGTTGGTACATCATTTTGTCTTCAAAGATGGCGACCGGGTTGTCGTCGCGGATGGCGCTTTTCATCAGCCCTTTGGCGTCGTAGGGGGTGGCAGGCAGCACGACTTTGAGGCCGGGGACGTGGCTGAGCCAGGCGTGCAGCGACTGTGAATGCTGGGCGGCGGAGCGGCGGCTGGCCCCCATCGTGGTGCGCAGGACCAGGGGCGCTTTGAGTTTGCCGCCCGACATGTAGTGGATTTTGGCGGCCTGGTTGACCATCTGATCCATGGTGAGCGTGGTAAAGTCGCCGAACATGATGTCGACGACGGGACGCATACCGGTCATGGCTGCGCCGACGCCGATACCGGCAATGCCCGCTTCGGAGATGGGCGAATCGATCACCCGCTGCGGGCCGAATTCGTCGACGAGGCCGGTGAGCACTTTGAAGACGGTGCCGGCCTCGGCCACGTCTTCGCCGATGATGAAGACGCGCTCATCGCGGCGCATCTCTTCCACCAGCGCCTCGCGGATGGCCTGCGCCATGGTGATTTCGCGCATGGGTTTGTTGCTGGTCGTCTGGCGCAGCGCCTCAAGCGTAGACATGACGGGTCACCTCATTGGGGTCGGGGTAGGCGGCGTTGAGGGCAAAATTGACGGCGCGCTCCACTTCGCTGCGCACGTCCGCTTCGATGCTGTCGAGGATGTTGATTTCGCTGTGGCCGTTTTCGGTCAGCCAGGCGCCGAGCAGGCGGATGGGATCGCGCTGCTGCCAGTTGGCTTCTTCCTCGCGGCTGCGGTAGTAGTCGCGGCTGATGTCGCCCACGTGATGGCCACGGAAACGGTAAGTGTGGCAGAGCAAGAAGGCCGGTCCTTCGCCGCGACGGGCGCGTTCCACCAATGCGCGCATTGCGCTGTGGACGGCGCGCACATCCTGGCCGTCGACGTCGACGGCGTGGATGCCGAAGGCGCGGGCGCGGCCCAGCATGTCACCGGCTACGGCTTCGCTGTGGTGGGTGTACTCGCCGTAGAGGTTGTTCTCGCAGACGTAGATCACGGGCAATTTCCACAACTGCGCCATGTTCATGGATTCGTAGAGCAGCCCCTGTCCGAGCGCGCCGTCGCCGAAAAAGCAGACGGCCACCTGATCGCTCCCCCGCATTTTGATGGACAGCGCGGCGCCGGTGGCGATGCCGGTGCTGCCGCCGACGATGGCGTTGGCGCCCAGGTTGCCCGTCTCCTGATCGGCGATGTGCATGGAGCCGCCCTTGCCGCGGCAGTAGCCGTCGGCCTTGCCCAGCAGTTCGGCGAACATACGATCCAACGCGGCGCCTTTGGCCAGACAGTGTCCATGCCCGCGATGGGTGCTGGTGATGTAATCATCGCGGCGCAGGGCTTCACAGACGCCCACCGCCACCGCTTCTTCGCCAATATAAAGATGTGCCAAACCGGGCATACGAGCACTGGTGTACAGATCGTTCGACGTCTCTTCGAATGCCCGAATCTTGCACATCTGCTCGTACATGTGCAGCCAGGTTTCGGGATCGATGGGAGAATTGGGATTGGTCATGGAAGATCCTTTGGAAAGATTTTCGATTGACGATTTACGATTGACGATTGTCTGGTAGGGTATGCGATCTCAAAGTGGGCCAGTATCTTCGTTAACGGGAAAACAGCCATCTGAAAATTCGATTGCTCAACGTGAAATCGTAAATCGTCAGTAACTATTCAGGTGCGACGCACTGGCCAGGAGGGCGACCTGAATACGCCAACGTCTGGGCCAGTGCGTCGCACCTGAAGCTGAACAGATACAATCGTCAATCGTAAATCGAAAATTACGCATAAAACGCCTCCGCCACCACCTCGTAACTCCGCGCCGCCGTAGCCAGCGGATCGTAGCCGGGCCGGCGTTGGACCATCATGCTGATCTCCACCGAGATGACGCCGGTGTAGCCGTGGGCGCGCATGGAGTTGAAGTAGGCGGCGTAGTCGAAGTTTCCTTCGCCGGGGACGAGGTATTCGTGGTGCGGCGCACGGCCGCGTTCGTCTTTGATGTGGGTGTGGGCGGCGTAGGGGACCATCTTGGCCACTGATTCCTCAATGGGGATGCCCAGCACGTTGAAGTGGCTGATGTCGAAGTTGGCGCGAATGGCAGGCGACTCGACCTGAGAGAGCAGGCCGATGGTCTGCTCCGGCGTTTCGGCGGCGTTGCCCACGTGATGCTCCAGGGCCACGGTGATGCTGCGGTCTTCGGCGTAGCGGCCCAGATCGTTGAGCCTGTCTACCAACTGCGGCTGCTGCGTGGCCAGATCGCCGGGTTGGCCGCCGATGCCGCTGACGACGACAGGCCGGTGACCGTCCTGTGCCCATTCGGCGGCCAGATCGATGGCGGCTTTGATCTGCGCCAGGTTGTGGGCGTAGCGCTCGGCGTCCTGTTCCATCATCGACACATAGTAATTCACGGCGGAGAGGGTCAAATTGTAGCGGTTTAGCAGCCCGGCAATGCGGCGCCGTTCATTTGAATCCAACGTGGGCAGCGCCGTGGCAAAGTTCGGCAGCACGCAGATCTCCACGGCGTCGAATCCCAGCGCGGAGAGATGCGGTACGATCACGTCGATAGGGACGGTGGGCATACCCCAGGTGCTGTAACCAAGTTTCATGGTCAGCTCAATTCTATTGATGGGAGCGGTGGGTGACGGACGACGGACGACGGACGACGGACGACGTTAATGGCACTCTAACCGAATTCATGTGAAATGCGCAATTCCATCATCACATCATCCCTTCATCCCACTCAAGACGACGCCGCGGATGTAATAACGCTGCGCAAAGAAGAAGAGCAGGATCATGGGCAGCGTCATCAAGAAGGAGACCGCCATCATGTAGTTCAGTTCCTCGGTATAGGCGCCGCGGAAAAGGTTAATGCCCAGGGCGAGCGTGTAGTTGTCGGCGCTGGAGAGATAGATAAGCGGGCCGTAGAAATCGTCCCATGAGCGCTGCACGGTGAAGATCGCCACTGTGATCAGCGCGGGCATGGAGAGAGGCAAGAAGAGATACCACCAGATGCGCAGACGCCCGGCGCCGTCGATGTAAGCGGCGTCTTCCAGTTCTGCCGGGATGCTGAGGAAGAATTGGCGTAGCAAGAAGATGTTGATGGCGCCGCCGCCAAACCAGGGCGGCACTATCAGCGGCAGCAATGTATCGAGCCACTCAATGCGGAAGAAGAGAATATAGAGCGGGATCAACGTCACCTGCGGCGGCAGCATGAGTGTAGACAGGGTGAAGACGAACCAGAAATTGCGCCCCGGAAAGCGGATGCGGGCGAACCCGTAGGCGCACAGCGACGACGTGAGCAAGACACCGATCAGCACCGTAAAGGTGACAAGCAAGGTGTTCAACGTCCAGCGGGTGAAGCGCATCCCCTGGTAATTCCAGGCGTCTGGGTAATTCTGGAACTGCGGCACTTCGGGCCAGAGCGAAGGCGGGAAGATATAGACTTCGGGCTTGGTCTTCAACGACGTGATGATCATCCAATAGAGCGGGATGATCGACAGGATCGTCACAGCGATGAGCAACCCGTAGAAGACAATGTTGCGCAGGCGCAGACGCTGTCGGCGCGCCTGGACGCTACGCGTCCCTGCGGTGTAGACCGATTTGGCGGAGGTTGTCATTGCTTCACCTCGTAGTAGACGTAGGCATCTGATCCCCTGAACAACCCCAGCGTCAGCACCAGGATGATGGCAAAGAGCAACCAGGCCATCGCCGCGGCCTGCCCCATCTGCATCCAGCGGAAAGCCTTTTCATAGAGGTTCATGTTGTAGACGTAGGTGGAAAAGAGCGGGCCGCCTTGGGTCAACACAAAAGGCGGCACAAAGTATTGGAAGGTGGCGATCAAGCCCATCACCAGGTTGAAGAAGACGGTAGGCGAAAGCATGGGCATGGTGATATGAGCGAAAAGCCGCCCTTCGTTAGCGCCGTCGATCTTGCCGGCGTCGTAAAGCTCTTGTGGAATGCCCTGCAAACCGGCCAGGAAGATGATCATGGTCGGTCCAATCGACCAGAGGCTGAGCACGGCCAGCGAAACCAACGCCGTCTCCGGTTCGGCCAACCAACGCACCGTGGGCAGGCCGAAGCGTTCCAGCGTGGCATTGACCAACCCAAACTCAGGGTTGAGCAGCCACCCCCACACGAAGACCATCGCCAGTTGCGGCACAATGGTAGGCAGGTAGAAAGCCGTGCGGAAGAAGCGGATGCCGCGCAGGTGCTGGTTGAGGAGCAGGGCCGCACCCAGGCTGGCCACCAACGTCAACGGCAGCGAAATCGCCGCGAAGATCAAGGTGACGCGCAGCGAATGCATCACACGCAGATAAGGGGCGGTGAACATGTCTACATAATTGCGAAGTCCAATAAATTCGGGCGACTTGAGCAGTGGATACTCGGTGAAGCTGAGGTAGAGCGACGCAATCATCGGCCCCAGCGTCCAGATCAGTAGGCCCAGCACCACCGGCATAATGAAAAGGTAGCCTTCAATCGTATCGCGCCAGTAGCGGCGGCTGCGTCCACGCCAGAAAGCGGGGCGACTCTTCTGCGAAAGCATCCTGACCTCCTGCAAACAAAGAGCGCTGCCGGCAAACAGTCACCGGCAGCGCTCCATCGAACAACGTCGTTATTGAGCGCGATCCAGGCAGGCCTGGATCTCCTGATCTACTGCCGGGAAGACTTCGGCAGCCGTCGCCTGGCCGCGGATAATCGTTTCCAGCGCGGCCTTGAGTGCAGCGTTCACCTGGCCGGTGTAGAGGCTACCACATTCCACCGGATAGTTACGCGGCAGGATGCCATATTCCTGGCCCTGGATGAACGCCTCGAAGTTGGCGGGTGGCGGTTCCAGTTCGTCGAAGATCGGATCGCCGGCCATAGACTTGAGCAGAGGCATGGTGCGATAGGTGCGCAAGAGCGCTTCCTGTCCTTCGCGGGTGGCCACGTTCTTGACGAAGTTCCAGGCCGCTTCGGGGTGCTGCGTCGAGGCGCTGACGGCGTAGCCGAAGGTGCCCATGCCGGTGAACTTGCCTTCGGGATGGCCGGGGATCACCTGCACATCCCACTCGAAAGCGCCCGCTTCGATGCTGTCGCGGAAGATGCCCACGAAGATCGGGATCATGAAGTAGGTGGCGCAGCGCTGGTTGATGAAGCAGTTGCCGCCCAGGTCGGATCCCAGCGGGATGGCGACATTGTGCTTCACCCACAGGTCGGCGTAGGCTTGCAGGCCGGCCAGCGATTCGGGCGTGCTCAGGGTAGAGGTCTTGCCGTCTTCGCTCAGCACGTCGCCGCCGTAGCCGCGGATCCACGGCACCACGTAGGCCCACCAATCGAAGCCGCCGCCGCCATTCGAGCCGCCGATGCCCATGCAGTGGACGTCGGGCTTGGCTTCCTGGATGATTTGGCAGGCAGCGATCAGGTCGTCCCAGCTCCAGTCGGCTTCGGGCAGGGGCGCGCCGGCCTCTTCGAACATGGTTTTGTTGAAGAACATCTGCACGTTGTCCAACGAAACGGGGATCATGTAGATGCCCGAATCGCCTTCCACCTGGCCCAGGCCCAGGATGCTGGGGTAGACGTCATCGAGGTCGAACTCAGGATCGGCCTCGGCCAGCGGGCGCATGTCCAAGAGGACGCCGGCGTCGACAAAGGGCGCGGTATAGATGTCTGCTGTGAGCAGAACATCGGGCAGGTTGCCCGCCGCCGCCATGGTGAAGACCTTGTCGGCGTAGTCGTCGGCGCCATATTCGATTTCAACTTCGCCGTCGGGGTAGCGTTCCTTGAAGCCGTTGACCATCAACTCACCGGACGCCACGGCGTGATCACCGCTGCTGGTGTAAAAGCGCAGCGTGATCCCCTCCTCGGCGGCTGGTTCGGCGCTTTCCGCGCCGGATTCGGCAGCATCTCCGCCGGTGGTGGGAGCAGGCGCAGCGCAGGCCGCCAACACCCACATTACCAGCAGCGATAAAAACACTGTCCAAACTCTACGTACAGGACCATCCATACGATTTCCTCCTTCTCCCTTCTTCGTGGTGAGTAGAAAACAGACGCGTTCAGATACTGCACACATGCAAACCGGTGTACCGACAAAAACGGTGCGCCAAAAGCGTACCGGCGGTGACGGACACCGGTGGGTGGGGTTTCTGTTGCTTCAACTGTCTGTGTTATGGGAAAAGCAGATAAGAATATGCAGGAGTCTAACAGAGGTGATGAAATCGCACAACTCGCGAAAAGGTGACGAGGTGAAAAGATGCCGGCGTGATGGGCGAAGCGGTTTGGTAAGTCCAGATGATGATGATGATGAGATGATGAGATGATGAGATGATGGGCCAATTCTCATCATTATCCCATCATCCCATCATCCCATCATCCCATCATCCCATCATCCCATCATCAACGCAACTCACCGTGTGATTAGCGGCAAGTAGGTGGGTGGTTCCTTGCTTTCTTCGTAGACCACCACCGGCAGGTAAATCGTGCTTTCACTGCCGCCGTTGGTTACGGTCAGGGTGAATGGACCGGCGGCGGCACGGTTGCCGGCCCGATCGGTGGCTTCGACGTAGAGGGTGTAGACGCCGGCGGCGGCGTTGGTGAAGATCAGCGACCACTGGCTGCCGTTGCGGGTGGCGTCTACCCAGTAGGGCGCGCCGGTGGGCGGTTCCACACGCAGGCGCACACTGCCGATACCGCCGCCGTCGCTCACCACGCCGCTGATGCCCTCTGCGCCCAAGGTGGCCGTCACCACCGGCGAGACGGTGTCCAGTTGGAAGGTGCGGGTGACGGGCGTGGATCGGTTGCCGGCGCCGTCGCTGCCGGTGAAGCGCAGCGTCTGGGTGACGCCGTCGGATTCGCCCAGCGGAATGCGGCGCGACCAGTTGCCGGCGGCGCTGCCCAACGGCTGGGTGTCGATGTTTGCACATTCCACGTAGCCGTTCTCTGCCACAGCGCAGAATTCGAGCGAAACAGCCTCGAAGTTGTCGTTGACCAGCCCGGCCAGCCGATCCTCACCGGCGCTGAGGAAGCCGTCGGCCAGCGCCTCTTCGGTGGCGGCATCGAAGGTGACCACCGGCGGCGTGTTGTCTACGGTCATGGCGAAGGTGGCGGGGGCGCTGGTGTTGCCGTGAATGTCGGTCACCTGCACCTGGATGTTGACGCTGTTCGCCGCGCCCAGATTGCCGAAATCAGCCAGGCAGCTCCACAGGGTGCTGCTGCCGTTGCCGATAGGACAGGTCGTCTGCACGCCGTTGACGGTCACGGTTACACCGGCCAGCGGTGAAGCGTCCTTGGCCTCGCCTACCACAAGCTGTTTGCCCGATCCGGCATACTGCGCCGGTGTGGCCACGGCGACATCCGTGGGCGTCTGTGTGTCAACAGGGTGGACAAACCAGAACCAGTCGTAGACGCCGTGGGCGGTGTCGCTCACCTGCGCCTGCAACTCGACGCCATTCACCGCGCCGTTGACGGTAGCCGTCACCTGCACAGTGCCGGACGCGCCGGGGGCCACATCGCCCAGGTTGAGCGTGGGGTTGATCGACAGCCCGCCCAGTCCGGCCAAAGCCAGGGTGACGCCCCTGGCCGTGGCGCTGCCCCGGTTGGCGTATTGGATGGTGTACCCGATGCTGTCGCCGTTGCCCACCGACGCCGCCTGCGCGCCGCCGGGCAGCGCCACATCGGCTACGCCGTCGCCATTGGCGTCCAACGTTTGGCCGGGCTGGAGCAGATCAAGCAGGTCACTGTTCAGGAAGCCCGCGCCGCCGGCGTCGACGTTGGCAGCGATGGTAAGGACAAGATCGCTGTCCGGGGCAAGTCCGGCGTTGGGGATCTGTCCTAGCGCCAGGGAGGCCCAGGCGTGGGAAAGCGTCAGGCCGTAGTTGCTCAGGTTGCGCGTGGCCGCCGCCGGGTTGATGGCGCGTTCGCTGTTAAGCGGATTCTTGTCGGGTGAGGCGGCCCACAGCTTAAGCGCGCCTTCTTCGCTGGCCACTGCCACGATCTGCAAGGACGAGGCGTTGCTCAACCCTAGCAGGCTGAAGGGCAGCAGCAGGTCGGTGAGCGCGGCGTCGGCGCGGAAGTTGGCGCCGCCCAGCGTCGAGACAAGCGTCCACGCGCCGCCGTTGCTCTGGTAGAGCTGCGCTGTGGCCGCGTCCTTCACCCAGACGACGAAGTTGGCCGTCATCCCCGCCGGCAGTGTGATCGCCGCCGGCGTGGCGAAGGGATTGTAGAGCGTCGTCGCCCCGCCCGCTGCCGTATCCAGGTAGATAAAGAGATCGCCGTCGCCATTCCAGTTGGCGCCGCTCCAGGCCAGGCGTAGCGCCTGGTTGTTCCAGGTGGCGAAGAACTTCTGCGCCGCCCCAAAGGAGGCGCCGGCGAAGAGGCCGCGGCTGACTTCCCAATCGGTGCTCAGGTGCGAACCGCCGGTTGTGAGCCAGCTTGTATTGTTCAGATCGGCGATGAAGTCGGGCGTTTCAGGGCTGTCCACCGTCAACGGGCCGACGCTGCGCACGGTCTGGTTGCCAAAGGTATCGACGACGACCACATGGCCGTAGACCACCTGCGCTTCGCCGATGCTCTGGCTGTGGCTGCCTGCGCCGTTGTAGAAGGTGAGCGCGCCCAGGTTCGGCGTTGGGCTGGTGGTGAAACCGGCGTAGTAGCCGGCCACGCCGTTGGCGTCGACGGCGGCTGTCCACGAGATGATGAGTGTCTGATTGAGCGCCACAGCCCGTTCCACGCTGCGGCTGTTGCCTGCCTGATTCACCGCCACCGCGCCCATCTGCGGCGCAACACCGTCGAGGACGAAGGTGCGCGTGATGGTGGTGGTGCGTCCGGCGCGGTCGGTGGCGCGGATCAGGGCCGGGAGCGTGCTGTCGGCCAGTTCGGCGGCGACCGACCAGGGCAGCAGCCAGCGGCTACCGGTAATGACGGCGGTGCGCCAGGCGTCGTTGCCGATCTTCAGCTCGACGCTGCCCATGCCACCGCTTTCGGTGATGCCGCCGCTGATCCCCAGTTGGGTGTCGGCCAGCAGATGCGTCTGTGTGAAGACGGTGCGATCCACCGACAGCCCAGGCGCGGCCAGGTCCACGAAGACGGTGATGGGATAGGTGTTGGTCTGCACGCCGCCGGCAGCGTCGCGCACACGCGATTCCAGCCGGTAGGCGCCCTCCGCGCCGGGCGTCCAGGTGGTAGACCAGTTGCCACCGGCGCTAAACGAGTTGACCACAGGCAGGGCCACGCCGTTGACGGTGACCGTCAGCGCGGTGATGGGCGCGGTGCTGGTGAAGCTGCCGCCGGCCAACGCCGTCGCCCCCACCGACGTAAGCAGCGCGCCGTCTGCCGGGGTGATGATGGTGCTGCCCAATACACCCGGCGTGTGGTTGACCGGAGCCAGGTTGGGCAGACGGGCCGGCGCCGTCACCTCGGCCAGGTTGACGCGCACTTCGTAGCCACTGTCGCAGGCGGTGACTGCGGCTGCCCGCTGGTTCGTCACCTTGAGGTAGTGGACGCCGTCGACGCCGGCATCGTAGGTGATGCGGCTGTCGACAAGGCCGCCGCCGTTGTCGTCCGCGGCCAGCAGCGTTGTGCCGTTGGCGGCGTAGAGTTCGAGCAGCGTGTCGGCCTGACTGCCCGCGGCCTGGGCGGCGATGACGTAGCGCAGGCCACCGGCCAGGGTGACGGCGTACCAATCCACGTCACCGCCGGTGTGGAAGTTGTGGTTCACACTGGCCGTGCCCACGGTCAACGCCGTGGGATCGTTGAAGGCGTTGTCCGGCTCGTAGACGTCCGCCGGGCAGGAGACGGGCGTGGGCGTTGGGTATTGCAGCGCCAGATCGAAGGGTTCCTTGGCCTCGCTGTTGTTCATGTTCTGAATCAGCGCCGTGATGGGCTGACCAGAGATTGGCCCTTCGGCGAAGCTGCGCTGGATCAGCGTCGGCAAGACGCCGTCGCCGGGCAGATCGTCGTGGGTGCTCCAGTAGAGGTTGAAGCTGTTGACATCCGAACGCACGCCGCGCGGGGTGCGCCCGCCGTCGAAGACGAGATCACCGGCGTCATCGCCGTTGAGGCTGATCCAGCGGATCGCACCAGAGAAGGCGTCGATAATGTCGGCGTCGGACCAGTAGATGCGCCCGAGGCTTTCGTTGACGCTCAGGCCGGTGATCTCGAAGCCCAGGTCGATGTCGGCGGGATTGCCGGGCCAGCTCACGAAGAAGTCCACAAGACCGGTGCCGTCCACATTGACGCGGCGGATCTTGCGATCATCGCGGTTGTCCTGGATCTGGTTGCTCTCAATAAAGTAGAGTTGACCGGCATTGGGGGCCAGGTCGATCCAGACCGGCTGCGTGAGGCCGGTGACCAGTGTGATCACGTTGCTGCCATCCACATTGGCGCGCTGGATGGTGCCAGTGTTGTAGTTTGTCCAGTAGAGCAGGCCGTTGCGCTCGTCCAGCGTGATGCCGGTGGGATCGCTCAGGTTGTCTACCAGGATGGTGGGGTTGGCGCCGTTGAGGCCGGCGCGCTGGATACGGTTGTTCACCGGGTTGACCCAGTAGATGGCGCTGCGCAGCGAATCGACCACGAGATCGCCCGCGCTTGTCCCCGCGCTGGGGGTGAGGACGACCTCGATGCAGGCGCCGTCGGCGCAGCCGGCGATGGGGGCGCGCAGGATTTCGCCGTCGTTGTTCGACCAGTAGATGCGTTCCGCCGCGGGCAGGCCGCCGGGGACAGGCGTTGGGATCGGCGTGGGTGTGCTGGCCGGGATCGGCGTCGGTGTGGGCGACGGCGTGGGCGTGGGCGCGATGACGGCGTTGGTGTAGGCGATGGCCAGTTGCGAGCTGGGCCGTCCGCTGGTGTCGCCCTGGGCGGTGCTGTTGCTGCCGTCCAATTTCGCCCGCGACAGGTTGCCTACCACCGCACCGTCAACCCAGTAGAGCGCATCATTGGCGATGTCCAGCGCCGGTCCATGTGCGCCAGTGCCAAGGACAAGCGTGGTCAGATCCGCGCCGTTGCGCTGGATGCGGAAGATGGCGCGGTCGTTCACCGTGCGGAAGTAGATGCGGTCGGCGTAGGGATCAACGACCAGATCGTAGGCGTAGACATTGCTGGTAATGGTCTGGGCGTTGCTGCCGTCGAGGTTGGCGCGGCGCAGCAGTCCGCTCTGGTCGGACCAGTAGATCTCGTTGCGCAGCGGGTTGATCCCCAGCCCCTTGTTGTTGACGAGGCCGCTGATCGCGGTGGTTTCGCCGCTGCCGTCGAGGTTAACGCGGCGGATGGCGTCGCCCAGGTTGAAGTAGAGATGCCCATTGGTCGGGTGGATGGCCAGTGCGCCGGGCCACGGCGCGGCAGTGTCGGTGTAGATGGTGGTCAGCCCGCTGCCGTCGAGGTTGGCGCGGCGGATGTAGCCGGCGCTGCTCGATTCGTCCCACGGCGCCGACGACCAGTAGACCCGGTTGTTGACGGTATCGACGGCGACGCCCCTGATCACCTGATTGGTGAGCGCCTGCGGGAAGCCCACCACGATTTCGCGGCTGCCGGCCACGTCCACACGCTTGCGGTAGAGGAGGTCGTCGTCGCCCCAGTAGAGGTAGCGCGCCGTAGCGGGCGCGGCGGTGGCCACAGGCAGAACCTGCACCGCGGCAAAGGTGACGTTGTTGTTCTCAGGCTTCGGATCGCTCTGCCCACTGCTGACGGTGGCGCCGGCGGCCAGTGAACTCCCCGCGGCGGCGTTGACCTGCAACTGAATGGTCAATGTGCGTTCGCCGCCGTCGGCCAACTGGTCGATCACACAGGTTACCTGAGATGCTGCCGCCGAACAGCCCGGCGAACTGCCGCCAGGGACGAAGGTGGTGTTGGCCGGGAGCGTGTTGACGACCGTCACATTCACGGCGCGCACGGGGCCGTTGTTGCGCACGATCAGGCTGTAGGTCAATGTGCCGCCGGTGACAGCCACATCGCCGGCCAGAGTAGTTTCCAGTGCCAGGTCGCTCTGATTGCTCACCAGGCCAGGGATCGTGGCGATGGCGGCGGCGCTGATCAGGTGGAGCGGTTCTTCGGCGGCGAAGAAGCTGCTGCTGTCGTCGGCCAGGTTCACCTGGTTGATCAAGCTGGCCTGGGAGAGATAGGCGTAGCTGTCCGCTGCGCTGAGGGCCAACATGCCGATGAAGCTCACATTGGCGGCCTGGGTCACGTTGACGGTGGACGGCGCGCCGCCGCTGACAGGGACGCGGCGCATGCCTGTGCCGCTGCTGGCCCTGCCGTCGAGACGGGTGCGCTGCGTCCAGTAAAGCCGGCTGCGGTCGGACGTGAGGGTGAGGTCGATCACCACCACATTTTGCAGGGCGGCGCGGTCGATCAACACCTGGGGATTGGTGCCGTCGGCGTTCATCACCCAGATCTGCGAATCGCCGGTGGCCGCCAGCGCATCGCCGCTGTTGGTGGCGAGATCGATGGCGGCGAAGTAGATCTTGCCGCCGGTGCGGTCCACCACCATGCGCCCGATGCGATCCACACGCGGATCGTTGCCTGTGGGCAGGGTGAAGAGTGTGGCGGCAGCGGAACCGTCGAGGTTGGCCCACTTGATGCGGTTTTCTTCGCTCCAGTAGAGCTTACCGCCCGCCGGGTTGACCACCAGATCGAAGGTGGCCGGGAAGGTGACGCTCGAAGACATGACCGGCGCCGGCGCAATCGTCAGGGTGACGACATTGCTGCCGTCGAGATTGGCGCGGACGACGCGTCCGCTGTTGCTCGTCGCCTGTTCCAGCCAGTAGATGTGACCGCGATCCGGGTCCACATCCAGCCCGGTGATGCGGTTGCGGTTGTTGAAGAGTTCCTCACGCTCGAAGCCGCCGTTCTGGTTGGCACGGCGCACACCGGAGACGCCGGTGGCGTTGCGCACGGTGGACCAGTAGAGCACGTCGCGGTTTTCGGTGACCTGGGTGCAGTTGCCGAAGATGTCACAGGCGGTGACGGTGGTGTAGCTCACCTCTTCGCCCCACACCGGCCAGCCGTTGACGGCACAGGTGCTGCTGAAGCCGTCGAGGCGCTGCTGGTTGTTGCTGGCCACGGCCCAGAAGGGCGACGTGTCGTAGCGGTAGTCGTCTTCTTTGATCTCACACGGGCCGACATAGCCTTCGCGGCTGAGGTTGAAGTCTTCGGCGGTGATGGTGTAGAGCGTCTGCGCGCCGCTGCCCGGTGTGCCGACATAGCGGCTGGAAACCTGGACACGTGGGGCAGCGGTGTCGATCTGGCCGCGCCACTGTCGCCAGTCGCCGCGGGCGTTGTCGTTGCGGTTGCCCACCACGTCGGCGGCGCGCAGGTCGATCTGGTAGAGTCCTTCCAGGCCGGTGGGCACAGTGTAGCGCCAGGTGGTGTTGATCACACCGGCGCCGCCATTCGCCAGCGTCACCGGTTGCCAGCGACGGTAGAGCGAGGCCACGCCGGCGGCGTCGAAGCCGCTGGGGTAGACTTCGACTTCGTCGATGCGCCCGTTGAAGTAGACATTTCCACCGGTGCGGGTGCGGGCGTAGCCCACCGCCACCGACGATTGCGCCGTCAGTGTAGAGCTGTTGACCGTCCCCGCGGCTGCGCCCAGGTTGCCGTCGACATAGAGGCGGAAGGGCGTCGTCCCATCCACCACGAGGACGGCCTGGTGCCATTGGCCGTCGTTATAGAGCGTGCCCGAAGTGCAGATTTCGTCCTCTTGGGCGCCCTTGACGTAGGCGCAGAGGTTGCCGTTGGTCAGGTAGATGGAGCGGTCACCGGCGCTGCCCACGTTCCCCGCCGTGGCGGCAAAGAGACCGCCATTGGGGTTGGTGGTGTTGAACCAGAGGCTGACCGTGAGGCCGCTTTCGGGGATGTCCACCGGCGCGGTGATCACGTCGTTGGCGCCGTCGAACTGGGCGGCGCCGCCGTAGATGCCGGTGACGTCGTTCACCGGGCAACTGCTGCCGTTGCACTGGGCAGGTGTGCCGCCGGGGGCAGCGTTGACATAAGTAGAGATCTCTTCAGCCTCGTTGAGGTAGAGGAGCAGGCTGGGCGCGCCCAGGCCGTCGAGCAGTTCGGCGGGCACAAAGGCGATCTCGGCGCTCTGCACACCGGCGGCAAATTCCCCCGGATCGGTGACGGTGCCGGTGAGGACGAGACTGCGGGTGATGAAGAGCGTCTGCGTAATGGCGACGGCGTTGCCGTTGGTCACCTCTTCGGTCAACGAAGAGAGGAGGGCGCGTGGCGCGGTGGTGTCCACGCGCAGCGGGTAGTTGAGGTAGGAGTTGGCCGGCGTCTGGTTGTTGACCTTGTCGGCGGCGCGCACGAAGACGGTGTATTGGCCGGTGGCATCGCCGTTGAAATTGTTGTCGCTGTCGAGATTGGAGAGGGCGTACTCGATCTGCCACTGGCCGCCGCTGACGGTGGCGCTGTGCCAACCGCTGCTGCGCGGCGTCACGTCGACTTCGACGGAGGCCACACCGCTGCCGGCTGCGCCGCCGCTAAGGGGATCGGTCACCGTGCCGCTGAGGGTGAGCACCCACTGGCCGGCGGCGTTGCGGCGGGCGGAGACGATGGGGTTGCCCGTCTGCGTGGTGGCAAGCTGCGGCGGTGTGCCGTCGACGATCACCTGCACGCTGTTGACGGGATCTTCGACGTAGCCCACCACATCGGTGGCGCGGGTCTGGATGGTGCGCGCGCCTTCGCTGGTGGGCACCTGCCAGGTGTAGGCCCAGCCGTGGCTGCCTTCGGCGGCGGTGAAGTCGGTCTGGCCGACGATGCGCACGTCTACGCGGGCGATGGGCGAAGTCGGGTCCTGGGCCACGCCGCCGATGATGCGGAAACCGCCGGCCTGCACGTGGGTACCGGAGGTGAGGCTGGAGGTGGGCTTGTCGGCGTCGATGGTAAGGGCGTAGGGGATCTGCACCTGATAGCTGGGTGTGCCGGTGGCGGCCTGCTCCAGCGTGAGGAACTCGGCGGCGATGCTGTTGCTAATGGCGATGCGCGCCGAGCCACCAACGGCGGTGACAGTGTCGACGAAGGTCACCTCGTTGTTGGGGAAGAGGGTGTAGACGCCGGTCTGGCTGAGGTTGCCCAGCCCAGCGCCGCTTGAGCGCAGGATCGATCCCTGGGCGCGGCGGTCGCCGGTGGTGAAGTTGTTGCGCAGCGTCGTGGAGAAGACCAGCGTGCTGCCGGTGGCGACGTAGCGATCAAAGTCGCTGCTGATGGCGTAGAAACCCAGCGGGCTGACATTGAAGACGCCCGGGTGGAAGGGATAGGCGGCAGGATTGGCGGCGTGCAGATCCTTTTCGGCCTTATCGCTCATGCCGTCGCCGTCGCCGTCGTAGCTCAGGGGATCTGAGTTAATGCGCGTCGTCAGCGTGTCGGTGACGTTGTAGGTGAAGAGCCAACCGCCTTCCCATTGGCCGCTTTGGCAGTTGAGGTGGTAGACCTCTGCGCCGTCGCTGAGGCCGTCGCCGTCGGTGTCGGCCAGGGCGGGATTGGTGCGCAGACGGAGTTCGTCGGCGTCGCAGAGGCCGTCGTTGTCGCCGTCTCTGGCGTTGGGATTGAAGCGGTAGGCGAGGGTACGGGCGGTTTGGGCGTCCTTGGGCGAAAGCTCGAAGCCGTCGCTGAGGCCGTCGCCGTCGGTGTCCCAGGTGGCGTCGTTGGGATCGAGGCCGCTGGGGGCTGCCTTGAGGCCGTCGTTGTCAAAGTCCGCGGCGGCGGGGAAGGGGACGCCCATTGTCTTGCCGTCTTGTGTCCACGTGCCCCAGTTGCGGGCATAGAATTCGCCGATGGTGGCCGGCAGAATGTCCATCTCCAGGCCGTTCATACGTGTTGAATTGCCGCTGGTAGAGAATTTATCGACGTAGAAGCAGAAGCCGACAGTACACTCGTAGACCGGCAGTTTGAGCGCAAAGTTGAAGTAGAGATCAAAGGGCACATTGACGCCGGCGTGGGTCAACGAGATGGGGGCCGATTCCAGAAGCCGGTCGTCCAGGGTGATGATGTAGCGATCAAAGTCAAAGCTGTACTGTCCTACAAACGAAAACTGGGTGAAGCGCAACGGCGGCAGGACGAGTTGGATGCTGCTCCAATTGAGCGGGAGCGCCTGCGTGGTGGCCACGGTGCCGGTGATGTCGGCGCGGGGCTGGCTGCTGAGTTCGGCATAGTAGCGGGTGGTGAGCAGGTTCTCCGGTTCGTACGCACTCTGTACCGCACTCTTGGGCATGCTCGGCCCCAGGGCGCCGCCCAGGCGCGCCTGGTAACGCATCTGGTTACCTGCCACAGCGCCGGCTGTGGCATCGGCGAAGGAGATGTTGAAGTTGCTCAACTGTGGGAAGCGCCGCCCTTCGCGCACCAGCGGCGAACTGAGATCGAAGACGGTGTCCTTTTGGTAGAAGGCGGGCACCAGGTTCTCGGTGAGCCAGGTGCTGATGCCGAAGCACTGTCCTCCGGGGGTGCGTGGGATCTTGCGCGGGGCATTGGCCAGTTCGGGGTTCTTCGCGACGATGGCGTCCTCGATGGCGCAGGCGGCGGCGAAGATGGCGTCGAGCAGCCCCAACAGCGCCACGATGATCTGACCCACAATTGGGATCGCCCCGATTGCAGCATAAAGCACGGCGACAATCGTGGCCGCAACGGCAAAGGCCAGCAACAACCCCAGGTCGAGGTTGCCCTGGGCCACGTCGCCCCAGATGGCGCTGTAGAGGACGTAGCCCCACAGCAGGCCCACTTCAATAATCAGCCCAATCGCGCCGGTGATGGCCCCGGCTTTGAGGTTGGCCTTCGACAGCGCAAAAGAGAGCACTTTGGCCCCCTTTAAGGCGTCGGCGCCGCTTTTCGCAATCTTGATGGTTGCCTTCACCACCGTCAGCGTATCGGTCAACGCCGATTTGGCACCGAGTAAGGCCACCGCTGCCAGCACAATCATGACGGCGGGTTTGATGAAAGCGGTGCCGGTGCCGCCGGTCAGCTTGTCGCCCAGGAAGAGCGCGGCCCCGGCCACTACGGCGATGGCAGCGCCGATGCCGAGCAAAATACCACCGCCCTTCAGCCCTGCAATCACGCTGCCCTTCAACAGGAACTGTCGCGCCAGGTAGGAACCAGAGGTGTCGGTTAGATCATAGATCCCTTCGATCATGTCGTATAGGGCTTTGAAGAGAGCGAAACTGGTGTTGCCCCAGATTAGAGGACCGGTGAAGACGCCCAGGATGTGCTTGCCCAGCACAAATTTGCCGAAGGCGCTTAAGCCACCGGCCGCCGCTTTGCCCAGGAGCAAGTCGGCGTCGCGCTTGGCGTCGATGCGGTCGAACACTTTACTGCCCACCTGCACCGTAGCGCCGACACCGTTGAAAAGCGCCAGGTAGTAAAGCTGAACGGCGATGATCTTGCCGCCCGCCACCTTCGGGTCGCTTTCGTCGGCGAATTCGGGCTGGAGGCGAACTTTGAGTTCGTCCCAGTAGTCGGCAATGTTGAGATCGTTCCAGGCGCCGTTCTGGTAGGCGTAGGGCAGCCATTTGATCGTGTTCTTGGTGATCACAGGCGACGCCGTCCAATCGAGGGAGATCCGGCGATCAGCAGCGTTGTAGGCGATGCTATTGTCTTTGCCCAGGGCGTCGAGGTTGAAGGCGCGGAAATGCCATTCGAAGGCGTTGAGCAGTGTGGGCGTGATGGGCTGTGAGGGCGACCAACTGCTGGTGAAGCTGCTGTCGAGGATGCTTTTGGCGGCGCGGATGCTGCCCACCGTCATCTGATCCAGGGTGGGATAGGTGCTGGTGATGACGCGCAGGTTGTTGGGGATGCCCCAGCGTTCCTCTTCGCTGACTGCGCCGTTGTTGCTGCGGTCGAAGCGGCGCGCAATCTCGGCCACGGTGACGTCGCGCACCCCGGCGTCGGTGACACGCCCCGCCACAAAAGAATTGCCTAGATCGCTGGCCAGCGCCGAGAGCAGGTTATCGGAGTTGAGGTTGTTGTCTACGGCGGGATCTTCGTAGATCTGCGCCAGCGTCACCGAGTGGTCTTCGCGCAGATCGAGGCCCGTCAACCGCCACGTTTCGGGGTAGGAGTAGATGACCTGCGGCACGTTGTTCTGCGTTTCGGCGCATTCGTAGGCGACGTTGTTGTCAATCGGTTTCAGGCGGCTGGAGACACAGACGTCGTCGTTCTTCATCTGCACCGACCAGACCATGCGCACCTGCTGGCTCAGCCCTTCACCGCCCGCCTGCACCAGGAAGGGGATCTGCGCGCCAAAGGCAACACGGGCGCCGCCCTCTTTGTCCACCACCAGTTGCAGCGGCGCGTAAAGCGCTTTGACCAGCCCATCTCGGCTGACGTCGCGCACGCTGATCTGGTAGGGTTGGAGCGCGCTGCGATCCACCATTTGATCGCCCACAAAGGGCACGGCAGGGATCTCGCCACAGCCGAGGAGCAGGCCGTTGTTCGCCTGTTCGGTGATCCAGATGCTAAAGCCGCCACGCGCCAGATCGGCCAGCTTTTGCCCGTTGAGCGAAAGCGGCACAATCGATCCATTGCCCGTGGTCGTCACGCTTAGCACCGGCCCCACAACGCCGCCCACGGCCACACACGTTCCACGGTGAACCGAGAGAAAGGCGGGGCGGCTCAAGTTGCCATTGACTTCCACATTGTCGCCCGACTGGGTTAGGGTGAGCGAACCGGCAACCGGGGCAAGCGGAAGCGTGGGCGAAAAACCGCCGCCCGGTTCTTGCACCCCGCGGATGGGCACGGAGACGCTGGGCGTGGTCAGCGGCAGGTGGTAGGGCGGCTTGGAAAGCAGAATTTCGAGCATGGGCGTCAAGGAAACGTCTTCGGTGCTCTTGTCTATGTCTTTGAAGGCGCCGGCGCTGTCGGTGGGCCAGTCCAGCGCGCTAAAGGCGTACCAGAGGCGATCTGCGTTGGTGGGGCGCACCTGATAGTCAACGAAGACGGTCTTGCCCGGCGTCATGCCGGTAAGCGCCAGTTGCAGCGGCGCGTCGGCGCCATAAGTTTCGGTGGGGGCGGCGAAAGGGGAAAGATCGTAGGCATCGGGGACGCCGTCGCCGTCGTTGTCACGGTCGGCAATGTCAGGCACGCCGTTGTTGTTGGTGTCCCAGGTGGCGTTGGGCAGATCGGGGCTGTTCCACTCGTTGGTGTCGGGGACGCCGTCGTTGTTGGAGTCCTGTTCCAGCGGGTTGCTGTACCACTGCCGCCCGCCCCAGGCGAACCCCCGGATTTCGAGGGTGTCGGTGATGCTGTCGCCGTCGCTGTCGGCGGCATCGGGCCGCGTGCCCAACAGGATCTCTTCTTGATCTTTGAGGCCGTCGCCGTCGCTGTCGAGGTTGGGATCGGCGGCTTGCAGGGCGCCGACCATCGATTCCAGCAGATAGTGATCTTCTGAGGCAGCCATTGGATTGGAGCCGATGACAGCCTCCTGCACGTCGGTGACGCCGTCGCCGTCGCCGTCAAGGCCGTTGTCGCGGCGAATCATCTCTAGCGAGGAGAGGTTGGCGCTGTTTTGCACGCTGTCCTGTCGCGTCATCAGATCCTGGATCGCCTGCATTTCTTGCTGACGAGCCGTTTCGCGTGCCTGTTGGGCATAGAGCCGTTCATCAGCCTGTGCCGCGTAGACGGATTGGAGCAGCGGCGCGGCCAGCATTGAGGCGATACAGGCCAGCGCCAGCGCCTTGTAGACCAGTCGCGACTGTCGATGGACGATCACCAGCAGCAAAAGGCCGCCGGTCAACGCGCCGGTGAGGAAGAAGGGCAAGAAGCGCCAGAACACATCCAACCAAGGCGAAAGCGCCGGCAAAGAGGGCAGCAGCAGGGCAGGTTCTGCGCCGAAATCGTGGAAGTTCACGCTGATGGATGCGCTACTCCAGACGCCGTCCTGAGCGGGGAAGCGCAGTTGCACCAGTTGGCGCAGCGGCCAGGCGCGCCCGGCTTCGTCGCGTGTCACCCAGAGTTCGCCGTCGCCGGTCATCTCGACCATGAGCGGGGAAAGGCTCAGCGTGCGATCAGGGGCCAGCGAGCCGGCGCTGCGCAGTTCCGCTTCGGTGCGCTGGCGCACGATTTGGGCAAAGGCTTTGCCGTCGATCTGGAAGGTGTAGCGGGTGAAGTTCACGCCGTTGCGCGTCTCTTCGCCCTGCTTTTCGACGTTGGTGGCGGCGGTGAGAAAGGTGAGGAAGTCGCCCTGTGGCATCACAGATGGACTCATGGCGCCGATCTCCTGCCACGCTTCGCCAGATTGTCGCGCCAGCGTCTTGCCATCCTTTGCCTGGATTTCGATGCCCGTGCCCAGGTCGAGGATGTTGCCACCTTCGGACCACAGGGTCATGTGGAAGGCGTTGTTGCGCAGATCGGTTGCGCCTTGCATGCGCATATCCTGGCGTTGGCTGGTATCGCCTACGCTGTAGACGCTGGCCACCGGCACGGTGTACTGCGTGATGTCGGCGTTGAAGGCGTAGGAGCCGGCGCGCTGCACATTGCGCCGCAGTTCGGCCAGCATATCCTCTTGGCTATGGGCCTGGCGCAGGCCGGTGATGAGCAGTAACAATGGCAGAGATAGTGCCAACAACAAGACAAACCACATACGAACCGAACGGTTGGTGCGCAGGCCAAAGCGATAATTGTGCATAGGAATTCCTGTTGTTGGCAGCAGATCGAGCATCCGCCAAGAGTACGCGTGGAAAGATCTCAATACCAATAACCCTACAGGGGAACGCACTGGCCCAAAAGTATCCGGGTTGTAGACAGTGGATTCTACCTGTAGGGTTGGTCAGTAGTGCTTAGGTGTAGCAGTTCGGAGAGAAGGAGTTATCGAAGAGCATAACAGCGAGGCACAAAAAGATCAACAATAATTCACAAAAAAAAGTTGTAACGATACAGGCTATATACGGGTTTGCGTAGGGCGGCAGCCAAGGTCGTTTCATTGGCGAGCCGGCCTTCCGCCCCACGCAAACCTCTACAGGATCTGTATCGTTACAAGCGCTTTACTCATACAGCGACGCGATCTCAAACGCGATCTCGCACACATCGGCGTCTTCGTAATCCTGGTTGAAGAGGACGATGACGGAGAAGTTTTCTTCAAGGTAGTGCACATAGCACGATTGGAAGGCCAGCCAGGCGCCGGAGTGGGAGATGTAGTAGCCATTCTGATCCAATTCCCAGCCGAAGCCGTAGTAGGAACGGCGTCCGCTGTTGAGGCGGGCGGGCTTGAGCGCTTCGGCGAAGGTCTCTTCACTTACCAACTCGCCGCCGAAAAGCGCCCGATCGTAGCGCAGCAGATCGTCCACCGAGGCGTAGATCGAGCCGGAGCCGGTGAGGCCGTCGAGCGCGTCTTCGTCGTAGGCAACGAGTTCGTCGTCGTCGTCCACGGTGTAGCTGTGCACCACCCACTGCCCTGCATCGCGGGGACGGTTGGGGGCGGCGAAGCTGCGCTCCATCCCCAGCGGCTCGAAGATCGTCTCGTGCATGAAATCGGCGTAGGATTGGCCGCTGATGCGTTCGATGAGGATGCCCAACAGGTCGTAGCCGGTGTTGCTGTAGGCAAAAGTCCGCCCTGGCGTCGTGGTCAACCGTTGCCGTTCCGCCAGCACAGCCAGCAGATCGTCGTTGTTGGGGGTGTCGGAGCGGGCGAAGAGGGCGTCGTAGAGCGATGTGCTGGTGTCGTAATCGGGGACGCCCGACGTGTGATGGAGCAGTTGGCGGATGGTGATACGCTGTCCCCACGGTAGTTCGGGCAAGTAATTGCCGACGGGATCGTCAAAAGCAAGTTCGCCCCGTTCAGCCAGGATCATAATCGCCAGCGCCGTGAACTGCTTGCCCACCGAGCCAAGGTGAAAGCTCAGATCGGGCGTAATCGGCGTGCCGTCCTCTAGATCGGCCAGGCCGAAAGCGCCGCGGTAGAGAAGTTGGCCGTTCTGGCTCACCAATACGGCGGCGCCGGGCGTGGTGTCGTCGATGAAATCGGCGAAAAGGTCTTCCACGGCGGCGGATTGGCGGGCGTTGGGCGTGGGCGTGCGCCGCGCCTGCGCGTGGACGTCTTCGGCGGGCGCGCCCAGGCCGAAGGTCACCGTGGCAAAAAGGACAAAGAAGGTCAGCCCCAAGGGCAACAAGCGTCTCCACGACATGGTTTGACTCCTCACAACGAACGGAAACTTTGGATAAGCGTAACGAACAACATGACGCCAATCACCGCCGTGCAGAGCAGCGAATAGGCATCCAAACTCAGCGGCAAAAACGCCAGGACAACAGCCGCAATCACTGTCACCAGGCCGGTGGCGAAGAGCCAGCGCCCGGCCACAGCATTGGCGCGATACCACACTTTGGGGTCATTCAGCGTGCGTGGAATGCGGAAGCCATACCACCCGTTGGGCGAAATCTTGCGCTGGATCAGCGGCACGGCTAGCCCCATCAACAGCAGACCACTGATCATGTAGAGCAGCAACAGCGTTGTCATCGTTTCTCTCCTCAACTCGATTCGCCACGCGCCGTGATGCGCGGCAAAGTCAACGGCGGATCGACTTCATTCCATTCGGCGGCGGTGATGCCAAAGTAGAGTGTGTCGAAGTACTCGCCGTTGGTATAGATCATGTTGCGCAACCGTCCTTCGAGTTGAAAGCCCAATGCCTCGTGGAAGCGGATCGACGCCTCGTTGAAGGCGTAAACCGTGGACGTGCACTTCTGGTAACGCAGTTCGCGGAAGTAGTAGCGCAGGAAGATCTGCGCCGCCTCGCGTCCATAACCGTTGCGCCAGAAACGGTGCTTGACGGCCAACGCGTATTTGAAGGTGCCGGGGCGGCGTTCACAGTCGAAGCTGTTGATGTAACCCACTACCTCGCCCTGCAAATTCTCCATCAACAAGAAGAGAAAGCTATCGAGATCGATGGTGCCGATCAGCTTTTCCATCTCGGCGCGGCTGGTGGTGCGCGCAAGCGGATAACCGATGGCGTCTTCGTAGCGTTCGATCTCGGTATCGGGTTCCTCGCTGTCGGTGAGGATAGCATCAAGATCGCTCGCCTCAAACGCACGCAGACGGATCTTGTGTCCACGCCAGAAATTGCGGTTGGGGACGATGGCTGTGCTCACGCGGTCACCTCCTTGAATTCATAAACCACAAAGAGAGCGCAGATTGTCCACAGATTACATGGATTCAAAGGATTTCCAGAGGATTCAATCGGCAATCTTCCTCTGAATCCTGAAAATCTGTGTAATCTGTGGATAAATTCTCCTCTGTCTTTATGTGCCTTCGTGGATCAAAACGCTACACCGAGGTCACTGCGGCGGCAGCGGATGATCGAAGTTGTAATACAACGTCTGATAGCCCTGGCGGAAGTCGATCACGTCTTCGACGACGCTTTCGGGCGACTGCTTCTCAATGAGGATGCGCGCCATGAAGTCGGCGATGGTCTCCATTTCGGCTTCGCGCATGCCATAGCGGGTGACTTCGATGGTGCCCAGGCGCAGCCCGCTAGGACGATCCCAGTCTGCGGGTTGGTCGTAGGGGAGCAGGTTCTTGTTGGTGACGAGGTTGGCGCGCGCCAGCAGGTGCGCGGTGTCCAGCCCGCCGCCAAAAGATTTGACGTCGGCGATCACTTGGTGCGTGCGTGTGTAGCCCTTGTGCGCGCCGAGGACAGGAATCCCCCGCGCCGCCAGCGCTGCGCCCAATGCCTGGGCATTGCGCACGATCTGCGCCATGTAGACTTGCCCAAACTCCACCATTTCGGCGGCGGCTACGGCCAGCGCCGCCACCCGGTTCACCTGATGCGTCGCCGCCAGGACGGGAAAGATGGCGTGGGTAATCGGTTCGGTGAGCGCAGGATCGTCCCAGGCGATGATGCCGCTTTGGGGGCCGCTGAAAGTTTTGCCCGCCGAGCCGGTCATCACCGCCGCGCCTTCACGCAGGGGATCCTGGAACTGCCCGCCCGCAATCAGGCCGATCTGGTGCGCACCGTCGAAGAAGATTTTGCCGCCCCATTCGGCCACAATCGCGCTCATCTCACGCAGCGGGAAGGGGAAGAGTGTCATCGACGCGCCCAGGGCCACGAGTTTGGGACGCACCAGCGGGGCCAACTTGGCGAAGAGGTCGAGATCGACGGTCAACTCGTGCGGGTCCATGGGCACGTCCACGATTTGCAGGCCGCGCACGCCCGCCGGTCCATCGGGGCGATTGCTGGAATGGCCGCCGAAGGGCTGGCTCAGGCTCATGATCACATCGCCGGGTTGGGTCATGGCGGTGTAGACGGTGAGGTTGCCGATCATACTGGCCACGAGGCGGTGATCGGCGTAGCGAGAGCGGAACGCCTGCTTGAGCAGCTCGACACAGAGCGCTTCGATTTCGTCGATGTGTTTGGTCCCCGCGAACCAGCGGTTGACCTTGCCGATGTGTCCTTCGGCGGCGCGGGTGCCCACTTCCGAAGCCAGCAGGGCGCGCACGGCGGGGCTGGTGGGCGCTTCGGGGGCGAGCAGGTTGATACACTGCTCGCCGCGCCACGTCTCATTGCGGCGGACGGCGGCGATCACGGCTTCCTGCATCTCCTTGCCCGACGCGCAGCCATCTAAAATCGCACGCGCCTGCGCCAGGATTTCGCGATCGTGGACTTCAAAAGTGGGTTCGAGGGTGGAGTGATGGGTCATGGTGGTGCTTTCTTGAGATTAGAGATTAGAGATTGGTGATTGGGTGAAGGGTGTTGAGTTTAGATGGGTTTGTTGTCTTGTCGATTTGGAGATTAGGAGATTAGGAGATTAGAGATTGAGAGATTAGGAGATTTCAGATCGTGTACACGATCTGAAATCTCCTAATCTCTCAATCTCTAATCTCTATCTCTCCACCAACGCCGCCTCGGCCTCGTCCAGATGGCTGTTGCGGTGCCAGTCGCGCTCGACCCAACGCGGGGTGTGGGCGTGGACCTGGGCAAGTAGATCTTGTGGGTAGCTTTCAAGCTGAGAATCGAGGGTGTCGGCACTTTCGATGGCCAAACGGACGGCTTCACGGGGTGGCAGCGCCGCCCACAACGGCAAAGACAGATCATTCGCCATTTGCATGTCGATGGCCGGGGCCGTCACCTTGCCTTCGCGCTGCGTCATGTCCAGGACGTAACTGGCGCGCCGATCCCAAAAGGCCAGATGGGCCAGGGCGATGGCGACTGTCCAATGTTCGCCGACAGGATGTTGCAGTTCTGCGTCACTGAGGCGATCTGTCAAGGCGCGGAGGCGCGCCGTCGATGCACGGTTGCGCGCGAAGATGGATGGGTCCATGAAGGGAGGTTCCTTTGCACAGAGATTTGGTTGTTTTGGATTTTGAATTCCTGTGGACTTGGCGATTGAGAGATTAGGAGATTTCAGATCGTGTACACGATCCCCAATCGCTTAATCTCCTAATCGCTTAATCTCAATTTCCCGCCCGCCGCGGTGGAATCGTCCCCGATGCCGCGGCCAGATTGTAATAGTGCTGTGCCTCTTCGAATTGACCGACTTGTTCGTACGCATCGCCCAAGTTGACGTAGAGCGACGGAAAAAACGACGCGACGCGCTCGTCGTTCACCGCTTGGGCGTGTTCGAGCGCGACTTGATTCCACGCCAGAATATCCTGCGCCGACGTCTGACAGCGCGCCACGTAGTGGGCGGCGATACAGCGTTCGTAGTCATCTTCGGCGCTGTCCCAGGCTTGCTGGTAACACGCGCAGGCGTCGGCGTGGCGATGATCGAACTCGGCCTGTGCGCCGTCCATGCACAGGCGCACGACGGGGTTGTTTGTGTCCACAGGTTAGCCCCCCACGGTTGCGCGCCAAAATCGTGAATTACTGGATTGGGCGGTTACTCACTTTCCGGCGACCCGGCGTAGATTGTCACTGCCAGGGAACAGCCAGCGGTGGCGATCCTATGCATCAGCCGATTGGTAATTGCATGCTTGAAGTTCCATGTAGCGCCGGCCTGGAAACCGATGTCGAACTCTCGTCTTGTGCATCGTCCCCAGTCTGTTTGCGCTTCGGTCGACAGTGCAGCAGCAGCGTCGAGACGCCGAATTCATTCGGCGGGGTGAGCCGCGGAGTCAGTTCGCACCATTCACAACACGCAACAGCGCCGCCTGATCCGCCACAAGATGAGCAGCCCCCGCTCCCGCCAACTCCTCCGCGGAGCCGTAGCCCCACAACACCCCAATCGCGGTGACGCCGTTGGCCTGCGCCCCCAGGATGTCATGCTTGCGGTCGCCGATCATGACCGTCTGTGCGGCGGACAGCTCCTCCGTCTGCAAAATGTAGGCGATGAGATCGGTTTTGTCCTGGCGCGTGCCGTCCAATTCGGCGCCGTGGATCGCCTCGAAGTGGCGCGCCAGATCGAAGTGATGCAGGATCTTGGCGGCGAAGTAGTGCGGTTTCGACGTCGCCAAAAAGAGACGATGCCCGGCGGCAACCAGCGCTGCCAGCGTCTCATCCATGCCCGCGAAGAGTTCGTTCTCGTACATGCCCACCTCGGCGAAGCGTTCGCGGTAGAAGGTCACCGCCTGCGCCACGCGCACATCGTCGTGATCGAGGAACGCCGCAAAAGTCTGCGACAGCGGCGGCCCAATGTAGCGGATCAATTCCGCTTCGCTGGGCGGCGTCTGCCCAAGCCGTTCCAGCGCATACTGGATGCAGCGGGTAATGCCCGTCTTCGGCTCGGTGAGCGTGCCGTCCAGATCAAACAAGAGATTCAATTTTTCCCTCCAGAGCAGAGAAATGATCCACGGATTACACGGATTTTAAGGATTTCAGAAGATTTTTAGAAATCTGCCTCCCTCTGCAATCCTTTTAATCCGTGTAATCCGTGGATCATTTCTCTGGCTTTAGAAGCTCAGCGTGAACCGGAAGCGTGCGTCGTCCTCGAACCACATGGGGAAGTTGGTGCCCCAGACGTTGTTGTAGAGGTTGAAGTGCATGCCGCCGCTGAGTTCGGGCGCTTTGTTTTGGAAGTCAAGCAAGTTGGGCGCGCCGGGAGCGATGAGCGCGGCATCCAATGTCTCGATGTTGAGCACGCCGTTGCGGACGGCGTCGACGGCGTGTAATTCATGGTTGCCGCGGTCGACCACATCCAACGGCGAGATCCAACGCCCCAATTTCGACATTTGCCAGGCGGCGGGATTGTCCACGGCGGGGTTGAAGGTGAACCAGAACGCTTCGGGCAGGCGGTTGGCCGGTTTGTCGAACCAGTGGACGCTGACATCGACGCGCGGCGCATCTGCGGCAAAGAGGTAGCGGACCCACGCCGTGGCAGGCGCGCCGAAGCGCTGTGTCGAGTCCGGCGGGAAGGCCAGTTGAGCGAGGACGGTCCATTCGCTGCGGGCTTGACGGAGATAGCTCCCCTGCAACGACGGCAACCACCACTGCGAGATCGCGTCCGTCTTTTCCAAACCGGGCTTGGAAAAATCCAGAACGCCCCACCAATGGGACCGATCCAGGTATTGGTCCATGAAGCGTTCGTAGTCGTCGTGGCTGAACGTCTGGTAGCGCAGCCGCCCAAGGACGTTGGCCGGTGTGGCCCAAACGGCGCCCGCGGCGTCGACAAGGTGGTGGATCGCCCCGCTGCCGTCGAAAGCGACGTCGAAGTGGGGCGTACGCAGCAGATCGGATGGCGAAATGGGGGTGAAACCGTCGAGATCAGGGCGCTGTGTGCGCTCGGCGCGCTGACGGGTGAGCACTTCGACGGCTTCGGCGTGGAGCGGCGTTCTTTGCAGGGCGGCGACGGCGGCGTCTACGTAGGCGCGCTGCTCGGCCCAGGACGCGGCGAAGGCATGCCATTTGGGCGTGTGGCGCACCGGCTCGAAATCGGCGCGGTTGTAGTGGACATAGTCGTCGAGGTGGGTCTTTTCGTCCATGCCCCAGGTGTGTTCGGGGACGCAGAGCAGCGTGTCGGCGAAGCGATTCCAGGCCACGGGGTCGACGGCGACGCCGCTTTCCGTCCACTGGCGGTGCAGGCGGCGCAGCAGCCGGTAGTCGGCAAGCTTGCTGGGATCGGTCCCCGCGCCGTGGATCCAGGTGTCGCCGATTTCGCCGGTAACGACGGGCAGGTTGGCTTTCACGGCGCGCAGGGCGCGGGCGAAATCGTCGAGCGACGAGGCGACGATGCGGGCGTTGGGATATTCTGCTTGAAGATGAGCGTAGGCTTCGCGCACCTGTTCAGGCGTCTGCGGACCGGCGTTGTCGTTGGTGTGGGCGAAGGCGATGGCTTCGTCCAGGCCGGGCGCGCTCTGCGTGGCCCCGTAGGCGTGGACGTACATCACCGTGATTTCGCTGCCGGTTTCGTCATCGCGCCAGACGAAGACGGGCGGCACGTTGGGCGGCGTCGACGCTTGGTTGACGCCGATATGCAGGAATTCGATTCCCGCCTCGGCCAGCAGCGGCACGATCCCCCGCGTATGGCCGGGGACGTCGGTCATCTTGGCGGCGATGGTTTGCCGCCCGAAGCGCCGATCCAGCCGTTTGGCGATGCTCAAGCCATGCCGAAAGAGGGCAGGATCGAGCAGTTCGCTGTGCAGGGTAAAGGGCAGGCCATGCCAGATCAGGTCACCGTCGGCGATGGCCTGTTCGATGTTGCGTCTTTCGGCGGGCGACGCCTGCTCCAAATATGCGTCCACAAGCCAGGAGGCCGTCGTCCACACAAAGCGGCGCGACGGGTCCTCGGCGCGTTGGGTGCGCGCCGTCTGCATGGCCTTGGGGAAGTAGTGGGCGAAGTATTCCTGGGCCACGTCGCCGGCGTAGTGGGTGAAGCCGAGATCGAGATGCGTTTTGAAGATGAGGTGGAGGGTGTGGATGGGGGTGGTCATGGGCCAACATTTCTGATTTCAACGAAAGGCTCACCAGCCTCCAATAAGCGAATTGCATCTGCAAACGTGCTTGTCAAAATCTGACGTACACGCGCATTGGATGTGTTGCCACAAGTAAGCCACACAATCTGCGGTGGTGGGCCTAGACGAGAAAGTAGATCAAGGAAGTCACTGTCCTTCGTTATGACAACAGCCCGCTGTTGGCGGGCTGCAGTAAAAATCTCTACATCTGTCACATCGCGCAAGCCAAGATCACGCACTGCAACTGCTTCTACACCTTCAAAGTTCTGTGTGATCCATAAAGCCAACGCCGGTGATAGCTGAGCATCAATCCAGACTTTCATGCTGCAACCAACACCGGGTGATTAGCCTGCTTCGCAGCATAGCGCAACACGGCTTGCAGATCTTCTTCTTCCAGATCGGGTAATTCTTCCAGCACTTCCGTAGTGCTAAGCCCAACAGCCAGCAACTCCAAGACATCGATAACCCGAATTCGCATGCCACGAATACATGGCCGCCCTCCGCACTGTTCAGGATTTACTGTGATTCTCTCTGCAATGTAGGAAGTCATGAGGCACTTTCCCCTTCATCCGCTACGTCAACATGACAATGCTTTCCAAAATGCTCTCTGAACAGTATAACAAATACCGCCAGTTTCGTGTACACGCTACTGGTTGCCTAACTTCGTGACTTTGGCCACTATTGTATCCAAATCCGTGTGTTTCCTTCATACGTGTCCCACAGGTTTCTTTAAAGGCAGGATGCTCTCTCCGCTCTTAACATAATGTCGGCAATTCTCTTCTTTGTCCTCACCCCAACATCGGCACCACCCGCTCCGCAAACAACCGAATCCCCTCCGTCTGCGGAAAATCGGCGAAGCGCAGCATGAAGTGGGTGACGCCCAGATCCAGGTACGGACGCAGCTTGTCGGCGACCTGTTCGGGTGTGCCGAGGATGGCGTTGCCCCGGTTGTAGAGGCACGCTTCGGCCTGCCGCCGCGCGGTGACTTCGTCTTCGGCGACGGCGATGAGTTCGAGGGCGTTGCTCTTGACGATCTCGTCGTAGTCGCGGCCCACCTCGTCACAATGACGGCGCAGGACGTCGAGCTTGTGGGCGTAGAGGTCCACACCGCCGCCGGGGAGATTCCACCAGTCGGCGTGTTTGGCTACGATGCGCAGCGTCACCTGTTCGCCGCCGCCGCCGATGAGGATGGGCGGGATCGGCGACGGTTTCGGTTCGCAGTAGGCGTCTTCGATGTGGTAATGCTTGCCGGCGTAGCTGGCCGGTGTCTGCGTCCACAGCGCTTTGACGATTTCAACCGTCTCCTCCAGTTGGGCCAGACGCACACCGGCGCGCGGAAAGTCGTAAGCGTAGGCGTGGTACTCTTCCTCGAACCAGCCCGCGCCGATGCCGAAGATGTAGCGCCCGCCGCTGAGCAGTTGCAGGTTGGCCGCCATCTTCGCCAACAGCGCCGGGTTGCGGTACGACTGGCAAAAGACCAGGCTGCCGAAGGTCAATGCCGGGTGGCGCGCCGCGAAGTGGGCGATGGTGGTGGCGCACTCCAGCGCGGGCGTCTGCCGCGGCACGAAGGTGCCCCACGGGTGCACGTGATCGTCCACCCACACCGAAGTGAAGACGCCGCCCAGCGCGTCCAATGTGCGCCCGATCTGCGCAACGAAATCTGCGCCGCTGCTGTCGTCAATGGGGAAGGATGGCATGTGCCAGCCGAAGTGTAGGTTTGTCATGGGTTCTTTTACCTGATGATCCTGTCTTGAACTGATTTAGGGTAACAATGTAAACTACGAGTACAATGTTGTGTTACCAGTTTACGCATCGGTTAGAACAGTTTGAAGTAGGAGAAAAGCAGATGAATGTTACTCATATTCTGGAAAACGCTCAATACGTCGTGGATCAACAGGGGCAACAAACAGGTGTACTACTTGATCTGGAAAGCTGGGACACACTGCGCAAGCTCATCGAAGAATTGGTTGAAGATGAACGACTTGGCGCACTGATGGCCGCTGTGGAAGATGATGAAAAACTGCAAGGGACGGACGCCCTTAGCGCCTATCAAGCTTATTTGGCGCAAGCACGATCATGAGTTGGCAGGTTCAGTACACGCGTACTTTCCTAAAAGAAATGGCTGAGTTACCCGGTCTAGTACGCAAAAGAGTGGAGACAATTGCGTTCGGCGACGAGATCAAACAGGATCCGTATCTTTCGGGCAAATCGCAGAAGTTGAGCGGCTACCAAGCATACTACAAAATCCGCGTTGGTGACTACCGTATCGGGTTGCGCATCGAGATACAGACCGAAACTGTGGAATTTCAACGAGTCTTGCATCGACGAGAGATATACCGCAAGTTTCCATAGGCGACACTTTCCATAGACAACACAACGTGCGACGAATCTTGGTTCGATTCGTCGCACGGTATCTGACCTCACCCAATCACAAATCCCCAATCACCTGCCTAAATCCCCAAACTGGTATTGATCGACGCCTGATAGCCCCCGATCTTCTCCGCCAACACATCCGCCACGTTGACAATCTGCCCCGACTGCCCCGATTCCATCAACGCATAGGAGACGGCCACCGAGCGGCTGCCCTGTTCGATGTCCACTTCTGCGGGGTGTTGCCCAGCGATGGCTTCGCCGAATTCGGCATATTCCACGGCGAGGAGCTTGCGATCCGTCTGCTCGAAGGGGAAGTCGTAGCGCCAGAGACGATCCCCGCCAAAGAGGGCGGACGTGGCCTCGTCCAGCCGGAAATCGGGGACGAGATCGAGCAGGCGTCCATCGTCTACAGTTTCGCCGTTCGCCGTCATGCGGATGGGGCGACCGGTGCGATCGTTGGGCAGATCGAACGATCCTTTGCTGCCGTGGATTTGGCGCAACCACATGCCCTGGCCGTGCATGGCGTGGTCTTCGATGTACTGGCAGACGGCGCCAGAGGCGAAGTTGATGGTGGCGTAGATGGCGTCGTCGGCGGTGGCTTCGAAGCGGGCGGGCATCTGCCGTTGCCACTTGCCGTAGACACCGGCAGGGTTCGACGTGGGTTCCTTGCCTTCGCCGGCAGGATTGTAGCGGATCGGCTCGTGCAGCCGCATCTGGGCATAGACGGAGGTGATCTCGCCCAGGAAGTATTCCATGATGTCGGCGTAGTGGACGCCCACATCGAGCAGCACGCCGCTCTGATCCTTTTGATGACGCCAGACGGAGATGGTCATACGGTCGCCACCGCCGCCGGTTTGGTGGATCATGAAACGGGGCGTCCCAATTGCGCCGGCGTCGAGGAGCGCTTTGGCCAGCCGGTTGATGGGATCGCGCCGGTAGTTCTCGGCCACGCTGACGACAAGCCCGCTCTTTTGGGCGGCGGTGCGCATCTGGTTGCAGGCGCGCACAGTGAGGCCGGCGGGCTTTTCCACCATCACGTGCCAGCCGCGCTGCAAGGCGTCGACGGTGAGGGTGTGGTGGAAGCGGGGTGTGGTGGTGATGTCCACGGCGGCGACGCCCAGAGCGGCCATCTCAGCGTAGTTGGCCACCACGGTGGGTCGTTTGCCGAGCAAGGACGCCGCTTCGTCGGCCAGAGAATTGGCGTTATCCGTTACCGGGTCACAGGCCGCCACCAGTTCAAACGGCGACAGACCGGCGCGCTGCAACTCGGCCAGTCCAAACAAATGGCGGTGTCCCATCCCGCCGCAACCGACAATGGAAAGAGGAATTTGGGGCATGTGTGGGGTCTCCTGGGTGGGTGAATTTTCGATTTGCGATTTGCGATTTACGATTTACGATTTCCTGTTGAGCACGCGAAGTCGTCTTTGGCGTCTTGGGGCTGACAAGCTTGCCTGCCAATACGCGTTCACATCCTCGACCCGACAATCGTAAATCGTCAATCGCAAATCGTAAATCGATTATCGTTCGATATTGGCGTCTTCAAACGCCTTGGCAACCACGCGGTATGTCACCGCGGCGGCGTCGAGTGGATCGTAGTTGGGGCGGCGCTGCACCATGATGCTGATTTCAGGCGAAATGAAGCCTTCGTAGCCGTGGCGGCGCATCGCCTTCAAAAAGGTGACGTAGTCGAAGACACCTTCGCCGGGGATGAGGAATTCGTAATCGGGCTTGATGCCGCGCTCGTCTTTGATGTGGGTGTGCACGCTGAGCGGGGCTACGGCGGCCACCGATTCTTCGATGGGCACGCCGATGACGTTGAAGTGGCTGATGTCGAAGTTGACCTTGACATTGTCCCGGTTGACGAGGTCGATCAGTTCAACCACAATGGGCGGCGTGTCGAGGATCGAAGCAACGTGGTGCTCAATCGCCAACACGACGCCGCGCTGCGCCGCGTACTCGGCCAGTTCTTGAATGCGCGCCACAAGGTCGTGCTTGCGTGCTTCCCATTCGCCGGGCTGGCCGCCTACGGTGGTGTCGAGGACGGGCGGGCCGTCGTCTTGCGCCCAGTCGACACAGAGATCGACGGTGCGTTTGAGCCGATCCAGGTTGGCGGCGTACTGTTCCGCTGTGTCGGTCAAAAAGGGCGTGTGGCCGGCAATGGCAGGCAGCGCCAGTTTCAGATCCTTCAACAGCCCGGCAATGCGCCGCCGTTCAGGACCATCCAACAACGCCAAATCGGTGGTGTAGCCGGGGATCACCGTAATCTCCACGCCGTCGTAGCCGAGTGCGGCCAGATGGCGCAGCGCCACGTCGATGGGCACGGTGGGCATTCCCCAGGTCATGTAGCCGAGTTGCATCAAAACCTCCTGTGATTTTCGATTTTTGATTGACGATTTACGATTGTCGCGTTAAGGAAATGAACGCGCATTGAAAGGCACTCTTGTCAAACCCAAGATACCAGAAACGGGATCGCGTGCTCAACGGGAAATCGTCAATCGAAAATCGTCAATCGTCAATTCTGTAGTAGTCCGCGCACATACGGCACGCCACGCCGAAATCCGTCCTCCCCTGTTCGGCTGGCTTCTTCGAGGCTGACCCAGCCGGTGTAGCCGATGGTGCGCAGCCGTTCGATTACGGCGGGGATGGGCGAAACGCCGGTGCCGGCGACGACGGGTTCAAAGCTGCCGGTCTGGCGTAGGTCGTTGATGTGGACGACGCCCAGGCGGTGCTGCACGGCGTCGAGGATCATGAGTGGATCATCATTGCGCGCCAGGGGGTTGGCGGTGTCGAAGAGGATACGCAGGCCGCTGCCTTCGGTGCGGCGCACGATTTCGAGGAAGATGTCGGCAGGCTGCGAGAAGTCGTAGTGCGTCCAGCCGTAGCCGATGGTATGGTTCTCGTAGACGAGGGCCACACCCATTTCGTCGGCGTGATCGAGGCAGGAGACGAGACCTTCGACGGCCCAGTTGATGCCGTCTTCGCGGGCGACGCCGGGGTGAGCCTGCCCGGCGGTGACCCGTAAATACGAGACGCCCAGGCGGGTGGCGTCGTCGATCATCAGCCGCAAGGAGGCGCATTGGCGTTTGCGTTCCTCGGCGTCGGGGTGGGTGAAGTCGGTGTAGGTCACCATCACAGGGATGGTGATGCCGGCGTCCTGGGCCTGTTTGCGCAGGGCGTCGAGATCAGCCACAGCGCGGCTGGTGACGTGGGCGACGCTGATATCTGCGCCGTCAAGCCCAAGTTCGGCGGCAAAACGGAACCAATCGGCCAGGGTACGTCGACCGGCAGTGATGTCGGCGTAGAGTGAAACGGGCAAACAGCTTAGTTTCATCAGGAACTCGATTCCTCTTTGTGAATCGTCTGTCCGCAACGCTTGATTGTGTATTGTGTCACTGTTCAGCATCAGGTGCGGCGCACCGTGAGCGTCGAAACGTGCTGCTGAGTGTTGTCGGGCAGGCTGTGGGGTTGTGGGGTGATACAACGATCATACCGACGGTGGAATGAATTCGCAAACCGGGCACAAAGTGTCAACGACAAGCGCTCCACCCCAGAAAAAGGCGCGCAAGTGGTATGCCCTACTGTACCGAAACTCAATTTTATGGCAAAGTATCGCCAAATCACATGAGACTAGCCTACACAACATCTATCAGCCGCTAAACCCTTCTTGAACAATCTACACTGACAATCTACACTGACAATCTACACTGACAATCTACACTGACAATCTAACAGAGAGTGTGAACATGGTAGAAACAAAGAATCCCACGCCCCCCAACAAGCAGACACAGCGCCGATTGATCCCTGTAGCCGTGGTGCTGTTGATGTTGGCAGTGCTCGTCTATATGACTTGGGCAGAGACGAACAACAGCCACGCGCTGGATCCGGATAGCGTCGTCGATCCGGTGCTTGGATCGACCGATGCGCCGGTGGTGATCACCCAGTACAGCGATTTCGGCTGCCCGTCGTGCCGGGCGTGGCACCAGGCTGGTATCCGCGATCGCATCATGGCCGAGTACGGTGATCAAGTCAGCTTCGCGTGGAAAGATTTTGCTGTCATCGCCTTGCAGTCGCCGCGGGCATCGCAAGGCGCGCACTGTGCAGGCTTACAAGGCGCGTTCTGGGATTACCACGATCTTGTCTACGAAGAGTATAAGGGGATTGAAGAGGAAGCGATCCGCAACTACGCGGTGACGCTGAATCTGGACATGACACAATTCGATCAATGTATGGATCTGGCGATGATGGAGCGCAAAGTGCGCACCAACATAGACGAAGCTCGCCGCATGGGGCTGCGCGGCACACCTGGCTTCGCCATCAATGGTCGTCCGCTGCCTGCGCCGCCCTCTTATGAACAACTGGTGACCTTGATCGAAGCGGAACTGAACTAGGCTGTGTTGACATTTCCCAGGTCTCCTCTGGTTGTACGCTTAGATGACGGCAACTTGCCAGGAGACCGCACTGTACATGTCAACAGAAGCTAAAGAATAGAACGCAGATTTTCGACGCTGATGAAGTCTTCAGACAAGGTCAGCGGTGTGATTAGGATTGGGATGATTCTGCGGCGTCGGCGGCTGTCTCCTCTGCAACAGGGGCGGCGGCGGGAAGGGTTTCCGGCGCGGGCCTGCGTTCTTTGTACTGTGGCTTGGCGTAGATGCGGAAGTTGGTCATAGCCGCCTGAAAGGTGGGCAGCCACTGCTCGAATTCCTCAGGTGTGGCCGCCTGCGCGGTGACGGTAAACTGCCGCGAATCCTGGTAAAGGACGCGCACCCAACGTTTACGCACATCGTCACCTTCGCGGAAGGTGTAGCGCGCCTCCATGCCAAGTTGGGCGCCGGCTTGCCATTGTCGCTGCGTTTCAATGCGGCTTTCGGTGAGGCGCGCGATACCGGCGATGAAGCCGATGTGCAGATCCTTCAGATCGTTTTTGTTGACGACCATCCCCAGATCCTGGACAGCGACGGCGAAGATGGTGCGGTTATCATTAAAAATAGGGCCATAAAGTACACCACGCCGCCCATCAAGCCACTGAAATTGATGCCAGGCGCTGGGGTACATCAACGAAAAGCCCAAGTAACGGTCTTTGTGCAGAGCAAGGCCGGTATTCACGGATGGCGCTGACGCGCCGCTCTCTGCGTTGGCCGCTGCATCGGCAGCATTGGTGCTCATGAAATCGCAACTCCTGTGTGTCTACTGAAGAAGGGCTGGAAGGAAGTTCAGTATAGTCTTAGCGTTTTCAATGTGCAAACAAATCGCGATTGAAGGATGACGCTACTGCCCAAAATCCTGCTTCTCTCTAGTACTACAACGAGAGTTTGGCTTGGTTGATACGTTTCTTACGATGAGAACGATAGGCGTCAAAGTTGCGTTGTTGGCGATACTGGATGATATCGATAGCAAGAGCCGCGTCGAACTTGGGCATGGGCAGGACAGCCTGAAGCAGCAGGATGGTTTGCGGCAAAGTAAGATCCGGCGCCTTGTCCTTGAGTCGCAGTCGCAACCTGACAAGAAAGAAGTGAGCCAGAATGCACAAGGTCATATGGTGATGCCAGCCGGTCCAAGTGCGGGTTTGATAGTCGCCAAGGCCGATTTCTTGCTTGCCCTCTTCAAAACAGGTTTCCACCGGCCAGCGCATGGCGCTGAGCCAGACGAATGTGGAAAGAGGGGTGAGGGCATGTGCGTTGCTGAGATAGGCTTTGAGTTCTTCAGTTGTGCAGTCCCGGCGTAGGATCAACCAGACATCGGGACCCGGCAAATCATTGCGCACCGCGACAACACGCAAGTAGGCGAAGTCTGCCTCAATGGGTCCTTTGCTGCCTTCCTTGATGGTCTGCCGAGACCAGGCCGATGAAGGGAGTTGAGCGGCGATATCGACGACCGTCTCAGGAAGAGGTTCTCCGGGAATCAATCGTTCTATTGTCGGCTTGCGTCCTCGCCCAGACCACGCAGGCACCCCGGTTTGGGGGCGTTTGTACCAAAGGCGAGTGTCATGCGGCACTTCGGCATAGTAAGTCAGATGCTCTGCAACTGCGTCCAAGAACACACTGTCTCGACCAAAGGCTTCATCACAAGTGAGCCAACGAAAGGAGAGCGTGCCGGCATTTGCGATGTGTTGAATCATTGCCAGACCCAACTCTGGTTTCGTCTGGAAGGTCAAATCCTTGGGGATGTCACATTTTTGGCGACGTTCCGCATAAGCATCGTCGGTCAACCATTCTTCCGGTAGGTAGAGGCTACGATGTAGCAAGGTGTATCCTTTGGGACTGGCATACCCCAGAAAGACACCTGCCTGGCAGTTGGCTGTTTTGCCCAGTTGACCGCACCACTGGCGTTTGACGCCAACCGATTCGCTGCCTTGTTTCGGAAAGTCACTGCCATCCAGGATAAGCACACCGTTGGCATCACCCAAGTCTTTTTCGACTTCTTGCCAGTGTTGCTGCAGGATGGCGCCATCGTCCCAAGCGCCTCGACCTATGAAGTTCTGGGTGGCTCGGATCTGATTCACGTCATTGCCTGCCCTGTGCAATATCATGCACTCCGTTGACTTGTTCGGCACGTTCGATAGCAATCCCTGTAGATAGTTCAGGCTATGCTCGACTTGCTCTTTGCGCTGGAAACAACTTCTGTATATCGCATGATACGTTTCTAGCTCTGGCATCAACTCAGACGCCACTTCTTCTGCCTTCAATTTGAGCGGGACCGGTGGTTGTAACTGATTCATTTCTGTGTCTCCTCCTTAGGAGGTTTTCACAGAAATCTCAACCATTTTCAAACTCTCGTTGTAGTACTAGAGAGAAGCAGATTTAGGCTCTCTCTTGAAATTACAGTGTGCAGCCGGACGTCTGCGCAACAGAGAATGGTGGCGCCAGGGTGCTGTGAATTTGGAGTAGAATCGTATTCAGCGTAAGGTAGTAAGCTTACCAAGATGGTTTGACAGCATTGCAATCAGTGGTATAATCAGCACAGTCGTTCCCAGACGACGAATGATTATGTCTAGCGCCGGTTACTTGGCACTAGGACAGGCTCCCCCTTCCTAATTAAACAACCTCATCTCCTTACCCAGGTAAGGACGAGATGGAAATACACGATGCGTGGCGAACTCCCTGAAAACGAGACTTCGCCCAGCATTTGGGTTCTGGCAGTCCGCTACATTGCCTGCTACCTGATTTGGTTCCTCGTCGGTGGCCTTGGTCTCTGGCTAATTTTTTTGTTCCGGACCAATCTCGTCGAAGATGTCCTCTTTATGCGAGTCAATGGGTGGCAAGTTGGCGCCATCGATCGCTGGTTCGTCTATCTAGGCGGCGGCGTTTGGATTGTGGCAGTCTTTCTCCTCGAAGGCTACCTGCGCAGTGGCGTCGAACAGGGCAAACTGCTGATCCGAGCTGGCAAAGTACTCGCGATACAACTCGCTTTGATTGTGCTGTCGTTTCTCATCCAGGCTCTCTAACTGTGCACTGGCTTACCTCCGCACACGTAGAAGCTGTTACCCTGCTATGAGGAGGTTCACCGTTGATCCAAACGGATGAAGTGATTACACCTGCGGCTACCCAGTCCTCGAATTCGTCTTCAAGCCCAATCCTGCTCGAAGTCAAAAACCTGAAGAAGTGGTTCCCCATCAAACGTGGATTCTTCTCCCGCACCGTAGGTCACGTCAAAGCGGTCGACGGCGTTAATTTTTATGTACGTCAGGGCGAAACGCTGGGTTTGGTGGGCGAAAGCGGCTGTGGCAAGACGACGACGGGCCGTGTAATCATGCGCGCCTACAAACCCACCGGCGGCGAAATGTGGTTTAACGACCAGAACCTGGGCCGCGTGAACCTGGCCGATGCCGACACACAGCAGATGAAACGGCTGCGCCGCAACATGCAGATGGTCTTCCAGGATCCTTATTCATCGCTCAACCCACGCATGAATCTGCTGCAAAACGTGGGTGAACCGTTGCTGGTGCATGGCATTGCCAGCGGTAAAGGACTTGAAGATCGGGTGGCAGAACTCCTGCGTGTGGTAGGTCTTCGCCCGGAATACCTCAACCGCTACCCGCATGCCTTCAGCGGTGGACAGCGCCAGCGCATTGGCATCGCCCGCGCCCTGGCCCTTAACCCACAATTGATTGTGCTGGATGAACCTGTCTCGGCGCTGGATGTATCGGTGCAAGCGCAGATTCTTAACCTTTTGCAGGATCTACAGGCGCAATTTAGCCTGACTTACCTTTTTATTGCCCACGACCTGAGCGTGGTGGAACACATCAGCGACCGGGTGGCGGTGATGTACGTGGGGCAGTTGGTGGAAAGCGCCAGGACCAAAGAACTCTACACCAAGCCGCTCCACCCCTACACCGAAGCGTTGCTCTCTGCCGTGCCGAAACCCGATCCGCTGCATCGGGGCGAACCCATCGTCCTCGAAGGGGATGTGGCCGATCCGGCCAACCCACCCAGCGGCTGCTATTTCCATCCTCGTTGTCGCTATAACGATCAGAATCGCTGCACCAAAGAGACCCCCGAACTGCGCGAAGTGAAGAGTGGTCATTTTGTGCGCTGTCACTACGCCGAACAATTGGATCTGCGCGGCGTGGTGGCTTAGTCGTTGAATCGGTAGTGTTTTCCCGTCGGACGCCGAATTCGTTCGGTGGTGTGATTTTGTTCTTCGTTCACCAACCCTAACCAACATGCACAACGGACTTCCAGTACAAAACGGCCAGAACGGCCACCCGAACGGGAATGGACTCATCCCGCTCGAAGACCTGCTGCCGGCGACGCCACGTACACGTGTGCGCCCGCTGAAAGTCATGCTGCTTTTTCCACCCAACTGGACGCCCACCATGCCCCATCTGGCGCTGCCGACGTTGACGGCTTACCTGCGCCAGCAAGATGTCACGGTGATTCAGCGCGACCTCAACGTGGAAGTCTTCGACACGCTGCTGCGGCGCGAGGCGATCCTCGCAGCGGTGGAATCGCTGCATCGCCGATTCGTATCTCCAAGCGGACGGCCACAGCGCGGCCCGTCGCCGCCGCCGGATCGGCTGCATTGGGCGCTACGCAGCGGACCGATGCTGGCCGAAGAAATCGATAAGGCCGTGGCCACCATGCGCAGCGAAGCCTTTTTCGATGGCCCTATCGGTCTGCGAGCGTTCCAGACAGTAGTTGATGCACTCGAAGTGCTTTCCCTTCCTTACTTCCCCGCCTACCTCAATTTACAAACCTACGTTGCCGCCGGTCCTGTTGACAGCAGCCGCTTTTTGCTGCAAGCCGTCAAAGACAGCCGGCACAACATGTTCATTGAGTTGTTCCGGCGCATTTTGCTTCCTGATATCGTTACCGAAAATCCCGACGTGGTGGGAATCTCGATCCCGTCGATGGCGCAGATGCTGCCGGGGATGACGGCGGCCTATCTGATCAAAGAAGCCGGGTTGAAGTGTCACATCAGCATTGGCGGGCCGCACATCAGCATGTTGCGCGAGGAACTGCCCAAAGCGCCGCAGATGTTCCAGTTGATCGACAGCGCCGTCGTCTTCGACGGCGAAGTGCCGCTGCTGCAACTGGTGGAAGCAGTGGGCGAAGGACGTAGCCTGGATCACATCCCCAATTTGGTCTTCCGCGACGGCGACGAGATCCGCACCAATCTGCGCAAGGAACCGGAGAAGATCACCAACCTGCCCATCCCCGATTTCGACGGGCTGCCGCTGGATCGTTACCTGGCGCCGCGGCTGGCGCTGCCGCTGTTGACGGCGCGCGGCTGCTACTTTGGCAAATGTGCCTTTTGCAATGTGGGCTACGGCGAAGCGGAATCGTTCAGCCAACTGCGGGCGCAGAAGTTGGCCGATCAGATGGTGGCGCTGCACGAAAAATATGGCGTCAAGCACATTTTCTTCTCAGACGAAGCGGTGACGCCACGCAACCTGCGTGATCTTTCGCGCATTTTGCAGGAGCAGGGGACGCCCGTCACCTGGGGTGGGTGTGTACGCTTCGAAAAGGTAATCAGCGGCGATCTGCTTGAGAAGATGTACGACGGCGGCTGTCGCATGATCCTCTTCGGGCTTGAAAGTGCCTCTGCGGCCATCATCGAGCAGATGATCAAAGGCACCGAACTCGACGACATGAGCCGCATCCTGCGCCAGAGCAGTGAGGCCGGCATTTGGAATCACACCTTCTTCTTCTTCGGCTTCCCCGGCGAGACGATCAACCACGCCCAAGAGACGGTCAACTTCCTCTACGCGCACAAGCCGTACATCAATTCGGCGGCGATGGGCACCTTCCTCATGGAACGCTATTCGCCGGCGCACCGCTACCCTGCATCTTTCAACATCAAGCGCATCATCGAAGATCCAGAAAAGGATCTGGCCATCTACTTCGATTACGAAGTCGAATCCGGCATGGATGAACGCATGGCTGATCTTGTACACGATCGTTTCCTGGAGACGTTGCCCAAGAAATCCTACCCACAATACTACGTGAGCGACGTCTACCGCTTCCTCTACGCCAACTACCTGAGCGAGAAGCAGAGCGCGCTCCCGCCGTGGTTGGCGCCGCAGAATGTGGTGGCGCGGTGAGAATGGAGTAATGAGTAATGAGTAATGAGTAATGAGTAATTCGTCAACGGCGATGGTTCCCAATTGGGAGCAATCGTGTCAACCAATGATTCATTACTCGTTACTCATTACTCATTACTCATTACTCATTACTCGTTACTCGTTACCTCGGTTGTACCGTGCTGCGTGAATCCGACGGGTTATCGGCCAACACGTGGTACGCAGTCGATACAGCAGTTTGTCACGTTTTTCGTATTCTCACACATAGGAGGTACAAGCATGCGAAGTCTCGTCAATCGGGGAGTCTCCCGACGCGAATTTCTGAGGCTCTCTGCCCTGGCCACCGCCGGCGTCGTCACCGTCGCCTGTGGTGCAGCGGGCGAGCCAGCCCCAGATGCCGCCGCGCCGGCCGCCCCCACAACGGCCCCTGCGGCCGAACCTGCGGCCCCCGCTGCGCCCCCGTCCACGTACAGCGAAGCCCCCATGTTGGCTGATCTCGTCGCCCAGGGCCAACTGCCCCCTGTCGATGAACGGCTCCCCAGCAACCCAATGGTGATGCCAGTGACCGAATCCACCGGCAACTACGGCGGCACCATGCGCCGTGGCTTCAGCGGCGTCTCCGACCGCTGGGGCCCCACCAAATTGCAGGATCGCGGCCTGGTCTGGTACGACCAGGATCTGAACATGCAGCCACGTATGGCCGAGTCGTGGGAATTGAGCGATGATGGCAAGGAATGGACGTTCTATTTGCGCCCAGGCACCAAATGGTCCGACGGCGCGCCGTTGACCGCCAACGATGTGCAGTGGTGGTGGGAAAACGAGCAGAACAACACCGAAATTACACCGGCGGTGGGCAGCGCCTGGGTTTCAGGCACAGCGCGCACCCCGATGACGGTGGAAGTGGTGGACGACAACACCTTCAAGCTCATCTTCGCCGATCCCAAGCCGTTGCTGCTCTACAGCCTGGGCCGTTCGCTTCCCTTTGCGCCGGGCCACTACATGTCGCAGTTCCACATGGAACTGACCGAAGACACGGCTAAGCTGGAAGCAGACACGGCGGCTGCCGGCTTCAATAGCTGGGCCGAATACTACCGCGACGACCGCAACATGTGGTATCTGAACCCGGATCGCCCCAGCGTCGGCCCGTGGGTCTCGAAGAATTCGCTCTCTGGTGAACTCTTTATCATGGAGCGCAATCCCTACTTCTTCGCGGTGGATCAGGACGGCCAACAATTGCCCTACATCGACACCGTCAACCACCTCCTCTTTGAGAATGCCGAAGTCTTCAACCTGCGTGTGATCAACGGTGAAGTCGACTTCCAGGCTCGCCATGTGGCGCTGGGCAACTTCACCCTCTTTAAAGAGAACGAAGAATCGGGCGACTTCCAGGTTGTGATCGGTGTCAGCGCCGGCCACCCCTCGGTGCAGTTGAACCTGACCACGAAGAACGAACGGCTGCGCGAATTCTTCAACAAGCGGGATGTGCGCATCGCCCTGTCTGTGGCCGTGGACCGTGTGGCCATCAACGAACTGGTCTACGATGGCTTGATGACGCCGCGCCAGTACAGCCCGTTGAGCGCGTCGCCGCAGGCCAATCCCGATCAGGCTAATGCCTACATCGAGTACGATCCCGAACAGGCCAATGCCCTGCTGGACGGCGCCGGCTATGCCGAGAAGAACGCCGAAGGCATCCGTTTGTGGCCTGGCACCCAAGAGCCGATTAGCTTCACCATCGAAATGCACTACGCCTCCGGCACCCAAGACGAAGACTTCATCTTGCAGGTGATCGAGTACTACAAGGCCGTCGGCGTCAATGCGGCGTACAAGTACTTCGAGCGCTCGCTCTACACAGAGCACTACGAGTCGAATGAGATCGAAGGCGCCTGCTGGGCCGGCGACCGCACTGTGTTGCCGATTGCAGCGCCCATCATCTTCACCTGCGAACAGCCGGATCGCCCGTGGGCGGCGGCATGGTCGCTGTGGCGCCTGGACAAAACCAATGCCAACGGCGAAGAACCGCCGGCCGACCACTGGGTGTGGGACATCTGGAACACCTGGGATGCCCTCTCCGTCGAACCCGATGAAGCCAAGCGCGCAGAAATGTTCAACGAGATTCTCAACATCTGGGCCGCCGAACTGCCGATGATCGGTTACCTGGGCGAAGCGCCGGCCCTGGTCATTGTCAAGAATGGCCTGAAGAACTACCTGCCCGGCTTCCCGTTGGACGATACGACCGGCGACGAGCACATGCTCAACACCGAGACGTACTTCTGGGATGACCCGGCGGCGCACTCTGTATAAATGTGATGCGTAATTCGTAATCCGTGATTCGTGTTGCGTGGGAAGAATTCAACAAACTCTTCCCACGCAACACGGATTACGAATTACGCATTCCGATCTCTTGCTCAGGAGGCAGGCATGGCAGTCTTTATTCTGCGGCGTGTACTTTATATGATCCCGACGCTGATTGCGGTCTCGATCCTCTCTTTTGTGATCATTCAACTGCCGCCGGGCGATTTCTTAACTTCCTATGCGGCGCAGTTGCGCCAGCAGGGCGATATTATCGACGAAACCCAGCTCGACGCGCTGCGCGAACGCTACGGCTTCGGCGAACCGGTATACGTTCAATATTTTAAATGGGTGACGGGGATCATTACCCGCGGCGACTGGGGGCAATCTTTTGAGTGGCAACGGCCCGTCAAGGAGCTGATCTGGGAGCGGCTCTGGCTGACGGTGGCTGTTTCGTTCTCAGCCCTGCTGGTAAGCTGGTTTGTGGCCATACCCATCGGGGTCTACTCGGCCACGCACCAGTATACGTGGCTGGATTATTTGTTAACGACCCTAAGTTTTATCGGCTTAGGCACGCCCGGCTTTTTGCTGGCACTGGTTATTCTCTTCCTTGTGCAATCGCAAATGGGGATCAATGTCAGCGGCCTCTTCTCAGAAGAGTACATGATGGCGCCCTGGAGTTGGGGCAAATTCATGGACATGATGTCGCGCATCTGGGTGCCCATGTTGCTGGTGGCCTTGAGCAGCACAGCGGGCAACATCCGCATCACCCGCGCCAATCTGCTGGATGAATTGAACAAACCCTACGTGGAGACGGCCCGCGCCAAAGGCGTTTCTGAGCTGAAATTGATCTGGAAATACCCGGTGCGTGTGGCCTTGAATCCTTTCTTTAGCACCGTCGGCTGGTCGTTGGCTACGTTGGTTTCGGGGGCGACACTGGTTTCGGTGGTGTTGAGTTTGCAGACTACCGGCCCCATGATGTTGCGCGCCCTCACTTCTCAGGACATGTACCTGGCCGGGAGCTTCCTCTTCCTGCTTAGCGTCCTCACTGTCATCGGCACGTTGATTTCGGATATTCTGCTGGCGATTGTCGATCCACGCATCCGGATGGAAGGCTGAGCGGGGTGAACGACAGGGCAGCGGGCAATCAAGATTCGAGATTGGCGATTGGGAGATTAGGAGACTGAGATGCAGCAAGTAGAAAAGCGATCCTGGTTGGATCGGGTAGAAGAAGAGGAAGCAGGGCAGGAAGATGCCATGCTTGAAGAGGTCAGCAAAGAAGAGAAAATCTATGTGGCCTCCTACGCACAGTTGATGTGGTGGCGCTTCCTAAAACATCGGCTGGCTGTAATCAGCGCAGTGATTGTGATCCTCCTCTATTTGATCGCAGCCTTCGCTGAATTTGTGGCGCCATACGATCCTGAAGCGTCGTTCGTAATGTACAAATATACGCCGCCGACCACGATCCGCATTATCGATTCCGAAGGCAATCTGCGCTTCCCGTTTGTCTATGGGATTGTGCGTGAGCGCGACCCAGAGACGCTGCGCAACATCTACGTGGAAGACGAATCGATCATCTACCCGATCCGCTTCTTTGTGGAAGGCCCTGAATACAAGATGTGGAATCTGTGGACGATGAACCGGCACCTCTTCGGCATCGACGCAGACCGCGAAGTACAGGGTGTCTTCTTGCTGGGCGCCGACCGTTTAGGACGCGATCTCTTCTCGCGTCTCGTCTATGGCGCCCGCATTTCGCTGACGATTGGTCTGGTCAGCGTGGTGATCAGCCTGGTGGTGGGGATCATTTTGGGCGGCATTTCGGGCTTCTACGGCGGCCCGATTGACAACGCCATCCAACGCCTGATCGAGTTTATCCGCTCGATTCCCGAAATCCCGCTGATTATGGCGCTGGCGGCGGCGCTGCCTGCCGACTGGCCGGTGGTGCGTCTCTACTTCGGCGTCACCGTGCTGCTGGCCTTTGTGGGGTGGACAGGGCTGGCGCGTGTGGTGCGTGGGCGCTTCCTCAGCCTGCGCGAAGAAGATTTCGTGATGGCGGCGCGCTTCGCCGGCTCCAGCGAAATGCGCATCATCTTGCGTCATATGCTGCCCTCATTCTTCAGCCACATCATCGCTTCGCTCACCCTCTCGATCCCCGGCATCATCCTTTCGGAGACGGGGCTGAGCTTCATCGGATTGGGGTTGCGTGCGCCTGCCATCAGTTGGGGTGTGCTGTTGCAAGAGGCGCAAAACCTGCGTTCGGTGGCGCTGGCGCCGTGGGTGCTCACCCCAGCGCTGGCAGTGATCCTCACCGTGTTGGCCTTCAACTTCCTGGGCGACGGCATCCGCGACGCCGCGGATCCGTACGCGAAGTAGTTCTCTGGATAGGAGATAAGCATGGCAACTGTGCCTGTATCATCCGCCCTGCCCCGCACCAGGTCGATTGCTGAAAAGCAAGACATTGTACTTCAGGTCAAAGGGCTAAAGACCCACTTCTTCTTGCAACAGGGGATTGTGCGCGCCGTTGAAGACGTTGACTTCACCGTCATGCGCGGGCAGACCGTGGGCGTTGTGGGCGAAAGCGGCTGCGGAAAATCGGTGATGGCGCGCTCGATTATGTCGATTGTGCCGTCGCCGGGGCGCATTGTGGAAGGCGAAATCCTTCTGCATCGCACCAAAGAAAGCAATGGCAGCATCACCAAAGAAATCGTCGACATGGCTGCACTCGATCCACGTGGCCCGGTGGCGCGCTCGATCCGCGGCGACGAGATCTCCATGGTCTTCCAGGAACCGATGACGTCGCTCAGCCCGGTACACACCATCGGCAACCAGATCATGGAAGCGATCCTGCTTCACCAAGATGTGGACAAGGCCGGGGCGCGACGCATTGCCATCAACATGCTGGAACGGGTGGGGATGCCCCACCCAGAACGCACCATCGACCGTTACCCCTACCAGTTGAGCGGTGGTATGCGCCAGCGCGCCATGATCGCGATGGCGCTCTCGTGCCAGCCTTCGGTGCTCATCGCCGACGAGCCGACCACAGCGCTGGATGTAACCACACAGGCGCAGATCTTGAGCCTGATGAAGGAATTGCAAGATGAATTGGGCATGGCCATTATCTTCATCACCCACGATCTGGGTGTGATCGCGCAGATGGCGGATTTTGTGGTGGTGATGTACCTGGGCGAAGTGGTGGAAATGGCCGACGTCGAAACGCTCTTCTACGATCCCAAACACCCGTACACACGGGCGTTGCTGCGCTCGATCCCGCTGCTGGGGCGCAAGTCGGCGCAGGAGATCACCAGCAAGCTGACGGCGATCCGCGGCACAGTGCCTGATCCCTACTCGATCCCCAAAGGCTGTCCTTTCCACCCACGCTGCCGCAACGCCATCAAAGGCGTCTGCGATCAAAAAGATCCGCCCTTCCTCACCCTGGAAGGCGGCCACAAAGTGCGGTGTGTGCTCTATGAATAGCCAACCTGCGGTCAATGCACCGGCCTGGTTGACCTATCCTCTCGTGGATGGTTTCATCCACGACTGGTTGACCGCCGGACCTCTTGCGCTGCCGGTGCACGATCTCGGCCAGTTCACCGGCGCAGATTACAAACTTCAGATCGCCCGCAGTCGGTATCGCCCTACATCCGAAGTCGTTGAAACGCCGCTCGAACGGGCGGCGTTTTCACCGTCCGGCGCAGAAACGCCGTTGACATGGCGCGTCTACCGTTGCGAAGACGATCATTTCGTCGATTTTTCGCGCTTTCACCACACCTGCCATCACCTGATCGCCTGGGCCTTCTGCCGTGTGGACAGCCCACAGGCGCAGTCGGTAGCGGCGCGGCTCACCACCAACGCGCCTGCCGACATTTGGGTCAACGGCGAACATGTCCACCGCGCAGAGCATATTTCGCACCAATTGCCTGCCACATCGGCCACGTCGTTCCATCTGGCCGCGGGGGAAAACACGATCCTGGTGCGTTTTGAGGGCATCGCCGTACGCGAATGTCCTTATGTAATGGCGCTCAAGGTAGAAGGGGAGGGTCTCAGCGTCGCCCTGCCCACCACCATTGAGCCGGCCAAACGGCGTGAACGGCTGGAAATGCTGATGGCGCAGAGCTACCTGGATCGTGATGTGATCACGCGCAATGGGGAGATCACACTCTACGTCCCCGAAGGGCAGACATTGGGGACGCGGCTGACGGCGCGTTTGCAACGTCCAGATGGGCGCACCTACTCCGAGCACGATAGCAAGGGCGAAAAGCGCGCCAAGATTGTCCTCGGCAAGGGCTATCAATTCCCCGAAGATCGCTACCGCGCCGTACTGCTGCCTGATCTCAACGACTACTACGTCCACGGCATGCGCGTGGATCGCGCCTACGAGATGTACATTGTAGGCAACCGCGAATACAGCACCGGTCGCTACGGCAACTACCAGGAACGCCGCGCCGAAGCGCTGCGCGACGCCGCCGGGCGCAAGGTGAATGTCTTTGCCGAGATCGCCAAGATGGAGCTGGGCTGGTGGGATCTGGTGGATCGCAAGCCGATCCTCGACACCATCGAGATGATCAACAGCCGCGCCGATTGCAGCGATTTCTACCTCGTCGGCCTGCTGGGTATGGTGGGCCGCTACATCCAAGACCCCGGCTTCCCGCAGGATCTGGTGGAGCCGCTCAAGGCGTGCTTCCTCAACTTCCGCTATTGGATGGACGAACCGGGCAGCGACGCCATGTGCTTCTGGTCCGAAAATCATCAGATCCTCTTCCACACCTGCGAAGTGCTGGCCGGTCAACTGCTGACTGAAGAGACTTTCAGCAACGCCAATATGACCGGAGCCGAACACCGCATCAAGGGCGAACGCATGGCGCTGTCCTGGCTGCGCAAGCGCGCCGCCGGCGGTTTCCGTGAGTGGGATTCCAACACCTACTTTGAGGAAGATGTGCTGGCGCTCTCTCATCTGGCCGATCTGGCCGAGGACGACGACGTGCGCGAGATGGCGACGGTTGTCCTCGACAAGCTTTTCTTGTCGCTGGCGATCAACTCGTTCAAGGGCGTGTTCGGTTCCACGCACGGACGCACCTACACCCCGTACATTAAAGGCGGCTACCTGGAACCCACGTCGGGGATGGGGCGCATGTTGTGGGGCAAGGGCATCTTCAACGAGCGCATCCTGGGCACGGTGAGCCTGGCCTGCGCAGTCAGCTACCTGCTGCCGCCGGTGATTGAGGCCATCGCCCTCGATCCCGCCGCCGAAATCTGGAACCGGGAGCGTCACGCCGGGCAGATGGAGCAGTGGTGCGACCTGGCCGAAGGCGCGTGGGAAGTCAACAAGGTCACCTACAAGACGCCCGATTCCATGCTGGCGTCGGCGCAGGATTACCAACCGGGGCAGCGCGGCTACCAGCAGCACATCTGGCAGGCCACACTCAGCCCCGAAGCGGTGGTCTTTGTCACCCACCCGCCGTGCATCAGCGAAGAAGGTTCGCATCGGCCCAACTTCTGGCATGGCAACGTCATCCTGCCCCGTGTGGCGCAGTGGAAGGATGCGCTCATCGCCGTCCACAACCTGCCCGCCGACGACTGGCTGGGCTTCACCCATGCTTACTTCCCCACCTACGCCTTCGACGAGTACACGATCCGCGATGGCTGGGCCTTCGCCCGTGTGGGTGACGGCTATCTGGCCATCACCGCCGCCCAAGGCATCGAACTGATGCGCCGTGGCAAGAACGCGCTGCGTGAGTTGCGCTCGTATGGTCACCAGAACATCTGGCTGGTGCAGATGGGCCGCGCCGCCCAGGACGGCAGCTTCGAAGCCTTCCAGAGCGATGTGATGTCCAACCACGTCACCTTCGACGGCCTCAATGTGGAAATGGAAACGTTGCGCGGGCAGACGCTCGCGTTCGGCTGGACGGGTCCACTGCGCGTGGATGGTGTGGAAACCGCCATCACCGGCTTCGCCCACTACGACAACCCCTACACACAGACGCCGCTCAACGCCGAGATGATGGAGATTGGGTTCCAGGACTTGGTGGTGCGGCTGAAATTTTCGTAATGCGTGATGCGTGATGCGTAATTTGTAGAGAAAGTTGCCTCTACAAATTACGCATTACCCATTACCTTCTGAACCGGTATAGACGCAAGGATCAATCCCATGCGCGTGATCCGTTTCCCCACAAACCCCATCATTACATCTGACATGGACAGCCGAATTGGGACGAACATCAACGGCCCTTCGTTGATGCGTGTGCCGGATTGGCTGCCCGATCCACTGGGACGCTATTATCTTTACTTTGGCCATCACCAGGGGGAATTTATCCGCCTGGCCTATGCCGACGAGTTGGCCGGGCCATGGACAGTCTACGCGCCGGGGACGTTGGCCTTGGACGAGACGCCCTGCCACGATCACATCGCCTCGCCCGATGTGCATGTGGACGCGGTCAATCGGCGCATTGTGATGTACTACCACGGGCCGGCGCTTTCGCACGAGGAACAGGCGAACGATGCGCTGACGCAGGCGTATCCTTTCCTGGGTGGGCAGCGCACTTTCGTCGCCACTTCCGCGGACGGCATCCACTTCTCGCCGCAGCGGGAGGTGCTGGGGCCAAGCTATTTTCGCGTCTTCCACCACGGTGGCTGGGTCTATGCGCTGGGGATGCCGGGGATCTTCTTCCGTTCGCTGGATGGGTTCACGAATTTTGAGCGTGGGCCTGTCCTTTTTGGGCAGGATCAGCGGCACACCGCCGTCAAAGTGGACGGCGACACGTTGACCGTCTTCTATTCGGTGGCAGGCGACTGCCCCGAACACATTGTGGCGTCTACCATCGATCTGCGAGCGGATTGGATGACGTGGCAGGCGGCGGAATCGGTGTCGGTGCTGTTGCCCGAAAAGGTCTATGAAGGCGCGGATCTGCCGCTGGTTGCGTCCGAGCGCGGGGCGATCCACGCGCGGGCGCGTCAACTGCGCGATCCGGCGATCTTTGAGGAGGACGGACGCACGTTTTTGTTGTATTCGGTGGCAGGGGAGAGTGGGATTGGGATTGGGGAATTGGTGGCGGAACCCCTCCCCAACCCTCCCCGCGATTGTTGAGTTTGGGGGTTCGTTGACAAGTGAGGCGGGGAGGGGGCCGTTGACGTGTGAGGATGCGGTTGGACATTGGGCGGGTGGCGGAACCCCTCCCCATCCCTCCCCGCGATTGTTGAGTTTGGGGGTTCGTTGACTTTGCTGTGGCGGGGAGGGAGCCGTTGACGTGTGGAGGATGCGGTTGGACATTGGGCGGGTGGCGGAACCCCTCCCCAACCCTCCCCGCGATTGTTGAGTTTGGGGGTTCGTTGACTTTGCTGTGGCTGGGAGGGAGCCGTTGACGTGGGGAGACTGCGGTTGGACATTGGCAACCAATGGCGCAGCGACTAGTTGTACACGTCAACAGTTCTCCCCACGCTCCTGCGGGGGGAGTTAGAGGGGGGTCAAACGCTGCATACGAGACATCTTTTTCATCGACGATCCGATTGAACACACAACTAGAAACGAGTCTCCCATGCAAGACACCTACTGGTCCTCAACCCAGGGGACCTACGACGAGCGCCGCAGGATGTACCATGAATTCTGCGCGGCGGACAATACCGGCGGGCGCACCGGCCTCTTCAGCCAGATCGGGCGGCTGGAATTGGGACGCGAACCGGTCAACGAGACGGCGATCCGTGAGGGGATCGAGTATGTCTACTCGATGCAGGATTGCAACGATTTCACGTTGGGCGCACTGTTGCGCATTGTCTACGGCTACCGCAACAGCCCGTTGATTTCGCCTGAGTTGATCGGCGAAATCGAAACCTGCCTGCGCAAGTTCAAATATTGGTGGGATCAACCAGGCCGGGATCGACGCTGCTATCACACGGAGAATCACCAGATCATCTTCCACAGCGACGAGTTGCTGGCCGGGCAGTTGTTCCGTGAGCAGATTTTTGAGGTGTCGGGCAAGGACGGTCAATTCCACATCGATCATGCCCTGCACCTGATTCGGCGTTGGTTCGATTTCCGCGAGCGTTTCGGCTTTAGCGAATGGCTCTCGAACTGCTACTTCGAGGAAGATCTGCTGGCGCTGGTCAACCTCTACGATTTCGCCGAGGACGCCGACATCCGTCGCCGCGCCGACAACATGATCGACGTGATCCTCTTCGAGATGGCGCTGCACACCTATCGCGGTGTCTTTGGCAGCAGCCACGGTCGCTCGTACCCGCGGCTGATCAAAGGCGGTCGCGGCGAAGACTCGGCGTCCACGGCCAAGTTGATGTTCGGCATGGGGATCTTCAACAAACCGTCGGCGTTGGGTGCAGTGCCGTTGTCCACCAGCAGCTACCGCTGCCCGCCGGTGATCGCTGCCATCGCCGCCGATTTGGACGGTCCGCGGCTGATGTGTGAACGGCACAGCCTCAACATCGAGGACGCGCCCGCACACGGTCTTTCGTACACCGATCTCGAAGACGGCTACCTCTTCTGGAGCATTCAGGATTACACGCACCCCGCCATCATCGAGCTGGCGCAGGAGACGCGGCGCACCTTCGGCGTGATGCTCTACGAAGACTACCAGCCCCGCTACGATCAACTGGCGGCGTGGGCCGAAGTGGATCGTCATGTGCAGGCAGAGCCGAGCATCGACTGCCACGCCATGACCGAAGTCCACGTGCAGAGCTACCGCACGCCCCACTATATGCTCAGTTGCGCCCAGGACTATCGACCGGGCAAGCCCGGCTATCAGCAACACCCCTGGCAGGCCACGTTGGGGATCGACGCCGTCGTCTTCACCAACCACCCCGGCGCGGAGGACGAGATTTCGCGTCCCAACTTCTGGGGCGGCAACGGCGTCTTGCCCAAGGCGGTGCAGCATCACAACGTGTTGATTGCCATGCACCACGTCCCCGCGGACGATGCTTTCCCCTACAGCCATGCCTATTTCCCGCGCGCCGCCTTCGACACGGTGGAACAACACGGCAACTGGATCTGCGCGGCCAAAGACGGCGGCTACATCGCCTTCTACTCCCAGCATCCTACCCAGTGGCGCGCCGACGCCGACGGCAACGAGATTGAACTGCGCGTCGCTTCGCCCAGCAACATCTGGCTGTGCGAGCTGGGCAGCGTGGAAGAGTGGGGATCGTTCGCCGCCTTTGTCGAGGCCATCACCGCGGCGGAAATCCGCTGTGAAGATCGCAGTGTCGTCTACCAGTCGCCGACGGTGGGCAGGGTGGAGCTGGCATGGAATGGTCCACTGCGCGTGGACGGGGCCGAAATCGAACTGCACAACTACCCGCGCTTCGCCAATCCCTACTGCCGCGCCGACTTCGGGGCGAAGGTCTACGAAATCGAACACGCAGGACAGAGCTACAAGATTACGTTATAATTCCAATGCAGAGTTTACCGTGAAGGAGGCATCCTCAGATGCCGTGTTTGCGGTTCCACGCCGTATCTGAGGATGCTTTCTCCTCGGTAATGGGTTTCACCAGTGACACGGAAATGGTCTCTAATCCGACGTCCTGCGGTTGGTAACCGCAGCTACGACAGACGAAGCGATCCCCTATGTCGTAGGTCACGCTACCAGCGTGACGGGCGTGCTCGACGAGTTCGCCAACAGCAAATTCGTTGTGACACGGAAATGGTCTCTAATCCGACGTCCTGCGGTTGGTAACCGCAGCTACGACAGACGAAGCGATCCCCTATGTCGTAGGTCACGCTACCAGCGTGACGGGCATGCTCGACGAGTTCGCCAACAGAGTCACCCACAGAGCACGCAACAAACTCTACCAATTACTCATTACGCATTACTCATTACTTCTCACCCCACACAGAGAGGACACACTTTCAATGCCCACCCCCATCAAACTCAGCGTCATCGGTGCGGGCAGCGCCACCTTTTCGCTGGGCCTGGTCAAGGACATCTGCCTGACCCCCAGCCTCAACGGCAGCCTGATCAGCTTTATGGACATCGACGCCGACCGCCTTGATGCCATCACCAAGTTGGCGATCCGCTACGCCGATGAACTGGGCGCGGATCTGCGCTTCGAGCAGACCACAGATCGCGCGACGTCCTTGCAAGACGCTGATTTTGTGATCAACACCGCTTCGGCGTCGAGCCACTACTACCAGCGCGATGCCCGCGAAGTGGCCGACAAACACGGCTACTATTACGGCGGACGCTTCCGCACGGGCAATTACTCGAACCTGAAGTTGATGCTCGACGTCGCCCGCGACATGGAAAAAATCTGCCCCGACGCCTGGTTGATCCAATCGGGCAACCCCGTCTTCGAAGGCTGCACGCTGATGACACGCGAGACGAGCATCAAGGTCTGCGGCCTCTGTCACGGCCACTATGGCGTCTACGGCATTGCCCGCGTCCTCGGTTTGGAGGACCACGACAAGATCACGTGGCAGGCGCCCGGCCTCAACCACAACATCTGGCTCACCCACTTCTACTACAAGGGTGAAGACGCCTACCCCATCCTCGAAAAGTGGATCGCCGAGCAGGGCGAACACTACTGGCAGACCCACATCGCCAAGAGCACCCACGACATTCAAATGTCGCGCGGCACGATTCACCAATACCGCATGTTCGGCCTCATGCCCATCGGCGACACCCCGCGCCGCGGCGGCTGGTGGTATCACACCGACATCGAGACGAAAAAACGCTGGTTCGGCGAACCGTGGGGCGGCCCCGACACCCACCTGGGCCGTCCTGTACATGTGGAAGGGTTGGAGAAGCGCCTTACCCAGATCAAAGAGCTGATCCAAAACCCCAACGCCAGCATCATCGAAGCCTTCGGTTCGCAAAAGACACGCGAACAGCAGGTGCCCATCATCGACGGGCTGGTCAACGACAACGAAGGACAGTTCCAGGTGAACATCCCCAACCACGGCGCGCTGGCCGGTGTCCCCGCCGACGTGGTGGTGGAAGTGCCTGCCATCGTCAACAAAAAGGGCATCCAGCCGCTGCGTGTGCACGCGCTGCCCAAGAAGATCATGCTGGAACAGATCCTGCCTGAATGGCTGGAAATGGAGCGCGATCTGCTGGCCTTCCAAACCGGGGATCGTTCGGTGCTGCTCTACAACGTCCTCGACGCCGGGCAGACGCGATCCTATGATCAGGCCGTCGCCGTCCTTGAGGACCACATGGCCATGCCCGCCAACGCTGAGAAGGCAGCGCATTACACCTATGATGCGCGGGGGAAGGATCTGATTTTGGGGAATGGGGAGTAGGGATCGGGGAATGGGGACAGAGGATCGTGTCCACTCTCTGAAATCGCCTAATCTCCCAATCGCCTAATCTCTTTCACAGGAGACACCCATGACCGAACAACTTCTATCTCCCCCCATCGCCCACATTGACGATCCCGCTTCGGTGGCCGAAGTATTGGCCGCGTTGACGCGGATCCACGGGGACACATACGAATTCGCGCTGGAACGCTGGGCCGGCGAAGAGGACGTACATCCGCAGCCCGGACGCACGATCTATCGCTTCATGATCGAAGCCAAAGATGCGGCCATCGATCTGCACCCCGGCGAGTGGGTGCGTGGCGCGGCGGAGGATGGTCATTGCGTTCCGGTGGAAGGTAGCCTCTCCCGCGTGGTGACACCCCATCGCGTCGATCTATGGCCTGGCGACGTCGTTTGTGTGGACAGCGCTGATCCGCGGCCTGCCATCCTGCACGGCGAGGGCGTCTACTTCGAAGTAATCGCCGAATCGACGGGCTACCGTGCGCCGCGCGTGGGGCTGTTGCGCAACCTGGGCAGCATCCCCGGCGGCTGTGCGGCCTATCCTGGGGCGTTTCGGCGCGAGACGCTTCCACCCCAGCGCCCCGATTCCGACGATCCTGACCGGCGCGGCGTCAACCGCGTCACCGAGCATACGTTGGACATGCGCATCGACCGCAACCCGCCACCGATTCGCCATTTCCACGGGCCGATCCCATTGGGCGAGGGGAGGATGGTCAACCACAGCGAGACGGCGATTGTGCTGCCACGGTCGGTCTACGGTCTGCCCGAAGTCGATCAGGTGGATCAGGGGCACATTGTCATCTACCGCCGCCCCGCCGAGGATCCGACCGACACAGTGACGATCCCCGTGCGTCCCGGCTCCATCGTCGTCACCCCTGCCACCACCGAAGTTGTCATGGGCCATGCCTTCGAGAATTGCTTCGCCATGCTCGTGGCCATCCCCGGCTTCGTGGCGCCGTACAACATGATTGAAGAATGAGCAGAATTTATCCACAGATTACACAGATTAAAGGGATTCAGAAGAGAATCTTTCTGCAATCCTTTTAATCTGTGTAATCTGTGGATCAAAAATCCGTGGAAAGGACAGTGAATATGCGCGTAGGTGAGGTGTTTGCGCCCGAGTGGAAGCTCTTCGACGACCCGATTTCGGGTGTGCCGGTGCAGCAGTTGACCAACTACAAAGGCCACAGCCATCATTTCTATTTCACCAATCCCGGCTGGTATGCCGGCGGCACGAAGTTGCTTTTCGGTTCGGATCGAGAGAATCGGGCCAATTTGTTCAGCATCGATCTGGGCAGCGGCGAAATTACGCAGTTGACCGATCTGGCGCCGGCCCCGCCGCCGTTTGAGACGGAGTTCATCTTTTCGTGTGTCAACCCGACGCGGGATGAGGCGTATTTCTGGTACAACGGGCAGATGATGGCCATCGATCTGACCAGCTTTGAATGCCGCCCGCTGTGGAAAGTGCCGGACGGCTTTCTCAACAACATCATGAACGTCAGCGCCGACGGCAAGTACATCTGCACCGGCATCTACGAGGATCTGTCGCACCAGTTCAAAGTGGATCTGCTGCACGGCTACGTCGGCTTCCGCGAGTACATGCTGGCCAATCCACTCAGCCGCATTATGCGTGTGGCCACCGACGGCAGCGGCGCGGACGTGGTGTGGGAAGAAAACGCCTGGATCGGCCACGTCAACACGTCGCCCACGATCCCCAACCTGCTCACCTTCTGTCACGAAGGGCCGTGGCACGAAGTGGACAACCGCATCTGGGGTCTCAACACCGATCGCGGCGAGGCATGGCAGATCCGCCCGCGCACCCACCCCGGCGAAAAGATCGGCCACGAATATTGGTACGCCGACGGCGAGCACCTGGGCTATCACGGCGCCTCGGCGGACGGCAGCCACAAGCTCTTTGGCCGCATCCGCTACGACAACAGCGAGCAACTCGAAGTCAGCTTTCCCCACGAAACCGGACACATCCATTCTAACGACATCCAGTTGATCGTGGGCGACGCCGGCAAAGTGGTGCGCATCTGGCAATGGAACGGGACCGACTTCGACGGCCCGCGTGTGCTCTGCCAGCACCGCAGCAGCGCCCACATCCAAAAAGTACACGTCCACCCCCGCTTCAACGCCGCGGGCACCCACGTCCTCTTCACCAGCGACGCCAGCGGCTACGGGAATCTTTATTTGGTGGAGATGCCCGCGTTTGAAAAGTTGCCAGAACTATAGATGATTGACGATTGACGATTGACGATTGACGATTGACGATTGACGATTGACGATTGACGATTGTCGTGTTGAGGATTTGATGCCCTATTGGGTTGTTGGCGGGCTAGAGCAACTCTACTTCCAGGCTACCCATTCGCGTTCCTAACACGACAATCGTAAATCGTCAATCGAAAATCGTAAATTCCCAAGGAGTTTTCATGATCTTCAACCAACTCACCGTGCGTGGCATCAGCCGCTATCTTCACGACGCCGACCTGGGCGAGAAGGATCTGCGCCTGCACATTTCGCAGGTGGAAGCGGGCAAGCGATCGCATCCGCCGCACCAGCATGGCGGTTTTGAGGCGTTTTACATCCTCGAAGGCGAGGCGACTGTGGAGATCGACGGCGAAGAATTTATCCTCCGCGCCAATGAAACCGCCGTCTTCGATCCGCGCAAGTTGCACGGGCTGCGCAATGACGGGGATGGCGTGCTGAAGTACATTGTGCTGCGGGCGGGGGATGATGCGACTAACTGATGACGGAGGACGGAAGACGAAAGACGAACGTTAAGTGTGTTTCGGCCTTCGTCTTTCGTCTCTTTTCCACACTCAACGACAGGACATTCCCATGTCAAACAACACACCCATCCGCGTCGGCATTGCCGGGCTAGGACGCAGTGGATGGGGCATTCATGCCCGGCTGTTGGATCCGCTGCGTGAGAAGTTTCAGATTGTGGCGGTGGTGGACGACGATCCCAGCCGCCGCGAGGAGGCCGTGGAACGCTTCGACTGTATGGCCTACGAAAACTATGCCGAGTTGCTGGCCGACAAAGCTGTGGAATTGGTGGTGGTGGCGCTGCCCAGTTTCCTCCACGCCGAACGCTCGATTCAGGCGTTGGAAGCGGGCAAGCATGTGGTCTGCGAGAAGCCGATGGCCACCTCTCTGCCCGACGCCGACCGCATGGTGGCCACCGCCGAAGCGACGGGCAATGTGCTGGCGATCTTTCAGAACCGGCGCTACGATCACGACTTTGTCAAGATCCGTGAGATCATCGCTTCGGGCGTGCTGGGGCGCATCGTGCAGATCAGCATGACCGAATCACGCTTCGCGCGCCGCTGGGATTGGCAAACGTTGAAGCAGTATGGCGGCGGATCGCTCAACAACACCGGCCCGCACTATCTGGATCAGGCGCTGCAACTCTACGGCGAAGGAGAGCCTGAGATCGTCTTCTGTCACCTGGATCGCACGCTGACGCTGGGCGACGCCGACGATCATGTGAAATTGGTGTTCAAAGGCGAAAATCGCCCTACCATCGACATCGAAATCAGCAGTACCTGCGCCTATCCCCACGAAAAGTGGAACATTATGGGCACGCGGGGCGGTCTGCACGGCAGCACAAGCGAACTGCATTGGAAGACCTTTGACCCCGCGCAGTTGACGCCGCGCGTCCTCGACACCGCGCCCACACCCGACCGCGGCTACAACCGCGACGAGATCCCCTGGCAAGAGTTTTCGTGGACCAGCGCCGAATCGGACGCGCCCGGCGAACCCGGCTTCTACCTCGATCTCTACGAAACCATCCGTCACAGCGCGCCGCTGACGATCACCCCGCAAAGTGTGCGCCGCGTGATCTGGCTGCAAGAGAGGTGTCACGAACTGTCGCCGGTGTAGGGACTGGGGACTGGGGACTGGGGATCGGGGACTGGGGATCGGGGACTGGGGATCGGGGACTGGGGATCGGGGATCGCTAAATCGCCATGATCGAGAGATTAGACGACAGGAGACTTCAGATTCTTAACCCGATCCCCAGTCCCCGATCCCCAGTCCCCGATCCCCAGTCCCCGATCCCCAGTCCCCGATCCCCCCATGCTATAATAGCCACACGCGCCGCACAGTTTCTACAGGACATTGACGATGAGCCAGGCCAGAATCATCCACAAAGTCGCATACGATCCAGAAGCGGAACCGAAGGTGTTGCCCGAAGGTGAAGTCACCTTCGAGGAATATCTGGCGTGGGCCGACGAAGACATCGCCGCCGAATGGGAGAACGGGAGGATTGTTCTCATGTCACCTGCAGCAAGGATTCACCAGGCATTGGTGAGGTGGTTGTCGACTGTGTTGAATCTTTACGTTAGACACCATGATCTTGGGGAGGTACTGATTGCCCCATTCGCCGTGCGCCTGCGCGTCTCCGATCAAGGACGTGAACCGGATCTGCTCTTCGTGCGCACCGAAAATCTGGATCGGTTGAAAAACACCTACCTCGATGGCGCAGCGGACCTGATCATCGAAGTGGCATCGCCCGAAAGCATGATGCGCGACCGTGGACTGAAGTACATTGAATACGAAGCCGAAGGCGTCACCGAATACTGGCTCATTGATCCACAACGCCGCAGCGCCGAGTTCCACCGTCTCGGCGAAGACGGGCGCTACCAGGCTGTCCTGCCCCACGACCACGTCTACCACAGCGCCGTCGTCCCTGGTTTCTTCCTCGACGTGCGCCGGCTCTGGCAAGATCCACTGCCCAGCGAATTGGAAGTACTGCGTCAGTTGGGTGTTATTTGAGAAGGAGATTGGTGATTAGGGATTGGTGACTGGGGAGAATGATGATGGATCGCTCAAACCCATCATCCCATCATCACGTTTGATTCAAAAGCTATCCCAGTCACCAATCCCTAATCACCAATCTCCAATCCCTAATCACCTGAAAACAAACCCCATGTCCAAACTCAAAGCTATCTACCTGCTCAACGAAGCGGCTTTCGACATGATCTACGGCCCCGACGAGCGCCGCGATGTGACGGCATTGGTCGATGTAATCGCTCCACTGCAGACGGCGCGCAGTGTGGCGGACAATCCCGCCGTTCTCGCCGATGTGGATGTGATCCTCAGTGGTTGGGGCATGCCCACGATGGACGAAGCTTTCCTGGCTGCCGCGCCGAAATTGAAGGCGGTTTTCTACGGCGCAGGGTCGATTAAGAAGATCGTCAGCGATGCGTTTTGGGCACGGCAGATCCCCATCACCAGCGCCTACGCCGCCAACGCCGTGCCGGTGATCGAGTATGCGCTGGCCCAGATCCTGCTTTCGCTCAAACGCACCTGGTATTACATGTTCGCCATCCGTGAACAGCAACAGTATGTGCCGCGGCTGCCCATGCCCGGCGCATACGGCAGCACCGTCGGCCTCATCTCGCTGGGCATGATCGGCAGCGGCGTGGCGCGCAAGTTGCAGCAGTTCGATCTACACGTCATCGCCTACGATCCGTTTGTAAAGCCGGAACGGGCCGCCGAACTGGGCGTAGAACTTTGCTCGCTCGAAGACATTTTCCGCCGCGCCGATGTGGTGTCGCTCCACGCGCCCTGGCTGGATGAGACGGTGGGCATGATCCAGGGCCGTCACTTCGCCGCCATGAAGCCCGACGCCACCTTCATCAACACCGCCCGTGGCGCCATCGTGCGCGAAGACGAGATGATCGCCGTCCTGCAAGCGCGCCCCGACCTGTGGGCGATCCTCGATGTCACCTATCCTGAGCCGCCCATCCCAGGCTCGCCGCTCTACACCCTGCCCAATGTCGTCCTCACCCCGCACATCGCCGGTTCGCTCGACAACGAATGCCGCCGCATGGGCCGCCTGACGGTGGAAGAAGTGCGCAACTTTGTCAACGGAGAGCCACTCACGTGGGAAATTGGTCGCGAGCAAGCGGCAATCATGGCATGAAGAGGAATTTACGATTGACGATTGACGATTGACGATTGACGATTGACGATTGACGATTGTCTGGTCTAGCGAGTGAATGGGTGGCGCGGAAATCGATTTTGTCTACACTGCGATTTTCTCCAGCGGCATCATCGCCTCAACACGACAATCGTAAATCGTAAATCGTCAATCGTAAATCGTCAATCGTAAATCGCAAATAGGAGTGTTTCATGCTCATCACCGGCCTCGTCTCCATCACCTTCCGCCGGCTTTCGCCCCAGGAAATTGTGGATCTTGTCGTGCGTGCTCAGTTGACGGGGATTGAGTGGGGCGGCGACGTCCACATCCCCCACGGTGACGAAGTTGCCGCCCGATCGGTGCGTTCGCTCACCGAGGACGCCGGTCTGCGCGTGGCGGCGTATGGTTCGTACTATCGGGTGGGGCATGCCGAGACGGGTCCCATCGAGGCGGTGTTGTCCTCGGCGGTGACGCTGGGCGCGCCGTTGATCCGTGTCTGGCCTGGCACCCAGGGGACGGACACCGCCGACGATGCCTACTTCGCACGTGTGGTCGAAGACAGCCGGCGCATCGCCGACCTGGCCGCAGCCGAAGGCATACCGATTGTCTACGAATTCCATCGCAACACGTTGACCGACACCAACGACGCCGCCCGTCGCCTGCTCGAAGCAGTGGATCACCCCAATGTGGGCAGCTATTGGCAGCCACCCCGTGGCTACAGCGTTGAAGAGAACCTGGCCGGGATCGACGCCGTCTTCCCCTGGCTGGCCGGTGTTCATGTCTTCAACTGGCACCGTACTACCCACGAGCGCCTGCCTCTGGCCGACGCCGCCGAAGATTGGAAGCAGTATTTGTCGAAAGCAAATTCTATCGGACAGGATCTTTACGCGCTGATCGAGTTCGTCCGTGACGACGCGCCGGAGCAATTCCTTGAGGATGCAGCCGCGTTGAAAAGCTGGCTCGCACAGATGTCAGACACAGCGGTTTAGGAGACGGATTTGCAGGATTTCAGAGGGAAGGGTTGCGATTTGCCACCTACCTTTTTGACTTTTGCGCTTTGCCTTTTGCCTTCAAAGGAGAATTTCCAATGCCCGACCGATTTCCACTGGTTTTCAGTACGTTGGGTTGCCCCGATTGGACGCTTGAACGCGCCGCCGAAGAAGCGCTGAAGCATGGCTACGTCGGCCTCGAAGTGCGCGTGCTGGATGGACAGATCATCCCGCCGGAGTTGAGCGCGGCGGAACAGCAGCGCATCCGCAAATTGATGGCCGACACGGGATTGGTGATTGTGGGGCTGGGCGCGTCGACGCGCTTTTCGGCGCCCGACCCGGCTGCCCGCCAGGCCCAGGAAGAGCAACTGCGCCAATACCTGCGCCTTGCCCGCGCCCTCGACGTGCCCATGGTGCGCACCTTCGGCGGCGACGTGGCCCCAGGGCACAGCCTCGACGAGACCATCGACTGGCTGGCGGCCGGCCTCGCCAATGTGATGGACGAGGCCGAAGCGCAAGGCGTCACCGTGCTATTGGAGACACACGACGCCTTCTGCCGCGGCCAGGAAGTGGCGCGTGTGCTGGCCAAAGTCGATCACCCGCGCCTCAAAGCGGTGTGGGACGTGCACCATCCCTACCGCAAAGGCGAATCCATCGAAGAGACGTGGCGGCTGATCGGCGCACGCACCGCCCACATCCACATCAAAGACGCCCGCCTCAAGCCCGACGGCAACTGGCAATTGGTCCTTTTGGGCGAGGGCGAAGTGCCCAACCGCGCCGTCGTCGATCTGCTCAAGCGCGAAGGCTACAACGGCTATCTCTCTGTGGAATGGGAAAAGAAGTGGCACCCGGAGATCGAAGAACCCGCAGTGGCGCTGCCGCAGCACGCCACGCTGTTGAGAGAATGGATGAGGGGGTGACAAGGTGAGGGGGTGACAAGGTGACAAGGTGATCGTGTAAACGAGATGATGGGATGATGATCGTTGGTGACTATCATCTCATCATCCCATCATCAGCAATTACGCAAAATCTGTCCAATTGAACGATCACCTTGTCACCCCTTCACCCTGTCACCCCCTCACCTTGTCACTCTTCCAACAATCCCCCCATCCCCATGCGTGCGATCTCGCGTTGCGTCAGCCGTTCGCCCACGAGCAGCCGCGGCAAGACAAGATCCATGACGTTGCGGGCCGGCGAGCGGGCGCACCCCGGCGCACACAGGATGGGCTGATCCCCACACCAGGCCAGGGCGAGGAGGTTGCCCGGATCCACCGGCGCGCCGTGCACGGTGACTTCGGCCCCAATGGAGCGCAGCGCCCGCAACGGCAGATCGTCGCCGTCCATAATCGACGTCTGCCCGGCCAGGATGACGCCGTCGTGTGTAGAGAGGAGCCGCGCCACAGCGCCGGCCAGGGCCGACTCGTCTTCGACGACGGTTTCCACCGCGTCGAGATCGCTGTTGAGCGCCAGCAGCCGGTTGCGGATCGGCGTTTCAAACTGGCGCACCAGCCGTACATGCGCCGCCGGATCGCCGCTGATGAGCAGGGCCAGCCGGCGGGGCGAAAGTGGACGCAGTTCGATCAACGGCCCCTGCTTCAGCAAGCCAACAGCCGCCGCCATCGTCGCCGCCGGCAGGGCGTAGGGGATAATTTTGAGGGTGGCCACTCGATTTTCGTTACGATCCGGGCGCACAATCGCATGCAGCGGCAAGGTTGCCAGCGTAATCCCCGGCAGTTGGTTAAGCGCAAAGAGCCGCGCTTCGTCTACATAAAAGACGCCGTGCACCACACTGTGAAAGTTGATGCGCCCGCCTACCCCGGCGGAGAGGGTCAACTCGCTTGTTTCCAACGAGTGCGCCAGTTGCTGCGCGGCGTCATCTTCCCACACATCGCCGTCGTCGAAGACAGCCACTTCGACGGCAGAAATCCCCAGGTCGTCGCGCAACATCGACATTTCCCTGGCGCCGATGACCACCCCCTTGCGCAAAAGACGCCTCCCGTCGGCGTCGACAATGTTGTGCAGCAGCACATGTCCCCGCGCCTCTTCGATGGAGAGCCGTCGAACCTGCATAGAAAGATCCTTTTGTGGTTGCGACAAATGGCCGAGACAAAGGTGTCAAACAAATTTCCCGCGGTGGATTTGGAAGGCGTAGAGCGCGCCGCTCTCGTCGCCCACCCAAAGCATATCCTCGCCCGCGCACAGCAGGGTGTGGACGGCGTCGTCGTGGTGCAGGGTCGCCCGTGGTTGACCAGCCCGATCCCAGAAACGGATGGCGCCGTCCTGCCCGGCGGTGATGATCAATGCGCCGTCAGGCGTCGTCGTCACGTCGTTTACCCAATCGGTGTGTCCTTCGAGCACGATTTCAGGCGCAAGCCTGTCCAACGACCAGATCTCGGCGGTCTCATCGTCCGACGCCGAGACGAAGCCGCTGCCGTCGGGCAGCAACGCCAGCGCGCAGACGGCGTTTTCGTGGTCTTCAAAGGTGTGCAACAGCTTGCCGTCTGCAAGGCGCCAGAGGCGGATCGTCTCATCGCCTGAAGCGGAGAGCAGACGTTCGCCGCCGGCAAGGATGCGCAGAGCATAGACGGGGCCGCGATGGTTGGTGAGCGTCTGTTCGGCGGCGCCGCTGCCCAGATTCCAGATCTTAATCGCCCAGGTTTCGGTGCCGGCGATTACGCGTTCGCCGTCGGGCGTCACCGTCACGGCGAGGACAGGGCCGCGGTGCGCGCCGACGCGTTCCGGCGGCGCCGGCGGGTGGGCCAGCGACCAGCGTTGCAGGTTGCCCTCTGCATCGGCGCTGATGAACGAGTGGGCGTTGGGCAACAATGCCAGATCTGTCACCGAATGGGGGTTGTGGTAGGTTTGGCGGCAGATGCCGGTCTGGGCATCCCACCGCTTGATGGCGCCGTCTCGCCCACCGGAAAGAATCCAGTCGCCCTGCGGGCCAGCCACCAGCGCATGGACGGCGCCGCTGTGCGCAGAATGGGCGTTGTCGTCCACTTCGTCGAGCTGCCAGAGCACCAGCGCCCTGTCCACCGACGCGGTGAGGGCGCGGTGACCGTCCTGGCTGAAGGCGACGGCGGTAACGGGGCCGTCGTGTCCTTCCAACGGCTGCAGCAACTCGCCCCGCACAGCATCCCAGTGCAAAACATGACCGTTGTTGTCGCCAGAGAGGAGCTGGCTGCCGTCGGGCGAAAAGGCCACGGTGCGCACGCTGCCATTGTGTCCATGCAGCGCGCTGAGCAGGACGCCCGACTGGAAATCCCACAGCCGCAATGTGCGATCATCGGCGGCGGTGATCACATGCCGCCCGTTGGGGTGGAGCGTCAGAGCCGAAACGAAGCCCCCCACCAGTGCGATAGGGGGTTCACTGCGCCCCGAAAGCAGATCCCAGACACGCAGTGTGCGGTCGTCGGCGGCAGAGACGGCCAGGTCGCCGCCGGCGCTGACGGCGACGGCCATCACACGGTCGGTGTGGCCGGTGAGCAGCGCCAGCATGTCGCCCGAACGGGCGTCCCACAGGCGCAGGGTGCGGTCGTGGGCGGCGGAAAGCAGACGTTCGCCGTCGGGGGTGAGGGCCAGGGCGCGCACCACGTCGGTGTGGCCTTCGAAGAGGGCGGTGCAGCGACCACTGTGCAGATCCCAGCGGCGCAGGGTGGCATCGCGCGAGGCCGAAATCGCCCACGAGCCGTCGGGGCCGATGGTCACCGCCGTCACCTGATCGATGTGGCCGGTGAGCACCCGTTCCGGCGCGCCGGTGAGCAGATCCCAAACGATGAGAGCGCCGTCGGCGGCGCCCGAAAGCGCGTAGACGCCGTCGGGCGTGATGGCGGCGGCGTTGACGGCGTCGGCGTGGCCGATCAACCGGCGCAAAAAGGCCGAAGAAAGGCGGCGCGCCCGCCAGAGATGGCGCAGGTGCAGGCGCGAGAGGCGGTCGAGGTAGGCGGCTGCCGAGGCAGCCAGGGTGTGCAGGCCGTAGACGACGGCGCGGTTGTGGATCTGTTGGGCGAAGCAGGTCGAGTCTTGACTTTGGAGGGCGGCGGAGAGATAAGGCGATTCGGTTTGTAGCAGGCGGATCAGCGTTTCGAGGCTGCGGCGCTCGTCCGTCTCCAGGCCGGCGTCGGGCAAGGGCTGGCGCAGAAAAAGGACAAGTTCGGCCACGATGCCGTCGATTCCCAGGGCGCGGCAGTCATCTTCCAATGTCTGCACGTTGAACCGGCGAGCAAGCAAATCTGCAGATTGCATGTGCGCCATGGCAAATCCTTGGGCGGCGGGTAGGGTTGTGGATCGACGCGCCTGGGCTGCCCTGGGGTTGCATCCTATTTGCGCCTGAACGGTTTTGGTGTTGAGATTATAGCATAGATAAAAATTTCCCCATCTCCCACGATGAAGGCTCTCTTGGGATGGCCTATGCTGGTAGGTAGCAGATGTTCGTGCTACCGTCCAAAGAAATGAGGCTTTGATGAAAAAGTTTGTATTTGTCGCCGCCGCCGCGGTTGTGGTGACGCTGGCGATTGCCGTCACTGCGCCGCCTGTGCCGCCGCTGCAGGCGCAGGGAAGCGTGCCTGTTGCCACACCTTCTGCCACACCTTCTGCCACACCTGCTGTCTACTTGCCCTGGGTGGCGGTGATGCCTACCCTCACCCCAACCGCCACCCCCACAGCCACCGCAACACCTACGGCTACAGCAACCCCCACAGCCACACCTACGGCTACAGCCACACCTACACCCACAGCTACCGCAACGGCTACTGAAACAGCCACAGCCACCAACACAGCCGAGCCTGAGCCGACAGCTACGGCGACGTCTTTGCCTACGCCGCCGAGCAGTGCTTATTTCAATATTGCTATAGTACAGAGATGTTTACCCAATGCAGGCGTCACCTATGTGGAAGGGACAACCTACGTGGAAGGCACGCCGCAGAGCGGTTATCTGGTCGCCTTCAGTTGGGCGCCGGACGGACCGGTGGTGGCCTTTATTCAGTCGGGGCCACATCCGGGCTACGAAGGCTGGTCGCCTGGATTTTACTCGCACATTTTGCAGACCAACGGCCCGCGCGAGGGGAACTGGTTTTTTTGGATCATGGACGAAAATCGGGTGCGAATTTCAAATATCGCCAATGTGCGCACCGACGGCGAAGCCGGCGACGGCAAGTGCCAACAGGCGGTGATCGACTTCGATTCGCGCGGTGGCGCGCAGGCGTCAACGGCGACGCCTTCGCCCACCACAATGCCGGCAGCCACCAGCACACCCACACCCACGCGCATCGCCAGCGGCAACGACTTTGTTTTAATCGAACACCGCCTGCTCGACGTGGTGGAAAACGGCGGCCGGCTCGACGGCGATTCCGTCCACTGCGGTGAGAAGCACGAACTGCGCGTGCAGGTGGTCAACGCGCAGGGATCGCTCCTCGACGGCGTAGCCGTGGAAGGGATCTGGACCAAAGAAGTCTACGTCACCGGGCAGCAGGGGAAAGGTGCGGGCACCGTCGAGTTTGTGCTGTGGGGCAGCGGCGAGGACGTGCGCGTCCTGCGCGATGCGGGCGGCAACGCCGTCAGCAGCGACGTGGCGGCCCAAAACAGCACCCGCACACAGGAAATCCCCGACGAACAGCTCATCCAGGCGCGCTACTGCAAAGACACGGCAAGCTGCGCCGCCTTCAAAGCGCAGTTCGGCTGCAACGGGCACTTTAGCTGGCGGGCAGTGTTTCGGCAGAGATAAGGATCAAACATGTCTCATCTAGCTGGTAAGGTCGCCGTGATTACTGGCGGCACGCGCGGACTGGGATTGGCGATTGCGCATGCCTATGCGAAGGAGGGCGCCGCCGTGGTGGTGGCGTCGCGCAGCCAGTCTTCGGTGGATGGCGCGGTGGATGGATTGCGGGCGGCAGGTGCACGCGCCGCCGGTATTGCCTGCGATGTGGGCAACGCCGGGCAGGTCCACGCGCTGGCGCAATTTGCCGTGGCAACTTTCGGTCAGATCAATATATGGGTGAACAACGCCGGGCTGTCCGCGCCCTATGGGCCGACGCTGGAGGTGTCGCCTGAGCGCTTCTTGCAGGTGATCCAGACCAACATTCTGGGCACGTATTATGGCTCGCTGGTGGCGATGCAACATTTCGTGGCACAGGGCAGCGGCAAATTGATCAACCTCCTCGGTCGCGGTGACAAGCAGCCCACAGCCAACCAGAACGCCTACGCCAGCAGCAAGGCCTGGATCCGCAGCTTCACCCTGGCCCTGGCCCAGGAATATAAACAGAGCAATGTGGGCGTCTATGCCTTCAATCCCGGCCTGGTGCTCACCGAACTGCTCTCGGATCTCGAAGTTGTGGCCGGCCACGAAGAAGAAGTGCAACCGCTCAAATTCGTGATGCGTTTATGGGCCAACCCGCCTGAAATCCCGGCGCAGAAAGCTGTCTGGCTGGCAAGCGCCGCCACCGACGGGCGCACCGGCCTCTCTGTCACCTCGCTCACCCCGGCGCGCCTCATCGGCGGCGTCCTCAAAGAAGGCTGGCGCATCCTGCGCAGGCAGCCGGCGCCGGAGATGACGTTGAATGTGCGGTCGGTGATGCGTAATGCGTAAGTAGGGGTTTGCGTGGGGCGGAAGGATCGCTCACCAATGCAGCGCGATCTGCTTCCGCCCCACGCAAACCCGTACGACACATCACCTGTATGGTTACATGCGTAATTGGTGATGCGTGGGAGTGTAGGGGTTTGCGTGGGGCGGAAGGATCGCTCGCCAATGCAGCGCGATCTGCTTCCGCCCCACGCAAACCCCCTACTTACGCATTACGCATCACGCATGTTATAGTAACCCCTATCTACATTCGACCCCACCACCCCCACCAAACCAACATGAAAATCACCAACATTCGCACGCAGATTGTGGGCAATTCGTGGAAGAATTGGGTTTTTGTACTCGTCGAGACAGATGAAGGCATCACCGGGCTGGGCGAGGCCACCGGCGGCTTGAAGACGAAGTCGCACGAGGCCGATGTCCACGAGATCGGGCGCTTTGTGCTCGGCGAAGATCCGACGCAGCCGGAGCGCATCTGGCAAAAGATGCACAAGGGCACCTTCCTGGGCAGCGGGCCGGCCATGAGCGGCATTGAAATGGCCTGCTGGGACATTCTGGGCAAATCTTTAGGCGTGCCGCTGTGGAAGTTGCTGGGCGGCAAGCAGCGCCCCAAGATCCGTGTCTACGCCAACGGCTGGTACAAAGGGCCGCGTGACCCCAAGTTTTTTGCCGAAAAGGCCGCCGAGCTAGCGGCGCACGGCTACACGGCGCTTAAGTTTGATCCTTTCGGCAATGCCTATCGCTTTTTCGAGGGCAACGAGGAACGCAAATCCCTCGACATCATCGCCGCCGTGGGCGAAGCCGTGGGCGACAATGTCGATCTCTGCATCGAAGGCCATGACCGTTTCAGCGTGGCAACAGCCGTGCGCGTCGGACGGGCGCTGGCCCAGTTCAACCCCATGTGGTTCGAGACGCCGGTAATGTCCACCGACATCGCGGGGACCGTCGAAGTGGCGCGCGCCATCGACGTGCCCGTGGCCACAGGCGAACGCTTCGAGACGTTGGGCCAGTTCAACCAATTGCTCAGTCACCGCGCCGTGAGCATCGTGCAGCCAGAGACGTTGAAGATCGGCGGAGTGTCGGGGGCGCGCAAGGCCGCCGCTGTGGCTGAATCGGCGGAGGCGTTTGTGGCGCTGCACCAGGCGCAAAGCCCACTGTTGACGGCGATTAACTGTCACATCCACGCCACACTGCCCAATTTTCTAATCCACGAGTATTTCGACGAATTCCTCGAACCGTGGGCGCGCCAGATCCTGTCTGGCGTCCCCACCTTTGAGGACGGCTACATCGTCCCCGGCGATGCACCCGGCCACGGCGTCACCCTCGACGAAGCCGCCGCCGCCCACTATCCTTACGGCCAGAACAACTTCCTGCGGTTGTTTGAGGAGGGGTGGGAGCGGCGAGAAGCAGGGGACTAGGGACCGGGCAATCTCGAACGTGTAGCCGGAGATTCCGAATCTCTCAATCGCCTAGTGACCTCTATAAAACGTCAACACTCGACACTCAATGCAGTGTTCTTGACACGATCCCAAGTCCCTGATCCCCAGTCCCCGGTCCCCATACAAAGGAGACACAGATGACACAACCCATTCCATTCATTCAAGTCGGCGTGGCGAATCGGGGGGCGACGGTGCTCTGGGATTTGCGCGAACGCTATGCAGAGCGCTTTGCGCCGGTGGCTTTTGTGGACGTGGAGCCGACCTTCCTGGATGCGGCGCGCTCGCAGTCGGGGTTGGCGGACGTCTCCACCCACCGTACGCTGACCGAGGCGCTGGCCGCCCATCCTGAGGCAGAGGCGGTTTTCATTGTGACGCCGGCGGCCTTCCACGCCCAGTATGTGCGTGAGGGGCTGGCGGCGGGCAAGCATGTGTGGGTGGAAAAACCGCTCACCTACAGCTACGCCGAAGCCCAGGAATTGGCGAAGCTGGCGGCCAAACACAAACGCGCCGTGGTGGTGGGCAATCAGTATCAATATCACCCTCTGGAGCGGCAGTTGCAGCGGGTGCTGGCCGAAGCACGCTATGGCAAGCCTGTCTTCGTGCAATATTTGCACCACCGCCGCCGCCCCGAAATGCGCGCCTTTACCGGTCCTTACCCGGCGCTGTGGGAACAGGGAGTGCACAGCCTCAATTCGGTGCTGGCCTTCCTGGGCAACCCGGCGCTGCGCAGCGTCTACGCGCAAGGGCTGAAACCGCCCCACTCCACCTACCGCAGCGACACCTTCACCAGCACGTTGACTGAATTCAGCGACGGCGTACAGGCTTACGTCCTCAACACCTTCGACTCGCACCGCACCGACTGGCAGATCCGGGTAGAGTGTACCGAGGCTGCGCTGCTTATCGAAGCCAAAGGATGGGAACGAGATCGGATTCAAGTGCTCAAAAAGGACACGCTGGCCGAAACGCTCGGTCCGCTGGCGGCGGCGGAAAACACACTGCCCGATCCCTACGCCGCCTTCCACCACGCCATCACCAGCGGACAAAGTGTCCCCACCTCCATCGACGTCAACCTGAAGACGATCCAATGGATCGACGCCGCGGTGCAGTCGTTGGAGACGGGGGCAGTGGTGCGCTTTGCTGAAAAATCTAGAGAATAAGGGATTGGTTATGCAATACAACACCCTCTTCACCAACTCGCGCCTCTGGGTGCGCGCCGGGGATCGGCTGCTGGGCGGCTATACGGCGAATGCGCTGCGCAGCTATGTCTTTCCGCTTTACACGCCGGCCGGTGTGTTGGTGCTGCAAGAAGCGCCCGTGGATCACCCCCATCAGCAGGGCATCCATGTGGGGCTGAGTGTGGACGGCCACGATTTGTGGAACGCCGGTTCGTTTGATCGGGCGCGACATGCACAGCGGATGGCAACGCCGCTCAATCAGATCACAACCGAGATCGACGATCACGGGGTGACCATCCTGCACAGTGTGGCGTGGACGACTGTGGATGGCGACGTCCTCTTGCACGAGGATCGCAGCGTACGCTTCCGCCTGGCCGAAAGTTTCAGCCACGTCCACTGGCGTTCCACTTTTCACACTGCGGACAAAGCTGCACACATCGATCAAACCAAAGAGGCCGGCATCGGCGTGCGTGTGCCGCCCCACTGGGAAAGCTACTTTGGCGGGCAGATCCGCAATGCGTTGGGCGGTGTAGGCGAAGCCGCCTGTTTCGACAGCGATTCGCCCTGGCTCAACGTGCAAGGATCGGCGGGCAACGGCGCCAGCGCGGGGATTGTCCTGGCGGCGGCAAGCGCACCCTGCCCCTGGTTCACACGCGACTACGGAGAACACATCTACAACCCCAGCCGGCACCACGCCATTCACCTGGCCCGCGGCGAATCCGTCACCTGGGCGGTGGATGTGCTGGCCTATGATGGCGAGCGGACAATGGACGAGATCGCGAGGATGGTGGGGGGAAAGTGATGATGGGATGATGGGATGATGAAGCGACAACGCACATCATCCCATCATCCCATCATCCCATCATCATCTATACTGCGACTGCTTCCTGCTCAACGACAACACCCTCACCCCGTCTTTTGCGCCGGTAGCGTACAATCGCAGCGCTGGGGTGGTTGGCGCCAAGACCGGTGACGACGTGTGGATCTTGGGTGATCAACTCCACGTCAAACTGTTGGAGAAGCAGGGCGGTGAGGACGGCCATCTCGTTTTTGGCGAAGTTCATGCCCGTGCATTTGTGAATACCGCCGCCGAAGCCGATGATGTTGAAGGTGTTCTTGCCTTCGTTGCGTTCCGGCGCAAAGCGCAGCGGATCGTAGCGATCGGGATCGGCGAAGGCTTCTGCGTTGTGGTGGCTGGTGGCGGCGCTGACCTTGATCAACCAGCCCGCAGGCACAACCACCTCGCCCAGGTCGAGATCCTCTTCTACGATGCGCATCTGCATCGAGGCAGACGGCTTGAGGCGGGTGGTCTCGTCGATGGCCCAGTAGAGGTGTTCCAGGTTGCGCAGCACGCCGCCGTCGATGGCCTGCCCCGGCGCAAGGACGGCGTCGATCTCGGCCTGCACCAACCGCAGGTAGTCGGGATGTTGCAGCAGTTGGATCACCGTCCACGACGCCTGGCCGGCAGTGGTTTCGTGGCCGGCGAAGAGCAGCCCCATAAACAGGCGCACGATCTCATCGTCGGTGGGCGTGGTGCCGTCCTTTTCGGGTTGGGCGAGCACCTGGGTGAGCAGGTCGTTGTAGTGTTCTGGGTTTTGGCGACGTTTGGCGATCACCGGGGCCAGGGCGGCGCTGATGCGTGCCTTGGCGCGGTCGCGGCGGATGAACTTGGGCAGCGGCCAGGTCGGCGGAAGGATGGGATCGATAGAGCGGCTGATGTGATCGTAGTCGCGCCAGAAACCTTCGGCCAGTTCTGCCTCGTAGTTGGGGCCGATAAACGCATGACCGGCGACGTTGCGGGTGAGATCGAGCATAGCGGCGGAAATGTCCACTTCGCCGGCATCGCCCAGGCTATCGAGCCAGCGCTGCACTTCATGTTGCATTGCCACCACATATTCGGCCATTTTCTGGCGAGAGAAAATCGCCTGTAAAAGCGGACGCTGATTCTGGTAGTTCTCTTTGGATGCAATGAAAAGCACTTCGCCAAAAGTTGCTTTCAAAAAGCCATAGACGTCGTTGATATTGAGCGACTTATCGGTCTCGGTGTAAAAGATCTTGTTGTACTCGGCGCCGGTGATCACCGCAACGTTTTTGCCCATCAACTTAAAGGCAAAGACATCACCATGCTCGGCGCGTCCACGTTGGTCGAGGCCGGTGGCATTGCGCTGGAATTCCAGTGTATGCCCGGCAATCGGCAGCGCCCCCGAAACGAAAGAAGGGGTTGGTTTGGTCATGCAGAGTTCTCCTGATGAATGAAAGTAAGTATCTGTACAAATCCTGTAGGGGTTTGCGTGGGGCGGAAGCAGATGTCGCTTCGTCGGTGAGCGAGCCTGCCGCCCCACGCAAACCCGTACGGCTCAAAAATCGCCCAATCGCTGAATCTCAACTTCTGAACATTCCATCACGCTCAGCACCACGCCGACATAGCTCTCCAGCTCTGCCCGGTTGGGGTACATTTTGGCGAGGAAGCTCACGTTGTAGAAGGCAAAAAGCAGGTAACGGGCCACGTCAGACGGGGGCTGGCGCAGATGGAGCACACCCCGATCCACCGCCGCCGCCAAAAAATCGGTGAAGATCTGGTTGATCTCGTCCATGTAACTGCGCAGGAAGCCAAAGATAGCAGGTTTGCTCATCCCCATTTCCAGAACAGCCTTCAGCGTCAAAGAGCTGTTGGGGACATCGTCGTACAGCAGTTGATCAATCAAATCATCAAAAAGATGCGCAACCGCGGCGCGTGGATCGGCGCTTTCGGCCAGCCGATGGCGCACCATTTCTTTTTCCTCGCGGCTATGGCGTTCCAGCACGCGCAGGAAGATAGCATCTTTGTCGCCAAAGGCGTTGTAGAGGCTGCTGCTGTTCACGCCCACCGCCTCCACCAGATCGCGGATCGACGTCGCCGCGTAGCCCCGCTCACGGAACAACTGCACCGCCCGATCCAAAACCATTTCTTGATCAAACTCTCTGTTTCGTGCCATGAAGTCAGTATAGCACATTTTATAACGAACGTTACAAAATTTACGATTTGCGATTGACGATTTACGATTGTAACTCTACAGGTCACGTACGGGTTTGCGTGGGGCGGAAGCAAGCATCTCTTCATGGGCAAGTGAGCCTTCCGCCCCACGCAAACCCCTACGGTACGTAACCCCAACGAGACAATCGTAAATCGTCAATCGCAAATCGTAAATCAAAGGAGCCTGCCATGCCTGACCATATCATCTCTCTCGAACTTTTTCCCTTGGCGATTCCGCGCGATGAGCCATATTTGGGGCCGCTAGAAGCGGGGACAGCAGTGAACGCCCACGGCTATTTTGTGCGCCCCGGCAACAAGACAATCTACAGCACCCACGATCAATCGGTGTTGGTGAAGGTGACAAGTTCCAGCGGCGCAGTGGGCTGGGGCGAGAGTTTCGGCGTCACCGTGCCCGATGTGGTGGCGCAAATTCAGAAGCAGTTGATCGCGCCGCTGGTGATCGGCCGCGATCCACACGACGTGGTGATGATCTACGAGGATCTGTATGACGCGCTGCGGGTGCGCGGCTTCTACGGCGGCTTTTGGGTGGACGCCATCGCCGGCGTGGACATGGCGATCTGGGATCTGCGCGGCAAGTTGACGGGGCTGCCCGTCTACAAACTGCTGGGCGGGCGTCGTCACGAGCGGATTCCGGTCTATGTATCGGGGTTGCCAGGACGAACGAAGGAAGATCGCGCCGCGCTGGGCAAACGCTGGATCGAGCGTGGCTTTTCGGCGCTCAAGTTCGCTGCCGCCGTGGCCGATGAGGGTGAAGTGGCCGAGATGAAGGCGATCCGCACCGCCGTGGGGCCAGAAGTGAAGATCCTGGTGGATCTGCACTGGCGTTACACCGCGCTGGAAGCGATCCAACTCATTCACAAATTAGACGAGTACGACCTCTACCTGGCCGAAGCGCCCGTTGCCTCAGAGGACATTGACGGGCAGGCGCAGGTGGCGCGCTCGGTGAAGACGCAGGTGGCCATCGGCGAGGAGTTGCGCACCGTCTACGAATACCGTCCGCGCTTCCTGGCGCGCTGTATGAACGTGATTCAGCCCGAAATGGCGCACACCGGCATCAGCGCCTTTTGGCAGATCGGGCAACTGGCGCAGGCTTTCCACTGCAAAGTCATGCCCCACGCCACCATCAACGTCGGCATTGTGCAGGCGGCCAGCTTGCAGGTGTCGGCGGCGCTGAGCAACCTGGCCATGCACGAATACCAGCACTCCATCTTCGACCGCAACCTCCAATTCGTGCACACGTCCATGCGCTGCGCCGATGGGTACTTCACCCTACCCGAAGGGCCGGGGATTGGGGTGGAACCGAGGGAGGAGTTGTTTGAGTATGTGATTTCTTAGCTCGTATCCTGCCAGGAGACCGCACTGTAAATGTCAACAGAACCTAATCTGAATCGGACACCGTCTGCCCATCTGTGTTCTCTGGGTAGGAGCCTTCGCCAAACCACATTTCCCAGTAGATCTTGCTGATCCAGTTGCGATCTGAACCGACGATGTATTCGTAATGGGCTTGCTGGCCCTGATATTTCGTCTGCACCATGAGGACTTTACCCGTCGCCGCAATCTCTGTGCCGCCACGGTAGCCGCCGGGCAGGTCACCGCCGTCCTCTGGGGAATGACGCGCCAGGGTAGCGCCGTTGGGCACTGTAAATTTGGCGCCTTGAGTGGCCTCTTCTTCGGCGCGGTTGCGATCTTCAGCAGCCTGTTGAATCTTTGGATCGACCAGCCAGTGTTTGCTTGGCTTGTAATGAAGCCCCAACTTGGTCTTCATCTTCTGCTGGAAGGTGTGGCAGTTTTTGCCCCAACCCAGCTTCCAGTTCCAATTCCCTTTAAACGAATTCGAGAAGTTGTCGATCTCCTGGCTCACCCGATCCTTGATCTCGTCGTAGCTTTCCTTGGCCAGGTCGACTTCCAGGGTTGGATGGAATTCAACAGGCGCATCCTCATTGTGATGGGGATCGCGCGCCTCGCCGGCATTCAAAATACCCGGCACACCTTTCCAGAGATTCGCACCAGTCGGCGCGTCATCGCCGGAAGGCCACCAGCCATAGCTCTTGCGCGGGTAAAAGCCCCCTTCCCGCCCATCGCCCACCTCAGTCCACCAGTGACCGTAGGTGCCGCCGCCGCCGCCGGGCTGCACAGGCAAACCCAGTTTTTTCTTGATGATGCGATTGTAATCTGGATCCTGCCGTTTCATCTTTACAAAATCCAAATGCATGGACTTCTTTTTGGTGCTGATGCGATTGGTGGGCATTCTCTCGATGACCAACTTGCCTGCGCCCGAATCGCTTGATCGCTGTACATCCGTCGCGCCTTGCTGCACGGTGTGCGTCAGTTCATGGGCCAGCAATTTTTGGCCAGAGGCTGTATTTGGCTGATACTCGCCCTTCCCAAAGAAAAGATTGTTGCCGTTTGTGAAGGCGCGGGCGTTCAGGCTGCGATTGAGCATCTCTGCCTGTGCCCCAGTATGCACACGCACATGGCTGAAATCGGCGCCGAAGCCCTGTTCCATCTGCCGCCGCACCCCTTCGTCCAATGGGCGCCCGCCACCCTGAGCCGATTGGATCTGCTGCTGCACATTGGTATCCACCTCGCCGCCTTCAGGGCCATGCATCTCCTTGCCCTGGATCATCTCCTCGTCATCGGTTTCACGCTGCACAGCATCAGCGCCGGCCATAGTCGGCGCGCCGTTCACCACTTGAGCGGCGACCTGATCGGCTTCTTGCTCGTACTTGTCGCCGGCGGGGCCTAGTTTCAGCTTGGCCTGAAGCACAGGTTGAAGTAGGCGCGTAGTGCCCCCATTGCCAATTGAACGTTGCAGCGTTAGGATATCGTTAGGTGACAACGAAGCAGGATCGGCTTGAGCACGTTGCACCACCTGCCGATGATCCACGCCTGGCCGGGTAACATTCTCTTTTAAATGGTGGGAGACAGAGCTATGTTTTGCGTAGAGAGTGTGGCGGTTTGGCATAGGTGCTTTCCCCTGTTGGGGTTTGCATGGGGCGAAAGGATTGCTTGCCAATCAAGCAACATATGCTGCCCCCCGCAAACCCTTGTATAACCATTTAGACAATATAGGACACAAAAACTAATTATACCGACATTTATACTTAGAATTCTTACACATTCATATCAAATTTTCAATGTATCTGTACGGGTTTGCGTGGGGCGGAATTAGAGGTCGCTTCATTGGCGAGCTTTCCGCCCTACGCAAACCCCTACTCGCTGGCATCAAATCGTGTTATACTGAGTGCAATTGTGAAATTAGGAACTTTTGAGTACACATGAACCCGATCTCTGCCTTCTTCGTCCGCAACATCATCGTTGTTTTCTTCTTCTACGGCCTCACCTTCTTTGTCATGGGCGTTGCCCTGCTTTTGGCAAGCCGCAGGCAGTCGGCCTTTCGTTTTGCGCGGGCGATCCAGCCTTTGGCCGCCTTCGGGCTGCTGCATGGCATGCACGAATGGTTCGAGATGTACCAGAAGTACGCAGCGCTCACCGGCGGCTACACGCCTTCGGTTTTTGAGGAAGAATTTCGGCTTGGCCTGTTGGCTGCGTCGTTTGTGGCCTTGACGGCTTTCGGCATCACACTGCTCAACACAGAGGGTTCGAGCCTGCTGCGTCGCTACTTGCCGCTGATCGGCATGGTGCTGCTGTGGTGGGCGGGGATTGCACTGGTGGCGTGGCGATTTCAGCCTTCTGCAACAGATTTGATCGCAGTGGGTGATGCCCTGGCGCGCTACAGTTTGGGCATTCCCGGCGCGCTGCTGGGGACGTGGGCGCTGATGGCACAGCAGCGCACTTTCCGCGAGCACAACATGCCTCAGTTTGGCCGTGATCTGGTGTGGTGCGCCACGGCGCTCTTTCTCTTTGGTGCGGTGGGGCAGATCTTTGTGCGGCCTACCCTGCTGGCGCCGACACAGATCCTCAACAGCACGCTCTTTTTGCAGTGGTTCGGCATTCCGGTGCAGCTCTTCCGCGCCATGATGGCCGGCGTGCTGACCTTTTACCTCGTCCACGCGCTGCGGGCGTTCGAGGTGGAAAATCAGCGACGGCTGGAGCAGGCATTGCAGGCCGAGCGCAGGAATCGGCACGAGGTGGAACGGCTCAACGGCGAACTACGGCTCACGGCGCAGGAACTGGCGATGATGTTGAGCCTGTCCAACGATTTGGCGGCGCCGGTGGGCCTGCCTGCGCGGTTGGCCGGCGCGCTGACAGCGGTGGTCAATAGCCTGACCTTCCCCAATGCCGGCATGATCTTGCTCATCGGTGGCGAGGACGGGGGGGTGGAAGTGCGCGCGGCCACCGGCTTCCCAGGCGAGGGTGAAGATCCACGCTTTCCCCAGGCGCAAGCATTGGGTGAAGCGTGCATCGCCCGTAGCGCGGCGATCTGCCTGCACGAGGATGGGCAGATCGTGGCGTTGAACCTGGAATTGGTGACGATGGGGCGCAACTGTTTCGAGTATGCCAGCCCGACGACGATGCTGGCCTTGCCTCTACACAGCGGCCCCCAGGTGACAGGCAGCCTGGTGCTGGCGCGGCCTGAAGGCGAAGCGCGCGCATTGCCCTTTGAAGAGTTACAGTTGATGGCAGGGATTGCCCGTCAATTGGCGCTTTCGATTGAGAATGCGCGGCTGACGTGGCGGGCGCAACGCCACGAGAAGTTGCTGGCCGAGTTGTTGGATCAGGTGGTGGATGCGCAGGAGGCCGAACGGCAGCGCATCGCCCGTGAATTGCACGACGCCACCGGGCAATCGTTGACGGCGATTTCGCTGGGGCTGCGTGGCATCGGGCGGCTGGTGGAGGAGCAGGCGCCGGCGGTGGCCACGCAGTTGCGCGAGGTGGAATCTTACAGCACGAATGCATTGGGCGAGCTGCGCCGTATCATCGCCGATCTGCGTCCTTCGCAGTTGGACGATCTGGGGCTGGTGGCGGCGTTGCAGTGGTATGTACACTCCTATGCGCAGCGGCGGACGCTGAAAGCCGATTTTGTGACGGAAGGCGAGCCGGTGCGCCTGCCCGCCGAGACGGAGACAGTGCTTTTCCGCATCACCCAGGAGGCGCTGACCAACGTGGCCAAGCATGCCCAGGCCTCACAGGTGACGGTGCGGTTGATCACCACAGCCGACGCCGTGGCGGTGGAGATCGAAGACAACGGGCGCGGTTTCGACAGTGGCAAGGTGCTACACAGTGAGCGTGCAAGTCTGTCGGGCTGGGGGCTGCTGGGCATGCGCGAACGGACACGTCTCTTGGGCGGCGAGTGTACGATCCAATCAACGCTGGGCGCAGGCAGCCGCATCCGCGTCACGATTCCACTGGAGAAGCCAGGAAATTTAGAGCACGCCGCTACAAACAGCAGACATTTCACCACAGAGAACACAGAGAACACAGAACCGCAGAGGAGAAGAAGATCCACAGATTTTAAGGATTAAAAGGATTTCCAGAGGATTTTGGATTCATCTCCCTGCTGAATCCCTAAAATCTGTGTAATCTGTGGATCTTCTTCTGCCTTGTCTTTCTTCGTGTTTCTTCGTGTTTCTTCGTGGATCAACTTCTGGCGCAGTTCCCAGGACAACAGAGGAGACGGTTGATGTCGAAGATTCGCTTGTTGCTGGTGGATGATCACGAGATTGTGCGCGCCGGGCTGCGTATGCTCTTTTTGGCCGAACCGGATATGACGATTGTGGGCGAAGCCGGCAGCGGCCAGGAAGCGCTGCGCCTGGTGCGCGAGATCAAGCCCGACGTGGTGTTGATGGATGTGGCCATGCCGGGCATGACGGGCATCGAGGCGACGCGGCAGATCAAGGAAGCCAGCCCCGAAACGGCTGTCCTAGCGCTGACGATGTACGAGGATGAGCAATATTTCTTCGAGATGATCCACGCCGGCGCGGCAGGTTACATCCCCAAGCGGGCCGCGCCTGATGATCTTGTCTCGGCGATTCGGGTGGTGAGCCAGGGCAACGTCTTCCTCTACGCCAGCCTGGCGCGTTATCTGGTCAACGAAGTCCTAAACCAGCCGGAGCCGGGCAAATCCTCATCTGCCGCCGAAGAGTTGACAGCCCGCGAGCGCGAGGTGCTGGTCTACATCGCCGAGGGTGACACCAACCGCGAGATTGCCGAGAAACTGGTCATCAGCCCGAAGACAGTGGATCGTCACCGAGAGAACATTATGCGTAAGCTCAACCTGCACAATCGGGTGGAGTTGGTGAAGTATGCGATTGAGAAGGGGCTGATACGGACTGGGGAGTAGGGAGTGGGGATTGGGGAGTAGGGAGTAGGGACTGGGGATTGGGGACTGGGGAGTGGGGTGACTTCCCCACGCTGAAAGATGTGGCGTTGACCCAATAGATTCTTCTCTGGTGGCGTGCTACGCTGGTGACAGCGTATCCACGAGTGAGGAGAAGGGTCATGGACGGTGTGTTGACGACATTGGCGGTGGTGGGGCTGTTCGTTCTGCGCCTGGGCGTGCCGATTCTGCTTGTGGCGCTGGTGGGGTACGCACTGCGCCGGCTAGACGCCAGGTGGGAAGCCGAAGCAGAAGCCTATCAGCGCCGGGCACAGCCTGTGGTGGAAGTGGAACTCCGTCCTGTGGAGCAGCCATGCTGGGTGTTAAAGAATTGCCCTGAAGAGACGTACACCCACTGCGTGGCGTATCAGAACACAGGGACGCCCTGCTGGTTGGCTCGCAGCAAAGCGGACGGAATGCTGCCCAATGCCTGTGTCACCTGTACATTGTTTAGTTTGAGGAGACCAAACCACGAGCTGGTCGCCAACTGAATTGCAGACGGTTAATCCAGTAGAGTTGAGACAGCGCAGCCAATGGCTGGCGTTCGCTGTCTCTTTTGCTATTGTGGCCTCAACCCTGGGGCTAACTTTTTTGAGCGCAGGCGAAAGCCGCATTGCCGATGGCCGCATTGCCGATGAAGGTGAACCCCGCCTGCTGGCAATGTTTACCGACTACGAAAGCCCACAACGCTGCAAGGAATGTCACGCGGAGCAGTACAGCTCGTGGGAGCACACCACCCACGCCAACGCCCTCTTTGATCCCATCTTCCGCACCTACCTCGAACAGGCCGACAACCCGGCAGAATGTCTTTCGTGTCACACCACCGGCTACGACGACGAGACGGGCCAATTCGTGCTGGCGGGCGTCACCTGTGAAGCGTGTCATGGCCCGTACCGCGCGGAACACCCCGACGCAGAGAGCATGTCCATCGCCGATTCCCCCAATTTTTGTGGCGACTGTCACACCGTCACCTTGGCCGAGTGGGAACGCAGCCGCCACGGCGAAGCAGATGTCACCTGTATTGACTGTCATGAAGTGCATACGCAGAAAGCGCGGGCAGCGACGACGACCTACGGCCTGTGCGCCACCTGTCACAACCACGAGATCCAGGATGAGCGTCACCAGGCCCACAGCGCCGAAGGTATCCTTTGCATCGAATGTCACCTGGATCGGCCCAACGAGATCCCGGTCAACGGGCATATGCTCACCGGCCACTCGTTCACGGCGACACGGGACAATTGCGGGGAGTGTCATGTGGAGGAGGAGTGAGAAGTGCTTGCGGATGTTGCGCGAGTCAGTGCCTGGCACTGGGCACTCTCAACTCTCGCATTCGCAAGAGCTTCTGCCCAGTGCCAGGCACTGACGGGTCAACGAGATCAACTTGCCTGCCTGCGCATCCTTAATGATGCTCAAACCCAAACTTCACCGCGAACCCCATGACAAATCTGACAGCCAGATACCAGATCAACATGGCGGCGGCGATGATTCCCAAAGTCGATGCCCATTCCAGCGCACTCGCCGCATAGGACGATCCTTCAGGTGCAAACTGGGCGGCCAAGGTAGCGTTGAAACGGTTCATCCCCACGCCGAGGAGCACCACCAGCGGCGCCGCCCATTGCACCCATCCCTGCTTGCGCAGTGACGGCACCGCCCACAGCACCACCGGAATCACCGAGCAGAAGAGGATCTCGGCAATCCACAGCACGCTCAGCGGCGACCACTGGAGCAGCATGGGCAATTCGCCGGCGTAGAGCAGTTCCCCCACACGGATCAGCATGTAAAGCAGCCCCACACCAATCACACCCTTGCCCAACCCCAGCGCAATCGACGGCTCCTCTTTTTGGCCGCGCACACGCATGGCGATCTTGTAGGCAAGCGTGCCGATGCTCAACCCCACCAAAATCGAAGACACGTAGAACAGCACGGGCAGAATCGGCGTGTACCACAGCGGGTGTAGCCGGTGCGGCATGTTGAGGTAGAGCGTCCCCAGCGTAGACTGGTGCAGCGTCGACAAGGTGACGCCGATGATGGTCACCGGCGTCATCAGGCGGTAGGCCAGGCGCAGCGGCCACTGCCAGGGCAGAAAGGCCAGAATGTCGGGGCTGACTTCGATCACCAGCACGGTGGTGTAGAGCAGCACACACCAGCAGATCTCAAAGAGCGGCGAGTGCATGTTGTAGAAGAGCAAGAAATTGTAGAAGCGATCCGGGCGGCCCAGGTCGAGCAGCAGCAGCATGAGGACGGCGACATAGCCCATCAACCCGGCCAGGATGGCGGGGCGCAGCACCGGCTGGAACTGGCGCAGGTGCAGCACATGCACCACCGCCGCCATTGTGAACCCTACACCCGAAAAGGCGATCAGGGCGAAGTCGAAGCCGATCCAGATGCCCCACGGGTAGGCGTCGGTGAGCGCCGTGGTAGCGCCCATGCCCACCAGCAGACGCCCCACGCCGGCGGCCAGGCCGATCAGGGTGAGGAAAGCCAGCAGCCCGGCGATAATGTCACCTTTTTTGAATGGCCCAATCTCAAACTTTTGCTGTGGAAGGGAAGAGGCTTGCATCGTCATAATTCGGCTCCTGGCTCATGCGTGTTGGCGTGTACAGTCGCTTCTCCGTGGACCTGCTGTCGTCGCTGCATCAAGAGATGCAACGCCGTGACGACCGAGGCCACGGTCAACGCAACCGCGGGCGTTGCCTTCATCACCGCTTCGGCGTACTTAGGATTGGGATCGTCGCCCAGTTCGGGGAAGCCCAACAGAGAGAAGGGCACCGGCGACAGGTAGAGCACCGAAGTGCCGCCCACTTCGTGCTCACCATAGACATGTTCCACGTAGCGTCCTGGGTTCGAGACAACCTGCGCATGCGCCTGCGCCAGCAGTTCGTGACGGGCGCCGAAGCGCAGCGCCCCGTTCGGACAGGCGGCGATGCAGGCGGGTTTTTCGTCTTCGGCCAGGCGAGCGGCGCACATCTGGCACTTGTGGATCAACCCCAGCGGGTTTTCCCATTCGTAGGTGGGCACGCCGAAAGGACACGCATATTGGCAGTAGCGGCAGCCGATACACTTCTCAGCATCGTAGACCACCGGGCCTTCCGCCGTCTTGCGCAGGGCGCCCACGGTGCAGGCCGAGACACAGGCCGGGTGCAGGCAGTGCATACACTGGTGCTTGATGTTGATGCTCTCGCTATCGCCGACGCTGTTCTCGATTTGCCGTTCTTCCACGTAGCTGTAGGAATCGGTATCGAGGCCGATAGGCACCGTATTGGGGTGCGGGCGGTTGTTGGCTTCTTTGCAGGCCAGCGCACAGGATTGGCAACCGGTGCAGCGGGTCAGGTCGATGAGGATGCCCCAGGCGTCTTCGTTGACAGGTCCACCACTGGCGGCGGCGACATTGACATTCCCAGCCACTGTCGTAGAAGCGGCCAGCGCTGCGATGCCACAGCCCATGCCCTTGAGCATGTCACGGCGAGAGAATTCAAGATGGATGGGGGCCATTATGCACCGTCCTTGCGGCTGTAGCGGGCGGCGAAGAGCATGAAGATGATGCCTAGCATCCCGCCGACGCCGATACCGAAGCCCAGAGTGACAGGCGTCATCACCTGCAAGGTGTAGGTGGTCTGCTTGGCCGATTCGAGACGGGCGTCGAGTTCGGCCACCCGCTGCTTTTCGCTGCGCAGTTCGGCCAGGGCCAGTTCACGCACGCCCAGTTGATCATCGGCGGTGTTGACGCTCTCACGGTGACAGTCGAGACAGTTGTCCGACGAAACCGAGGTAAAGTCGTGGGTGGGCGCCGACAGATCGCCGATGTTGCTCGTCATCGCCATTGCGCCGGGAATCTCAGAAGGCGACATATGACAGTCGGTGCAGGCAGCGTCGACATACCAATGCGCCGTGTGAAAGCTGTCGGTGAGCGATTCTTTGTGGCACGAGCGGCAGAGCGATTCATCGGTCAGGCGCAATTCCTGCGAGTGGGAAACGTGACAGCTAATGCACTGTACATTGGCTTCGGCGTGGATGGTGCCTTCCCACTGCTCGAAGGTGTTGCTGTGACACTCCTGGCACATCGACGAATCGACGCGCAGTTCCACCACGCCTTCGTCTGGGTGGCCTTTCACGTATGCGCCGTGGCAATCTTCGCAGGTGGCGTAGGGTTCGCTGCCGCCGTCGGCGACGATGGCGTGGGTGGAAGCCATCCAGCCTTCGGCTTCCACCGAATGGCACGATTCACACGGTTCCACCTCGTCGCCCGTCTCAGCGGACTGGGCGAACGCCGCCGAGGTCATCAGCGCCAGCAACATGCCGACCAGAGCGAAGAGGACGATCCAGCGACCTAAAGGCTTGTAGTTCAAAGTTTGTGTCGTCATGGCGAACTATCCTTCCCATTGAAACCGGGGGGAACCGGCATGGTTATAGATTGAGATGAAGGACACGGCAGCAGAAGAAGCGGCCAACGGCCATGACGAGCATCGGAATGCCAAAGCGCAACACAAGCAACGTCAACATCACGGCAACAATCACCAGGAATTCTAGCGGTGTCATTGGAAACGCTCCTTTCCAGCGTGGGTCCACAGGTGTGGCGCACCGGCCCAATCGTTGACGCATAGAGGCGATTCTTCTGGCCAGTGCGTCGCACCTGTGGAATGAATAAGTTCTTGACTGAGAGCTTAGCACCCTGGAAAGGACAATCCCATTCGGTACGCAACCCATCGCGCACCCCATCTTCTCTGGGGACCGCAAAGCGCATTGGGGTGATTGGGGGGAGCAGAATTGGTTGAGGATGGGGTATTTGCCCAAGAGGAAAGTGGGGGGAAGAAGGAGAGAGAAGGCAAAAGGCAAAGGGCAAAAGGCAAAAATGCAAGGGGAAAGTTGCAGGTTTGCAAGTGGCAATCTGGGCGCTGCATCGTGCGCCAATGCCCATCATTCGCTCGGCGCGACCACTTTTGCCTTTTGCACTTTGCCTTTTACCTTTTGCCTTCTCTTTTGCCCTATAGTTTGTCATTTCGCCGCTACGTGCGACAATAGGAGGAACACATTTTACTGCGGCGCACACCACCCCACGCGCCGCCCCAGTGGAAAGGACTTTCCCCATGCGTGTCATCGTCACCGGCGGCAGTGGACGCGCCGGACGCTATACCGTCGAGGAAGTGGCCGACGCCGGCCATGAGGTGATCAATGTAGACCGGGTGCGTCCATCTGTGTCGCTGCCCGGCAGTTTCATTCAGATCGATCTTGCCGACGCCGGCGAGGTCTACGACATCTTCGCGCAGGTGCGGCCTGAGGGGGTTTGCCATTTGGCGGCGAACCCGTCGCCCAGTGGATATTCCCGCCAGGGCACTTTTGAGAACAATGTGATGAGCACCTACCACATGATGCAGGCCGCCGGCGATTTTGGCGTGCGCCGCTTCATCTACGCCAGCAGCGAAATGGCCACCGGCTGGCTCACCACCGAGGATCTGCCGCCCCGCTTCCCCTTCAACGAACAGGATCGGGTGAACACGCCCAACGCCTACGCCCTGAGCAAGTACATGGGCGAAGTCATTGCCGATTCAATGGCCTTGCGCTACCCGCAGATGACCCTGTGCAGCCTGCGCATCAACAACGTCATCCCGCCCGACGAGTATCACCGGCTGGAGGCGCGCCGCCGCAACTTCCCCGAAGAAGGCAGCGGCAACTTCTGGAGCTATATCGACGCCCGCGACGTGGCCACCGCCTTCCGCGCCGCGCTGGAAGGACAAAGCAGCGGCCACGAAGTTTTCCTCATCGCCGCCGCCGACACCTGCATCGACGTACCCATTCAACAAGCCGTGGCAACCCGCTACGGCCCCGGCGCCAACTTCGCCCCCGGCCACGGAGCGCACCAGTCGGTCTTTGATTGCAGTAAGATCAAGGAGTTCTTTGGTTGGGAAGCGAAGCATAGTTGGCGGAAAACCGTGTAATGAGTAACGAGTAATGAGTAGTTTACAGTGAGGCTCACCAATATTGGCGATACTCGCACTTGCCCTACTCATTACTCCTTACTCGTTTTGCCACCCCCTGCCCCAATTGGAGATGCTACCCATGCCCCACACCACCGTCATCTGCCCCGTTGAGCAGATTACCCATGCGCCGTTTCGCCATTTCTTTGGCTACTACGAGAAGATGCCGTGGGACGCGACGGGCAGCCGGCTGTTGGGCATGCGGGTGACCTTCCAGCATCGCCCCCCTGTGGCCGAGGATACGGCACAGATCGGCCTGATCAATACGGCGAACCATAACCGCTGGCGTCCACTGGCCGAGACCAAGGCATGGTGCTGGCAACAATCGTGTATGCTCCAGTGGCTCGGCTCCGATCCGGCGCACAAGATCATTTTCAACGCCCGTGAGCAAGGCCGTTTCGTCGCCGTCGTCCTCAATGTGGAGACGGGTGAGCAGCGTATCCTGGCGCGACCGATCTACGCCGTTGACGCCCAAGGACGCTACGCCGTGTCGCTCAACTTCGCCCGCCTGGACCGCACACGCCCCGGCTACGGCTACAAAGGCGTGGTCGATTCTACGTTGGGCAAGAATGCCCCCGACGACGACGGTATTTATTACATAGATTTACAGAGTGGTGAAAGTCAACTCGTCATCAGCCTTGCCCAATTGGCGGCGCTGCGCCCACACAACACCATGCGCGACGCCGAACATTGGGTCAATCACCTGCAAATCAGCCGTAGCGGGCAGCGTTTCGCCTTCCTCCATCGCTGGCGACAGCCAGGACAGCAGGGCTGGTTCACACGTCTGCTCAGCGCCGACCCCAACGGCAACGACATTGCCATCCTGGCCGACGAGGGCTACGTCTCTCACTACGATTGGCGCGGCGATGATGCCATCCTGGCCTGGGCGCGCCACAACGGGGAACGGCACTACCACCTGTACACCGACGGCGCCGATCACGTGCGCACCGTCGGCGTGGACGTGCTCACGGTGGATGGGCACTGCTCGTACAGCCCCGATGGGCGCTGGGTGCTCACCGACACCTACCCCGATCCGCAGACGGCGGCGCACACGCTGATTCTCTACAAGCCAGAAACCAACCAGCGCATTGACATCGGCAAGTTCTACGCCCCACCCGACCTCAACGGCGAGATCCGCTGCGATCTTCACCCCCGCTGGAACCGCGACGGCACCAAAGTCTGTATCGACTCGGCCCACGATGAGACACGACAGATGTATGTGATCAACGTGGGGGAAGTCGTCAATGGCTGATGGTTGATTCGTTAAGATGGGATTGGGCGATAGCCTGTTCAGGAGATCCTCATGCTCAGCCACTACAACCCGCTTGATGTGGAAATTGCACTGCGGCAGGCTGAACCATCCTGGCCGCCGTTTCCGCCGGCATTGGATCGTACAGCGTGGGCGGCGGTGCGCGCTCGCCTGGGCGAAGACGCCGTCGCCCGCGCCCTGCGCAATGCCGAGGACGCCGCCGCGACGCCGATTCCGTTCTTGCCGGCGACGCTCTGGCTGGAGTTCACGCGCACAGGTCGCCGCCAAGGATACGAAGATCCGCGCTTCCAGCGCAGCACGCTGCTGTCGGCGCTGGCGCTGGGCGAGGCGCTGGAATTTCAGGGCCGTTTTCTCGATCCCATCCTCGATCTGGCATGGGCCATTTGCGAAGAAAGCAGTTGGGCTTATCCTGCCCACGAAGCCGAACTGACCGATATCCGCCGCCCGTACATTGACCTGGGCGCGGCGACCACCGGGCTGGAACTGGCCGAATTGGACGCGCTGCTAGGGCACGTCCTCGATTCTCGGCTAGGCAAGCGCATCCACGACGAGATCGACCGGCGGCTGCTCACCCCCTTCCTCGAACGCCATGACTTCTGGTGGCTGCACAACAGCCGCGCCCGCACCGTCAACAATTGGACGGCGGTGTGCAATGCCGGCGTGGTGGGCGCGGCCTGCTACGTGGAAAAGGACCCGGCGCGCCTGGCCGAGATCATCGCCCGGGCGGCGCGTTCGCTTGACGATTACCTCGTCACCTTCGACCCCGACGGCGGCTCCAGCGAAGGCCCCGGCTATTGGGGCTACGGCTTCGGCCACTACGTCATCCTGGCGCATCTGGTAGAGGCGCGCACCGGCGGCGGGGTGAATTTCCTCGATCTGGAGATTGTGCGCAAGGTGGCGCGCTTCCCCGCCGCCACGGTGATGAGTCCGGGCCGCTACGTCAACTTCTCCGACTGCGACGCCGAGGTGATCCTGGAACGCTGGCTGCTGGCCTTCCTCGCCCGGCGCATGGATCTGCCCGAACTGGCCGCGCTGGCCCAAACGCAACCCATCGACTCTTCGCCCAACGTGCTGCAATGGGAAGTGCGCAAGAGCTTCTGGCAACTGCCGCCCGACGCGCCGAAGCAACTTGTCACCGCGCCTCACGAGTGGTACAGCGGCATAATGTGGATGATCAGTCGCTACGATCCAGGCGACGCCGACGGCCTGATCCTGGCGGCCAAGGGTGGTCACAACGGCGAAATGCACAACCAGAACGACGTGGGCAACTTCATCGTCCACTTCAAACAGGAATCGGTGATCCCCGATGTAGGCCGCGGACGCTACACGAAAGCCTACTTCGGCCCCGAACGCTACGAACATTTCGTCAACTCGTCGCTGGGCCACTCCGTCCCCGTGCCCAACGGGCAGGTGCAGATGACCGGCGCAGCGGCCGCGTCCACCCTCATCGAGCACAGCGCCGGCCACGGCGAAGACGTCCTCGCGCTAGAGATGGCCGGCGTCTATCCCGCCGAAGCCGGGCTGGAAAGCCTGCAACGGCGCATTGTGCTCCACCGCCAAGCGCCCCACGGCTGGGTGGAAGTGACCGACCATTTCCGTTTTAAAGACGGCCCCGCACCCTTCGAGACGGCGTTGACCGTCTTCGCGCCGGTGGAAGAAGGCTTCGATGCCCTCGTCATCCGCGGCGATCGGGGTCACCTGCGCGTGGGCTACGACGCCGACTTCGTTGATGTGCGCGTCGATCTGCACACCGAAATCGAGATGCCGCACGGTGCCCGCGATGTGTGGCGGATCGTCTTCAGCGTCAGCGAAGCGGTGCAAGAAGGGTGCGTGCGGCTGGCGATTGAGCCGGTGGAGTGAAGGAAATGAGTAACGAGTAATGAGTATGGGTTGACGATGGGATCGCCCAATGGGCAAGTTGTGCTCTCTTCCCCTACTCATTACTCGTTACTCATTTTTCTCCCCATGATCTACACAAATCTCTTCAACACGATAGGATCAACCATGATCGACATCACATCTTCCTCGCTGACCGAGATTGCGCACGCCATCCGCAACAAGGAGATCTCCTCCCTCGAAGCCGTGGACGCTTGCCTGCGCCGCATCGAAGAAGTGAACCCCACGCTCAACGCCGTGGTCACCTTGGCCGCAGACGCGCGGGATCGTGCCCGCGCCGCCGACGAAGCATTGGCACGCGGCGACGAGGTCGGTCCCCTGCACGGGGTGCCGATGACGATTAAGGATTCGTTGGATACGGCGGGCGTGGTGAGCACGTGGGGCACGCCGGGGCGGCGCAATTTCGTCCCCACGGCGGATGCGACAGTGGTGGCGCGTATGAAGGCGGCGGGCGCGATCCTGCTGGGCAAGACCAACACATCGGAGTTCACGCTCTCGTTTTACACGAACAACCCGATCTTTGGGCCGACGCGTAATCCGTACAATCCGGAGCGCATGTCGGGCGGCAGCAGCGGCGGGGCGGCGGCCATCGTCGCCGCCGGCGGCTCGCCCGTGGATCTGGGCACCGACACCGGTGGCAGCGTGCGTCTGCCTGCCCACTTTTGCGGCATTGCCGGCATTCGCCCCACCACCGGGCGCGTCCCCCGCACCGGCCACGCCGTCCCTTTCGGTGGGCTGGCCGATTCGTTCACCCAGGTTGGTCCGCTGGCGCGGCGCGTGGACGATCTGCAACTCGTCCTTGAAATCATCGCCGGGCCGGACGGCATCGATCCGTACATCGTGCCCATGCCGCTGCGCGCCCCGTCCGCGGTGACGTTGAAAGGTCTGCGTGTGGCCTACTTCACCGACAATGGGCTGGCGACGCCCACACCCGAAACCATCGCCACCGTGGAACGGACCGTGGGCGCGCTGGCCGGCGCGGGCTGTCATGTGGAAGAAGCACAGATCCCCGGCGTCGAACAGAGCCAGACGCTGCTGCGCGGCGTCCTGCGCGCCACCGGCGCAGCCTGGGAACGCGCCGCTCTGGCCCGCGCCGGCACCGCGCTTGGCGAAACTTCGATGAGCTTCGTCCACACCGCGCAGCCGCTATCGCCCGAAGAAATGGTACGCCTGTGGGATCAGCTCGACGATTTCCGCAGCCGAGCGCTGCAATGGTTCCAGCAGTACGATTTAATCGTGTCGCCGGTCAACGCCACCCCGGCGCTGCCTGTCGGCCCGGTGGAGGCGCAGATCCAAAACTTTACCTACACCATGACGCACAACCTCACCGGCTGGCCCTCGGCTGTGGTGCGCGCGGGGACATCGCCCGAAGGCTTGCCCATCGGCGTCCAATGCACAGCCCACCCCTGGCACGAGGACGTTGCCCTCGCCGGGGTGGGCTTGATTGAAAAAGTATGGGGTGGGTGGCAGCGCCCTACTGCAACACCTTGAGGGCTTCGGCCACCTGGGTCACAAGTTGGTGTTGGCTGAAAGGCTTGTCGAGGTGGTAGATACCCGGCTGCTCTGAGAGGGCGCGCAACTCGTCAGAGACACTGCGATCCAGGGCGGTGACGAACACGATCGGAATTGACGCTGTGTCTTCGTCGGCGCGCAGGCGGCGCGCCACATCGAGTCCGGAGATATCAGGCATCATCACGTCGAGTGTGATCAGGTCGGGCTTCTGTTCGGCCACAGCACGCAGCGCTTCTGCGCCGTTGTTGGCTGTGCGGATCTCGTAGCCGATTCGCTTTAACATGACACTCACCATCCGACAGAGCAAAGGTTCATCGTCGACGACGAGGACATGGTAGCGCGGTGTTTGCGTTTCTGTGTGGGTGGCATCCATGAGCACGCTGGCAATCGTCATAGCTGTTTTTTTGGCGCAAGTACCTGTTCAACTACAAAGTCGTACAACATCCTGCACAAGAGTGGGCACGGACATCATCGCGGGGATAGAGCAATCGCGAACCGTTCGGCTCTTTTATAGTACGACATTCTCGGCAATTGCAACAATGTGGAAATGGCGGATTGCCACCGACATGGCCCCAATCAGAGATAGCAACTATACAGAACCAGGATTATGGCTGCCTGCGGCCAATTCTTTGCCCAGATTCCGTACAACTTCGATGTCTTCCGCCTGGCCGGCCGTGCGCACCAATGCCGACCCAACGATGACGCCGTCGGCCAGGGCAGCCACCTGGCTGGCCTGTGCGCGGTTGCTGATACCAAAGCCAACAGCCACCGGTAGATCAGTGTAGCGGCGGACACGGTGGACTGAGTCAACCAGATCGGGCGGCAGTTCCGACCGTGCGCCGGTGATCCCTGTGATGCTGACGAGGTAGATGAAGCCGGTGGTGTGGGCCGCCACAGTGCGGATACGATCTTCGTTGCTGGTGGGCGCCAGGAAGAAGATTATGGCGATTCCAGCTCTGTGGCAGGCTGCCTCCAGCACGTCCGATTCGCCCGGCGGCAGATCGGGGACGATCAGCCCGTCGATGCCGGCGGCGGCGGCGTCTTGCACAAAGCGTTCTTCGCCGTAGGCCAAGATGGGGTTGTAGTAGCTCATGGCGCAGAAAGGCTGCTCGACGCCTTGTGCGCGCAGTTCTTTGACCATACTCAGGCAGTCGGCGACGGTGGTGCCTTGTGTGAGGGCCATGTAGGTGGCTTCCTGGATTGTGGGGCCGTCGGCCAGTGGATCGCTGAAGGGAATGCCAATTTCAAAGAGATCGGCCCCCACTTCCGCCAGCGCAGCAACCACCTCCAAAGTACGTTCTCGCGTCGGATATCCCATGGCATGATAGGGCATGAACGCCGCCTGCCCCTCACGTTTTGCCTTTTCAAAAACAGCGCGCACGCGCTCAATTCCCGTCATGTTTGCCTCACTGTTTGTTGTAGTAAGCGTTGTGGACACGGATCGAGGGGAAACACGGATTTCTGTGAGCTGATCCGTGTTCGCTTTGATCCGTGTTCGCTTTGATCCGTGTTCGCTTTGATCCGTGTTCGCTTTGATCCGTGTCCACAGGCATTCGAAAGCTTCGCTCTACTTGTAAACGCACCAGGCACTACGCTGCCCCCATCACCTGCATCACCGTGCCCAAATCTTTGTCGCCGCGGCCGCTCAGGTTCACCAGGATCACCTGGTTTCGATCCAACTGCGGCGCCAGTTCAATGAGATGACCGATGGCGTGGGCGCTTTCCAGGGCGGGGATGATGCCTTCGAGGCGGCAGAGCAGGTTGAAGCCTTGCATGGCGCGTTCGTCGGTGCAGTAGGTGTATTCGACACGTTCAAGATCGCGCAGCCAGGCATGTTCGGGGCCGATGCTGGCGTAATCGAGGCCGGCGGAGATGCTGTGCGTCAGCGCGATCTGGCCGTCGGCATCCTGAAGGACGTAGCTCTTTGTCCCCTGTAAGACGCCGACGCGGCCCATTTTGGGGTCGGCAAAGCGGGCGGCGTGTTCACCGCTTGCGATGCCGTGGCCGCCGGCTTCGACGCCGATCAGGCGCACCTTCTCTTCTTCGAGGAAGGAGTGGAAGATGCCGATGGCGTTGCTGCCGCCGCCCACACAGGCCACAATTACGTCGGGCAGGCGGCCAGGACCCATCGTGCCGTCGTTCATCTGCATGTACGCTTCGCAGCCGATGATGGATTGGAAATCACGCACAATGACAGGGTAGGGGTGCGGTCCTAATACACTGCCCAGGAGGTAGTGGGTGGTGCGTACATTGGTAACCCAATCGCGGATGGCTTCGTTGATGGCGTCTTTGAGCGTCTTCGAGCCGCTTTCGACGCCGCGCACTTCGGTGCCCAGCAAGCGCATGCGGAAGACATTGGGCTGCTGGCGCGCCATGTCCACGGTGCCCATGTAGACGATACATTCGATCCCCAGCAGGGCGGCGACGGTGGCGGTGGCGACGCCGTGCTGGCCTGCCCCCGTCTCGGCGACGATACGGGTTTTGCCCATTTTGCGCTTCATGAGCAGCGCCTGGCCAAGGGCGTTGTTGATCTTGTGAGCGCCGGTGTGGGCCAGGTCCTCGCGCTTGAGGTAGATCTGCGCGCCGCCCAGGTGTTCGCTCAGCCGCCGGGCGTAGGTGATGGGCGTCGGCCTGCCCACAAAGGTGCGCTGGAGATAGGCCAGTTCGGCCATGAAATCTTTGTCACCGCGCGCCTGCAAGTAGACTTCCTCTAGCTCTTCCAGCGCGGGCATCAACGTTTCGGGCACATATTTACCACCATACGGCCCGAAACGTCCATTCTCATCGGGCACGGCCCGGAAGTTTACAGGAGTGGCTTGGACTGTCATTTGGGTCCCTTTCACAAACATATCGCAATACTTCTGAGCAAGTTCTGCCACAAACAGGAGATTAAGCGATTGGGAGACTAGGGGATTTCAGATCGTGTACAGGATCTAAAACCCCTAATCTCTTAATCGCCTAATCCCTCAATCTCTTCTTCACCTATCAAAAATCACATTCACCGCCCGCCGCATCACCTCCACCGGCGCCTCTTCGCCCGTCCACCGCGACCAGGCCAGGGCGCCTTGATGGATGAGCATGCCCAGGCCGCCGATGGGTTGTGCGCCGTCTGCGGCGGCCAGTTGGAGCAGGCGGGTGGCGGCGGGATTGTAGACGAGATCGTAGATCACCTGGCCGGGGCGGAATTCGACATCTTCGTCCCAGGGCAGCCCCTCCAAACGCGGGGACATGCCCAGCGACGTGCAGTTGACGATGAGATCGGCCCCATTTGCCAGATCGGCCACGGCGGCGGGGAAGGCGGCGGCGTCGAAGCCCACTTCGGGGAAGTAGGCTGCCATCGCCTCGGCCAGCGCCTGCGCCCGATCCACGGTGCGGTTGAGGATGGTGACGCTGGCGCAGCCTGCTTCGGCCAATCCATAAACCACCGCCCGCGCCGAGCCGCCCGCCCCCACAATGAGGACGTGTTTGCCCGTCACCTCGACGGCGTGGGCGTGGAGATCGGCGATAAAGCCGCCGGCGTCGGTGTTGTGGCCGGTGAGCAGGCCGTCCTCGCCCACGATGATGGTGTTCACGGCGCCGATGGCCTCCGCCGAGGGCGTCCAGCGATCCAAAAAGGGCATCACCGCCTGCTTGTGCGGCACGGTGACGTTGACGCCGCGCAAGCCCAGCGCGCGCACGCCGCGGATGGCCTCTTCCACGCGATCGGGGTGGACAGGCAGCGGCACGTAGCGCCAGTTCATGCGCCGCTCGGCAAAGGCCGCATTGTGCATCGTCGGGCTAACGCTGTGCCCCACCGGCCAGCCGATCAGCCCCACCAGCGTAGTAGTGGCGGTGATGTCGGTGGGGAGGGCGAATTGGTTGGGCGTTTCGGATGATTGGTTCATAAGTTTTAGAGATTAGGAGATTGAGAGATTAAGAGATTGGGGATCGTGCTACTTGGTTCGTTACACGTCATGTAGGGGTTTGCGTGGGGCGGAAGCGAATTTCGCTTCATTGGCAAGCCCTCCTTCCGCCCCACGCAAACCCCTACGTTCTTAGCACGATCCCCAATCGCTTAATCTCCTAATCTCTCAATCTCTTCTCCGCTCTCTTGCACCACCGCGCCCAACGCTCGCAGCGTCGCTTCGAAGCCGGGGAAGCTGTCGGCGGTGACGTGGGCGTTGTGGATGGTGGTGCCGCCTTTGGCGATGAGGCCGGCGATGGCCAGGGCCATGGCCAGGCGGTGATCGTCGTGGCTGTCGACGGTGGCGCCGTAGAGCGGCGTGGGGCCGTCGACGATGAAGCCGTCTTCGGTGGCCTGGATGCGGGCGCCCATTTTGCGCAGTTCGGAGACGGTGGTGGCGATGCGATCCGTCTCTTTGACGCGCAGTTCCTGGGCGTCGCGCACGATGGTGCGTCCTTCGGCCTGGGTGGCGGCAACGGCCAGGATGGGCAGTTCGTCGATCATGGTGACGATGCGCTCGCCGCCAAAAGACGCGCCGCGCAGTTGCGCCGTCTCAACGACGAGGTTGGCGATGGGTTCGCCCGCCGCTTCGCCTTCGTTGCGGTAGAGGATCTTGGCGCCCATTTCGCTCAAGGCGTCCACGATGCCGGTGCGGGTGGGGTTGATGCCCACGTCCTGAATCGTGATCTGGCTGTCGGGCGTGATCGATGCCGCCACGAGCAGGAAGGCCGCCGATGAAATGTCGCCGGGCACGCTAATGTCCAGCGGTTTGAGCGGCGCTTCGGGGCGCTCGCTGTGCACCGTCCGCCCAAGGACATGAATGGGCGCGCCCATTGCCGCCAACATACGTTCGGTGTGATCCCGCGCCGGCCCCGGCTCGTGGACAATGGTTAGCCCACTCGTGTAGAGACCAGCCAGCAAGATGCAGCTCTTCACCTGGGCACTGGCAACGGGGAGGGTATATTCCATCGAGCGCAGTTTGGAGGGCACGATGGTGATGGGGGCCAGTTTGCCGTCCTGGCGACCGTAGATCTGCGCGCCCATTTTGCGCAGCGGCTCAATGACGCGCCCCATGGGGCGGCGGCGGATCTGTTCGGTGCCGTTGAGCACACTCACAAACTTCTGCCCGGCCAGCAGACCGGTGAGCAGGCGGATGGTGGTGCCGCTGTTGCCGCAGTCGAGCACATCTTTGGGTTCCTGGAAGCCGTCCAGCCCCACGCCGTGGATCACCACGTCGGTGGCGGCGCGCTGTTCCACTTCCACACCCAGCCCGCGTATGACATGAATCGTAGATCGGCAATCGCCGCCGTCGAGGAAGCCGCGCACGCGGCTGCGTCCGTCGGCAATCGCCGCAAACATCACAGCCCGGTGGCTGATCGACTTGTCCCCGGGCACATGACAAAGTCCCTTTAACGCATTCCCACTGTGGATGGTGATGATGTCGGCCATAGTTCAACCTTCGGTTGATTGGGGACTGGGGACTGGGGATCGGGGACTGGGGATCGGGCAACATCGATGCGTCTGCCCAGTCCCCAGTCCCTAGTCCCCAGTCCCCAGTCACTTCTTACGCCACTCGGCGCGTAACTGTTGAGATCGGGTGAGTTTGGCGGCCAGGTCGGCTTCGTTGGCGGTGGCCAGCAGGGTGCGCAGTTCTTGCAGGTGGGCGGCGAAGCAGTCCACCTGCGCCAGGACGGCTTCGCGGTTGGTGGCGAGGATGTCCATGAACATACGGGTGTCGCTGGCGGCCACGCGGCTGGTGTCGCGGAAGCCGCCGGCGGCCAATTCCCAGACCATGGGATCGTCCTCGCCGGTGTCGGCGACGGTGTGGACGAGCGACGTAGCGAGCAGGAAGGGCAGGTGGCTGATGGCGGCGACGAGCCGATCATGGCGCTGCGCTTCGAGGATGAAAGGACGTGCACCCACGGCCTGCGCCAGTTCCGTCACCAGGGCCAGCGCCGCCGGGCTGGTGCGCGGCAGAGGGGTGAGCACCCACGGCGCGCCGACGTAAAGTCCTGGTTCGGCGGCGGTGAAACCGGCCTGCTCTTTGCCTGTCATCGGGTGTGCGCCCACCGGCTGAATGCCGGCGGGCAGGCGTTCAAAGGCGGCGCAGATTTCGGCTTTGGTGCTGCCCATGTCGATGACGATTGTCCCCGGCCACAGGATCTGGCCGAGTTCGTCGATCATGTTGACGATGGTGCGCACCGGCGTGGCCAGGATCACAATGTCCGCGCCGGCGACGCCGGCATGGAGATCGGTGGTGGCCTGATCCACGGCGCCGGCGAAAAAGGCGCGCAACGCCGTCTCGGTACGATGCGCCACCCCGCGCACCTCGCGGCACAGATGTCCTTGCACCAGATCCATGCACAGGCTGGCGCCCATCAAGCCCAGCCCAACGACGGTGACGCGGCAGTCAGAAAGACGTTTTGGCATAGAGGATCTCAAAAAATGAGTAAGGAGTAATGAGTAGGTTGGGCACGTTGGATTCGGGATTGGGAGCGATCACGGTGAACAAAGCACTACTCATTACTCCTTACTCATTACTCGTTAGATGGTCCGCCCCACCGCCTCGGCCAGCGGACGCAATTCTTGCATCAACTGGGCAAAGCGTTTGGGGGTGAGGCTCTGGGCGCCGTCGCTCCAGGCTTTGGCCGGATCGGGGTGGACTTCGACCATGAGACCGTCGGCGCCGGCGGCGACGGCGGCTTTGGCGATGGCGCCCACCAGTTCCCACTTGCCGGTGCCGTGCGCCGGGTCGGCGATGACGGGCAGGTGCGAAAGCTGCTTGACGGCGGGGATGGCGTTGACGTCGAAGGTGAAGCGGGTGTACGGCTCGAAGGTGCGGATGCCGCGCTCACAGACCATCACCTGCATGTTGCCGCCGCTAAGGACGTACTCGGCGCTCATGAGCAGTTCCTGGATTGTGGTGCTCATGCCGCGCTTCACAAAGACGGGCTTGCTGGTCTTGCTCAGGGCTTTGAGCAGCGAGTAGTTCTGGGTGTTGCGTGCGCCCACCTGGAAGATGTCGGCGTACTCGCCCACAACTTCCACTTCGTCGGGGCTCATCACCTCGGTGATGACGGGCAGGCCGGTCTGTTCGCGGGCTTCGGCCAGGTACTTCAACCCCTCCTCGCCCATGCCCTGGAAGCTGTAGGGGCTGCTGCGCGGTTTGTACGCCCCGCCACGCAGGAAGGTGCCGCCGGCTTCTTTAACCATGTGCGCGCTTTCAATGATCATCTCGCGGCTTTCCACGCTGCACGGGCCGGCAAAGACGGCGATCTGCTTGCCGCCGATGTGGGCGCCGTTGACGTTGATCACCGTGTCGCCTTCCACAAAATCGCGGCTGGCCAGTTTGAACGGCTGCATAATGCGCACGACGTTCTCCACACCTTCCATCGCCAGGAACGAATCCTGGTGGATGCGGTAGTCGTCCGCGCCGATGATGCCGACAATGGTGCGGGCCTCGCCACGGCTAAGATGGACCTTGTAGCCCATCTCTTCCACCCGCTTGACTACAGATTCAACTTGTTCGGGCGCAGAGCCCTGTTTCATGATGACGATCATGGTGGGGTCCTCTTTAGATGAGATTGGGGGATTAGGGGATTGGGCGATTGGGTGATTTCGTATGCCGAGATATCGTCATCTGACAATCTCCTAATCGCCCAATCTCCTAATCGCTGGTTAACGACAAAACGATGAAGCAAGCAAAACTAGGCAGTCTCTTTCATAAGTCCATTCACCGCCACCGCCCGATCCGCCGGCAGGGTGGCGATCTCACGATCCACGGCGGCGGCGATGCGGCGCAGGTCGCGCATCAGCTCGGCGAAGCGTTCGGGCTTGAGGCTCTGATCGCCGTCGCTGAGGGCGCTGTCGGGATTTTGGTGGACTTCGATGATCAGGGCGTCGGCGCCGGCGGCCACAGCGGCTTTGCTCATGGCGGGGATCAATTCCCAATTGCCTGTGCCGTGCGAAGGATCGGCTACCACTGGGAGATGGCTGGCCCGATGTAGCACGGGGATGGCGTTGAGATCGAAGGTGTTGCGGGTGGCGGTTTCGTAAGTGCGGATGCCGCGCTCACACAGCATGACGTTGTAGTTGCCGTTGCTGAGGATGTACTCGGCGCACATGAGCAGTTCTTTGATCTCGCCGCTGATGCCGCGTTTGAGCATCACCGGCTTCTGCACCTTGCCCACGGCCTGCAACAGCCCATAATTTTGCATGTTGCGCGCGCCAATCTGCAAAATATCGGCGTACTCGCTCACCATCTGCACCGTTTCCACCGTCATTACTTCGGTGATGATGGGCAGACCGGTCTGCTCGCGCGCTTCGGCCAGGAATTGCAGTCCTTTTTCGCCCAATCCCTGGAAGCTGTAGGGGCTGGTGCGCGGTTTGAAGGCGCCGCCGCGCAGGATGGTGGCGCCGGCTTCTTTGACCATGTGCGCCACTTCGAGGATCTGCTCACGGCTTTCCACGCTGCACGGCCCGGCCATGACGACGACATCACTGCCGCCGATCTTGATGCCGTTGACGTCGATCACCGTGTTGTGGGGGTGGCTTGTGCGCCCGGCCAGCTTGTACGGCTCCTGAATACGCACTGTTTTCAGCACGCCAGCCATCGCATCAAAAACGGAACGTTCCACCTTGGTCATATCACCCACCAGGGCGACAACGGTGTGGTCCGCGCCGTAGATGGGGTGCGATGAGGCGCCCATCTTTTCGGCTTTGCTGATCACGCTGGCGATTTCGGCGGCGGTGGCATCGGGCTTCATGACGACGATCATGTGGGTCTCCTTTGTGGTGCGAGTTGCGAGTTGCGAGTTGCGAATTGCGAGTTGCAGATTGCGAGTTGCGAAAGTGATCTTTGAGAGGACGAAACCGGCCGGTTTTGTAGATTCACACGCCCTATATGATCACCTTGTCACCCCTTCACCTTGTCATCTTGTCAGATTTGCAGCAGCGCGCCCTGTCCATTCACCTCTGTCTCCGGCTGGGCGGCGGCGGGGAAGCTGCCCAGCAATTTGACGAAGGCGGCGCGGTTGAGCAGGCCGAGCAGGGCCTGGCTACAGGCTTCGTCTTGCCAGTGGCCCTCAAAATCGAGGTAGAAGACATATTGCCAGGGCCGGTTGCGGCGCGGACGGCTTTCGATCTTGGCCAGGTTGATGGAACGGTTGGCAAATTCGCCCAGGCAGCCGTGCAGTGCGCCCGGGCTGTGTGGCGTAGCGAAGACAAGTGACGTCTTGGCGTTGTGGCTGCGCGGCGCTTCGCCCTTGCCCACGATGAAAAAGCGGGTGTAGTTGAAGGCGAGGTCCTCGATGCCTTCGCGCACAATCTCCAGGCCGTAGGTGTGCGCCGACAGTTTGCTGGCAATCACGCCTACATTCGGCGCTGGATTCTCGGCCAGTTCTTTGGCGCTGCCCGCGGTGTCGTACCAGGGGATGGCCTTGTAGCCGTTGCGGTTCAAAAATCCTTCACACTGCGCCAGCGCCTGGGGATGGCTGCGCACCTGTTGAATCTCCGCGGCGTGGCCGGGCAAGGTCAACAGGCAGTGACGCACACGCAGTACGATTTCGCCGTGCACTTTCAGATCGTGTTCCAGCAGCAGATCGTAGGCTTTGTTGATGCTGCCGGCCAATGAATTTTCCACCGGCTGCACGCCAAAGGTCGCCTCATCGCGATCGACGGCAGCAAAAATGTGTTCAAACGCCTCACACGGCAATGTCTCCACATCCGGCCCGAAATGCTGCCGGATCGCCTCCTCGGAATAGGCCCCATGTTCACCCTGGAATGCTACTTTGATCATGCCTTCTCCCCTTGTGTGGAGGGACTGGGGACAAGGGATTGGGGATCGGGGAGTGGGATCGTGTCGAGTGCGTGCACCCGATATTGGCATCACCCTGTCGACCCAACCCCCAGTCCCTTGTCCCCAGTCCCCCATCCCCGTACAAAAAGAAAGAGCGTGGAGGTCGTCTCCACGCTCTTGGTGCCTTTACGTTTGCTGCGTTACACAGCCCAACGCTCCTCGACCTGTGGAGACGAATGAGAGACTGCAAAATAATAACCAAACCAAAAGTTGCCAAAAGAAAACCCGCGCCATTCATGGCGCAGGTTCAGGGCAAGCATAAATTCGTCATGCGTGGGGCCTTCGAGCAAGGAAATCGGCAGCAGACGCTCGTCTTTGTGAACAAGCGACTCCAAAACCGACTTTTGCTGCTTCTGTTGCTTGAGAGAGCGACGCATAAAGGACCTGTGACAGTTTGGCTATAATTTTTGCCGTCAGTGAGCTGCCTGCGCAGAATAGCATAGGCACCAGGCGATGTCAAACACTCAATGTGGCAAAAACATGTTTCATTATCAGCCGCTTTGTCACGAAGACGGCAGCCAGACACAGAAGGTTGTGCCGATCCCCTCTTCGCTTTTTACCTCGATGCGCCCCTGATGTTTCTGGACGATCTCATGTACAATCGCTAACCCCAGGCCAGTGCCGCGAATATTAGACTGGCTGACCCGATTACTGCGGTAAAAGCGATCAAAAATGTGGGGCATATCGCTCTGGGTGATGCCCATGCCGCTGTCTTCCACTTGCAGGCAGATACCGCCGTCTACACTTTTGGTGACAATGCGCACAGAGCCGGTAGGTGTGTAGTTAATGGCATTGGAAAGCAGGTTGCTGATCACCTGCACCATTTGATCCGGATCGGCGTCGATCACAGGCAGCGACGGCTCCAGTTGCAACGAGATCGAAAGGCCAACGGCTTCTGCACGCGGTTGCAGTGTGGTGTACACCTGGCTGACCACGCGGTTGATTTCCACTGCCTGTCGCTCATGGGCGTCGGGCGCCAGTTCGAGACGCGAGAGATCGAGAATGTCTTCGGTGAGGCGTTGCAGGAGATCGAGTTGATCTTGCAGCGTGCGCAGGTAAGCCTCACGCTTCTCTGGGCGGCCCCGATCCAGCAAATCGAGGTACATCTTGAGGTTCTGGATCGGCGTGCGCAGCTCGTGCGATACATCGGAGACGAACTTAGATTTCAGCACATCTAGCTCGGTGAGCCGCGTATTCGCTTCGGCCAGCGCTTGTGTGCGTTCCTGCACACGTTGTTCTAGCATTTCAACCACCTGAGCGCGGTGGATGGCGCCGGCCCCAATGTCGGCTACAGCCAGGATCAGGTTGACTTCGGCGTCGTTGAAGGGACGGCTGCGCACCACCCACAACGCGCCGACAGTCGAGTTCTCGACGATCAATGGTGTACAGACTGCGGCAAGCGGTACATCCAACAAATTGGGCCAGGCGAAGGCATCATGGGTACGCAGATCGTCCATTACCAGCAGTTGGCCGGATTGGATCACCCTATCGGTTATGCTGTGGGTGTTCACCAGTTGCATCCCACCCAGGTCGGCGTAGGGGCCGCGTACGTCGGCCAATGTCAACGTTGACGACGGTGGATCATAGAGCGCCAGTGCAACGCTGTGCGCGTTCAGCAAGTTCATGATCTCATCCAGGATCATCGACTGAATCTGTATTCGATCCATGCCAGAACGCAAAGCACTGGAAATCTGCGAAAGACGTTCCAACTCAGAGGCACGGCGTTGGGCTTCGGCAAAGAGGCGGGCATTTTCCAACGTACTCGTTGCCTGGCGCGCAAACGAACCCATCACCTCGCGCTCAATGGGCGACCAGTTTCGTGTGGTGTCGTAAAAACAGGCAATGGCAGCAATTGCCCGGTCTTCGAAGACGAGAGGCCAGATGGCGGCAGAACGATAGCCTTCTGCATTGCTCAACTGGCGAAGCAGCGCATCCGCTGGTATGCGCTGCACATCACGCAGGAAAATTGCTTCGGTAGAGTCGAAGAGACGGGTTGTCGCCGAACTGCGTAAGTCAGCGAGGATGGCGTTGAGCGACGCTTGAGAAAACTCACTTGACCACGCACAGGTGACCCCGGATTCAGCGCCATAGACGAAGAGAACACAGTGATCGGCGCCGCTCAATTCTGCAGCGCCTTCGCCGATGGCCTGAAAGACCTCATCCAGGGTAAACGAACGATTCAGCCGTTCACCCAGAATAGACAGGTTTGTGGCCAGTTGGGCATGGATTCTGCCTTGCGTGTAAAGCGTGAGGCGTTGGAGCACCTGCCCCAGTTGATGGGCCACGCTCTGCGCCAGGCGCAACTCTTCCGCCTCAAACGTGCGCGACGCATGAAAATCCAATCCAAGGGTGCCATACACCTCATCGCCGACCAGGATCGGTACCAACAAGAGCGACTGTGTGTTGCGCCGCAGCATCAGATCGTGGACGGATGAGAGCAATGGGCTGGTTGGTGCGTCGCTGATTGCCAGCGGCGCCCTGTCAGTCAATACATAGTCTACCGACGGGTTGCCCATCGCTGGGATCTGTGTACCCAGGACGCTGGGTTGGCTCTCTTCCTGATATTCGGCAATCACGGTCAACGTCGTCTGCTCGTCGTCGAAGACGGCAACGGCGCCTTGGGGCGCGCCGAAAAACTTGGCGAGGACGCCACATGCCTGTTGCAAAGCGGTGGGCAGATCCTGTGCCGTGGCCGTCATCGACATAATTTGGTTGAGCAGGGTAATCTCGTCGAGATGACGCCGGGTACGCGCTTCGCTCTCTTTTTGCGGGGTGACGTTGCGTGCAATCCCTTCGGCGGCCAGAATCACCCCGGCCTCGTTGTCGATGTAGGGCACAACGTGCTGCTCGATCCAGACAGTGTGCCCGTCCTTATGCAGCCAGCGCATGGCGGGTAGGTGAAAGCTTGGCGAACGAAGCTCTCGAAAAAGCAAGGGTTGTTCATCCGGATGAACGATCTGCCAGAAAAGCTGGGGATCGGCGTAGAATTCTTCGGGTTTATAGCCAAGGATGTGAAAAACAGCATCGTTGATATACTCGAAGCGCTTTTGAGGGTGAATTTGATAGCGAAAGACAATATCTGGGGCGTTGTCGGCCAGTCGCTGAAAGAGTTCCGAGCGACGATGTAGAGAGTCCTCAGCGTTGACCTGCGCGCTGACATCGCAAACGGTAAAGAGCAGCCTGTCGTCGCCGAGGTGGATCGGCTTCATCGACACCACCAGATCGCGTGTTCGGCCTTGCCGATCGACAAAAGGAGCGGTGAAAAGGGAAGCGTTGTCGTTTTGCCGCAGCATTGTAGAATTGCGCCACGATACGCCAAGCAATTGATCGATATTGCCCAGTGCTGCGATTTCCTCGGCGTTGTAACCGAAGACTCGGCTCACATTCGGGCCAATGAAGGTGAAATGTCCTTCATTGTCGGTGATCAGATTGGCATTGGCGCTCTGTTCCAGCAAAAACTCGTAAACTGATGCTACACTCAGATTGTCCATCATCGTTTCCTGTGCCAACACCTACTGCCCCAAGACGGTTACTGCAAGAAAATCAACAACAACTGCGCCACCAGGATTTTGGTGATTGTCGTTACAGGGAAGACGAGCGCGTAGCCGATGTTGGGCAAGTCGTTGTCCGCTTGTTCGAGGGCGAACCCCAGCACCGCCGGCTGTGTCTGCACACCAGAGAGCATACCGATCAGCAGACCAAAAGGGATCTTAAGGATTTTATAGCCTATCCACAATGTTGTAAACGCTGTCACCAGAGTCACAACCATGCCCGCCAAAAAGATGTAGACGCCGCCGCTCTGGGCAAAGGTGGAAAAGAAGGTATAGCCCGACCGCACACCGATGCCGGCCAACAGCAGGATCAGCCCGATCTGGCGCAGGGTAAGATTGGCGCTGTAGGGCAATGTCCACACCACCGGGCCGCTGCGCCGCAACGCCCCCAGGATCAACCCCACGATCAACGGGCCGCCGGCAAAGCCAAGCGTGAAGGTTACACCGCCTGGCAATGGGATAGGCACCAGGCCCAACAGCAGCCCCAACGAAATACCCACCCCAAATGATAACAAATTGATCTCGCTAAGTTCCCTGTACGAATCACCGAAAAACTGGCTGACCGTAGCCATTTGATCGCGCGGCGCTACCACACGCACCCGATCCCCCAGTTCCAGCGCCGTATCCCCATGCGCGAGGACGTCGATATCGCCGCGGCGGACACGCGTCACCAGAGCGCCGTAATGGTCGGGCAGTTCGAGATCGGCCAGCCGCCGCCCCACCACCGCCTGATTCGAGACAAATACGCGGCGGAAGTCGTATTGGCTGCGGTCAAACTCCAGGTGCAGATCGGTCAACTCGCCCAGTTCAGGGAGCGCTTTGTCCACAGCTTCGGGCGTGCCCACCAGGCTAACCAGATCGCCTATCTGCAAACGTGTTTCGCCGGTGACCAGCGAAATCTGATCCCCGCGGCGCAGGCGGCCAAAGACGACACCCCAGCCGCGACGGCGAGCGATTTCGCGCAGTGGCGCCGTGGTCATCGCCGCGTTTTGGATGCGCACGGTGCGGTTGTACAACTGCTGCTCCACGGCGTGAATGTCGCGCACCCGCTGTGCATCGGCGCGGTAGTCGATCTTCCACACCCGTTGCATGATAAAAACGGCCAGAATCATGCCCAACACACCCATTGGGTAGGCCACCGAGTAACCGATTACCGGTAGCGCCAGCAACGCTTCCTGTTGCTCCGGCGCAGCCGTGTTGCGAATGAGATCGAGCAGACCGGCCAGGGCAGGCGTATTGGTCAGGCTGCCGGCATAGATCCCCGCCGCCACCGCCGCCGGCAGTTGGAGAATGTGATACGCCCCTACGGTAATCGCGGCGGCCAGGAGCAACATCGTCACCACAAACATGTTGTCGCGCACGCCTTTGCGCCGAAAAGAGGCGAAAAAGCCCGCGCCACTGCTGATGCCGATGGTGTAAACGAAAATCGTCAACCCCAGCAAAAAGACAATCTCAGGCAGTTTCAGATCAGGATGCAACGCGCCGGCTGCCAGCCCCACAAAAAGCACGGCAGCCACGCCCAGGCTGCTCCCCGCGATCTTGATCCGCCCCAGCGGATAGCCAATCGCGGTGACGAGAAAGAGCAGCAACAATGGATTTTCGATCAAGATGTCGATAATGGATTGGGGGATCATGGGTCACCTGGGAAAGAATAATGCGTAATGCGTGATGCGTAACTCAGAAACAGAACGCACCGAACGACAATTACGCATCACGCATTACAAATTACGCATTACGCAACACCCGCACATCCCCCTCACGCCGTGTCATGCGCTGGGCGTCCATCTCTTCGAGGACGGCCTGCACGTATTTGCGGCTGGTGTTGAAGAGATCGCGGGCCTGGGCTAGCGAGATGCTGCCTTCGGCGGCGATGAACTGGCGGATCTGGGCGAACATGCTGTCGGCGTCGTGGCCGCGGAAGAGGACGTTGCCTTGCAGCCGGCGCAGTTGATCCTGTTCGATAAGCGCTTCGAGCAGGGCTTCGTCTTCGCCCAGCAGGGCAAGGGTTTCGGCGGCGGTAGGCGGCGCATAGGGCGAAGCAGCGAAGCGGGCCAGCGTCTGCTCCACGGCGCGGCGCTGGCGTTCGCTAAATGTGACACGGAAATCGGCGCGCCAGAGCAACTGCTCGTCGGCGGCGATGTGGCCGGCATCGGCAGCCTGTTGCACAAATTGGTTGAAGGCGCGCACCGGCAGATCGAGGCTGCGTCCTTGGGCCGAAAGGCGCAGACGGCTGCGCACTTCGCCGCGCGGCATGCCCCGTTTCAACGGATTGGCGCGGTGATAGTCGTTGAGCAGCGTGGTTAACGCGAGCAGCAGCCCGTCCAATGCAGAGCGGGTGATGAGTGTGCCGTCCAGCGCCGTCACCGCGCCGCTTTGTTGGAGATCGGCCAGCGCCGTCTGCGCCGGCTCTGCGCCAAGACCGCTGCGCCCGACCAACAGGTTGGGCGAAAGCAGCGGCTCGCGTTCCAGCGTCTGCAACAGGACCTCGTCGGGCGCGCCGCGGGCCAGGGTTTGGAAACGGGCGATGACATCGGGATCAAAGCGGCGGTAGCGGCGGCGTGGGTGTGGATTGAGCACCACACCGCCGCCCAGGGTGGCGCTGGGCGAAGGACGGCGCAGGATATAACGATCCCCGGCGGCGACGAGGACAGCTTCAGCGAGGCGCAGTTGCAGCCACGCCTCGCCGCCGGGCTGCACCTCTTCCACCCCGATCACACGCGCATAGGCGGGCGTCTCGGCGGCGCCGCAGAAAAAATCGACGGCGAGGTTGTGGGTGAGCGGCGTGGGTGCGTCTTCGAGCAGACGAAAAGAGACGTCGAGCAGGCGGGTGGCGCGCAAGGTGTCGGGTTTGCACACCACCTGGCCGCGGCGGATCTCGTCGGTGCTGATGCCGCTGAGGTTCATGGCTACACGGCTGCCTGGGTAGGCGGTGTCGATGCTCTGCTTGTGGCTTTGCAGGCCGCGGATACGCCCCGTGGGACCGTCGGGCAGGATCTCCACGCTATCGCCCACGGCAAAGTGACCGTCGCTCAGGGTGCCTGTCACCACGGTGCCGAAGCCGGAGAGGGTGAAGACGCGGTCGATGGGCAGACGTGGGCGGTTGCGGTCGCGGCGGGGCGGCAGCGCGGTAAGGGCGTGGCGCAGTGCGTGGCGCAGATCGCCCAGCCCTGTCCCCTTGTGCGCGCTGACACGCACGATGGGCGCTGCGGCAAGACAGGTGCCGGCGAGGAGATCGTGTACATCCATTTCCACCAGATCGAGCCAGTCGGCGTCGTCTACGGCGTCGACCTTGGTGAGGGCCACCACGCCGGTGGGCACAGCCAGCAAGTCGAGGATGGCGAGGTGCTCGCGTGTCTGCGGCATCACGCCTTCGTCGGCGGCGATGACGAAGAGGGCAGCGTCAACGCTGCCCACACCCGCCAACATATTTTTGATGAAGTCGATGTGACCGGGCACGTCGATGATGCCGATGGGTTCGCCGTCGAGGTCGATCCAGGCGAAACCGAGGTCGATGGTGAGGCCGCGTTTCTGTTCCTCGGCCAGGCGGTCGGGATCGATGCCACTGAGCGCCTTGACCAGTGCCGATTTACCGTGGTCCACATGCCCGGCGGTGGCGATGACGCGCATGAGCGGCCTACCCTAGACGCCGTTGTAGGTTTCACCGGTGACGATGCCCGCCGTGCGGCGCGTGTTGTTCTGCGCGCTGTAGAGTTCGGCGTTGCGGCGTTGCTTCTGCCATTCGTCTTCGAGGTATTGCATCATGTCGTCGCGCTCGCGCAGGGCGTCTTGCAGGCCGTCGAGCCAGGCCTGGGCGGCGTTGAGGTAGCGGGTGCCGTAGCTTTCGTGTAATTTCCAGAGCTGGCGCAGCAGTTCTTCGTGCACTTTGATGTCGTGCAAAATGGGTGGGAAGTGTTCGAGCAGTTCGCGGTTGTACTTTTCCTGCTCTTTCCAGAGGTGTTCCTGGCGTAGATCGGCCTTGCGCCGCTTCTTTTCGGCATCTTCGCGGAACTCGTCCAGTTCGCGGCGGACACGCTCCTCGGCCAGGCGTTGGAGTTCCTGCACCTGCGATTGTTCGCGCTTGATGACTTCTTGGAAATCTTGGATGGTTTGGGCGGCGCGGCGGGCGACGTCGAGCTGTTGCGAGAAGGATTGGACCTGCTCGTAGCTCTTGGCGACGATGCTGCGCTGTTCGTCGATGGCCTCTTGCCAGCGGGCGAGGATGGCCAGGCGATCCACCACTTCGATGCGCACACGCTCCATGAAGTTCTGTTGTTCCTCGCGCAATTGGGCGGGGATGGGCCGCCACTTTTCCACGTCTACGGCGACTTTGCGCACCGATTCTTCCACCACGGTGATGCGCCCGATGTAGGCTTCGGAGCGTTTGAAGAGTTCCACCGTCTCTTGTTGGAGTTGGGCGATGCGTTTGGTGTCGCTGGTGCGCTGTTCGGCCAGGAAGGGGATCTGGCGCGTGCGTTCTTCGATCTCTTTGGCCACGATGGAGACCTGGTTGCGCACGTTGGCGATCATCTCGTTGAGGCGTTCGTCTTCGCCGCGGCGCGATTCAACGGCCTCTTCCACGCGGCCGATACGGGGCAATTCGCGGCGCACTTCGCCGATCTCGCGGCTCAGGGCTTCACGGTCGCTCAGCCGGGCGCGCTCCAGTTCGCGAATGGCGCTGATGCGCGCCTCTTCTTCGCGATCGACGAGAGGCAGAAATTCATGTTTGACATTTTGAATCTGATTTTCGAGCTGGGTAAAGCGGGTCAATTGGGCCTGGGTGTTGGCCAGTCGCCCTTCCAAATCCTGAATGCGCCGGGTCTGGTCGATAATATCGGCAGACTGACTCTCAACCACTTGCTGCAAACGGGCGATTTCAGCCCGATCGCGGCGATGTTCCTCATCCAGCCAGTTTACCATCTGGGCCAGTTGCGCTATGTCCATACCGTTGTCCTCATGAATAACTACCCGAAACAAATGGCTACCCGAATTCAACGCCCACGGGCTGATGACGCGGGGCGTCTCAAAATTATACCATTCGGCTTGTCCACACCCAAACGTTCGGGGGATTGCCTATTTTAGGATCAATTTGACCCCATCCTGCCTGACTGATACAATGCAGCGACACTTGATTGAGCCTATCGACATGCGATCTTCGGTGGGAACCACCCAGTACACCATTCGGTTGGACACATGCACATTGGGATTGACGCCCGACTAAATTACCACCAACGGGCCGGTATCAGCCGCTATACCCGGCACTTGTTGGAGGAACTGGCGGCCCTGGATCATGAAAATGAGTACAGGGTTTTTCAGCACCGCAAACATCAGGAGGTGCTGGTTGAGGCCCCTAATTTCAAACGGCGCACACTCTACACCCCCGTCCATCATCGCATTGAACAGTCGATGCTCGCCCTGGAGTTGATCTTCCACTCGCTTGATCTCTTGCACAGCACCGATTTTATCCCGCCGCTCTACAGCAAAATCCCGTCGATCATCACCGTCCATGACCTGGGCTTTTTGCGCTGGCCCCACTTCCTCACCGAAGACAACGCCACCTACTACAGCCAGATTGACCGCGCGGTGCGCCATGCCCGTCACATCATTGTGCCCAGCCACAGCACCATGAACGATGTGGTGGGCCAGTTGGGCGTCCCCCGCAACAAGATCAGCGTGATCTACGAGGCCGCGGCGCCGCTCTACCAGCCGCTGCCGGTGGCCGAGACACGGGCGATGATCACCAAAAAGTACAGCATTCCCGAAAAATTCGTGGTTTTTGTCAGCACGATTGAGCCGCGCAAGAACATCGGCGGGCTGCTTCAGGCGTTTCATTACTTAAGAGACAAATACAACGTGCGCGACACAGGACTGGTGCTGGTGGGCAAACCGGGCTGGCTCTACGAAGAAGTCTTCGAGACGGTGGAACGGCTTGGCCTGCAAGATTCCACCTTCTTTGTGGGCCGTGTGCCCGACGAAGATCTGCGCAGCCTCTATGTGGCGGCGCGCTGTCATATACACCCGGCCTTTTACGAAGGCTTCGGCCTGCCACCGCTGGAAGCGATGGCGTGTGGCACACCCACCATCGTCAGCAATACCAGCAGCCTGCCCGAAGTGGTGGGCGACGCCGCGTTGATGGTGGATCCCAACGAGTGGGAAGAGATGGCGGTGGCCATGCATCGCCTGCTCACCGATGATGCCCTACACGAAGAACTTCGCCAGAAAGGAAAGCAACGCGCCGCCATCTTTAGTTGGCGACGCGCCGCCGCCGAGACGTTGTCGGTCTACGAACATGTGGTGAAGGGATATCCGATCCCAACGGAAGCGCTTAGTGAACGTGTACGTTAAGAGCAGCACAGGTCGATGACCATGAAACTGCTCTTTCTCACCCCGCAGTTGCCCTATCCCCCCCGTCAGGGGACGACCCTGCGCAATTTCAACCTGATCCGCTGTCTGGCCCAAACCCACACCATTGATCTCTTTACCCTGCTGGCTCCCGGCGAGAAACTTGCCGACGACAGCCCGCTGCACAAGCTGTGCGGGCGTATTGTCACTGCGGCGCAGCCGGTGCGAAGCACGCGTGTGCGCGCCGTGGACACGCTGCGATCTCACCTGCCCGATATGGCGCTGCGTCTGGCCGATCCTGCCGCCGGGCGCGCCGTCGACGAGATGATCCGCGCCGGCAAGTACGATGTGGTGCAGGCCGAGGGCATCGAAATGGCGCGCTATGCCCTGCGCGCCCGGCGCTTGGGCAAAGACGCGCCGCGCATTGTCTTCGACAACCACAACGCCGAATATTTGCTGCAAAAGCGGGCGGCGCTGGTCGATCTGCGCCGCCCCAAACGGTGGGCGGCGGCGCTTTACAGCTTGCTGCAATGGCAGAAGCTACGCCGCTTCGAGGAAGGTGTCTGCCGCGCCGCCGACGCCGTGGTGGTGGTGAGCCGGCCCGATCAGGAGGCGCTGCGCAAACTCCACCCCGCGATTGATGCGGTGGTCGCCCCCAATGGCGTTGACCTGAACGGCTACACGCCACAGCCGTTGGGCGCCAACCCGGCGCGGCCTGTGCTCGTCTTCACCGGCAAGATGGACTACCGCCCCAATGTCGACGCCGTGCTCTGGTTTGCCGGGCAGGTGTTGCCCCTGATCCAGGCCGCCGTGCCCGCCGTCCACTTTCAGGTGGTGGGGATGAACCCCCATCCCCGACTCGACGGGCTGCGCAGTCACCCGGCCATCACCCTCACCGGCGCTGTGGACGATCCACGTCCTTTTGTGAACGAGGCGGCTGTCTACGTGGTGCCCATGCGCGTGGGCGGCGGCACCCGCTTCAAGGTGCTCGAAGCAATGGCAGGCGGCAAGGCGATTGTCTCTACCGCGCTGGGCGTGGAGGGCATCGGCGTTGTCCATGCGCAGGAGCTGCTCATTGCCGACCGCCCCACCGATTTTGCTGCTCAGGTGGTGCGTCTGCTGCGCGACCAGGCCGACGGCGGCACGCTAAGCCGATCCCTGGGCAGCGCCGCCTATGATTTCGTTGAACGCAACTACACCTGGCAGCAGATCATTCCACAACTGGAAGCTATCTATCAAGGGTTCAAAGTGTAGGTTCAAAGTATAGGTTCAGAATAGAGGAGGCACCATGAGCAACAATCTGCGGGTAGGCTACATCGGTAGTGGATGGGCGGAGCGTGTCCAGATCCCGGCCTTTAAGCAAGGAGGGCTACAGGCGCAGGCGATTTCATCGGGGCGCGTGGAAAATGCACAACGTGCCGCGGCCCAGCACGCCATCCCCGAAATCTATGCCGACTGGCGCGACCTCGTCGCGTCTGCAAATGTGGACATTGTGAGCATCACCACGCCGCCCCATCTGCATGCAGAAATGGCCATCGCCGCGCTGCAAGCGGGCAAGCATGTCATTTGCGAAAAGCCGACGGCGCTGAACACCGCCGAGGCGGAAGCCATGCTGGCGGCGGCGCAGGCCGCGCCCAACCAACTGGCGATTGTCGATCACGAATTGCGCTTTACGCCACAGCGCAAAGCGCTGCACCGGCTGTTCCGCCAGAATTATGTGGGGCGTGCCCTCTGGGTGGAGTTGACCTGGCGCTTTCCGTCGCGACTCAATCCCACTCAGCCGTGGACGTGGTGGAGCGACGCCGAGAGGGGTGGTGGGACGCTGGGCGCAACGGGTAGCCATTTGCTGGATCTAAGCCGCTGGCTCTTTGGCCGTATTGACATGCTCAGCGCCCAGTTGAAAACCGGCATCCCCTACCGCACCGATCCCAACACCGGCACCGAACGCCTGGTGACAGCCGATGATCACGCCCACATTGCGCTGAAATTCAGCAACGGCATCGACGGCGTCATCACGGCCAGCGCCATTTCGCCCGGCGCGCCGGGAATGACGATCACCCTTTACGGCACCGATGGCGTGCTGCGTCTGGATGAGGCAGATCGCCTTTGGGGGATGAAGGCCGAGGCATTTACAGCCGGTGAATGGAGTGAAATCGCCGTGGAAGATCCAGTGCGCGATGGGGGGACGTTGCCCGGCGGCAACAGCTTTGCCCGTGGCAGCGTCTACCTGGCGCAGGCTGTGGCGCAAACGCTGGGCAACGGCGAACATTGGCTTGCCGACGCCGCCAGCTTTTTTGATGGACTCAAGGTGCAGCAAATGCTCGATGCCGCCCGCCGCAGCCATGCCGAGCGGATCTGGGTGCGGATCTAAGTTCTTCTCCTGTCGGGGCATGCATAGGGCGGAAGCCGGCTTGCTCATGAAACGCCCTCTGCTTCCGCCCCACGCAAAGCCGTAAAGATCACACAGAACACAAAGATTTCCACTCGATTTCTCTGTGATCTTTGTGTTCTTTACGGTAAAAAGGCTTTTTGCAGTAGAATCCCAAGATCTTTTCAGAGCAGTAAAAAGTAGACCTGAACTAAATGACGCTTTTCCCACGATTGTATAACACGAAATCGACTGGTACCCTACGATCTACTAACAGTTGGGGCAGGTCATAGCCGTTGTATCGTAGGTAGAGCGCAAGTTAGGAGCCAAAACAAGCAAAAAGGAGGCGGACTGGCCTCCTTTTTTGCCCAAAAACCGTATTTAACCGTAAAAAAGACGTAAAGCCACATAAATAAAAATCCTAGACATATTTAACCATTCCATTTATACTAACTACACAGCAATATCACAATAGGTTTCAACGTAACTGGTCCTTCGCCAGTTGTAGTGTAGGTGCACTCTCACCTATTGCGTTCTTGCACAACCCACTTTAGATTCCTCTTTTCTGAACGACGGATTTTCTGCATAGGCGTCTTCATGATCAGAGTTTGTCTTCAAAAAGGAGGCAGTTCTATTTCACCGTATCGCGAAGTCTCAACTTATGCTGATGTCTCGGCAAAGAAAGTGTCGAAGCGGGATCTCATCCAACGCCACCCACCAGGCAAAGAGAGTACATCCGGAACAATGAAGCATAAGATCCGTGTCATATTGGCAGACGACCATCCGATTGTTCGCGCTGGAATCCGCACTTTGTTGGCTTCACAGGCCGGCATTGAGGTTGTTGGCGAAACCAGTGATGGAACGCAGGTAATTCCATTAGTGCATGAACTATCGCCCGATGTACTGGTGCTTGATGTGCAACTGCCTGGCCTGAGTGGCGTGGAGATTGCCCGTCAGATCAAGGCGGCGCAGATCCCTGTACAGGTGTTGGCACTGAGCGCCCACGACGATATTCAGTACATTCGCAATTTGCTGGCCGACGGGGCAGCCGGTTACTTGACCAAAGAAGAGGCGGCAGACACGATTGTGGACGCCATCATGGGGATTGCGCGCGGCGAGCATGGATGGTTGAGCCGGCGCGTGGCTTCGCAGGTGAGCGTGTGGATGCTTGATCCCATGTCCACGCCGCGTGAGTTGACGACGCGTGAGTTGGATGTACTTCACCAGATCGTAAACGGCTTATCCAACCAGGAAATTGGCCGCCAGTTGAACATCAGCGAAAAGACAGTGGAAAAGCACGTCAGCGCTATCCTGGCCAAGCTCGAAGTAAATTCGCGTGTCGAAGCGGCTGTGCTGGCTGTGCGCGAGAATCTCGTCTGATCTTTCCCCACCCGTTTAGTAGGGATTTCCCCAAACCACTAGCGTGGTCCTCCCCATTGTGGCACTCTACTGAGTCTTGTATGCTGTTCCCAGTATACAGGACTGGCCAGTATGCAAGACTCAGTAAAGCAAATGCACTGTGCAACTGATCTCATTTACACCAGTGCAAATCACACCAGTGCAAATCACACCAGTGCAAATCACACCAGTGCAAATCACACCAGTGCAAATCACACCAGTGTAATACCCGAACCGCAAACAACTGACGAACCATCGGATAGCGACGATTATGCTACTCAACCACGGTGAAGTGGATTCGGTGCGGATTCTGCTTGCAGATGACCACGCAAGCGTACGCTCCGGTATCCGGAGACTGTTGGAGTACGAGCCTGAATTCATCGTTGTCGCCGAAGCAGAAGATGGCAAAGAGGCACTGCGCCTGACGCAGCAACTCGATCCCGATATTCTGTTGCTTGATATTGAAATGCCAGTGATGAATGGGATTGAAGTTGCGCAACGGCTGCAAGAAGTGGATTCCGATGTTCGCATCCTTGCTATCAGCAGCCACAGCGACAAAGAGTATGTTGTAAGGATGTTTGAAACTGGTGTTGCCGGTTACCTGGTGAAAGACGAAGCAGCCGATCTGTTAATTGAAGCAATTATGCAAATCTGGCACGGCGAAACCAGGTGGCTAAGTGATCGTATCAGTGCAAGTCAGGCTGAACACGATTGATTGGTTGTTTTCATTCCCCCCTAAGGAGGAACCATGATTCGAGTTACAATCGTCCACGAAATCGATTTGGTCTGCAACACACTGGCTTCCGTGCTGCGCGAGGAACAAGACATTGAAGTGATCGGGCTGGCCTCATGCGCCGAGGATGCGCTGGTTTACCTGCAAGATGACGAGTGCGATGTGTTGCTGCTCAATGTGGCGCGCCCCTCTCACAATCAGCTACGCTTTGTCCACGAGCTTTGTCGAAGCAACAAGGATCTCAGGGTGCTGGTGGTGGGCATTGTCAAGGCGGAAGAGTTTATTCTTCAATGCTTCCAGGCAGGGGCAGTAGGCTACGTGCTACGCGACGATTCCTTGGAAGATCTGAAGCGCAAAATCCGCGCTGCCTACAGTGGCGAGACCTTTATTTCGCCCAGAATCGCCGGTGCACTGGTTTCGCGAGTGGCCGAATTGAGCGAATTTGCCGGCAACGGCGGCGATGATCAATACGATCTTTCGCTTCTGCGCTCGAACTTGACACGGCGGGAACGAGAAGTGCTGCTGCACATCGAACAGGGCCTCACCAATCAGGAAATCGCCGAATCCCTCACCATCGAGGTGGGCACGGTGAAGAACCACGTTCACAACATTTTGAAGAAATTGAATGTAGACAACCGCAAGCGCGCCGCCATGTTGGCCCGCCAGATGTTGCCCGAACCCCATATCGAACCCATCCATGTGCCTGCGCAACCGGCAAGACTCACCTACAATAGCAATTCGCTCTACCGCCAGCGCATGGAACGTGCCGCTATGTAAACAAACATGCCATTGCCTGACGCCGGCTGGGTTAATTCCCCCGTTATCCCAGCCGGCGTTTTTTTTATTGGACGGAAGACGAACGTCAACTCCAATTCAGTGTTTGACGTTCGTCTTCCGTCCTCTGTCTTTCGTCTCCTCTGCACATTTTTCACCGATCATCATCACCGTAATCGCCGGGTTGACGGTGGTGAGCGAGGGGAAGATCGAGGCGTCGGCCACACGTAGACCATCCACACCTCGCACGCGCAACTGGGGATCGACCACCGCCGCGGGATCGTCCGCAGCGCCCATGCGGCAGGTGCCCGCCGGGTGGTAGACGGTGTTGGCGGTGCGGCGGACATATTCGCTGATGGCGGCGTCGGTGACGATTCCTGGGCCTGGGGCCAGCTCGCGGGCCACCCAATCGCGCAGAGGAGAAGCCGCTGCCAGGCGTCGCGCCAATTTCACTCCTTCCACCATCACATTCTCGTCGTAGCCCTCCGCATCGGTGAAATATTGAAAATCAATACGCGGCACGTCGTTGGGGTGGCTGGTGCGCAGGCGCACGCTGCCCCGGCTGCGCGCCCGGCAGACGTTGGGCGTGAGCGAAAAGCCGTGTTCCGCCGTGGGGAAGCCCAGCGGCAGCGTGTTCCAGGTGAAGGGCATGAGGCCGAAGTGGAGCATAAGATCGGGCAGGGGATCGGGATCTACGCCGGTGTGGGCGAAGACGCCGACTTCCCAATATTGGCTAATCGGTTCGGGGATCGGGCGCACCGACTCCCACACGACGACGCCTTCAGGGTGATCCATCAAATTCGCGCCCACGCCGGGCAGGTCCACGCGCACGGGGACGCCGACGTCGGTCAGGTGATCGGCGGGGCCGATCCCCGAAAGCATGAGCAACTGCGGCGATCCGAACGCCCCCGCGCACAGGATGATTTCGCCGTCGGCGTAGATGCGCCCGCGGCTGCTGTCTACGCCCACGGCGCGCTTCTGTTCGTCCAGCACAATGCGGTAGACCTGTGTGCCGGTGAAAATGGTGAGATTTTGGGGCAGCGCCGCCAGTGGATGCAGGTAGGCCACCGACGCCGACTGGCGGATGCCCTCTTTGATGTTGAGTTTGAAGATCCCCGCGCCAGGACCAAACGCGCCGTCGTTGGCAAAAGCGACACGTGGCAGACCCACCGCTTCGGCGGCGGCGACGGCGGCTTCGTTGAGCGGGTTTGTCCCCGGCGGCTCGGCCATAAAGACACGCCGGCGCACCCACTCGTAGAAGTGGGCCATCTCGGCGGGTCCCCAGCCCGATGCGCCTTGTGCTTCCCAGCGGCGCAGATCGGCATCGGGTGGGCGAAAGGCGATACACGAATTGTGCGCGCTACAGCCGCCCAGCATCTTGCCCCGGCTGTGGCGGATGGTGCTGTTGCCGCGTGCCTGCGGCTCGATGACGTAATCCCAGTCGAGTTCGCTGCCCAGCAGCCCCATCCACGCCCGCGCCTCAAGGATGCGCCGATCCCCTTCATCGCTGGGGCCGGCCTCCAGCAGCGCTACCCGGCAAGACGGCTCCTCGGCCAGGCGTGCGGCGACAATCGAACCGGCTGTGCCGCCGCCGATGATGATGTAGTCGAAGTGTGTGGTCATGGTGGCTCCAGGTGACTGGGTGACAAGGTGACTGGGTGATCGCGTTGGGTTGGATGATGCGATGATGGATATTGTACACCTCATCATCGCAGCATCCTCAAACGGCAAATCACCTGGTCACCTTGTGATTCTGTTGGCGAACTCGTTGAGCACGCCCGTCACGCTGGTAGCGTGACCTACGACAGTGGGATCGTCTCGTCTGTCGTAGCTGCGGTTACCAACCGCTGAACGTTGTCTTCGAGACCGTTTCCTTGTCACAGCACGCCCGTCACGCTGGTAGCGTAACCTACGACAGTGGGATCGTCTCGTCTGTCGTAGCTGCGGTTACCAACCGCTGAACGTTGTCTTCGAGACCATTTCCTTGTCACAGCACGCCCGTCACGCTGGTAGCGTGACCTACGACAGTGGGATCGTCTCGTCTGTCGTAGCTGCGGTTACCAACCGCTGAACGTTGTCTTCGAGACCATTTCCTTGTCACAGCGGGTTTGCACCCGATCCCCATTCCCCAATCTTTACACACCATTAACTGGAAGTTAACCTCGTCCGTTCTCGTCGTTAACCACGCTTCTTTAGGGTTGGACTGTTATGGAGTTTTACTTTCGGTATCCATTCCAGACCAAAGGAGAGAAGTTGTGACGAAGATTCATCTGCGTTTGCTGGCTGTGATGGCCGGTGTGCTGATCTTTGCGGCGGGTTGTGCGGTGCCGGTTGCGCCCCAGGCGGGCAGCGGTGCAGAAAGCGCCGAGGCCCCGGCGGAACCGTCGGTGATCAGCGTCTACATTGGGTCCGACACCAACATTTCGGACTGGTGGAGCAACAGCATTAAGCCTGCCTTCGAGGAAGCCTACCCGCAGTACGAACTGGAGATTGTCCACACCGGCGCAGGTGGCAGTGGCAACGGCCCGATTGCCGAACGTGCGCTGGCGGCGCTAACCACCGGTGAAGATCCCGGCGTGGACTACTTCGAGACGCAGAGTGTATTACAACCCATCGGCGCATTGGAAGCCGGCCTCTACGAAGAGATCACCACTGAAAAAGTGCCCAACCTGGCCAACGTCATCGAACCGGCCATTGCGGGCAGCAGCGGCTACGACATCCCCTACCGCGGGTCGCAGGTGCTCATCGCCTACAATGCCGGTCGCCTGCTCAACATCTTGAAGGAACAGGGCAAGGTCGCCGCCGATGCCACCGAGGTGCCGGCGGAATTTGTTCCCTCGACGTGGCCCGAACTGATGGCGTGGACCTGTGAATTCCCCGGTGAGTTCATCTACCCGCGCCCCGACACCACCGGCGCAGGACGTGAATTCGTCACCCGCGCCGTCTTCCAGGCCAACAACCTGGAGACGGAGAAGTTCTCGACTCAGGCATTCACCGAACAGTACGGCACCGAAGAACTGACCGCTGAACAGATCGCGGAGATCAACGAACTCTACTTTGCAGGCGCCTGGGACATGCTCAACGAGATCGAAGCCTGCCTCTACGACAACGCCGCCTATCCGTCGGGCGCGTCGGCCACCACCCGTCTACTTGCCGATGAACTGGTCACCATGATCACCATCTGGTCGGATCAGGCGTTGCAGGCTGTGAGCCTGGGTGTGCTGCCCGAAGATACCCGCTTCATCCAGCTCGAAGACCTGCCCATGGTGGGCGGCTACGCTTCGTCGACCATCCCCAGCAACGCCTCGAACCTGGAAGGCGCGCTGGCGTTGGGCAACTTCCTGCTCACCCCCGAAATTCAGGAAAAGGTCGTGCGTGAGATCGGCGGCTTCCCCGCGATTGGCTGGGACGACCTGCCCGCCGAACTGCAAGCAGACTTCAACGATGTGATCACCAGCAACGTCCCCACCTTCGGTGGCCCGTGGTTGGCGGCGATGCACGATGGTTGGTACACCTTCGTGGCGCCCGAAGTGACGCGCGAATAGAACGGTGTACGTGCATGGGTTTGTTGCGTTGTTAAAAAGAGATTAGGCGATTAAGGGATTGGGAGATTAGGGATCGTGTACTCAACACGATCCCTAATCTCTCAATCGCCTAATCGCCCAATCTCATCGCCCCTCAATCCCTTCGCCCAAAGGAATACCATGACCTCAGACAGTATATCCCTCGGCGGGGTGACAGCGCCGCGGCGCAGACGATTTGGCCGCCAGGCGCTGGGTTATTTGATGGTGGCGCCGCCCTTTTTGGTGATGCTGCTCTTGATCATCTACCCGGCGCTGTTGGCCGTCAACGAGACGCTGTGGATCACCGAAGACGGCGTCACCCGCTTCACATTGGCGCGCTACGTCGAATTCTTCCAAACCCCGCTGGCGGTGACCAATCTACTCTTCACCCTGCAAGTGACGCTGATCACGGTGGCATTGCTTTTTATTGTCTGCTTCCCGATTTCGCTCTACCTGCGTTTTACGGCAGGACGGGTGAGCAATGTGGTGCAGATCCTGGCACTCTTTCCCATGTTTGTGCCGGGCATCATCACCGCCTACGCCCTGATCCGCTTTATGGGCGCCAATGGCTGGCTCGAACGCTTTTTGGAGGTGCTTTTCGGCTTTGAAGGCTACACGTCGCCCTACCTGCGCCCGTCGGGGATTGTGGTGGGGCTGGTGTGGGAAGGCATCCCCATTACCGTCCTCATTCTCACGGCGGGGCTGAGCCAGATCGGCGATGAATTGCTGGAAACGGCGCGGGATGTGGGCGCGAACCGCTGGCAGGTCTTCCAACAGGTGGTGCTGCCGTTGATGAAGCGCCCGGTGCTAATCGTGCTCACGCTCAACTTTTTGGGTGCGTTCGGCGCGTTTACCATCCCCTACCTGCTCGGACCGGCCTCGCCGGAGATGATGGGCGTTTACATGCAGCGCACCTTTTACGACGCCAACCTGCCCAACCGCGCCCAGGTGCAGGCGGTGATCACCTTTGTGATCAGCGCGCTGGTAAGCGTCCTTTACGTGCGGGCGGTGGTCAGCGAACGCCTCACCCAAGAGGACAAATAGACACTCCAGGTGCGAGTCGCACCGGTGTCGTTACCATAATAGAGGCAAATCCCATGTCAACACTCGAAAAAAGTGACGGATCTCTCTGGCACTCCTTTGTGCGCAACAGCCTGCGCAGCTTCGGCTACATGCTGCGTCAGCAGTGGTACGGCATTAGCCTGGCCATTTTGCTGGCGCTCTTTATCCTGGGGCCGATGCTTAACGTCTTCATCTGGGCCTTTACTGAACGCTGGCGCTACCCGGCGCTGCTGCCCACTGAATGGAGCGCCCGCTACTGGCCCGACACCTTCAGCCGCGCCGACATTATCGACGGTTTCATCACCAGCGTGTGGACGTCCGCCGCGGTGACGGGACTTTCGGCGCTGATCTGCCTGCCCGCCGCCTACGCCTTTGCCCGCATGAACTTCCGTGGGCGCACGCCGCTGCTGCTTTCATTCCTGGCCACCAATGCCTTCCCCCGCTTTGGGCTGTACATCACCGTGGCGGTGATCTTCTTCCGCCTGCAACTGGTGGGGACGGCGGCGGGTGTGATCCTGATCCAGTTGATCAACACGCTGCTCTTTATGATCTGGATCCCCACGTCGGCCTTTCAGGGGGTGGACCGCAGCCTCGAAGAAGCCGCTCTAGACGTGGGCGCATCGCCGGCACGCGTCTTCATCCAAATCACATTGCCGTTGGTGTTGCCCGCCATCAGCGCGGCGATGTTGCTCACCTTTGTGGGCACCTTTTACGAAACCCAGGGTGCGCTGCTCATCGGCGTGCCCGACGTGCGCACCCTACCCGTGGTGATGATCGCCCTGATCAACAACCAGGTGATCGTCCAATACGGCGCGATTTTGTCGGTGGCGCTGTGGGTGCCGTCGTTGATCCTGCTTGTCTTCGCGCAGCGGGTGCTGCGCGGCGGCACGCTGGCGGCGGGGTTTGGGATGTAGAGAGAAGGGGACTGGGGACTAGGGATTGGGGACTGGGTTGAGGATATGCTGCCCTTTGAGCGACAAAATGCTCGACGAAACCCGATCCCCAGTCCCCGATCCCCAGTCCCCAATCACCAATCTTGGAGAAATTCGTGGCAACCCTATCACTCGCAAAACTGACCAAACGCTTCGGCAAGGTGACCGCCGTGGACGGCATCGACGTTGAGGTGCCGCACGGTGAATTTCTGTGTATCCTGGGGCCTTCGGGCTGCGGCAAGACGACGGCGCTGCGCATGATCGCCGGCTTCGAGGAACCCACCGGCGGTGACATCCGCATCGACGGCGCGTCCGTCACCGCGCTGGGGCCGAACCGGCGACCGACGGCCATGGTCTTTCAAAAATACACACTCTGGCCGCACATGACCGTCTACGACAACATCGCCTTCGGGCTAAAGCTGCGCAAGCTTAACCGCAGCGACATTCAACGCAAAGTGGCCGATGGTTTGTCGCTGGTCGGCCTGGAAGGCTACGAGGAACGCTATCCGTCTCAGCTTTCCGGTGGACAGCAGCAGCGTGTGGCCCTGGCCCGCGCTCTGGTGCTGGAACCCAAGATCCTGCTCCTCGACGAGCCGTTCAGCAGCCTGGACGCGCTCTTGCGCGTCAATTTGCGCGAGGAATTGCGCCGCATCCAGAGCCGCCTCAACATCACCGCCATCTTCGTCACCCACGATCAAGAGGAAGCGCTCAGCCTGGCCGACCGCATCGCCCTCATGAACAGTGGCCGCGTCGAGCAAATGGACGAGCCGTCGACGCTCTACGCCAGCCCGCGCACCCTCTTCGCCGCCGGTTTCATCGGCGTGATGAATCTGCTGCCCGCCCAGGTGGACGATCAAAACCTGCGCGTGGGCAAGCAGACCCTGCGCCGCCAACGCCCCGTGACCAGTGGATCGTCCCTCACCGTGGGCATCCGCCCCGAAGACTTCAGCGTCGTGCCGTCCACGGCGCAGATTCACAACAGCGACGTCTGGCGTGGCCGCGTGGAACAGACCATGGACATGGGCCACTACCGCAAGCTCCTCGTGGACGTGGAAGGCTTCGCCGAACCGATTAAGGCGTACCTTGCCAAATCCATCGATGTCCACAAAAATGAGACCATCGCCCTTTACCCCAACCGCTACCTCGTCTACAACGGCAGCGAGACGCCGGTTGAGGTGAGGCAAGAGATTGGGGATTAAAGATTGGAGATTAAGCGATTGGGCGATTAGGGGATTTCAGATCGTGTACGAGATCTGAAATCCCCTAATCGCCCAATCGCCTAATCTCTTCACCACTCGGAGGCATACTTGACCATTCATTTTTCCGATACGCTGACACAATCCGACGTGAAACGGCACATTCCGCATGTCTTCGTGCTGCCCGAAGGCGTGGGGCGGGTGAAGATTCACCTGCACTACGATCCGGCGCAGGCGGGGGACGCCCGCAACATGCTCACATTGACCGTCTTCGATCCCCACGGCTTTCGCGGGGCCGGTCACCGCGGGGGACAGGACCATGTCGTCGAAATGTCGGGCGACTTCGCCACGCCCGGCTATCTACCCGGTCCTCTGCCCGCCGGCGAGTGGACGGTGCAGATCGACACCCACATGATCGGGCCAGACGCGCCGTGCAACTATACGATTAACGTGGAATTTGAAAATGGCGCGGCGGGCGCTGACCTGGAACAGCAGCCGGTGCGCTTCGACAGTGTGATCAACGACGCGGCTGGCTGGTATCGCGGCGAGTTGCACTGTCACACCCGCCACTCCGACGGCAGTTGGAACGTCACCGATCTGGTGGCGGCGGCGCATGACATGGGATTAGATTTCGTCACCCTCACTGATCACAACACCGTGAGTCCACTGCCCGAGATGGCGAGCCTGGGCGGGAATGGCCTGCTCACGCTGGGCGGCATGGAGTTGACCACCTTTTGGGGCCACGCCGTTTGCCTGGGCGCGGGCGAGTGGATCGACTGGCGCGTCGACCGCCAGGGGCAGGGCATGGCCGCCATTGCCGAAGCCGTCTACGCCCGTGGTGACATTTTCATCATCGCCCACCCCAAGAGCATCGGCGATCCCTGGTGCACCGGCTGCCGCTGGATCTATCCCGACATGATGCCCGGCACCGCCCGCTTTGTCGAAATCTGGAACGGCGCCTGGCACGGCGGTCGCGGCGAAAAGACCACCAACGAAGAAGCCCTGTCACTCTGGTACGGCTGGCTCAACCAGGGTTTGCGCCTCATCGCCACCGCCGGCAGCGACAGCCACAGCCTGGAAAACTACAAGCGCGGGCCGGGCTTCAGCGTCGTCTACGCGCCACAGCTTTCCAAAGCGGGCATCTTGGCCGGGATCCAAGCCGGCCATCTCTACCTGAGCAGCGGCCCATCTCTCACCTTCACGGCACAAACCGAAGACGGCGCATCCGCCATGATGGGCGATGTCGTCCCCACCGACAGTGGACAGATCCACCTGCACGCCGCGTGGGCCAACGTCCCCGCCGGTGCGCAATTACGCCTCGTCGCCAACGCCGCGCCCTACGCCCGTCACCTGATTGAGGGCGAAGGCGAGCAAAGCTGGCACTTCCCTGCCCAGTCCCACCGCTGGTACGTCCTCGAACTGCGCAACGCCGAAGGCGCCATGCTGGCGGTGACGAATCCGATTTTTGTAGGGGATTGGGGATCGGGGACTGGGGATTGGGGATCGGGGACTGGGGATTGGGGATCGGGGACTGGGGATTGGGGATCGGGTAGACGAAGTTGACGGGGCGGCGAGCGTATTGAAGTGTTCAGTTGATGATGGGATGATAGCCGGTAGTGGCTCATCATCCCACCATCAACCAAACCAGCCATCCCCCCCAACAACACTTCCAGCTTTGTCTATCCGATCCCCAGTCCCCGATCCCCAGTCCCCGATCCCCAGTCCCCGATCCCCAGTCCCCGATCCCCAGTCCCTAATCCCCAGTCCCCGATCCCCAGTCCCCGATCCCCAGTCCCTAATCCCCAGTCCCCAATCACCCGGAACTTCCACCTCACCTCCATCGTCTACAGATCTGCGCGGGGACGCGACTTTTGTTGTAGTTGATTTGCTCCTCAGACCGCATGACAGATTGTCTTCCATTTGTTACGGTATATTTTGGTGATTCGCGATTGGTGATTGGGCGGCGTACAAGGGGCGCGAATGGTCATTTCACAAGCTTGCCGGCTCTGTAAAAGTGACTGCTCATCCTCGCACTACACAGCCCAATCACCAGTCACCAATCACCAATTGACCAATCCCCCAACCACAGATTTTTGATGAAGTAGAATGTGAGGCCACTGTGAAACACTGGCAAATGCACCAAACGAAGCGATTTTGGCTTTTGTTGACCCTTTTCGCCGCTCTCCTCTTGGCCGGCGGCTGTGTGTGGGGGCCGGTGACAGCTAACCCGGCCACGCCGACGCCCACACCTGAATATACGCTGATGGTATCGCCGCTGGCCGCCGCCCCAGGAGACACCATCACCGTGCGCGGGGAAGGTTGGAGCGAAGGCACCATCCTCGTCGGCTTGAGCGATCCGCAGAGCGGCGCGCCCGCGCCTGTTGTCCGCCGCGCCTATGCGCAGGCAGCCGTGGGGGCTGACGGCGTCTTTTCCACCACGGTAACGCTGCCCACCGACGCCGATTGGGTCGATCAGCCGGCTGTCCTCGTCATCGCGTGGAACCCCGAAGCCGACGAGGAATTGACCACCGAATTGTGGCTCCTCCAGCGCAACGTGGACGACAACACGCCCACGCCGACACCCGGCCCAACCGACACACCCACCAACACGCCCACAGCCACCCACACGCCCACCCCGATCCCGACGGTGACGCCGACGCCACAACCCGGCCAGACGGTGGCCCCCACGCCCACCCGCGATCCGTGGACGGCCTACGTCACCTCCAACGCGCTTAACCTGCGCCGTGGACCCGGCACCGACTTTGCCGTGGTGGCGGCCTTGACCGGCGGCACCCGCCTGGCTGTGCTTGGGCAGAACGAAAACGGCGCCTGGCTCAAGGTGCAGGTGACCAGCGGCAACGCCTACGGTGATGTGGGCTGGCTGGCCCGCTCGTTCACCGACTACCGCTTCGAAGCGCCCATCATCGCCACGCCGACACGGCAGCCCACGGCCACACCCACCGGGCAACCCACAGCCACGTCCACCCCGGTGACGGGCTGGCGCGCCGAATACTTTGCCAATCGTTCGCTGGAAGGCAACCCGGCGCTGGTGCGCACCGACGCCCAGGTCGATTTCAACTGGGGCGCCGGTTCACCCGCGCCCAACCTGCCCAGCAACAACTTCTCGGCGCGCTGGACACAGAGCATCTTCTTCAACGCCGGCACCTACACCTTCAACGTCCGCGCCGACGACGGCGTACGCGTCTGGATCGGCGACGATCTGATCATCGACCAGTGGCGGCAGACGTCGGCCACCCAATATTCGGCGCAACGCCAGCTCAACGCCGGCAGCTATCCCATCCGCATCGAATACTTTGAAGACAGCGGCGGCGCGCTCGTCCAATTCTGGTGGACGCGCGAGGGCAGCGCCAATCCGTGGCGGGCTGAGTACTTCACCAATGCCTCGTTGAGCGGCAGCCCTGTGGAAACGCGCTTCGACGACTTCATCAACTTCGACTGGAGCCGAGGATCGCCTGGCGTCGGCATCCCCACCGACAACTTCTCGGCGCGGTGGACACAGAGCTTCACCTTCGAAGAAGGTCTCTACCGCTTCCACGCCCTGGTGGACGACGGCATGCGTGTCTACCTCGACGGCAATCTGCTGCTGGACGAGTGGCGCGACGGCGGCGTGCGCGAGCTGACCTTCGAAGGCCGCCTCAGCGCAGGATCACACACACTGCGCGTGGAATACTACGAGCGCACCGGCAACGCCGTAGCCCGCTTCTGGTGGGAAAAGATCACCGGCTTCAGCGACTGGAAGGGCGAATATTGGAGCAACCCGCGCCAGGAAGGCAACCCCGTCCTCGTGCGCAACGACAACCGCATCGACTTTAACTGGGGCGGCGGTTCACCGGCTGCCGTGGTGCCGGGCGACAGTTTTTCGGCGCGTTGGAGCCGTGATCTCTACTTCGATGCCGGCCCGCACCGCTTCACCGTGCAGGTCGACGACGGCGCCCGTGTCTGGCTCGACGGCGTGGTGATCCTCGATGCCTGGCAGGACGGCACCGAGCGCACCGTCAGCGCCGACGTGAATGTCACCCAAGGCATGCACGCCCTTCGCGTCGACTACTACGAACGCAGCGGCGGCGCGCTGATGCGCTTCAACGTGGAACGGCTCACCGCCACGGCCACGCCGCTGCCGCCCACAGCCACGCCAACCCCAACGGCCACGCCCACCGTTGACCAGACGCCGGTGCCGTTGCCCAGCATCGTGCCCACCTCGTCGCCGACGCCGACGCCTACCGTCACGTGGACGCCAAGCGCCACCCCAACGATGACGGCAACCGCCACGCCCGACAGCACACAAACGCCGACGGCGACTGCAACATCCAGCGGCGCAGGCCAAAGCACGCAGACACCGGTGGCGCTGCCCAGCATTGTCCCTTCGGCAACACCAACAAACGAGCCGACAGAAACGCCTACCGCAACTGCAACAGCCGACAGCGCCGGCCAGAGCACGCAGACGCCGGTGGCGCTGCCCAGTGTCGTCCCTTCGGCCACGCCAACAAACGAGCCGACAGAAACGCCGACGCCAACCGAAGAACCAACCGAAGAACCAACCGAAGAACCAACTGACGAGCCGACCGTGACGCCGACGGCGACAGCCACGGATGAACCGACCGAAGCGCCAACCGACGTGCCAACCGAGGAGCCAACGGCGACGCCAACAGCCGAGGCAACGCCAACAGCCGAGGCGACGCCGACAGAGGAACCCACCAACACGGCAACCCCGACGCCCACGGCCACGAGTCTGGCAGTAGAACGCCCGCTGCCGCCTACGGTGGAACCCATCGAAATCGTGGTTGGCATGGTTGGCGGTGAAGTTTGCCAGCCCAGCACGCCGCCCAAGGCGATGACCCTTTACTTCGACGAAGTCAACACCGGCGAGGTCGTCACCATGAACCTGCGCGCCAATCAGGTAAGTTATCGTCTTGAACTGCCGGTGGGCACCTATGTCGCCTATGCCTGGCTGACCAACGGTTCCGCCGCTGCCGGCTACACCAACGCCGTCGTCTGTGGGCTGGACGACGAGAGCTGCACCGATCACACACTGCGCCCGTTCAGCGTGGTAGCCGGTCAACGCACCGGCGGCATCCACATCTGCGATTGGGAAGCAGAGGATGTGCCGGGAATGGTGAGGTAGAAAGATGATGATGGGATGATGGGATGATGGGATGATGGGATGATGGGATGATGGGATGATGGGATGATGAGCATACAACGTCATCTTCATCATCTTCATCATCTTCATCATCTTCATCATCTTCATCATCTTCATCATCTTCATCATCTTCATCATCATCTTCATCATCTTCATCATCTTCATCATCTTCATCATCTTCATCATCTTCATCATCTTCATCATCTCGCCACAAAAGCTGCGGAACACGAGATCCCCCTCTGTTCCGCAGCTTTTTTGTCCACGCTGTTTGTTTCCCCATGCGAGACGTGATAGAGTTTGCTACGGATTTCCACACCGTTCGCAGCCCCATTTGCAACCCAAGGAAGCAATTGCATGAGCCAACGATCTTTGCTGATCACCGGCGCGGCCGGGCGCATTGGCACGTTTTTGACACAACACCTGCTCACCGAGTTAGGCGACGGTTACACGCTCGTCCTCACCGATGTGCGCCGGCCCGAGGATACGCACGGCTTCCCCTTCACCGAAGCAGACGTGGCCGATCTCGACGCCATGCGCCGGCTCTGCCAGGGCATCGACACCGTGATCCACCTGGCCGCCGATCCCAGCCCCTACGCCGAATGGGAAAGCCTGCTGCCCAAGAACGTCACCGGCGTCTACAACATTTACCAGGCGGCGCACGAGGCCGGCTGCCGCCGCGTGATCTTCGCCAGCAGCGTCAATGTCGTCATTGGCTACCCCGAAGAGGTGCAGGTGCACACGCAGATGCCCGTTTTGCCGCCCAATCTCTACGGCGCCACCAAGGCATGGGGCGAAGCCGTGGCCGCCTGCTACGCCATCGCACATGGACTCTCGTCGATCTGCCTGCGTTTCGGCGGCGTCCACACCCGCCAACGGGTGCAGGAGATGGAGGCCAACCACCCCAGCCTGTCCTTGATCCTCACACTGGACGATCTCACCCGTCTCATCGCAGCCTCGATCCGCACCGACAAGCACTTCGGCGTCTACCACGGCCTTTCCAACAACCGTCACAAACGGCTCGACATCAGCGACGCCCGCCGCGATCTGGGTTATGATCCGCAGGACGACGCGTTTGCTATCGCGGGGAGTGGGGATTAGGGACTGGGGATTAGGGACTGGGGATTAGGGACTGGGGACTGGGGATTGGAGCGGATTTGCGCTTGCCCATGTACTGTTTGAAAGCCCTTACAGAGCGATGCCCCATGTATAAACAGCATCCTCAACCCGATCCCCAATCCCCGATCCCCAGTCCCCAGTCCCCAATCCCCCCCAAAACACCATCACACAGGAGACTACACATGACTACACCAATTGCAACCGCCCAAGTGGGCAAAACGGCGCTGCGGGTGCCGCGCCTCGGCGTAGGGACGGCCCCCATGGCCAACATGTACGCGCCGCTTTCCGACGCACAAGCCGTGGAGATGATCCAGTGGGCGGTGGAAAACGGCATGAATTTCTTCGACACCGCGCCGCTCTACGGCGCGGGGCTGTCCGAACGGCGGCTGGGCCTGGCCTTCAAAGAGCTTCGGCGCGATTCATTTGTGTTGCAGACGAAGATCGGTCGCCTTGTGCGCGATGACGGCTCGATCTACTTCGATTTCAGCCGCGACGGCGTGCTGCGCAGCATCGACGAGAGCCTGCAACGGCTGCAACTGGATCGTATCGACAGCATCCTCGTCCACGATCCCGACGTGTCGGGCAACAACGATCAGTTCAAGCAGATCCTGGACGAAACCTTCCCCACGCTGGCCGAATTGCGCAGCCAGGGGGTGATCAGTAGCCTGGGCGCAGGCATGAACCAGTGGGAAATGGAGTGGGATTTTGCCCGTAATTTCCCTGTAGATTGCTTTTTGCTGGCCGGGCGCTACACCTTGCTCGAACAGACGTCGTTGGATTTCCTGGCCTATTGTCACGAAAACCAGATCAGCATCTTCCTGGGCGGCGTCTACAACAGCGGCATCCTCGCCGTAGGGCCACAGCCTGGGGCGCGCTACAACTACCGCGAAGCGCCCCCTGAGATCATGGAAAAGGCGCGCCGCATCCAGGAGATCTGTGTACGCTACGGCGTGCCCCTGCGCACAGCGGCCATGCACTTCGCCGCCGCGCACCCAGCCGTCACCTCGCTGGTGCTGGGATCGGTGAGCAAAGAAGAAGCCGCCGACAACCGCCGCACCTGGGAAGCACAAATCCCGGCGGCGCTCTGGCAAGATCTACGTGCCGCCGATCTGATCGAAGCCGGCGCACCTGTTCCACAGTAGACGAAATCATGTAGGGGTTTGCGTGGGGCGGCAGGAGATTTCGCTTCATTGGCGAAATCTCCTGCCGCCCCACGCAAACCCCTACGCCCAATCGATTTTTGTTAACCAATCGTTGTACAAACGGTAACCAGATCTTTACGCGAGAATGGTGCTGCGAGGCCGAAAATCAGCCATCCAATGGAACAGTGATTTCCGCTTTCACGTTCAACTCAGGGTAAAATATCCGTATCGTTGCCCGTCTTCCCCACGTGGAGCGTTCACTAAACAGTCGAGGTTGATGCCATGCCTGGAATCCTGATTCGCTTTCTTAGCCGTATGCTTGCCGGCCTTGGTCGCCTAATTGCACGCATTTTGTTGAAGATTGAGGTCATCGGTGAGAAAAACGTTCCACGCAACGAACCACTCATCGTCGTTTCCAACCACTTTAGTTGGTTCGACGGCCCGCTGTTGGCGCTCGTCTTGCCAGTGCAGCCCGCTTTTCTGATCGCCACCGAATCAATGCGCCTCTGGTATTGGCGCTTGATCATGCGCTTTTTCACCATGATCCCCATCTGGCGTGGCCGCGTGGATCGCAAAGCGCTGGCTGCTGCACTCAAAATCCTGCGCAGCGGCGGCGTCATCGGCGTCTTTCCCGAAGGCGGCATTGAACCGACGCTGGCCGAACGCCGCGCCCGCGGGGAATTGATCCAGAATGTCATCTTTGCCCGCTCGGTGCCCGAACTGGCAGAGGCGCGTCCTGGCGTGGCCTTTTTGGCCGTGGAAAGCGAAGTGCGTATCCTCCCCGTTGCTTTGAGCGGCACCGAAAACATTTGGGCAAATCTTTCGCGCTTCCGCCGCACCCCCGTCACCATCACCATCGGCGAAGCGTTCGGCCCCTTCAAACTCGAAGCCGAAGCCCGTGGACGCACCCGCCGCGAGCAACTCGATCACATGTCCAACATGATCATGCGCCGCATCGCCCGCCTCTTCCCGCCCGAAAAGCGAGGACCGTATCGCGATTCGGAAATGGAAGCTGGATAATGCGTGATTCGTAATGCGTAGGGGTTTACGTGGGGCGGAAGCAGGAATCGCTTCATTGGCGAAATCTCCTGCCGCCCCACGCAAACCCCTACGTTCCCCTCTCTTCCTCGCCAAACTGTACAAGCTTCCGCCCCCCTTGCTATAATGGCCTGAACTTTTCCTGTGGTTTTTCACCTCTCCGCTGGAAGGATTCAGATGTGGACAAACACAAGTTGCTGGCTGTGGCGCGTGGAGACGAAAAAGCCGATCTGCTCCTGCGCAACGCGCGGCTGGTGAATGTCTTTTCGGGCGAGATTGAAGCGACCGACATCGCCGTCGCCGGCGACCGCATCGCCGGGATCGGTCCTGGCTACAGCGCCCACCGTGAAATTGACCTGGCCGGCGCCTACGTCGCCCCCGGTTTCATCGACGCCCACGTCCACATTGAAAGCAGTCTCTGCACGCCGCCCCAATTTGCCGCTGCCGTCCTGCCGCGCGGCGTCACCACCGTCGTCACCGACCCACACGAAATCGCCAATGTCGCCGGCATGGACGGCGTACGCTTCATCGCCGACAGCAGCCGCGACCTGCCGCTGAATGTGGTGGTGATGGCCCCGTCCTGTGTGCCGGCCACCCACATGGAGACCAACGGCGCTGTCCTCACCGCGGCGGACGTGGCCGCGCTGCTGGCCGAAGGCACCGTCCACGGCCTGGCCGAGATGATGAACTTCCCCGGCGCGGCGGCTGGCGCGCCCGACGTGCTGGCCAAGATCGACGCCTTTGCCGGGCGGCCCGTTGACGGCCACGCCCCCGCCATGACCGGCCATGCCCTCAACGCCTACGCCGCCGCCGGTGTGGGCAGCGAACACGAGTGCACCAGCGTGGCCGAAGCCGCCGAAAAGCTGGCGAGGGGCTTTTTCGTCCTCATTCGCGAGGCCACCAACGCCCACAACCTGCACCCACTGCTGCCGCTGATCACCGAAAAGAACAGCCGCCGCATCTGCTTTTGCACCGACGACCGCGTGCCCGGCGATTTGCTCGACCAGGGCAGCGTCGACTACATGGTGCGCGAGGCCATCGCCTACGGCATCGATCCGGTGACGGCCATCCGCATGGTGACGCTTAATACGGCGGAGTGGTTCGGCCTGCACGATCGCGGGGCCATCGCCCCTGGCCGTGTCGCCGATCTGGTTGTCTTCGATCATTTGGCCGCGCCGCAGGCCCGTTTGGTCTTCGCGGGCGGGCGTTTGGTGGGGGAAAAGGGCAAGTTGGTGGAACCCCTGCCACCGGCGGCGCCGAGGGCATCGGCGGCGCCGATGCCGCCGGCGGTGCGCGCCACGTTGCGCGTGGACTGGTCGCGCTTCGATTTGCGCATCCCCGCGCGTGGACGGCGTGTGCGCGCCATCGTTTCGCTGCCCAACCAGCTTGTCACCGGGGAGCGCATCGTCGACGCCCCACGCCAGGACGGCTACGCCGTCGCCGATCCGGCCCAGGATCTACTCAAAATGGCCGTGGTCGACCGTCACAAAGCCAGCGGGGCGATGGGGCTGGGCTTTATCATGGGCGTGGGGCTGCACCGCGGGGCGATGGCGGGCAGTGTGGCCCACGATCACCACAACCTTGTGGTCATCGGCGCCGATGATCTTTCAATGACCACCGCCGCCAAAGCCGTGGGCGAAATGGGCGGCGGGCTGGCTGTGGCCGAGGGCAATCAGCTTCTGGCGACGCTGCCACTGCCCGTGGCCGGCATTATGAGCGACCGCCCCATCGCCGAAGTGCGCGCCGGCTACGACGCTGTCCTCGCCGCCGCCGCCGAACTGGGATCGCCGCTGCACGATCCCTTCATGGCCATGAGCTTCATGGCGCTGGAAGTGATCCCCAAGCTGAAGTTGACCGATCAGGGACTCGTAGACGTTGAAAAGTTTTCATTGGTAGATTTGTTTGTAGACGAGTAGGGGTTTGCGTGGGCGGCAGGAAATTTCGCTTCATTGGCGAGCGATCCTGCCGCCCCACGCAAACCCCTACGGTACGCCTTAACCCGAAACCCATTCATCCGAGGTAGACCATGTTTGAAACCATCACCCCCGCCCCGCCCGACGCCATCCTGGGTTTGACGGACGCGTTTAAGAAAGACAGCAATCCCAAGAAGATCAACCTGGGCGTAGGCGTTTACAAAGACGCCCAAGGACGCACGCCCGTGTTGCCGTCGGTGAAAGAGGCCGAACGCCGCCTCGACGCCACCGAAAACACCAAAAGCTACTTGCCCATCGAAGGCTCGCCCGAATACGCCGCCGCCACACAGGAAATGGTCCTGGGCGCGGGGTCGGCGCTGATTGCAGACGGACGCGCCGTCACCGTGCAGGCGCCCGGCGGCACCGGCGCGCTGCGTGTGGGTGCAGAGTTCGTGAAGCGCTTTTTGCCCAACGCCACAGTGTGGGTGAGCAACCCCACCTGGCCCAACCATCCCAGCGTCTTCGAGTCTGCCGGGCTGAAGGTGGGCACCTATCCTTACTTCGATGCCGCCAACAACTGTGTAGACATCGACGCCATGCTGGCCAAGGTGAAGACGATCCCTGCGGGCGATGTGTTGCTGCTGCATGGCTGCTGTCATAACCCCACCGGCGCCGATCTGTCGCCGGCGCAGTGGCAGCAAGTCGCCGTCATCTGCCAGGAACGCGGCCTGCTGCCGCTGCTTGATTTCGCCTACCAGGGCTTCGCCGAAGGGCTGGAAGAAGACGCCGTCGGCGTACGCCTGGTGGCCGAAGCCTGCCCCGAAAGCCTGATCGCCAGTTCCTTTTCCAAGAACTTCGGCCTCTACAACGAACGTGTCGGCGCGCTGACGCTTGTGGCCAAGAATGCAGCCGCCGCCGAAGCCGCCCTCAGCCACATCAAGCAGGTGGTGCGCGCCAACTACTCGAATCCGCCGGCACATGGCGCCAAGGTGGTGGAGACGATCCTCACCGACCCGGCGCTGCGCAAGCAGTGGGAAGCCGAAGTCACCGAGATGCGCGAACGCATCAACCGCATGCGCGATCTCTTTGTGGAAACGCTTAACGAGAAGGGCGTCGATCGCGACTTCTCGTTCATTGCCCGCCAGCGTGGCATGTTCTCGTTCAGCGGCCTCACCGCCGACCACGTCAAGAAGCTGCGCGACCAGTTCGGCGTCTACGCCGTCGGCTCCGGCCGTATCAACGTGGCCGGCATGACGGAGGGCAATATGGACTATCTTTGTGAGGCAATCGCGGCGGTACTTAGAGATTAGGGATTGGAGATTAAGCGATTAGGCGATTGGGTCGAGGATCACTCGTCTTCAATCGCCTAATCGCCTAATCTCCCAATCTCTTAATCTCCCAATCTCTTAATCTCCAATCCCTTCTCGGACCACCAACCATGAAATCACTCTCTTCGCTTGTCCAAGCTGTACCCGGTTCGCCCACAACGTTGATGATGCAGAAGGGCCGCGAACTCAAGGCCGCCGGCAAAGACGTTATCAACCTGGCCGGCGGTGAACCGGATTTCGACACACCCAAACACATTCAGGAAGCCGGCTTTGCTGCCATTCGCAACGGCGACACCCACTACCCGCCCTCGTTCGGCACGCCGGCGCTGTTGGAGGCGATTGCGGCCAAGCTGGCACGCGAGAACAACGTCCACGTGACGCCGGATCAGATTATGGTGACGCCGGGCGGCAAGTGGGCGATCTATGCCACGCTGGCGGCGCTGCTCGATCCCGGCGACGAGGTAATGATCCTCGACCCGGCGTGGGTGAGCTACGCGCCCATGGTGCAGTTGAACCGGGGCGTCCCCGTCCACGTGCCGCTGCCAGCGGAGACGAATTTCCACGTCAGCGAGGCGCAGTTGCGCGAGTACGTCACCGACAAGACCAAGGCGTTGATGGCGTGCAGCCCCAACAACCCCACTGGGCGTGTGCTGCAACGCGACGAGATCGACGCCATCTGCACTGTGGCCAAAGAATTCGATCTCTACGTCCTCAGCGATGAGATCTACGAGCATATCCTCTACGATGGGCAGGTGCATCATTCCCTGGCCGCCGAGCCGGGCATGGCCGAGCGCACGATCATCATCAACGGCTTCAGCAAAGCCTACGCCATGACAGGTTGGCGGTTGGGCTGGCTGGCCGCGCCCAAGCCGGTGGCCAAACTGGCGCGCACCTATCAGACGCAGAGCGTCACCTCGGCAGCCAGCTTTGCCATGGCAGCCGGTGTGGCCGCCCTCAACGGCCCCCAGGATTGCGTCAAAGAGATGACGGCGTCCTATGCGGTGCGGCGCAACTACCTGCTCGACGCCCTGGACGAGATCCCCGGCATCGAGAGCAGCCCGATTGAAGGCGCGTTCTATCTCTTCGCCCGTTTCACCGAAACCGGCAAAGACAGCCTCACGATTTCAAACATTTTGTTGGAAGAGGGCTTGATCGCCACCACCCCCGGCATCGCCTTCGGCAAAGCCGGCGAAGGCTACGTGCGCTTCAGCTTTGCCGAGCGTATGACCGATCTGGAGAAGACGGTGGAACGGCTGGCGCGAATCGTCCCGAATCTTTAGGGATTGGGGACTGGGGACTGGGATCGCTTGATTGGCAATCTGAATGGACGATGATGAAGATGATGAAGATGATGAAGATGATGAAGATGATGAAGATGATGAAGATGACGGAACTCGTCATCTTCATCATCCCATCATCTTTTCACAAAAGTGTTGCCAATCAGGCGATCCCAGTCCCCAGTCCCCGATCCCTAGTCCCCAATCACCTATTCGGCGCGGCGTTGAAGATCCGATTCAGAATGTCCGCGCGTTCGCTGGGATTGGCCCAGCGCGGTTGGGCGAAGTCTTCGAGGACGGTGGTGAGGATTTCGGTGCTGAGCAGTTTCCCCTGGTAGATTGTATGGCGCGCCATCAACCCGGTGCGTGTTTCCCAACTCCACATTTGATCGAAGAAAAGATTCCCCAGCCCATAAACGATGGCGCCGGCGTTGCGCTCGGCAGTGGGCGCGTAGGGTTCCATCGCCTGCGGCACATGGCTCTGCACACCGGTGACAATGTCCACGCCCAGATCGCGCAGTTCGCGGAATTCGATCACCTGCTGCGGGGTGGGGTAGGGGTTGTAGGTCTCCAGGTATTGGAGTTCTACAGCGAGGATATCCACTTGCGGGCGCACTTCGGCGATGAGGTCGAAGATCCGCTGTTTGTGGGTGTAGTAATGGCAGGCGCCGGGCTGGTCTTCGGTGGCCCAGGCAAAGGAAGGTTCAAAGGCCAACACGGCGATGAAGGCGAAAGTGTTGCCGTTGTGCTCCCAGAAAAGAGGCGCACATGCTTCATCAATGTTCATGCCGCCGCCGTAGATGGGAATGTTGTTCTCGCGATACCAGGTGATAGAGCGGCGGGCGCCCTCGCGGCCAAAGTCGTTGACGTGGTTGCCGCTCAGGCCGACGATGTCGGTGCCTACCGCTTCGAGGGTGGCCCAGTAGTTGGTGTGGCTGCACAGAATCAGGTTGTTCTCGGTGGGGTTGGCCACACAATCGTCGAGGAAGGGCACTTCGTTGCTGATGTGGGTAATGTCGGCGGCGGCCAGCGTATCCGAGATTACCAGCGCCGGGTAGGTGTAGCCGCGCTGTTCCATGCGCAGCGCCGTCACCCGCGACATGGCGGTGACGCCGGTCATAAGCAGCGTGGTCAACTGGTCGGCGTGGCGGTTGGTGCGTGCAGGTGCGGCTTCGGCGAGGCGAGTGGTGAGGGCGGCAGCGCCGTCACCGATGACGACCAGAGAGGCGGCCAGCGGGTAGGCGGCAGCATCCAGTTGATTGCTGAGGACGTTGGCGCCGTCTACGGTAAGCACCTTGAAGCGCGGATGAAGCTGCTCGAAGGCGACAATGGCGATGCTCTGCGGCGACGCTGCCAGGGTGTCGAAGATGAGATCGCCGCCGATGACGTTTACACCGGCGGCAGGCGCGGCGCCGAAGATTGCCGTCAGCTCGGCCAGGTGTTCCAGCGGCACAATCAGGCCGCCGGCTTCTGCGCCACTCCAGCGCGCCCCCAACTGCGCCATGCTCGTTGCGTCGTTCACCGTGGCAAAGGGCACAACGGCGGCAAAGTAATGTGCCAAAATCGCCTCTGCCGGGGCGGGGTTGTGGGGAACAAACGCCACTGTCAGGTTGGCATTGTCGGCGCGGTCGAGGAAAGTCACCGGGCGGGGGCCGTTGTCTGCGTCCAATTCGCTGAGGCTGGTGAGCAGGGGCAAGAGCCAGGCCGTCTCTCGTTCATTGAGCAGGGGCGAGATCGCCACTGTCAACGGCGTGGGGGCTGCTTCCACTTCTGGGGCAGGGGTGGCGGTGGGTGCGTCCTCGGCGGCCTGTGCGGCAGGCTGCGGCGTGGGTGTAAAAGTTGGCACCACATTGGGCGCCGGCGTTATCGGCGCCCGAATTGGGGTGACGCAACCGGCGAAGAAGAAGGCGGCAAAGAGTGCAAAGGCTGCGTATGAAAGCAGGCGAAGCCATCCACGCACAACGGACGTTGGAACGTTCACAAACGGACTCCTTGTATTTGTGAGGATTGGGGACTGGGGACTGGGGACTGGGGATTGGGTATGCAACAATATTTTTGTGCACGCATAGATCCCAATCCCCAATCCCTGATCCCCAGCTAAAGATTATCTAAAGAGATGTACTGTTCATGGCCGTTATTCTACCGTTTGGCAAGCCTGGCTGCAAAGCGCGTAAGTGATTTCTATTTCGTTGACATCTCCAAATGGCTATGCAACAATGCATGTCCAAAGTCCCATACTTACATCACGTTTGGAGCACAGCCAATATGACGATTCACACCCCAGACTGGGTGAAGAATGCGGTCTTTTACCAGATTTTCCCCGACCGTTTCGCACGTAGCAAAGAGAGCAAACTTCTGCCGGGCGTTGCCTTGAAAGCCTGGGGGACGCCGCCTGAAGAACAAGGTTTTCAGGGCGGCGACCTGCGCGGCATTGTCGACAAACTGGGCTATCTCAAAGAATTGGGCATCACCGCCCTTTACCTGAACCCGATTTTTGCGTCGGCGTCTAATCATCGCTACCACACCTACGATTACATGCAGGTGGATCCGCTGTTGGGCGGCAACGAGGCATTTCGCTATTTGCTCGACGCCGCCCATGATCACGACGTGCGCGTGGTGATCGACGGCGTCTTCAACCATGCCGGACGCGGCTTCTGGGCCTTCCACCACATTTTGGAGGAAGGAGGCAACTCGCCCTACCTGGATTGGTTCATCGTGCAAGGCTGGCCGCTGCGTCCTTACCAGCACGACAAAGATCATCCTATCAACTACGATGCCTGGTGGGGCATGGCGGCGCTGCCTAAGTTCAACATTCAGAACGAAGGCGTGCGCCAATACCTGCTCGACGTCTCACGTTTCTGGATCGAGTTCGGCGCCGACGGCTGGCGTCTGGACGTGCCCGAAGAGATCAAAGATCCTGAATTCTGGCGCAAGTTCCGCAAAGTGGTGAAAGACGCAAACCCCAACGCCTACATCACCGGCGAAATCTGGCGCGCCGCCGAAGCCTGGCTCAAAGGCGATATGTTCGATTCGGTGATGAACTACATCTTCAGCCGCGCCGCCCTGGGCTTCTTCGCCGCCGAGACGTTGCGCACCGAGTACAAACCCGGCGGCTTTCCCTTGAAAACGTTGACGACTGAAGCCTTCGCCCAAAGCATCGACGAAATGCTCTCGCTCTACGATTGGGAGATCAACCTGGCGCAGTTGAATTTGATGGACAGCCACGACACCGCCCGCACGCTGTGGACAGTGCGCGAAGACGAGAGCGCGCTGCGCCTCTGCACGCTCTTCCAGATGACCATGCCGGGCGCGCCCTGCATCTACTACGGCGACGAAGTGGGCATGACCGGGGCCAACGATCCGTATTGCCGCGGCGCCTTCCCCTGGCACAACCGGGCCGGTTGGAACGAAGATCTGCTGGATTTCCACAAACGCGCCATCGCCATGCGCCACGCCCACGCTGCCCTGCGCACAGGATCCTACGAAGTGCTTTACGCCATCGGCTCAGTCTTCGCCTTTGCCCGCATGCTGGGAGACGAGCAGATGATCATCCTTTTCAACGTGGCCAGAGAGAAAGTGTCGCTCGATCTGCCCTTGAGCAAAGCGTTGAAGAACGGCGTCTACACCGCCGTGTGGGGAGAAGGCAGCTACACCGCCACGTCGCACCGTCTACCAAACGTCACCATTGGGGGTCGTGGGGCGCTCGTCCTCAAGCGCGCCGAGGAAGCCTGAGTGGACAAAGTTTTCGTTGTGCTCAATCCCAAATCCGGGCGTGGCACCGGCGGCCAATCGGTCGAAGCCATCCGCCGCACCATGAACACGGCGGGCATACCTTTCGATCTCTTTCAGACCACGCGCCCGCGCGAAGCCACCGAAGTGGCGCGCGAGGCCAAGCGCAGCGGCTACGGCATTGTGGCGGCTGCCGGCGGCGACGGCACCATCAACGAGGTCATGAACGGGTTGGCGCAGGCTGCACCGCCCGGCGAACCGGTCGGCCCACTGGCGATTTTGCCGGTAGGGACGGGCAACGACTTCGCCACCATGGTCGGCACACCCGCCCGCCTGGAGGAGGCTGTCGATGCCATCAAACGGGGCAAGACGCGCAACATCGACCTGAGCCATGCCCGGGTGCGCACTAAGACCGGCTTCCTGTCGCACTATTTCGACAACAATTTGGGCCTCGGCTTCGAGGCGCAGGTGACGGTGGAAAGCTACAAGATCACCCAGATCCGCGGCTTTGCCGTCTACTTGCTGGCTGTGTTCAAGGCGCTGCGCAGCTACGAACACCCACGGGTGCAAATTCAGTGGTGCACCCCGCAAGGAGATACGCGCCGGGTCGATCAACATGCGCTGATGGTGAGTGTCGGCAACAGCCGGCGCACCGGCGGCGGTTTCTACGTCACCCCCGATGCTGTGATCGACGACGGCATGCTCGATCTGGCAATTGCCCGTGGGCTGAACACCCTTCAGATCCTGGCACTGCTGCCGCGGGTGATGGTGGGCGCGCACCGCAACCACCCGCATGTGCGGCTCACCCGCTGCACGGCGCTGTCCGTGGTCAGCAACATCCCGGTGCCGCTGCACACCGACGGCGAGGTGATCACCGAAGAGGCGCTCGCTGTGTCAATTACAATGGAACCAGGCCGTTTGCAAGTGATTGTGTAGGTTGGTTTCCTAAAATGATGAATGCTCTGATATAATTGAGTTTGGGTGAAAGCCCATGCAGCATATAAGCAAGACGCTGCGTGGGTTTCTCATTTCTGGGTGGTATGACTGACAGTACCGGCTGTAGATTTCCTGAAATTCACAGCAGCCCGGCAAGGCTGGCCAATTAGATGATAGAAGCAGTCCGTCAGCATCTGCCAGACGTCGAAGGGAAACACAATGCAGCGTGGCGGAACTTGGTCAGCCGATGCACCTTCCCAGTGGGATGCCAGCAGCAGCGCCGTCATTGATGGCCGGATCTGGTTAGAGCGTTCTCCGTGGCGGCTTGCCGGTGGGTGGTCGATGCTGGCGGCGTTATTGAGCCTCGGTTTCTTCAATCAACTGGAACAATTGCAGGGCATTGATCTCCCTCGCCTGTTACTCTTTTTCTTGCTGGTTGATCTGTTGTGGGGCAGCATTTGGGGATCGATGACTGTGCCCAACAGCGTCCCCAGCCTAGAAGCAACACATCAACGGCCACGTATCTGGTTGCCCTACCTGCGCCCCGGCTCGCCGGCTGCGCGCCTCTTCGGTGTAGACAGCCCCGGCATTCTACCAGTGGTAGGACGGGTGGCGCTGCCGGGCATTTTATTGGCTCTGCTCGTTTCGCTTACGCTTGCCACTACGTTGTTCTGGTTTACCCTCGTGGTTGTGGTGATTGGCGTGGCCGGTTGGTTGCACCGGCAGATTGCCCTGGTGCCGGTTGTGTTGCTGCACAGCCTGATCAGCATCTTGTTGCCGTGGTTGGCCACCCAGCAGATCTACGGCGGCGATCTCGGTACACTGACAACTATCTCGGCAGAGAGTTCACTTGTGCTGGCTGCGCTTTGGACTTTGCACCTGTGGGGCGCCAATCGCAACCTCAACCATTCCTCGGATCGGTTGGGGCTGGCAGGTGTGGCGCTGGCACAAATTGGCATTAGCATTCAGATCATCCTGGCGCAGACGCCGCTCTGGCTGGCGCTGGTGGGTATTCTCTGGCTGCCGACCTGGTTGGCCGTCTATCGCAATCAACCGCTGCGCCGTGTGGAACTCTGGTGGCCGCTGGCCATGCTGCTGAGTGCATTTGCGATTGGGCAGAGTTTACCCATCTAAAGCCGAGAGAAGCGAGCACGATTCAAATCCCCCAGAGAAGAAGACGCTTGTGACAGAACTAAACTCCGTTCAAGATCAATCCGTTCAACCTACACCCAAAACACCTTTGCTCACCATCGACGAGCTGCGCAAAGACGCCGAAGTTGTTGCCTTTGTGCGCCAGGCTAACGAAAGCCTGCGCGCGCTGGGCTACACCGAACATGGACAGCGCCACGCCGGGCTTGTTGGCCACATTGCGGCGAACATCCTTGATCGGCTGGGATTTGAAGAGCGCACCTGCCAACTGGCGCACATGGCCGGCTACATCCACGACATTGGCAATCTGATCCATCGCGAAAACCATGCACAGAGCGGCGCCTTGATGGCGTGGCCGTTGCTGCGCCGATTGGGCATGAGCGCAGACGAAACCGCGCTGATTATGAACGCCATCGGCAACCACGAAGAAGAGCGCGGCACCGCCACCACACCCATTGCGGCAGCGGTCATCATTGCCGACAAGGCCGACGTGCACCGCAGCCGTGTACAGAACCCCGACATGGCCCAATTCGACATCCATGATCGGGTCAACTACGCCGCCACGCGCAGCTTTGTGCGTGTCTTGCCTGAAGACAAGGTAATTGCGCTGGAACTGGAGATTGATACCAATTTTGCGCAGGTGATCGAGTATTTTGAAATCTTTCTGAGCCGCATGACAATGGTTAGGCAAGCAGTCCAGTTTCTCAACTGCGAATTTCGATTGATCATTAATGACGTACGCTTTTCCTAGCTCAAGTAAAAAACCATCGACCAAGGGCGGAACTTCCTATGCGTATTGTGCGTTACGTAACGAATGTGGACGATAGTCGAGGGAAACCCACCTGGGGCCTTCTCCTGGAAAAGTATGTTTATCCACTGCGCCGGGCGCCGTACGAAAGTCCTCGCCTGGCGCGCGATTTTGCGCCTGAGATCGAAGGCGCGCCGATGTTGATGGACGACGTAAAGCTATTGCCGCCCTGTGATCCGCGCAAAATCATTTGCGTAGGACGTAACTATGCAGCACACGCAGCCGAATTCGGCAACGAAGTGCCTGAAGAACCGGCCATCTTCCTCAAGGCGGGCACCACGCTGATCGGCCAGGGCGAGTCGGTGATCTTGCCGTCGATCAGCCAGCGCGTCGATCACGAAGCTGAATTGGCGCTGGTCATCGGCAAGCGGGCGCGCTACCTCAGCCCCCAGGACGCACACAACATCATCCTGGGCTACACCTGCGCCAACGACATCACCGCGCGTGACCTCCAAAAGAAAGATGTGCAGTGGACACGTGGCAAGAACTTCGACACCTTTGGCCCGGTTGGCCCCTGGCTCGACACAAACTGGGATCCCGAAGGCAAGACGATCCGCTGTCTGGTCAACGGTGAAGTGCGCCAGGAAAGCAACACCAGCCTGTTCGTCCATTCAATTGGCAAAGTGCTTGCCTACGTCTCGCAGTTTATGACCCTGGAACCGGGCGACCTCGTCCTCACCGGCACGCCCGAAGGCGTCAGTGCGCTGCACCCGGGCGACACCGTCAGCGTGGAAATTGAAGGATTGGCCACCCTGACCAATCCGGTGATTGCCGGCGTGTAACCGCCTCAACGCAAACCATCCCTACTGCACCTGATGAGGAACGATCCGTGTCTGCTATCCTGCGGCTCAAGCACTTTACCGATTTAAACGAAATTAGCAGCGAGCAGTTCTGGGGTCTACTGCGCCTGGCCAAACGCCTGAAAGATGAACGCAAAGCGCGCGGCGCCAACGAGCCGATTCTGGCTAATAAGTCGCTGGCCATGCTCTTTCAAAAACCGTCTTTGCGCACCCGTGTCAGCTTTGAAATGGGCATGCAGCATTTGGGCGGTTACGCTTTCTACCTCAGCCCGCAAGAAGTTGGCCTGGGCAGCCGCGAAAGCGCTCCCGACGTCGCACGGGTGCTCAGCGGCTACGTCGACGGCATCATGGCGCGTGTCTTCGACCATCAGCACATCCTCGATATGGCGGCATGGGGCAGTGTGCCGGTGATCAACGGCCTCAGCGATTTCAGCCACCCCTGCCAGGCATTGACCGACATTTTCACTGCCTGGGAACATCTGGGCGACCTGGCGGATCGCACACTCGTCTACGTGGGCGACGGCGACAACAACGTGGCCACCAGCCTGATCATGGCGGCGGGCAAAGTGGGGATGAATGTCCGTGTGGTGGCGCCGGTGGGCTACACACCATCGCGCCAAGTACTGGGGATCAGCGAAGGTGAAGTCGCCATCACCGATGACCTCGATGGGGTGATCGGCGCCGACATCCTTTACACCGATGTGTGGACAAGCATGGGCCAGGAAGGAGAGCGCGAGAAGCGCATGCAGATCTTCCCGCCCTACCAGGTGAATGCCCAACTGCTGGCCCGCACACAAAACAAAGACGTGCTCGTGATGCACTGCCTGCCCGCTCACCGTGGCGAAGAAATTACAGATGATGTGGCCGACGGCGGCGCCAGCGTGGTTTTTCCGCAAGCGCACAACCGGCTGCATGCCCAGAAAGCGGTGTTGGCTCACCTGTTGGGGAATGTGCCACTTGAATAGCTCTGTCACCGGTGCCGTCAACCGGTCTCCAGCGCATGAATGATTTACTCCCAGTGCTCAGCCGGTTGTTGAACTGGCAGAGTCTCGTTGACTTGACCCTCGTCGCGCTCTTTTTTTACATCTTACTGCGACTCTTCCGCGGCACACAAGCGGTTCAATTGTTGCGCGGAATTCTGGTGATCGCCCTTGTGGTGGCAGTAATCTCGCGCACTGTTCAGCTTACGGCGTTCAGTTGGCTGCTGCGCAACAGTTCACTGGCCGTGTTGGTGGCGATTCCTGTCATCTTTCAGCCGGAACTGCGCCGTGCGCTGGAAAAAGTTGGGCGCGGTATGCCTTTTCTCAACCGTCGGGTGGAAGGCGCCTCTACACAGGAGATGATCAACGAGATCGTCAAGGCGTGTGAGCAACTGGCCGACAACCGCTTCGGCGCCCTCATTGTGCTGGAAGGCGCCACTGGTCTCGGCGAGTACATCGACCGTGGCGTGCCCATCAACGGCGAAATCAGCGCCGAACTGCTCACCACAATCTTTTTCCCAAAGACGGCTTTGCATGATGGCGCCGTGATTGTGCGCGATGGACGCATCGCCGCCGCCGCCTGTGTGCTCCCACTCACACACCGCGACCTCCTCGATCCATTGCTCGGCACTCGTCATCGCGCCGCCATCGGCGTCACCGAACAGTCGGATGCTCTCTCGATTGCCGTCTCTGAGGAAACAGGCGCCATCTCGTTTGCACGCAATGGCCGCATTACCCGCCGGCTCGACAACAACCGTCTCCGGCGTGTGCTGACTGAATTTTATGATCGGCGCGCCGCCGAAGGCGAAGCCGAGCAGGACGAAGTAAATGCCGAGCAGAGTGTTCAAACTCAATAACCGCATGCGCGAAAACCTGAGTACCGTGCTCATGTCAGTGCTGCTGGCGCTGATTGTTTGGTTTTTCGCAATTGATCAAGAAAATCCCCTTATCCGCAAAGAGTTCGATCAGCCGGTGCCGGTTGAAGTGTTGGGCCTCGCCGACGGCACACAAACCCTCCAGGATCTCACCAAACGCAATGTCTTCTTAACGCTGCGCGCGCCGGAAAGCACCTGGCAGAACATCACGCCCGATGACTTCAGCGCCTACATCGACCTGAGTGGGCGCGGCCCCGGCAGTTGGGAAGTGCCCATCACCATCGAACCGCTGGATACCGACGTCGATGTCGTCGATCAGCAGCCGCGCCAATTGCGTGTTCAGATCGAGGAAGTGATCACGAAAACGGTGGATGTCCAGGTTGAAATCATGGACAGCCCCGCCTTTAGCTACGAAGCGCAGACGCCCATTGTCGAGCCAGAAACGGCGACTATCACCGGGCCGCGCACCCAGGTGGAACAGGTGCAAAGCGCAGTGGTCGAAGTCTTTTTGCGTAGCGCCAAGAGCCAGGTGGAACGCACACAGGTGCTCTCACCTCGCAGTTCGCAGAACCTGCCCGTGGATCGAGTCGCCGTTGAGCCGCAAAATGCGCTGGTGGTGGTGCCGATTGTGCAGCGCCCAGGTCGCAAAGAGGTGGCCGTCGTCGTCGCCGTGGAAGGGCAACCGGCGCCAGGCTACCGGCTGACAAGCATTACGTCGGAGCCGGGCACAGTGATCCTGCGCGGCAGCCCCGAAGCACTGCTCGAAGTAGGCGGCTTCGTGGAGACGCCCATCCTCAATATTGAGAACGCCACCGGCGACGTGCGCGAGCGGCTGCCACTGCTCCTGCCCGCCAATGTATCGACGATGGGCGAAACCAGCGTCACCGCCGTAGTCAGCATTTCGCCCATTGTCAGCAGCATTCCGCTGACGCGCCAGCCCATCATTCAAGGGCTAAACAGCAACCTGCGCGCCACGGTGTCGCTCTCGCGCATCGACGTGATTGTCACCGGGCCGTTGCCGCGCCTTAATGCCATCCGCCCCGAAGATGTGCGTGTCACCCTCGATCTATCGGGGTTACTGCCCGGCAGCCATGTGGTGGTGCCTACGATTGTGCCGCCTGAAGGTGTGGTGGTAGACGGCATTATTCCACAAGCGGTGGAGGTGACCATCGAATCGACGGTGACGCCGACGCCGGGCAGCACGATCCCCGCGCCGACGCCCACCACAACGCCCGAAGGCTCGATCCGGCCACAGCAAGCGCCGGTCTAGAGACAATTAGGCGCGGCAACGGTCGCGCGGTACAATAACAGAGATGTAGCCTGACTGCTGAAAGCGGTAGCACGTGTGGCGCCGCTTTTTTATTGCAATACAAATCGAGAAAAATATGAGTAAGCGTAAACCTGTGGTTGCCCTGGTGGGCCGCCCCAACGTGGGCAAATCAACTTTATTTAATCGGCTAACCGGCACCCGCATCGCCATTGTCGAAGATCTGCCCGGCACGACGCGTGATCGCATCTACGGCGAAAGCGACTGGAACGGCGTCGGCTTCATTGTCATCGACACCGGCGGGCTGGAAGCACAGTCGACTGCCGAGTACCGCGCGCAGATTCCAGGCGCAGAACCGCTGGCGCAAGACTCGGTGCTTTTCGTGGCCGAAATCCAAAATCAAGCGCAACTGGCGATGGAGGAATCGGATGCTATTGTGCTCGTGGTCGACGGCAAAGAAGGACTCACCGCCGCTGATATCGAAGTGGGCGAGTCGCTGCGCCTGAGCACCAAGCCCATTTTCATCGCCGTCAACAAGACGGAAAGCAAAGAACGCCAGCTCAACGCCGCCGAATTCTGGCGGCTTGGGCTGGGCCAGCCGTTCCCCATCAGCGCCTATCATGGCGACGGCGTGGGCGATCTGCTAGACGAACTGGTGAAGGTGCTGCCTGAGTATCCCATCGACGAGTTTGAAGACGAACGCATCAGCATCGCCATTGTGGGCCGCCCCAACGTGGGCAAAAGCAGCCTGCTCAACGCCCTCCTCGGCCAGGAACGCGCCATTGTCAGCGAGATTGCCGGCACCACCCGTGATTACATCGACACAGAGTTGACCTACGAAGGACAGCGCATCCGGCTAATCGACACCGCCGGTATCCGCCGCCGTGGCAAGGTGGAACCGGGCATCGAAAAATACAGCGTCCTGCGCAGTATGCAGGGCATCGACCGCGCCGACGTGGCGTTGTTGCTCATCGACGGCGCCGACGGCGTCACCGCACAGGATGCGCATGTGGCGGGCTATGTCCTCGAAAAGCAACGCAGCGTGGTTGTGGTTGTCAACAAATGGGACGCCGTGGAAAAAGAGACCAACACCATGGTCGAATACACACGCCAGATCCGCCAGGATCTTAAGTTTCTCGACTACGTGCCGGTGATCTTCATCAGCGCGCTGACCAAGCAGCGCATCCACACGGTGCTGCCCACTGCCCTGGCTGTGGCCGCAGAACGCGATTTCCGCATTTCCACCGGCGAACTCAACCGGCTGCTACAGGAAGCGTACGACCGCAACCCGCCGCCCAGCCGCAATGGACGCCGCCTGCGCATCTACTACGCCACCCAGGCCGACACAGCGCCGCCGACTTTCATCATGTTCGTCAACGATCCTGATCTGGCGCACTTCAGCTACGAGCGCTATCTGGAAAATCAGATCCGTGAGTATCATCCATTCTTGGGTACGCCGATCCGCATTTCGTTCCGGCGGCGCAACAAGAAGGACGAGTAAATCCTGGCAAGGCGGCCAAGGTGAGCAGGTTGCAGTCCATCCGTTCCTATACGATTGAACTTTTGCTGATCGCTGCGCTGCTGGCGGCGATCAGCTTTTTCGGCTATATCGGCTACGGCCTGGTCGATCCAGGGACGTCGAACCCCAATTTTTCGGGCCAGCAGGCGTTGATGCATGTCACGCAGCAGATGGGCTACGGTCCTCGCTTTACCGGTTCGGCGGGGAACACGGCCACCGGCGACTGGCTGATCGAGGAACTGGGCCAGGCCGGCTGGTCGGTCTACATTCAGCCCTTCCGGGTGACCGAAAACGAGATCCCGGCGCGCAACATCATCGCGGTGCGTGGCGAAGGCCCTACCGCCATGCTCACCACCCACTACGACAGCCGCCTCTACGCCGACCAGGACGGCGCCGCCGACCGTCGAACCGAACCGGCGCCAGGGGCCAACGATGCAGCATCGGGGGTGGCGGTGTTGGTGGAGTTGGCGCGAACGTTGGCAGTGTCCGAGAGCGGACGCGAGATCTGTCTCGTCTTTTTTGATGCGGGCAGCAACGCCGGCATTCCCGGCTGGGACGCCGACATGGGCAATCGCTATTTTGCCGAACAGTTGGATGCGCTGCCGCGCTGTGGCAAACCCGAATTCGTCGTCCTCGTCGACAGCGTCGGCGACACGGATCAGCAGATTCCGCGCCCCAGCGGCAGCGATGAGACGTTAACCAACATAATCTGGCAGGTAGCTGCAGCGCTGGGCTACGATCAATGGCAGGCCGAGAGCGCGGACGAAAGCAGTGCTGCCGGCGAGGTTGCTGGTGAGAGTGACGGCGAGGCCGGTCAGGTCAATTACTTTGCGGCCTTGGGCATCCCAAGCGTAGAGATTCGCGACCCCAGCTACCGTCACCGCGCCACGCAGGCCGACACAGCAGACAAACTCAGCCCGGAGAGCCTGCAACGGGTGGGGCGCACGCTGGAGGTCTGGCTGGAAGAGGGAGAAAGTAGAGAATAGGCGGGGAGATTCAGCGATTTTTGTATTGTATCGTCATTCAGATTTCAGGAGAAGAGCGCATTTATGAATCCGGTAATCTTTGAGTTTGGGCCATTCGTCTTGCAATGGTATGGGGTTTTCATTGTGGGTGGCTCTACCGTAGCAGCGTGGTTGGCGGCGCGCTATGCCGAACGCTCCGGCGAGAACCCTGATCATGTGTGGAATTTGCTGGCCTGGACGTTGATCGCAGGCATTATCGGGGCAAGACTCTACCACGTCTTCTCATCGCCGGCAGACGCGGCGGGGTGGTCTTACTACCGAGAGAACCCGATTGAAATCATCAACTTCTGGAACGGTGGCTTCCGCGGGTTGGGGATCTACGGTGGGTTGGTCGGTGGGCTGATTGCCATTACGGTCTATTGTTATGTCAACAAGCTGAACGTCCTCAACTACCTGGATTACATCGGCCCCAATGTGTTGCTTGGGCAAACCATTGCGCGCATGGGCAACTTCGCCAATCAGGAGCTTTACGGTCCGGCCACGGATCTGCCCTGGGCCTTCCACATTAACCCCACCTATCCATGCCAGCGCCCGCCCAACATCCCGGCGGAGATCGGCTATTGTGGCGCCGGGAATTTGTCGCCGGAATCGATTGCCTGGTATGCCAACAATGGCTTCCACCCCACCTTTTTCTACGAAGCGCTGTGGAATCTGGTGCTTTTTGGTGTGCTCTTCCTGGTGATTCGCTATTACGGCCACAAACTGCGCAAAGGTGACGGCGCCCTGCTCTACTTCATCGCCTATCCTGTGGGCCGTTTTTGGGTGGAAATGTTCCGCCCCGACGCGTGGACAATGGGCGCGCTGGCCACGGCGCAGTGGATCGCCATCTTTTCGGTGGCCATCTCGGTGATATTGTTGATCTGGCGACATGCCGGCTGGTCTGCCGAGGCCAACCCCGAAGACACACTGCGCAAGTTGAGCATCCACGCCAACAGTCGGCAGCCGGTCAAAGCAGCCGCCCGCCGCTAACCAGGATTTAATGATCAAAAAAACCTCGAACGTATCAGTTCGAGGTTTTTTGATCCAAAAAACAAGGATCTATCTACAAAGCAAGACGCAGCAGAATGCATCCACAGATTTCACGGATTGAAAGGATTCTCAGACAAAGAGGCAGCACCTTGTCCCCAGTCCCCAATCCCCAGTCCCCAATCCCCAGTCCCCAGTCACTCAATCATCTCAATATAGTAATCGATCAACTCGGCGTCCATGCGCCAGCCTTCGACGCGGTTAGCCGCCAGTTGCAGTTGGCGGTGCGCCAGGGCAGCGTTCTGGCTGACGCAGACCACCTGCAAGACGGCGCGGGTGTGTACGTCCTGGGCCTCGGCTTCGCAGACGGAGACGTTGAAGTCGCGGCGCAGACGCGCGATCAACGGCTTGAGGATGCCACGCTTCTCCTTCAAGCTGTAGACGAGGGGGAGATAGAGTTCGAGGGTTAAAAGTCCGATGGCCATGGGTGTGAGTTGCGGATTGCGAATTGCGGATTGCAGAAGTTGTGGACACGGATGGGAAAGAACACGGAGCGACATTGGAAAATCCGTGATCTTTCGATCCGTGTGCACAGGCGCTGCTTTGGGTATGAAGGCAACGACAGCACGGCTTCCCCCGCAATTCGCAATTCGCAATCCGCGATTTTTTAGCGGTGTTGTGTCCATGCGGGGTTGGCGTACTGTGTGCGGATCAATTCGGCGCTGCACCGGATCTCCGCCGGGGTCAGCGCGCCGGGGACGAGTTCGAGGTTGAGCATTTCGGCGAACCCGGCGGACATGGCAGCGGCGACGTGGGCAAAGTCGAGTAAGGACGATTCTTCGGGCACGCCGAGGGCGTCGGCCAGGGTGAGGGCGCGAGTGGAAAGCTGAGCGCGCAAGGTGGCGGCTTCGGCGGCGGGCAAGGCCAGCACGTCCACCAGGCGGGCAATGTCGCCCACCAGGGGCAGGCTGCCATGCTGAAGGACATATCCCTGCCGCCGGCTCTGGGCGCTGCCCATGAGTTTGCGTCCTTGCGCGGTGATCTCGTAGGCGCTGGGCACTTCAAAACAGGCCGCAGAGACATCGCGCCCGGCGCGCACGTCGGCCCCCGCCTTTTCGGCCTGCAACCCCAACGCTTGTAGGCCACTCAACAGCCCGTTGCTCAGGCGCAGGTAAGCATCCATCACACCGCCGGCCATGCGCGGTTCGGCGGCGGCGGCGGCGGCGGAGTAGGTCAATTCATCGGTGTGCAAGATGGCGCGACCGCCGGTGGTGCGCCGCACTAGATCGTAGCCGAGCGCTGCAATGCGCGCCACGTCTACATCGGCCACTTTCTGATGACGCCCCAAACTCACCGCCGGCGGCGACCAGCGATAGAAGCGCAGCGTCGGCGGCACGTCTCCGGCGGCGGCGGCGATGGCAATCGCTTCGTCTACGGCCATATTGGCCGCGCCGGCGCGCGGTCCGTCTTCGATGATGAGCCGCCAACGGGCGGGTGGGAAGGAACTCATCTTACTCTTTCACAACGACGCGCTGCCCGTTGGCGTCGAGCACCGTCCCTGCCACGTTTTGAGGACGTTTGACCACGGCGAGGGCGATGGGCGCTTCGGTGCGTGGGCTGTAGGCAGCGCTGGTGACTTCGCCCACAGCGCGCCCGTTGGCGGTGAGTTCGGCGCCCGGCGTGAGCAGTTGATCGCTGCGCACGGTGACAAGCGATTTGGTGATCTTGTCGTAGGTGATCTGGCGGGCGATAATCTCCTGGCCGGTGTAGCAGCCTTTGTTGTCGGCGCAGCTCCAGGCCAGGCCGGCTTCGAGCGGGTTGTAGGCTTCCACCAGTTCCGTCCCCGCGCCAGGACGGCCCAACTCGATGCGATGGACGTTGTAGGTGTCGGCGTCGACGCGCACGGCGCCGGTCGCTTCAAAGCGGGCGAGCAGCGTGGCGGCGTCCTCAACGGGGGCGATGACCTCGTAGCCGGGGACGTCGAACGCCTGCTGGTTGAGGACGACGGTGCTGTCTTGAACGGCGAAGCTTTCGGCGTCAGGCGTGGGCAGATTGGCCTGGGCGAGCAATGCCGCCGCCGCCGGCCCCATCAGGCGCAGCCGCCGGTGCGACTCACTCAGATCAGCCACTTTGACCTTGTCCATGAAAAAGATCTGCCCGCGCAGATGACGGGCCAACTGCGCGCCGTCGGTCCCGGCGGGGAGCAGCCAGAGATCGTCCCCGCGCTGGAGGACGGTGAAAACGTAGAGAATGCGCGCCACCGGGCTGGTCAACACCGTCACCGCTGATTGGCCGGGCTTAAGCGCAGCAATGTTGTTCGTGGTCATGCGGTGGACGAAATCGACGCGGTCGGCGTCGGTCAACTGCAAAACGCCGAAACCAGGACGTTCCATCACCGCCGCGCCGGAGTGGAGGGCGGTGTAGGCACGCTGATCAATCGCGGTTTGGATGAGTGTCATGGTTCCTCCGATGAGCAGAGAATGAATGAAGAATAATGATTGGGTGGTGGATGTTTCGCCGTCATAGGATGATTCAGGGTAGGGTCAGCAGAGATTGATCCACGAAGGCAGAGAAATCTACGCTCACCCCAATCACTACTCTTCATTCAGCCCCGAATGTTTTTCAACAAAATCCAGGATTAGATAGTACATCTCTTTGCCTGCTTCGCTCAGATCTGCCCCGATTTGCAGGTAGTGGCTGACGTCTTCGTAATAGAATACGTCCACGGGGACACCGGCTGTCCGCAGGGCTGCTTCCAGTTCGTACGCCTGCTCAATGGGGATGATGATGTCGGCGTCGGTGTGGATGATCAGCGTGGGCGGCAGGTAGGCGGCGGTGTAGACGGGCGAATAGCGCAGGTAGCCCAGCGGGTAGAGGTTGGCCGCGCCCAGCGCAGGGATGACAAGACGATATTGTTCGGGCAGGATGACTGTGCCGGCGTAGAAGTCGGCGGCGCCGCGGAAGGCGCTGGTGATGCCGCCTGCCGTGATCCAGCCGCGGAATTGATCACCTTCATCGCGCAAAAGACGGTGCAGGATGGCGCTGCTGAAGCTGCCGCCTACCGCCACCACCGGCACAGTGGACAGATCTACGCCCAGGTGACCACCGCGCGCCAGCGCCAGGGCGACACGGGCGTCTTGGGTGTGCGCCTCCACGTCGAGCCCATGCGCGCCCACAGGCGAAATGGCGACGACGTTGTAGCCCGCATAGGCAAAGGCGACGCTCACCGGTTCCCAGCCCTGCACTGTGCCGGGATAGGAGGCAAAGATCAGCGGCAGATCATGCGCAGCCTGCAGCGGACGGTAAAGCCGCAATGTGCCCACCACCACCCCTTCCCGCGTAAAGGTGAAGGGTTGCCCCGACGCAATCGCGCCGTCGGGAAAGGGCGCCGTGATCACCCGCGACAGGCCGATTTGTAGATCCACGGCGGCGGGCAATGGCGACGGCAGCGGCGCGGGGAGGTGACGCACCAGGTCAATCGGCGGCGCTTCTTCAGTTTCACCGGGATCGAGGGTGATCAGCCAGGGCACGCCGAACGAGCCGGTCAAGGCGACTTCGTCGAAGCCTTCGCCCACCGCCGCGGGGACATACTGCCCCGGCGGGATGCCTTCGATCCGGTAACGCCCGTCTTCACCGCTGACGGCGCTGTAGGGTGTGCCGGTGCGTCGTGCCACCACCACCGAGACGCCGGGCTGCGGCTGCCCTTGATAACGGACGATGCCGGTGAGGGTGGCCGGTTCCTCGCCGTCGCCCTGCACAAATGGCCCGCCTATTTGCCGTTCGAGCAAATAGCCGACGACGTTGGCTTCGTCGCTGGGCGCACAGCCGCTAAGGAAGACGAACAGTGAGAGCAAAAACAAAAAAGCTGGAAATCGCATGGGTTGTACTCGAAGATGGGGCTATCACAGGAATCTAGATGGGGCGGATTATACCACAACCAAAGCGCAGAGTCCCTCACCCCCACAGACGTTAGGTGAAGCTCTTTCGGAACGCGTACAGAGCGGCCCCCCCCCCGCGATGGTTCAGTTTGGGGAATGGTTGAGCGGCGGAACCCCTCCCCAACCCTCCCCGCGATGGTTCAGTTTGGGCAATGGTTGAGCGGCGGAACCCCTCCCCAACCCTCCCCGCAATGGTTCAGTTTGGGCAATGGTTGAGCGGCGGAACCCCTCCCCAACCCTCCCCGCAATGGTTCAGTTTGGGCAATGGTTGAGCGAATGAGGCGGAGAGGGAGCCGTTGGCGCGTTGACTTTGTGGCGCTGTATTGGCCATGCCCACAACGCGACCGACACTGCCCAATCCCCAGTCCCCAGTCCCCAATCCCCAGTCCCCAATCCCCAGTCCCCAATCCCCAGTCCCCTATTTTTTTGCCAGCACTCCCCCAAAACCGATATACTATACTGTCATTAAATTGACACGGTTTCACATGACGCGCCCCATGCGCGTCTTTTTATGACGTAGAGGAATTGAATGACTTCAGGCTACTATCGCTTCCCCACGATTCATGCGGATTCGATTGTGTTTGTCTCAGAAGACGATCTCTGGCACGTGCCCACGGCAGGCGGTGTGGCGCGTCGCCTCACCAGCAACCTGGGCGCGGTGACCTACCCCATGTTTTCGCCCGACGGCAGCCGCCTGGCCTTTACCGGCTGCGAGGAAGGCAACAGCGAGGTCTATGTAATGCCCGCACAGGGCGGCAGGGCGCAGCGCCTCACCTACCAGAGCGCCGACTGCCGCATTCTGGGTTGGAACGCGGCAGGGACACATGTGATCTACCACTCCAACTACGGGCGAGCGCACCTACGCGACTACGTGATCTACGAAGTGGCGGCAGACGATGTCACCGGCGCGGCGCGAATATTGCCCTACGGGCCGGCGCGCAGCATCAGCTTTGGGCCGAACGGGGCCACAGTGCTGGGCCGCAACACCGGCGATCCCGCCACCTGGAAGCGTTATCGCGGCGGCACCGCCGGTCACCTGTGGATCGATCACAACGGCGACGGCGCTTTTCAACGCTATCTGGCCGATCTAGAGGGCAATATCGCCTCGCCCATGTGGATTTTGCGGGGAAATGACGATGGTGGCCGCGTCTACTTTGTGAGCGATCATGAGGGCATCGGCAATTTATACAGCGCCCGGCCCGACGGCAGTGATCTGCGCCGCCACACCGATCACGAGGACTACTATGTGCGCAACCCGGCCAGCGACGGCGCACAGATCGTCTACCATGCCGGGGCCGATCTCTACGTCTTCGACATTGACGCCGACGCGAGCCGCCTGGTGACGGTGAATTATTTCAGCCCGCGCGTGCAGCGCAACCGTAAGTTTGTGAACTGCGGCAGCTACATGGACAGCGCCGCGCTCAACCCCAAGGGCAACGCCCTGGCGCTGACCAGTCGCGGGCGCGCCTTCGCCTTCCACAACCACGAAGGCGCGGTGATCCAATTGGGCAAGGCCAACGGCGTGCGCTATCGCCTGGCCGACTGGCTTAACGACGGCCAGCGCATTGTGTTGATCAGCGACGAGCCAGGCGAGGAAGTGCTGGAAATTCACAGCCGCGAACCGGGGACGTCGCCGCGGCGGCTGGAGAGCATCGAGTTTGGCCGCGCCGTGGATCTGCTGGTGTCGCCCACCGCCGACAAGGTGGCGCTGACCAATCACCGCCATGAACTGTGGCTAATCGATTTGGAAGCGGAGTCGGCCACACTGGTGGATCGGAGCGCACATCACCGTATCGCCGGGCTGGATTGGTCGCCCGATGGTTGCTGGCTCGTCTACGGCTTTTCGGCCACACACCAGACCACCGAATTGCGTCTCTACCGTCTGGCCGATCCCGACGCCGAGGACGAAGCGCAGCGCGAGGCGGCGGTGCATCGCATCACGTCGCCGGTGCTGCACGACGCCCGCCCGGCCTTCGATCCCGACGGGCGCTTCATCTACTTCATCAGCTATCGCGAGTTCAACCCCGTCTACGACAGCCTGCACTTCGATTTGGGTTTTCCGCGTGGGGCGCGTCCTTATTTGGTGACGCTGCGCAACGATGTGCCGAATCCGTTTGTGCCGCAGGTGGAGGAGGAGGAAGATGATGAGGAAGATGATGAGGATGCCGGCGATGATGAGGCGCACGAGGACGAGGATGCCGGCGACGAAAGCGGCGACGAGGACGGCGATCTAGGCGACGAGGACGAGTTCGAGTACGAAGATCCGGATGAGTCCGGCGAGGGCGAGGCAGAGGGCGATACATTCTTTGCCGCGCAGGTGCGGCGCGGCCAATTGGGCAACGAAGAGGCGGCCCCCGCGGGCGAGCAAGATCGCTCTGGTCCCCCCAAAGAAAAAGAAAAGGCAGGCGAGAAGGAGGGCGACAAGAAGGACGACAAGAAAGAGAAGAAGCCCGAACGCTTGCGCATTGATTTGGAAGGGATTCAGCAGCGGGTGTTGGCCTTCCCCGTGCCCGAAGGACGCTACGGCGAAATTGCCGGTGTGCCCGACAAGGCGCTGTTTACGATCTTCCCTGTGCAGGGGACGCTGACCGCCGACGGCAACGACAATGAGCACGACGACGACGGCAGCGGCCAACTGCGCGTGTACGATTTCAAAGAATACCGCGCCGAGACGCTGCTCGACGAGATCGACTGGTTCGATCTGTCGCGCAACAGCAAGAAGATGCTCTACGGCTGCGGCGACCGTCTGCGTGTGATCCCCGCCGGCGAGAAGCCGCCAGGCGGCGGCACTCCGCGCAAGAGCGGGTGGATCGACCTGGGCCGCGTCAAAGTGTCCATCGATCCGCAGAGCGAGTGGGAGCAGATGTTCCGCGAGGCGTGGCGGCTGCAACGCGATCATTACTGGACGGAAGACATGTCGGATATAGACTGGCAGACGGTCTACACTCGCTATTTTCCGCTGATTGAGCGCACGAGCACACGCACCGAGTTCAGTGATCTGATGTGGGAGATGCAGGGTGAACTGGGCACCAGCCACGCCTACGAGTTCGGCGGCGATTACCGGCTACGCCCGTTCTACAGCCAGGGCTTCCTGGGCGGGGATGCGCTCTGGGACGGCGAGGCACAGGGCTATCGGCTGCAAAACTTTGTCCACGGCGACCCGTGGAACCGGCAGGCCCATTCACCGCTGGCCGCCCCCGGCGTAGACGTGCAGCCCGGCGACGTGCTGGTGGCGATCAACGGGCAGGCGCTGAGCGAGTCTGTCAGCCCGGCGCAGTTGCTGGTGAACCAGGCAGGCGAAGAGGTGCTGTTGACGATTAGGACGAGGGGCGAAGGGGCGAAGGGCGAGGATGCAAGCACGTCCGAAGATGTGTCCGCCGCCGAGGAGACAAAGCATGAGGACGCCAAAGACGAGTTGCCGTTTAAGCTGGTGACGGTGTCGACGTTGTACGATGAGCGGACGGCGCGCTACCGGGCGTGGGTGAACGGCAACCGGGCGCAGGTGCACGCGGCGACGGGGGGACGGGTGGGCTATGTCCACATTCCCGACATGGGGCCGCATGGCTACGCCGAATTCCACCGCGGCTATCTGGCCGAAGTGGACAAGGAAGCGTTGATCGTCGATGTGCGCTACAACGGGGGTGGGCATGTCAGCGCGCTGATCCTGGAGAAGCTGGCGCGGCGGCGGCTGGGCTACGACATTCAACGCTGGGGCAGCTACACGCCCTACCCCGACGAGTCGGTGGCCGGCCCGCTGGTGGCGTTGACCAACGAACAGGCAGGCAGCGACGGCGACATTTTCTGTCACAGCTTCAAGTTGATGGGGTTGGGGCCGCTGGTGGGCAAGCGCACGTGGGGCGGCGTGGTGGGCATCTGGCCGCGCCACGCCCTGGTCGACGGCACGGTGACAACCCAACCCGAATTCAGCCACTGGTTCCAGGACGTGGGCTGGAACGTGGAAAACTACGGCACCGACCCCGACATTGAGGTGGACAACACACCGCAGGATTACCGGGCGGGCCGCGATGCGCAGTTGGAGACGGCGATTGCGACGATCCTGGCGCAGTTGGCAGCCAACCCGCCGATGCAGCCGCCGGATCCGAGGAGCCGTCCTAGCCGGGCGTTGCCCAAGTTGCCGCCGCGGGTGAAGAGGGAAGAATGAGGATTGAAGAATGGGTGGAGGATCGTGACGGATCCTCCACCCGTTTTTTTTGTTTACAGATTGATGTCCAGATCAAGTGCTATGAGCAGTGCTTGGTGCAAAGCCGCCACCTTTTCTTCGGATAGACTGCCGACATAGTTGGTCAGCATGGATTTGGGAATGCTCATCAACGCGTCGCAATGGATACTGGAGTCATGCTTCAAACCTTCGTCGATGCCTACGGCAACTTGTGTCGATAGACCATCGTGCACGGTGTAGATTGGTGCGCAGATGACAGTTGAAAAACGCGAGTCGATGAGTGCAGGTCGACTTACGATCACGAAATAGCGAAACTGCTTAGGATCACCACCGGGCGGCTTGGCGATGCGGTAAATTTCACCTCGCTTCACAACGGCACCTGATAACTTAATGCATCGTTGACTTCTTCATTCAGGTAGTCGGCGCGACGGTTGAGGATTTCAAGATCGCGGGCAGCCTGTTCTGCTCTTTGCAGTTGGCGAATATACGCCCACGCCGCCGTTTCCAGAAAGAGTGAACGATTGCCGTAATGATCAGGTAAGTGATCGATAGTTTCTAACAGTTCTTGCGATAGGGTGATAGATGTCTTGACTTTCATACCACCAATATATTCCTCGAAGTGTGACGTGTCAAATATATGGCTTTGAAAAAGGCTTGACAGTGGAACCACTATGTAACCATAAGGGTTCCAGTGAAACAAGGAGACATTATGGCGACCATCACCATCAAAAACATTCTCGACGATCTTTACGAACAATTGAAAGACGTGGCTGAAGCCAATCGACGTTCTATTAACAGCGAGGTGATTATTTGCATTGAACGCAGGCTGGCGACGCACAAACCAACCCCAAACGACATTGTGCAAAAAGCACGCCGTTTCTCCCCAACAATTCTGTGAATCCTAAAAACCAGAGAAATGTTGATCTACGAAGCCACACGAAGGTGCACGAAGCAGAGCAGAATGTCACCGCAAAGGCGCAAAGAAAAAAGAGAGCCACAGATTTCATGGATTTTCAGGATTCAGAAAAAGCTCGAAGGACAATCCTTCTGGAAATCCTTTTAATCCGTGAAATCTGTGGATCTCTTTTTTGCCGTCTTTTCTGCCTTCGTCTTTCTTCGGATGCGTGTACATTTTCGACATCACGCCCAAAGACCAGAGCAGTTTTATTCTACATCAATTAGCGTCTGCGGATGTACCACAGTCACACCAGGAATGTTAGCGAAGTCATCAGGGTTCAGCGTGAGAATGTGGCTGATGGCGGAGGTTTTCATCAATGCGGCAATTCGCGCATCGTGGGTTCGTTTCCCCAGTATTTTGTTGCTCGAAACAATATCCAGCCACGTGGGAAACAACAGAGGTGTCTCGTCGGCAACAGGAAAACGTTGCATCAACTGATCAATAAGGTTGCGCGTGTATGTTGTGGACCAGCCGAGACCGTTTACATCGGTGGGACGTGTAGCAACAACCCACATTTCAATCAGAACTTGTGCAGTCAAGTAGCACTCGTCACCGTGGGCCAAAAGCGTGGCGACAGCAGTGGCAACTAACTCATGCTGCGCATCAGACGGGTTGCTGAAACGAAGAATGATGTTTGTATCGAGAAGATATGTCGTCATTACTCGTAGATACTGTCGCGATCAAATGCTTCATTGGGCAGGGTGGAGCCAGTTTTATGCAACCGAGAGACCCACTCCAGAAAATCCTGTGACCGCTCTTTTGGCGTTGCGCTTGCCCAAAACGGTGCTGTCCTCATCTTGGTTTGAGTTTGCACCTTAAGTGAGAGGATGTGTTCAGCAATTCGTGAAAGCTGACTTTCGTTCAGTGTATCAATTTCCCGTTTGAGTGTTTCGCGCAATAGCATGATCAAACCTCACGGTATGTAGATGCCCGATGCAGGATGTAATTCTCTTCAACTAATGCCATTATGCCACAAGATGCTCTTTCTTTTTAGTCCCTATTGTTCAAGGTATTCCGAGAACCGTTCCAGCGCGTCGGGGAGGTTTTTGCGGCCAAAGCCAAGACGGAAGGCGTTGAGTTGCTGTCCGTAGAGGGTGCCGGGGAGGAGCAGGACGCCCGCTTTTTCCACCAAATCGGCGCAGAAAACGTCCACGTTGCCAGTACGCAACCCGGGGAAAGCGACGGAGCCGGCTTTGGGCCTGTGCCAGTCGAATTGATGGGGATAGGCCGCGAAGAACGCGTCGAGCAGAGCGAGGTTGTGGCGGATGATCTGCACGTTGCGCGCCACGATGGTGTCGGCGTGGCGCAGCGCCAGGGTGGCGAGGAACTCGCTGGGAGCGCTGTTGCAGATGGTGGTGTAGTCCTTGAACGCGGCCATGGCGTCGAACAGGCGCTTGTCGTGGGTGGCGATCCAGCCGATACGCAGACCGGCGAGGCCGTACGTCTTCGACATCACGCCCAAGGAGACCGCCCGCGGGTTAAGATCCGCCAGCGCGGGCAGGCGATCCTGGGGATCCAACTCCAGCCCGCGGTAGACCTCGTCGGAAAAGAGGACAAAGCCGTGGCGTTCCGAGAGCGCGCAGAGATCCTCTACGAACTGGCGCGAAGGGAGGAAGCCGGTGGGGTTGTGGGGAAAGTTGACCACCACCACCTTGGTGCGTTCAGTGAGCAAGGACGTGAGCATGTCCAAATCCAGCGCCCAGCCCGCGGACGGATCCCCCTGCCACGCCGAAACCTGCGCGCCGACGCCACGGGCCACTTCGCCCAGCGACTGGTAGTACGGCGCATGCACGATGACATGATCGCCTGGGGTCAGGGTGACATTCATAAAGTTGAAGATCGCCTCTTCCGCGCCGGCGTGGACGAGGATCTGCTCGTCGGTGAGGTTGTCATAGAGCGTGGCGATGGCGCGGCGTAGATCCGGGTGGCCCAGCGTCTCGGTATAACCGAGCCAGAGCGCATCGAGTTGGTCCCTGGCGTTGGGCTCCAGCGCCAGCAAATCGCCGACGTGCAGACTCTCACAGTCGGAGGAGCAGAGCAGATAAGGCGCGGAGAACTCGTGGATGGCGAAGAATCGTTCGAGCGCGAAGGGGGGTAGGTTCATGGGGGTTTTGTCCTTTGGCGGGGTGATTGGGATCGGTGGGTTTGATCCTACGAAAGTGAGCGTGTTTGGACAAATTGGGGTAGGGTTAGCGTCGCATGACACATATTGTTCAGTGCCTTGCGTATGATCCAATTGATTTTGTAGACATTCTATGCTATGTTTATGTAGACATTTTTGTCTACAAGACTGAGGAGGAGATCGATGACCACCACCACCATCCGTGTTTCGTCCGAAACACGCGCCTTGTTGCAAGACCTCGCCCGTCAGGCAGGGACATCCATGCAGCAGGTGCTCGAAGAAGCGCTCGTTGAGTATCGCCGTCGCCAGTTTTTCGAGACGCTGAATGCAGCCTACGCAGAAGCACAATCGGACCCTGCTGCAAACGCCGCAGCGGAAGCAGCGCTCGCCGATTGGGACGCGACCCTGCTGGATGGCCTAGACGAACGGGAGAGGTGGCATGAGTCCTGAACCATCACGCGGCGAGATCTGGCTTGCGGATTTGAATCCTATCCGCGGCCACGAACAAGCAGGCTCACGGCCCGTGCTGGTGGTTTCGACCGATCTCTTCAACCACGGACCGGCAGGATTGGTCTTTGTGCTCCCCTTAACCCGAACCGATCGGCGCATTCCCGCCCATATCCCCGTTGATCCGCCGGAAGGCGGCGTGACGAGTCGCAGTTTTATTTTATGTGATGCACTGCGATCCATTTCAAAAGATCGCCTCAGCGGGGTTCCTTGGGGACACATTTCAGCCAAGACGATGCAACGTGTAGACGAGACGTTGCGGATGTTGCTTGATTTATAGACAAACGCTGTTTGCCACCACCCAACGGTCAACGTTACCTGCCCCGGCGTGGACGAGGATCTGGCCCCAGCGCCGACAAATCGCCGACGTGCAGGCTCTCACAGTCGGACGAGCAGAGCAGATAGGGCGCGGAGAATTCGTGGATGGCGAAGTATCGTTCCAGCGCGAATGGGGGTAGGTTCATGGGGGGCGATGTCCTTTGGGGGGGTGATTGGGAACGGTGGGGTTGATGTTACGGAAGTAGGGGTGTTTGGACAAATTGGGCTGGGGTTAGCAACAGCTTTCAGTTTGTAGAGGAACTTGTTTTCGGGCACCTGTGGACGAGGATGGATGTGAGGTCGGTGTTTGGGTTCTGCAGTTGTTTTGAAAGTCACGAAAACGGTATGTTGCGATGACACATACTGTTCAGTCAGCATATGCTTAAGTTTAACGGAGCGAGACTTTTTGCGCTTCCGCCGGAACGATTTGTTGAGCATCTTCCGATAGATTGGCTATCTTGTGTCCGTCCCGAAAAGGAGCAGCGTTCCTTGGCTCAGCGATTCATCCGTCGCATTTACCTTCTTAGCTGGTTCTAATGCGCAGACTGCTTCACCAATAAAGAAATTGGCATGGCTGTCGTTCAACTTTCCTAATACTCGCTTCACGGTTTCAGAAGTTTCCCCCTCAAGGAAACGAAATGCAGATGAAGTAAGATACTCCTGATTCATCTCAAAAGTCAACCACTTCCGCTTTAGAGCTTCCGCTGTAAATCCAGTGGTGTTTGACCCGCCAAAAATATCAAGAACGATATCTTCCTCATCGGTAAGCATCTTGATAAAGAACGCAGGAAGCTCGGGAGGGAATCGCGCAGGATGGCGGTCAAGTCCGAGTTCTTTGCAGAGTCGAAGATACCTTGAATTGCTGTCGGTGTTTGGTATAGAAAGAAGGTTGGAAGGAATTGCCCCTCCATTATCCTTGCCAAATCCAACACTTATGTCATGGCCTGAAGGGCGTTTTTTCGGAGTATAGAAACTTTCAGGATCCTCGATCAACTTCTTCATCCGATCGGAATATGGAGCCAGCACATTCCGAACATCGGCTTTCGGAAAGGGGGTCTTGCTAAACCACCACACAGTGTTGACAGAATCCTTAGCCCGAATCTTTCGTTTGTTTACCCATTCAATTGGTGACGGCAACTTTGCCGGATTGAACCAGTAGAAATCTTCGGCAAGGTGAAACCCGATTTCGTCACAGAAAGCCAAGAGTACCCGGAAGTTATACAGAGAACGGGATGGCATACCAGAACGGTATGCACCCCCTAAGTCGAGAACGAAGCTCCCGCTTTCCTTGAGCACGCGGAAAACCTCTTGACCAAATGGCTTAATCCACTGAACGTACTCTGTTTCCTCAACATTACCGTAGGTCTTTTGACGCTGAAGTGCGAACGGGGGCGATGTCATGACTAGATCAATGCTGTCGTCGGGTAACTCTGCGAGAAGTTCAAGCGAATCTCCGACATAGGCTTGACCTTTGGCTGTGTGGTAAAGTGGTTTGCTCCGCATATCAGTATTCCTTTAGGTCGTTGACCCAGCTTGCCACAATCTGCCACAACACACTGGCAGCGAAGTGGACCTCAGGGTCCGCCTTACAGATGGCTTCAATATCGCCCTGGACGAACTTTTCCTTGCCATAGCCGACAATGTAACTCATCCATCTTCTAAGGTTCTCATCGGCTCCAACCAGTATATCTGATGGATTGAATATACCAGTTCGAGCAAGCACCCATGATAAGCCGTCGCGCTTGGCGGAGTCACCATTTTTCAGGAGATCAATCAAGTGAGGAATTTGTGGTTCTGCAATCCGCAAAAGAGCTCGTGCAGCTTCAACCTTGATCTCCAAAGGACTTGAGTTGAATGTATCAACAAGCGCAGTTGCTGATGTGGTGGAAACGAACTGGCCTAATGCCCAAGCTGCCCCAGCGCGCAGTTCATCATCACGTTGTGAGTCTCGTAAGACTTCGATTAGCAACTGTTCGCTCCGACTCTTGGGTATTTCGGATGCGACAATGACCGTCTCAAGCTGTATTTGAAGAGGAACGGTCATGACAGGACTGCGCAGTTTATTCTCCATGAACTTCCAGCCGTTCGGATCGTCATATGCTGCAAGTGCAGCCGCAGCCTCAAGCTGGACGTAAATATCCTCATCGGCATCGGTCATTCTAGATTCGAGCATCGGTTTAGCCGTGGCGTAGCCTCTGTACCGCAATGCTTTTGCAGCGGCGTACCGCTCGCTTAGGTTGACGCTTGCGAGTTTGTCTATGAAATAGGCTTCGTCGACCGGCGCCGGGCACTGCAGCTTAGTGTTGACCGGAACGACCGCGGCCACAATCTGATTAGCATCAACGGTTTCACCAACATTGACCTGCGGTAGTAAGGTTATCTTGCCTCTGCTCCGGCTCAATTGGATTGATTGCTTTCGAGCCTCCGGGATAGGGTTAAGGCTGATCCTGCCGGATTCCACTGCTGTAACAATTGACCGCCGGTTGGCAGCAGCACATGTCCACATCACCCGTATTTCTGACCCTTCCTCGACTCCTTTCGGCTGAGTGATGGAGACCTGATCTGTAGCGAATGCTTGCCGCATATCTCTAACACTAACGAAGTGAACAGGTGAGATTTGCTTCAGGTCTATTGGCGAATCATCATTTTGCTCGAAGACAACGATTGAAACAAGGTCATCGTCACGCATACCAGCATCCCAAGCCCGCTTCGGATCATTGAGGGAATGAGACATTGATATTTCAAGCTTCGTCTTGCCACGAGATTCAAACCGTAAACCGGTGTTCAAGCATAGAACGTCAGGAACTCGGACACGCTTTATTTTGATTTTCTTCCAGATTTTGAACCCTGTGGAGCCACGCTCAAGTTCAATAGGGTTGAACCCCATCGCCTTCAACCGGACCATAGTTGTATTCGTGCCTGCGGCACCGATTGCGAGCTTTCTTAGGAAACTGTCGTCACTTTTAAAGTTATTGGCCACTATGCCACCACTGTAAATTCTGATTGACGATCATTATATTTGTAGATGCCTGTCTGATGCCCAACTATTGATTATAGGGAATCATTCCGCATAACGCTCCAAAATCACACCCAATGCCCGAAAGAATTCCGGATACGGCGAAAAATACGGTGGATAGCTGGAACCCAGTCCGCATATAATCCCTCAACCAGCCTGCTGAACCGTCTCTATCGAAAAAACCTGCTTTGACAACGTTGCCTGCGTCCAACTATACTCGCAACCTCGCATCTAGTCAATCAAGACGCCACTACCCCGTAAAGACAATAGTAAAGCAAATCGCATGTCATCCATTGCAAACTACGCTCATCTCACCTGGGCATGACAGCGTAGATACCCTGGCGCGGGGTGGGCGGCGGTGGGGCTGTCCTTGTGATTGGGGTGGCGGTCGGCGACGTCCTCCGCGGCGAGGACGTTGTCCGCGCGCAGACGTGTCCTGGCGCGGGGTGGGCGGTGGGGGTGTCCGCGTGATTGGGATGGCGGTTGGCGGGGTCCTCTGCCGCGAGGACGTTGTCAGCGCGCAGACGTGTCCTGGCGCGGGGTGGGTGGTGGTGGGGGTGTCCGCGTGATTGGGGTGGTGGTCGGCGGCGTCCTCTGCTGCGAGGACGTTGTCAGCGCGCGCCGATGTGTCCTGGCGCCGGGTGGGCGGTGGTGGGGGTGTCCTCGCGATTCGGGGTGGCGGTCGGCGGCCTCCTCTGCTGCGAGGACGTTATCAACGTGCAGACGTGTCCTGGCGCGGGGTGGGCAGTCCAATTTAGGCGGTCACAGCACGTTCTTCACTAGATGGTGACACAAATGCCAGCACAATCTTGTCTTTGGGGATGCCGCGGCGGATTAACTCATCGAGGATTCCCTGCTCGATGCCGTCGTACTCGATGTATACCTTGTCGTCGCGCAGGGTGACGTAGATGAGGTTACCGCGCACGCGAATGCCCCGATCCCAGCCGGATTGCATGAGTGCATAGCGGCCCTGCTGGTCATCAAAAACTGTATCCAGGCGAATTGAACCATGCGAAGGGCGCAGCCGTGCATACTTGCGGAGTACGTCTTTTATGATCTCTCGATAGGACGTTTGGGGATCCATGTTTTCACCTCATCTTCTTCAATATCAACAACCAGCAGGTTGAGTGGAAGATCTTTGATCACCAACTCACCGATTGGCTCTGAAAACAACTCGCGGTAGGCTTTTTCTGGCACTGCAAGAAAGAGAATTCGCTCCGGATCTACCTGATTGAGCAACAAGCGGTAAAGTACATACTGACCAATTGCTTGCTCAAGTTCAACGATGACTGACTGACCGCGTAGCTCCTTGATCTCCACGGCAATGCGCCGACCGGCCCGCGATGCACCGATGAACTGCCCAACAAGTCCGTGGTCCGCCTCCACACCCAAGTCGACGAAAAGGAAGCGTTCACCATAGGCAATGACGTAGGGATCATCGGTGATTTCCCAGCCATCTTTGATCAGCGCAATTCTAACCGCATTGTGAATTGAATCTCTTGCAGCCATGACAGGATTTTATCACACTGCACACGGGCGCTGAAAGGAAGATTTAGACGTTCGCAGCGCGCAGATGTGTCCTGGCGCGGGGTGGGTGGTGGTGGGGTTATCCTTGCGAGTGGGGTGGTGGGCGGCGGTGGGGGTGTCCTTGTGATTGGGGTGTGGGTCGGCGGCGTCCTCTGCCGCGAGGACGTTGTCAGCGTGCGCCGATGTGTCCTGGCGCGGGGTGGGCGGTGGTGGGGCTGTCCTCGCGATTGGGGTGGCGGTCGGCGACGTTCTCTGCCGCGAGGACCTATTCAAGCATTGCACGCACAACGCTCAGGTGCGTCTGCATGGAAGCAATATCCAGGTCAAATTGGATGGCGTTTTGAAAAGCGTTTTCAACGACAGCCTCAAGTTCCGTGATCGATATCAAATTTTGCCTGAGCAAAAACCGAATGTCTTCAAGGTCTGAATCGAAACCCCGTTCAAGTTTACTCAGGGCGATTGTGTGCGGATCCAAAGCGAAAACTTCAATCTGACCGAAACGGCCGATCTCAATGCGCCGTTTATCTGCACCATCAGGGATCGGGATGAAATCCTCTATCGGAACTGGTTCGACTGGAGTTTGAACATCGTACTTCCTGTTTGCGGAAACGCAACCAACTCTGGGCCGCGTGCTCGTAGGTCCCCTGCCAGTTGAGAGAGATGCCGGTCAACTGTTGTTGGCGCAAGGAGAGGGCTTGGAGTGCACTGTCGGGCGACGTGTGTCCGGTGACGCCCAACACGTCGCCATAAAAATCAGGGAGCGTCGGTTGCACCCCCATGAGCGCAGTCAGTTCTTCATGGTATTTGACCTGCAACCAGTGCGCAGCGGTGTAGTAGCAGCGGAGTACGGCGACGCATTCTGTCGGCAAGCGTCGTTCGGCTGTGTGGACATCTTCGGCAAATTCGGGGTGCGCCAGCAAGAGGGGAATCAGCGCCATGCGCAGTCGGGCTTCGGGGTCGGCGGCAAGTGCGGAGAGCAAAATCGCCGGCAAGAAAGTCCGCCTGTGGCCGGTGCCGCCGCTCAGAAAGCGGACGCCCAATGTGTCTAATGCGTCGATGAGTTCGTCTGGGTGGTGCGACTCACGCGCAATCGTCCTCGATTGCCTGCCGCATTTGACCTAGATCCTCTTTGGATATCGTCCCGGCGAATTGAACTATCTGTCGACCGGGGACACCTTGAGATTGAGATGCCGAAGCCGTTGGCCACGTCTTGCCTGCACGATGTTCGGCTAGAGCCTCATCTGCCAATCTCTCTAGCAGCGCTTGTGATTCCTCAGAGGCTAGAATTGCATCCCACTCTGCGTTGTCGGCTTCGATTTCGGTCAAGTCTTCACCCTTGAGTAATTTCTCTGTCAAGCTTTGCGATTCTAAAAAACGCGCAAAGTCAACCAACTGCTCCATGCGGTTCGTCGGCAAAGCGCGAGCAATCTCAATGAGTGTCTTTTCATAATTTGGATGTATCGTCATTTTTCGTACGTCCTCCCATGAACGTTTCGCCGAACGCGATTAAGGCAACTATACTCTGTGACAATTTTCGCGTCAAGGAACGAGCGTCCTCTGCCGCGAGGAAGTTGTCAGCGCGCGTAGACGTGTCCTGGTGCGGGGTGGGCGGCGATGGGGCTGTCCTCGCGATTGGAGTGGTGGGGCGGCATCCTCTGCCGCGAGGACGTTCCCAGCGCGCAAACGTGTCCTGGCGCGGGGTGGGCGGTGGTGGGGGTGTCCTTGCGATTGGGGTGGTGGGATCAGGCCAGCGCTCGCTCTAAGGCAAATGTTCCAAATCGCTCAAGTCCTTGTAACGACCAGTTGCCTTTTTGTTCAGCTTCAGATGTTCCAGACCGATGAGCGTGACAGGAACGCCGTCTATCTCATCCACCACGCGGGCATTGTAGCATTCTGCGAACGTAACGCCAGAAATACCGGTCAAAATCTCGATACGCATAGGGGGCGCGCCCATTCGTACGATCTTGTTCTCCTGCATGAACAACGCCTTAGACAGTTCGGGAACAGAAAAGCCGAACGCCTGCAATACATCGACCAGGCGTTCGGCATTGGCAGAATGGATAGCCACCCACACATCCATATCGTTGGTGGCACGCGGATAGCCGTGATAGCCGACGGCGTACCCCCCGATCAGCAAATATTCAACTCGATGCGAGTTCAGCAACTTCAAAAACTCTTTGAAGTCGTCCGGTAGCTCTAGATCCATAATTGATCCGCCGTAGACGTTGAATATGGCGGAATCGTTCTTGCGGAGATTGCTTCAGCCAATGTTGTATCTCATCCGATTCCGCATCGAGGGCGACAACCGAAAATGTGTTTCGATCCAGCATTAAAGTTCGTTGTTTCATATCCATACCCTATTTTACCACACTGCTATCCTGCTCAGTACTGCCGCCCTACAACCTTGTTCAGTGAGGTTGGCGGCTGTGAGCAAATCTTGAGCCGAAAGAGAACCACCTAAGAATTCGGACCGTTCATTGAGATCGACCTGCTCACAACCTTCCTCGATTGCTTGACTCATTTCCGCCAAATCTTCTTTGGCTATCGCACCGGCGAAACGAAGCAGCTCTCGGCCAGGGACGCCATGACGGTATGAGGTATCCAATGCACGAACATAAACCAGCACCTGTTCCTGCAGGTTCGGCGGCAACGCCTCCACATGATCGATGATTTCATTTACAGTTGCGCTGTTCATCACCAAACTCCTGACCCCAGTCTGCGTTTCGGCAACTCGTTGCATTCTCTATTTCACAAATGCACTATACTGGCTGACGATTCAGGCGTCAAGGAGTTGACACTTCCCACCGCGAGGACGTTGTCAGCGCTCACGGACGTGTCCTGGCGCGGGGTGGGCGGCGGTGGGGTTGTCCTCGCGATTGGGGTGGTGGTCGGCGGTGTCCTCTGCAGCGAGGACGTTGTCAGCGCACGCGGACGTGTCCTGGCGCGGGGTGGGCGGCGGTGGGGTTGTCCTCTGCTGAGCGAGTGTTGACCGTGCATGGGGCAGGTCCCTGCGCGGGGTGGAGGGGTTACATCTTTTGTAATTTCTCGATAGGACGTTTGGTTATCCACTCTCACAAGATGTCGACGTGCATCCTCGCCCACCTTGACCTGTGTTTCCAAGGCTTTCCGATCTTGCTCATTGCTTTCTGCCATGACGATTTCTGCTTCAAGCCCGGCTCTGACTCGCTGAAATCGACCTTCCTGAATGAAGTTCGACAGTAAAGTCGACCCGTTATATTGACATAAGGAAAGCTCAAGCAAGCTTTGACTGCGGGATTAGATGCCAAACACACCCATCGTAATCAGGATAAGCAGAATTCCGTTTCCAAAGCCGTGAATGAGGATAGCGGCCCACGTATTTTTTACATACTGTGCAATGAGGGGGGTCAGCAACCCTGTCGGTATGAGGGTTAACCACATCCAACGCATCATAAAGTGCAACAAAAAAATCCAGCAAATGCCATTGATCAACCAGGCCCACTTGCCAAAGACACGTTCTTGCCTTGGCAAAAGGTAAGAGCGCCAGAGTAACTCCTCACCCATAATATTGGCGAACAAACTGATCGCGTACAGTCCAATTAACCAGCCATTCCCCAAGAGCGGAACACCCAGGTACTCTTCAGGTGGCAGAACCAAAGGTTGATGAGGGTCAAATAGGGCCGGTAAGAAAGCGGGTGGAGCAAAAAAAGGGATGTCGGCAATCATTCGAGAAGTAGGTTCGAGGATAGATTCTGCTAGTAATGCAACAATGATCCCCGCAATTGCCCATAGCCAGACTTGTCGCGTTGGCTTTTGTAAGCGCATTCGTTCACGAAACACCGTCCAGTTTGCTGCGTTCCCTTCGAATCGGTACGCAAGGAGGGCAACAACGCCGAGCAATAGAAGTGGCAGATATAACGATAGGGTAAAGCTCCAAAGCAGCGCTACATTCTGTTGTTGAAGCCAGGGGTTTAGCCATTCAAATGTGAACAGCAAAAGGATGCCAGGGATCCCAAACAGTAACAACGACTCAATCCAGCCACCGGGTCTAATTTTGTAAAAGCTAGAATGGGCCTGCATTGGTAGACTCCCGTAGCATGATATGTCCTTTGGGCAATGCGATTAAACTTTATGAGCAAGGTCGTCGGCAATTTCACCGGCAAGTACACTATCGAGCAGCCGACGCGCAATGAATATGCGTTCAATTGGCGTTATTGATCGGCGGCATTCCGGATTTTTCAATTTGTGGCGATGTTGCCAATTCTGTCGCTGTCATCGGAGTACCTCCGTTGTCCATATGCACGCTTGCGTCCTAAAAACGCTACATTCTCAGTGCAATATACCCGCTCGGAATTTCGCCGTCAAGGAACGAGTGTCTTCCACAGAGAGGACGGTCCCAGCGCACACAGGCGTATCCTTGCGCGGGGTGGGCAGCGGTGAGGGTGTCTTCGCGTTTTGGGTGGCGGGTCGGCGGCATCCTCTGCCGCGAGGACGTTCTCAGCGCGCGGACGTGTCCTGAGCCTCATCGACGCAAAGGGCTGAGTTGTCGAGGAAGCGGGCGCGGCGTCGAGCAGATGCCATCCTTTCGACCAGGGGAGCGGCGAGAAAGGCAATCGGGATCATGGCTACTCTCGCCTCTCTTCGCGCAATGGTTTCACGTCGGGCGGGATGGTACTTACGTCAATATACTCGACGTCGAAACTGCCTGTGTAGCCGAAAAGTCGTCCCCAGTGGCGATTGGTGACAGTCACCTCGATCTTGAACTTGCCGTCTTTGTCGTCGAACCATTCCAGCACGTTGGCATTTCCCGAAAAGTACATGGGAAAGCGGAAGCTGACCCTGTTTTCATAAAAACGTTGCTCGCCAGAGTAAAGACGTAAACCGCCATTGGCGTCGACAGAGATATCGATGTCTACGGCCAGGTGCTGGTGTGTGCCAAGGTAGTCGACGATGCGCCGGCGGGTGTGGCTGTAGATCATGGTGGCATCGAAACGCCTGACTCGATGTGGGAACTGAAATTTGCGAACCCAGGTGACAGTCTCGCGCCCAAAACTGTCCTGGTAGGCATAGTTTTCAATGGTGAAAGGGATGTTGCGACCACTGGCAGGAAACATAATATTACGCCACGTCCCTACATAGAGGAATGGCAATGTGTAAAGCGGACCATGCCAGATGCATTCCATCACACCACGCCCCACGGCAGCGATACGGTCACGGCTGGAAAAGCCAAACCGTTTCTGGATCTGTGGATGTAGACGTTCAAAATCGACGCCAAGGCATTGCTGGTATATTGATGGCTGGTGAATAGACGTCATGGTTTTCTAGGTCTCCGTAGACAATTTCTGGCCGATGCCAGGTGCTTGCTATTTACGATGGCGACCACGGAAAGGCTAACCATTGCCAGATTCAAGCTGGCGGGATTGAAAGGGGCGATATAGATTTCAGGTTGACTGCCAATCGCCCCAGCCCCAAGCACAAACAGCGCAAATATATTGAGGTAGTGGAGAATGCGAACACCCAAGATCAGAAACAGCAGGCCGAACACAATCTCACCCACGCCCACAGCCAACAGGACAGCAGACTCAAAACCGGGGAACAACCCACTACTCTGTAGGATGGCCAATTCACCTGTATCGGGGAAAAGAATTTTCGGTACTAAGCCCTGGTAGATCCAGATAGCGGCCAGTGTGAGATTGACAATCAGGACAGTCAGCGCCTTGCGCCTGGAGACTGACGGCGAAATTCCTTCCTCTAGCCATAACCGCAAACAATCAAAGCTCCAAGCCGTAGCTCGACCGATGAGTGGCCGAAAAAGAAGCCGGTCAAACAAACGGCCCACCCATCCGAACCTGACTACATAGTCGTACCAGGTTAGAAATCGGATTTGCTCACCGTCGGGCACATACTTCCAGTAGCCGGAGCCTGTTCGAATCAGCGAGATTTTTCTGTCTGACCAAAATTTCAACGCCGATGTGCATTCGCCATCACCCCCTGTTCTTGTCCCCGCGCTCTCGCCCTCTCCGGAAACGCTTAACCCAAAGCCAATCTTTGTTGTGTAGAGAAAGCGCTGCGGATCGTCCGCCGTGACCTTGGGCAGATAGTCGATGGTGGAAAAGCGTAGATCCCACTGCTCGTGGAGGTCGGGGTTCTGTGTATGTTCCCAAAGTGCGTCCATCGTTGTGCGCATGGGAATTTCAACATATATTCCTTTGTTACTGCTCATGATGCCCCCATTTCACAAATGCCAGACTCGCAAATTCCCAATCGGCTGAAAACCATCCTGGCGCGCCAGTTCGAGGAACTCGCCCGCTTCGTATCCGACCAATGGTTTGCCGGGGAATTTCTGGCGGATCAGGTGTGTCACCCTTTGCCAGCAGAGCAATTCTTCACCTGAACGCGTGAAGACATTCGAGACACCCACCACGTCACCGGTGACCAGCCCGATGCCGCCGGCCACGAATTTCCCCGCCAGCCGGCCACCGACGACCACGACATCTGATGATTCAAGCAAGGCGGGTTTGAAGATGCCCCGGTAGTCGTCCACTTCCGCAGTCCAGCCTAACTCCCAGTTGCGCAGTTGATCGGCGCCGTCGACGGTGATCCAGTCAATTTCGTGGGGGGCGGGCGGCCTATCCTCCGCGCCAGGATCGCGCCAGATCCACGACGCCTCGAAGAGGACGTCGAAGCCCTGGCCGGCCAGTTCGAGTTCCATGAAGCTATCTTTGATCGCCCAACTTTCTGCGGGAGGATGGGCGCGCAACTTCGTCAGCCATTCTTGAATGTCGTTCGCTTCTGCCAGCGGCGAAAAGGTCACCATGTTGGGGTAAAACGGCGGCATGGATCGGGGATTGATCCAGCAGCCGCGGTGAAATTCACCGAGAACCCCGTGTGTATTGCCAATCAGGTGACACCATTGTGCATTGTTGAATGCTGCGGCCACCCAATCTTTATTCGTCATGCCTTCTGCTTTGCCTCCGCCAGGACAAACGCATCGTCCTGCGGATCGTAGCCCAAGATCGCGCACGTATCTCTCAAATCCATGCGCTTGTAGCGGTTATTGGAGATGCCGTTGAAGATGCCAAACTTGAGATCATCGGGTGCGTCCACGGCAGCGGCGATGAGACGCACACAGTCCTCGTAGGTGAGGACAATGTCGAGCCACTCGTTGCCCACGCTGATGATCTGTGAGTTGCGCGGCTGCACCGCCCCAAAGCGCAGACAGAGGCTGGAAAGGCCATGTGCATTCGAGTAGACGCGCGCCACTGCCTCACCCCAACATTTGGTCGCCCCGTACAGATTGGCCGGGTTCACCGGCTCGTCGGTGCGCAGTTGCAGCACCGGCGGATAGCCCCACACGGCGTTGATGCTGCTGGCAAAGACGACACGACGGCAGCCTGCCTGTCGCGCCGCTTCAAAGACATTGTACAGGCCGATGACGTTGCTGGGCAACAGGGTTTCCCAGGGCGCTTCCATGCGCGGGTCCGCGCCGAGATGAATGACGGTGTCCACGCCGTCGCAGAGCGCGCGCATGGCGGCAAAGTCGCTCAGATCGGCCTGGGTAAAGGGAAAATCGCCGGCATCTTTGGGCGGGCGCACATCAGTGAGGACAAAGTCGTAGCGGTCGGCGTAGGTGGTGCGGAAGAAGCTGCCAATGTTGCCGGACGCGCCGGTCAGAAGCACTTTGCGGGCCATGGTGTGGGTTCTCTTTCTGTTGGGTTGGGCTTATCTCCTGGTAACTTGTCCAATGGTATGCGACATGTTATAAAACACAAAATGTGACCTTAATTCCACATAGATTCGTGCCACAGAAAGAGGTGTACCGTGCCCTATTCGCTCAACTCCACCATCCGTGAACTGCTGAACGATGAGCAGACCCGCGCCATTGTCGAAAAGCACCTGCCCGGCGCATCCAAACACCCCGACCTGCCCATGGCCATGCACATGTCACTGCGCGAAGTCTCCTACTACCCCGAATCCGGCCTCACGCCCACAAAGTTGAAGGCGATTGAGGAAGAGTTGAAGTCGTTGGGGTAGGCTCATTGTATTGGATAGCGCTTTCGTTAATTTAGGGACTGGGGATTAGGGACTGGGGATCGTGTTGCGCATCCGATTCCAATCCCCAGTCCCTGATCCCCAGTCCCCAATCCCCGGAGACTCTATGAAAATCCAACAACTGCAACTCTTCCCCGTAGCCTCGCCGCGGCAGACGGGGATCGCCAACCAGCATGTGATTGTGCGGCTGGAAACCACCGACGGCGCCGTGGGCTGGGGCGAGATGAGCGATCTTTCGCATGTGCCCATGTACCAGTTCGACATTGCCGAATTGGAGCGTATGCTCAATCAACTGCTGCAAGGACGCGATCCACGCAATTTCGCCAAGATCGAAGACGATCTCATCCGCTTCTTCCCCGACGAAGGACACATGTACAGCCGTTCCGGCCTGGTGCGGCAAGGTGTGGATCTGGCGCTGCACGATCTCATCGGGCGCGTCGACGGGCAGCCGGTCTACGCGATTTTAGGCGGCAAGATGCGCGACAGCATGCGCGTCTGCTACCCCATCTTCCGCATGCGGTCGGTGGAAGAGGTCGATCCCAACCTGGATCGGGTGGAAGAAAAGCTGGCCGAAGGTTTCGATCTGGTGCGCGTCTACGTAGGGGCGAATGAACAGGCCGACATCGAATTCCTGGGCAAGTTCACCGACCGCTTCAAAGGACGTGTCGAGATCAAGTCGCTGGATTTCTCGAACCTGCTCGAATGGCGCAAATCGCACCGGCTGCTCGAAATTTACGGCGAACTGGCCGACTTCATGCTCGTGGAAAGCGCCGCGCCGCGTAATGATCTTGACGGCAGCGCCGAATTCCGCCGCCGCAGCCGCTGGCCCATCTCTGAGCACGTGCTGCACATCCACCACGGTTGGCAACTCCTCAGCCGCGGCTGTGTGGACATCCTCAACGTATCGCCCTACCTGTTGGGCGGCCTACGCGCCAGCCTGCGTCTCATCGCCCTGGCCGAATCGGCGCGCGCCGGCGTCCTCATCGGCACCACCCAGGAACTCAACCTGGGCACCGCCGCCGTGGCGCACTTGGGCGCGGCGGCGCGCATCCTCGACTATCCTAGCGACAACACCGGCCCCCACCTCTACCTCAAAGACGTGGTCAAATCGCCGCTGCGCTACGAAAAGAGCCATCTGCTTGTCCCCGAAGGCCCCGGCCTCGGCCTCGAAGTCGACGAAGAGGCGCTGCGCGAAATGACCGCCGGCGCCGCCTGGACCTTCGGCACCGATCTCGCCGGCGTGCTGGATCGAACCCCGGCCAATCGGCCATCCGCGAAGACTGGAGACTAGGGACTGGGGATTGGGCAGAGGATGTTGGAAGGGTGATTGGGCAATTGGTCCGGTCAGTTGATGATGAGATGGGATGGACTGTATCATCTCATCAACTGAACGGAGTAAGGCTCCTGTTGCCCCGTCAACGTCCTCTACCCAATCCCCAGTCCCTAGTCCCCAATCCCCAATCTCCACCCGAGGCAGACACATGGACATCGTTCAATACACGCTGGCGATTGCAGCCGGGATTCTGGCAGGCATTATCAACACGTTGGCGGGCAGTGGTTCGGCGGTGACGCTGCCCATGCTCGTCTTTTTGGGGCTGGATCCGAGTGTGGCCAATGCCACCAATCGGGTAGGGGTGTTGGTGCAGAACGTGGTGGGCATCACCACATTTCGGCAGAGTGGGAAAATGAACCTCACCGGCGGCCTCTGGTTGACGGCGCCGGCAATGGTTGGTTCGGTGTTGGGGGCATGGGTGGCGACGATCCTCGACAAGGAGGCGATGAACGCCGCCATCGGGGCTATGTTGATTATCGTCCTGGCGACGATGTTTTTTGATCCCAAGAAGTGGCTGCGCCCCCACTCTGAAGTGAAAGCAGGACGCCCCAGCCTGTTGACGCTGCTGATCTTCTTCTTGATTGGGGTCTACGGCGGCTTTATTCAGGCAGGGGTAGGCGTTTTCATTTTAACGGCGATGGTGCTGGGGACAGGCTATTCGCTTGTTCACGCCAACGCCATCAAGCTAATGATCGTTTTGGCGTTGACAGCCGTGGCCATGGTCGTCTTCATGCTCTCGCCGCTGCGCATTGACTGGGGCATCGGCGCCATCATGGCCGTGGGGCAGAGCATCGGCGCCTGGCTGGCAGCCAAATTCGCTGTCACCAATCCCAATGCAAACGTCTGGGTGCGCAACCTGCTCATCGTTGTCGTGGTCTACTCGATCCTGCACTTCTTCGGCATCTTGGATTGGCTGTTTGGGTTGTTCTAATCCTCTACGCCTCCGGTTGCCGGCTGGACGTGTAGCCCGATTCCTGGCGCATCTGCTCGTGTTCCCAGCGGTCGCGCACATAGGACGTGGACGCCGGTGTGTGCTGGCCGTTGGTGGTCAGCACCGGGCGCTCGGCGACGTTCTGCCCCCGTCCATTGGAACGGGTCGCCACCTCGACGCCGTGGAAAAGCACCGCCAACGGTGCGCAGACCAGCGTGCCGGTGATAAATCCCCACAGGAGCAGCGAGACAGCGCCCACCACCTGCGCCTGGAGTTGTCCTGGGGCGTAGACGAAGCCCTCGGCCACAAAAAGGCCAGAAACACCCTGCCCCACCACCCCCAGATAACTTTCGATGCCGGTGCGCTGCCAGCCTACACCCATCAGGCCGTCGGCCCACAACCCCACCCCAATCAAGCCAATCAACGAAGGGACGCCTGCCATCACCACCACGCCGGCGGAATCGTTTAAGCGCATCAACCGGTTGAGGCCAAAGGTGACAAAGGGCACCGTTGCCCCCGCCAACAGGCCAATCAAGAAGGCGGCAAAGGTCGGCACAAACGGCCCCCCGGCGAAACCGGCGATGACGCCGGCCGCCACGCCACGCGCCGTCATGCTTGGGTCACTTTCACCGGTGACAAACCAGGTGTAGAGCAAAGGCACAATGCCCCCGGCCATGGCAAAGAGCAGCGCATTGACGCCGCCGCGCAGTTGCGCCACTTCGCCCAGCGCCGCCGCCTGGATTGGGTTGGCCCAGTTCCAGCCCAGCACGCCCACCAGCAAAAGCAGCGCGCCCACCACCGCCAGCAGCGGCAAGTGGACAGGCGGCAACGTAGGGTCAAAGAGCGAACGGGGGGCACTGCGTGGCAGCCAGATCAGCAGTGCCGCAAAGGTGATCCCCGCCGCCACGGTGAAGACTGTCCCCGCGCCGCCGAAATCGACGAGACCGTGGCCGAGGCCCAGGTTGTTGCCCAGCGCCGCCAACCAGCCGCCGCCCAGCACCCAGTTCCCGGCAATCGGGTAGAAGACGCCGCCGGTGAAGAGCGCCACCAACAGCGTAGCCACCGCCGGGGCGCGTCCACGCAGCGCCAGCACAGGCAAAAGCGCCGCCGTCACCGCCCACGGCAAATGCGCCAGGAAGAGGGCATAGACGGCAGGCGTGATGGCAGTCCCGCAAGAAACCAGCCACGTAGCCCTGCCATACCCCAGCCGGCGCCCCAATCCACTGGCAGAGCGCTCCACTCCCACACCAGATCGCTCAACTGTGGATCGGGGAAAAAGAGGCCGATACCCCCAAATTGCAGAGCAAACCCTGTGGCCCAATAGCCAAATCCAGCCAGACAGATAGCAGCCAGGCCACCCAGCGCAGCGTCCCAGGCGCGCTGCGGCGACATGCCGGCGGCGCCCAGCAAAACCAATCCAGCCGGTATTAAAAACGAGAGTCCAGCGGCGACGAGATACCAGTGATGCGAAAGATCCATAGTTTGGTTTCTTCACTTTGGCAGTTCTCAGGCCAGATGCCTGCGGCGCGCTGTGCAGCGCTTTTTCTTGCACGAGAACAGATAGGCGTATGGACAGGACAGGGGGTCCCAGCCATCGAAATGGGGCGTAAGGTCTGTCGTATCATACCAGAAAGCGAATAGGAGACAAAACTGAAGCGCGGAACTGGCAGGGGGCAATTGGCAGATCGATGGGTGGCACACCTATAATCGCGTACATGCGCAAGCGTTTACCGAGGCAGCAGATGGATCCACGAAGGCACACGAAGGTGCACGAAGCAGAGAAAAACGCAGAGAAGCGGCGCGCCCACTGGACAGGTCGCTTCAGTGCGGCGCAGCGGGGGTGGATCTGGCCGCTGCTGGTTGGGTTGGCCGCGTTTGTGCTCTACGCGGCGACGGCGGCGCCCAGCATCGCCATCCTCTACGACGACAGCCTGGAATTTCAACTGGTTGCGCCCACCTTCGGCATTGCCCACCCCACCGGCTACCCGCTCTACACCTTCCTCGGCGGCGCATGGACACACCTGCTCGCCGTGGGCAATTGGGCCTGGCGGCTCAATTTGTTCAGCGCGGCGGCAGGCGCGGCGACGGTGGGCATCCTCTGCGCGCTCACCCGCCGGATCAGCGGCAGCCTGGGCGCAGGGATCGTGGCCGCCGTCCTCTTCGGCCTCAGCCCGCTCTGGTGGCAGCAGACCACCCTTGCCGAAGTCTACGCCATGCACGGCCTCTTTGTGGCGGCTATCCTCTACGCCGGTGTGCGCTTTGCCCACGATTCCACGCCGATCGCCCAGCGCATGCCAATTCTGCTCGCACTGGTGGGTTTGTCGCTCACCCACCACCGCACCAGCGTGCTGATCCTGCCCGGGCTGGCGCTCTTTTTGCTGTGGAAGGAACCGTCGCTGCTCCGTCCCCAGGTGCGCTGGATCGGTTGGATGGCGGCACTGACGGCGCCGCTGTTGCTCTACGCCTACCTACCCCTGCGCGCCGCCGCCGGGAGCAGTGACCTCGAAGGCGACTACGCGAATACGTGGCAGGGTTTCTGGGATCACGTCCTCGCCCGCACCTACACCAGTTTCTTCGCCGACAACCCCCTCGCCGTCAGCCGCACCGCGGGCGACTGGCTAAATTTCTTCGTCGCCCAGATCGGCTGGATCGGGCTGATCCTGGCCGCGCTGGGGCTGGCGGCGGCGCTGTGGCGATCTCACAGCCGCCCGGCGTGGGCGCTGATCGCCGTCACCGCCATCGTCAACCTGGGTTTCGCCGTCAACTATCGGGTGGGAGACGCCGAAGTCTTCGCCTTGCCCGTTGTGCTCTGCCTGGCCGTGCTGGCGGGGAATGCGCCGGCCTGGGCCGCGCCGCTGTTCCAACCCCAATGGGTGCGCCCCGCCGTGACCGGCACAGCGTTGGCGCTGGTCGTCCTTTTGCCCCTGGGCCGTGGATCTGCCGTCAACCGCGCCGGGGATTGGGCCGTGCACGACTATGCGGTGGCGATGGCCAAAGTCGATTTCCCAGCCGGTAGCCAGGTGGTCGGCCTGCGTGGACAGATGACCGCGCTGGCCTACATGCAGGCCGCCGAGCAGTTGGGGCTGTCGGCCACGCCGGTGGCTATCGACGACGCCGAGGAAAGGCGAAGCTACATTGCCGGCGCGGTGGCGTCGGCCCTTCCCCTCTATTTGACGCAAGAACTCGACGGCATCGGCAACCAATATTCGTTCAGCGGCGCAGGGCCGCTGGTGCGTGTCTGGCCGCGTGGCAAAGCCGAAGCAGGAGCACCGTCGATCCCCGCTGCGCAGGATCTCGCCGACGGTAAACTGCGTCTGCTCGGCTACGATCGGCAGGTGGCGCAACTGGCAGGCGGGCCGGCGCTGCAAGTGACCTTCTACTGGCAGCCGGTGACACAATTGGAGCGGCGCTACAAGCTTTCCTTCCGCCTGCTCGACGCCGGCGGCGCACAGCTCGCGCAGGAAGATCGCTTCCCGCTGCGCCAGGTGGCCTTCACTTCGGACTGGCTGCCTACGGAAGTTGTGCGCGACGTCCACGATCTGGCGCTGCCTGCGGGCGCAAGTCAGTTGCTCGCCATCGTCTACGACGCCGAAACGCTGGCCGAAGCGGGTCGGGTGGAAATTCCTTTACATTAAATCTTTTGTCAACTGCCTGGGGGCATGCCATAATAGCGGGTGCGTCCTGCACGAGCAGGTTTGGCAGCAGGCCAATCTCTGTCCAGCGCCCATCCGCCGTTGCGGCGATGGGTTCAATTTTTGAGTACACCATCCGTTTTCCGCACACTCCGTTTTCCGCACACTGGGAGGAACTATGAAGCGTTCCCAATGGACTCTGTTTGTGGTTGTTTTGCTGGCCGCCTTTGTCTTCAGCGGCTGTTATGTGAATGAACAGGGCGCCGTCGTCATCGGCACGCCGCCCACCGCCGGTGAGGACGCCGGCGGCGGCGAGGGCGCCACCCCCGTGGCCGAGGAAGAAGTCGGCCCCGTAACGATGCCAGGCACCGTCAACACCCGCTCCTTGCGCGTGCGCCAGGGGCCGAACACCGAGACGCCAATCGTGGCCGGCCTGCGCGCCGGGACGGAGATCACCATCACCGGGCGCAGCGCCGACGGCGCCTGGTTGCAGATCGAAGTGCCCGACGTGGGCGGCACCGGCTGGGTGTCCGCCGAGTTTGTGCTGGCCGGCGGCGACGTCTCTACGTTGGCGCTGGCCGACGGCAGTAGCGAAGATGTGATGACGCCCGAAGCCGCCGCCACACCCGCACCAACAGAGGAACCCACCGCCACCGCCATCCCCGCTCAGGCCCAGATTGACCTGGTGCAGACGGCGTCGGCCATCAGCGACTTTTCAACGCTGGTCACCGCCGTAGACGCCGCCGGGCTGGTGGATGTGTTGAGCGGCGAAGGTCCGTTCACCGTCTTTGCGCCCGTCGACGATGCCTTTGCCGCCCTGCCCGCCGGCGCGCTGGATGCGCTGCTGGCCGATCCGCAGGGTGCGCTGAACGAAGTGTTGCTCTTTCATGTGGTGGCGGGGCGCATCAACGCTGCCGACATCAGCGACGGCCTGACGGTGGAGACGGCGCAGGGCGAGGAACTCTCCTTCGCGGTGGACGGCGACAGTGTCACCGTGAACGGCGTGGCCATCATCCTGACAGACGTGGAAGCCAGCAACGGCGTGATCCACGTGATCGACGGCGTCCTTGTGCCGGCGACGGTTGACGTGGCCGCCGCCATCGAAGCGCTGGCCGCCGCTACGCCCACAGCCGTCGAAGAGGCAACCGCCACCCCCGCGGCCGAGGAAGAAGCCACCGCTACCCCTGAACCTGAAGCCGAAGCGCCCCCTGCCCCTGCTGCCGAAAGCACCGACGGGCCGATCCGGCTCAACATCACCGATCTGCTGGCCACCGTCAACACAGGATCGACGCAGTCGTTGCGTGTGCGCGAAGCGCCGTCCGCCGACGCCGAAATCGTGTGGGGCGCGCGCAACGGCGAGTACTACGCCGTGGCCGAACGCTCGGCAGACGGCGCCTGGGTCGGCCTGGCCATCCCCGAACTGGCCGGCGTGGGCTGGGTCTCCAGTGAATTTGTCACCATCACCGAAGATCTCACGTTGATCCCCACACTGGGCAGCATCACCGTAGCCACCAGCGACGGCGCGCGGCTGCGTGTGCGCAGCGCCCCCTCCGCCGACGCCGAGCAAAAGGAATTCCTCGAAGAAGGCGAAACCTACGAAGTGGTCGCCGTAAGCGAGGACGGCGCCTGGGCGCTGATCAACATCCCCGAAGTGGCGGGGCCGAGCTGGATCGCCACCGAATTTGTCACCATCGGCGCGCCGGTTCGCTAAAGTCCTGTAAACGAGCTTGTGGACACGGAGGAAAGAGAACACGGATCTGATTGATTGATCCGTGTTCTTTCCAATCCGTGTCCACGATTGACTCGACTGCAAAAAGCAGAATTCCACTTGTCATCTTCATCCGCCCCCGATCACCAATCACCCATCACCCATCACCTCCTGCCGGCGGCGGTCGCGCTGATCCTGGCGGCGCTGCACGTCTACGTCACCTTTTTGCCCGCTACGCCCACGCCCATCCCCGGCCCCGAGGACGCCGAAAGCGCCTGGTGGGGCCTGTGGCCGGTGACCTACGCGCCCGCCTGGCTGGTGTGGCTGGGTGCGGCGCTGGTGGCGGCGGCGGTGCTGTGGGGCCGGCGGCATGTGCGCACAGGCCATGCAGCGGAGTGGAATGTCCCGGCGAAGTGGGTGTGGGCGGCGGCGGCGTTGCTTTTTGCGGCGTTCTGGGCTTTCCCAATTGTGCACACCCGCTGGGGAGATGCCTACATCCTGGCCAACGCCATCGGTTGGCCCGATCCGGCGCTACGGCTCACCCACTCCTGGCAGGCGCCGTTGGCCGTCTTCTTACACAGCCGCGTCTGGCATTGGCTGAGCGCTCCACTGGGCTGGCCAGACGCCGTGCCCGTCTACCGCTTGTTGAGTCCGCTGGCGGGTGGGCTGTATCTGTGGATCGTGGTACGCTTGAGCATGGACAGACGCACCGCCCCGGCCTGGGTCACCTTCGGCTTGCTGGCGTCGTTGGGCGTCATCCAACTCTTTTTCGGCTACATCGAAAATTACAGCTTCGCCGCTGTGGGCATCCTGGCCTACTTGTGGATCGGCCTGGGCGTCGCCCGCGGGGAACGTCCACTCTGGCTGGCGGCGACGGTGCTGGCGGTGACCAACGCCACACATCCCAGCACGGTGATCTACACGCCCAGCCTGCTCTGGCTGGCCTATGTGGCGTGGCGGCGCAGTGGACACGCCCTGACCGCGCTGCTGGCTGTCGCCGTCCCCATGATCGCCGTAGGCGGCGGGACGGTCCTGTTGATGGAGGCGGGCGGCCACGGCATTGCCACACTGCTCTCCACCGACCGCCCCGGCGGCGGCGACGGGCGCTGGCTGGTGCCCCTCTTTGCCACGTCGACGCGTTGGGAGCACTACACACTGTTCAGTTGGCTGCACCTGCGCGATCTGATCAACCAGCAACTGCTGGTGGCGCCGGTGATTTTGCCGGCCCTGATTCTAGGCTGGATCGGAACCATTGGGCGGCGCAGGCGTCTAGATCTTGATAGCGGGAACGGAATAGAACGCGGATCGAGCGGATTGGGCGGATTTAAGCAGATTTCTGATGATTTAATCCGCTCTGATCCGCCCGATCCGCTAAATCCGCGTTCTATCTCTGGCGAGGTGATCTTCCTGGGGCTGGCGGCAGCTTTCCACTTGCTGCTCACCTGGGTGTGGAACCCCGACTATGGCGGTCAACGCGATTGGGATTTGTTTAGCCTGGCCGCTATCCCGGCCACGTTGCTGCTGATCCGACTGTCGCCGCGTCTGTGGGTTGATCCACGCCTGCGCCGCGCCGCCCTGATACCCTTAATCGTGTTGCAGATCCTACACACCGCCGCCTGGATCGCGCAGAATCGCATCCCGTGGCAGTGGCCGTAGAGAGGAGGGGACTAGGGATCGGGGACTGGGGATTAGGTGTTGAAAATTGAATGCGTGATTGGGGAGTCGTTTGGCTCGGTTGATGATGGGATGACGGTACAAGCAAGCACATCATCCTAGACTCTATCCTGAAATTACAGTGCGCAGCCACACGTCTGCTCTACATTGACATGATTCGTCGGGCTGCTGTGAATTTCAGGATAGTGTTCATGCCCGGTGGGGCACAATCGGGAATGAAAATTATGCTATATTGGCGTCAATGGTTGGCGCCAAGGTCGAAGAACAGATGGTGCTGAGAGCCTGAAGGTTAGTAGGACCTGGACATCTCCTGGCACAGTCAATTGTGGTACTCGCCGAAGAGCGAGAAGCACGTAAGTCAGAATCAGAACGAAAGGATGTCCTGCCAGCCAGCGCAATGATAGATAACAGAGGAGGCTGAGCATGGATGTAACGTATAGTCATTGTGCAGGTCTCGATGTGCACAAGAAGACAGTAGTGGCGTGTAGCATGACGCCGGGTTTGAAAGGCGAGAAGCAGATCGAGATCCGGACATTTGAGACGATGACGGCTGACCTGCTGGCGCTCTCAGACTGGTTGTCAGTCCGAGGGGTGACGCACGTTGCGATGGAGAGCACAGGTGAATTCTGGAAACCCATCTACAACATTCTGGAAGGCAGCTTTGAGTTGTTGGTCGTGAATGCCAAGCACATCAAGAATGTGCCAGGGCGCAAGACCGATGTAAAAGATGCCGAATGGATTGCAGATCTCTTACGGCATGGATTATTGCGTGGGAGTTTCATTCCCCCGCAAGCCCAACGAGACCTACGTGATCTGACCCGCCAACGCACGAATCTGGTGCAGGATCGGGCAACCGTGGTTAACCGGCTGCAGAAGGTGTGCGAGTGGAGCAACATCAAATTGAGTGCAGTGGCAACAGACATCACAGGTGTATCCGCCCGTTCCATGCTCGATGCTATTCTTGCGGGCCGTACTGAACCACAGACCCTGGCTAACCTGGCCAAAGGGCGACTACGCAACAAAAGGAGCGAACTAGAGCGTGCACTGAATGGGGTTGTACGCGAGCACCACCGCTTCATGCTGGCCCAACATCTGGCGCAGATTGACTTTCTGGACGAGCAGATTGCCCAGTATGACAATCAGATCATCCAGCACATGGCACCGATTCCGCCACAACCACCATCGCAACCACCATCGCAACCACCATCGCAACCACCATCTGGGACTCCGTCAGATACGCCTGCAGATGCATCTGGGAGCAACGCTTCTGATGCATCTGCACTTGCCGGAGTTGCCCTAAACTGGGAGGATGCCGTGGCTCTGGTCGATACCCACCCAGGCATCAACCGGCGTACGGCAGAACTGCTTCTGGCCGAGATCGGGGTAGACATGACTCGCTTTCCATCCTCAGCCCATCTGGTTAGTTGGGCAAAAGTTGCACCAGGCAACAATGAGAGCGCCGGCAAACGCCGTTCGGGTGCCACTGGACATGGCAATCGTTGGCTGCGCACCACACTTGTGCAGGCTGCTTGGGCAGCAGTCAAAATCAAGAAGAGCTATCTCGCTTCATTCTACTACCGTCTTGCCGCACGTCGTGGTGCAAAACGTGCCATCTTTGCCGTAGCTCGTCACATGCTCATTGCGATTTATCACATGTTGACCAAGCGAGAACCCTACCGTGATTTGGGTGCGACCTACCTTGATGAACTTAACAAGGACACCATTCTCAAACGTTCCGTACGTCGCATTGAACAACTCGGCTACCAAGTCTCGATTCTTCCCCAGACGGCTATCCCTGCTTGATGCAGACTGGGGACCCTGCTATTTTCAAGTCAGAATCTTAATCTTATGTTCCGAAACGATTCAACGCACCTAATACCCAATCAAGCCTCTCCACCCGATCCCCAATCCCTGATCGCCAGTCCCCAGTCCCTCAATTTCCCGGAGACAACCGCTTGAGCAACTACTACACCCTCAACGAAATTCCCGAACCGCAGCCACCCGCGCCGCCGCCGCCAAGCAGTGGGCTGTGGAAAGGGGTGCTCCTGGGCACGGTGACCTTTTTAATCGTGGCGCTGTTGGTGGTCAGCGGCGGCATCATCGCCTATGCCCGCATTGCCACCACCAGCGACCTGCCCATGCCCAACGAACTGCGCACCGAGTTGAGCAAGTTCCAGAGCACGCGCATCAATGATCGCGAGGGCAATCTGCTCAACGAAGCCTTCGATCCCAACGCCGGTCGCCGCGTTTCGGTGCCGCTGGATCGGATTTCGCCCTATCTGCTCAACGCCACCATCGCCACCGAGGACGCCAACTTCCGCAGCCACCCAGGCGTGGACCCGGTGGCGCTGGCGCGCGCCGTCTACTATGCCTTCCTGGAGCGGGAAATCGTCTCCGGTGGGTCGACGATTACGCAGCAGCTTGTCAAAATCGTCTTGCTCACCGATCCGGGACAGTTGGCCGAACCGACGATGCAGCGCAAGATCAAAGAGGCGATCCTGGCCACCGAGGTTAGCCGTCTCTACACGAAAGACGAGATCCTGGAGTTTTACCTCAACGAGATCAACTACGGCAATCTGGCCTACGGCATCAACGCCGCCGCCGAGACTTACTTCGCCAAAAGCCCCGCCGATCTGACGCTGGCAGAAGCAGCGCTGTTGGCGGGTCTGCCCCAGTTGCCCGCCTACTACGATCCCTACACCTATCCTGAACGAGCCAAGAACCGGCAGGCCGTGGTGTTGGGGTTGATGGTGGAACAGAGCTACATCACGGCGCAGGAAGCCGACGCCGCCTGGAACGAACCGCTCAACTATGTGCCGCTGCGCTTTGAATTCCGCTCACCCCACTTCACGCTTTATGTGAGACAGCAGTTGGAATCGCTCTTTCAGCAAGAAGGCGCCCAAGGACTCTACCAGGCCGGTCTCATCGTCACCACCAGCCTCGACCCCGACTTGCAGGACGCAGCAGAGCGCATTGTGGCCGAACAGGTGGCCGCGCTGGCGCCGCGAGCCGTCTCCAACGGCGCGCTGGTGGCGATGGATCCGGCCACCGGTGAGATCCTGGCGATGGTGGGCAGCGCCGACTTCGACAATGTGGAGATTTCGGGGCAGGTGAATATGGCGCTGGCCCCACGCCAGCCTGGCAGCTCGATCAAGCCCTTCGTCTACCTCTCTGCCTTCGAGAAACAGGCGTGGACGCCCGGCACGCTGCTGGCCGACATTGAGGAAGAATTCCCCGACGGCGCCAACCCGCCCTACGTGCCCACCAACTACGATCTACAAGAACATGGCATGGTCACCGTGCGCTCGGCGCTGGCCAACAGCTACAACATTCCGGCGGTGCGGGCGCTGCAAACGGTGACCATCCCCGAATTTCTCGAAACCGCGCAACGGCTGGGGATCACCACGCTGATCCGTCCTGACTACGGGCTGAGCCTGAGCCTGGGCGCCGGGGAAGTGCCGCTGCTGGAATTGACCGGCGCCTTCGGCGTGCTGGCGGCGCAGGGCGTCTACCAGCCGCCGGTGACGATCCTCAAAATTGAGGACGCGCAGGGCAACATCCTCTGCGGCGAGGGATCGAATGTAGCCTGTCGCTTTGGCGGCAACAACGGCGCGCAACAGGTGGTCGATCCGGCCAACGCCTACTTGCTCACGGCGATCCTGAGCGACAATGCGGCGCGAGCGCCCGTCTTCGGGCTGAATTCGGCGCTGAACATTGGCCGTCCTGCGGCGGCGAAAACAGGCACCACCAACGACTACCGCGATTCGCTCACCGTGGGCTACACACCACAACTGGTCACCGGCGTGTGGGTGGGCAACACCGACAACTCGCCCATGGATCGCATTGCCGGCGCCAGCGGTGCGGCGCAGATCTGGAATCGCTTTATGCTGGCGGCGCTGGAAGGCGTGCAGCCGGTGGAATTTGCGGCGCCGCCGGGTGTGCGCATGGTCGAAGTCTGCGCCGACACCGGCGCGCAGCCGTCGGAAGCATGCCCCGAACGGATGCAATTTCCCTTCGCCGAAGCGCGCCCGCCCCGTCCCCCCGAACAGGATCTGTGGCAGAAGGTGCGCATCGACCGGGTCAGCGGCAAGCTGGCCACCGAGTTCACACCCGCCGAGGCCATCGAGGAACGGGTCTTCAAAATCTATCCTGAACCCTACCGGCAGTGGGCCGAAGAAAACGGCATCCCGCAGCCGCCCAGCGAACAGAGCGACGTCTTCACGCAGGAGCCGAACGCGTCGATTATCACGCCGGTGGAGGGCGCGGTGTTGCAGGGCGTGGTGGAAGTACGCGGCAGCGCCAACGTCCCTGGCTTTGCCAACTACGAATTGCAATATGGCGTCAGCCACGATCCGGGGGCCTTTAGCGCCGCCATCTGGGGGCCGGTGGGCAACCCGGTGGAGAACGACATCCTCGGCTACTGGGACATGAGCAGCCTTCAGCCAGGGCCGCACACATTACGCCTGGTGATCCGCGACCAGTTCGGCAGCGAGTACGAACGCCGCGCCCGCGTCTTTGTGGAAGCTGCGCCGCCGCCCACCGAAGTGCCCACACTGACGCCAACATGGACGCCGGTTCCTGTGGAAGTGCCGCCGACCGCCACACCGCTCCCTGCCGAAGTGGCGCCCACGGCCACGCCAATCCCGATAGAGACGCCGACGCCGCTGCCACCGCCCGACAGTGAACGTCCCACCCCAGCGCCGCCGGCGGAAAATCCGGTAGAGACTCCGTCGCCGACGCCGGGGGGATGAGATTAAGAGATTAAGAGATTAGGCGATTAGGAGATTTCAGAAGCTTTGACGAGACTGCTCCCTCAATCTCCCAATCGCCTAATCTCTTAATCTCATCTCTTTACAAACCAACACCCGAAAGAAGAACCCAAATGCCCAACATCTCCCCTTCTGTTGCCCTGGAATCAACTGTCATTTCGCATGGGTTGCCCTACCCGCGCAATTTGGAACTGGCGCGGGAGATGGAGGAGATCGTGCGGCGGGGCGGGGCGGAGCCGCGCACGATTGGAATTTTGAACGGGGAGTTGATCGCAGGGCTGTCGGCGACGCAGATCGAGCACCTGGCCACGGCCAAAGAGGTGCGCAAGGTCAGCCGCCGTGACTTGCCCATCGTCGTCGCCAAGAAATTGGACGGGGCCACCACCGTCGCCACCACCATGTGGATCGCCCAGCGAGCGGGGATCGAAGTCTTCGCCACCGGCGGCATTGGTGGCGTCCACCGCGGGGTGGGCGGCGCGGCCAGTGTGGACGTCAGCGCCGACTTGCAAGAGCTGGCGCAGACGCCGGTGATCGTGGTCTGCGCCGGCGCCAAGGCGATCCTCGATCTGCCGGCCACGCTGGAATATCTGGAAACGTTCGGCGTCACCGTGGTGGGCTACCAGACCGACGAATTCCCCGCTTTCTACAGCCGCAGCAGTGGCCTGCCCGTGGACGTGCGTTGCGATACCGCCGCCGACGTGGCCGATCTGTGGCGCGCCAAGCAGCAGTTGGGGCTACCGGGCGGCATGCTCGTCACCGTCCCCGTGCCTGAGGACGCCGAGATCCCGGCCCACGAAATCGAGCCGGTGATCGAGCAAGCCGTCCACGAGGCCGAGGCGCAAGGACTGCGCTCCGCCCAGGTCACGCCCTTCCTCCTCAGCCGCATCGCCGAACTCAGCGGCGAACGCAGCCTGAACACGAACCTGGCGCTGTTGAAGAACAATGCGCGGGTGGCGGCGGAGATTGCGAAGAACGTAATGCGTAATGCGTAATACGTAATTGGTCTAGCAAGATTCACTCCAATTGGCGACCATTTTCGTCTACGAATTACGCATTACGCATTACGCTAGTACGACCGATCCTCGAACCGTTCGACGAACCCAGATCATGACACGTTGGTGTCCTGAATCGGCAGTATCATCCGAAAGAGGCTGCCCACACCTTCCTGGCTTTCGACTTCGATCCGCCCGCCATGACTTCTGACAACCGCATTGGCAAAGGCCAGTCCCAGCCCAAGCCCTGGGGTGGTATGGGCTTGATCTTGACGGTAAAACCACTCAAACAGGTGTTGTCGCACGACAGGGTCAATGCCTATGCCATCGTCTTGAACTTCAATCATAACGCCCTCAACATGGAGTGCGCTACGCACTGTGATGTTGCCCTGCGGCTGTGTGAAACGCACTGCATTGTCCACGATTTCACGCAGCGCCATGCTCAGGCGGGGTGTGTCAACTAGAATTAAGGGGAGAGCAGGGGCAAGCACCAAGGTGACTCTTTCGGCGTCTGGCGGGTTGCGCTTTCGTAGGTTATCTACAACGTTGCTGATCAATGTGTTGAGATTCAAGGCGACCATGTCCACCGGCATGTTAGTATCCAAGAGTGCGCTTTCCGTCAGCAACTCAATCAGGCGGGTCATGTTGGTGATCTGCCGGTTGATCTCCTCTATTTTCTGTTGGCGCTTCGTGCTATCTGTCAATCTGTCCAACAGATAAACGTCGGACTGGATGATGGAGAGTGGCGTACGGAATTCATGGGAGGTGTCGCGCAGGAAGGAGACTAAGACGGACAACCGCTTCTGTTCAAGCGCCAACCGGAATGCATGTTCCGTAGACAGTTTTTTCTCTGTAATGTCCTCCACGAAGACAAGCGCGCCGGATTTACCGGCAAAATAAAATGGCACGGCAGAGACATAGGTGTCGAGTGTCGTGTTGTCGAATCGGACGACTGTCTCCTCAGCCAGATTGACCGCCTTATGCTGTTCATTCAACTGATCGATGCGTGCGCTCACCTGCTCCCGATTGTCTGGGTGAAACCGCTCAAGCACAGATTGCCCCAGCAACTGTTCCTTCGTCTGGGCACCAAAGAGGGCGAGACATGCCTGGTTGGCGTAGGCAAAGCGTCTTTCGGTTTGGATGAAGATCGCAATGGGCGCACTTTCGACCAGAACCTGGAAGCTCATTTCACTGGCTTTCAACATCTCTTCGCTATGTTTGCGCGCAGAGATGTCTATTACGGCGACTTGCATGGTCTGCCCGTCGAGACTGAGATTTGCTTCTAGTTGGACATAGAGCGGAACGTGATGGGAAGTGGTCAGGCGCAGTTCACAGGTCAGGTGTTGCGCGACTGGATCTTCTTGGCTGAAGGCCTGGTCAATAAATTCCTGAAAGATAGGCAAATGGGATTCTGCAACGAAGGTATGAAAACGGCGTTCCAGCAATTGGGGGCGATGGATCTGCAACAAGGTCGTTGCCGTCAGATTGGCCTGGTGAATGATGCCATATGTGTCCAGGGTGAGATAGCCCACCGGCGCGAAATCATACAGCCTGAGATAGTGGCTGTGGCTGATTTCCAAGTCTTTGCGCGCCTGGGACAACTCCTCGTTCTGTATTTCTAATTCGATCTGATGAATTTGCAGTTCTTGAATCAGGCGCAGTACATCTCGTTCGGACTGATATCGAGCCTGCTCAGACTGTTGCGCTTGCCATTGTGCCTCTGCGCGTTGACGTAGATCTACTTCCGGCTTGGGTGATCTCTCCTCGGCTGCCATGGTTCAACTCATTTCTGCTTTGCACAGGCTCCAGGCTAAAGTTGTGGACATCTGTTATTCCGACCTTGAGGAGTAACTGTACAGGTACAGGTGCGACGCACTGGCCCAGGAGGCACACGGCAATCGCATCTGATTTCGGCCAGTGCGTCGCACCTGTACCTGTACAGTTACTTTTGGGATTCGATTTGCGCCTTCAATCTGAGCTGCGTCGTTCGCAGTTCCGCTTCCAACGTCTTGGCGATTGTAATGTCTGTAAAGGTGAGTACAACGCCGTCGATGATATTGTCCATTGTGCGATAGGGGAGAATACGCATATTAAACCAACGGCCATCTTTGGTGGGGATCTCTTTCACCACACGGATCAACGTGCGCACAACGCCTTTGATGTCTTCGACCAGTTCCGGGTAGATCAAATCAGTAGTGATGTCGGTGATGGGCCGATTGACATCGCCTTCCAACAGGCGGAAAATTTGTGTGGTATGGGGTGTAAAGCGACGCACACGCAGAGCGTCATCCAGGAACAGCGTGGCAATGTCGGTACTGTCTAAAAGGTTGCGCATATCGTTGTTGGTGCGCAAGAGTGCATCCACTTTGGACTGCAATTCTTGGTTAACGGTCTGTAGCTCCTCGTTCATCGACTGCATCTCTTCTTTTGAAGTGGTCAGCTCTTCATTGGTCGATTGCAGTTCCTCGTTGACAGATTGCATCTCTTCGTTGGCAGATTGCATCTCTTCGTTGGTGGAACGTAGTTCCTCTTGGGCGCTTTGCATATCTGCGCGGGCCGCCTGATTTTCGATGCGGAGCCGTTCGATCTCCTCTTCTAGTTCCTCAATTTTGGGGGATCGGGTGACGGAGCGGCGCTGCGGCTTGCTGCTCTTTGTCACTTCCGGCGGCACGGGGACATCGATAAAGGCGACCAAAACCAACCCTGCCAGCAAGCTCGGCGGCAGAATCGGCTCGATGACAACATTTACCATTTGCGTGCCGCCGTTGGTGCCAACCTTGACATTCGAAATGGTGACCGGCGCGCCCTGGCGCACCGCCTTGGGGAAATTGCTGCTGAGCGCGTAGTCCAATCCTGGGCGTGCCATACTGAAGAGATTCCAATTCGCCTTGCCTGCCGCCGGTTCAAGGTATTTCCCTGTGCGGGCGTTGACGAAGAGAATTTCACCGCGTTCGTTGGTCAACACTGCCGGCGGCGTATACCTGGCCAGCAAGAGTTTTTCTGCCAGCAGTTGGATGTTCGTCTCTTTGCCTGCCTGGGGGAGGGCGGGTGCCAGCACATCACGCAGTGTCGTGGAGATCGGAATTTGCGCCGTCCGCTCCGTCGCTACAGAGTCCAAGCGCCGATAGATCCGTTCATTACGGTTGACGGCTTCGAATAAATTTGAGAAATTGCCAACCGTCTCGGCGCTGCCCAAAAACAAAATGCCATCAGACTTCAGACTATAGTGGAAGAGCAACAACATTTTTTGCTGCAATTCGGGTGTCATGTAGATCAGGAGGTTGCGGCAACACAGAAAATCGAGTTTTGTAAAAGGAGGATCCATGATCAGATTCTGTGGCGCGAAGACCACCATCTCGCGGATGGCGTTGGTGATACGAAATCCCCGTTCGGTCTGGGTGAAATAGCGGTTGAGGCGCTCTGTGGATACGTCCGCGGCAATGTTGGCCGGGAAGACGCCAGAACGCGCCTGCTCGATGGCATCGGCGTCAAGATCCGTGGCAAAAATCTGCAACGAGACAGCATGGGGCAGTTGTAACTGCCCGACCACTTCTGCAAAGACAATCGCCAGCGAATAGGCTTCTTCGCCGGTGCTGCACGCTGGAACCCATGCCCGCAAAACTTCACCCGGCTGCGCCAGGGCCAGACGTTCCGGCAAGATTCGCTCTTTGATCTCGTCCCAGGCAGCAGGATCTCGAAAGAAACTTGTCACCCCAATCAACAATTCTTTGAAGAGCAGCGTCACCTCAGATGGATTCGTTTGCAGAAAACGCACGTAGCCTTCGATCTTGTCGATGCCGTGAATGCCCATGCGTCGTTCGATCCGCCGGTACAGCGTATTCGGTTTGTAGAGCGAAAAGTCGTGTCCTGTCTGCGCCCGCAGCAAAACGATCACCTTCTCCAATGCACTTTCCGCTTGCGCTAGCCTTACCGACGCCGCTTCACGGGGAGACAACGAGTGACGTAGATAGTTCAGGATCTTGGCGGGTAATTCTTCTACAGGCGCCACCACATCAGCGAGTCCAGCCGCCAATGCACTGTTGGGCATACCATCAAAGGCAGCGGATGCCGGATCCTGAACAAAGGAAGCGCCTGCCTTCCCCTTGATGGCGCGCAGCCCCAGGGTGCCATCGGATCCCATGCCAGAGAGGATGACGCCGATACTATATGATTGTTGGTCTTCAGCCAGGGCGCGGAAGAAGAAGTCGATGGGCAACCGCAACCCGCGCCGTTCCACTGGTTCCATCAGGTGAATGACCCCATGCAGAATGGACATGTCCTGGTTCGGCGGGCAGACGTAGACGTGATCGGGCTGGATGCGTGTCCGATCTTCAGCCTGGCTGACAGGCATGGACGTCACCCGCTGTAACAATTCCACCAGCATCCCCTTGCGATCTGGGTCCAAATGTTGCACCACCACAAACGCCATGCCGCTGGCGACGGGCACGTTGTTGAAAAAGCGTCCCAGCGCTTCCAACCCCCCAGCCGATGCACCAATCCCAATAATCGGGAAAGCCGAAGCCGCGCCGGCTTCCGTTTCTGCCGGCGACGAGGGGGCAACGTTCGCACGACGAGCGCGTTTGGGTTTTGTCATCGCGGAATCCTCCGGTACGTACGAAATGAGACTGTGCTGGTCTGCTTCCCACCCAGAATCCTGCACAGGACGGTTGATCATTCCCTTGTGTAAACATTCTACACCCGAACTGGTGCAAATTAGTTCCTGGTTTTCGATGACTTCGTATGAAAACAGAGAAGAGATCCACAGATTACACGGATTAAAAGGATTGCAGAGGATTTTTCTCAAGTCTCTAGAAATCCTTAAAATCCGTGTAATCTGTGGATCTTTTCTCTCTTGTTCTGCCCTTTGCGGCCTTTGCGCCTTTGCGGTGAAGTTCTGCTACGTCACGATCTGTGACATCTGCCCCGTTTTCTTATGCTTGAGGATCAGCTTTGTGCTGCCGTCGGGCATGCGTTCTTCTTTGATCAGGTAGTGCTCGGCGTCATAATCGGTGAGGACAGCGCCGCCGCCGGCTTCGTTGGAGCCGCGCCAGTCGTCGAGGACGACGGTTTCCCACTGTTTGGTGGAGACGGACCGGTAGGCGGCGTCCATGATGGCGTTGACGATGTAGCCGTCGTAGAAGCTTTCCATGGGCTGCTTGCCCTGATCCAGCGCGTCGAGCATGTCGGTGAACATAGCGGCGTAGCCCAGCGATCCCACTTCGTCGCCTACAGGGAAGAGCCAGCCGGTGTCGCTTTCGGCCTTTTCGGCCACATAGCCCTTTTCGCCTTGGGCGGTGAACATCTCAAAACCGGTGCGCAGCCAGTGGTTGAGCCAGATCGTGCCTTCTGTGCCCGATACCTCGTCGCGCAGATCCATGCCGCCGCGGAAGGTCCAACTCACTTCAAATTGACCAATCGCGCCGTTGGCATAGCGTACAAGACCGACGGCGCTGTCCTCAGCGTCGATGGGATGCACCTGTGTGTCGGCCCAGCACATCACCTCCACCGGGCGCACCTCTTTGCCGATAAAGTTGCGGCTGATCTCGATGCAATGACAGCCCAGATCGATAATCGCGCCGCCGCCCGACTGCTGCTTGTCCCAAAACCAGTCGCTGTGCGGCCCCGGATGTGTCTCACGCGAACGCGCCCACAGCACCTTTCCCAGCGCGCCGTTGCGCACAGACTGTACCGCCTTCAACGTCTTGGGCGTGTAGGCCAGGTCTTCGAGATAGCCGCCGAAGAGACCAGCCTGCTCCACCATGTCCAACATGCGTTTGGCTTCAGCGGCAGTGCGTCCTAGCGGCTTGGTGCACAGGACAGCCTTGCCTGCCTGCACCGAGAGCCGCACCGCTTCCTCGTGCAGGTGATTGGGCAACCCGATCACCACCACCGTGGTCTCCGGATCGTTGATGGCTTCCGCCAAATCCGTGCTGTAGCGGGGCACGCCCCATTCCGCCGCGAACGCCTTCGCCCTTTCCTCAGACCGCGAATAGACCATCGCCACCCGGTCGCGTCCCCGGTTGGCGTGCAACGTCATCGTGTAAAACATGCCGATCAGGCCGGTGCCGAGCATTGTAATCTTGTGCATTGGTAGACCTTTCGGTTGGGGAGATGGTTCGGTGAGAGAGTGAGGAGGGAAATGAGTAAGGAGTAAGGAGTAAGGGTAAAGTTAGCCTCGTCTCGGCAAGTTTCCCACAACGACGAGATAGACTCTACCCCTACTCATTACTCCTTACTCATTTTTTCTCCTCACGGCAAGAAATTCTTCAAATACCGTCCACTCTGCGCGACGGACGCTTTTCTGTCTTCCAAACTCGCCTCGTAGGCGCGGTCTTCGACTTCGATGCAGACGGGGCCGCGGTAGCCCACGTCGCTGAGGACGGAGAAGAATTGGCCCCAGTTGATGTCGCCCAGACCGGGCAGTTTGGGCGCGTGGAATTCCAGCGGCGTGGCCATGATGCCCACGTCGTCCAGGCGGTGACGGTCCACGCGCACGTCTTTGGCGTGGATGTGGAAGAGTTTGTCCTTGAACTCACGCAGCGGCTTGAGGTAGTCCATCTGCTGCCAGACCATGTGCGACGGGTCGTAGTTGAGGCCGAAGTGGTCGCTGGGGATGGCCTCGAACATGCGCCGCCAGATGGCCGGGGTGTGGGCCAGATTCTTGCCGCCGGGCCATTCGTCTTTGCTGAAGGCCATGGGGCAGTTTTCGATGGCGATTTTGACGCCGTGTTCCTCGGCAAAGCGGATCAGCGGCGGCCACACTTCCAGGAAGCGCGGCCAGTTGTCGTCGACCGATTTTGTCCAATCGCGGCCGATGAAGCTGTTCACCACGCCCACGCCCAGCAACTCCGCCGCCAGGATCACCTGCTGGATGTGGTCGATGTAGACCTGCGCCTCGGCCCGATCCGGTGTGAGCGGATTGGGATAGTAGCCCAGCCCGCTAATGGACAACCCCACCGCCGACACCGCGGCGTTGACCCGCGCCGCGTCCTCGGCGTTGAAGCCCACCACGTCCACATGCGTCACACCGGCGTAGCGGCGTTCCGCCTTGCCCACCGGCCAGCACATCAATTCCACCGTCGCAAAGCCCGTCCCCGCCGCGAAGGAGACCACCTCTTCCAGCGAAAGATCGGGGAGGATCGCACTTACGAAGCCTAATTGCATCATTGGGTAAAGTTCTCCTTTGCATAAATGCGTGTTGATTGGGGGGGATAATGAGTAAGGAGTAATGAGTAAGGGTAGAGTTTGTCTCGTCGGGGCAAGTTCGTCGCCGCGACGAGACGACCTCTGCCCTTACTCATTACTCCTTACTCATTTATTCATCTCCACCCATTTCTCTTCGCGATGACTCTGCAAAATCGCCTCACACAACACAATCTCTCTGTGTCCGTCGGCGAAGGTGGGGAAGGGGGCGGGCGCGCTCATGTCGCCGGCGGCGATGTAGTCGTAGAAGGCTTTGAAGGATTGCTTGAAGCTGTCGTCGTAGCCTTCGTTGTGGCCGCCAGGATAGGTGATGGTGGCCCGCGCCGCCGCGGAGACGAGACCAGGATCGCGCAGGAGCCATTGGTTGGGCTGGTTGCGGTGACCGATCCAGAGGTCGTTGGGCTGTTCGCTGTTCCAGGCCACGGCGGCCTGGCTGCCTGCAATTTCATAGCGCAGGCAGTTCTTGCGCCCAGCCGTCACCTGGGAGACCCACAGCGATCCCCGCGCGCCGCCGCGGAAGCGCAGCAGCACCGCGCCGTAGTCTTCGGTGTCGATGGGGATCGAATCGGTGGCCGCGATCTGTTCGACTTTGCCGGAAAAGGTGGCGACTTCACCTTTGGGCCGCTGCCGCGTGGTGTGGACGGTCTTCAGATCGGCGAAGACGGCTTCGACTTCCAGGCCGGTGATGCGCTGCACAAGATCGAGCCAGTGGGTGCCGATGTCGGCCACGGCGCGCAGCTTGCCGCCTTCCTCGCCGAGGACGCGCCAATTGTAGTCGGTGTCATAGAGCAGCCAATCTTGCACGTAGCTGCCCTGCACCGAGAGGACGTCGCCCAGATCGCCTTGTTTGATCCGCTCGCGCACTTCCACGTTGAGCGGGTAGAAGCGCATGTTGTAGTTGACGCCCGCCGCCACGCCACTCTCCCGTGCCAGCGCCACCAACTGCGCCGACTCCGCCGCCGTCATCGCCAGCGGCTTTTCGCAGTGGACATGCTTCCCCGCCGCCAACACCCGGCTCGCCTGCTCAAAGTGATAGCGATTGGGCGACGTAATGTGCACGGCGTCGATGGCATCGTCCGCCAGCAGCTCATCCAAATCTGCGTACGCTCGTGGGATCCCCAGCGCCGCCGCCGCCGTCCGCGACTTCTGCGCCGAAGATCCCAAAATCCCGGCCACCGTGATCCCCAGCCGTCGCAGCGCCTCGGTGTGCGCCGGTCCCATAAAGCCCGTGCCGATGATGGCGACGGAGAAAGGTTTCATTGTTCACTCCGTTGGGTGGAAATTGGATTTTGAATGGATGGAGTAATGAGTAAGGAGTAATGAGTAAGAGTAAAGTCCGACTCGTCGCGATACGAACTTGCCGCGACGAGTCTGCCTCTACCCTTACTCATTACTCCTTACTCATTACTCATTCCTCCTTACTCATTTCTCACGTCCGCCTCGTCAACCCCGCGTACCCCCACGCCAGCAACAACACAATCCCGCCGTAGACGATGTTCTGCACCGCCTGGCCGACGTTGAGGAAGGTGAGCATGGAGTTGAGGACGCTTAAGATCAGCGCGCCGAGGATCGTGCCTGTGTAGCCACCGACGCCGCCGAAGATCGAGGTGCCGCCGATCACCGCCGCGGCCACCGACGGCAGCAGGAACGCGCCGGCCAGTTGCAGGTCCACGGCGCCGGTGCGGCCGGCCAGCAGGATGCCCGCAATCGAGCCGAGGACGCCCGCCGCCACGTAGGCGCTGATGCGCACCTGCCACACGCGCACACCCGCCAGCCGCACCGCCACGTCGTTGTCGCCGATGGCGTAGATCAGCCGTCCCCAACCGGTGCGGCGCAGCAGCACGATCACCGCCGCGCCCACCACGATCCACACCACCACGCTGTAGGGGACACGGTTGCCGAAGAACGATCCTGCGCCCAGCAGTTTGATGAAGGGGGCCACTGTCGTCGATCCGGCCAGGATGGTCTGCGTCCACGCTGTGAAGAGGCCGAGCAAAATGCCCGACATTGCCAGCGTCATAATCAGGGGATTGACACGGAAAACCGCGATGCCCACGCCGTTGGCGCTGCCCGCCACCAGCCCCACCACCATCCCCAAAACGATGGCAATCGCGGCGCCTTCGGGCGACTGGTTGGCGGCGACGTAGGCCGAACCGGTGGCGATCATGGTGATGGAAAGGTCGATGCCGCCGGTGAGCATGAGGATCGTCTGCGCCGCCGCCAAAATGCCCAGCGGCGCGGCCTGCAACAGCGTGCTGCGCAGGCCGTTGACCGAAAGATAGTTCGGCTCAATCGCGCCGGTGATCAGCACCAGCAGCGCCAGCACCACGATCAAGATCACCGATGGATATTCGGCGATAAAATTTTGGAAACGCGCCGACGCATTGGGCGCAGGCAGTGGCTGTTTTGTCAACGAAGAATTGCTCATGCGGCACGCTCCCGCAGCAGGGCCGCCAGCCCGCCCACCATCATCACCCCGGCAATCAACACACCCTGGATAATCTGGGCGTTGTTGGGATCAATGCCCATCGCGCTCAAAATCGGGTTGAGCATGATCAAGATCACCGCCGCCGCCACCACGCCGAGGACAGAACCGATCCCGCCCGTCAACGCGATGCCGCCGAGGACGACCGCGGCCACACTGTTCAAGGTGGCGTTGGCGCCCACGCTGAAGCGGGGATCGCCCGTCCCTGTCAGCGCCACGGTGGCCAGGCCGGCCAGCGCCGCCATCGCCCCGCCAATCGCGTAGGAGACGATCTTGGCCTTGCGCGTGTCCAGCCCGGCCAGGCGCGCCGCCGTCAAATTGCTGCCAATGGCGTAGAGCGACAATCCCGTCTTTGTACGCCGCGATATCAGAAAGACGAGCACCGCAGGCAGCAGCATCATCGAGATTGGCAGCCAGTAGTTGCCGCCGATCCCCGATTCGGAGCCGGTGAAAAGCCAGCGGAAGGCCGGTGCAGTGCCGCCCCCCGGCGACGGCAGAATCCACAGCGCCACGCCCGACCAGATGTAGCTTGTGGCCAGCGTCACCACAATATCGGGCACGCCCGAAACGTTGATCACATGGCCCACCACTCCGTTGAGCACGGCCAACCCGGTGATGATGGCCAGCGCCACCACGATCACCACGGCGATGGGTTGTTCGTCCATAAAACGCGCCGCCAGCACATTGCTCAACAGCAACAGCGCCCCCAAGGACAGGTCAATGCCGCCCGCGATCACAATGATCCCCTGCGCGATGGCCAGGTAGACCAGCGGCAGGCTGTTCTTGCTGATGGAGGTGATCTGAAAGTCACCGAAGCGGGGGATGAGGTTGGCGTACCAGAAAATGAGGACAGCCAGCAGCAGCCACACCGCCAGCGCCCAGCCATCGCGCACCAGCAGCCGTCGCCAGCTTCGCAGTGAGCGGTGCAACGGCAAACGCGACACAGAAGTTGTCATGCATGGACCTCCAGTCCGTGGGCGGTGGTCAATAAGGACGCTTCGGTCGCGCCCGCAGCGTCCTGTTCGGCGACGATTTGGCCGTTGTAGAGGATGATCACACGGTCGCACACCAGCGGGATTTCGGCCAGTTCGCTGGTGTAGAGCAGCACCGCCGCGCCGCCCGCCGCCAGTTCGCGCAGCAGCGCGTAAATTTCGCGCTTCGTTTGAATGTCGATGCCACGCGTCGGGTCGAAGCAGAGCAGCGTACGGAAGCCGGCCACCAGCCAGCGCCCAATCGCCACCTTTTGCTGGTTGCCGCCCGAAAGCCGTCGCACCTGCGACGCCGCCCGTGTGTCGATGGACAGCCGGTCAATCGCGCCCTGCACGCGGCTACGTTCGTCGCGGGGGATGCCCATCCATTGGCGTACGCGGTTGAAAAGCGGTGTGGCCAAATTCTGGCGCACCGGCAGGTTGGGCAGCAGCGCCAGCAGCCGATCCCCCGGCACCAGCACCACTCCATCGCGCACAGCGTCCGTCGGTGAGGAAAAACGACGGATCTTGCCGCCGACACGGATCTCTCCCCCCGTGGGCTTCCTGTCGCCCGAGAGCAACTCAAAAAGACGTTCCTGGCCCTGGCCTTCCAGCGCCACCAGCCCCAGGATCTCGCCGGCGTGCAACTGGAACGACACATCGCGCACCACCTCGCCCGAGCTCAGTCCGCTCACAGCGAAGGCGACGGCATCCTGGCGGTGGGATGGCATGTCGCCGCGCACTTCCTCCACTTCCTGCTCCAAAGACGCGCCCAGCATCGCCTGCACCAATTGGTGCTCGTTGACCTTTGCCGTCTCCAGTTCGGTGACGTTGCGCCCGTCGCGCAGGATCGTGGCGGTGTCGCAGATCGTCATCACTTCGGCCAGCCGGTGGGTGATCAAGACGGCGGCGCGGTCCTGTTCCTTCCAATGTCGGAGCAAGGCGAAGACGCGCTCGGTCTGGTCCGCGGTCAACGCCGCTGTGATTTCGTCTAGCAGCAGCACATGCGGATCGCGCGCCGCCGCCCGCGCCACGTCGATCATGCGCAGCACGTCCAACGGCAAATCGCGCACAATCGTGGAACGATCCAGCTCGCCCAGATCGAACCAGGCCAGCCAGCGTTGGAAGGCGGAGACGTCCACATTGCTCAGGCGCAGATTCTCGTCCACCGTCAGATCGGGGATCAGCGCCGGGTCTTGGTAGACGGTGGCGATGCCGGCGGCCAGCGCATCGTCGGGTGCACGGAAGCGGACGGCGCGCCCGTCTACGCGCACTTCGCCCGCGTCCGCGGCATGCACGCCCGACAGGATCTTCACAAAAGTGCTCTTGCCTGCACCATTGGCGCCAAGCAGCGCGTGGATCTCCCCGGCACGCACCGTAAAATCCACCGACCGCAGCGCCACCACCGGCCCATACGCTTTGGCCACACCGGTGGTTGAGAGGAGGGGGTGAGAAGGCATCGTTGAGTGTCTTTCTTTGGAATGGGGAGGTTGGCGGGGGAAAGAAATGAGTAAGGAGTAATGAGTAAGGGAAAAGCCTAACTCGTCGCGGCAAGTGCGTCGCCGCGACGAGTTAGCCCCCGCCCTTACTCATTACTCTTTACTCATTTTTATTCCCCCGGCCCCTTACACGCCGACACATCCGCGCTGCCGCTGTAGCTGGTGTACGGCGGGATGACGACGTAGGTGCTCCAGCCCGGCTGTTGGTCGGGGGCGTAGAGCGATTGGAGACCTTCGACGTTGTCGCTGGCGAAGACTTCGGGGTTGAGGAGGGTTAACTGCGGTGGGTTCTGGCCGGTGAGGGCATCCAGCGCGATGGACATGCCAACCGCGCCGATGGCCGGCGGGTTGGTGACAGCGGCGCCGACGAGTCCTTCATCGGCGAGTTCGAGCAACTGCTGCACGAAGCCGTTGTTGTCGGCGCCGACGATGGGCACGTAGGGCACGTTGGCGGCCTGGAACTGCTCCACCACGGTGTAGTCGATGCCCGAAGTCCAGATACCGTCGATCTCGGTGGTGGTGATCAGATCCAGCGCCTGCTGTGCGCCCACGGACGGGTCCCAGCCGGTGAAGGTTTGGGCCACTACTTCGATGTTCGGGTACTTCTCCAGGGCGGCCATGAAGCCCTGGTGGCGGTCGGTGTCGGCGGGGACGCCGTCGATGCCGCGCATTTCGACGACTTTGCCTTCGCCGCCCAACGTTTCAAACAGCCATTCGGCGCCGTTCTGAGCATAGGCCACCTGATCGTTGGTCACCACGTAGGCGCCTTCGGCGCTGACGGCTTGATCCACGGCCACCACGACGATACCCTGGGCAATGGCGGCTTCGAGGACGGCGTTGAGGCCGTCACGGTCGGTGGGGTTGAGGATGATGGCGTCCACGCCCTGCGAAATCAGACCTTCGAGATCGGCGATCTGTTCGGTGGGGCCGCCGTTGCGGTTGACCACGATCACCTCATCCACGAGGCCGCTGGCGGTGGCTTCGGCCTTGATGGCGCAGATCATCTGTTCGCGCCAGCCGTTGCCCACCAGGGTGTTGCTCACGCCGATCACGAAGCCGCCTTCCTCGGCGGACTCATCTGCAGCCGCCTCTTCGGCGGCCTCTTCGGTGGGGGCGGCGGCGCTATCCGCCGGTGCGCTGGGCGCGGCGGGGACGGCGCAGCCGGTCACCACCAGCGACAGCGTCAGCAGCAGGCCAAACACCACGAACAACTTTGCGGAAACTTCATGGTCCTCTCCTTCATGTAATGGATAGAAAAACGGTAAGGAGTTCAGAGAAATGATGATCCACGAAGTCACACGAAGATGCACGAAGGCAGAAGAGAGAAGGAGCAGAGAGTGATACGAATTTCACCACTTCTCCGCTTCGTGTTTCTTCGTGTGGCTTCGTGGATCAAAAACTCTGCATTCTCCTGAACAGAACTGGCGGATGCCGAAAACGGATACGCCAAGACGGCAAAAACGCGCGGGAAACGTGTCCTTGCCGGGGAAAGTGATTGGTGATTTGTGACTGGTGACTGGTGACTGGGCCGGTCAACGAAGGCAGTGATGCCGGGGAATTAGATTTTGTCTTCGTCGCCGTTCGGAATTGAGGACAGTGTACTCGAAAATTGGATGTTTTGCCAGAAGCGCAGAAAGACGGTAGGGGTGTTTTGGGTTGGGGCCGACAGTGCCTGGCACGGTCTCGACGCGATCGAAAGTGAAATGCACCTCTGGTCTATGCTATACTGCCAACATTCAAGATTTCCCCTGGTTGGCGGGGCAGAGAGGCCGCACATGCGTTGTGCGGTCTCTCTGCTTGATCAGCCAACGCCTGACGTGTAAATACAAAGGAGAACCGGCATGTGGTCATGGGCACGTGTGGTTGTAGGAGTCATGCTAGGGCTGGGGTTTTCGTCTTTGCTTTTGCTGGGCACCGCCGGGGGACAAGAAACGTCCACCCCGACAGCAGATCCGCCCTTCTGGGGGACCATTTTCCTCGATCCCGACATCATCACCGCCGAGGACCCGACTACGTTTCAGTCCATCACCTACGACGGCCAGGCCATGCGCACGATGTTCGACCGTCGCGTCAATGATTGGATCATGGTCAACGCGTTCCTCTTCACCGCGGTATACTCAGACGGGCTGAGCATCGAAGTGCAGGTCAACCCTGAATTCAGCACATCCGCAGCGGCGACAACTGAGGCAGAAAGGTACGCCCGTGTCATCGGGCGCCTGCCCAAAGTCTTGCGCCTGGATGTGCAGACCGCCTGGATCCACCAGGGGACAGAACCGTTCGGCGGCGGCAACAACAACCTGCTTATCCACATTGGGCAGGCGGCGCTGTATGAGGCCGACGGCATCCTCGAAGAGACTTTCGTCCACGAGGCAGCGCACACTTCGTTGGATGCAGCCCATGCCGCGTCCGCCGGCTGGTTGGCTGCCCAAAGCGCGGACGGCAACTTCATCTCCACCTACGCCCGCGATTTCCCAGACCGCGAAGACATTGCCGAGAGCTTCCTGCCTTATCTCGCCGTGCGCTATCGCGCCAACCGCATCTCGCCCGAATTGGCCGCCACGATCACGGCAACCATTCCCAATCGTATCGCCTATTTTGATGCGCAAGCGTTTGACGTTGCACCCGTTACAGTAGACGAAGCGATCTATGATCTCTACTTGCCGCTGTGCCGCGCCATTGATGCCCTTTTCACGCTTTGGAAACCCGACCATGTCAGAAATTGATCAAGCCCCATCCGCCATTGCGGCTGAACGTTCCGGGGCAGCCGGCAAAATCTCGTTGACGCGCCTCTTCTACACCTGGTTTCTCCTGGGCACACAGTCGTTCGGCGGCGGCACCGCCACGCTCTTTATGATCCGCCGCGCCGCTGTGGACCAGCACCGCTGGCTCTCGCCCGAAGAGTTTACGCGCGATTGGGCGATTTCGCAGGCGTCGCCCGGCATCAACTTGCTCTGTATCACCATTTTGCTGGGCCGCCGTGTGCGCGGACTCGCCGGCGCGCTGGTGGCGTTGATCGGGCTGCTGCTGCCCAGCGTCACCATCACCGTGCTGATGACGGCGCTCTATGCCGACCTGCGCAACCTGCCTATTACCCAGGCGGCGCTGCATGGGGTTGTCCCTGCGACAGTGGGGTTGGGGCTGATGTTGAGCGTCAACATGGTGCGTCCGCTGCTCCAGGCCAGCCACCACGAGAGCAACTTCAGCCTAGGCGTGAGTATTGCCATTGTGGCCGGCAGCGCGCTGGCGGTGCTGGTGTGGGAGCTGCCTGTGGTCTACGTGCTTCTGGGCGCGGCGGCGGTAGGCGGTGTGGCGCGCTGGGCCGAAGTGAGCCGGCGCAAGGCGGCGCAGCCATGATCGATCCCATCATCTACTTTTGGATTTTGCTCAAGGCGTCGCTGCTTTCCACCGGCGGCACCGGCAACCTGCCCAGCATCCACGCCGATCTGCTGGCGCTAGGCTGGGCCGTGGATCGTCAATTTGCCGAAGCCCTCGCCATCGGCCAGATCAGCCCCGGCCCGAGCGGCCTCTGGGTGATCGGCCTGGGCTACCTCACCGACGGCATCCGCGGCTCCTTACTGGCGACACTGGCCATCAGCCTGCCGCCCATGGTCGTCCTCGCCGTGGACGCGCTACACCGCCGCATCGGTGACCACCCCGCCATGCAAGGATCGGTGCGCGGCCTGGGGCTGGCCGTCTCCGGCATCTTCCTGGTCGTCGTCATGCGCCTGCTCCAGGAAAACGGCATCGACGCCCGCAGCATCGGCCTCGTCCTTGCCGCCATCGCGCTGGGGATCACCAAACGTGTGCCCGTGCCGCTGTTGCTCGTCCTTGCCGGGGTGGCGGGGGTGATCTTGTATTGAGTGTAGGGGTTTGCGTGGGGCAGAAGCAGGTATCGCCAATACAGCGATACCTGCTTCTGCCCCACGCAAACCCCTACAGTCCGCCCAATCCGCGTTCTATCTGCACGCTTGTTCAATCCCCATCCCCGATCTACAATTAGATCGACGCCCCACGTTCTCCGTAGCCCACTCCGCACTTATTGTATTGGTGGCGCCCGAAAGTTGATCCACAGATTTTACGGATTCAAAAGATTTCCAGAGGATTTTTGAACTCGAATGCTGCGATCCAAGTTCAACCAACGCAGATGCTGCAAATCCTAAAATCCGTGTCCCATCCCTCTGAATCCTGAAAATCTGTGTAATCTGTGGACCAATTTCTTCTCTGCCTTCGTGTCGCTTCGTGTACCTTCGTGGAACAAAACTTTACTCAAGGAGTAAGAACATGCACGACCGTTCGTTACGCCACCGCTGGCTGCGGATCTTTATTCCGCTGGCCCTCTTCCTGCTCGGCTGCCCTTCGCCAGGACAGCCCTACCAGCCCATCGTCATCACCGTCGGCGGGCAGGTAACCCATCTGATCCCCGGCAGCAGCGCCACCCTGCTTGTGCAGGGCTGGGAAAATGCCGAAAATGTCCCCGCCGCCGATGCCGAGGTGACCATCTCGCTCTCGTCCGGCGTGGATCTTTTTAGCGGGCGCACCGACGATGCCGGCCTGCTGCTGGCCAATTTCGCCGTCCCCGCCGACGTGGAAACCGGGGAGCAGGTGCTTTCCGTCGAAGTGCGCACCGAGGAGGAATCCGCCGCCTACGACGAAACCATCTATGTCGGGCGCACCTACAGCGTCCTCGTTTCCACCGATAAGCCCGTCTACCAGCCAGGACAGCTCATCCGCGCCCGCACGCTGGCGCTCAACTCGCTGGCCCTCGCCGCCGCCGAAGACGAGACCATCGTCTTCACCGTCGACGATCCCGAAGGCAACCGCCTGCTGCGCCAGGAATTAACCACCTCAGAGTGGGGTATCGCCGCCGTAGACTTTGAACTCGATGGGCAGGCCATGTCGGGCGACTACATCCTCACCGCCACGCTAGGACCCGTCACCAGCAGCCGCAGTGTCGAGGTGAAGCCCTACAACTTGCCCCGCTTCAAAGTCGACTTCGCCCCCGACCGCACCTTCTACCTGCCCGGCGACGTCGCCCGCGGCAGCGTTTCGGCCAACTACTTCTTCGGCAAACCGGTGGCCGGCGGCGAAGTGCGCATTGAAGGTTTTTTGGGCAGCGAACAGATCGCGCCCATCTTTGAACTCACCGGCGAAACCGACGCCGACGGCAACTTCGCCTACGAATTCGTCGTCCCCGATTCGTTTGTGGGCCAACTGGGCAACGAAAGCGCCGAGATCGACCTCACCATCACCGTCATCGACACCGCCGCCCACGCCGAGTCCATCGACGAAACCGTCACGGTGGCCGAGCAGCCGCTCTTGCTCGACGCCGTGGCCGAGTCGGGCGTGTTGCGCACCAATCTCGAAAACATCGTCTATCTACAAGTCACCTCGCCCGACGGCAGCAGCATCCCCGCCGAGTTGACCGTCACCGTCAACGACGGCACGCGCACCGTCACCACCGACGACTTCGGCCTCGCCACCATCAACGTCACCCCCGTCGACGCCCTCGACGTGGTCATGGACGTGGAGATGCGACCGCTTAACCTCAACATCGCGCCGGTGCAGACCCGCGTCGTCATCAACACCCGCTTCCAAGACAGCGCCGTGCTGCTGCGCCCTGAACGGGCCGAAGTGGCTGTGGGCGACACCCTCAACCTCGACTTCTTCGTAGCCGGCGACGTGGAGACCGTCTACCTCGACATTGCCAAAGGCAAGCAGACCTTCGGCCTCATCACCCTGCCTGTGGTCAACGGCATGGCCCAGGCCGCCATCGACATTGACGGTTCGCTGCTGGGCACGCTCGATCTCAACGCCTACGCCATCAACGAGCGGGGCAACATCGTGCGCGACCGCCGCTTCGTCCTCGTCAACCCAGCGCCCGCCGCCATCAGCGTTGTCGCCGACAAAGAGGTCTATCGCCCCGGCGATGAGGCTCTCCTCGATATCGCCGTCAGCCGCGACGGCGCGCCCATGCCGTCCGCGCTGGGCGTTGCCATCGTCGACGAATCGGTCTTCGCCCTCGGCGCACAGGACCCCGGCTTCGTGCGCACCTTCTTCTTGCTCGACCGCGAATTGGACGAACCCTGGTACGAAATCCGTGATTTCGCGCCCCTGGCCGACGACGATCCTTCGCCCTACGACAGCAAAGTGCGTCCGCTGCGCGCCAACACCGACCCCGTCGCCGTGCAAAGAGCCAGGGATCTCGCCCTCTTCGGCTTCTTCGCGGAGGAATTGGCAAGTACGTCGCCCGCCCCGCAGGTAGCCGACACCGCCGCCGAAGATCGCCTCGCCATGCTGTTGGGGTGGACCGCGCGCGCCGGGATCGCGCTGCCACTGCTTGGCATCGGCTTCTACGACGGCAGCAAACGCCGGCGCCGAATCCTGATCGGCCTCGTCCTCTTGGGCATGGCCTCGTTCCTGTGGGGCGCCTGCGCCTCGGCTGCGCCTGCTTCAGCCCCAGCCGGTGAAGCTGCCCTTGAAAACGATTTCGCCTTCGAAGAAGCCGCCTCCGAATCTGCCCAACCCGCGTCAGACAGCCAGCCCGAACCGCCACGGCTGCGCCAATTCTTCCCCGAAACACTCTTCTGGCTGCCCGAAGTCGTCACCGACGCCGACGGACGCGCCCAATTGACCGTCCCTGTGGCCGACACCATCACCACCTGGCGCGTCAGCGTTGTCGCCTCAGACAAAGAGGGCAACCTGGGCAGCGCGCAGGCCGGCCTGCGCGTCTTCCAAGATTTCTTTGTCGAACCCAACCTGCCCCGCTTCCTCACCGTGGGCGACGAAGTTGCGGTGCCTGTCAGCCTCTTCAACTACCTCGACGAAGCGCAGACCATCGAAATCACCGTTGACGCCGCCGACTGGTTCGAGTTCACCGGCGACGCCACAGTCACCGTCGATCTGGCCGCCGCCGAAGTCTCGGTGGCCTACATCCCCATCCGCATCACCGGCTTCGGGGATCACACCTTCACCGTCACCGCCACCGGCAGCGTCCTCAGCGACGCCGTGCAGCGCCAGGTGCAGATCCTGCCCGACGGCCAGGCCCGCCAGGATGTGGCCAATGGGACGTTAGAGGAAGTGGCGCAGGCTACCGTGAACGTCCCCGCCGACGCTGTGGCCGGGGCCACTTTCGTCACCGTCAAGATCTACCCCAACGTGGTCAGCCAGCTTGTGGACGGCCTCAACGGCATGTTGCAAGAACCCTACGGCTGCTTCGAGCAGACCACCAGCGTCAACTACCCCAATGTGATGATCCTCGACTACCTGCGTCAGACTGAGCAGTTGTTGCCGCGCATTGAACGGCAGGCCGAACGCTTTGTGGACCTGGGCTACCAGCGCCTGCTCACCTTCGAAACAGAGATCCCCGGCGGCTTCAGCTTCTACGGCGACCCGCCGCCGCTGGATATGCTCACCGCCTACGGCCTGATGCAGTTCACCGATATGAGCCGTGTGCGCTACGTCGATCCGGATCTGCTCCGGCGGATGTCGGTCTATCTGCTGGATCGCCAGAACGGCGATTACTGGCCGGCGGATGGCTATGCCTACAACCTCAGCGACGATTTCACAGCCACGGCCTACGTCACCTGGGCGTTGGCCGAAGCGGGCTACGGCGACACGATGCCCATGCGCCGCGCCGCCCGCTATCTCGTGCGCAATGCCGGCGAGTTCAACTTCAACACGGCGCCGGCTGTGGACGCCACCGCCACGCCGATCTCGATTTCACCGCTGGCGACACCCGACAGCGCCGAAACCACGACGGTGCAGATCTATCCGCTGGCGCTGGCCGCCAACGCGCTGCTGGCCATGGACGAACGCGACCCCGACGCCCTCGAAATCCTCGACCGGCTCATTCCCCTGGCGCAGGAAGAGGGCAGCGGCCTCTTCTGGGTGAGCGATTCGATGCTGGGTTACGGCTACACCAGCAACATCGAGACGACGGCGTTGATGGTCCTCGCCCTGCAGCGCAGTGGACAGTACCCCGATCTCGTGGCACGGGCGCTGGACTACCTGATCGCACAGCGGCAGCCGTGGGGCGCCTTCGGCAGCACGCAGGCCACCGTCCTCGTGCTCAAGGCGTTGACCAACGACGCCATCGCCAAGCGCAGCGACGAGCCGATCTCCGTCACCGTCACCTTCAACGGCGGGCGCACACAGAGCTTCACCATCGACGAAAGCAACGCCGACGTGGTGCAGCAGGTGGTCTTCGACGACATCGCGCCGGGCGAACAGATCGTGGATCTGCGCATCGACGGCAACCGTCCTGTGCAATATCAGGTGACGGCGGGCTACTACCTGCCCTGGTCGGTGGTGGAAACCGACGCGCCGGAACGGCAGCAGCCCATGCGCGTTGACGTGGCCTATGCGCGCACCGAGTTGGCTGTGAACGAGACGGTGGTTGTCACCGCGTTGGTGGAAGTGCTCGCCCCCGGCAACGCCGGGACCGTCCTGTTGGAAATCGGCGTGCCGCCTGGTCTCTCGCCTGTGGCCGCCGACCTCGACGCCCTGGTGGAGGAAGGGCGCATCGAGCGCTACGAGTTCACCGGGCGCACGCTGCGCCTGTACGCGTCGGGGCTGGCCAACGGCTTCGTCTACGAATATCAGTACCGGCTGCGCGCCGAGTATCCTGTCAACGCGCTGGTGCCCAGCAGCCAGGTCTACGACTACTACGCCCCCGACCGCCAGGACATCACCCCACCGCAGCGCATCAAAGTCACCCTCAACGTCCCCTAAAAACGAAATCGGCGGCGGAGCAAATGCTCCGCCGCCGATTGTCTTCTACCGTAGCCGCACGCAACCTGCGTGCGGTATGTGCCCAACGAATCCACATTCACTGGCACGCGATCTCGTCCTCAACGAACCGCACGCAACCTGCGTGGGGGACATGCCCAACGAATTCACGTTGATTGGCACGCGATCTCGTCCTCGACGAACCGCACGCTGATAGCGTGCAGCTACGACAGCACGATCACCCCCTCACCCCGTCAAACGCCCCCCCAAACGCCCACCAAACGCCGCGGATTGTAGAGTGAGCTACACAGTGAATCGGCTCAACCGCAATCACGCAGGAAGGCAAAGACAGTATGGTGGCTACACTCCGCAAACTGCTCTCAATGTTGCTCTGTCTTTCGTATCTGTTGAATCTGGCGCCGCCCGCCGATGCCTGGGCGGCGTCTGCGCGCCAGGACACCCCCCCGGCCACATCCTCCAGTCTGTTCCTACCGCAGGTCAACGGCAGTGAACGCGCCACCGGCGTTGACCGCGGACTGGCCGGCCCACCCGAAGCGTGTAATCTCTTCCCGATTGCGCTGCCGGTGACGGTGGTGGACAACCACAGCGCCGGCTCGGTGATCGCGGCTATCCGCAGCGGCGCCGGCACCACCGACTTTGGCTGGCTTTCGTGGAACAACAGTTGGAACACGCCCGACATCGCCGCCAGTTTCACCCCGCCGGGCAACAGCGCAGGCTACATCAACCCGCAAAACGCCGCCGACACCATCCTCAACCTGGGGGATTCTGTCTCTGGGCGCACAGGAATTTCTAACGGCGATGCGCTGCGCACTGCACTGGACAACCTGCGCCAGATCGACATTGTGGTCCCACTCTGGGATCACACAAACGGCAACGGCAACCGGCTCACCTACCGTGTGGCCGATTTTGCGCGTATCCGGCTGATCAGCTACAACCTCACCAGTCGCGATCAGATCACGTTGCGCTTCCTCGGCTACGTAGACTGCATCCCTGGCAGCAGCAGCCCCATTACGCCGACAGCCACGCCGACAGCCACGCCGACAGCCACGCCGACCAACACACCTGGCCTGCCGGTGGCCACCGCCACGGCGACCAACACGCCTGTCGCGCCGAGGGCCACCGCCACGCCGCAAAAGACAGCCACAGCCATACCCACCTCCACACCCAATGGAAGCGGCGGCACACCCCTGCCGGTGCGCCCGATTCTGGAGTGTGTGGTGCAAAACGGGCCACAGAGCTATACCGCCTACTTCGGCTACCGCAACGACAACGCCTTCAGTGTCACCGTGCCCATCGGTAGCCAGAACCGCTTTACGCCGACCCCCGCCGATCGTGGACAGCCCACCGTCTTCGCGCCGGGGCGCACGCCGTTCTACCCCAACGCCGCTTTCAGCGTGAACTTCAACGGCAGCAACCTGGTCTGGACATTACAAGGACGCACATCCACGGCGTCGGCCAACTCGACGCGCTGCGTTCAGTCGCCCACAGCCACCGCCACAGCGACGAATACACCCGTCCCGCCGACGGCCACCGCCACGGCGACTGAGACACCCGTCCCGCCGACGGCCACACCCACGGCGACGAATACACCCGTCCCGCCGACGGCCACACCCACGGCGACTGAGACGCCTGTCCCGCCGACGGCCACGCCCACGGCGACTGAGACGCCCGTCCCGCCGACGGCCACACCCACGGCGACTGAGACGCCCGTCCCGCCGACGGCCACACCCACGGCGACTGAGACGCCTGTCCCGCCGACGGCCACACCCACGGCGACTGAGACGCCCGTCCCGCCGACGGCCACACCCACGGCGACCGAGACACCCGTCCCGCCGACGGCCACGCCCACGGCGACCGAGACGCCCGTCCCGCCGACGTCCACACCCACGGCGACTGAGACGCCTGTCCCGCCGACGGCAACACCCACGGCGACTGAGACACCCGTCCCGCCGACGGCAACTTCGACATCAACACCGACGGCAACCGCGACCGCTACAGCAACCGCGACCGCCACAGCCACGCCGACGACGCCGGCCAACCGCGCCCCCGTGGCCAATGACGACGCCTACGCCACCAGCGCGGAGACGACACTGATCGTCGCCGCCAACTTGGGCGTGCTGGTGAATGACCGCGACGCCGACAAGGATCCGTTGCAAGCCCAACTTGTGGACAGCCCCGCCAACGGCCAACTCACCTTCAACGCCGACGGTTCGTTCACCTACCAACCCAACGCCGGCTACACCGGCATCGACCGCTTCACCTACCGCGCCGCCGACGGCGCGTTGACCTCCGCGCCGGCCACGGTTTCGCTGCTGGTGCGCAGCCGGCCCAACCCCGAACCGCCGTCAGGACGGGGCGTAATCGCCGGTGAAGTCTTCGCCGACGACAGCGGGCTGCCCCTCAGCGGCGCCACGGTGACCTTCCTCAGCCTCGACGGCCAGGATCTGTCGCCCGCGCCCAGCACTGTCACCGACGGCCAAGGACGCTTCCGTCTCGCCGGCGACGCTGGGACGGCCCGCATCCGTGTGCAGCGCGACGGCTACACCTCTGCCGAACGCACCGTGACAATCGTCGGTGGGCGCATTGTCAGCCCGTTCGACGTGCGACTGGCGCCGCTGGCCGCGCCGGTGGCCCTGGCTTCGCTGCTGGGCGGCCAAATTGAAGACAAGGGCGTGCGCCTCGATGTGCCCGCCTTCGCTCTGGCCGACGACACCGGGCTGCGCCTCACCGTCCTCAGTGGACAGGCGCTGCCCGGCCTGCTGCCGTTGGGCTGGTCGCCCGTCGCCGCCGTAGACGTGCAACCCGCCGCCCTCACCTTTGACCCCGCGGCCACGCTTTCGATTTCGCCCACGGCTGGGTTGCCTGCCAACGCTGCCGTCGTCATCGCGGCCTGGGAGGACGGCCAGTGGATCGCCCGCGGCAACGCCTCTGCCGACGAGAACGGCGCGCTTTCGTTCGCCGTCACCGCCGGTGGACAGTACGCCTTCGTGCTGGCCGATCCTGCGCCAAATGCGCCTGCCGCCGCCGTCAGCGGTGCAGCACTGGCCGCGGCTGCGCCGATTAGCCAGCCCGTCACGTTGACGGCGGAAATCCTGCCGTCTGCCCGCGTGCTCTTTGCCCGCACCGAAACCCGCGCCGACGTCAAGGTGGAAGTGCGCGCCGACACAGCCATGCAGAGCGGCGCTGCCGTGCAGATGACGCTCAACGAAGCCTACGATTTCTTGGCGGGGACGCACCTCTACCCCGCACCGATGACCCAGGATCTGATCCTCTACGCCTGGCCGGCGGGGGCGCGTGCGCTGCAAGCCGCCTTCCCGGTGTCGGCCTCGCGCACCTTCGACCCCTTCCAGTTGGAAGTGGGCATTATCGACCTGGCCGCCTTCGCCCCGGTGACACCCACAGCGGCCTTCGGCACCGTCCTCACCACCCAGGGCGGCGCGGTGACCACCAACGGCGGCGCAACGGTGACCGTCCTCGCCGGGTCGACGGCGGACGATCTGCCTGTCAGCCTCACGGCGCTGGCCCCCGATCAGGTCAATTTGTCTCTGCCCGACGTGCTCGATCTGTTGGGTGTGGTGGAACTGGACTTCGGCGGCGCGCAACTGAGCGCACCGGCGCAGCTTGCCATCCCCGCCCCGGCCAATGTGACGGCGGCGCAGCAGGTTTTGGTGGGTGAGCTGATCGAAGCCAATAGCACAAGCCAGATCCGTCTTGTCGCTCTGGCTGCTTTACAGGACGGCGAACTCGTGGCCCAGGTGGATCCGCTGGGCGACGGCTCGCTCATTCTTCCCGGTGTGCGCAGCGGGGGACGCTACCTCTTCTTGCGCTCGACCGTGGAGCTGGGCTACATCACCGGCGCGGCCCAGGACAACAACGGCAACAGCCTCGCCGGCGCGCTGATCAGCGTGGACGGCTTCCCCGTTGTCGCCATCAGCGGCAACGACGGTGGCTACGTTCTCGCCGCACCGCTGGGGACGGCCACGATCCGCGCCGTCGACCCGGCCAACGGCGACGAACTGAGCGAAGCGGGCAACGTGGCGCAGAAGAACGCCGTGCTTGCCCTCGATCTGTCGCTGCTGCCCACGCCGCCGCGCGTCGTTTCGGCCACGCCCATCAACGGCGCCGTCAGCGTGCCACTCACCAGCACCGTCAGCATTGTCTTCTCTGAGCCGGTCAACCCCGCCACTGTGGGCAGCGCCAGCATGAGCCTGGTGACATCCGCCGGCGCGGTCAACGGCACGGTGACGCTCTCGCCCAATGGCCGTGTGCTCAGCTTCTTCCCGGCGGCCACACTGCGCTCGGAGACGACCTACACGCTCACCGTAGTCAACACCATCGCCGATCTCAGCGGCAACCCGCTGACCAATCCCTACGTGCTTTCGTTCACCAGTGTGGACCGCACCGCGCCGCAGCCTTCGGGCGTGATCGCGGCGGCCATCCCCAACGCCGACGGCCTTTCCCGTGTCACCGGCAGCCAGGGGACGGTGGACCCGCAGTGGCTGGTGCAGATCCACAACAAGACGCGCAACGCCTTCACCACCGTCACGCCGGATGCGACGCTGGGCAGCTTCAGCGCCCTGGTGCCCGCCGGCCCGGCGGACAAGCTCGAAATCATCCTCACCGACGGCGCGGGCAATGTGACCCGTCTGCCGGTGCCTCCCTTCCGCGGCGAAGATGGTAGTGTCGTCATCGGCAGCGAAGGCGGCGTGGTGGAGGGCAACGGCGGCGTCTCCGCCCAGATCGAGCCGGGTTCGCTGCCCGACGGCACCATTGTCAAGGTGGAAGCCATCACCGATGCCGCCCAACTGCCATTGCCCATCCCCAACAGCAACGCGGTGACCAACACCGACACGCTCACCGACAGCAGCTTCTTCGTCAATTTTGTGGGTGGGGTGAAGCTGAATCTCGGCGGCGCGCAGCCGCAGAAGTACATCGACCTTTCCATCCCCGCGCCCGCCGGCGCTTCGGCCAACGATCAGGTGTTGGTGGCGCGGGCCATTACCCTCACCAACGGCACGCAGGCGTGGACGCTGGTCGACCGCGCCCCGTATGACGCCGCCACCAACAGCTACCGCACGGCGTCGCCGCCCTTCCCCGGCGCGATTGCCGAATCGAGCTATGCTTTCTTGAAGACGGCGCAGATCATCACCCCCGGCCAGAACAACGAGCTGGACACCTTCCCGGTGATGGGCAGCGATGACGTGATCCAGCGCCGCATCATCGCCGGGCAGACCGTGGGCATCATCACCGCCGGGCGCGACGGCATTTTGCAGACTGCGCCCTTCGCCGAATTCAACGACGACGTGGTGGAAGACGACTGTGTCAGCTTCGTCTCGATGACCTACAGCCTGGGGCTGGATCTGCACATTTCGCCCTTCGGCATTCCCTTCATCTACCCGGCGGCGGGCTTCGGCCAGGTGACGATGGCCGGTTACTGCAACCAGCCGCTCACCATCCAGGTGATCGACGCCGACACCGGCAGCGTGATCAAAGCACTGAGCCAGACCGCGCCGGCAGGACGCAACACCATCCTGACGCCGCCGCAGGTGATCACCAACGACGAGGTACGCCCCACCGTGGTGGAGACGATCCTGCCCACGGCGCTTTACGACGCCGCCCAGGAAGTCTACGTGCGCTTCTCTGAAGCCATCTCAGTGGACCGCGCCCGCCAGTTCCTCAAGGTGGTGGACAGCCGCAACACGCCCATCGGCGGTGTGGTGGATGTGCTCTTTGAAAACCGGGTGGTCGTCTTCCGCCCCAATGTGGCCTTCCGCCTGGGCGAAGAGTACACCGTCCTCGTCGAGGGGATCGAAGACTTCGCCGGCAACGACGTGGTGGTGGGCGATCCCATCACCTTCCGCCGGGCCGCGCCGCGCTCGCTGGGCGAACTGCGCAACAGCAGCATCGCCGACGAGATGAAGCTGTGTACACGAGAAAACGATCCAACCAGTTGCACCACCGGCGCCCAGGACATCGCCGCCTTCGGCAACGTCCTCTTTGTGGCCAACGGCATCCGCACCCAGGCTCAGAAGTACCCCGATCCGGCCAATCCCAAGAAGCTGCTGGTGGTGGACACGACCAATCCGGGCGCGCCCAAGCTGATCGGCTGGAGCCAGACCTTTATGCAGTCGCCGCGTGATGTGGCGATCCTGCCTGACATTGCCTTCGACTACAAGGACGCGCAGGGCGTGAACCAGCGCTTCGAGGGCGACCTGCTTGTGGTGGTGGGTGGTCTGCTCCACTTCTTTGAATCGAAGCTGGAAGTCTACGACGTGACGGCCTGTTTGCGCCGCGACGACAACATCCCCAACAGCACCATCGCCAACTGCATGGACGATGCGCTCTTTGATCGTCCCATCCAATACCCCGACGAGGGGCCGCTGATGGGCATGAAGTTCCTGTCTACGGCCATCGGCAACGCGCCGCGTATCGGTGTGCCGCCGGACCCCGGCCTGGCCCGTTCGGTGGAGGTGATCCACCGCCGCGCCCTGCTGCCCGACGCCAACGGCGTGCCCACGCGCCAGGATCAGGCCATCGCCTACGTCAACGTGGTGCCGCTGGGCATCGTCGTCGTGGACGTGGTCAAAGCGGTGCAGGTCTACATGGCCAACTATGGCAAGCTCAACCCGGCGCCCGACCGCTGGGCCATCGACAGCCTCACCCGCGGCAGCTTCTTCGATCTGGGCATCGTCAAGAACACCATTGCCGCCGCCGAGGAACCGACCAGCCAGGTCGGCCCGCGCCTGCGCATCTACGACGCCCAGATGATCTCGCGCGGCGACATCTACCTGCCGCGCGCCTTCCGCAACGCCGTGGGTGGCAATTTCACCTTCGACATCGACGGCGACGGCAACATCGGCACGCCCGAAGACCAGGACGACGACAACGGCGACAACCGGGTCGACGGCGCCGACCGCCCGGCTCGGGACGAATTCTTCGACCTGGCAGTGGTGGCCGCCGGCGGCCAGCGCCAGCTTTACGTCCTCGATCTGAGCGACTACACCGATCTGGATCGCGCCGCTGCACTGCGCGCCAACGACAGCGATCCGCTCAACCCGCGGGTGATCTCGCGCATCAACCTGCCTGGATCGGCCTTCAAGGTCTGTGTCGATCCGCTGGCCAAGCTGGCCTACGCCGAAGTCCTCGGCCAGGGGATCGCCGTGGTCGACCTGAGCCACATCCTGGGCGTCATCCGCGGTGAAATCAATGCGCGCAATGTCATCGACGCCAACAACGACGGCCAGGATGACCGCGTGCTCAACATCTACCAGCCCGCCGACTACTTCCAGCAGAGCGGCTTAGATCCGCACCAATACCTGAACGGCCTGCACTGTGTCGATCCCGAAGCGGGCGCGCCGCAGGTGCCACAGGGTGAGCCGGACCCGCGCTACAGCTACCCGATGCCGGGCAACGTCTACCTTAGTTGGGATATCACCGGGCCTGAGCTGTTGGGCGTCTTCGACCTGATTGTGCCCGAACCGATCTTCGTCCACAAAGATGTGGACGTCATCAACAACCTGACCTGTGAACCCAAGCCCGAAGAGAGCCAGTTGAGCTTTACCTTGAGCCACCCGGCCAAGTTGACGGTGAAGATCGACGACGAGGTGATCAACGTCCCCGGCACGGATGTGCGCACCGGCACCGACGACAGCTACAGCGGCCCCACCGCAGTGGACGCCATCCCGTACGCGTCGGGCAGCTACACCTTGCCCCTGCCGCTGGACGACATGACCCGCTACGGCGAGTACACCTTCGAGATCAGCGCCGTCTACATGGAGGCTGATCCCGCTGTGGCCGGTTCGGTGGACGTGAGCAAGACTGTCACCGGCACCATTGTCTATGATCTGGTGAAGCGGGCCACCCTGCCCATCGGCCACAGCATGGTCGAAGGCGTCGACATTGTCGACGGTCATCTGACGCAGAGTGTGCAGGATCTGCGCATCCCTGGCCGCGGTGGGCTGGCGCTTGAACTCAACCGCACCTACAGCAGCGCCGGATCAGACAGCAGCGGCGTCCTCGGCGCGGGGTGGAACTACAACCTGGCTGTGCGTCTGGTGCGCGACAACTGTGGGCGCGTCACCATTGTGGGCGGCGAAGGCACCGGCAACACCTTCGCCAATCCTGCCGCCGATCCGGCGCAGGCTGCGCTCTACACCTCCAGCCGCTTCCAGGTGGATAGCGACGCCCGCTTCTACCAGCCGCAGATCGGCTACCACTCGACGCTGATCGAAGATCCCGACGACGTCGATCCGGAGAAGAACCCGTCCGTCTTCGACTTCTTCACCAAGAGCATGGTGCGCTACCACTTTGAGCTGGAGCCTGATCTGCCCGGTGAAGTCTACACCCTGCGCTACATCGAGGAACCCAACGGCAACCGCCTCACCTTCGGCTACGAAAGCGTCGATCAGGACGCGGCGACGCTGGACACTGTCACCGACGGCGCGGGCCGCGTGCTCGAACTGCGCTACGACGAAATCTATCACCGCGATCGCCTGATCAGCGCCGTCGCCAAGGTGGTGCCGGAGAGCGATCCCGACTACGCCGAACTCAAGATCGAGGTCCACTACGGCTACGACGAGATCGGCAACCTGATCGCCGTCACCCGCACCACGCCGTACGCGGGGTTGGGCTATAACGACCAGCGCATCCACTTGTACGGGTACTCGACGACCAACCCGGCCAACCCGAACGAGGATCCCAAGGATCGCCACAACCTGATCCGGGCCACCGATCCCAACGGCCACGTCACCGAGTACGTCTACTACAGCGAGAGCGACGCCATCCCCGGCTGGCGCGAGCCGTCGGCGGACAACGAGTTCATCGTCGCCAAGTACGAATACATCAAAGAGATCCGCAAGCCCGAGGAGGTCACCGTGGCCTTCCGCTACGACCTGGCGGCGGGGACGCGCGAAGTCGAAGATCCCCGCGCCGCCATCGGGCCGACCGTCTACACCGTGGACGCCTACGGCGCGACCGTCCGCACCGAAACGCCTGTGGGCGACGGCACGGTGCAGGTGAAGCAGACCGTCTGGTGCACGGCGGACACCTCTGATCCCGCCTGCAATGGGCGGCAGAACATCCTGCCTGTGCGCAGCGTCGATCCGCTGGGGCGGGTGCATCACTTTGTCTACGACAACAAGGGCAACCTGATCGAGGAACGCATCGATCTGAGCAATGTCTCCGGCGTGCAGCCGGTGGTGGACAGCACGGGCGCGGCCGTCACCGAGGTTGTCAGCCGCTTCACCTACGATCCGCTCTTCAGCAAGATGACGAGCAAAACTGACGCCGAAGGTAATACCACCTGGTTCTGCCTGGACAGCCCGTCGGCGCCGCCTGCCGGTTCGCCCTGCACGCCCACCACGGGCAAGACGGGCAACCTGTTGGCGATGGTCAACGCCGAGGGTGAGCGCACCGACTACGCCTACGAGTCCAACGGCGATCTGCGCGGCGTCACCAATCCGCTGGGCGATGCCGTCACCTACACGGCCTACGACGAATATGGCAACGTGCTGCAAAGCATCGACCCCGAAGGCAATGTCACCAACAACCGCTGGGATGCCCGCAGCCGCCTGCTGGGCACCACCGACGGCTTCGGTCGCAACATCGTCTACGCCTACGACGGCCTCGACCGCACCATCGCCGAATCCCGTCTCGACAATCTGGGCGACAACGGCGCGCCACAGGTGATCGTCTACCGCTACACCGCCAATGGCGAGTTGGCGTCGGCCACCAACAACCTGCGCGCCGTCAACGACTTCTTGCGCGGCCAGGGACACACCACCGAATACCAATACGACGATCTCAACCGGCTGGTGAAGACCATCGACAAGGCGGTGCGGCAGGCCGACAACACGGTGCAGGATCTCACCGTCAGCTACAGCTACGACGAAGTGGGCAACCTGGTCAGCGAGGTCAGCGCCCGTGGCATCACGCAGACACACAGCTACGACGGCCTCAACCGCCGCCTGAGCAGCCGCGTGGAAGGTCCTTTCGGGCCGACGCAGACGGTGACCGCCTTCACCTATGATCTGGCGGGCAATCAGCGCACCATGACCGACCTGCGCGGCTACGTCACCACCTACGTCTACGACAAGCTCTACCGGCTGGTGGAGAAGCAGTTCCCCCACAGCCACACCCTGGGCGACGTGCCTTTCGCCGACGCCCGCATCGTCATCGGCTACGATCTGGTGGGCAACAAGATCAGCGAAAGCGACGCCAACGGCTTTGTCACCACCTACCGCTACGACGACGTCTACCGGCTCGTCCGCTACGAGGACGCCGTGGGCACCGTCTCGACTTACGTATACGACGACGCCGGCAACAAAACCCAGGAACGCAACCTGAGCAGCGGCCTGATCGTGGACACCACCTACGACGGCAACAACCGTCCGCTGACACAGATTCAGACTGTCCCCGGCGCGGGGGCGAATGGCGGCGCGGCGACGTACACCACGGCCTACGCCTACGACGACGCCGAGAATGCCGTCACCGTTACCAACCCCAACGGCGACAAGACGCGCACCGATCACGACGGCCTGGATCGCATCTACCAGACCATTGTCGATGAGGGTGATCTGAACCTGACCACCACCTACACCTACGACGCCAACGGCAACGTCCTCACCAAACAGGACCCGGCAGGCGGCGATGTGGACGAGCGCATCATCTACGACGGCCTCAACCGCCCGATCCGCGTTGAATACGTGGCGACGTCGGCCACCAGCGGGCCGGCGGTGGAGCAGTTCTTCTACGACGGCGACGGCAACCTGATCCGCCGGATCGACCGCCGCGGCGTCGAGTTCCGTTACACCTTCGACAACCTGGGCCGCGAACGCACGGCGGCGGTGGTGGAAAGCATCACCAACGGCGGCGATCTGCTTGTCCTCAGCGAGAATGTCTACAACGACGCCCAGGACGGCGACGGCTATTACACCATCACCGCCTACGACGCCAACCGCAACGCCACCGTCTCCCGCTTCGACAGCATGGGGCGGCCTGTGGAAATCGACGATCCCGATTCAACCGGTGTGATCCGCTACGTCTACGACAACGTCAACAAGCGCGCCGAGACGGACAAGCTGGGCAATCGCATCACCTACACCTACGACGGCGCCAACCGCCTGACGCGCACCCAGGAATTCAACGCCCAGGACGAACTCAAGGCGACGATCTCAATGCAATATCTGGCCGCCGAACGGCAGACCATCGCCACCGACCGCCGCGGCATCGAGACCGTCACCAGCCAGGACGCGCTGGGGCGGGTGATTGAAATGCGCCGCCGCGGCCTCGACATGGCCGCCCACTACGGCAGCAGCGAAGTGGTGCTGCAACAGGTCGAGTACGACGGCGTGGGCAATGTCGTCCGTTCGGTGGACGGCGTGGGCAACACCACCCGCTTCACCTACGACGGCGCCAACCGCAAGCTCACCCACGTGGATGGCGCAGGCTCGCCGGTGGAAGCCACCACCACGTGGAGTTACGACAATGTGGGCAATGTGCTCACGATCAAGGATGGGCGCGTCCACGACAGCGACGATGTGACCAACGTCTACGACGCCCGCTACCGCAGAATCAGCAGCGAGGACGGCGAGGGCAACATCACCCGCTTCCGCTACGACGACGCCGACAACCTGATTGAGATGATCGAGCCGCTGGGCGCGGACTATGTCACCGCCTACCGCTACGACGAGTTGAACCAACTGCTGGCCGTGGACGAAACCGGGCGAGATCAAAACGGCGCGGTCGCCGTGGGCGTCACCCGCTTCTTCTACGACGCCAACCGCAACAAGATCGCCCAACAGGACGCCGAGGGCAATCTCGTCACCTTCAAATACGATGGTCTCAACCGGCTGGTGGGCACCTACCAGCACACCGAGCCGGGCAACCTGAGCAACAGCACTGTGCGCGGCAGCGATCCACGGGGCAGCAACTTCTACCCGTCCGCAGGCGGCGACGAAACCACGGCGCTCTACTGGCAGTCGGGCTACGACGGCAACGGCAACCAGACGCTGCTCATCGACGCCAAAGGTCAGCGCATGGACATGACCTACGATCACCTGGATCGCCTGCTCACCAAGAGCTACAGCAACCCGACCCAGGCCGGTCTCGACTTCCAGAAGCTCTCGGTGACCTACGCCTACGACGCCAACGGCAACACGCTCTCGGTGACCGAGCGCAAGCTGCTCAACGGCCAAACGGTGACGGAGATCACGGCGCACACCTACGATCCGCTGGATCGGGTGCAGACGACGACGCGCACTGATCACGACGGTCGCACGCGCACCATCGCCTACGACTACGACGTGCAGGGCAACCGCACCGCCATCACCGACGCCGACAATGTGACCACATCCTACACCTACGACGAGCGCAACCGGCTGGAGACGGTGGTCACCGCGGCGGGGACAACCACCTACACCTGGTGGCCCGACAGCCTGCTGCGCACCGTCACCTACCCGAACAACACGGTGCAGGATCGCAGCATGGCCGGCGCCTACGATCAGGCCGACCGCCTGCTGCGCATCGAAAACCGCCGCATCGGTCCTGTGGCAGCGGCCTACTCGTCCTTTGCCTACCGCTACGACGACAACGGCAACCGCACCCAGGCCGTGGAATTCCAATCGGCCCTGGCCGGCAGCCAGACGGTGACTCTGACCTACACCTACGACACGCGCAACCAGTTGACAGGCGTGGACTACGGCAACGGCGCCGCGGTGGCCTACACCTACGACGCCGTGGGCAATCGCCTCAGCGAAATCGGCGTCGATCCTGTCAGCGGCGCGGCAGTCAACCGCACCTTCCAGTACGGCGCCATCGCCGGGCGCAGCGGCACCTACGACGGCGTCAACACGCTGACACGTATCGTCGACAACGTCACGCCCGCCCAGTCGGTGATCTACGAGTACGACGCCAACCTCAACCAGGTGGCGCGTGAACAGAACGGCGTGCGCGATCTCTACACCTACAACATGGCCGACCGCATGGTCGCCGCCACAGTGGACGGTGTGCTCACCCGCTTCGACTACAACGACGACGGCATGCGCCTCAAGAAGATCGGCGCATCCGGCGAAACCCGCTACCTGTACGACAACGCCACGGTGTTGCTGGAATACAACGCTGCCGGCACGACGATTAACAAGTACGACTATGGCTACGATCTGCTCTCGCTGACCACGGTGAACAACGGTGTGCGCGCCAACCAGTTCTACCTCTTCGACGGCCTGGGCAGCACCGCCAACCTCGCCGCCGAGGACGGCTCGCTGGCGCACAGCTACCGCTACGACGCCTTCGGTCGCCTCTGGCAGCAGGCGGGCAATAGCGTCAACCTGCGCCGCTACACCGGCCACTATCACGACGCCGAAACCGGTCTCGACTATTTCGGGGCGCGCTACTACGACAGCGAAATCGGCCGCTTCATCAGCCAGGACAGCTACGCCGGCGAGCAAAATGTGCCGCCCAGCCTGCACCGCTACCTCTACGCCTACAGCAACCCACTGCGCTATGTGGATCTCACCGGCTATTCGTCGGAAGAGGTGAACCCAGGCAGCGGCATGGAGACAACCTACCGCGGCGAAAGCACCAGCATCAGCGTGGGCGGCTTCACCCAGGTAACGGCCACTGGCAAGTCTGCCGAAGGGCTGGCCAAGTGGGTGAACGGCGAAAGCAAGACCGAGCCGCAGCCCGAACCGCGCGACGAGTTCGAGATGACCGGCGCCTGGGCCGGCGACTTTGCCCGCCGTGTGCAGCTCTGGCATCGCAACAAGATGACCGAGTTGGAAGAGTGGGTGGCCGAAGATCCCAACTCCACTGCCCGTGTGGCCTGGGCGACGCTGGAATCCATCGGCTCCAACTTTGCGGCGGCCATGGTCGATCCGCTCAAGTTGGGCGAAGGCGCGGCCACCGGCACCGTGGAAGGCTGGCTCACCGATGCCCTGCGCGCCGTTGACCTCTTCTCGTCTATGCGCGGCGCTGTCCGCCTTGCCGGCATGGTGCCGGATGCGGCCTTCAAGAACATCAAACGTATCGGCCAGCAGGTTGCGCCGCAGAACATCCTGACTGCGCAAGAGAAGCTCGCCTACAGCAGCGTACTGCGTGATCGTTACGTGCTGGGCGTGCGCGCCGTCGACCCCGCCACCGGCTGGGGATCGCGGCGGGCGGCGGCGCAAGGCGTCTTCCCCAAACCGTTGACGGCCAAAGGCAAGTCGCAGTGGGGCGTCACCGAGGTGGTGGAGCAGCGCGGCGATCTCAAGATCATCACCAAGAAGCGCAGCGACGCCGACCTGGCCTACGTGTGGGACAAGCAGCGCGGTCGCTACCTTACCGAAGTCGAGGTGGAGGCGGAGATCATCAAGCCGATCAACGCCAAACTGCCGCCCACCATGCACATCCAGCACGGCGCGCACTTCAACGCCTGGCAGGGCAGCGCCGGTCGCGGCACACTCACCTGGAGCGAATACGGCAAACTGCCCGGCAATCCTGGCCCGGTGGCGGTGATGAACGGCAGCGGCGAGGTCGGCGTCATGAGCGCCAAGCAGGTGAAAGCCTACGCCCTGCGCAACAACCTGCCCTGGCACCCCGCCTGGGACAAAGTCGAAGCCATCTGGACAGACGTCAACCGCGATGCCTTGAAGCTGTTGACGGACGCAGGGCAGCGGAAGATCTTGAAGTATCAGCGGCAGAATGAGTAATGAGTAAGGAGTAATGAGTAGGGGTGGGGGCGATTTCGTTTCTCTCGAATGTCGATTCGTCAACGAAAATTCTTCCGAGAGAAACGAAACCATCCTCTACCCCTACTCATTACTCCTTACTCATTACTGATTTTTTCCGTCAAACGCCCCAACAAACGCCGCCCAAACGCGTCACTTTGTACACTCAGTCCACACCGTTAACCGTTTCCGTAACACGAGGACGTCTGAATATGGCGAACCAACCCCGAAAGCGCTCTTTCCGCTTGGTTGTGCTTTTCCTGTTGCTCTCTGTGCTGTGGACCAGCCTGGGCTTCCCCGCCGCTGTCCACGCCCAGGACGGCCAGCCGCCCCTGGACACAGAGGAGATCCGCATCGTGGGGTTGGAGATCCAGCCCAGCCCGGCCACACTGGTGGTGCCCAAGAACACCGGCACCATCGTCACCCCGCTGCTCATCCGCTCGGATGGGGTGACCGGGGAGACGCCGGCGTTGCCCGCGGACGCCTTCTTCGTGGCCGAACTGCGCGGCCCGGCCTTCAGGACGCCGGTGCCCATCAGCGCGCCGCTTAACGGCTCCTTCCCCATCCCGCCGTTGGCGCTGCCCGGCAACTACACGCTGGAACAGATTCGCCTTGTGCACAACGGCGAAACGCTCATCACCAGCGACCCCAGCATCGTCACCATTGAGGTGATCGACCGTGTGCTGGAAACGCAGGTGACGGTGACGCCGCTCACCGCCGAGCAGATCCAGCAGCGCGGCATTTTCATCGACCAGACCAACTTTCAGGTGGTCAACTTCACCGTTGCCTTTGGGCTGGAGAACAACGAAGTCAAAATCGACTTCCCCATGATCCTGCCCAAGAAAAACGACGCCGGCCTGCCCGGCATCCCCACGTTGCAGATGCCCGCCTTTTCGGTGGGCCGCGTCAGCAACGCCGTGCCCGTCCCCGCGCTGGAAGTGGCGCTGAAAAGCCCCAATATCGAGGTGACCGGCTTCAGCCTGGCCGTCCCCGAAGACCAGGAACCCAACAAGTTTAACCTGCCGCCCATCCCCGGCGTGGTGATCATCCCCGGCAACATTGGCTACCTCAACCAATTCTTCAGCGTCATGCTCAAGGTGAGCAATGCCGCGCCGGGCTACTCGAACCTTGTGGTCAAAGATCTCAAAGCGGAAATCATCCTGCCCACCGGCGGCGACACCGTGATCGGCACCTCAGACGATCCGCTGCGCATGGCGCGGCTGGGCAACCCGCCGGTGACACAGCCCAAGATCCTGCCCGTGGTGGGCATGGGCGCCGACAAAATCCTGGGCACTGCCGACGACGTCCTCGATCTGGCGCCACAGACCAATGCCGACGCCGAATTTTTGGTGGAAGGGCTGCGCGAAGGCGCGCACCGGCTCAATTTTAAGATCACCGGCATGCTGCACGGCCTGCCCAGTGGACCGCTGCCCATCGAAGGCACCGCTGTGGGCATGGTCGAAGTGCGCAACCCCCGCTTCTCGATTACGCTGCACCACCCAGAGACCATCACCGCCGGCGAACTCTACGATTTCATGGTCACGGTGACCAACATTTCGGAGACACCCGCCAATTTCGTTTCGTTGAGCCTGCTGCCCAACAGCATTAGCGGCGCGCTGCTCAAGTCGCCGTCCACGCAGAGCATCAACACCATCGAACCGGGCGACAGCGCCACCGTGGTCTATCAGCTCGAAGCGCAGAAGACGGGCACCGTCACCTCCAACTCCATTGCCGCCGACGGCATCCCCGGCAAGTTTGAACTGTACACCGCCGTGGGTGAACTGGGCATTCCCATGTCGCCCAACGTGTTGCTGCTGCCCAAAGAGGCCAAGGAATTGCCCGGCGATCTCTACAACGTGGGCATCGGCCTGTTAGGACAGGCTTACGCCGTGGCCACCGCGCCCTTCCCGCCCAAAGGATTGCTCCCCATCAGCCGTGACACCGTCTACGAGCGCGCCATCGACCTGGCCGCCGCCGGTCAACGGTTGGAGATGGGCGAAGCGCTGGGATCGGTGGCCCGCGACATTGCCCTCGACTTTCTGGGCAACAACTACGCCCGCATCGACAGCCAATACGCCGGGCAAGGAGCCGCGCGCATCGACCGCATGAAAGCCGGCTTTACCGGCTTTGACACGCTGCTGCGCCAATCGCGCCGCGGCGCACAATTTATGAACATTTTGGCCGGCATCCTCAACCAGGAAGCCTCGGCCAACGGGCTGCTCACCTTCCAGCAGCGCTTTGCCGAAGCCGCCGCCTCCCGCCCCGCCCACCTTTCGATCATCGTGGGCAACGACGGCGGCACGGCGCCGGTGACGCTCAGCGTCGTCGATGCGCTGGGCAAACGGCTGGGCATCGCCACCGGCGGCGAAACGCAGCGCGAAATTCCCTTTGCCAACTATTTCCCCTTGCAGTCCACTCCCGCGGGGACGAGCGCGCTGGCCCTGCTGGCTTCGCCACAAAACGGGCGCCACGTGGTCGAGGTCACCGGCACCGGCGACGGCGTCTTCGATCTGGGGGTGGTGGCGCCTGCCGGCGGCGGCTTGCAGCGTGTCACCTTTGAAAACGTCGCCATTACCGTGGGGGCCAAGGCGACGCTGGTGATCAACGTCGGCGGCAGTGATCCGTTTGAACTGCGCATCGACGACAACGGCGACGGCGCCGTGGATCGCGCCATTGCCGGCGCAGCGCAGCCTGTGGTAGACCGGGGACCGCAGTTGGTCGCCTCTACCCAGGTCTTCATCGCCAACCCGATTACCCATCCCAGCAAATATGGCCTGCTCATTGCCGCCCTTTTCAGCGAAGAAGTGGAGCTGACCTCTGCCGAGCACAACGGCGAACTTGACGCCGTCACCCGCTACTTTGTAGACAACAACCGCGTGCGCAGCGCCTTCGTGCAGCCGCGCGGCCGTGTTGTCACCATGTGGCTGCGCGACGGCATCGGCCCCTTCGTGGATCGCTCGCTCACCGTCACCGAGATCAAAGACATCAAGCTCAACAGCATGGCCACGGTGAGCGAAACAGTGGCGATCCGCACCGTCAAAGAGACTGTCGACGGCCCGCGGCGTATCGTCCCTGGCATTGCGGGGCAGGTGAACGGCACTGTGCGCCGCGCCGACGGCACGCCGGTGCCCAACGCCCGCATCTACATGAGCCAGCGCGAGCTGGACATCAACGATGAGCCGTATTGGGTGCTGGTGACGGTGAAAGATGCCAACCCCGACGGCACCTACTCCCTCGACTATGTGCGCAACCAGTCGACAAAATGGGAATTCCTCGACCCGGAGACCAACGAGCGGGGCAGCACCGGCGCACAGCCCAGTTTCGACGGCCACGAGATGGCGCTTGATCTGATCCTGCGCGGGCGCGGCACCCTCACCGGCAAGGTGACCAACAGCAGCGGCCAGCCGTTGGCCGAAGCCTTTGTGCGCGCCAATTCCATTACCAATATCGGCCTGGGCGACGAGACCAACTTCATCGCCAAGACCAATGCCGAGGGCAATTATGTCCTCAGCGGTGTGCCGGTGGGCACGCTTTCGCTCACCGCCGTTCATCCGCGCAGCAATGCCCAGGTGAAGGCCACCGCCGCCATCACCGAACCGGGTAGCACCGTGGTACAGAACCTTACGCTGCTTTCCCTCGACTTCCCGCAGAACTTCGGCAACCTGCAAGGACAGGTCTTCCGCGCCGACGGGGTGACGCCCGCGCCCAATGTGCCCGTCTACACCACGTTGGGCGGCACTGCCGTCACCGACGCCTCGGGCAGCTACCGCATTGAAAATCTGCCCGTAGGCGAAGCGCTGATCCGCGCCATCGACCAGGAGCAGTTGCAGGAAGCGACGATCCGCACCAATATTGTGGCCAGCGACACCGTCACCGCCAACCTGCTCCTCTTCGGCGGCACAGCCACCATCCGCGGCTCGGTGCGCGACAGCGACGGCAACGCGCTGCCCGGCATCAGCATTTACGGCGGCTTCTCGGTGATCACCAGCAACGAGCGGGGCGAGTTTGTGATGACCAATCTGCCGCTGGGCAACCGGCAGGTTAGCGCCTTCGACAGCGCCGGCGCGCAACTGGTCAGCGCCAACGTCACCCTCACCCGCCCCGGCGAGGAAGCGGTGGTGCAGCTTGTCTTCCCCGTGCGCGGCACACTCACCGGCAGGGTCTTCCGCGCCGACGGCGTGACACCTGTGCCCAATCTCAAACTCTTTGCGCTTGGCCCCAAGAACGAAGTCGGCTTCACCGATCAGAATGGCAACTACCGCTTCGAGAACATGCCCAAAGGCGACTACACCATCAGCGCCTTCTTCACCGATTGGTCCGACGGCAATGTGGTGAAGAGCAAGATCGTCTTCAAAGACGAGACACGCGTTGTCAACGTAATCTTCCGCGGCAGGGGAACGGTGACCGGCACGATCTTCGACGACGACGGCGTGACGCCGCTGGGCGCGCTTGTCGCCATTAGCGAATGGGAACCCAAGATCGGCCAGTTGATCCCCAAAGAAAATCCGCTCTGTCTTTCGGACATTGACCTGGGCGGCGGCGAAAAGCTCGATCTGCCCGACTGTGAAAATGTGGCCGTGGATTGGAAGTACACGCTGCGCCGCCGCTACGTCAATTCCAGCGTTGAAAGCGGACAGTTCACCTTCCCCAATACCTTTGTGGGCAACTTTGTGGTGGAAGCGGCCAACCCGTTCAGCCCACAGATTGTCTCTACCGGCGCCGAGATCCCTGCGCCCAACGCCACCCGCGCCGTGACGCTCTCACTCCAATCCACCGGCGTGGTCAGCGGCGTGGTGCTCCTGCCCGACGGCACTCCCGCCACAGGACGTGTCCTGGTGCGGGCGCAGGTGGGCAGTGTTACCGAACCTATCGTCGTCACCACCGACAGCAACGGGCGCTTCATCTTCCCGCTCATGCCCGCCGTGCCTTTCATCCTCAGCGCCGAAGAGGACTACGGCAACCGCCTCGTGGGGCGGGCCGCCGGCCAGGTGAAGGCAGGCGACGTGCTCGAATTGCCCATCCGCCTGCTGCGCACCGGTTCGGTGACTGTCACCGTGCAGGGCGCGGGCGCCACACCGGGAACCTTCCAACCTGTCCCCGGCGCGCAGGTGACGCTTAGCGAAGGCGCTTTTACGCGGCGCGTGATTGTCAAAAACGCCGACGCCAACGGTGTGGCCGTCTTCAGCGGCGGCGATGTGATCCGTGAGGGCGGCTTCAGCGTCAACGCCGTGAGCAACGGCGTGCGCGGCTTTGCCGGCGGCACGCTCCTCAACGTCACCCAGGATCCGGCGGGCAGCGTCGCCGTGACGGTGACGCTGCGCAACGAAGCAGCCTCGATTAGCGGGCGCTTCCTGCGCACGAATGGCACCACCGGCATCCCCAACGCCCAGATCATCCTGCGCGCCGCCGGGGAAACGATCTACGCCACCACCGGCGTCACCGGCACCTACCGCTTCGACGGTGTGCCCGCCGGCTTCTACACCCTGGAAGGCTTCGACCCGGTGACCGGTCGCCGCGGGCGCGCCACCGGCCAGGTGACGACGGCGGACCACAACCGCGTCCTCACCACCAACATGATTCAAGCGGCGCTGGGCAACGTCAACGGCAGCGTGCGCCTGGACGCCGACAACGCGCCTGTCGTCGGCGCCGAGGTGATCCTGAGCATTCAGGGTTCCTTCCCAGCGTCGCTCTATGCCACCACCGACAGCAACGGCCTCTTCCAATTTACCAACGTACCCGCCGGTCCTTTCAACGTGAGCGCCAGAGACTACATCACCGGCCTCGATGCACAGATCAGCGGCACTTTGAGCAACGAAGGCGAAACGGCGAACGCGGAGATTCGGTTGACACGCCAGCCCACCGGCAGTGTCACCGGCGTCGTCACAGGGACAGTTGGCAGCCCGGCCACCGGGGCCAGGGTGTCGCTGCTCATGTTGCCGGAACGGGGCAGCATGCAGACCACAGTGGACAGCCAGGGTCGCTACACCTTCACCAACGTGCTGCTGGGCGGCGTGCGTGTCATCGCCACACCCCAATTGGGCGGCGACCAGGCCGAAGGCGTGGGCGAAGTCTCCACTGCCGGGGATGTGGAAGTGATCAACCTGGGCTTCCGCGGCGTCGCCACCGTGGACGGCACGGTGCTGGGCTGGCAGGGCAGCGCGGCGGCAGGGACGGAAGTGACCCTGACGCGCAAAGACAAACTGCCGCCCTACTACAACCGCACCACCACCACCGACAGCAACGGCTTCTTCCGCTTTGAGCGGGTGCCGCTGGGCCAATTCGACGTCACCGCCAACCAGCGCTTCCAGCAGTTGGGCGGCAGCGCCGCGATCTCGATCACCATCCCCGATGCCACCACCGTGATCACCGTGGCGCTGGAACCGGCGGGGACGATCAGCGGCACCGTGCGCCGCCAGGACGGCAGCACCGTCGCCGCCCAGATGGCGGTGGAACTGACCTCTGCCGATGGCAAGGTCACACGCTACGGGTCCACCGACGCCGGCGGCAACTTCAGCTTTGCCGATCTCAAATTGACCAGCTACAGCCTGCTCATCAGCGATCCGCTGGGCGTGGGCTATGTTAACGCCTCCACCACGCTGACGACAGCCGGGCAGATCCGCGATCTGGGCGTCCTGCGCCTAGACGACGCGCCGCCCGCTGTGCTCTCGATTACGCCTGCCAACGGCGCCATCCGTGTGCCTGTCACCCAGACCATCGGCGTGAATTTCTCGGAGCCGGTGCAGGCAAGCACCATCACCAACACCAACCTCGTCGTCAGCACGGCGGCGGGGGTGGTCACCGGCACGTGGACGCTCAACGCCGAACAGACACAGGCCACCTTCACGCCCAACGTGCGCTTTAGAGACTTCACCGGGGTCAGCGTGCGCGTGCGCACCGGCATCAAGGACCGTGTGGGGCGCAGCCTCAGCGGCGAAACCGTTTCGTCGTTCACCACCACCGACGCCACGCCGCCCAGCTTCGTCACCCGCTCGCCCGCGCCCAACAGCCAGGGCGCGCCTGTCAACGGCGTGATCCGCGTGCAGTGGTCCGAAGCGCTGGACATAAGCAGATTCAGCGGCTCCGTGATCACATTGACGTTAAACGGCGTCCCCGTGACCCCGGCGCGGCCTGTGGAATTCTTGCAGAACAACACCGTGGCCGTCTTCACACCGCTGGACATTCTGGAAAGCGACAGCGTCTATCAGGTAACGGTGGAAGCCGCCACCGATCTCTTCGGCAACCGGCAGGCCGCGCCCGCCGTCTACACCTTCCGCACCCAGGATCTGATTTCGCCGGTGCTCAGCGCGCTGGGCTTGCAGAGCGGCGCCGTCCTGCGCACAGGCGAAAGCGCCATCTTCACGCCCACCCTCGACACCACCGCCGATGTGGCGCAGGTGGAATACTTTGTGGACGGTGCGCCGCGCTTCGTGGCCGTGAGTGCGCCCTTCACCTTCAGCCTGCCCGTCAGCGTCACCCAGGCGGTGACGACAACGGTGGCGGCGCGGGCCACCGACTTCTCCGGCAACCGCAGTGAACAGCGCAGCGTCGTCCTCGATTTGCGGCCCGATGTAGCGCCCCAGGTGACCATCCTCGAACCTGTGGCAGGGAGCACCGTGCGCAACGGCGAACGGGTCACCATGACTGTGCGCTATGAGGACGACTTCGCCCTCAGCCGTGTGCTCTATCAGGCGCGCGGCGTGGTGGGGACGGGCAACACCGTCAACCTGCCGGCGGGCACCAGCGTCTACACCGGCAGCTTCAGCGTGGTGGTGCCCTCTACTGCCACACCGGGCAGCGCGCTCATCCTCGAAACCAGCGCCGTGGACAATGCCAACCGGGCCAGCGCCATCCGTTCGGTCTCTTTGACCGTGGCCGACGCCGCCGCGCCCAGCGTGCAATTCCTGTCGCCTGCCAACAACAGCGCCGTGGACGCCGGCAGCACGGTCAGCGTGACCCTGCGCGCCAATGACAACGGACGGATCAGCGCCATCGGCTTGAATGCGACAGGCGCGGCGACCTTCACCGAAACCCGCACGCTGACGCCGACGGTTTCCTCGGCCACGGTGACCTTCGCCGTGCCGGTCTCCGCCACGGCTGCGCCCACCGAGACAATCACCCTCGTCGCCGTGGCCCAGGACGAGGCGGGCAACCGCAGCAACGTCGCCACATGGACGCTACGCATCCGCGACGCCGTCGCCCCGCAGGTGACCATCAGCGCCGCGCCGGCTACCGTCATCGCCGGCACAAGCCTGACCGTCAGCGTCAGCGCCGTGGACGCCGTGGGCCTGAGCCGTATCAGCCTCGTCGCCGCCGGCGGCGTCAGCCAGACACAGAGCGTCAACCTCAGCGGCAGCCCCGCCGGCGCCGCGCGTGACTTCACCGTCAGCGTGCCGGTCACTGTCACGGCGGGCAGCGTGATTACGCTCACGGGTACAGCGACGGATGGCGGCAACAACGTGGGCAGCAGCGCGCCGGTAACCGTCACCGTGCTGGGTGACAGTGCGCCCAGCGCCGCCATCACCGCGCCCGCCGAAGGCAGCAGCATCGCCACCGGCAAGCCGGTCACCGTGAGTGTGCAGGTGAGTGACGACGTCGGTGTGGCCCGTGTCGAACTGGTGACCAGCGGCATTGTCACCGCGGCCCAGGCTGTCACCCTGACGCCTGCTGCCATCACACGCACGGTCACCTTCACTGTCAACGTCCCCGCGGACGCGGCGCTGGGCGGCAGCCTGGTGCTCACCGCCACCGCCGTGGACACGCAAGCCCAGCGCGGCAACAGCGCCGCCCGCGTCCTCGTGGTGGGCGAAGACCAATCCGCGCCCACGGTGCAGATTGTGACACCCGCCAACCAGGCGCAGATGAACCCCGGTGAAACCTTCACCGTCACCGTCGCCGCCGCGGACAACGTGGGCGTCAGCGCCGTAGACTTCAACGTCAGCGGTGTGGTCAGCTTCACGCGGAACACGCCGGTCAATTCGGCCCAGGCTGTCTCGGTGACATTGCCTGTCACCGTCCCGGCCAGTGCCATCGGCAGCGACGTCATCGTCGTCGCCGTCTCGGCAGTGGACGCCGGCGGCAACCGCTCGGCAGTCCAGCAGATCAGTGTGCGGGTGCGCGATCTAATTGCGCCGCAGGTGACGCTGGATCTGCGCGGCCGCAGCGAAGTGATCCGCGGCCAGACGATCACCGCCACCGTCGTCGCCACCGACGAGGTGGGCCTAAGCAGCCTGCGCCTCGTGGCCGGCGGCGTGATCAGCGAAACACAGAACATTACCATCTTCCCGACACAGCCGCGGGCGACCAACGCCTTCGTGGTCAGCGTCCCCGTGACGGTGACGGACAACAGCACCTTCACGCTGACGGCGTCGGCTGTGGACGGTGCAGGCAACACCAGCGCCGGCCAGCCGGTGACCATCACCGTGGTGGACGATCTGGCCCCGCTGGTGCGCATCGACGCCCCGGCGCAGGTGGGCAGCGGCGAAGCGTTGACCGTCACCCTCAGCGCCGAGGACGACCAGGGCGTGGCCGCACTGCGCTTTAACGCGGCGGGTGCGGTGGTCACCGCGACGACGCGCACCATCACGCCGGCGACGACGCTCTACACCGAAACCGTGGTGTTGACCGTCCCCGCCGGTGCGACGCCGGGCACGCTCATCACCCTGTCGGCCACGGTGACGGACACGCGCAACCAGGCGCGATCCGCCACGCCGGTGACTGTGACGGTGGCCGATCTCACACGGCCCACAGCGCAGGTGACCAGCCACGCCAACGGCAGCAATGTCGATCCGGGTGTGCAGACGAACTTCACCGTGCGCGCCACCGACAATGGCCTGGTCAACCGCGTCGATTTCGCCATCGACGGTGCGTTCACATTCACCGCCAGCCGGGAAATCAGCCCGGCGGTGGCGGCGATCAATGTCAGCTTCCCGGTGACAATTCCGCTCGCGGTGGCGGCCAACAGCACGCTCACCCTGACGGCCATCGCCACCGACACGGCGGGCAATGTGTCGCAGCCGTGGATCTCCACCGTCAAAGTGGCCGACGTCATCGATCCGGAAATCAGCGCCTCGCTGGTCAGCACCGAAGGGGTCGGCGCCGAAGTGGTGCGCGGGCGCAGCTTCACCGTCACCCTCACGGCTACGGACAACGCCGGCGTGGGCACCCTCTTCCTGCGCACCACCGGCGCGGTGACGGGCAACCAGTCGGCCACGATCAGCCCGGCGCAGACGCCGGTCACCCGCACCTTCAGCGTGGCTGTCCCTGTGGACGTGGCGCTGGGCAGCCTGATCACCGTCACGGCGGAAGCGCGCGACGCCGCCCAAAATCAGGGCTTCAGCACGCCCTTCACCCTCACCGTGGTGGAATCGGCGGCGCAGTTGAGCGGCGTGGTGCGCAACAGCGGCGGAGAGCCGGTGGGCGGCGCACGGGTCTTCGTGCAGGCGGCGAATGGGACATTCATCACCACCAGCGCTGAGGACGGCGTCTACACCCTCAGCGGCCTGGCCGACGGCTTCATCGCCGTGGACGTGCGCGACACGGTGGGCATCCGCGCCGGGCGCGCCGTGGGTACACTCAGCGGCGACGCCGGCCTGACGCTGGATGTGACGCTGGTGGACGGCGTGCTGGCGCAGAGCCGCTTCGACGACGACGCCGAAGGCTGGACGACGGCGGGCGGCTTCCTGTCGTGGCTAAGCGGCCTCGACTACATCGCCATCCAGGATCAGAGCGCGGCGACGGTCTTCTACTTTGAAGCGCCCGCCAAATTCCTGGGCGACCTGTCGGCGGCCTACGGCAGCATCCTATCGTTCGATCTGCGCCGCAGTTCAAGCGCGGCGGTGAACTCTGAGGCCGATGTGATCCTGGTGGGCGAAGGGCTGACGCTCTACTACCGCACCAACCGGGTGCCGACAGCGAACTTCCAGACGTACACGCTGCCGCTCGATCTGTCGACAACGGCGTGGACGGTGGGCAGCCCCACCGGCCCGGCGGCAACTGAGGCCGAATTCCAGGCCGTCCTGGCCAATCTGCAAGCGCTGCGCATCCGCGGCGACTATGTCAACGGCAACGGCTATGGCTATCTCGACAACGTGACGATGCGCACGGCGACCACACGTCTCTACGGCGCGCTGACCAACGCCGCCAATCAACCGCTGCCATCCAACGCCATGACTGTCACCGCTGCCAGCGGCGTCTATGCCGTGGCCACCGACGCCAACGGCGAATATCTGTTGCCGGGCATCACCACCGGCGCGGTCAACGTGACGGCCATCGGGCCGGACGGCCTGCGCCGCACGGTGACGGGCAACCTGGCCGCCGGGCAGACGGAATTGCTCTTGAATGTAAAGATCGCGGCTGCACCTGCGGTGACCATCACCAATCCGGTGAGCGGTACGACAGTGCTGGAAGGCGCCACGATCCCTGTCACGGCGACGGCGACGGCGGAATTCGGCATCGCCCGTGTGATCTTCTTGGTGAACGGCAGCGCCGTCTTCACCGACACGGCGGCGCCCTTCCGCACCGATGTCACCGTGCCGCTGGATGTGACGGGCCTGACACTGGCTGCCCGCGCCGAAGATGTGGACGGCAACGCCACGACGGCGCAAAGCATCATCACCGTCGGCGCCGACGACAACACCACCGTCACCGGGCGTGTGTTGGACGCCACCAATGGCAATGCGCCGGTGGAAGGTGCGACGATTACGCTGAACAACGGCCTCACCGCCACCAGCGGCGTGGACGGCCTCTTCACCATCGCCAACGTGCCCACGGCGCAGGGGACGATCCAGGCCATCGCCCGCGCCACCATCGGCGACCGCCCGTTGCAGGCCATCGCCACGGCGCAGCCTGTCCCCGGCGGGGTGACCAACCTGGGCGACATGCTGCTCATGGTCACCAAGTTCTGGGACGGCGGCGGCAACAACAGCAACTGGCAGACGGCGGCCAACTGGAACGGCGACACGCTGCCCACCGCCACCGACGACGTCTACATTCCGGTGACGGCCACGGTGACGCTCAACAGCGGCGCGGCGACGATCAACAGCCTCTACAGCGACGGCGTCCTCTCCATCGGCGGCGGCGCCCTCTCTGTAGCAGCACAGTCGACGGTCTACTCTGTCACCGTCACCAGCGGCACGTGGAGCGGCGCGGGCGACGTGACCGTCACCGGCGAGCTGCGCTGGAGCGGCGGCACACTGAGCGGCACAGGGAGCACCATCCTGGCGGGCACGGCGCGCCTCGACGGTTCGTCGACGCGCAACCTCGACGGGCGCACGCTGGAAAATCGCGGCACGCTGGTGTGGTCGAGCAACAACCTCAACGGCTACAACGGCGCACGCCTGGTCAACACGGCGGCAGGCGTCATCGACCTGCAATCGTCGGCGGACTACTACTGGCAGAACGGCTACGGCGCACGCCCCATCTTCGAGAACGCGGGGACAGTGATCCGCAGCGCCGCGGCCGCCGATTCGCTGAACATCCACGCCACGCTGATCAACAGCGGCACCGTGGACGTGCGCACCGGCACGCTGGCGCTCTACGGTGGTGGGTCGGCCACCGGCACTCCTGCCGGCGGTGACTTTAACGTGGAGGCCGGCGCCACACTGCGCTTCGACAGCAACTACGCCGTCACCGACGCCGACATCCGCGGCGCAGGGACAACCCAGTTCAACACCGGCACGCTGACCGTCAACGGCGTTTACAGCGGCACAGCGGCCACGCGGATCGAAACTGGTGCAACGCTGCTGGTGAACGGCGCGGCGACGCTGGGCGAAGTGAGCCAGATCAACGGCACGCTGACCGGCAGCGGCGTGATCACAGTGAGCGGCCTCTACACCTGGAGCGCGGGCACGGTCAGCGGTTCGGGCACGCTCATCGCCGGCGGCGGCCTGCGCATCGAAAGCACGTCCGGGCGGATTCTGGACGGGCGCACGCTGGAGAACCGGGGCAGCGCCGTGTGGACGGCAGGCACCGTCAACGGTTACAACGGGGCGCGGCTGATCAACGCTGCCGGCGCCACCTTCGAAACACAAACAAACGCCGACTTCTACTGGCAAGAGAGCTACGGGGCGCGGCCCTTCTTTGAGAACAACGGCACGCTGATAACCACGGGCGGCACCACCAGTGATCCGGCCATCGTCTACGCCCAGTTCATCAACCGCGGCGCGGTGACTGTCCAAAGCGGCGTGCTGCGGCTGGAGGGGACGGGTTCAAGCAGCGGCAGCATTGCCGTGGCCGGTGGGGCAACCTTGCGCTTCCGCAGCAACTTCACGCTGGAAAGTGCGTCCTCTGTGAGCGGCGCAGGCACGGTCGACTTCAACAGCGGCACGGTGACGCTCAACGGCGGCTACGCCATAAGCGGGACTACGCAGGTGAGCGGCGGCAGCTTCATCGTCGGCCCGGCGGCCAATGTACAGAACATCGGTGCGCTGGTCAACGTGAGCAGCGGCACGCTGAACCTGACCAGCGTCTCGTTGACCACACCGGCGTTGGAGCAATCCAACGGTGTGATCACGGGCACGGGCATGCTCACCGTGAGCAACGTCTTCACCTGGACGGGCGGCGACATGAGCGGCAGCGGCGCTACGATCCTGCTGGGCAACGGCAGCATCAGCGGCTCCACAAGCCGCGGCCTGGATCTGCGCACGCTGGAGAACCGTGGCAGCTTGATCTGGTCGGCGGCGAACATCAACGGCTACAACGCGGCGCGCATCGTCAACGCGGCGGGCGCCACCTTCGAGATTCGCACCGACGCCGACTTCTACTGGCAGGACAGCTACGGCGCGCGGCCATCGTTTGAGAACGCCGGCACGCTGATCAAATCGGTGAGCGTAGGCGGCAGCGAGGCCACCCTCATCTACAACCGCTTCGTCAACAGCGGTGTGGTGCAGGTGCAGGCCGGCGCGCTGACCCTCCTGGGCGGCGGTGAAGGCGGCGGCAGCGTCAATGTGGCGGCGGGCGCGGTCTTGCGCAGCAGCAGCAGCTACACCTGGACCAACTTGACCGTCACCGGCGCGGGGGCGCTGGAACACACCAGCAGCACCCTGGCGGTGAGCGGCGGGTACAGCAACACGGCGACCACCCGCATCACGGGCGGCACGCTGGTGATCAGCCCGACGACGGCCTTCACCACCGCCAACCTGAGCATCAGCGGCGGCGCGTTGACGCTGAACGGCGATGCGCTGGTGAGCAACGCTTTCACCTGGAGCGGTGGTGAGATCAACGGCACAGGCCGCCTGATTGCGGCGCAGTCGATGGTTATCGAAGGTAGCAGCAGCAAGAGCCTGTCTGCGGTGACATTGGAAAACCGCAACAGCACGCTGTGGACGGGCGGCGATGTCAATTCCTATGCCGGCGCGCAGTTCGTGAATGTGGCAGGCGCCACCTTCAACATTCAGACGGTGGACGACATCTACTGGCAGTCGAGCTATGGCACACGGCCGATCTTTGTGAACCGGGGCACGCTGATCAAGGCAGGCGGCGGTGTGGATCGCACCGAGATCTACGCCACCTTCAACAACCTGGGCAGCACCGTGGTGCAGACGCAGACACTGGATCTGGTGGGCGGCGGCGTCAACAACGGCTCGCTGAACATTGCCGGCGGCGCCAGCTTGCGCATAGGCACGGACTACACCCTCGGCGCAGGCACAGCCGTCGGCGGCGCGGGTCAGATCGAAGTGGCCGCCGGTACGCTGAATGTTGCCACCGGCGCAGCGTTCACCCTGCCCAACTTGCTGCTCAACGGCGGCACCCTGGCCGGCAGCGACGGGATCACGGTGAACAACTTCACCTGGCGCAGCGGCACGGTGAGCGGCAGCGGCATCCTGCGCACCGACGGCGCCACCCTGTTGGACAACAACACGTCGCGCACCCTGACGGCCCGCACGTGGGAGAACACAGGGAATGTCACCTGGCTGGCGGGCTTTGTCACCTTCCAGAGCGGCGGCACACTGAACAACCTGGCGACCGGTGTGGTGGAGATTCGCACCGACGGCACACCCATCACCTTCAGCGGCAACCGTCCTGTGCTGACCAACGCCGGCACGATTGCCAAGCGCGCCGGCGCAGGCACGACGGTGATCAGCCACATCGTCAACAACAGCGGTGTGGTGCGGGCAGAGACGGGTATCCTCTCCTTGATCGGCGGCGGTGACAGCACGGGCGTCTTCGAGGCGCTGCCCGGCGCACGCGTCGAGTTCAACGGGCAGACGCACAACCTGTCCGCCGGATCGACGCTGCGCGGCGAGATCATCCGCTTTGCCAGCGGCACGGTGAACATCGGCGGCACGCTGAACATCACCGGCACCACTGACATGGCCGGCGGCACGGTGACGGTGAGCAACACGGCCACGGTGCAGAACCTGGGCACGCTGCTCTCCATCACCGGCGGCGCCTTCAACCTGAACCATGGACAGCCGAGCACGCTGTCGTCGTTGGGGCTGGCGGGCACGTTGAGCGGAAACAGCGCCATCACCGTCACCGGCCCCTTCACCTGGAGCAGCGGCACGGTGGGCGGCAGCGGCATCCTGCGCACGGCGGGCGCCACGTTGCTGGACAACAACACGTCACGTGTGCTGTCGGGCCGCACCTGGGAGAACCCGAGCACAGTCACCTGGCAGGCGGGCTTCGTCTCCTTCCAGAACGGCGGCACCTTGAACAACCTGGCAACGGGTGTGATCAATCTGCGCACCGACGGCACGCCCGTCACCTTCAGCGGCACACGCCCTGTGCTGACCAACGCCGGCACCATCGTCAAGGCGGCGGGCGCAGGCGATACAGAGATCAACCATGTGATGAACAACAGCGGTGTGGTGCGCGCCGAGAGCGGCATCCTGAGCCTGAGCGGCGGCGGCCAGAACAGCGGCGTCATCGAAGCTGTGCCGGGCGCACGCATCGAGTTTGAGAGCCAGACGCACAATCTGTCCGCCGGATCGACGCTGCGCGGCGAGATCATCCGCTTTGCCAGCGGCACGGTGAACATCGGCGGCACGCTGAACGTCACCGGCACCACCGAAGTGGCCGGCGGCACGGTGACGGTGAGCAACACCGCCACGGTGCAGAACCTGGGCACACTGCTCTCCATCAGCGGCGGCACCTTCAACCTGAACCACGGACAGCCGAGCACGCTGTCGTCGCTGGCGCTGGCGGGCACGTTGAGCAGCAACAGCGCCATCACCGTGACAGGCTCCTTCACCTGGAGCAGCGGCACGGTGGGCGGCAGCGGCGTCCTGCGCACAGCGGGTGCCACGTTGTTGGACAACAACACGTCACGTGCGCTGTCGGGCCGCATCTGGGAGAACGCGGGGAACGTCACCTGGCAGGCGGGCTTTGTGAGCTTCCAGAACGGTAGCACGTTGAACAATCTGGCGACGGGTGTAGTGGACATTCGCACCGATGGCACACCCCTCACCTTCACCGGCACACGTCCTGTGCTGACAAATGCCGGCACGTTGATCAAGAACACTGGCTCAGGCAGCATGACCATCAACCACGACGTAGTCAACAGCGGTGTGGTGCGGGTGGAAGGCGGCGTCCTGGCGGTGAACAACTTCACCCAGGCTGCGGGCGGGCGGCTGACGGTGGCGGTGGCGGGCAACAGCACAGCCACCGGCCTGGGCAGCCTGAGCACATCCGCAACGGCGACGCTATCGGGCACACTGGTAATCAGCCGCAGCACAGCGTACCTGCCCACGGTGGGTGAAGTGCTGCCGGTGATAACGTTCAACAGCCGCAACGGTGAGTTCGCAGCCGTGGAAGGCACCGCCATCGATGCGGGGCGCGCCTTCCAGGTCCGCTATGATGATGCCGGGAAGCGTGTTGTGCTGGATGTGGTAGCCGTCAGCGGCGTCACAGCGGCAAACAGCGCGGCGGACGTGGCGCCGGTGACAGAGGAAAGCACAGGCGGCGCGCTCTTCCTGCCGTTGATCAGCGGCAGTGCGGCGCAACCGGCTGAGGAGCAGACGCCTGTGCAGGAAGAGACGAACGAGCCGCTGGGCTGGAATGGCGGCGCGGGTGACGGTCTCTGGCGGAACGAGGGCAACTGGTCTACGCGCCAGTTGCCCACCACCGCCGACAGCATCGACCTGGCGGCGGCAGTGGTGCGCGTCGACAGTGCGGCGGCGGTGGGTGCGCTTTCACACGGCGGCGAGTTGATCCTCGACGGCGGCGCGCTGAACGTGGGCGCTGACTACACCCAAAACGGCACGCTGACGCTTGTCCTCGACGGCGGCGTTGATCCGCTGCTGGCGGTGGCGGGGAGGGCGAATCTGGCTGGTCCGCTCAACGTGACGCCGGCAGCAGGCTTCGACCCGGCCATCGGCGAGCGCTTCACGGTGATGGTCTACGGCGAGCGGGTGGGCGAATTTGCCAACGGGGAGGTTGTCCTGGGCAGCGGCAAACGGCTGTTGGTGGTGTACAACGATGTAGCCGGGGTGGTGGTGCTGGAAGTTGCGCCCGCCGCCCCCGCCACCCTGAAACGCAGCACGTCCCCTGATGTGATGGCGTTGATTGAGGCAGGCCGGCTGTCGGTGCAGGCGTTGCAGAGCGGTGTGGACAGCCTCCTCAGCGGCGAGAGCCGTCCTATCCCGTGGCTCGTCACGGCGATCCGGCAGTTCTTCCTGCCGCAGATGCAGAGGTAGTTGGGGACTGGGGATTGGGGACTGGGGACTGGGGACTGGGGATTGGATAAGCTGCGGTTTGAAAGCGTGCGCAGCGGAACCCCTCCCCAACCCTCCCCGCAATGGTTGAGTTTGGCGACTGGTTGCGCTAGTGAGGCGGGGAGGGAGCCGTGGGCGCGTGGAGGTTATGATGCTGCATTGGACAGACCCACAAGGCAATCGACACCCTTTACGCGTCGACAGTTCTCCCCCCGCCTGCCGTTCGCTCCCGCAGCGGCTGCAACGGCTTTTGCGGGGGGAGTTAGAGGGGGGTTCCGCCCCTCTTGCTGATCTTAGCGCCAATCCCCAGTCCCCAATCACATCGCAGCGACTTGTGCAATGGACAAGGCGTAGGTTACGGCGGCGTCCAGGTTCAGTTTGCTGCCGTTGTTCCAGGCGGCGTCGAAGACGTTGAGGCCGAGTTGATCGACGAGCGTTTGCAGGCTGCGCTGTTGGTTGCGCTGATCATCGGGGCCGGCTTCGGCGCCGGATTCGAGGCGTAGCCGGGTGGCGATGGCCCAGAGTGTCACGGCGCGGCAGGGATCGCCGTGGGTGTATTCGATTTCGGCCAATCCTTCAATGGCCCAGGCAATCCCCGAAAGTTGGCGCAGTTCATAGCGCAAGAGCAGGCTTTCTTGAAAGTAGCTGCGCGCCCGCGCCGGATCGCCGCGACGTTGCGCCACCATGCCCAGGTTGCGCAGCGTCCACGCCGCGCCCATGCGCAGGCGGGTGACGGTGCGGTTGATGGTCAACGCTTCTTCGAGCAGCGCTTCGGCGCGGTCGAAGTCGCCACGATCGGCGGCGGCTTGCCCCAGGATGTTGAGCAGGTAGACGACGGTGCCGGTGTCTCTGCCGTTGCGCAGCAGTTGCAGCGCCTCGTTGGCCAGCGTTTCGGCGCGGACATAGTCCTTCACTTCGCTGGCCAGGGCAGACATGATGGAAAGCGAGCGCCCGATCAACCAGTGATCGTTCAAAAGCTCGGCCAGGGGCAACGTTTCTTCGATGACGAGACGCGCCTGCTCCAATTCGCCGGCTTCGCCCAGGGTTTCGCTGAATCTGTGCATAGCGAAGACCAGATCGCGCTTGCTTTCCAGTTGGCGGAAGAGGGTAACGCTCTTTTCTAGCGGTTCGAGTGCTTTGCGCGCGCTTTCGGAGGCAGCCGTCATTTCGCCGATGCCGAAGAGCAGGCGCGCTTCGATCCACTTCAGTTCATCCTCAGAACCCACCGCCGGCCCTGCGCTTTCCACACAGAGCAATGCCCGGCTCAGCCAGGTGCGTCCTTCGTGAAAATGGCCGCGCAGATACCAGAAGCGCCCCAGGATAGCAGCCAGTCGTAAACCTAGCCGGCGACAGGCGGCGGCGTCGCCGGCTGCGGGCTGTGTGCCGTTGGCGGCGCGTCCTAGACCCCAATCGAGGGCGGCGCGCAGATTGTCGTGTTCCAGTTCAAGCCGATCGAGCAGTTCGGGCTGCATGGAGCCATAGAGTTCGTCGTGAATGGCGTCAACCAGCGCGCAGTAGGCTTGTAGATGTTGGGTGCGCGTCTGTTCGGTGGCGCCGATCCGGCTGAGTTGCATGTCGGCATATTGACGCACCACCTCGTGCAGCGAGTAGCGTCCGCTGCTGGTACGGCGCACCAGCGACTTGTCCACCAAAGACGAGAGCACCATCAAATTGGCGCCGGCCACACTTTCGGCCAGGCTGCGATCGAAACCGCCGCGGAAGACGGACAACGCCTGCAACACACGCTGCTCGCGCGGCGAAAGCAACTGCCACGAGTGATCCACCACCGCTTCCAGGCTGCGATGCCGTTCAGGCACGTCGCGATGCTTTGTCTCAAGGAAGGAGAGACTGCGCGCGATCTCCTGGGCGATCTCTTGCGGCGCCAGCATACGCGCCCAGGCCGCCGCCAGTTGGATCCCCAATGGCATCCCTTCCACAAGCGTACAGATGCGGATGATAGCCCCGGCGTCTTCGGGCTTCAGGGCAAAAGAGGCATTGGCGCGCCGGGCGCTCTGCACAAAGAGCTGCACGGCGCTGCTCTCTTCCCAATTGTCGCCCACTTCGGGGATAGGCAGACCGCCGAGCGGATAGGTCCACTCTTGCTGAAGGTTGAGCCGTTCGCGACTGGTCACCACAATTTTCACCGCCGCCGCCACATCGAGAATGGTCGAAAGCAGCGATGCGCCGTCGAGCAGATGCTCGAAATTGTCCAGCACCAACAGCAGCTCTTTGTCTTGCAAAGCGGTGAGGAATTCGAGTTCGTCGTCGCCTGGGGCCGAGAGCTTGACGCCGATGCCGGCGGCAATGGTGCGTGGGAGCAGACCGATCTCGGAAACGGGCGACAGATCGATAAAGGCAGCACCGTCGGCGAAGATCGTGGTGTGTCCACGTGCGGTTTGCAGCGCCAGGCGTGTTTTGCCCATGCCACCGGGGCCGGTGATCGAAAGCAGCCGCACATTGGGATCGGCCAGCAATTCGGCCAGTTCGGCCAATTCTCGTTCGCGCCCGATGAAGGGGGTGGCGCTTTTGGGCGGGCTAAGCCTGGGACGGGGCGGCAGCGGCGCCTGCGCCGCCGGCAACGGCGTGGCCGCCGGTTGGATCGTCAACGGGGCCGGCTCCATGCGCAGGATCTGCTCGTAGGCGCTGAGGGTGGCAGGGCTTGGCTCTACACCCAACTCACGATCAAGCGTGGCCACACATTGCTGGTAGATGCGGCGCACACCGCTGCGGTCGCCACTGAGCGCGTAAAGCCGCATAAGGCTCACATAGGTGGTCTCGTTCAGTGGGTCTTCGTGGAGTAGACGCTGCCCAAACTGCAAGGCAGCGCGTAGATCACCCATCCGTTCGAGGACGTTCATCAAGCGCACCAGGACGTCGGCGTGCTGGTGGCGCAGTTCCTCGCGCAGGGCCAACACCCAATCGTCGTAATTCCCCGGCAACAGATCACCTTTATAGTGCTCGGCGGCTTCTTCAAGATGACGGCGCGCTTCGGCCAGGGCGTCGATGCTTTCCGCTTCGGCGGCGGCTGTACGGGCGCGGGCAAACGCTTCCACGTCGAGGTAGTAGGGGCCGTCCTGACGCCACTGCAACGTCAAATTGGTGATTTCGAGGAAACTCTCGGCATCGGGAAGTTGGTTGCGTAAATTGTGGAGCAAATTGCGCAGATTGGTACGCGACTGTGATTCGCTGGAGTCCGGCCAGAGCTGAAAAGCAAGGTGGTGGCGTGGCTGCGGCGCCGAGCGATGCAAGAGCAGATAGGCCAATAACGATTGCAGCCGATCAGCGTTGAACGCGCCGAGCGGGCTGCCTTCGTGCTCTATACGAAATTCACCTAGCAGGTTAATGAAAAGCTTATGGCTCATATCAAAAATTATACACTATCTGTCCGCGTCAAACGCTGCACGAAACGGTGAACCAAACTACAACGAAACGCTGACTTAGTTATCCTGTGAAAGGAGAAACGGTTTACATTGACTGTAAAGGTGCGCCGCACCTGTCGCTCAAAACCTGATGGTTACCCGCGAAGACGCACAAAAGGGAGAGGACCATGCTGCGTAAATTTATTGGGGTGTTGGTGTGGAGTGCGCTCATCATCTTTTTCACAGGGGCGATGCCGGCGACTACATCGGCGCAAGAACCGGAGCGCGCGCCCACGGCGCAGATGCGTCCTTATGCGGTGATGGCGCCGCAGGGCAGCAGCGGCGGCGGCGTGGCGATTGACGCGCAGGGTGGGCAGCATCTTGCCTATGTGCGGCTGGGCGAAACAGCCGCACAACAGAGCGCCGTCTACCTCTTCTGCAACACAACCTGCGCCGAGAGCGCCAACTGGCGCGGCGCTGTCCTTAGCGCCGGCGTCAAAGATGTACAGTTGGCGCTGACGGCAGACGGACGTCCACGACTGATGATACGAACAATCTCGGCTCAGGTCAACGCCGATGATTGGGTCTACGCCGAATGCAACGGCGACTGCACAAACCCCACGGGGTGGACGCTGGTGAGTGTGGCCACCACTGCCAACAGCGCAGCCGCCGAGACAGAGGGCGCCCAATCTATGCGCAGCTTTGCCCTGGACAGACAAGGACGCCCGCGCCTGGTCTACCAGGATCGCAACAGTGCGGTGCAGCCGGCGCGCTATGGCCTTTTCTATGCCGGGTGCGACAGCGATTGTACTGTCGCCGCCCATTGGCAGCAGCGGCTGATCTCGCGGGTGATTGAAGAACGTGGTCGCTTCGATTACGAGGTCTTTGTGCAGCCTGTGCTTACCTTCACCGCGCAGGATCAGCCACGGGTGCTGGCGCAGGTCTACCCGCTGCAAGGCGAGCGCGCCGGGATCTACCTCTTGGGCTGCGCCGACAGTTGCAGCACAGCCGGCGAGTGGTCGCGTCTCTGGATGGCGCAGAATGTCACAGCCTGGGATCTCACCGTCGATGCGCAGGGGACGCACCATGTCGCCCTCGCCGAGCCGGAGAACCGCTATCTGCGCTGCACCGGCGGCTGTTTCAGCGCCGAAGGCTGGACAGGCACACCCGTTGCCGCCGCCACCGCCATCGACCTGGTCGTCGATCCCTTTGGCCAGGCGCAGATGACACAGATCACCGCCGCGGGCGCCATCGCCTACGCCTGGTGCGAAGGAGATTGTGTGCAGCCGTCCCACTGGCGCCAGGAAGTGCTCGACCCTGCGCCCACCTGCGCCGCCGCTGCGCCAGTCCTCGCCCTGGGTCGGCCCGGCCAGATTCACCTTGTTTACAGCGGATTGTGCGGAGAAGTGAGGGGATTGGTGATTGGGGATTAGGGACTGGGGATTGGGGACTGGGGACTGGGGATTGGGGACTGGGGATTGGGGACTGGGGATTGGGGACTGGGGATTGGGGACTGGGGATTGGGGATTGGGGTCTGAACTTTCCCCCAATTGGTGGAGGGCAAGAAAAAGCCCTACACTAGATCTCAAAACAAGGGAGGAAAGACAATGACAACAAATCGACGCAGTTACAGCAAAGAATTCAAACAGGAAGTGGTTGGTCTGGTGAAGCAAGGCGAGAAGCCGATGGCCGAGATTGAACGAGACTTGGGGCTACCCAAAGGGATCGTGAAACAATGGGTGCGCAAGGCCCAGGCCGAAGGCGAAGCTGCGTTTCCTGGCAAAGGGAATCTGAGCGCAGCAGATGCCGAGATGAAGCGATTGCAGAAAGAGAATGAGATTCTGCGCCAAGAGCGAGACATCCTAAAAAAAGCCATCGCCATCTTCTCGCAACCACAGAACAGAAGTATCAGTTCGTAGAGACGCATCGCAAAGAGTACGCTGTGATGCGCCTATGTGGAGTGCTTGAAGTAAGCGTCAGTGGCTACTACGCCTGGCGCAAACGGAGTAGCTCGCCCACAAGCCAGCGGAAGATGGCAAACCAAGATTTACTGCGTGAAATTCAGGTGATCCACCAGGAGAGCGACGGCACCTATGGCAGCGTACGGATGCATCGCCATCTAGTGGCCTTGGGCTACCGCTGCAATCACAAGCGGGTTGAGCGATTGATGCGCCTGCACGGCCTTCGTGGTCAAGGGAAGCGGCGCAAGCGTATTTGCACCACGCAGTCGAAGCACTCACTGCCGGTAGCGCCAAACTTGCTGGCGCAAAACTTCGTCGCCGATGCCCCTAATGAAAAATGGGGGACCGATATCACTTATATCTTTACGCAAGAAGGATGGCTCTTCCTGGCCATCGTGCTCGATCTCTTTAGCCGCAAAGTCGTCGGTTGGGCCATGAGCGAGCGGATCACCACGGCGCTGACGCTTCAGGCATTGGACATGGCACTCCAACAGCGCAAACCACCGCCGGGCCTGCTTCATCATTCGGATCGCGGGAGTCAGTATGCCAGTGGCGACTACCAGCAGCGCTTAACTCAGCATGAGATTGTCGTCAGTATGAGCCGCACCGGCAACGCCTACGACAACGCCGTTGTGGAAAGCTTTTTCGCTACGCTCAAGAGCGAACGCATCTACCGCAGGCACTATGCCACGCGCACTGAAGCGCGGGCGGATATCTTTCTCTACATCGAGGGCTTCTACAACCGCCGCCGTCTTCATTCGACGCTCGGCTATCTCAGCCCTGATGAATTTGAACGTCAGTTTTCGCCCAGGGTTTAATCTCCCCCTCCACCAATTGGGGGAAAGTTCAGATTGGGGACTGGGGATTGGGGACTGGGGATTGGGGATTGGGGACTGGGGACTGGGGATTGGGTCTCTACGTGGTGTGATCATCTAACGACGGTGCATCAACACAGATGGCGATTGTCCATTCATCGCCCAAGTGGCAACCCCAATCCCCAGTCCCCAATCCCCAGTCCCCAGTCCCCAATCCCCAGTCCCCAATCCCCAGTCCCCAATCCCCAGTCCCCCCATATCCTATCGCTGCGAGGTCTCCAGGATGCAGAAAGTGACCAAATCGAGGATAATGCAGATAAGCTTTTGTCTGCCTTTTGAGGAGGTCTCATCGTGTTCGTAGACACTGCCGTCGCGCGTAGACTGGAACTCGCTTCGATCTGGCGCAGCATCCGCTATGCAAACGCCAAAGCCCGCATCGAACCGGATACCCCCCTGGCAATTGAAGCGATCGGTGATGGATTTGCGGTGTTTGCCGGCGTCGAAGCACCGGTCAACGCGGCGGGTGGGCTGGGCATGACGACGCCGGTGGCGCGTCACACGCTGGATGCCGTGGACGAATTTTTTCGCAGCCGCGGGTTACGGCCTCGTGTGATGCTCTGTCCACTGGCGGATAGTTCGCTGCTCTTTCTGCTGCGCGAACGACGTTACAGCATCGACACCTTTTTCAGTGTCCTGGTGCTGCCGCTGGATCGTCCGCTGAATCGCCAGCCCAACGGCGATGTCCTGGTGCGGCAGATCGACGAGAGCGAAGCCGAAAGGTGGCTCAGCGCAGTGGGCGGCGGTTTCGACGGCAACAGTTCGCTGGCGACGGAAATGGGCAGCATCCTGGCGCCGAACTTTTTCAGCGAGGCAGCGGCGATCTTCCTCGCCGAAATTGACGGGCAGGCGGTGGGCGGTGGCGCCATGTACGTCCACGAAGGCGTGGTAGAGTTCGGCAGCACCAGCACACTGCCCGCCTACCGTCGACGTGGGGTGCAGACAGCGCTGCTCGACGCTCGCCTGAAGCTTGCCCAGACCATAGGCTGCGATCTGGCGATGGTGATCACTTCGCCCGGCACAGCATCACAACGCAACGTCATGCGCCTTGGCTTTGAACTGGCCTACACGAAAGTAGCCATGCGCGGCGAAGGACGACCGACAATAGACGACCGACGAACGGCGTAACAACACAACTCGCAATCCGCAATCCGAGGAACTCAAACCGTGACACTTTCTTCCGTGAACTATCTCGAATCGACGCCGCCTGGCATTGTTCTGCGCCCGGCAACACTGGACGACTGCACCGCCCTGGCCGAGATGCTCAACGCGTCCTCAAGGGCGCTGACGGGCAACAACGAATTTTCGGAACAGGCGCTGCGCAGCGAATTTACACAACCAGGCTTCGACCTGTCGCAATCGTCGATGTTGGCGATCCTAAACGGGCGCATCGTCGGCTACTGCGATATCTGGGATGTGCCGACGCCGCCCATCAAACCCTTTGTCTTTGGCCGCGTTGACCCCGAATTTGAAGGGCGCGGCATCGGGACGGCGCTGCTTGCCTGGGCCGAGCAACGCAGCCGGCAGGCGATTGAGCGGGTGCCCGACGGCGCACGTGTGGCCATGGTGACGGCCACCGCCACCCGGCATACGCCCTCCATGCAGCTTCTGGAAGGCTATGGCATGCGGCCCACTCGCTACTCCTTCGAGATGTCCATCGACCTGCCCGCCGATCCCATGCCTGTTGCCTGGCCCGACGGCCTCACGTTGAAGACATTGGCCGACTTCGACAACGTGCGCGCCGTGTACGACGCCTACCGCGACGCCTGGCAGGATCACCGCGGCTGGGTGGCCCAAGACGAGGAAAAAGCCTTCCCGGCCTGGCTACATCGGATGACCACCGCCCACGATCATGATCCTTCGCTCTGGTTCATAGCGCTGGACGGCGAGGAAGTGGCAGGTGTCCTCTTTGCCAAACGCCTGATTGACGAGGACCCCGATCTCGGTTGGGTGGACAATCTGGCTGTGCGCCGTCCTTGGCGACGGCGTGGCCTGGGGCAGGCGTTGCTGCTCACTGCCTTTGCCGAATTTTCACGCCGTGGCTTGAAACAGGGCGGGCTGGGCGTGGATGCCCACAGCCTCACCGGCGCCACCCGCCTGTACGAGCGAATTGGGATGTCTGTGAAAGACGAACACACTATCTTTGAGAAGGAGCTGCGCCCTGGGATTGACTTGAGCAAACAGTCGATAGACGGCGCTTAATTCGGATACAGCCCGGTGAAAACAACCATGCCAACAGAACCGACCAACCGACAGAGTCACCTCTTTACGCTGCGCCTATGGACGGAAAATCTCGACGACGACGAGGTAGAATGGCGCGGACGCCTGCACTACGTCGCCACCGACGAAGTGCGCTACTTCAGCGACTGGCCGAGCCTGATCCCTGTGCTGCTCAACATGTTGCGCGAAGCGGAAAAAGAGGGTGAGCAGAAGTTGTTTCCGCCGGCAACAAACGAAGATGGTGCGTAGTGCGGGGTGCGTGTACCGGTAGCATGTGCGCTTCTTGCATGGGGACGATTGTTGGCGGACTGTCGCTGTTTTGTGGACACGGATTGGAAGGAACACAGATTTTTGACCATCCGTGTTCCTCCCAATCTGTGTCCACAGAAAAACCGCTCAACACAAATTCAACACTGCCACTGGTATACGCACCACGCACTACGCACCACGCCCTCATTTGACGCGCCTTCCCCCAATGCCCTAAGATCGCTGCAATTCTCCCCACTTTCTCCATCCTCACCTGAAAGGGACCTGCTTTGCCGAACAAAGTAATTGACGCCGCGTCCGCCATTCGCCTGATCCCCGACGGAGCGCATGTGGCGATTCAAGGTTCCGGCGGCGGCATCGGCGAACCAACACGCCTGCTGCGCGCCCTGCGCGACCGCTACGCCGAAGACACATCCCCGCGCAACCTCACCCTGATCCACGCCACCGGCCTGGGCGACCGCAAGGAGATCGGCACCGATCTGCTCACCGCCCCAGGACTCGTGCGCCGCGACATCGCCGGTCACCTGGGCATGGCGCCGCAGATGGCCAAGATGATCGCCGCCAACCAGATCGAAAGCTACAACTTCCCGCAAGGCGTCCTTTCGCAGATGTACAGCACCGTGGCGGCGCGCAAGCCGGGCGTCTTCACCAAAGTAGGGCTGGGCACCTACATTGATCCCCGGCTGGAGGGCGGCAAGATGAACGCTGTCACCACCGAGGATCTGGTGCGTGTCATGGAGATCGACGGCGAGGAATGGCTCTACTTCCCCCGTTTTCACATCGACGTGGCCCTGATCCGCGGCACCACCGCCGACGCCAACGGCAACATCAGCTACGAAGAAGAAGCGGCCCTGCTCGAAGGCATTTCGATTGCGCAGGCGGCGCGGGCGTGCGGCGGCAAGGTGATCGTCCAGGTGAAATACCTGGCCGAAGCAGGCAGCATCCCCCCCAAGCAGGTACGCATCCCCGGTATTGTGGTCGACGCCGTCGTTGTCGATCCTGAGCAGGCGCAGACGAGCGCCGGTTTCTACAACCCCGGCCTGAGTGGACAGATGCGTGTGCCGCTGGAAACCATCGAGCCGCTGCCGCTGGACGAGCGCAAGATCGTGGCGCGCCGCGCCGCCCGCGAACTTGTCCCCGGCGCGGTGATCAACGTGGGGGTGGGCATGCCCGACGGCATCGCCGCCGTCGCCGCCGAGGAAGGCTGGTTCGATCAGATCAACGTCACCGTCGAGCAAGGACAGATCGGCGGGCTGCCGGCGCGCGGCGTCATCTTTGGGGCGGCCTACAACGCCGTGGCCATGGTGGAAGAAGACTCGCAGTTCAATTTCTACGACGGCGGCGGCATTGATGTAGCCTTCTTGGGCATGGCGCAGACCGACCGCCACGGCAATGTCAACGCCAGCAAGGTGGGCGGCATGTTGGCCGGCTGCGGCGGCTTTATCAACATTTCGCAGAACGCCAAAAAGGTGGTCTTCTGCGGCACGTTTACGGCCAAGGGCTTCCGCTGCGCAGTGGGCGAAGGCCGGCTGCACATCACCGGCGAGGGCAGCATCCCCAAATTCATCGACCACGTGGATCAGATCACCTTCAGCGGCGACTATGCCCGATCCGTGGGCCAGCCGGTGCTCTATGTCACCGAGCGCGCCGTCTTTGAACTGCGGCCCGAAGGCATCACCCTGATCGAAATCGCGCCCGGCGTGGATTTGGAACGGGATGTCCTGGGGCAGATGGGCTTCCGTCCGCGGGTGGCGGAGGAGTTGAAGTTGATGGATGAGGGGATTTTTCGGGATTAGGCGATTGTGGGAAGAGGAGAGTTGTGGACACGGATTGGAAGGAACACGGATCTTTTTTGTGAGAAATCCGTGTTCCCTCCAATCCGTGTCCACAACTTCTTCTGATTCAGTCGGCGAAGAGCCAATCAACCTGGCGGTAGATCTGCCGCAGTGGGATTTCGACACCGCACGAATCAAGCACCAGAAATGCATCCAGCGAGGTCACATCGGTGAGCAGCCAGCCGCCGTCCTGTTTGCGATGGTGAATGACGTGTGGCCTGTCCTGATGGATAAGGATGTACTCCTGCAACGATGGAATCGTGCGGTAGAAGGTGAACTTGTCACGCTGGTCGTATGTCTGCGTGGACGGAGAAAGCACTTCGACGATCACGCGTGGGTTTGTAATCGTGTCAATGCGTTTTGGGTCTGAGTCCACACCCCCACAGACCACGGTGACATCAGGATAGGTGTAGAGCGTGTGTGTGTCAATCAATGTGCGCAAGTCACTGCCAAACGGCTCACACGGGCCATCGCGCAAAAGAGTATCCAACGCCGTCAGAACATTCCTCGCGATGCGGTTGTGATTCACCGAGCCGCCGCTCATCGCAAAAATCTCGCCGCGGTAGTATTCGTGCTTGATGTCAGATTTTTCTTCCAGCTCGAAATACTCCTCAACGGTGTAGAGACGCTTGTACTGTGGATGTGCGGACATTGTGATACTCCTGAAAAGTAGTGATGCAATTGCTTCAATTATGGCGCAAGGACGTTGTTTGTCAACGTAGACAAATCCATATCTTTTCTATGCTACAATACGGACTATCGAAGGATCGCAGTATGAGTCCAAAAGTGATGACAGCCGGAGCATTGGTCTTCTGGTTTCACAGTATCGATGTTCACGAGGGCCGAGCCAGTGTCCACGTAGGCAACAGTAGGCAAGACGACCACAACGACGCCAAAATCTGGCTGGATCCCAAAGTCGAAGTAGCGCGAAGCGGAAGAACGCTCCGGCCCCATGAGTTGAGACAGGCGCTGAAGATAATCGAGCAGAACAAAGAGTTCCTACTGGAGGAATGGTATGGCCATCAACGCCAAACAGGTGGATGAGAAGATGGAAGTGCAGCGCTATCCGCTTCAGTATCCACTGTCAGACTACACGTTTCCGCGTGAAACGCCACGTATCCATGAGATCCATTTTGATGACGACTATCTGCACGTCGATCTTATCGACGGGCGTAAAATAGCCATCCCGCTCACATGGATTCCCACGTTACACCACGCCGACCACACACAGCGTGAACAGTACGAAATCAACCGCAGTCGCACCGGCATCCTCTGGGAGCCAGACAAATCGGGTATCAACGACGAAATCTTCATCCGCGACTACCTTGGCCCAACGCAGAATGAAGCGGACTGACATCCCATGCCCGAAGAAATCACCCTCAGCAGCGAAGACGGCGTTGCCGTTGTCACTATCAACCGGCCCGAAAAACTCAACGCGTTGACGATCCCGATGCTGGGCCAACTGGAGCGGATCGTGGCCGATTTGGAGCGGGATCACTCTGTGCGCGCGGTGATTGTCACCGGCAGTGGGCGCGCTTTTTGTGTCGGCGCCGACATTTACGCCTGGTCGGCGCTGGAGCCGTTGCAGATGTGGCGGCAGTGGATCCGCGACGGTCACCGCATTTTCGACCGCCTGGCGCGGCTGCCGCAGCCTGTCATCGCCGCGCTCAACGGCTACACCTTCGGCGGTGGACTCGAACTGGCGCTGGCCGCGGATCTGCGCCTGGCCGCCCAAGAGATCCAACTCGCCCTGCCCGAGGTGACACTGGGGACGATCCCCGGCTGGGCAGGCACGCAGCGGCTGCCCAGGCTCATCGGCCCGGCCCGCGCCAAGCAGATGATCTTCACCGGCGCGCGTGTAGACGCCGTCACCGCCGAAAGGTGGGGACTGGTCAACGAAGTTGTTGCTGCCGACACGCTGTTTGCCCGCGCCGTTGAACTGGCACAGAGCATTTCCCGCAATGCGCCCATCGCCGTCCAAACCAGCAAACAGCTCATTGACGGCGACCTTACAACCGGTGTCACCCTCGAAGCGCTGGCCAGCGGCATGACTGCGTACAGCGCAGATCTGCAAGAAGGATTGGCTGCCTTCCGCGAACGGCGTGTGCCTTCGTTCAAAGGTAGATAAATCGCACAATAATTACAGGTTTTGCACATAATTTATACAATATTTGTACGAGATTGCCACACGAGAAGCCTGCTTACATATCACCATCTTTGATGTGAAGATGATGAACCCTGCTTGTCAGGATCACCCCTGTCTTCGACAAGAATGAGATCTATCGTCTTACATCGGAGAAAAACATGAACCCCAAAAACCTGATAAAGCGTGTTGTCGTCGTCTGTTCGATCCTTGTGGCACTGCTCACCGTACAAGTTGCCACAGCGTCCGGTGTTCCACGGCCCACCACAGAAACCGGTAACACCGTTACTTCGAACACCCCCCCTGCCACACTCACCGTTGCCCACTTTGCCCCATTTGCCAGTAGCATAGATGCCACTTCCGTCACAGTTGAAGTCAATGGACAACCAGCTTTGACGAACTTCAAATTCGGCGACATTCAGCGGAATATTGAACTGCCGGCCGGCTTCTATCACATTGTCATCAAGCCGACAGGCAGCAACAACGCTGTAATCTCGGCGACGGTGCGCCTGGAGCGTGGCAGAGATTATACCGCCGCCGCCGTCGGTGATGGACAGAACCAACGGCTGGAACTGGTTGCCTTTGTGGACAACAACACGCCCAACCCAAGTCGGACCCGTGTGCGTATCGGTCATCTGGCGCCCTTCGCCAACACCCTGGACGGCACCAGAGTTAACATCTGCACCGACGCCGGCAGAATGGTCTTCACCAATGTGCCCTACAAGCGCATCCTCAACGTCGAACTAGTTCCCGGCGTCTACGACTTGAAGGTCGTCCCGGTGGCCAACGGCTGTGGAACCGCCGCACTTGACCTGCCCGCCGTCAACTTCTCGGCTGGGGAGATCGTCGATCTCTTTGTCATCGGCAACATTGCCAACCGCCCGTTGACCTTCGCCAGCACCACCGGCGTTACCACCGCGCCTGAACCCGATGCCAGACCTGCCACCGTCACCGTGGCCCACTTCGCCCCGTTTGCCAACACAGTTGACGGCACCTCCGTCACCGTGCGTGTCAACGGCGGCAATGCCCTCACCAACTTCAAGTTCGGTGACATCGCCAAGAACATTGAACTGCCGGCAGGCAACTACCTGATTGAAATCCTGCCCACCGGCACCAACACCGTCGCCATCAGCGCCACCGTCACCCTCGAATCGGGCAAGGACTACACCGCCGCCGCCATCGGTGACGGGCCTAACCAGCGCCTGGAAGTGCTGCCGCTTGTGGACAACAACGAACCCATCGCCGACAAGACCCGTGCGCGTATCGGTCATCTGGCGCCCTTCGCCAACACCCTCGACGGCACCAGAGTCAACATCTGCACCGACGCCGGCGCCACCGTCTTCTCCAACGTGGCCTACAAGGGCGTCCTCAACGTCGAACTGGCCCCCGGCGTCTACGACTTGAAGGTCGTCCCGGTGGCCAACGGCTGTGGAACCGCCGCACTTGACCTGCCCGCCGTCAACTTCTCGGCTGGGGAGATCGTCGATCTCTTTGTCATCGGCAACATTGCCAACCGCCCGTTGACCTTCGCCAGCACCACCGGCGTCACCACTGCGCCTGAACCCGATGCCAAACCCGCCACCGTCACCGTGGCCCACTTCGCCCCGTTTGCCAACACAGTTGACGGCACCTCCGTCACCGTGCGTGTCAACGGCGGCAATGCCCTCACCAACTTCAAGTTCGGTGACATCGCCAAGAACATTGAACTGCCGGCAGGCAACTACCTGATCGAAATCCTGCCCACCGGCACCAGCACCGTTGCCATCAGCGCCACCGTCACCCTCGAATCGGGCAAGGACTACACCGCCGCCGCCATCGGTGACGGGCCTAACCAGCGCCTGGAACTGCTGCCGCTTGTGGACAACAACCAACCCATCGCCAACAAGACCCGTGCGCGTATCGGTCACCTGGCGCCCTTCGCCAACACCCTCGACGGCACCAGAGTCAACATCTGCACCGACGCCGGCGCCACCGTCTTCTCCAACGTGGCCTACAAGGGTGTCCTCGACCTCGAACTGGCCCCTGGCGTCTACGACTTGAAGGTCGTCCCGGTGGCCAACGGCTGTGGAACCGCTGCACTTGACCTGCCCGCCGTCAACTTCTCGGCTGGGGAGATCGTCGATCTCTTTGTCATCGGCAACATTGCCAACCGCCCGTTGACCTTCGCCAGCACCACCGGCGTCACCACTGCGCCTGAACCCGATGCCAAACCCGCCACCGTCACCGTGGCCCACTTCGCACCCTTTGCCAACACGGTTGACGGCACTTCCGTCACCGTGCGTGTCAACGGCGGCAATGCCCTCACCAACTTCAAGTTCGGTGACATCGCCAAGAACATTGAACTGCCGGCAGGCAACTACCTAATCGAAATCCTGCCCACCGGCACCAACACCGTTGCCATCAGCGCCACCGTCACCCTCGAATCGGGCAAGGACTACACCGCCGCCGCCATCGGTGACGGGCCGAACCAGCGCCTGGAACTGCTGCCGCTTGTGGACAACAACGAACCCATCGCCGACAAGACCCGTGCGCGTATCGGTCACCTGGCGCCCTTCGCCAACACCCTCGACGGCACCCGAGTCAACATCTGCACCGACGCCGGCGCCACCGTCTTCTCCAACGTGGCCTACAAGGGCGTCCTTGACGTCGAACTGGCCCCTGGCGTCTACGACTTGAAGGTCGTCCCGGTGGCCAACGGCTGTGGAACCGCTGCACTTGACCTGCCCGCCGTCAACTTCTCGGCTGGGGAGATCGTCGATCTCTTTGTCATCGGCAACATTGCCAACCGCCCGTTGACCTTCGCCAGCACCACCGGCGTTACCACCGCGCCTGAACCCGATGCCAGACCTGCCACTGTCACCGTGGCCCACTTCGCCCCGTTTGCCAACACAGTTGACGGCACCTCCGTCACCGTGCGTGTCAACGGCGGCAATGCCCTCACCAACTTCAAGTTCGGTGACATCGCCAAGAACATTGAACTGCCGGCAGGCAACTACCTGATCGAAATCCTGCCCACCGGCACCAACACCGTCGCCATCAGCGCCACCGTCACCCTCGAATCGGGCAAGGACTACACCGCCGCCGCCATCGGTGACGGGCCGAACCAGCGCCTGGAAGTGCTGCCGCTTGTGGACAACAACGAACCCATCGCCGACAAGACCCGTGCGCGTATCGGTCACCTGGCGCCCTTCGCCAACACCCTCGACGGCACCCGAGTCAACATCTGCACCGACGCCGGCGCCACCGTCTTCTCCAACGTGGCCTACAAGGGCGTCCTCAACGTCGAACTGGCCCCCGGCGTCTACGACTTGAAGGTCGTCCCGGTGGCCAACGGCTGTGGAACCGCCGCACTTGACCTGCCCGCCGTCAACTTCTCGGCTGGGGAGATCGTCGATCTCTTTGTCATCGGCAACATTGCCAACCGCCCGTTGACCTTCGCCAGCACCACCGGCGTTACCACCGCGCCTGAACCCGATGCCAGACCTGCCACTGTCACCGTGGCCCACTTCGCCCCGTTTGCCAACACAGTTGACGGCACCTCCGTCACCGTGCGTGTCAACGGCGGCAATGCCCTCACCAACTTCAAGTTCGGTGACATCGCCAAGAACATTGAACTGCCGGCAGGCAACTACCTGATCGAAATCCTGCCCACCGGCACCAACACCGTTGCCATCAGCGCCACCGTCACCCTCGAATCGGGCAAGGACTACACCGCCGCCGCCATCGGTGACGGGCCGAACCAGCGCCTGGAACTGCTGCCGCTTGTGGACAACAACGAACCCATCGCCGACAAGACCCGTGCGCGTATCGGTCACCTGGCGCCCTTCGCCAACACCCTCGACGGCACCCGAGTCAACATCTGCACCGACGCCGGCGCCACCGTCTTCTCCAACGTGGCCTACAAGGGCGTCCTCGACCTCGAACTGGCCCCTGGCGTCTACGACTTGAAGGTCGTCCCGGTGGCCAACGGCTGTGGAACCGCTGCACTTGACCTGCCCGCCGTCAACTTCTCGGCTGGGGAGATCGTCGATCTCTTTGTCATCGGCAACATTGCCAACCGCCCGTTGACCTTCGCCAGCACCACCGGCGTCACCACTGCGCCTGAACCCGATGCCAAACCCGCCACCGTCACCGTGGCCCACTTCGCACCCTTTGCCGTGCCTCGGTCGGCCACTGCGGTTGAGGTGCGCGCCAATGGCAACACGCTCATCGACAACATCCGCTTCGGCCAGATCCGCCACAACCTCACTGTGCCGGCGGGTGCGTACCAGCTTGAATTGGTCAGCAAGCGCACCAACTCTGTTGTAATCGGAACCTCAGTCACCTTCCAGCCGGACACACGCTATCTGGTGGCTGCGATTGGCGGCTTTTTCCTGCCGCTGGAAATCTTCGTGCTCACCTATCGCAACGACCGCTGGGAACGCAGCGCCGGCGCCGATACATCGCTCTTGCGCATTGCCCACCTGGCGCCGCTGGCGTCCAAGATCGACGACACCCGCATCGACATCTGCACCGATAGTGGAACACTTGTCGTCTCGGATGTGCCGTACAGATCCTACACCACGTTGGAGCTGACCGCAGGCGACTATGATCTCAAAGTCTCGTCGCTGGGCGCGAACTGTGCCGACACCGTCCTCGACCTGCCGCAACTGACGTTGGTGGCCGGCGAAGAACGGGAACTCTACACCGTGGGCGACGGCGTCAACGAACCACTACGCGCCTTGTTCGCCTCTCCCAATGCCGAAGACGGCGTTGAAGAGATGATGCGCCTCTTCCTGCCCAGCCTTAACCGGTGAGAATTGGGAGATTGAGAGATTAGGAGATTAGGAGATTAGGAGATTAGGAGATTGAGAGATTAGGCGATTGGGGAGGGACGATGTCACCGCAGTCGCCTAATCTCTCAATCTCTCAATCTCTCAATCTCTCAATCTCTCAATCTCTCAATCTCTCAATCTCTCTCTCATCCGCACACTGATTGACAGCTTCAACCCCTTCCTGCATAATGCCCACTATCCTCCACATCTAGCCGTTGCCCCATTGCCGTCGTAACTTGTCAAGCTCGCCAAATGAATGCGGCGTCTGAGAACGGTTTCGTATATCAGATGCCGGTTTCAAGCGCCGGGTTGCTTCGTCCATCACCAGCAGACAGGAACGGAGATGTCTTACCTCAATTTTTCCCTTCACGAAGCGAGGACAGCCGCCGCGCTGTTCGAGCGCATCTTCCCGCAGGATGACACAGCCGGTGCAGTCGAAATCGGCGCAGTGGATTATGTGGATCGGGCGCTGGCCGGGGCCTACCGCGACCAGCGCGAAATCTACCGGTTGGGGCTGGCCGCGTTGGATCGCGCCGCCGTGGACGCCACCGGCTGCGTCTTCGCCGACGCGGCCCCCGCGCAACAGGATGCACTGTTGCAAAGGCTGGAACGCGGCGAACTGCCCAACTTCCACACGCCGCGCCAACAGGAATTCTTCGCCCTGGCCCGCGCCCATGTACAGGAAGGACTCTTCGCTGATCCGCTACACGGCGGCAACAAAGACAAGCTGGGCTGGCGCGTCCTCGGCCACCCGGGCATTTGGATGGAAAACAGCGCCGAAGAAAATCTGTGCGCCGAACCGGTGACCAAAGGCGGCGTCATCCAATCCATGGCCGACCTGGGCTTCTCGTTGGACGGCGGCGCGCCGGCGCCACAGATCCCCGGCTATGATCCACAGCGCAGCGTAGAACCGCCCGGCCCACCTGCCGACGTGATCCTAATCGGCGTGGGCGGCGTGGGCGGCGTCATCGCGCCGGTGTTGTGTGAGGCAGGGCTGCGTGTCTTCGCGCTGGAGGCTGGGCCGTACCGCACCCAGGCCGATTTCCGCCCCGACGAGCTAGGACACAGTTATTCTTGCCGCGCCGAGATGGGGCCGAAATTCCTCAGCGAAGCGCCGCGCTGGCGTCGCAACCAGGACGAACCCACCGGCGAAGCCACTTTTTCGCTGGGCCGCATGATGAACAGTGTGGGCGGCTCGGTGATCCACTACGGCGCGTGGCTGCGTCGCTTCCATCCGCACCACTTTAAACCGTTGACACGGGTGCTGGAACGCTGGGGGAAAAACGCGCTGCCGGCAGATTGCACGTTGGCCGATTGGCCCGTCACCTACGCCGATTTGGAACCGTACTTTGCCCACCTGGAACGGCTGGTGGGCATCGCCGGCAGCAAGGACGGCAACCCCTTCCTGCCGCCCATCGACTACCCCATGCCGCCGCTGCGCCCCTTCCGCATGGGTGAAATTTTCAGCGACGCCGTGCGCGAGATCGGGCTGCATCCCTATCCTGTGCCGGTGGGTTTGAACAGCGTCGACTACGACGGTCGTCCTGCTACGCGCTACACGAATTGGAACAACGGCTTCGGCAGCCTCGACGGCGCCAAATGGCACCCCGGCATGACCGAAGTCCCCCGCGCCCTGGCCACGGGTAACCTGGATCTGCGCACCGGCTGCCGTGTGGTGCGCATCCTCACCGACGCCGACGGTCACGCCGACGGGGTGGAGTATGTCGATCCACATGGGCAGAGTCATGTGCAGCGGGCGCGCACAGTGATCCTGTGCAGCTACACCTTCGAGAATGTGCGCCTGCTCCTGCTTTCGGGCGACGCCAAACATGCCAACGGGTTGGGCAACAACCGGGGTCAAGTGGGCAAACACTTTATGACCAAGATGTTCGCCCACGTCGACGGCTACTTCCCCGACATCGTCTTCAACCGTCACACCGGGCCGGCAGCGCAGTCGATCATCCTCGACGATTTGGTGGCCGATTCGTTCGATTCGGTGCAGCACGGCTTTATCGGCGGGGCGACGTTGAGTTCCGAGAACCAATTCCTGCCCATCCAGATCAGCCGCGAGGCGCTCCCCGCCGACGTGCCGGCGTGGGGCAAACACTACAAGGATCACATCCGCAACTGGCAACATGTGGGCGTGGTGCGCATCCAGCCCGATTCGCTACCCTACACCACCAACTACCTAGATCTGGATCCGCGTCATCGCGACCGCAGTGGATTGGGGCTGCCCGTGGTGCGCATCACCTGTGACATGCGCGCCAACGAACAACGGCTGGCGGATTGGATGGAGGGACTTTCTGAGGAGATTTTGCAGCGCATGGGCGCGGTGAAGACGTGGCGCGGTCCACGCTTTACGGGGGTGGGCAGCAGCCACGATCTGGGCGGTTGCCGCATGGGCGAAGACCCGGCGCAATCCGTGGTTGATGCGGGCTTGCAGGTGCATGACACGCCGGGCTTGTACGTCTTTAGCGGCGCGGCCTTCCCGTCGTGTCCTGGCGTCAACCCCACGTTGACGCTGTGGGCGCTCTGCCTGCACGCGGCGGAGCAGTTGATCCAGCAGTAGATCTTGTAGATACAACAGATTGTGGACACAGATTGGGGGGAACACGGATTTCTATCGAAAAATCCGTGTTCCCCCCAATCTGTGTCCACAATTTTCTAGTTCAAATCCACCCAACCTTGTCTACACCGAATTGGAGATGGGCCTGCTCCACGCATTGCACATTGACGGTAGTCCAATGCAGCGCACGCTCAAGCTCGTATGGAACCAAGACGTCTACTTCGCCCCGGTGACGCGCACATTTTTGAAGTTTTTGGGCCGGTATTTGCCCGCGATGTTGGAGATTGGGGATTTGTGACTGGTGATTGGGGGGATCGGGTAGAGAGGGCGAGGCTGCGTTTGTACGATTTTGCGTCAAGCGGGATTAGGCGATTGGGGATTGTGTACACGATCCCCAATCGCCTAATCCCGTTCGACAAAGAGCCGCCCACAGCAAAACCTCCATCATCTACCCGATCCCCCAATCACCAATCACAAATCACCAATCACTCTGAATCCCTCCGTCGCCGTTAGCCCGGCGTAGAGATCGCTCAGTCGTTGTGTCATCGCGCCGGTTTTGCCGTCGGCAATGGGACGGCCATCCACTTCGACGACGGGGGCCAGTTCGCCCATGGTGCCTGTGCAGAAGACTTCGTCGGCGCGGTAGACTTCGATCAGCGAAATGTCGCGCACCACATGCGCGATGCCGTGGGCCTGACACAGATCGAGGACAGTCGCCCGTGTGATCCCTTCAGGGCAGGAGCCGGTGTGCGAGGTGGTGACCACACCGTTGTCCACAATGAAGAGGTGGGTGGCGTTGGTCTCGGCCACATAGCCGCGGATGTCGAGCATCAGGGCATCGTCTACGCCGGCGGCGTTGGCCTGGATCTTGGCCAAGATCGAATTGAGCATGTTGCAGGAATGGATCTTCTGATCCAAACATTCCGGCGGAATGCGGCGGATGGCCGACGTGATCAGGCGGATGCCGCGCTTGTCGTAGACCGGCGGCTTGTGCTCGGCCAGGATAATCAACGTGGAACCGGGCAGATTGACGCGCGGATCCATGCCGCTGGTGTACTTGACCCCCCGCGTCAGCGTCAACCGAATGTGGACGTTGTCCGTCATCTGGTTGGCGGCCAGTGTACGCCGGATCTCGTGGACAATCTCCTCGTGGCTGGGGATATGCGCATAGGCCAACGCCACCGCGCTATGACGCAGCCGATCCAGGTGTTCCATCAGCTTAAAAATGCGCCCGTTGTAGAGGCGCAGCCCCTCCCACACCGCATCCCCATTCTGCACCGCCGAATCAAAAGGACTGATCCCCGCCTGGTCGCGGTGCAGCAGGTTGCCGTTGATGTTGACGATTAGATCGCGGTTGCGTTCGTTGAACTGCTGAAGCATGGATCCCTCCGGTGATGATGGGATGATGGGATGATGGGATGATGGGATGATGGGATGATGGGATGATGGGATGATGGGATGATGGGATGATGGGATGATGGTATTACGCATTACGACGCCCCCAACCGATGCTCGTACAACTCACCATATAGTTCGTTCGCCTCGTCGAGCAGACCGGCCAGGTGCGCGGGGACGGGATCGTCTTTGGGCTGGTAGGGCGCGAAACCGGTAGACGCCCACACGGCGTCGTACCAGTAGGGCGCCCACACCCCGTCACTCTCACGCGGGCCGGCAGGCCAGCTTAACATCCGTTCGTCAAAAGGAACGCCGATGCGTTCACACAACAGCCCCAGGATGCGCGCCGGATCTTTGAGCACATCACTCGAATCGAGCACCGGCGGAATCTCGCCGGTGACGATGCACACATGATCGAAAATACGACGCTGTTGCGCCACACCGATGTCGGCGAGGGTGGGGTTAGGCCGCACTTTAATGTACGAGTTGATCACTTCCTGGGGCGAACGTAGTAGAAAGCAGTTGGTGAGCGGGTTGACCCAATCCAGATCCATGTCGTCGAGGATGTGGTGGGTCATGTGTTTTTGGTAGTAAATGGACTTCCCCGCCGGCAGCAGATCGTCCACGAGATGGGCGACGACGGCGCGCCAGTCGGGGTTGTGGGCGGCGATCACTTCCTCGCGGGCGGGGTGGTCGCTGCCGGTGACTTGCAGGTAGTGGGCATAAAGCGGTTCGTCGATCACGACGGTGTCGGGCCGGTTTTCCCACGAACGCATCATCGCCGTGGAAATGTTACGCGGGCCAGACCACATGGCGATGCGGAAAGGAGCAGGCGAAGTAACGGACATAAACGGCGACTCCTCAAATAAAGATGATGGGATGATGAGATGATGGCCAGACGGTCGCCCATCATCTCATCATCTCATCATCACCATTCCCACGATCTTTGCAAGCCGCTAAAGCAATTGCACACGCTCAATCGCTCTGAGGAAGCTCGTCGAACGCGGTGCGCACGGCGAAGATCGCCTTGCCTTCCACAAAAACACGGTAGCGCAGATCGTCGCGGCTTTTGTATCGGATCACATCGCGGCGGTGGGCAACGCCCAGTTGATCGAGCTTGTCTTCGAAGGCGCGGGTCGCCGCTTCCGACCGAAAAAAACCCACCCAATGCTCATGCCGAAAGGACATGATGAAATTGAAGAAGTAGGCGCAGGCTTCCTCTTCGCTTGCAGAGGTGAACATCGGCGCATGGTCCACGCCGCGCTCCGTATAGTAGACCTGCCACTCGCCGCCCTTTTGGGTGAGGCAATAGGCGTCGTTGGCACGTCCACGCTCACCGATGGCATAGCAAAACGGGTCGCATCCCTCTGCGGCAAGTCGTTCTTGCAGTTGGTTTGTGTTCATTTTTGGGGAAAGCGCAACGCCGATTTCGCCTTGGCCTTGGCTGCTTCTGCCTCGCGATCTTTAGGGGGTGTGTGGGTCTCCAACGCCGCCAGTAAGGACCGTGACACGCTCGCGATCTCGTCAACCGCACGGTTGAAAGCTTCCTCATTGGCCTGCGACGGCTTGCTGAAGCCGCTGATCTTGCGCACATACTGCAACGCCGCGGCGCGGATTTCGTCGTCGCCGGCGGGCGGCTCAAAATTGAACAACGTCCGAATGTTACGGCACATGATTTTCCTCCGGAATTTTGATCCACGAAGGCACACGAAGATGCACGAAGGCAGAAGAAGAAATTGATCCGCAGATTACACGGATTAAAAGGATTTCCAGAAGGATTTTTGTCTGAATCTTCTGCAATCCTTCAAATCTGCGAAATCTGTGGATCATCATCTACTTCTGTCTTCGTTCATCTTCGTGTGCCTCCGTGGATCAATTCTGCTTCAGATAGTCTTCAAGCGCATCTAAGTTGGCAAAGCTGTAGAGATTAACGCCCTTCTCGGCGAGGAAAGACTGCATCCGCGCATCAAAGAGCAGCGTCTGCCGGTGCAGTTCGTCGAAATCTCGGTTGATCACGTGGGGCAACAGCGCCGGAAAGCCCAGGGCGACGAAGTTCTGTTCGTAGTCGGCCAGGCTGTTGAAATCGCCGTAATCGATGCCCGTGGCTGCCCAGGCGGTGTGGATCGACAGTTCGTGGTAGAGCGAAAGGAGCTTGTCCTTGAGGCTGAACAGATCCTTGCGCTCGCAGGCCAAGAGGATGTGCAACAGATCGCCCTTCAACTCAGGGTAGGCCGGGCCGAAGACATCGGGGAAGCTGCGTTCCTGCTGTGTGGCATCCGCCTGTTCGGCCAGCAGAAAACGCCGTGTCGCCCGGAGCAGTTCCTCGCAGGCGGCGGCGAGTTCGCCCGGTTCCACAGCGGCGATCACCCGTTCCACCTGCGCCGCGAACGCTTCGGGCAGGCGGGGCAGCGCCAGCACATTGGCCGGCTTGCGCGTGTCCACCAGCGTCTGATTGCACACCATCACGGCGTGGAAAACCGTATGCACAATACGCTGGGCGTGGAAGATGCAGGCCATTGTGTTGCCGGCGGCGGCCTGTTCCCGCAGCAACAAAGCCGGGTAGCCCGTCTGCTTGAAAATGTCGAGCGCCTTGCGCACCATGTCGGGCCGCGCCGCCGGTTGCTGCAACGCGCGCAGACGATCCCCCAATGCGCGGAAACGCTGCGCCACGTCCTCGTTGCGCTGATAGATGACCTCGCCTTTCAGCAAAATCGTGGCATTGACCGTGGCATACTCCGCCATCTGCTTCAGCCACGACCACTGAATGGCGTAGAGATCAACGAGTACATCGTCCACGAGCACAGTGATCGACTTGCGTGTGGCATCGTGGGCGGGCACGTAAGAAATGTCGAGATCCGAATAGTGGTGAGCCGTCCCTGCCAACAGCGAGCCGTAGCGGAAGATCAGGTCTACTTCGTCGCCCAGTTCACGCAGCAGCGCGCCGGTGACGATGTCAATCGTGCGCTGTGCGTCGAGGTGCATGAGGTTTATGTCCTTGGGGGGTAAGGGAAGTTTTCGAGAAACTGCTGTGGCGTAAGTATTCGTACATCGCGGAAAGGATGCAAGCAAAACGCACACTACTCATCCTCCAAGAGTTGTTCGAGGATCTCCGGCGTTAGTCCACGCTCCTGGGCGCGTTGGCTCAACTCATGCATCACAGTCTCGAGCGGACGGGCAGATGCCATGAGTTCAGATAGCTTCAGGCTAAGCAGTGCATTGATCTTTCGTCGATCCTCTGCTGACGCAGATTGGTATATGCGTGCAGCAGCCGCATTTACTTCGATCGTAATAGTTTGAGTGTTCATTCTTGCGCCTCATGAGCAATAGAGTCGTTCACTACCCTGCGCCCCAGTATAGCAAAAAGTGCATTCCTTCCGATAGATCCCTGTCGCCTACAACCAACGGCTCTTATGCTTAAGAAACCAGTTCACAAGCATGCTTACCACAATGAGCGGAATCGAGAATACCCACGGGAAAACAACAACCATCCAATTGCCTAGCTCCTGCCACCGCTGATTGACCGCCGCAAAGATCCAAAGTGTCACCCAGTAGGCAAGTGCAACAAAGATCAGATTGAGGATAATTATCCCACCAATCTGACCGACATTCTCCAAAAAGCGAGAACGAGGCGTCCTGGTTCTTTCAGTCTAGCAAACACGAAGCTGACACTTGCATTAGCAGTTCATTCCGCAGACTTCGATGTTACGTGCGGCATTGGGGAGTCCTCGCAGTTCAGAACGAATACAGAAAGCACTTCAACAATTATATCAAAATCCTACACAGACTGTTTTTGCCCCAAAACACGAACATCGGAGACAACATCTCTTCCTGATCCCTAGTCCCCGATCCCTAGTCCCCGATCCCCAGCCCCCACCCCCAAACTTGCCTTTCCCCACACGGGTGCTAGACTGAACAGATTGCTTCCTTTCCATCACAAGAATGTGTGGACCTATGCTGCCGGATACCTTGTCTTTTTATTTGATGACGGTGTTTGTAATTCTGTTGATTGGCGTCTCGAAGA